>OU611785.1:5002500-7502500 GCA_914767645.1 Hydraecia micacea
TTATACGTTGGCGCCTAAAATTAGAAGAGTATAACTACGAAATAGTTCATAAACAAGGCAAATTAAATTGCAACGCAGACGCTCTGTCGCGTTTCCCATTACAAAATCCCGATGATAATTTAAATCGCCCGGTATGCGCTATCGAGGATGAGTCACCGAACTCAAATATTCCGAATCCTCCGGACTCTCAATATCCAAGCTCACCCTACGATAATCCTTCGCCATGCTCGTCAGATACTTATGAAAAGTACTTAAAACAATCTAAACAGCCTAATTTTTGTTTTGACACTACAATTCAAGAATACAATGAATCATTGTTAAAAGCCAAGTGCAAGTTAATTGCATATCCTACCGCAATCGATTTGGACGACTCTGTTCCTTATTGCAAAGACATTATAGACTTATCTACAAGTCAACCTAGCGTTCGTGACATTGAACGTGAACTTTATACCTTATACAGCACTTCTAATGATAAACATTTGTTCACCCATCTGTTCTTGCGCGTTCATCACTACGATGAAATGTCATATAAAGATATTTTCAGACTATTAGTAGAATATAGAGATATGGTTAAATATTGGTATTTAGAGGAGAAGGAAGTTGCAATTTCAGACTTCTCCGACCCATTCACCAAACTTTCTTATACAAAAATCTACAATATTATAGGCTACGTATTTCATGATACTGGCATTAAAGTAAATATTTATAGAAACTCCATTCTATTTCCCACACCTGAGGAAGTCAGAAAGATACTTCGTGACAATCACGATCTACCGACGGCTGGTCACCCTGGCGTATCACGTATGTTCGAAAGGATAAAGTCCATGTACTGGTGGAAAAATATGCGGCAGGACATTGAAGATTACATCAAAAACTGCAAATCCTGCCAGATCAATAAACCCCTACGTCAAATTCATCGTGCGCCTATGATTATTACTTCTACTGCAACAAAACCGCTCGAAAAAATATTCCTTGATGTTGTTGGTCCTCTTCCAGAAACCTACGAATTTAAATATAAATTTATTCTCACTGTTCAGGATGATCTTACGAAATATTCTCAAGCCTATCCCTTGCTAACCTGCTCAGCGGAGGAAACCGCTAAAAAACTAGTTCACTTTATATCTCATCTCGGAATTCCTAAAATGATCATCACTGACCAAGGCACTAATTTTACTTCCGAGGTCATTAAACAACTTACAAAACTATTCGGAATAAAACACATTCTAGCCTCGCCTTATCACCCTCAAACTTGTGGCGCTCTAGAGAGGAGTCATGCCACTCTTAAAGAATATTTAAGGCCATTTGTGAACGAAAATGCCCATACTTGGGACTTATATCTCAATACAGCTATGTTTTCTTACAACTCAAATGTTCACTCAACTACTAATTATTCGCCATTCGAATTGCTATTCGGCTTTAAGTCACATATTCCTAAATCTATAGATACTTTAGATAATAACACTTATACAGATTACGTCAGATTACTAAATCATAGACTATATTATAGTAGGCAAAAAGCACTACAAAATATTCAGTTATCTAAAGAAAGGTCTAAACGCCTTTACGATTCTCATGCTAAGCCTGTTACGTATAACATTGGTGACTCAGTCTATCTCAAATGTCACCACAAACAAAATAAAGCCTTATCCCCTGTATGGAAAGGCCCTTTTAAAATAGTTAAAATAAACGGTAATCACACCGTCACCTTATTAATAAATCGTAGACACGTACGTCATCATTATGATGAAATAAAGCTGGCGTCAGATGATGCTATAACTTGACCTTATCCTTGCAGGCACCTCGGTTCATCAACTTCGTGTCATCAGATCGTTACGCCTATAAGTACGAGTCCAGGCCTATATTTTGATAAGGTTAACAATCTAAAATTCACCAACGATAACTGGAACGTCATAACTTACCTAGATATTAGTAGAATACATTCTCACTTTACTATTGTAGAATCGTTATTTTCTAGAGTAAATACTCATTGCAAAGATTATAGCTCTTCTAAAATCCAACAGGATTGTTTAAATGCATTATCAGCCCTACAAAATCAACACGATAATAACGTAAAAAAATATTCCTCTGTCTCGTACTTGGTCAATAGTAATAAAAGATACAAACGCGGGCTCATAGACGCCGGCGGATCTTTATTAAAAACTTTTTTCGGCACTTTAGATGCAGAGGATGCTCTCAAATTTTCCGATGCGATCGATCAAGTACAAATAGATGAAAAACGATTAGCCCATTTAATGAGGGATAATATCCATGTTATTAAGTCAACTATTACTACATTCAATAATTCTATCTCTAAGTTAAATGAAAATGAGAGACGTCTAAATAAAAATCTCGAGGTCATTGATAGAGGACTTCAACTCATTTCCAACTCCAATGATAAGTTAGAAATCAAGTCAAACATTAATTCATTATTAAGTGCTCTTGAAAGTATCATTATCTCATTATCGTTTGATATAGAAGATATCAATAATGCGATCTTATTCAGCAAGATGAACGTATTGCATCCGACTATACTTAGTCCACATCAATTATATAACGAACTTGAACAAAATAGGAATAATATGCCAAGGTATTACGAACTCCCGGTATCCCTGTCGTTACAAAACATTCATGAACTAATCGATATTTCTAGAATCATTTCTTATTTTCATAATAACAAAATAATTATCGTCATTAAAATCCCGCTCGTCCTTCCGCAGACATATACCCTGTACCACGTGATTCCAATGCCTGTCCCTTACGACGTATCGCAACCTGATACGTTTGCACTTATAGCTCCCGCTCAACCTTACCTAGCAATAACAGTCGATCATATGTTCTATTCATTGTTGCGTAGTGTAAATCAGTGCAAAGTGATTCCGGATAAATTCTATGTGTGTGAGTTAGAAAGTGTTTTTTCAAGTGTCGTTAACCCAATTTGTGAAACTACCTTAATTACAGAAGTAGTAAATAAGTTACCTAGTTTTTGTGAAATTAAGCTACTAAAAGGCTCAGTACAAGTATTTCATAAATTAAATAATAATAATTGGATTTTCGTTCTATCTGAGCCAGGCAAGTGTCATATTTCCTGTGAGAATGATGGAAATAATTTCGATGAAACTTTGTTCGGCACGGGCATACTGTCTATACCTAAAACATGTAAAGCCTACTACAAAACTCTACAATTCGTGCCGCAATCAAATACCGTTCTCAATGTAAGTTCACAGATTATTTCTAACTTTAATCTTGTAGACGATGATTGTTGTGATAAAAGTAGAGTCAACAAAACACTTATCAGATTGCCTTATTTAAAATTAAACGATGCAAATAATTTGGATTCTCTATTACAAGCCAGTTTACATTTAGATTCATTCGAAAAGGATTTAGATAGCCTTGAAAGTCCTAATCATTTTCAAAAATATGGCATTCATTACATGTCTCTATCTTATGTACTTTTCATCGTATTCTTTGTATACTTACTTTATAGAATCAGGAGATATGTTTGTCCTAAATCGAAAGATCATTGTTGTATACAGATATTCAATCAATGTAATACTAAGAGAGTTACTGAAGCTTGTCCACCTACTGTTAAATTATCTGTCTTGAATGAAAACGGCGTGGCCGATGAGACTTATGCATCAATGTCAAGACCAACGCCAATTAAGCGTAACCTTTTAGTATCTAAGATGAATTAGAATTTAAACTCAATGTTCTTAATTTCTCTTTTAATTATTAATAATATACCTAATGTTTATTTGGGGTAATTAATTTGTGTTAGAATTATATGTATTACTATTTCAATTTATTGACTATGTGTTATCGCTATAATTACTACTTTTTGTAAGTCTGAAACGACCTTCAAGTCATCTCGTAAAGTTTAACGTCAATTTCGCATCTTTTCCTCCCAGATGCTCCATTTTATCCGGGGGGCTGTTATATATTAAATAACATTAACAAGAATATAATAATAAACAGCTGACGCTGCAATACATGTATCCCACGTTTTTCCATTGACTCAGCATATTGCGATAACTTAGAAATATACCTCATTATTGTTAGTGTGGACTTGAACGTCGTCGTGGACAATAGGCTTTCTTTGTAAACCTTTTTAATTCATTAAAAGTTCTTCTAGTTCTATTAAAAGTTTTTTTTTAAAAAGCCTATTTTGACCCACCCCGTAACAGTACAATGGATTTCGGTTTTTACAATCATTTACTTAGAGCTTTTATTCTGGAAGGTTTATTTATATATACCACAGTAACATTTAACTTAGGTATAGCAGACAACTCGATGTTTTGAAAAGTCACCATTGCACCCGTGCAAAGCAAAAGCGTGTCGCTAGTAAAATATAAAACAATAAGAAGGTCGATAATAATCTGGTTTGTCTGCAATTAACATTAAAATCCTAACTTCTTTTGTGCAGCAGTGTGACATTACAGGCTAAATAGATAGAATTATTTAACAATGTTACATAAACAAACTCCTATTCGATTCGCATTGTAGTTTCAATGCAAGTCTCACATTCTTGTTCTACATTTACATGAGTGAATTTGAATTTTCATCTTCCGTTGCATATTATGCGAAATGCAAATTGCATACACGGCTATTGTAAAGCAATTTTCTATGTAAAATTTGTTCCACTTTACCATTCTTGGTGGGTGAAATATTATCATTAGAATATGATGAATTTTTGTATTATGCTTTAAAGTTGCTAATCTATACTTAATATTACAAATTTGAATGTAAATCTCGTCTGTATGTTACCTTTTCATGCCTAAACCACTGAACGGATTTCGATAAAATTTGGCAAGGAGATATATGATGTCATGGGGAAGGACATAGGCTTTTACTTTTTGTCCCGGTAGCAGATTCCTTCTAGAATCTAGTGGTTGATATAGGAGACTAAGTTGCTTTGTTGGTAGATACCTACTAAACGGCTTTATGACATACCCAAATACAACCTCTTACCTACAACGTAAGCAATTTAATTGGTCTAGAAAGGATTCAATACATGTTTTATTAACATAATCAAGTTGCGCAACTGTGACTGGTATTAAATATCTTAAAAAAAAACCTTCATCAAAAATTGTGTAAATTAAAAAACCACTTACGTCCATCTTTCACATAGTCATGTATATAACTGGGGGTTATTTGAACAACATTTATAGCCAATAAACAAAGTATTGTGTGTAACGTCCGCATTGTCTAATCCAATTTCGTCTCAAGGCGGTCACGTGGTGCAAACATGTTGGCAACTTGGCATTGCAATCAAACGCGCCAACAATTAGGGTCATCTCACTAGAATATCAATTTGATTAGCGATTTATTTTCTGTCTCAATTTTTTTCAGTTTAACGTAGCATGTTTTCTCCTTCCATACATCTCTATCAGTCGTAATCTCAAGTGTATTTACACTCTAGCCAAGTAACCATTATCATCTTTCAAACAAACCTTTTATCGACTCTATGGGCTTCCTCTATTAAATTAATTATTACTTATGTATTTCGTATATGAATCAAAATTATGTCATCCTCCGCCTTGCCTTTTCTCTACATGTCTTCCAGACTAAGCAAATGCAGCAGAATACCAGTACCTATTTTACATGTAGCGATTGCCTATCTGACCTCCACAACACAGTTACAAGACGATACCCTAATAAAAATATCAAAATAGAAATCAATATCAAAATTATGTATGAAATGGAATTGTCGTAAAATATCTTAGGTTGCGGGGAGATATTTTATTGTAATACAAAGGGGCTTTACTGGAGTAAACATTTACTCGTACTTCACGAACGAATATCTAGGGACTACTTTCAACAAAACATGTTTTTGTACCTATTTACTTGTAAAAAAGACAGGTGCTTTCTGTATAATCTACATCAGCATAGTCGCATTTATTTCAGTGATTTCTTTCTCAAATAACCAGATAATAATAATAACCAGAGGGGCAATTCTCTTAATTTTAAAAACGTTCACAGTCTGATCTCTGTCTCAATCTGTCAAAAATAACTCTAATTTCCCAAGATTTTGACATTTGTTTGTCGCCGAGATGAGACTGCGACTAGATTTTGAACGTTTTAACCTCTCACACGTTTGCGCGCCCCACCCCACCCGCCGGAGTAGTTGAATGGGCGCAGTAAAGTCGTTGTTTTAACAATGACAACAGAACAATGATATGGTTGCGTACACTTGGTGTACCGTTGACGTTTCGAGCACTTTCTCTTATGTACACTTGGTGTACAGTTGACGCTTGAGGGGTAATTACGAGAATTGGCCTTCTGATGTATTTTTATTTACATACATAAAGTCAAGCCTTGTTCCAATCGGGGTAGACTACAGAACGCCACCTGCTTCGAACCTTAAATACTCCTTTGGCCTCGTTTACGTTCATATATCTGGTCATACACGCACGCTGACTGACCTTGAAGACTATCACCAATAAGGTCACAATTTTATTGTGTTTTTATTTATTCCTCATAATTGCAGAGCTCGCCAACCCTGCCCGCAATCAGAAACAATCAAGCGTTATATTGATGTTGCCAGTTTTATTACCGCAATCTGTATGAATTTTAGATAAAGGGAGATTGCTCTTTTATTGTGTACTATATTTACACAACTTGCATACAATACCGCTCAGTTTTCATTTCAAAAAGCGATCAATCTTTTTCGTTCCCAAGCTTTGGGAGGATTTAAAACTTTTTTTCCATTTGTATGTAACTTTTATACCAGTGTTTCTTTGCTAAGCTCTTTTAAAATTCGTTGGTATATTTTCTTGGATATTTCTGTTATTTAAGAAGGCAGTTGTATGCTTTCTCACGCTCTGTAAAGGAATAAAGCGTCGGTTTGCACTTACAGTTTGAATTCTTGTCTCTTAATCCGGTTGAATCCGTTTTGCTTGCTGGCTGATCACGTTCCAGTGAAACTACACGGGATAAATTAGCATCATACATGGAAGTATACCTGAGGGGCCCGTGGCTAAATAATAACAGCCGCACAGGTCGATCGATCAGGTTAAGCTACGCTTGCCGCGGTTGGTCTGTGGATGAGTGACCATCTTTACATACCGAGACCCCTCCGTGTCTCCCAAAGCACGTTAAGCTATTGGCCCCGGCTGTCGTTCTTGGATCTTTGACAGTCGTTTCGGGTAGTCAGAAGCCCGGAAGTCTGACAACCAGTCTTACCAAGGGGTATCATATTACCCAGTAACTGGACTGTGGAGATCAGATAGGCAGTCGCTCCATGTAAAATACTGGTATTCAGCTGAATACCAGTATTTTACATGGAGCGACTGACTGACTGTCTAACCGGATGCAGCTGCATCCGGTTAGACTGGAAGCCGACTCCAACATAGTTGGGAAAAGGCTAGGCAGATGATGACATGGGAGTATACCTATGACATGAGTATAGTAATGAAACGCATAAAAAACAAATAAACTAAGTATTAGGTATTCAGGAAAAATACATATCAAAATGTTAGTAGGAAGGTATTTACTACCTACATAAAATTGAATTGACACGCATCTGTATTGTTTCGAATCAATGCAATCATCAAACAGCAATTTCCATGAACAAGAAATATAACATTAAACGGAAAATCATTATTTATTTACCACAATCCGCGCATTCAGAGGAAAGTTTGAACATGCAAATTTCCAACAGAATATCAGATGAAATGTCAAATAAATGAGAACGGATCCACGGACAGCGTTGATTAAACAGAGTTCAAACATTATAGTTTAAAATTAGCCCGTGCGCGTAACAGAGTAATACCTACTTAAGTGAATGTGGAATAAAGGCTATATTTCCCAATTCGAACGTTAAAACAAAAACCTGCCGTAAAATAACATAAATAAATCCGATCATCGTCGGTACAACAGTGTCGTACCGAGACTTTTTTGAGTTTTGTAACAACACTCAAATAACGAGATTCCATAAAAATATAACACCACTATACGAAATAATATTGAAAATAACCTATAAGATTATAGGTTTCAATAAGTACGAAAAATAGATGGCAAGGTAGACCGTACAATCTGGAGACTGGTAAATAATCATAAGCGAAATCGCGCGGTCAGTGAATCAATCGCAAATATCTTGATCGACATGAAAAGTTCTTATCGTATCAAGCACATCCCGATACAAGAATATAGCGAATACTGCAAAAACTACGAACAAATAAGACAGAAGAAATCCACAAGCCAATCCACAAGCCGTTTATCAAGGGCAACATGTTCAGCAATTAATCAATAAGACAGGATCTGGGCCCTTCGGTTGTCATGGCAACGGCCATCTAAAAATAAATCTTACAAATTAAATTGTACAAGCACTGATTGTGAGCCGAACGAATGTAGTGATTAAAAAGTTTTCTTCTCGAACGTTCCAAGCCTTATTCCCCTTCAGTTACCTGAAGTTGAAGGCAGAATATTTGCGCAGTTTATGAATAAATGTAGTTATAACTTGGTTGTCGTCGTCCGCCTACGTCAGTGGCCAGGCCCTTTTGAGATCAAAAGAAGTTGCTTTATTAAAGCTTATTCATCATACATTTGATACGGATCTTGTTCTATGTACTTAGATGGTAGAACTCGCTGAATTTACGTTCTATTAGGAATATCAATTACTTGTTTGACTTTAAGCAAGTTTATAGAAGCTCTACTCTGGCTGCTTCCTTATTCGCAGTATTTGGTAAACTACCAACTTATACACCAGTCAATAAACCCAAGCAGCTTTAAACCCAATTACATACCTAATTCATATGTATCCGAAAGAAATTCTTGCAATGT
This sequence comes from Hydraecia micacea, assembly GCA_914767645.1. Classification (NCBI taxonomy): domain Eukaryota; kingdom Metazoa; phylum Arthropoda; class Insecta; order Lepidoptera; family Noctuidae; genus Hydraecia; species Hydraecia micacea. Next base: position 5,011,279 of record OU611785.1, read on the forward strand.
GGAAAACGTCATGCTACCATACCTCAGTATAATAAATCACTAAAAAGGAATTACTATGCCACAAATCCATCATTCAGTTTTACTTTCACAAGTAAAAAGTTAAAGGCATCTGTAATATTACCCTTATCGTAGCAGTAGATGACCGTTGCCACCCCGTAGTTCAAGGATCATTAATTTTCATTCATATCGTTATACTTAAGCATCAGACTTTGTTGTAATCTGCAGTAAATTTTCCATCGGTAAGGTACACTTCAAAAATAATTACATTGTTAACCAAAAATATGAGAAAGTTATCAGGATTAGGATAGGAACGATATTATGAGAGCCCAGCGCCCCAATTGCGTACCGAAGGATTTTGAAAGAAACTTATAGTCCATTGCTATGTTTGAAAAAATCGTCTGCTCGACAATCTAAAAAACGCAATGAATATTGTTGAATTTTCTCAATTGTCATAAGCGATGCAATATGAATATATCACACTAATATTATAAAGGCGAAAGTTTGTGAGTGTGTGTGTGTGTTTACATGTTTGTTACTTCTTCACACTCAAACGGCTGGACCAATTTTGATAAAATTTATTATGGACGCAGCCGACACCCTGGATTAACATATAAGCAATTTTTTATCCCGATATTCCCACGGGATCGACATTTACGCGGGTGGTGACACCGCAGGGCGCAGCTAGTATAATATAATAAATGTGTTACGCAGTTAGGCTGCAGGGTTCTCATATTCCCTTCGTGATATTGCAGTTTTGTTCAACGAAGATCCCAGGAAAACTAGAATACTTCAAGAACTGATAACTTGAGTGTTGCACTAATGCAGAACTGATATGAGTGGGGAGTTGAAAGTTATTAGTCCAACATATCTTCCCACACGGAGTTTCTGTAATGTCCCTTGAAACTCAGGTTATTAGTGCGAGCTACTCCCGTATACGTAGATACGATGTTTCATACGATATTGACATTAGATGTGAGAGTATAAAGCCCAAGGGAATCGCATAGATAGGTACAAAGACAGTTGAATCAACGGGCAGACAATATGTATCTGTTTAAGCTCAATCGAACGGAAAACTGATAGAATACGCAAAACGGTATCCTGGAGATAATGAGACACACTCCAGAGAGCACTAAGTGACAAGTGGGAAGAGTTACAAATTAAACGAATTGCGAAACACGAGTTTTAAATGAAGTTGGGTAAAAGATTGATGACGGTATTAAAACTTGTGAATACAAAGAAGCACCCGAAACCCGGAAGATGGCAGTCGACGGAACTGAAGAAAATGTTTGAGGTAGCAAGGAATAAACAAGAACTATGTACGACAAAAACAGGCTATACCTACACACTTGAAACAAGCTGAAAAGCCTTGCTAGTAAACAGAGTACTAGAGTTTAACTCGAGTTCTTTATTTAGCTCAAAAATCAACAATATTTTCTCAACTCATTCGTGGCAGGAAGGCAAGCTTGCCAAAATCGATGTACAAATTGACAGACTGGAACACAGAGCTGCTCTACAGCATATTTGAGGGAAGTACCCAGAACCCACATAATATTTAAATTGGCAACGAAATTTTTGAGACCACAAAGCTGCCCTTTAATGTTATAATAACGTACATAATCCTGGCAAGTTGTCAGATAATTTAATAACGAGCGGGCAGGCCAGCAGCGATGCTCGTAAAAGCAACAAGGTATGAAACTATTGCTAACAGGCTAGCTGTAATATCACTTCCCACCTAGTATTTTTTCAACGTGTTACATTAATTTATAATGCGCTTGATTTTCTTGGTATGCTAGATAGTATTTTTGTGTTAGGTCCTCTCGCACCTCGAATGCTGCCCGAGGTATTCCACTACCACTCCATTCCCTCGTATTTGCTTCCATCTTTCAAGCATTTTGTTACAAAATCTCAATATGGTGTCCTTAAGAATCAGGATATTTCTCAAGAGAAAATTTAAGACCAAGAAAAGTGTCTGTGTTCAATGGGCACTTATTCATGAGCTACAGCAGGAAAATGGATCGTGCAACTTTGGATTAAAAATCACCACAGACATAGAATTTTTGCACCAGTTTCACATAGATGCATCTAGCTAGGTCTCTACAGCATGCTTGTTTTTCAAGAGATACGCCAACTTGATATCTTCTCCGCGTGATGTGTTTTCTACTCTTGCAGATGATTATTGCGTTTAAGTCGCGGCGTAAATGCAATGAACATTAGCAAAAGCGAAGATAATTGGACGACGATCTTCACAGGGTGGCTGGTAGCAGCTTGATGAGAGAAGCCGAGGGTCGAGTTCAATGACGTGCATGTTTAGTAAAGCTATAAACTTGCTTCTCTTTGCTTCATAAGCCCAATGAAGGTCGTTCGATTCGATAGCATCACAAATTAAATTAAGTTAGAAAAAACAATACAAGACTTGGCAACAACTCGGTCATTGATTTATTGCTCGAAGTTTCCAGACGTAGCTACTTATCTACATATTGTCTGTCTTGATTATAAATAATGTGACTGTCCTCATATCTTTCCTTTCTAGTCGTATGTCTTATGTTGCCATGGTATCGATCCCTTTTTTATTATTCTTTGTCTCATATACGAGTACGCGTATTCATAGGGTCTCTTGAGATTTACATGATAGTGGTGAAGTCGGATTTAAACGTAAAGGTTTTCATACTAATGTTCGTTTTGCATTCTTCTGTGAATCTTGGTCGTATGCTGAAATCGATGGCCATCGGCAAAATGAAAACAAGTTATAATTGATAGTCAAAACCTTCTTCTAAAAGTCTATGTATATGTAGACATATTTAGTTCAAGGAACAAATTAAATAAAGTGAAAATAATAAAGAAAGCAAACTAGAAATAAGGAAGAAAAATGACTGCGACTCGGTAAACACGACACTAATTACTGGAGGGAGAATCTTGCTATTTGTCTAACGCCAGAGAATAGTATTCACAATATTGTACAAATTACAGAAGATATATCTTTATGAGGTCGGAGTAAATAACTGACAAAATAGGACAGTATTGTGACCAAAATCTAGAATACAAATCGTGGAAACACACAATAAAGTGTTTGTTATTGAATTTGTACCTATTTCACAGATAGGTGTTCCGTTCCATATACACGCACCAATGATAAAGGAGAAATCCTGAGACAAAATGTATACCTAGTTGAAAATATAAGTATACTGGTTAAAGCTTATCGGAAATGCAAACAATTAAAACTAATATGTATCAACGCGATGGAATTAAAATTGAAATTTGCTCTCTGGTAATATAATTCAATAGAAGCAGATGTTAAATTGCGGCGAATACCACGTGAATATTTAGTACGACTTTGTACTACCTACTCTGCACAACTAAGTAAGTTTTATTACTAGGATTTCTGTTTCATGTAGTAAGATTGAAGATGTCTAATAAAAGAAACCATTGCCCTATTAATCATACCCTCTACGTTATCCGTGGCATTTTTCAGATAGTCAACGAAATCTACCATTTGGAAAAATAGTTGTCAAAGGAGATCTGCCAAATCCCATAGAAAAAACCCTGGGGAATACTCCCCAGAGGAGGGTCCGGTGACGGACAGCCGCGGCGGGTTCACGGATGAGTGCTAACGCGTGCCCGTGTTCCCGCCGTAAGCGGCAGAGGAGGACACCGTGGAGTTTTAGTGGGTTAGAGTCCCACATAACTGCACTATCTTCCCGTGATAGTGCAGAATGCATGAGCATTTCTCCACGTTAAAATAAAAAAAAAAAAGGCCCGGCGCAAAAGATATGTATCTCAGATTTTAGAGTAATAATAGTAGAAATATTATAAAGTATCGCTATTGCCAAATTAAGTGGCTAACATAGTTTTTTTGGCCAGAAAAGTTTCATATGCGCTAGATGTAAAAATTACACTTTTAAGAACACTTAAACCTCTTGTACCTAACTAACAGTAGCACCATGTGTACGTGGTATATATAATATACCCTTTATTGATTTGATTTATTGATTAAGATGCGAATTAGCGCGTAATTAATATTATTAACATGGAGGAATGCAAAAAATCTGTGTTATGACTTCACAGCCGTCTTAATTTAATTAAAGAACATTATAATGTTCTTGTTATCACGGTAAAAGAATACTTGAAAATTGCGCCCATATAATAAGTGTTATGTATTATCTAGGTTGGGCTAGAAACAAGGAACATGGTCTGGACCACCCAGCTATAGGTTTAGTCTTTTTTAATAGATTTGGGATGACTGAAGTACTTAATTGAGACAACTCTTGTAACAATGTATACCTAAACTAAACTTAACAACATATTCATATATCCACATAAAACATAAAATACAAAAAAAAGGCTTTATTTTCATCTATATACATCTATCTACATAGGGTTTCAAAAAATACTTTACGAAAAAACCCACATGTCCGCATCTAGCTCTAGGTATTCTATTCTAAATATACATTCTTATGCAAAAAATGTGTATAAAGCATGTATTTATACAGTAAACATATGCCACATACAAACATTCATGCTTAAGAAATGCAGTTTACCATAAAAGTGTCATTTTTACATCTAGCGTTTATGAAACTTCTCCGGACAAAAACTCTATGTCAGAACTATGTTGTTGTTGCACTGAATTTTTAAAGGTTTTAGAGAAATAATGTAGTGTCGCTAACTTTACAATATTTCTACTATTATTACTCTAAAATCTGCGAAACATTTTTAGGGCAATTTTGGCAGATCTCCTTTACAAAAATTGGCAGGGTGCCGGAAACAGAGTAAGATTTTAGTAAAAAAAATATATAAGGGTACTGTGAGTCAGAAGAAACAGCTTTTTTCTTCGTAAAATATACAAACAGGCGCTTTTACTAAATTAATTTGTAAAAATGATTCTTAGAATCTCGTTCTTTCAGAAAGAGATAATGGAATTTTATTCACTGTTTCTGTTTTGAATTTCACGTCAAAATGAAAGTACATAAATACTGAATTTGTATGGTCCAAAAATAGGACAGAATCCATCTAAAATTTCATTATTACTTTCTAGAATGTTCTTAAACGCTGTACAGAAAGTTAAATTCCTTTATATCTTAAGCCATTTAACAGTTTAATGACGTCATTTATCACACAAAGTAAGTTTTGGCTCACATTTGCGAAAAGTTTTTATTGTATGTGGCCGTTTTCTTTCTTCTATTGTCATTTTTAAGTCGGCTTTAGTGATAAGGAGTTTGACAAAGAATAGAAAATAATTTGAAATAGAAACACCCTTTTAACACGTAGCTCCGCACGATGATGTTTAATAAATATTTGGGTAATTTATTAGTGTGAAATCAGACTAATAAATTATAACCTTCTGTGTAATACGTTAACACTGTCACTTTAATTAACCGAAATTATTTGGAGCGGGTTCATCTTGTTTTGTTTAGTACAGATGGTATTATTGCTTGCCAAAAGCGTTTTCAACGTGGTGATTTGACAATTATTGTCGTTACCGTTTCTTAAGGATCGTTAGTTTCTATTTTCGTGTAAAGTATAATGAAAACAAGGCAAGCAATAAACCTTGTTAAAGGGTACTAGAAAGACTTTTTTTTTTTTTGGATGGGAAATCATCTAATGACTTCTCCCGCTCTGGGTGGAGCGGAAGGGAGTGTCAGACTCTTACTAACTAAAACCCACCCGTGTTCCTTCCTTAGCCCTTTATGTTCCGGGGCAGCGGTAACCCTTTCGGACGATCCCGCTACCCCGGCAGGCTTCGGCCCTAGCGGGCCCCTTCCTTACTGCTGACATCTCTTGGAGGCGCGCGTGGAACACATACGCGCCCTCCGGCACGGGCCTGGTCCTGATCGGACGGAGAGCTACCCATCACTCTCCGTCCGCAGGCCCGCGCCTACGGTGGCCGGGAGTCGTCACGCGGCTCCCGACGCCCGTAGCGTCTCCCGCGGCGGCTGAGGCGTGCGGCTCTCTCCCTGAGCCGTCCCGCCACCTCCTACGCTAGCATGACTGCTTCTACTAGAAAGACTTGCAACTAAAGGTGAGCGAAGAGCTGGTATATTATAACAATAAGAGACAAGTCAAAAGACGACGCACGTACACGTCGTGACGTTGTAGGAAAAACATTATCCGATCGGTCCAAACAATGTTTTACTATTTCATTTCGCTGAGATTTTTCACTCCATTATCATCTGTTTAACCCAAAAAGGCAGGTCTGTACTTAAAATATTAATTTGTAATTTAACTGCAAAAGATTAAAAGGATCAAAGTATTATAAGACTACATCTGATTCTCATTAAACAACTCAGGATTGGGACTTAAGTAATCCTTGAATTAATTTAAAAGATTTAGTATTGTGGCTGCTACAGCAGAATTTTAACTTAATGTGACCACATTGCCTGTGGAATTAATTTTAACTCAAAGTACATACATAAAGTGTCTGCAAAGTAGGTAAAAACTCATTATACAGTTTACTTTCAATGGTAAACACAATACGATTGTAGTCTACAGGGACAGCATACAATTGCATTCGCTATGCACTACTATCTACTACACAACCGTTTTGAAATCAATAGGAGTACCTATTGGTACCGGTGACTTCAAGATGTCAGGTATTTTCTATTTCAGTTTCTCTTTCAGCTTGCATACCTACAATACGAATTGCAACACGAACATCTGGCGAAATACAAGCTTTTCTGGAATAGTTCTTTCAAACTGTTCCAATATTAAGTTAAAGTGAAAATCTTCAGATATTCACTCATAAATCGCTTGTATCTGAAATTCCTTTAGAATTTGGGTACAGTTCACTCAGCAACCTGATTATGACTATTTGATTAACGCGCATAAAATAAAGGAAATGTACGTCTGAGTGATGACTGCGGGCAGATTTTTAATTTCCCGCGAGGGCACAGTTACATTAAATTTTCGCCTAGGACAGGAATTGCACGTGTATTTGTTGACCGTACCTTGGAAACCACTAGTGTATACAGAAATTGTTTTAAACTGCTCTGAAATCTACACAGATTTCCTTGATTCAATCAGAGTTCAGCTTACAGGACCAGCGATAATTATGGATGGCCATTATATTATAAAACGAACAGCCATTTAAAATTAAATAAAATTCAACCTCACTGCAGAACGAGAGCTAAGCTTAAAACTAACAGTCTTTACAGCTCTCAAAGGATTGCCACGATGAAGCAACGAACGCTGAACGAGTACACACGGCTACACATCAAGCTATACATAACCAGTATAAGCTGACTTCTGATTGTACGAAAAACCTATACAATGCGAGGTCAACTCAAACTGGAAATGTATAGCTTGATGTGTAGCCGTGTGTACAATTCGTGACCATAATTCCCCACAACGACATGTTATGGCAGTTATATTTTAACAAAAGATAATAACATGAGATATGAGTACCTACGTAGATCTTATGCATGGTAAAATCTGCTTTGTCAATTCCGTGGTCGTAGACTGATTCCGTTTAGATGCTTCCTTCATCTGCCTCTTTGTGGCTATTGTATTCCATATTGTCAGATTACGCGATTCCTAAAGGAAGGGTTTCTGCTTTGTTGAGGACATACCCTCGTTCCGCTTGAAGGACTTAAGTTTTAGAAGTAGGTAGGTAAGCTTATTTTGTGACTTCAGTTAATCATGGCATTTGTTTGGTAGAATTTAGTACACTCTGTAATATGGATATTGTCTATTTTAGTTAGCCTTTTGTGACCACCATTACAAATAAGTTCGTAAAAGCTGTTCTCCATATTATTGATGCATGTCAAATGTTGGTATTTAATAACGGAGGGGCTTTCACATCAGTTACTTAATAAAAATTTGGTGGAGCCAAATTGTTACTTAGTAAATTATGTGAAAGCCGACTAAGTTAGTTTAAGTATTATTTTGGCCGTCGCTATTTTATTACATGATACGAAGTTTAGTATGAAATTAATTTAGATGTATATTAAAGTCTTACGAAATCTGAAAACTTTACCTACCACCTACCTGAAAATCTAAATATCGTCAATTGAAATCCCTTGCGCCCATATCGTACCTAATAATAGCCGCTTCTTTATTTTATAGACTTCTAAGAAATAAATACTTTTGACGATCAAAAAATTCATTAACTACCTATAAGTACTCCAAGTCTTGCCTCTGAGGAGATTTTATAAAAAAATGTTACATTCTGACACCCATTCCGCCATCTAATTAGTTTCCGTGAAGATTAAAATATAAAAACGACGCAAAAATATTCAAATGGGCAAAATAAATTTAATAAAGGTATTAAAACGACACAAATTCGCGTAATATGAATTCACAAATTCACAGTTGATTTTCATGTTAGTTTCAGGGCTTATTTTTTAATTTATATTTTGAATTGTTTCTTCATTTGATTTTTTTTACTTTTCACATATAGAAGCAACAAGAATAATGTATCCAGGAGATTTTGAAATATCTTGACTTAAAAGAGCTGCCCGTTCTTCTCCATAGAGATCTACGTTTTGGAATGGGCAACTAGCTTCAAGTACCTGTAAATGGTTTAATTTAAATAAATGCTTTGAGTTTGAGTTTGTCAACCTACATAATTGAGTTTTTGAAATGGGTACGTAATTTTTTTACAAAATGGAAGCTAAGAGGTTACTGCCAATCGAATCCATGATTCTATTTTGGGAGCTGAACCAACACACTGGAAAAACACTAAGCTGTTAACAATTTATAGCATGTTGATAATACATTGGCGATAGACGGATTTTACACCTAAGCTTTGGTAAGTTGGAGTACCTAGGTAAGTATATAGTGTATGTACCCATCTACATACTTACACATGTGCCATATAATATTTTGTACATTATCTTTATGCCGATACTATTTTTTGTGAAACAGAAGAAGGCACATAACGATTACTTTTAAATTAAGGATTGCTTACAATCCAAAACAGCAACAGAGAGCAGTGGTGGCCCAGTGGTAACGGCCGCGGCTTACGAGTAGGTCGTAGGTTCGAACCCAGACAGGCGCTTTACTTTGTGTAAATTATTTCATCACCACTGCTCTCAAAACGGTAAAGGAAAACATCGTGAGGAAACCGGCATGTCCTAGAACTAAAAATTCGAAGACATGTGACATCTAACAACCCGCAATGGGCCCGCGTGGTGGATTACAGCCCACTCCCTCTCGAAGAGAGGAGGCCTGGGTCCCGGCAGTGGGAACATTATAGGCAGATTATGAACAATCCAAAATGACATCGGTAGCGGCAGCAAAGGAAATATTTTGTCATAAGAAAATAAAACCTTTAAATATCCCTTCGCCTTTAAAATATCATTACGTTGTCAAGAAAATTTGTTTTCAGAATTATTTCGATTGTTATAATTGTAAATATTTGCTGTTACATTTATTATAATTCAGGTATTCCACGATTGGGAAGTTACACTAACAGTCCCAAATAACAATTGTAATAAGGTTTGAGAGTATGCTATAGAATTATAATAGGATTTCATTATTATACCTAGATAATTCAATCTCTAGCTGTGATAGGAATCTTCACGGGGTTTTGCTATTACGACTATCAATATCAAATCTATCTACGTCCATCACGAAGATACGGGCCCGTCCTAAAAGTATTTGATCCGTCAAAACTAGTGTCAAATTCAATGTTTCGGGCGAGCATACCTAAGCACAAAGAACAACGGTCAAATTGTGTTGTCATTCATTCTTATTTCGGGCTCCGAACTAATCTTATGTCCGTAAGTGATACGGTGTAGGAAACGCCCGTAACTCAGGACCAAACAACGGATTACGTGCTTAGGGAGCAGACGCCCAGGTAAGTAGTCATTTAGACATTAGTTTATATGGGCAGTCATTTCCAAAAGGAATATCCAATAACACGGAACCAATCTACCAATAAATTAATCCACAAAAATATCAGCCCCTACAAGGAAAATATGAGCCACACATTTAATCCATTATTCATTATGAAGAAGCGGATACCTACTCATTAAATTAGCCAGCAACATTCTGGAACACGCCATGGAATTATTAATGAAACCGAATACAGAATCCAAAAGGCGAGTCTGATCAAATCAAATATCCTCTATAAGTTGATTAACGTCTGCAATACTTTTTCTTGTTGAAGCTTCCTGAGCCATGGAACTAGCGGATTAGAAAATACTTTCCTGATTTAATATTAGAAATCAAGTAGCTGGGTGTATGGTTCTAATTTTTCGTTTCCTATGAAGAAGAGCGGGCAAGGAAGTCCACAGTAACTAACTCTTTTAAAAATAATTGGATTTTACAATGTTTTCAAATTACAGTGTTAATATGTATGGGAGGACAGTGTAGGCCCGTCAACAAGTACCAGTGGAGCAATTCCCGTAATTTCAATAACGTTAACATTCTGATCTGTCAAAAATACCTGTAATTTCCCTACATTCTTGATAAGTTTTTGACATTAATTGTCGCTGAGATGAGATTGCGACTAGATTTTGAACGTTTGTAATTACGGTAATTGTATTGATTAAATTACGAATTAAATATGTTTCGTCTCATCACCAAAAATTTTGCATTCATACTCTCAAAAACCAATATAAATGTCACAGTTGCCATTGTCACACGCCCTTCTGTATTCGGGTAAGGCCGTGTAAAATTGTACAATTCGTTTTTTTTTTTTGTCCCAAGAAAGTATGTGTTAATAGCTCATTAAATACCGTCCTGACATCGATAATATTGTGGCAACTGATTATATGAATCATGAATTAATAGTGATCATCGTTAAATTTATCATACCATGCAATTTACTATTTCTTTTTGTATTTTTAAAAGTTGTAATTTTTTCTTCCCATACAAAATAGCAATGTCCCAAATACATCTCTTGGGTATTATGTATGAAATATTTTGAAAAAAATGTCTTCTAGCGCTAAGAAGTAGCTTTTAATGAATTTATTACTAATTTTCCTCTATAACGCTCGTATTTTCTTAATTTAACTATGTTTCTATAAAATTTTATTTGAACATAAATATGTGTCCCGGATTTTCATGTCGCAAGCGTTACGCTAAGAGAGTTACTAAATACTGGCTAAATATGCGTGTATCCAAAGCCGAATAAGATTTCTTAGCACGGCAGTACTGATGCACATTATGTCAGAATGTAAAAAACAAAAAAATCGTCCAATCGTCCACTTGATCCGGATTTTTCTGTGTGTTGAACGAGTTGTCCCAGGTTATTTTGTGGCGTTAAAATACCAATTTCGAGGTTCATATTGCATATTTGCATTATTTTTATGCGTTCCGCTCATAGCTACATTATTACTTTAAAGAAATAGCTTGGGCTGTGGTAGTAATCTGCTTTTTTATAAGAGATACTAGATTTTTAGTTTAGCTTCGCAACATTTTTCTGTCGCGAGTGATACCGAACGTTACTAGGAGAGTTACGTAACACTCGGGACATAATTTAGGCAGAGTTTACATTCAGGGAAGAATTATTCACGAGAGATTTTTAGAATTGAACCAACTTTTTGCTTATTATATACATTGTTTTTTTTTTCATGATAAATGATTAATTTTGACCTGCTAGAGGTTTTTGACTGAACGAAAAGGACACAAGCTCATAAAAATACACTTATTTTAATTTATATGTACAGACGCCAGCACATCAACCTACTACAATCTGTCAGATTTCTGTAATAGATTTTCAACTTTATCGCTAAAGCATAAGGTTCAAGATTGATTGGGAAAATTTGACTTGTGTGTGCACGGTGTTTGTGTGCGTGCGACTAGACGTATGCTATGCAATAGCTTTACCGCGGCAGTCCCCGAGTGCCACACGTATTTTTTTTAAATAACCATCGAAATTAATGTTCTACTTTAGTAACCAGTGAAGAACGTGTCAAAAAAAACGAATTCAACAACTTAGGTTGATTGCTGAATTAGTTTATTACATTGTAGACCTAGCTTTAGATGGGTCGCGAGCGTTACTGCGTTACCGTGTGTTACTAATTGATTAATGTCTTAAGAGTTACTATGTACATAATTAGACGGCCTTACCCATTCATGGAAACGTTAAAAAAGGATTATTTTAGCTCCACGCCCTTTTTATACGCGTTTGATTTCAATGAAAGCCTCCCCCAATTCCATTTAAAGTTCACCGTTAAAGGACTTTTTACTTGACTTGCCGTGTTAAAATCGGAAACGTGTAATTGGAGTATTTGAAGGACCTGAATAAAATTTGAACATTCTATTTCTGAAAGAGGTTTAAATAAATACCTACCAACAACAAAAGCTTTAGAAAATGTTGATTATTTCTGTTTTCGTTACGGAAAATATGAAACAATTTTATATTTAAGCATAAAACTACCGGCTACAAGTCCATGTTAACGCCATCCATCCTCATACGGTCAAAGTGGCTACCTTAATACATCAATCTCCTCACATTACGCTATAATATGTACTAAGTACCCATCAATCAAGACCAGCTGCAGTACAGTTCTGGTATTATATTAGAATGATATAATACAGTTAACTTCAAAGGCGACTCTCTAAATTTACGCGGAATACGGTTTGTCATCATGACATGTTTGGTAATCTATCGTTTTGTTAACGCATTTTTTCTGATTAAACAGGTGTAAATATCAGCCTGTGCCAGAAACCTGACTACACGTTGTAAACCTGGGAAGAAAAAAATCCTAAGCATATTTCAGTTGTCTTTCCTCAAGAGAAGCAGTTTGTTATTACATGCGTGTCTCACCGAAATAAGTATACAATTACCCACTAATAAGCTTTGGTTTACTTTGTGTTCAAAAGTAATTATTACCTACATTAGGCGATGTAGACACATGGTCGGATTCCTTTTATTTCGCTATTTTTCGTGATCTACCTATTTCCGTTGCCTAGTATTACATTCCCCTCACGTTTCCGTACTACCAACCAATAATAAATACCTTTTCAAGGCCGGACGTGAAAAATACTTATAAAATATTATTTGTAACGAACGCAAATATCTATCGCCATTAAACAGGCGTTTCATAAATCATTTGATTTGGTGTTAACGTCACAAAGAGGGGGAGAATTTTGCCCTCACGTGTATTAGGTTTGTTACAGGGCTTTTTATATTTTTTTTCATCATCGTTCACGTCGAGCGAAGAAGAGCAATCGCAAGATGCAAATCTGTGTCATTGAAAATATGCTCTCCGCCGTCGAAGGCATCCACTTGTAATAAATTAGGTGCAGGTGCCGTCACCTCGTGACTCGGTTTCACAAATCGTTCGCGCGTACGTCCTATCAGGTCTGATAGCATCGATTACTTCGTCAGCACTTCTTTCTTTAGACGGGTTCTTTAACTCATCAATCACGACGCCGTACGCGAATACCTTATGTACCTACATATTCTTAAACTTAAAACGGTTTTTAGTTAACGTATAGATTAAACTTTTTTTGGACATAGGTACAAAAGTCAATTGATTCAAGTATTCAATTAGGAGTAAGTTATACTGAATAAAAAGTACCTGAGAATGAGCGGCACAGTACTCCGGCGTGGGTTGTCTGAACGGGCTGTGCACGGGGCACGCGGAGTGCTGCGCGTGTTGCAGATGGTGGGCGTGCGCGTGCTGATGCGCGTGCGAATGATGCGCATGGGGGGGATGACGGTGTGCGAGCCGCGGCTGGGGTGCGTGGCGCGCACACAGGTGCGTTGCGCTGCCATGGTGCTCCGCGAGCGACAGCGTCGAGCAAGAAGGCCGCCAGTAGCCACCCTCCTCCATGTCAGGCCCAGGGGGGCATCGCGCCGCGCCGCAGCACGCGCAGCGCCGCGCACACGTCAGCGCATGCCGGCGCGCCTCGTGCGGGCACCAGTCGTCGCGCTCGCGGCCCGACACCCTTTCCGATCGACGTAACCTCCTCCGCTAGCGTCTCCGCTGAGCGGACAACCGCCAGCCGCGCATCCTCTCATTCGCACAAAAAAGTCAGAACACGCTTTTGCACACGTATACGTTTATAGTTACCACTCTTTGTTAAAACACTTCACTTAGGAATTCAATTGCGAGTAGTCCTTTCACAAGCTCTGCATTTTAATGCAACACGATTCTCGCAATAATATTCACAAGACTCCATCACTTAATCTTAATCCGGATTTCCTCGACCTTTTCAAAAACAACTTTTGGACTGTTATGGTTACATTATTTTCAGTAGGAACAAGGAAGAAACTAGGGGAAGTTTAACAAATTTCTTAAACGATGCAAACAAAGACCGAGTTTCGTGTAGTTGCAAATTGCATAGAGAACGTAATAACTGCATTCCATGTAATGTTCACAATGGCTTAAGTTTGTCTTTCCACTGCAGGAAGTAACCGCGGAGACCTGTTCTAGTTCGAGGGCAAACAATATTCGCACGCTCCCTAAGTTTCTCTTCAAGCCGCATTCAGGTTCGATATCAAAACGTCTAGATTCAGCTAGTTCAACAAGAAAGTTGAAAGCGGTGCCATTACTATAGGTACTTAATAGTTAAAGGTTGGAGCTTTAAAGCTCTTCAAGAAGTATATCCAGAAACTATTTTCAGAATACTGGAGGCAATACGGCATAAAAATTATACAAACTCGACAATAAAAAAGAAGTAAATCCAAGACTGGAAACCAAGTTAAATAAAGAAGAAACAATTCTATAAGTACTGGGCGTTGTGGCAATTCGCAATTATTTATGTGGAGCATACAGGTGTACGGAATATAAAGCATTTATTCCGTAGCAAGAGCTGTACAAATGAGAATTTAGGCTGAGACTTGGCTCAGGCTCGTTGCAAAGTCCCGGAGCTTAATAGTTACAGATTTCAGATCCGCTTTCCAACGGCCTTTACTTGAATAACCGCGCGAAGAAGAGAATAAAATTTGACGATTTCTCATAAAGTTGATGGATTTATTGCGCAGGAAAAAAGATTCGGGGATATCAAATCACAAGATTGAATAAAGAAATATCGGTTACAAGCGATCACGGTTAACTTGGGTGGAAAATAAAAACCGTGGATGTAATGAAATAAATTGCGAGTTTGTTAGGCACATTATTTGATATTTCCCACGAATCTAGACAATGAGCACCTACTCAATATTATTCAGGGTTCATGTTTAAATGAGTTCTAGCAAATTACTCCTAGTATTCGTACTACGAAAGGTTCAATGAGATGTCAGGTAGGTACGATTATATCGCAGCACACGTTCAAACAAGCAACAAGATAGTGTCACCTTTGAATATGTATCGAAGCAAGTAGTAGACTGCGCAGCACGTAGTTTACGCAGCAAATCGTTGTTACATCAGGTTCGGTCAATAAATAAGGGTCTCACGTACGCTGAAAGTGAGATAGTGGAATAATAGTATACGGAGTTACGAGAGTCCCTCAGGCGGCCGACTTGCGAGCGGTAAGCCGCAGTTTAGGTCTTAGCGGCTGGGCGTACCTGACGAAACCAATTCCCTATTTTGATATCACTCCCGAGGGCATGTAACCTTTACAAATAGATTGGAATGTTGTTTGTACTGTGAATTATTGATTTCGTTTATTTTCCTATGTATGCGTTGATATGGGTAATATAAACAGAATCACACAAATCATCTACAAGAATCTGCCAAGAAGAATTCAGACGAGATTGTATCTATAAAAGAACCTGACAAAAAACTAGGGACAAGACAATGAAGATTAATTATTGTAGACTACCTTACATTTACTAGGAACCGCGAAATCTGGGTCAATTAATCTAGTCCAAACCTCAAAATCGCATCTTTAAAAATCTAACGAACCGCACCAAAGAAAAATCTTAAGCACAATGGGTTAGTGCACCCAGCATTAATTTCCCGCGAGACTGCAGGCATAAAATATTCAAGTCGTGCACAGGCGAAAGAATTCGCTAGTGGTGCACGTTTTTAATTGGAAAATGGAAAAAATTAAAACACCAGCCTACGCGAGTATAGGCCGAGCTATAAATTAGTCAAGTTAGGAAACGTCGGTGAAGTGTTAGCACATCATCGCTCGCATGACTTAAAGTCCCTTCTCATTTCTTAGCTGATTAGAGTTAGGCAGACTAAATTTTTCTATTCGTGATTCTTTACATTTTGTTGCCTTTCAAAATGGTTATATTTTGAGATCCAAATAACATAGAGGTACGTCGATTAGTGAAAAATGTAAAGAATCACGAATAGAAAAATGTAGTTGTCCTAACTCTAATCAGCTAAAAAATGAGAAAAGTGAGATAGGGCTTTTAGTCATGCGAGCGACGACATGAGAAAATTTAACCGACTAAAACCAACGACAGCATTTTAGGATGACAACACTACGCTGACCAACCTAATACGACAAGTCTAGTTCACCCCAGTTGGTGAATTTAATTGTGTAGTACACTTGCTGGGAGAACTCTTGAATGTTTAAAACAATAGTCTATTGTACTATTCCAATTAAAGCAATTATACATATTCCAAAATTCTTGATGCAAAATTCAAACTGAAGTGTCGTCGGTTCTCCTCTTACAGATAGCCTTGACCCGAATGTGGTTAATTAAATTTCACTGCCTCGCTTATGCCAATTGCTGAAAGACAATTAAAGAGAACCTTGGGAGTAACGGCAGACTGGAAACATTATTTTTTTTATTATCCTTATACTCATTTTATTAGGTCTTCAAACAACAATTTCGGTGAAGGTAGTACACTAACGGTTACCGAATCGAATATTCGTTTTGTTTATTGCGATCCTGAATTTCGTATTGCAGAACACGGGAGTGTAAGTCCAGAATATAGTTCCATGAATATGATCCATTGAGATTATTATATAAATAAGTTGTGCGCAGTGATTGCTATTTAATATTCATTGAGTCTAATCAACTAAGCGAGACACTCGTGTAAGCTATGTGCATATACTCCGACTAAACTTGTTAACAATCATGAATAGAATGATAAAGGATAAAGTAGATCTTGATTAGTTGTAAAAATCACATCATGTAAGCGAGAAGAGTTCCCCAAATTAAACTGGCAAGCTAAGCTCCCGTCTGCACGTAAGTCTTGAATTTTATGGAGGAATGAGGCAGGTATATAGCTTAGTCAAGTGTTGGGAGAAAAATTTACAGCCATTACAAGGCAAAAATTAAAATTTGTTTTGCTTTTTCTGTATGTAAATCCACATAACAATAATATATGTATGCTATTATTAATATCTATGGAAACAAACATGTTTACAAGACTCCAGCTAGTTATTGCAAAAGGCATAGGCTTTAGGTGAAATGAAATTCAGAAGGTCTACGTGTTATTATTGATTTTCCTGTAGGCTTTCCTATATTAAACAACTTTTATTCAAAACGGTATAAAAAATAAATGTAGGAGAACTTACACAAAATTGATATTCCCAATTAAAATTGACTTACTATCACTACTAAAACACCGATAAATTCCCTCAAGAATTGCAGAACTGCATGAATATGTATAAGTTGGGTGGGAATCACTGCCAGAAGTCGAAACAAATAGTAAGGTATACAGATCGCTGACTGCTGCAGTCCAGAATTGGGTCAGTGGGTCATCAGTTCGCAGTTGCTGTCATACAATGAGATATCTCTGCAGAGCCGACCGGGTTTTGCATCAGCTGTCCGTTGCCGAATTCCCCTGGCACGAGGATTGGGAGAAAATAAAAGTTGCGGCAGCTGGATTCGCTAACGATGAATATGAAATTTTCTTTCAAAAATGTCCGCAACTGTTGGTGACGACATCACTTTATTAATTTCAGTCACGGTTCCCTTCCCAATCTGGGTCGGTGAAAAATATCGCCACCGGCACAGCTGAACACGATAATGAAAATAAATCAGCGAAACGCCGCGTGCCTTTGCATCGTAAAACCTCGATACGTGCCCGGGCTACTTCGGTGATACGCGGAAAAACCGCAGTCACTGTTCGTTTTTCGAGGGTTAAGTCAACAAGCTCTAATGGAAACATAATACGGCCATAAGTATGAGGTACCTTTATTTCTGGGTCGCGAAACAGAAAATGATGCGGGAGGGCTTTTGTTTATTCTTTGTTTTACCCTTGAAATGTGGGTTTTGTTGTACTCATGTGGGCTTAAAAGGCATACAATCTTAAACACGAATTAGTGTCGTACATTTTGAAAACGTAACATTACCTTTAATAACATGAAACATTTTAGGAAAAATAACAAAATTCTTAAAATAAAATAAATTTTGCCAATGGGCATGATGTCCCATAATGTGGAAATATTGTTTTAATTTGTAATTGTATGGTATTGTGTTTAATTGAATTTAATTGTATTTTTATTAGTTTTAATTTTTTATAATTGGTCCATGTTGGCTTTTATTCAATAAATATTATTATTATTATTATAAAAGCAATAACTGTACATATCACAGTAGGAATTAAAACGGACATTCCCATTTGTGACACATAAAAAACAATAAAGCTACTACAGGTACGCGGGTACGGTGGAACTTTTATTTTTACAGCAATGCATAAAAGTCACTTTATGTCGGTCGCGTATTGAAACGGGGTGTCGCCTCAGGCGGTAAGGGAAATGGGTCATGGTCCATGGTACAGTTAGGCAAATGTACCATTAGCTGTAAAAATATGACAATTGAATGACACAGGAGACTGCATTCTTGTTGAAGTTTTCACTGGCCACTCAAAGATTAAACATAAAAGGTTTTTCCCTCAAGTAAAATTTTCCCGATTACTTTTTACATAAGAAAATGTTTAACATGACTGTATTAAATATCTTATTATATAAGACGCGGTAAGCACGAACGACTCTGTTTTTATGAAGCCTTTCCTTCTTTAACAGCACTCATAGTATCTTGATGAGACAAAGTTATCAGGGGTAACAACTTTGCATCTATAGTGATGTTATCATGCAAAATAACCGACTATACTATGACCAAAATCGAGGCAATGAAGCAAGTTATAGGTCTCATCATATACTAGAGATGTTTGAGACAACACTCAGATAGAATAGTAATAATATGAATAATTGCATCATAAGCGGAATGTTGAAAGCTAGTAAACAAGTTTCACAATTTAATTATGAAATGAACGAGGAGCTAGTGAAATTCGATTGTAAGATTTGATTGTAGTTGGTGGAAAACCTGACAACGAAAGTCGTCGAAAGGATGGTCACGGATATTACACATCGAACCGATGGCTTTAGAGGCAGACGTATTCTACGAAGAATCGGCAAACACAGTGTCGCAGCTTTCAGGCTAGACGGTGCGATGATTTTCGCAAGGTGTTTAGTTAGTAATGTTGTATAAGAGGGACTGGCAGTGGCAACAATTGGAGAGTCTTATTGCCCAGCAGTGGACTGCAATAGGCTGATGATGATGATCAAGAGCGAACACATGAAGAAATTAATTAGTATATTTTAGGGTTTTAAAGGATCGACTGATCAAAGCCGCCTCGAGGAACAATAAATAATGAACAAGCAGTTTTATTATACGTCTTATTTTATTTAACGAATTGTGAAACCTACTAGCATCAGATACGCTTGTAGGTAATAACAAACAACACGGTTTTATACAACACGCAATTTTAAACCGGTGAAAAGTAACAAGATAAATTAATGGATGAGTTGCATTTTTGTCAACAAACAAGTTTTAATAAAGGTATGATTGAATTCTCGAAATGAAAACGAAGGGATCAATTCTTGCAAAAGTAATAATCGAGAAAACTGATCAGTTCTCAAGATAATAATTTAATTAGATGGATTTGTGGAGTTTTTTGGGAGATAGAAATTAAATATAAGATGGTCCTTGGTTTTACCTATCGGACCATTCTTGGTTCGCAAACTAAGCCAATTTAATCCTACGGCTATAAACGGCTCACTCGCGCTATCTAAATCCTTTTCAATTTCTTGAACGCTAATCGTTTCGCCATAGCACTTGGTTGTGGCAAACGAGGCGAGCGAATACGATGCTCTACAAAACTGTTAAGAGGTACATTTTGGGGAAATCCATAGAAGTTTTACAATAACAGCACTCATTCCTTGTAACTAGGAAATATGATAATAATCTTTTATCGTCCAAAGTCCCTACGCAAACAATCAATGAAAAAGGTTTCCATGACTTCATGAATTATTTTTCTGAACAGTATCATCTTAAGTAGTATATACATATAGAAAAATTAATTCATTTAACCTTCAAATCCTACTGACCCATGACCCGTCAAAAGCTGGACGCTTTCCTAATCCCAGCAAAAAAGGATTTAAGCAAAGCCATGACGGAACCACAGACACACTTAACACCGAAATTTAGAAAATGAGAGGACTGAGACGGGTCAGCATTAGATTATACCTCGGAAACGTATCAACGAAAGCTCCCATGAAGAGGGTAACGAAATGAGGTTATACATTTGCAAGCCGAATTAAGTTCGCTGAGGAATTTTAATTTGAAAATTGTAAGTGCTCATTTTAATCAAATTAATTTAGAGGTTGTAATTACAGATTTCGGTGATGAAGTGCTGTAAAATAAGAGCGTTGAATCCATTTCAGGTCAAGTACCTATTTTGGTACTAACATGTAAGGAAGGTTAGACCTTGATGCGATTGGTGCATAAGCAATGAACAAATGTGAAGAGAACCAGGGTTAACGAGGGGCTATAAATAGTAGTGTGTGGAGCGCAACCGTCAATGGTAATAAGATCATTATTATGTATTCATCATTGTCATACATTAGCAACATACAATTCCAAAAACCAATGCTTCAATCCTAAAATCCAACAAGACTTGTTATCAATGATGCAGCAACTAAACCACAAAAGAACAATACACATTATTGGAATAGGCGTGACCTCCACAATATGTTATACAAACAATTACCAATCACGTCTACCTTTACTTAAATCAATAACTTTTTCATTTGAAAGAAGAAAGTTTCGGTAATGCCC
Organism: Hydraecia micacea; assembly: GCA_914767645.1. Taxonomy (NCBI): domain Eukaryota; kingdom Metazoa; phylum Arthropoda; class Insecta; order Lepidoptera; family Noctuidae; genus Hydraecia; species Hydraecia micacea. Next base: position 5,032,139 of record OU611785.1, read on the forward strand.
AAAAGGCATCTAATATAAACTAGGAGCGGGCTTACACGACGGGATTACGGCAGTTAACAAGGACTTAGAGGCGATCCCACTCGATATGTAAGCGATCTACAAAGAGAGTACCAAATGTCAGCGGCTTGCCAACTACTAGAATCAACGTATATACATTTTGGCTGCCATGCTGTATTTTTTTCAATTCGTTTTCTTTCATGACGGAAAATATTGAATACAAAAAATAACTACATAAAACCTTACAAAATGTACCGGGTAGGTACTAAATAAACACCCATTTCGTAATATTAGAAAAACCTGCCCAGCAACAGCTTGTAACAATTGATAAAGCCACCCCTTTGTGAGATAAGCATGACAAAATATACGTATTCCGAATACCAATTTTCACGGTACATTTATCACTAGGTCCACCTACGCTTTCTTGAAATAGTGAAGCATTTTATTTTAATACTGTCATCTGATGTTCGTAGAGAGGGTGTTGAATGTTTCAAATGCGAAGAAAATTAAGGCAGTCCGAACAATACACGTGATTGGCGCGCACATTAATGTAGCTCACTGACATCGTCTACGCGGCGACCTCTAGACATCTCAGGTGACTACGGACGAATCGTACTTAGAAAATACATCACATTTCGCCACGGCAACGAATGTAATTGCCATTTAACGAACAAAAAGATACAAGAAGCTATCGCCGGCAGCGTCAACGTTTGAATTGATGATGTTTTTGGAAAGGTCGATTTGATGATAGGCACTGGTTGAATCCAAATTTTATTTGCGTGTGATGATGTGGTAACGTTACTTACAATGTTGTAGTTTAGCACATAAAAATGCCACTATTTGGTTAGTTGTTGAGCGTAATATGAGCGGGTAGCGCGTGGTGGTTCCCGCTTGGCGCGACGTCGACTGGCAGTCGGCCGGGCGCTTCGGAGGCTGCGCGGACCAGCCTCCCCCGCCTTCATTCACTCCACTGTCGAGGCCCAGCTCAAAACAGCCGGACTTTTAATGCGGCATGTGCTCTTTTCACACAAAACAGAGGTCCAACTCGTGTCAGCATTAGAGATTCAAGATCAGCTGAAAAAGGATTTATGTTATCGCAAGGTCTTAACGGTCGCTGCCCAATTTGCTTGAATTTGAATAAATCCAGACAAAATTCACGTGATTTGTGTATTTTTCCATTCAACAAATCTAATAATGGACAACAAAGAAATTTTCCCGTAGATACAGAATCTAACTGCACTAGTAGATTAACGTGTTTATGCGTCAAGTAAATTACTTACCTTCATTCTATCCTTAACCCAATTTCGAAAGTTAAGGAGACATACATTTACTACGAATCAATTTTACTGCAGAACAAAAAAAAAAACGGGTGAAGAGTTATTTTATTGTAAAATAATTGATTCTGAGACCAGACCACAAATCTTAGAAAAATTTCTTGTCTAATTTTAAAAACCACATGTTTAGAGCCTAATAGGAAAGAGAAACCTATAAGAAAATAAACCTTGACCTTAAAAAACCTTTTTTTAATTAATTTACTTCTATCGAAATATTAAATTGATTTCGCTGAACCGCTCTGTGTTGTGTTTACCGAGAAGAGTAATCAATAGATCTATCAGAGGAACTAAATTTAGACCTGGATTCGCAATAATGAATATCATAGCAAACTCAGCCTATAAAGGTACAACGTTTATAATGAAATCTGCTAAATGTTCAAACCTTAAGGGTTGGTACACATCTGACGGAAGATGCGTCGGGCGTCACTTCGATTGCGTCTATTTATTCGCTCGACACACTAACGCATCATCAGTTAAGTGTGAACGGTCAAGTGTTTTTCTATACATTTGTCTGTTCCGGCGTTACGCGACCGATAATACGCGACGCATGTTCCGTCAGATATGAACCTTCCCTAAAAGGCGCTTAAAAACTTGTAAAAGCTGAAAAAACAAACCAACAAGAACATGACAAGACAACATCTGGCTATTTGGCTAAATAAATACAAAACACTACAGACAGCTGACCTAACCATGGTAAAAACTGTTGCGGAATAACCAAAAAGAAAATGCATGAGGATGCGCTTCGCCTCTAAATAAATCAAATTTTCGTTGTTGCATCGTAACAGCGCAGCTATGCAAATTGAGGATACTATGTTCGACGTTCCGGGATCACCCGAAAGGGAAGCCGAGCTGGAAATAATTCAATTTTAGGACCGATCATACGAGCGAGCACTCTCTAACAAACCTCCGATATATTCATAAATAAAACAACGAAACCGAGCACGCTACTACACCGTGCGTTACGGCTAGGCTTCCGTGTGATTCGATCAAGAACCATTTGTGATGCTCACTCCTAACTGATCAGGAATAAATTCTATTTCAGCAGGAATATCCTCTAATTTATTCTGACGCCCGTAAAGTAGTGGAGTTTCCGTTGTTTTTGCAAGATCTGAATATTGTAAGACATCGTGATAGTGAATTATGCAATAGTCCATTTTCAGCAAAGATATTACTTGACTTGGATGGAACATGGGGTAGTGTGATGGTAAGCAATTGCTTCCGAAGATATAATAAAGTGTAGTCGCACCCAAGAACACGAAAACGCTACAGAAAATGTTATACTCGAAAGCAACATGCTTTGAAAAGCCTGTAATTCAGAATTATTAAAAATATATCTACATAACTGTATTAGGAAAATTGTTTCCGTTCAAGAGATATTTCTCTGAATTGAGCATTGAGATGTGTGTGCAGAACGAGGTACTTAAAATCACTTACAAAGGAGGTTTACTTACGCCTACAGAATTAATTAGCGAAATATTGAGACAAGAACCAAGGAGAGGCTTTTCTAAGCAGCCTTCACCTGCCTGTCATTAACATTTCCACTGCTATTTCTACACGTCATCATTCCTCGTTGCGGTCCTTAATGTACCTAGTGCTATTTATCAACTTAACACATTTACTCATTATTATTTTGGTATCATGAATACACAAATTATTAACGTCAGTCTTCCAAAAGCGCGTTGGGTTGATGAAATCGGCAAAGTCGGGGAGTATACCTGGATGAAAGACGCACGGAACAGGGAAGTATGGCAGGAAAAAAGCGGAGGCCTATACACAACAGTGGCTCATTCCGGGCTGAAATGAAATGAAAATACGCCAGCCAATATATTCGACGAGTTTTTAGAAACATGGAGCCATATTGATCAATCATTTATAAGTAATCTCTATACAACACAAATAACGTTAATTGCTTCAGAAAGACATCTTAAGAGAAATAAATTATTTTGCCTCTACAAATATACTTGGACAAATTAGATATGCATCCAAATTTCCTCGTCGCAATTGCATTTGAGACGGGGATACCGTTTTTGTTTGATTCGAGACCAACCGGAGCACGAACGCTGAATAGGATTATAAGGGGCACAGTTACCTTGACCCATATAGCCCGGAGACTAGCGGTTGACCCGTGATGCGCTTGTTTCAATTGAAGGGAAATATTCTCCAGCCGAGGTCGGAATTTGAATGGTGGAGACCTGGAGGAAGTGAATAATATAAAAACACCATTTATTGAACATCTAGTACAAAAACCAAATTAAAAAATGTTTTTAATAGTACCGCTTTTTTTTTTTTTTTTGGATGGGAAATCATCTAATGACTCCTCCCGCTCTGCGTGGAGCGGAAGGGAGTGTCAGACTCTTACTGACTAAAACCCACCCGTGTTCCTTCCTTAGCCCTTTATGTTCCGGGGCAGCGGTAACCCTTTCGGACGATCCCGCTACCCCGGCAGGCTTCGGCCCTGGCGGGCCCCTTCCTTAATGCTGACATCCCTTTGAGGCGCGCGTGGAACACATACGCGCCGTCCGGCACGGGCCTGGTCCTGATCGGACAGAGAGCTACCCATTACTCTCCGTCCGCAGGCCCGCGCCTACGGTGGCCGGGAGTCGTCACGCGGCTCCCGACGCCCGTAGCGTCTCCCGCGGCGGCTGAGGCGTGCGGCTCTCTCCCTGAGCCGTCCCGCCACCTCCTAATAGTACCGCTTGTGTGCTATTTCCACAAAGTTAGGATAAGTGCCTAATTTTATTTCTAAAGTTGGCGCACGCGAATACCCCGAGCATGGATAAATTCGTTAGAAAATTTCGAAGGAATTAGCAATTAAGCTCATTTCTACATTGCAAAACTTAAATGAGATGTTACGAGCGCGCACTAGTGCGACATTTTCAAGTAGATATTAAAAGCAAAAACTTTATTAATATCGGGTCCCTTTTGGGTATAAACGTATGAGTAGATGACGCGAAAGTAATAACCGAGAGAAAAATAAGGGAGGAAAGCTGAAGGGAAAATATATTTTAATGCAGAATATTCTCCGACGTGGAAACTGTCATATTAATATTCATGGTGACCTTGGGACCCTCTTGTGTGGCGTTATAATCTTTATTCAAACCACCCTAAAGCTAGTTGTTTTAATACTCGCTTCTAAGCCGATTACTGTAGCTGTGCGGGACAATGATAACTGTAGTAATAGATAGTTTAAATAATAAACAGACAATGATAACAATTGTACATAATAGATTCTCTTAGTAATAGAAATATGTATAATGTGTGTAACTGTATAGATTAAGTAGCTAGTTTGTTATAATAGGATTAATAATAAGATTGATTAATTTGTATTTCATAACTATAATTTGATTGGTTACTTAGTTTATCAGCATGAGTGTGCGTCAACGCTGTGATTGGGCGCGGTCGCACCTAGGGATCATGGTCTCGACAGGTTTGTACAGGTCGACACCTGTCGGGAACCACAACAGGAAAACACAGCTTTATTGGAATAGTAATGTCATTTCAGCACAGGGCACCCACTACCTGTGCTCACGTAGTTGGGGTATAAATAGGTATAGGCACATTTTGGTAAATCGTCACTAGTTCTCTCTCAATGTTCTTATATACTACTACCTAATATTAGAACAGTGTAAGAAATATATCAGTAATGAAAGTATTTCATTTCTGTGCTTCCACCTACCCAGCAAGCAGTGTACATGCCATACCGTACAGAAGTTGAGCATAAATAAGGTGTTTTCATTTATAATAATATCTTATTTTGACTTTGTTGTCGATTTTGATTTTGGTAAATGGCTTTTGATAGATGTCGAATTTTTGGTTCAAGGACATGCCACTACGGCCGACTCCCCTCTCACTGGGAGGAGGCTTGTGTTCCAGCAGAGGGAACATTATATGCTGATTATGCTAAGCTATGCTAAATGGCTTTTTATTCTGTACTTGTGAAACCAGTAGTAGATTTCTACATCAAGTAGATAAATCACGTTTGGATTGTGAGTCCAACATACCAGATTTGGCAGTTACAAAACTTTATTGAAATTACACGACCTAAGCATAAATTACCGTATTGTAGGTGCCAACTTTTTGTCATTACAACCTTCATGAACTTTCATAAACACACGCGCAATTCCTGTTATTTTTTTTAGTTAGTTTATGCACAAAGAAAATTACCATAGCATTCGTTCAACGTTCATACCTCATCTGGCACGCCCAACTTTCATTTGCAGATTTGTATAAGTACACGAGCACACTATTGTTAAGAGCTAGTGCAGTGTTCACGTTTATCAGACACTAACATCAAATCATACAAATATTTTCACAACTGAGATTCGCCGTCTTTACTATCATCATCTGCCTAGCCTTTTCCCAAATATGTTGGGGTCGGCTTCCAGTCTGACCGAATGCAGCTGAATACCAGTATTTTACATGGAGCGACTGCCTATCTGACCTCCACAACCCAGTTACTGTGTAATACGATACCCTTTGGTAAGACTGGTTGTCAGACTTTCGGGCTTCTGACAACCCGTAATGACTGTCAAAGATCCACGAATGACAGCCTAGACCAATGGCTTAACATGATTTTTGGAGCACGGAGGGGTCTTGGTATGTAAAGATGGTCACTAATCCACAGACCAACCACGGCAAGCGTAGACTTAACCTGTTCACTGTGCACGGTAAACTTAACCTGTTCGATCGACCTGTGCGGCTGTTATTATTTAGCCACGGACCTCTCATTCGCCGTCTTTACTAATGAAGCAAATTTTCCAATGCGTACTGTATGTAGTGTGGGTCTCTAGTAGTAGCGAATGCGTCATGGAATATTCGCAAGCAGAAATTTCAGGCTTTCCATAGGAGCAGTTTCGCATTACCAAAACGAAGCCATCACTCGTTAGTAAATCGATGCGTTTTCTGTCACAGGAATTTTTGTATTTGAATGCAAAAGAAACTTTAGTCAAGGACACAAAGTGTTAAACAACTGTTCTGTACAGGGAGGCAGGGGGGACATTGACTCAAAACTGTAACCATGAATTCAGCTTATGATTCTAAACCCGGGCCCCCCTAGTGTAGAAATTTTTCGTCGGTTATAAAAAAAAAAAACTAAGGTTTCATAGAAAAGTGTACCATACCTACACGGTCAAAATGTATGAAACAAAAGTCCAGGGGGTCTACTCCGAAGTGGTAAATTTATCGGATCGGCCGAATGTTCGGTCATTTCCTACTACGAAGTTCATTCTATTTGGTTCGGTAGGTTCGGATCCGACTGAACTTCATTCTGACACTTGTTGTATCGTAAACCCTACTCTGAACGAGAAAAGACTGACCGATAATTTGAGTTTGGCAAGAGTTACATCGTGAAATTAATGTCAAAATACACGACAGCAAAGTAGCTACCTTTTGAGTATCGTAACATATCGAATTTAATGAATTATTACAATTTTATGTTTGTTACTGTTTGTAATTAGTTTATCTAGCTTAGTTTTATTATTAGTTTTCATATCCTAATCCAGTAACACTGATTGAAGTAAGTTTGTAAGGCATTTTCTGGAATATGTGTAAGGATTGTCATATAGGTATAATTACGTAACTTGAAAATGTGATTTTTTTGTTTATGTAGATATTGAAATAAATTTGGTCTCAAATGATAGAGTTGTGTATAAAACTAATATTTCAATTGGATTTATGTAAATCGGACCACGCATTCGGAAGATATTACAAGATTTGTGTAAGGAAATTGTACCAACCTATTTTTTTAAGGTTTAGGTATGCTCTAGATTTTTTTTATTGTAAACAGCGTGCCTGCTCCACCATTGAACACACATTTGGGATAGTCAAGGGTTGATGGTGGTTTCTCTTGGCAGCAAGAGACGTGCACTAGGATGCACATAGAGCAGGCAGAACAATGTTACCCTCCTGTGTGTTGCATAATATGTGCATATGTAAGGGCCGGACTGAGTGATCCGGAGTTAACCCAAGATGATTTTGAATCTGAGAACTCCCGGCAGGTGATATATCAGCCTGCTATATTTGCTGATGATTTGTCGCAGATGCTTTGAGGAGGGTACAAAGAGAGAGGGAAAGACTGATACAATCATTAGATAATAATGAATAATATATATTTTTACAATACTAAACAACTAGAACTAATCTTCAATTTGTTACAAGTAAGACTAAAAATAATATACATAGCATTCAGCGTGGTGCAAATTTCTTCCCACAGTCGATGATTCAGCGTAGGTACGACTGTCGATGCTCCTCAAGTTGCCTTGGGCCAAATCTCGATGAGGAGAGCATCCATTTGTTTCGCTGTCGGTCTGGACATGGTGATATGTTCTTGCAGAATGTTTGTTCATAACTTTCATTTCCAAACTTCCAAAACACGAACATGATAAACGATAAGCCCAAGGGTCACTTTATCACGCGTAAAGTGAATAATTTATGTAGTTTATAGTATATTTAGCTTGTTTTTTTGTATACATCTCATAACTTGACTTTTACACTTTACACTTCAGTCAGCACTTGACGATAAACGACCGAAATACGATTATCGCTATAGGGATAGCGACAGATGAGTTGGTTTGAGTTTAAAAGTACTTTTTCTCAATTTTGCAATAACAAAAATCACAATCTCTCCCTTTGTTTGTTTACATGTCATCCTTTGACTTTTATCCATTTTCTTTTTATTTTGACAATCGGCAAATCAATCTGTCTGCCAGCTACAAATAAGTATATTGTTTTTTCGAGAAATATTAAAATGTTCTTAGGAATAAATATTGAATTAAAAGCAAAGTTCTATTTTCTTACTATAAAAAATAATTTTACTCTGTAATTCAACAGTTCAATTATATCGAAATGAGTATTAATTACTATAAACACATATCGATAAAACGTTCACCTCTGGCACTACATTTCGTTCGTTCCGACACTCTTTTCGAACATTGACTATGGTCCCGACCAAGCTGAGCCAATCCGAACCTTTTTCGTAGTAGGGCAACAATATTCGGTTCGGCCGTGTGTCGGATCGTTCCGATCATTCGAATGTGTCACTTCGGAGTAGACCCCCTGAATCATGTAAGTACTGAATCCATATATAGTTTAAAGATTTCGACTAAAATGACTTTTTTATTGTATTTTGTTGTATTTTGAAATCTTAATAGTATTTTGACATTTGAATAGTACTTTATCATTGGAATTATATTTTGACATTTGAATTGTACTTTGACATTTTAATTTCATTGTGACATTTTAAGTGTATTTTGACGTTTTGATCTTATTTTGACTATTAGGCCCTGCGCAGACGGCACACTTTTTGTGCGATCGAGTCTGCGGCGCACAAAAAGTCTGCATGGCGCGCAAAAAGTCGGTCGCGGATTTTTCACAGACTCAACGCACACGACGCACATCTTCGATCATTTTGTCGGCAGAGCTGTAGATTGTAGATTTTCTTTTTAAATGTCTATCATGATATTCTGCCTTAGAAGTATCATAAATTGCTGGTCTGTTTTGTATTTCTTGAATTAACATAGTTACATCGACCTCTGGCGCCATGATAATAGATCGCGTGCGTTACGTCCACCCCTAGCAAATGCAGATTGCCGACTAAAGTGTGCGCCGTCTGCGTTAGCGCGCGTTGAAGCAAACGTTCAATTTTTTTCACACACTTTTTGTGCGGAGCGGCGCGCCGCGGCGCGGTGCGGTCTGCCCGAATTACACGGATTTTTTGTGCGCCGGACTTTTTGCGCGTCGTGTGCGTTACTGCATATAATTGCATAGGTTCTATTTTCACAGACTAAAAAGTGCGTCACGGATAGTCTGTCGTCTGCGCAGGGCCTTATGTATTTATTAATTGTATTTAACTGTTATTGTTTTTTTTATCTGAGAATTGTGTTTAAAATGTTCTTATTTTTATTAGTTAAGCATCTTATTCATTCATTTAAATTTTGCATGTCGAATCATGGGCAGAATGTATGGCTCAACTTTAATTCTTCACGACCTTATTTGTATACTTACCTGCATTCTAGCAAATAAATAACTTGATTTGATTTGATTTCATATGACTGGTTGCGTGTCATTGCCCCTGCTACCCGTATGAAAGACTTATTCAAGCCTCTAGATACTAAAGAACCTTTGTGTAAAACTATTAAACCGATAGCTATAAAATAACGATAGGTATATGAATTAGAGGCAACTGGCGCTATTGTGGAAGCCACACACGAAGTTACCTCGTAAAAATAACCCGACTTCCCTATTGCGGGTGCGGCTAACTTTTGTGGCAACTAAAGTGCGGTCTCATCTCTATGGTAATGTCAGGCATATTCGCAAGTTCAGTGCGCTATTTAGGCTAAAAGATAATTTCGCTTTAATTGACCGGCCTTTTGTTGAATTTAAATTGTTCTCATGCTAAAATTAATGCTAAAATGGAAAGCTGTAAAATATTTAAGCTTTCAGTGCATAGCTGGACAACTTGAAAACAAGAAGAAAATGACTAAACTATTAGCAAGCTATTTAAAACCTCAGACGAGTATTCAGAGAAAACAACCAGTGAAAGGAATCTTCATTAAAGCTGGTGTATTAAAATACTTCTAGTTATTAAAAGGCAGCCATTTTGTCTGAATAAACTGGGGGTGTATGACCAAACAAACAAATTAAGTCAACATGCTAGTACCTTAGTCGTATCTGAGAGTAATAAAACCTACAATTTATTAACGATTCTCCTATTTTCTTTGTAAATGGTTTTTATTAAGAGAGGCGACATCAACATGTAGATAATGTGGTATTAGTTAAGAGTAGAAGGACCAAAATAGTCTTCACATTCAGGATTAAATGATAGTTATTCGGACAATAGCCTTGGTGTTTTTACTAGCTTTTTCAGACTACAATCCGGCTTAAAGCTTTACAGAAGTCACAAGCAAACGGAAGAAGTCTGTAATTTATTTTTTGATGAAATTCCTAATTCTGATTTCGTCGTACGTGCCAAAACTGCGAAGGTTTCTCAAAGTATATCTTGTCAATAGACTAACATCTTCATTAGACCTCTTTTCTCCTGAGAATTTGTCAGTGAAAGTAAAGCCTACTAAAAAAAAAAAACAAGCCCGAAAATGTACTTAATGAGGAAAGGAAGATACATCATTCCACCGATCTTTTAAAAGGAGACATTGACACAGCCAGAGCTTACAAAATTGTTTCCTTCACGTTCTGACGTAGGTATATACGTAGGTGTAGGTATATACGTCACGTGCCTGCGACAATGGTATTGCGTAACATATGTGGTGTTCAAAATATGGCAACATTAGCGGAATCTTGCAAAATTTACAGGGACTTAATACCGTAAGGCAGCGGCGTGTTTGTGGGCGATGCATGAAATGTGAAATGAACTTTGAATTTGAAGGAAAGGGCAAACGTCAACTGGTGTTTTGAAATTGTATTTTTTTTTTGTAGGTACCTAATTGGATCTCTATTGATAACGTAACGTATTACGTTAATCGATAGCTGTGGTTTACTTTGCCAACTAGGTGTTCTTGTTAATATGAGATCCATTTAGTTATTTATAAGAATTTATAATATTATATCTGCCTGCCTAGCCTTTTCCCAACTAGGTATGTTGGGGGCTGCCAGTCAAACCGGATGCAGCTGGATAACAGAATTTTACATGGAGCGACTACCTATCTGGCTTCCACAAATCAGTTACTGGACAACACAATGCCCCTTCGCAAGTCTGGTGGTCAGACTTTCGGACTTCTGACTACCCGCAACGACTGCAAAGGTTCACGAATACTCTTGTTATTGAGATCGTTTTAGCTACTTTTACATTAAAACGCATTTTATAAGTATGTCTATTGAACGTAAGTACCTTAAGTAATTATCATAGTCAACATTATTGAGCAACCGCCTGAATAAGGCCTTCTCCGCAATCAATACGGAGACAAAGGCGTTCTAATCGGTACTCAATAATGATAGGAATTGGTTCCGTATCACTGAATAACTCAATCACAATTAATTCTTGGAAGTACAAGCCAATTCAGTGTCCGCTTTCATACACACCACGACCTCTAGCAATATTGGCGGTCCAACAACCAAGTTGCCCCATAAAAACGGAATATCAAATGTAAATTTCTTTCCGCTTGCTCGGTTTACTGCGGTCAACCCCGACTACGGCTGCAGTTCCCAACACTTTTTTTTTCTGTTTTGATACCCCAGTAGGTATCATGATGGCCAGATACCAGTCCTAAGTTCATTACATTTTCGTTCAACTTTTTTGCTCGTACGTCGGTAAAAAGTTGTAACTAATGTCGCTTACCGTAGCAGCGTTACGAGAGCGGAATTAATAACGCAGAAGTAAAAACTTCTAAGTAGCGAGATTAATAAGTGAAGGGGGAGACAAGGTGTAGTGTCTGAAAAACTGTCTTTTTCCTGCGACTTTGTATGCAGACACATTCTTACAGCAAGAAGGTTATAACATTTTGTGAAGTTACGCTTCACAAAATGGTATACAAAATTCTCAGAATAACTGAAATAATGTCGAAATCACATGGGATTCAGCCATATTTTTGTTCTGAATCGAATTTTGAGCAACGTTAATAATTTAGGGACAAATTCAACAGAAAGTCTGCCTAGAACAAAGTTAGCGTATTTGAATTTTCGAGGCGAGCGTATTAAAGTGGTCATTAATCAACATTCACAAAGCATTAAAGCGCAATATGATGAATGAGGCTGATTACGCCAATTAGATGCTCAAATTTAGACAGTTTCAATGCAAGGGAGATTAAGATATTGTTGTTTATTTTCATTTTAGAATTGGTAGGTAGGATTTATTTTGGAGATACTTGATTTACAATTATACTGAATTTGATATTGATCAAATGCTTTTGTTTCTGCAGCCATGAAGTGTGAGTAGATAATATATGAATGGTTCATTATCTTTCATCATCCCATGACTACCTACTGTTAGGGCATCATTGATATTTCAAATTGTAACAGAAGCTACTTCATTAAAATGGAAATTGAAGTCTCAAAGGCTAGTGAACTAACATGTTACTTACCTAAGTTCCAAGAAAAAAATATATCAAAATAAGACTTTACCTAAAATAAAATTCCCATAAGGGAAATTCATATTCACGATGTTTTTTCACGTGGAAACTCACTCGACGGTGCGGCGCGAACAGGTGAATTATCATATTTATTGTTAGTCGTACTAAATCCATACATTATTTCTCGACTTTGGGCACCACTAGACCTTCTAATACAAAATATATGAGCTTTTACTAAAAGTAGGCAGGTACGACAGGTAGCCGTACCCAAGGTAAACTAGATTTAATTTAAACTGTAATTGGCCCGATACTGCTGGGACATTTAATTAAAACAATTTGGGTTTAAATATAGAGGCAAATACTTACGCTTTTAGGAAAAAAATAATAATAACATTCTTTACAAAAATATTCTCGACATTCATCAAAGAAAAAGGTCGTTGAGGAATTTGTGATGTTATTCAATAAACAAATATAGGTAGGTAGACTATGAAAAGCATAAATTTCATAGAATAAGTACCGACTGAACAATTATTATATGATTAAACGAACTTACCTTAAGTGAAGTTCTATCATAATTATACGAAGCTCCTTCTCCGAGACAGATTTACGAGTAGTAGCGCGGTAATGTACCAGCGCCATCACAATTTCAAAGCTTAAAAAAAAATAAAAATAAAAACTGTTCTCTCGTCGGGCAACACTGTATGTATATGTCATTTCGTTTAAAGCTAGTTAAAACAACCCTATAATTGGGAAAACTTTAGTAGGGATGGGTTGGGAGACTCTGTCTCGGAGAAGGAGCTTCGTATAATTATGATAGAACTTCACTTAAGGTAAGTTCGTTTAATCATATAATTATACTTACTCCTTCTCCGAGACAGATTTACGAGTAGATGTTTGAAGTCAGGTAGGGTTGTTTATGAGTTAATAAATACATGGTAGTAAAAATAGTAAGGTATTTATTAAAATCACAGAATCTTTGTATAACAATAACCAATCAGTAACAATTCAGATTAAGAGATCAACAATTTCAAGTTGGGTTATTCACGGTGTTACATATTACATCACTGAAAACCGTTGTATCTTGAATAACTGGCCTGTTATAATGTCTAGCAAAGGTGGCCGAGTTCCGTGACCACCCAGCTGTTCTTTGTATTTGGTCTATGCTGATACCAGATCTTTTAGCAGCTGATGTGGAAGCATGTCTGGTGCTGTGTGCTGTGAATGTATTTACATCAATTCCAGACTCATGTAACGTTGTTTTAATCCATCGGCTTATAGTTTGAGTTGAGGCACTAAGGTGTGGTTTTTTAAAGGTTAGTATTAGCTTGTCAGTACCACTTCTAAGTGGTTTAGTTCTATCAATGTAACATTTTACAGTAGAAACTGGACAAATCTCAATTCTACTTTCAAAAGTTTTTAGATGTAATAGTGGCTGAAGGTTGCCTGTTTTTGAGGTTTTTATTATGTCTGGAATGTATATCTGAATTCCATCACTCATAACTTTCATATTTTTAATATTAATTAAAGCTAAAGTTTGCACTCTATGTCCTGTAGTGAGAGCAAGAATAGTTACTACTTTTTTGGTTAATTTGTCTAAACTTATATCTTCATTGGGATAAAGAGTTGCTAAATATGTTAATACAACCCCAGGGTCCCAAGTAAAATTGTACTTTGGAGTAGGCGGTTTTGTACGGTATACCCCACGCATGAATCGTTTAATCCTTTCATCGGATCCAATTTTAGAACTGATTAACAGTGAAAGGGCTGATCTGGTAGTATTTATTGTACCATATGATGCCCCTGATTCAAGGGATTCACTTAAAAATTTCAAAATATAGGGAATTGAGGCTTCATAGGTGTCTATGTTACATTTGTTACAAAATAGCCACCAAGATTTTAAGGGCGAGTCATACTGTTTCATGGAATTATTAGATAATGAATTTAACATGATTTGGAGGGCTGAATTTGGTGTGCCTCTTCTTACGTATGCCTCGCTGAGAGCAGCCCTGCAGCCAGGGTAAGTTGGTGGTGGAGGGGGTGACTTTCTCTGAAAGGAGAGGATAATAACTTTATATTTGGTTCAAAGATTAATAATTCTTTGGTTAATAATGACTCCAATAGTGGGAACCATGGTTGAGATGGCCAATATGGAAAAACTAAGATGCCTGTTGCCATATCGGTCTTGATTTTTTGAAGGCATTTTAATATTAGTGAGAATGGAGGGAATGCATAAAAGAAATAATTAGTCCAGTTGAGAGTGAATGCATCAACTTGGAAGGCTTCAGGGTCACATTTCCATGATACAAACTTTTCACATTTACTGTTTATTCTAGAAGCAAACAAATCAATATCCGGTTCCCCAAACCAATTTACTATTTTACTATAAGCTGATTGAGAAAGCTCCCATTCAATGTTGATTTTTCTCGATTCTCTGTCAGCTTCATAATTTTCTTTGGTATTAATGTAAGATGTATAAATCCATATATTCCTTTCTTCACACCATTGCCATATATCTCTAGTAATACTATTCAAATGGGGAAACTGAACTCCCCCCATTTTGTTGATATATGCCACTGCAGTAGTATTGTCTACTCTTAATAACACCTCACAGTCATGCAAATCTTTTGTAAAACATTGGAGCCCTAAGAAGGCAGCTTTTAACTCTAAATAATTTATGTGATAATTCTTTTCTAAATCTGACCATGAACCGGAAGTTTTATAGTGTTCACACACAGCTCCCCAACCAGTAGTTGAGGCATCTGTTAGTATTTCTATTTTAAATTTGTATTGTTTTATTGGATTACATTTGTGTAAATTCTTACTCCACCAGTCTAATTCTGGGTGAATTATACTTTTAAGGGGCATTATTGCATCATAATTATCATTTGACTTTATCAACTCTAAATATCTCTCTCTCTCTAAAATCTTGGTATATGCCCAGCCATAAGGAATGGCTGGACAAATTGAACTTAATGTTCCTAGCAATTGAGAGAATTCTCTAATTGGACATTGAGTTTTACTTTGATAAGTTTTAATTTTGTCTAATATTGCAATTTGTTTTTGTTGGGGAACCGATAAGGTAAGATTTGTTGATTCCAAAATAAAACCCAAATAGTGACATGATTGACTTGGTTTAAGGTGGCTCTTTTCAAGATTGATGACAAACCCTAAATCTTGTAAAAGAGTTACTACAAATTTTACATTTTCCTCGCATTGTCTTTTCGATTTATGGAAATATAGACTGTCATCTAAATAACATGTCATGATGATGTTATTGTTTCTAAGGTGAGTACAAACTGGTTTCAGTAGTTTTGTAAAAACAAATGGTGCAGTACATAATCCATAAGGTAGAGCATTAAATTCAAATAAGTGGCCGTCAAAGGTGAACCTTAAATATTTTTTATAATTATCTGTTATAGGTACTGAAAAATAGGCTTCCTTTAAATCTATAGAGGACATAAAGCAATCTTTCGATATAAGTTTGCAAGCTGTTCTTATATCTTCTAATTTGAAATGTTCTGTATCTATAAAACTATTAAGTTTTTTCAAATTTAATATAAATCTATATGAGCCATTGGGTTTTGGAACTAAAAATATTGGAGATGTAAACTGATTTGGACAGAAGGAACATTCTGAGACTGTGCCTAAAGTAATTAGCTTTTCAATTTCTAGTTTAATTAATTCTTTTTCTTTCTCTGACCAATGTTGTAGCACAGCTTGGTAGAGAGGTGGAGTTTCCCTGAATGGAATCTCATAACCTTCAATCCATTTTAGAACTACTGGGTCACTGGTTATTTCACACCAGTTGTTCCTATAGTACTTGAGTCTACCTGCATGTACCTGAGTGTCTATCTGCGGTATCTGGACTTGGAGCTGGGTGGAGCTGGCTTCTGAGTCTTCCAGCGTGTTTGATCCAGACGTGGTTGTCGCTGATGCTGGTGTTGTTGAGGGTGATGCCCGCCGCGAGCTCTTTGCTGTTGTTGGTATTGCGGCGGGCCTCTCCAGTTTACCTGTTTCTTTTGAGTGCCTGATTTGAATGCCTTCTTTTCTGTTGTTTTTATCATGGATCCTGCTTTTTGTATTGCTTGTGCCGCCCTAATTTTTTCAGCACAGTCTGTCCCGAATAATGTGTCATCTGGTATTGCTGTCCGTACTGCATCTTGTACCACTTTATTGACACCAGCCAATGCAAAAAATCTTCTAGAAGAAGAGTCTTGAAAATAAATCTCAGCAGCTAATTTTGCTGCATCACTTATTTCTTCAACGAGGACTTTACTGCTTATGTTACCCATCAGTACCTTGCTCAATGATTTTCCGAGACAAGTCATGAGTTTTCCGGTTAGATTTTGTCTATAACTGATCCTTTTATCCCTTTTGAGAGTTGGGTCTGAGAGAGAAGCTGATATCTCTGCATTCATTGAAGGAGCCACTGCCCGTGGAAAATTGATAGGCGTGGGATATTTCTTGATAATGGCCTCTCGAGGTTCTTTACCGAGCCCTGTCTGTGTGATCCTCGTCCAACGAAGTGCTAGTTCTGGTCGGATAGCTTCTCCAACTTCAGCATTTTCCTCTCCTTCAGTTCCCAGAGCTTGTAAAAGTTCGTCAGGTAGACTGTCATCTGAAAATTTCAAGTGAAAGATATAGACATGTCTATCCGCTTAGTGATAGCGCTAAGTCAATAGTATTCCAATGTGGAAATACATTTTTTGGCGTTGTCTACCCGCAGTGTGATAGCGCTTGCCATATATTTTATGAGGTTTGACACAGTGTCCACCCGCATGTGGTGGCGCTTAAGTGTTCTGAACATAATTATCCCTGTATTGGGATCACCCAGGCGTTTGAAGTGTACATTGTTAAAATATGGGTAACAAAAATGAATTTTATTTCATGTTTTACAGACCTGTAATAAGTTCTTGTTCTGGATCGTTCTGAGCAGGTATATTTAGGACAGATGTCGACGGTGCTTCGGTTAGATGAGCGACTGGAGGCCGCAGTGCAGGTGGCAAGGGTGATGGAGACCGCGCCGGCGGTGAACATGGTGGTGAAGAGGTTTCTGAATCCACTTCGACCGGTATCTTTTCCAGTTTCCTTTGTAATTTTCTTATTTTGTTCTTGATATAATCCGGGTCCTTATTCTTCCGTTTACCCATTTTGTTTGGAAAACCACAGTAAATACCGAATAGTCACAGAAAAACGAATTGTCCATATATTCCCGAAAAAACCGTTAACCGAATGAACAATTGAACTGTGCACATCATTCTAGAAGTTTTTAGTCTTCGAGTGAGTTTGTTTAGTCAATGACCGGAAACACCGGAAATCGTCATTTGACATAAGTAAAAGCGAACTTAGAAAACTTTATGGTATTTTTAGGTTATTAGTTTATTACCGAATTCTTGAATAAATTCAAGTCTTACCTTATTGATGCTTCGGCAGATTGATCATTCTTCATTTTTTCAATAATTTGATACTATACCTGTTTTCTTCATAAACAAAAAAAACGCTTGTAAACAAACTCACGCCGGCACCAGAGTTCACGTCTTATTTCGATAAATAGTCGTCCACACACATCATATGTCGTGAATATACTAATGATAATCGATTTTAGTATTGTTGTATACATAATTATCTAAGAAAATTCAATAAAACTTGTATTTTGTTGAGAGAACGTAGTGACAGCGCTAAGCACAAAAACACGTAATGACATATACATACAGTGTTGCCCGACGAGAGAACAGTTTTTATTTTTATTTTTTTTTAAGCTTTGAAATTGTGATGGCGCTGGTACATTACCGCGCTACTACTCGTAAATCTGTCTCGGAGAAGGAGTAAGTATAATTATGAATTGTCATACTTTACTATTCCCAGTACCTACCTACCTACAACTTTGTTAATGAGAATGGAATATTCGAAGTTTAACATAAAAAATTAAAAACCAGTTAAATTGTTTTCTAACTTTACCGACGCTGTAAAAATTAAAGCTTAAAAGCTGCGTATGAAATTCCGCTACTTTTTTTCAATGTACCTAAGTGACAATTTCCTTTTTGTTGGGAACCTATTAAGTCAAAATCGATCTGGATTTTCATCGTAGCGCTATACCACAATATCTTTTCACGACAACCAAAAAAGCCCTTTGTTTTCCAAAAATTCTCTCAAACATTACAACCACATTCTACAGTCTCGTCTAAGAAGTCAGACGGTTCTATGTTCCCATAGGTGTCTACATTTCACACCACCGTGCTTTTGTGGGCTTGCGGCATGTCCCCGACACTCGCGACCCTCATCAGTTTCTCTTGGGTGTCAGGAGGCACCTCGACGAATGAAACGCGAGTAGCGATAGCTAACGCGGCACGCGGTAATGTAATAAGAAAACGTTGCTATGCTCGACGTATGTTTGGTTGGCGTTGTTGTTGCGTGGTTATGAAGAAGTTTGAAAATAGGGTCTGGAAGTATAAGAAGTTACGGAAGCAGTGTTATGTACCTACACTTTTTCATTTCATTCATCATACCATTGACTACTATGACACATTGTCAGTATTTTTCCTTTCATTTTTTTTTGCGTTGGTGTTAACTTTTTTTGTTGGTTTTAGATGCAAGCCTTGCCTAGTTTGGGAGCCGCTGTTAAATCGGTCTTAATTTTCTGTTAATAAGAATTTCATGCCAAGTTACTTGTATGTTTATAAACTACTAGTTGCGCCCCGAGGTTTCACCCGCATAAGTCTCAATCCCGTAGGAATATCGGGATAAAAAGATTTCTCTTTATAATATTAGTTTAGATGTCTAAGAATAATAAAAGAATTTTAATTTGCTACTATTTTGCACTGAGTCATACCTGTTTCAGATCTAATTAATGTAAAGGCCAGAGTGTTTAAATTTGTTTAGTGATTAAGTTTTTTCTTGTTAAAAGCTAGTAGGTACAGCCGCAGCCATAATTAGCGCACCAATTAAAAAATAAATAAGTCCAGGCAAATCACTTTCCATTCCAAGGTAGCCTAGAAGAGATCGCAGCAAACGATAAGGCCGCCCATTGTTTACTTTGTAGTGTTTGATTTATTTTTTGTTACGTATTTTTGCAATAAAGCATATATAAATAAGTAAAGACTGATAAAGAAAACTACGACATCATCATCATCATCATTTGAGCACCATTCTGAAAGCTATCGACAACTCACTTGCAATAATCTCGCCCTTAGCAAGCACCATAAAAGAAAAACGTTTAAGAGAACGACACTATTAAAGTAAATGCACTGATAAACTTAGCTAGGTATAATACAATTTTATCTAGGTAAATGCACTTTCATTAATCACATCAACGGTTTTTATTTCCAGACGGACGTATAAAAGAGTATCTCTGAGTTACAGATACAACATTCTACGCCAAGAGCATTAGGGTATGATTTAATTTGTTTTTTGTCGTCTCAACGTGTATTCTTGGGAAACGGCTACCTATGTGTTTTCACAATATTATTTTGTCAAAAATGAAACAATGTGCCTACAAGGGCAACTTACGACATAGTTCACGTGGAAGTCGTAAGACACCAGTGGCGAAGGTACCATACAACTCGATTCCCACCGGCTTCCCTTCGAAAATTCAGAACATAACCTGTAACCACTATAGAGTGGTTACAGGTTGACTATTGACTATAGAATCAATTCATCATTGAAATTTTCTTTTGGATTTTTTTTTGCTCCGGCCTACCTCTGTCATAAATTTACCCTTCGCCACTGTAAGACACTACCATATATACTAAAATAACAGTCTAATTTCCCGCCCACGCTATTATTTCGTTTACGCTTAGCGTTCTTTCAGACTTTTTCTCTTAAGGCTCCTAAGGGTACCGTGACGTTAAATAGCCAATAACCTTCCTCCAGAATCGGGCTATCAAATGCGAAAAGATATTTCAAATCCGACTGGTAGTTCCAGAGATTAGCGCGTTCAAACAAACAAGAGAACAACCAGCAGCTTGATTCAAATCCCCTTACTAATAAACGTATTATATCAGATGAATAGTTACACACCGATTTCTCTCTTTCAGTTGTCAATAATTTGACTTTCGAATGAAGAAAACAAAGTGATGTGTAACTATACAGACGCTATACAACGTTTATTAGTAAGGGGGTTACCTATAGATAGATATGGATAAAGTAATCGACACAAATATTAAAAAAAAACTAAATAATATAATTATTAAACCTCTTGAATGCTCAGGTAAGGTAGGTTTTGCAGAATCTCACATGGTAGAAGATTTACATGGACCAAAGACCCAGATTGCGTCATTAAACTCATTCACCACTTTGGACCAATATTCTAGAGCATGATGCTATTCGTCTCTCAATTTTTTTGCGACAAACGACGCAGACTACAACAGATGCAACTCATATTACGTCACAATACGGGTGATGTTCAAACAGAAACTATTTGCGACACAACTGCGAAAGCTGCTATCGTTAATTCGATTTTGACCGTGAACAACAAACTACCATCTAATTTATTCAAGCCTCAACTTCGCCTTTAGATAATCTGACCCTAAACTAATAGGTGGCACCGGTGCTGCATACATAACGTCATTCATTAATCAATTATTCCCAGCGCTGCACAAACTTCGAGGAGCAAAATTGAATGTTCACTATTACTAAACAGCGCTGCTGTGAGCTTCATCTCTATTGCATTTGCTGTTCATTTGAATAATGTTAACGTAAGAGGTGATATAAATAAAGGCAGTAAGAAAGCAATTAGCTTAATGCGTTGTGCGATTCAACAAATGAGTTTTGATAACTTATGTGTCAAGCTCCGCTAATGAGACGCAATTGATTTTCTACTGTTTCGTCGCCAATAGGCATCGCGCGGAGCTTGACCGGTTATCAGTACCAATCCCAATTATCAATACCAATATTATAAAAAGGTAAAATTTGTGAGTTTGAAGTAGGCGGTAATCTTCGGAACTCCTGATCCGATTCCGAAAATTCTTTCACTAATGGGAAGCTACATTATTGCAGAGTATCATTCGATATATTTTATGTAAAAAAAAACAAGAAATACGCGGACCAAGTCGCGGGCAGAAGCTAGTTTCTAATAACCAGAAAACTGATATTGACTTTAGAAGGTTTACCTCTGCTACAAGCAGTCATAAGAAGAAATCGAATCGTTCCAATGCACTATCTGCACAATAATGCCAACTTATAAAATAGAATCAATTATTTTGTTTATCATGACTGGAGTGAAAATGAAACTCAAATACGTTTCTAAAACGGTCCAAAGCTGCCATAAAAGAACGAACTTTAAAAAGCACCTAAACTTCCCGAAGTACCATAAAACTTGATACCTTTTCCCAACCGAACAGTCTAATACTACTTTAAAAATGCTTTGTTAATCTAATTATCATCATTTAAGTAAACCGGGGCCTTTTCGTTTGTAAGTGCACTACCGTAAAAAAGGATAAGTGATGATCATAAAAAAGGTTTTATGATCATCACTTCCCTCCCCCTTTAGGCTAAGCTAGCTCAGTAGTTCGTGCTGTATGTTTAACGACCACTTCCAGTAATCAAATTTCATTCCAGATATTCGATGTGATTGCTAGACCCATCGGTCTTACTAAAACGCGAACTCATTTCGTTGTCCTACCAAAATTCAATAATTCTTCATTACCAATATTCGTGACGATTTGAGCCTTCCGCAGGTGCGTTTACCCAAGAGATACCCTGATTGAAAAATACAAAAAAAAAACGTCAAAAAGAGGGGAACATTGGGTGATTAATTATGCAAAGCTGCGCCTCCCTGTCACGAGGATGATGCATGAAAATGAGACTGACAGACGTCTAAAATTAGATGTTTCAAAAACAAAGATAAGCGCCAATATAATACGTTTTATTTATTCTCATTCTGCTTTGCATTTTGAATAATTTTGTTGTTTAATTACAATCATCAACATAAATATTTGTTTGCAAAATGTTTAGAAAGGTATCGATTATTCAAATAAATTACACTTTTCCATCATATAGTACTATGTTATGGTCCATTGTATTTGTCCTAATTTCCAAACGCAGATAAAATCATAACGCAAGAGTTAATCTCTGCCAGGTGGTTCAAAATGAAATAGTGTCTCCGCTTCCCGTTTGTATTAATCTAATCCTGTTCAGAGCTAGCGTAGTAACTCAACGAAAATACCCGGGGATAACCTAGCCGGCTCGGTACTTTACTACACCTGAGTATAAATCTGTTCGGATAAATCGTTAAGATACCCGAGCTAACCAAAAAAGGATATTTTGACGTCATAAATCATGGCATTGAAAAATATTTAATCCGACGCAAAATAAAAACGCGAATTGTAAAGAGGGTCAAGCGACAGATGGCTATTGCTAACTGCCGATATTTGATCAAGGACTTTTTTATCATTTCCTTTTAAATAGTCTGTGTTTATTTTTTCTGTAACTTACCTTCAATCATAAAATAGTATTGAAATAATACTCGTCATTAAGCGGGAAAAGCCAATGTTAGGTACTTACTGCTATTTCAAATAGATAATCGTTGGTCGGTTGGTTTGTTTTTAGTATGCCAAAATTTCTAAAAACAGATAAGCTTCAAATTCGTTTTCCACGAAACAGTTTACAAACTTCTGCGAAAACTGGTGAAAATAGAGTAGGTACGTAAATAGTTATCCCAATAGATTTATTCAGAACGGTTTACCCACTGAAGCCATTCCAACTTGTTGATGGATTATAAATGCAAATCAAAAGACTTTATAAACTTATAAGAGGAAACAGAAATGAGATTTTTAAGAAGCAAACTAACCGCTGTTGCGCCCTATATTTTACAGGCTAAGGACCACGAGCGTTCAAAAGGCGAACATTGGTATGCAACTACTTCACTCATTACTTGAGAGCGAAAAGGACAGAGCTACAGCAAATGCATTAGGAGCAGTAACTTCAGAAAGTATTACAAGTATTTTTTCATTTAATGCAAGATAGAAGAGGATGCAAAAATAGAAGAGAAGCGCTTTCGTGTACCCATTAGAACTCGGTAGAAAACTTGGAGTTTATTTTTTGTTGTTCATGTTTTTCCTGAAAAATATCTTGCAAAACATTAAGTATAACATGGTAGAATTTCACGTACCAACTACTTTATTTTAATGCTAAAGTAAGACTGCATGTAAAATCACATGGTCAAATGATACTTGTGATATAGAAATAATCGATTGTGTTGTAAATGAAAAACATTTTCGACGTAAAGCCAAAGGTATTAAGACTGACCAACATGCGTAAGAGACAAATATGTAAGGGCGTCCCAACAAATCGGTTCCATCAATCTGTTGATCGAATTACGATGTTAACGCCCCTTTTAATCACCAAGTGAACCTTTGCGAGGCCGTTAATACCTCCAAAGCTCAAAGCCGGCTTTTCCAATGACCCTATGGTGATTAGAACCATAGGGTCATTGGAAAAGCCTGTTAGTTTCTCGTAGCAGGTAAGCTTTACATGTCATGTTTTTGCCCTTCCAATTTTCTGTACATTTACGCACTAATCGATTTTTTGTGACTAACATAATATTATCCATTATGTACAGGATGTTTCAGATACCTACTTATAATTCTTATTATATTTAGTTTTTATAATAAACTATGCCATATACTTCAAAACATTATAGTGAGAGAAATCTAAAAAACAAAAGCAAAGCAATCTAGAGAGACGTTTTAAAGTGCAACATGAAATATAGCTCCGGGCTGGTCTTACTTTTCTGGCAGTTGGACATTTTGTGAACTTTTTCTAAAATGTATGATTTATATTCATAACATTAATAATGTTAAGTATTAAACGACAAGAATAAATAAATAACTCGACGGGTTATTTATAACTTGATAAGTTACAATCATATTTCAGATGCGAAATTGCGGTTTATAACAAATGCCTAAAACCATGACGACCACGTGTATTAAACGCCATTAGGCAAATATGCAACCAATTAATTGCACCGTTTCGGACTCTCTATAGTGGTAATAATTCACATGGAAAGCATATGTGGGTATGTAAGTTGTTATACTGAAGCGGATTTTAGTACAAATCACAGGCATATCGTACATTATACTCGGCATTCCGCAGCCGTATGCACTGATGGCTTACGGCCTATACACAAGAATATTTATGTACGTATGCCTCATACCATGTGCGGTAACATCGCAAAATTTCGCGAAAGGAAAATTTCACGCACAAAATCTTTTGTTCTATATTTGTGAGGGCAAATATTAAGTTACATTTTAGCTAAGCGCGCAAAAGCTGACGTTACTGGAACAGAACAATGATGCAAATGAGACTAACCTCAGTAAATACAAAAGGATAGCTAATGATGAAGAATATTTAAGCCTTTCCGTTGTTAACATTTCGGCATTTCAGATTAACGGGACAAACGTTAAGGGTCTTGGGTCTTATAGGACCTAAACGCAAAAAAAACACATGTTTTAAAAACAATAAAAGTATATGACCGACTACAGTAAACAAAATCAGAAAAATATATGATATTCTTCAGGATATATGCTAGGTAGATAGTGTGTTGAAAACATAATATAACTAGTTTGATACGATAGAAAAAAATCATGAAGATACCTCTAAAAACTTTATTTTTACAATAAAAACCATTCTAATATACAAACAATCATTATGATTTTTTGTGAGATTATTCTACAAGCAACATACTAAAGCACTAGTGTTTTATTTTTTTAAGTCCAAACCATAGATTTTTAGTAAATATATAATTGTTTCATATTTTGCAATAAATTGCCAGCGTTGTGTCATCACGCTTCTCTTTCTTTTCTATGCAGTCCGACAGTGACTGCGCTTTAGGTCATGTCGTTTAAATCAAATCGTTTCTATAACTGTCTCACTCAATAGTTCTACTACAAACAAAAAAATACTTTTAGATCATTGTAAGCCATCGAAAGCCACATAATTGCAATTAACGTAGAAGCCAATCTGCTGCATTGTGGGGGAGCAACAACTTTTCTGACAGGAACACAATCACGACGTTTACTAACAGTGACTTTCACTATCCCGTGCACACGGCAGTAACGGGGGCAGCGGAGTGTTACAGCCAGTCCCATAGAGTTGGATGAGGGATCTCTGCTCGGGATATCACCAGATATCGATATTTGACTTTAAAGATTTAAAAAGTATAAGCCCGTTTTATCCACGGGTTGCTTTAAACAATAGATGGTTTTTTTAAGTTTGAATGTGGGTCCAGTTGACCAAAGAAAAATACAGAACATCAATGATTGGTCAACTGGACCCGCGGGTCCAGTTCGAGTGGGTCCAGTTGACCAAAGACTCGATATTGTGCATGTCTAGCATTACTGGTAAAATAAATAGCTTATATTTAACTTTTGATTATACAAGGTGTAACAGAATAAACGCAAGTCCTGAAAGTAGTTTGTTCAAAATTGACTATTGAATCGATTTCAGTAACTTTTAATATAGCCTGTATATTTTTCAAAAATTATGTATTTTGCCATACTGACCGCCGATTAAGCCAAACAAAATTAAATCTCATTACAAGGCAATAACACTCAATTTTAAATGCATAAAGTAATGCTAGGCGCAACACCATTTTCTTTATAAAAATAGTTACAATTATTAAAAAAAATAAGTTTTGGCCATTGTAATATGCTCTTAACGTTATACTCTATTTGGGGTGTATGAGGTCTTCCGTTAATTATGTTAAGTACATATTGTATATTAACGACAAATTCGATTAGATGACACCTCAATACATAGATGATTTCATAATCGCACAGATCATGTCCAAACCAAGTTGCAAATATATAACATTATATAAAAAAATAAAGTTTTAAATAAATGATGTTCAATAGGTTAGATTGATGACGTTGTTGATTAATTGTATTTCAGTCCAATAATTTGATTGTTAATTGCTATTCCTAAAGTAAACAACAGTGACCGTTCCGTAAACATCATTAACAAAATGAAATGGATATTTATGTACCTAAACTGTAGGCGACTTCATCATAATAAAATAAAATACACACGGAAACGAGCGTCTTGGGGTACAATAAAGCATGCAGAGGACCACAGGAACAATAGATCGTAAAACAAAAGACTCATTTCGCCAGGACGCTCCAGAACATGCAATATCGATATATTTCTGTGGCCGTTAAGTTCGAAGGCCTGAATAGAGGCCCGTATGTTTGTCGAGACTGAATTGCGAGCGCCCCGGGCTCCAGGTCGTCTATGTTAACCGCGGACGCGAACTCTTTATGTGTTTGTAGACGATGATTTTTTTCTTCTTGCCGACAAATTGGAACGGAACAGCCGGTCTATTCTGTAAACAATCTCACCGTGGAAACTTAGGTGAAGTGAGCTTTAAATGAGCTGTCATTCCACCTGATCCCTAGAGGATTGACACTATTGACAGCTCACTTCACTGAAGTTTTCACGGTGAGATATTTACAGAATACCATTGCTTTAGCAATAAATAATATATTTCTCCAAACAATATAATATATTGTTGCTTCGAATTGAATGTCAATAGAAATAACGTCTTGAGATGTAGTATTACAATATACATAGTTACTAACTGCAAAAAATAATACCGGTAGAATCTAGTGGGTGTTTCCCTGATCCTGCTTCAGGGGCATAATTAACAATCTCTACTAACAAGCAATTAGGATTACACAATCTATGTCACGGCTTCAGGTTCCCATGTTTAGTGAGTACGAACCCCTGTCAGCGTATCCGTATATAAAGGTATTTAAATTTCAATCTATTTAGTCTAAACACGTTTACGTAGCTACAAGGAGTTTAAACGGAAGAATTAATGTCACCGTACCTGAGACGGGCTAATCCTTTTCGTTATGACGTCATAAATAATCATTCATAATCATCAGAAGCGAAGGGAGGATAATTTTAGATGATTAAGTTCATTTGGTGTATAAATAGGTCTAAAATAGCAAATGGAGTATGCGTTCAATGAAGAGAATGATAAAGTGATTTGTGACGAACACCCACACCCTCATATCCACATCACACCCCTAGCCCTCAAAATACGACTGTTAGGTGTGGGTGTACCTTAATTATAGCGCGTCGGCAATGTAGGACGACTTGGGCTGGAAATTATATATATTCCGTATATTTGGAGTTGAAACAGTAAGGTTTTGGATTCAATTAACGTCTGGTAGGTAGGAAATAGTAAAATACCCCGAGTAAGTGTCAATAATGGAATCGAACCAGGGGTATGTCGTTAAAATATAATAAAATCCTCGAAATCGACTTTGATGACGGGAGTGATTTAAAGTAATAGACTCCTGTAATGGTCTGCTTTTAACGTTTCACGAAGGTTCGGCAGTTGTATAATAATGAATATAAAATTGTCGTACTTACCGACCGGCGACTGATGGAAAACTTACCTGGAATGAACAAAAAGGTTTTATATTAAGACAGGAAATAATCTATACTAATATTATAAAGAGGTAAAATTGTTTGTAAGTTTGTAAGTTTGTAAGTTTGTATGTAGGGGGTAATCTCCGGAAGTAATAAACCAATTTTAAAAATTGTTTCACTGGTAGAAAGCTACATTATTCGGGAGTGCTATAGGCTATAAATTATAAAGATATCATGCATATTAGCTGAACTATCTCAATTTTTGTCTAGCCAGGCGGAAAAAAATTGCTCTTACAACAGAGTTATTTGCATGCGCTGCCTTAACAGTTGTATATAATTGAAAACAATGTATGGCAACCTGGTCCGCTTTGAATAGTTCTACAAAAAAGTCCGCGACACCATATTTCTATCTTTTATATTTTAGAAGATATAGTAGCTTTTATGTGTTAAAAAAAGTATTTTTCGACGTACTTACCTTTGGACGATTTTTTAAACAACAAAATATTAAACCTTATCGAAAAAAATATTATTATGATCACAAGAACATCGTAGAGATGCGATTTGCCCCAAACAGTATGTCAATTGGTTAAATAGTTTCGAAGATAATATAAAATTACTAAATCGGAAAATGCCGCCGTCCATTCACGAACCGCATTAGAACATGCTTTGTACGGACGTTTTATCCATTTACCCATAGATGGCGTTGTGCATAATGACGCTCTCCAGTTATTATTTAACTTTCGTCGTTAGGTAGGTGAGTTGTACGCACTAAGTAGTTACTGTTGGTTGTATGTTGTTGGTCTTTAAAATTGTTTTGGTTGCTCGGTTTCTTAAAACACAAATACTACTTCGTTCTCATTCTTCGAGTTCGAAGCTGTGGTATTTCTGTTTTTGGGATATCGGACAGTTTCAGCGATTGTTTATCATGCCCAAAAAGAAATCACAACTTTCCCGTCAGACATCCCAGACAAGAGCAGCTCGAGTACGCCGTACGGAAGAGTCTGCTCTTGAAAATCATCAGCGCCTCTCGAGGAATAGAGAAAATATTTCGCAAGCACGCGCTGGGGAATCTAGCGTCTCAAGTCTCTGCAACAAGGGATAGGGAGTCTAGCGCTGAGCACTCGCAGCGGCTCGCTAGGCAAACTGTGAGAACATCGCAGGCCCGTGTTCGGGAATCTAGCGCTGAACTTGCGCAGCGTCTCAGTGATTTAAGGCAGCATGTCTCTGCAACAATGGATAGGGAGTCTAGCGCTGAGCGCTCGCAGAGGCTCGCTAGCCAAAGCGCGAGAACATCGCAGGACCGAACCACACTCATAATTTCATCACAAGTTAAAATGTTTACCGCCCAACGAAGTGGGCACGGGTCAGCTAGTAAAATATAAAACGAAACTAACCATGAAATAGTTAAAAATTCAAAGAGAATAGGTACGTTTTTTGGAGTCATATTGAAGTAAAGGTCACTGCTTAATTTCAGTGCCTACGCCCTAGACACTTTTAACATCTTCTAAGGTTAAACACGAAAAGACCTTTGGATTCAACCCACCCGAGAACATGTAATAATTACTAGGCAAAAAAACTCTATAGAAAGAGTTTTTCAATATTTTGAAATTCCAAACACATTCGCAAAAGAGAACACATACCGGAATTCAAAAACTACTTCAAAGGTAAGTTCTAGGCGGAAAATAGAGCAATCTTCTCTAGTATTAAAAAGCCGGCCAATCAAATGAAACCTCGAAAACTGTCCACTGGCCCGGACATAAAGCTTCCCAAAAGGAGAACGCAACTTTTGAATGGACCGGCATTACAGTGAAGAGAAATCCTCTAAGCATGTTTCATTGCGCTATTTTTCTACGCCTTTTTTACTTTGTGGCGCAATATTTTTTAGTCGGGAATGAACACATTCTGGATACTTCATAGTGCTTTGGAAGCAAAAGTTGCTTTTCACGCGGCAAAGAAAGGCCTGCGATCGTAATGAATATTGCAGATATTTCAAAGAGTCAGTAACGTAAAAATGCTACGATATATTAAGCTTTGTGAACGAAGATCTGTGTAGTGCATATTTAAGGAAAGTAGAGTAGACTATAAATCACAATAGTTCAATAATACTAAACATTGATTCATGTTAAACTCACCAATTAAATTTATGAAATGAACAAAGTAACCAGAGAGGCAAAATTAATTTTCCTAAAATAATTAAACATCACAATTTACTTAGAGACCTTTTCACGAGTATAATTACATTCAAATTATGGTAAACTTGGAGATAATGAAGTAGAAAGAGGAAATGCGAAGAAAGTTGAGTTTGCAGACCACAATACAATTTAAAATAACACCGTCTTTATGAATAAGCTTTTATACGGAGTCGTCTTAAAATCAGAATGATTCGCTTGGTCACGCTGCAAACAGTTGAGCTGAGAATGAGTTGGAAAATTACAGTTCCTACATAGAGTGAGGTTAGGGTTCTTTTCTCTGTTTTAGTCTTTTATTGGGAACCTATGTACCTTTAAAGATTTTGTGATACAAGTTTATTCTTCAGTACTTTAGAAAAAGAAAACCTTTTTCATTTGAAGAAATTCGACCACCGATTGTACTATGTTCAAGTCTCAAAAATGAAACAAGATTTTGGATTAAAATAAATATGTAATGGAAAAAATAATCGTCCTAAGAACAAAAAGCTTGATAACTGTCGTACAATTACATCGGCTAAATACAGCAAATTCAATCGGATACTATTTCAGGCATTACGGCTAGGTCTCGTTTTTGTTTTAATCTATAAAGGGACATTGAGGTGTATTATGATAACGTCCAAATTCTAATTAAATAATAATTAATTAGCCTTATTCTGAAATATTAAATAGATTAAGTTCGCTCGAGTAATATTACTCCCCAAATCAGATAATTATATCATGAAATATGAGTAGATACTCTAACTTAACGACGAGATATGATAAATGATTTTATTTCTGTAAGTAGGTTTTTAATTACCTACTTACAGAATTGGGTTCATTTACACAATCTACCGAACACATACTTTTGATGTAAACATGAAGCAGTATTATAGAATCAATATAGATGGCTTACATTTGCTCTTCACACGCCTATAAACCCTTGTCAAAGGAAGAGTCGGCGATCCCTGATATAAAGCTAATAACGTTATATTGGCAACTCCGAGCCTGTTTTATGGTAATACTTCATATTTTGTAAGTAACCCGGACGAGAACGTGGTAGAGAACCTTATATTAATATTGGCATCCGCTGATAGAATATTGGTCAAAACAATATTGAGCGGTGCGAGTATCGAGGTTAATTTTATTCGATACTAAGGAAATTGAGATAGAATTACACTGATGTTAATCAAAATATTTGACATCAAATATATATTTAATATTCAAATATATTGTTCCGCTAATTATAATAAATGGGGTATTTTTTTTTAGTATTAAGCCTTTATTTTTCAGTGTTTTTGGGATGTAAATAGCTTAGTATTTCGCGTCCAGACCTCATTGTTGTGATGTATTGTGCCATCTAATAGCCTTGGAGCTTGTTCAACTAATTGATCGTTAATATAATTAAGCTAGCACCAGCTCATTGCTCCAGCGATTGTCCACAGAGACCATTGATGACAGGTTTTGTTCCCAAATCAAGTGTGGTGTTCAATAATGCAATAGTGGTAAATGGAACATGGGATTCCAATCAGATTGTAACGTCCGTCAATCCTCTGTGACAGATGATTGAGGTAACGTTAATAGGACCCGCTGTATTAACTATTCTTTTGTTCCATAAGGCCTTAGTTTAACATCATCTGAGGTTAATAATGTTTCTCAGTTCATCAGCAGTTATAACAAAATTTCGAAGAATGTTGAGAATATTTCAGAATTGAAAATTCCCGGTTTCGTTTAATCTATCTTTAAGACCCTAAAATGTATCGCAAGTGCTTAACTAGGTAAGTTTTACGGAGGTCTTAAAACAAAAACCGATACTTACCGAGACAAAGTAATACGATTTTTCTTGAAGGTTTAAAACATAAGGAGGTGGGCGAAACTTGTGAAAAGGGTAAGACTCGTAATGCTTTCCAATCGATTTAGTTCTCCGTGTGTTAAGCTTCATACGCAGGATTTTTCGGATTTTAGCCAAACGGTCGGAAAAATATTTTTTTTTTTTCACTTGGATGTTTATGTAGATAAACATAGCATAGGATAATTTTATCGAAAAGCAAACTTCCAGGAATAATTTTTAATGCAGAATAGTCAGACATGAAACTTTTATTCCATCCCACGTCAGAAATATTTCCACGAACAAGCACATACAAAATTTCTGTGAGGTTGTAAAAGCACCTAAAAATCCCTTGTGTAAGGAATTATTTTCACGGTTCAATTATGAGATTATTATTCTCTTTGAGACCTTTCTAGGTCTTAGTAATCAAAATTTTACGTATGAAAGCTCAGTTTTCAAAGGCATATGAACAAAGGAATTGAAAAAGCGGGTTTTGCATTACCAATCAAGGTAATGTTATGCCGGTTCTTTTCAAACTACAGAATATTTTAAATCATGCAATTTGATGTTAAAGGAGACATGTGACATCTACCAACCCGCACTGGGCCAGCGTGGTAGCTTACAGCCCAGTCCCTCTCGAAGAGAGGAGGCCTGTGTCCCAGCAGTTGGAACATTATGGGCTGATTATGCTATCCCAAACCATTGCCAAGCAACGTAGCAAATCAATATCCGAATATAAAACTTAGCAAGAGCTGAAATCCAACGTAGTGTCCAATCAGCAAAAATCTGTACGTAACAAGTGAATCCGATTAACCAAGCGGAACTTTTGCATCCAGGATTATACAAGCTTTCCTGTTTGCGACACGTAACTGTATCGACAAAGAACTTTAAAATTTATAGGAGTTCGTTCAAATGGATAGTAGTTGGAAATAAACATGTATTTTTAGTTCCTGAACAAAGTTTTGTTTTGGAGATTGATTTTTCAAGATGGCGGGTTTGAGATTGCTTGTGTGCTAGTGCTAACGCACTTTCAATTTGAGATTCGTTTTCTTAGGTAGTGCTCACTTTCGTAAAACCCGCGGGGTAATTGCGTAAAACACTATCAGTAGCAATGGCTTTCATTTTGGCAGTTCTTTAACATTCATTGCGTTATTTACATTGTAGAGTAGATAAATTTTTCGAACATATGAAGCAATGGATTAGCAATATCCTTCAAAACGATTCAGATTGAGATAGATAATGTGTTACGCAATTAGGGTGCCGGAATACACATGGCTGTAACTTGCATACTTTTATGCAAGTTACAGGCATGTGTATTCCGGTCTCTATATAAGAAACTCTTGTGCAATATATCATGTTCCTAGATCAGCGGTTTAGGCTACGCGTTGTCAGTGAATGAATTTAAGATTTTTCTGAAGTAGATTCAGCCTAAACAGTAATACCTGCCGTCACAAACCAGCACCTATTCAACCCACCAAAACCCTCCTACGTTGCTTAAAGGTAAGCAGTGATTAGCAAACTGTTTAACCATTACATTTTGACGTTTGAACGTCACTTAACTTTAATCATCGTTTATAAATAAACCCCTTAGTTGCTATCAAGTGCATTACCCATAACCGCTAAACTAGTCCAAAACTTGTACTGCAGACTTGAGCAGTCAAGCCATCTAACTCACCAGTCCCTACATGAGCCACTACCACCATATTATGGGTGGCAACTTTAAAAATTGAATTTTCCTCCGACCCAGTTCATATTGTTCGGTTAATCAACGTTAATCTTGTTAGCGGTCGGCGCGTATCTCGTGCAGTACATTTATCATGGCGAATCTAGTTAGTGTCTCGTGGAGGAACAATGCTCCCACATATTAATACCAACGCGTCTTCTTCCGGGTTTTCTCGGCTGTAATTAAATTGCTTGCATGATGAAACCTTAATTATTCGATTTTTCTGGTGTTTTTTTCTGTATGAGCGTTTTTGCCAAAAGATGTCGATTTAATACTTTAGAAGGAAACCACTTTTGAAATCTCATCTATATCTTCTACTAGCTAACCCGACAGACATTGTTCTGTCCAAATTAAAAATCCCATAGAAGAGTAAGTTCAGTTATTTCCGAAATTGATTTTTTTCCGGGAATTTTTTCCAATTTTCTTAATACCGACCGATTTGGCTATTTTTATTTGTTTTAAAACGTTAAAACAAACAAAAATGACCAAATCGGTCCAGTCGTTCTCAAGTGGTTCGCTTACCAACGAACAGCATTTTATTTATATAGATTACACCGGACCCAGAGCCAATTTACTTAAGCTTTTATTTTGTTTGATAATAATTCAAAACGGATTTGCATATTAAAAGTGACGTTGCCGATTGGAAGAAATGGGTCCGTAAAATTAATAATTCGGCAAGAGGGATGTGACATATCACATTTATCCAAGCGCAGAGAATTGTCAAAAGGAATTTCAGGGAAACATGCAGATTACTTTCGGTATGCGGAACCGAGATAATAACATGGCATATTTCACGAGATGAAGTGAAAAAAAAAATGTGACAGAATGGCTAATACGGACATCGTCCTCGTCCTAGATAACCGACCTATAATTGAAGGGGTAAGTGGACAAAGGTGTTATCTGACAAAACTGAAAAAATCGAGTTTCTTGCATGAACATGGGTTTTAAGTGACGATAAATCGTCTGTTGGGATCAAAATATCTAATTTTAATTCATATCCAAAAATACAGACCCTTAATTGTGATAGCATTTCATAAAGACAAGCCTAATTGACAAACAAATAAAGACTGAGCGTAACCTGAATCTGACTTAATTAAGAAAACAATAGCATTGAGTCAAATACCAGCAATAAATCAACCGATAGCCTGAAAACCAAAGAATCTAGCGATCGATACTTACTACAGGAATGACCTGAAGTTAAACAACAGCCATAACACCGCAAGTTTTATTCAGTCAAACGATTTCAAAGTTTATTTGGCCAGTATACTTGATGCTATCTTCGTATATATTAGCTTTGTTATAAAAGTTTTCTGACAGTTTTACGTTCTTCTTTCTCAAAACCTCTCCTCTTACGTTCGAATATAAGTATATCAGAACTAAGATTATTGCCTTAAACAATAGTGCTGAACTTTACTCGCCTTCCTCCATCTGTCATGATTTACTATTTATTATCTGTATGAACAGCACAAGTCTGCTCTAGTCACTTCATTACCACGAGCCTGCGTTTAACGAGGATCTCATGCAAATTGTTCTTTGCAGGACGAATTTCCTTTGCAATTAAAACGTAGTTCCTATCACCATTCACCAGCAAAGCTGCAGAACGTGGTGTCGCTGCCGCTAAAACTCTTAAATTCTGATGTATGACCATTGAAATTGCCTTTGTATAGAGTCTCGTACTCAACATTTATCACGTCGAATCTAGCGCCCAAGTCCCACTGCCGACATGTCCCGCGAACAAAGCTTCTTATTTAACGACGCTTTATTATTGAAGACTAGCTATAACCCGCGCTAGTTCGTGCTATTTTCCTTTTATTACACTAAAACCGGTCGTCTATTTATGGCTTTTGGAGGGAATTATGACAACGTATTTACTGTTGTTACTTATTTTTTATAGTTCCTGATCATTGTTAATACATCATAATAAAGCTTGTTTGTATAATTATGGCATAGTACGAGTAACAAAGGTGGCGCAAATATCATCTTCGCTACAACATTTTACACTGGATAGACTTTCGAGCAAGTTTTCGTTATTACAGACTTATTTTTCGAAGTTTTGGAGAGGTTGATGTTTCAGAAGTAGATATACATTTCCAGGCTGGGGGCTAGACAACATACGAGTATACGAGGCCATCGCCTAGGAAGCACCACATTAACCTGTTTCAAGGTAAACAGCGCAACAAAGAAAATAGAACTAGTGTATCAAACATAGTCTGTCACTTCCAGTTTAGGGTTTGACGTTGAAAGCCAAAACTCATCAACACCACGGAGATAAGTGTTTCGATATAAAGTATCGAAGCTCTGAAAATAATTTGAGTAGAGCAATCATCTTATGTTCCAATCAATGAAATCCAATGATACCCAAAAAATCCAATAAGATCTCCCCAATCGTGAATCTTCAAATCAGTAACGGATACCTAACAAAGACAATGCTTAACTGTAGGATCGGATATAAATTCCATCGCGTTTCAATTCATCTACTTCAGAACAATGACTGGCCTGTGATCCAATTAAAATTAGATTTTAGTTTGCTAGGAAACAATTAAATGAGAGATGGCAGTTTCCTATTGGTTCTGTTACATAAGTTAAATTAAAATCAGTTTACTGAAAGGAGCTAGGTTAGGGACTTAGTTTGCGGTCAGAACTTTAGCAAAGGATTCCGTTAGATGTCAGCTGAAATCAGGTTCGGATTACTATGCAGTTGGGGTTAGTTAGATACCAACAGGAGGCATGTTTGATTAGTTTATGCATGTAGGGTACAGTTGCTGACTGTCAAGTGCCTTATCTAGTTGAATTACTCTAGCGTAGATTAGTTAGAGGGGATTCTTCTTGATAGACAAATACCTACTATACGTAATAACACTTGTGTATTACAATATCTCCCGCGTAGATGGCCACTATGGCCAGTCTGAGATTAGCCGTCATGGCCGAAATTCGGTCTGGAGGACTATTATTATTATAGGTATTAGGTACCTAGTTGACTTCTTCCTGCAAAACGTTTAACTTATGTTTGATAAGTTCTCCGTCTTTTGTAAAAATCTAAGGAACAGTGACAATTTCCGACATCACAAAGAAACTCTTTCAATTCAAGTTCCACGATTCCAACTGGCAAACTAATCTCGAAGTGCATTTGAGGCGAAGGCAAACGCTGTATCTGAGCTTAGGTCAGCATTCAGCCCGTTTGTGGCCCGCAATCTAAAGTCGTTAGCGGTTGATTAATGAGTCGACGAGTGGAGATTATGCGCTAATTCCGCAAAAAAACATCCTATCTCAAATGAAAATAAGCGTCGTTTCGTTCAAGACGGTTTTTTTTTTTCAAACTTTCAAATTTTATACCCGGGAAAAGTTTCGAGTTTGTTCTCTATGCTTAATTTAAGGGATGGGGAGTGTAGGCTGAATATTAAACAGCTGAAATTAACTTCTGAGAATGAATTACCTTTGTTTTACGTCAGTAATAAAACTTACGTGGTTGTAATTTTTAATTCTTTCGAAGAGTTTATTTGACTTCATGTTGGACTTTTTTTATTTTGAATGCCGTTGTTATAATAGCGAATGTTTTTTAGTTCAAAAATATTTTCGAAACAGCCATCCACTGGACACTAGAATGTTGCGATATTTATTATATGTTTGCGACGACCGGGAAACATGCTCAAAATAATTTATTGATAAACAATGTAGGCTGCAGAATAGGTACACCTTTTAATAATAACTGCAGTTGTTATTCAAAATAAATAGACTAACGTGTATTAGAGGATCAAAATAGAATTGTTGAAGCTCTATACTTAAATAAGTGATGAAAATAGTCGATACTTGTCTGAAGTTGAGTGGACTGACGTCAATGAGCGTGAACTGCAAAGGAGATATATCAGTCTATTGTAAAATCAATATTTTGCAACCGACTCCCATAACAGTGAATATTTGCCAATAATAGGATACTTACTTTTTATAAGCTAACACGTGGCTCAGGTGTAAGAATATACCTACTTACATACATTCATAAATGTATGTCGTCTTCCCATGGGGCTAGGCAGAAACTACAGAACGCTACATGCTACAATATTTTACTCCTTTAGCTCTATTTACGTTCATACATACGTAGGGCAATTCCCATAATTTAAAACGTTCAAAATCTAGTTGCAGTCACATCTCGGCGACAAACAAATGTCAAATATGTATGGAAGTTAGAAGTATTTTTGACAGATTGGGACTGAGATCAGACTGTGTACGTTCTTAAAATTACGATAATTGCCCTCCTGGTCATACACGCACTTCTGTTGCCAGTACCTACCTACTACGCACATGACCTTCCTGAAGACCATCACCAATAAGGTCACTATCTTCCGTCTAAGAATATCTCTAGAAATATTGTTAAAAAAATACGTTTAAAACAAATGGAATATACCTAACCTCAAAATTTTACCGTGTACGCGTCCCACGTACCCGCAAAACTAAAATTTTAAACAATAAAAAGTAGTTTAGCACCAGGTCGTAGCGTGCACATTTCTCAACTCGTTCCTTTAATGCAACGGAGACATGAGAATCCAGCATATGACGCACTTCAAGACATTTCTCGTGAACGTGTTACAACCAGATACTACTTGGAATTTTTTAACACTATCCCGCTCTCCTATTCTTTCATCGCACGCCCGATATGACAAACTTTAAACAGTTCGTGAGAATGCAAAGTAGAGTTCTTTGCTTTCATATTCTGTCATGTAATACGTACATTTGAAGACAAGAAAATGTATTGGAATTGTAGGAATATAAATCAAATATTGGACAGCGTTTCGGACAAAATTGTGCCATCCTTTCATTTTCACGAATAACATGATTACTTTCGTTTGAAAATTGGATGATTACCTTATTCAAAGCCAGCGTTCCGAACGCTTGTTGGCCGCCTTTCAATTCCCACAAAAACCTACAAACACGCCCCATTAATTTTCCGGAAAAAACTAGGTTAAGGAAAAACTGGAACTGTGCTGTTCGCACAAGAGTACGAGACTGCACCATTTTTTTTTTCGTTCTAATTGATCGAACGTTTTGAACCCACCGAATATATTGGGTTCACCCAATTTAGTTGTAGCAAAATAATATTTACTTTTTCTGCATTAGTGGTTTATGATCCAACTAACAGCACCCCGCAGTTTCGCGCGCATAAGTTTCGATCCCGTGGGAATATCGGGATAACAACTATCCTATGTCCTTTCCCGGGGCTCAAACTATCTCAATACCAAATTTCATCTAAATCGGTTTAGCGGTTTAAGCGTGAAGAGGTAACAGACAGACAGACACACTTTCGCATTTATAATATTAGTATGGATTAGCTTTCAAATTCACTCTACAGGCTCGGTCTAAACACAATTTCTATTATTAGCATCAATACTTCCTATCTATAAATTCTAACATACAAAATACGGTTTCAAAGACACTAATCCTAAAGCTCTTAAAACTTCGAATCGTTGTTCAAATACAGTTAGAACATCACACAAAATGACTGGAACACGGGGGGAGTAAACATTTAATAACATCAAATGATAAGGCACCCTAACTTGATCCCATTCATTAAATGAAATAGGGTTGACACTTTGGAAAGTTTGTCGAGATAAATTATATTTGCGGGCGACGAGTGCAGTATTCATTAATAATGTGTTAAGTTTTGCGGGCATGTCGGGACAGGAAGGGTTGTGTCTGATAGTTCATAGGAACCGGCAGTCTTTTGTTGAAAGGGACAAAAAATTGGGGTTCGTGATATAAGAAATGTTGGTTATTTATCAGCAGAAGGGTTCAGCTTTCATTTCCTTAGGTATTATAGATATTGACATAACATAACAACATCACGCCTAATTTCCCCGAAAGGTTGGGCAGGGGTATACCTACTTATAGTACACCCACATTTCGCCAGTTTTGTTTAAGTCCCATGTAATTGGGAGCGAGCTTATCGCCATCAAGCAGGCGGGCGGGGGCGGGATATTGGTAAGTAAAAAAGATAAAATTAATACTTCCTTAATGTTTTCTAACCTGTCAATACTATATTTTCCTGTAAGAAAGTAACAAGAATAGATGTTGCAAGGATTCTTATAGCTTTGCAAGCTTTACTTAATTTACACTATGATTTCGAGTTTTACAACACAACATTTTCTTTAATATCTACTGCAAAGATAACAAGGATTTTATCTAAAGAAAACTACTAACACTAGCATTCATAAACTGTACACTTTATGCTCAAGATAACGCCACACATGATATCTCTTAACTTTATACTGACTATAGGTACACCGTTGGTTTAGGTAGTTAACTAAAGGTAAACAAAAAAAAAAGTCGTGATTCATGAACGCTAAACCTTTTATAATGCATATTTTAAATCATTTTATTTATTGAATGGGGCTACAAGCACAAATACCAAAACTTCACCAAAGCCTATACACACGCACTTTTAACGAAGTTATTTTATAACATAATAAACCATTTTAAATGGAAACGTCAAAAGTTTCACATGATAACCGCCAATGTTGTGAGTAAATTTATATCAAACAAGTGAAACTGACTAAACGTAATAGGTACCTGTCACTTAAGTTGTCATGCTACGTCACAGTTGTACTCTTCAAATTAGCACCGTTATCTAATTCATTCTATTTTTAATAGGTTAGAGTACCTCTTTTTGGGATCTTTACAATAGACAGATTAAAAATTCTGCTAAAGCAGTTACATCTACTATCAAACTATCGTAAAAATCGAAAATAAATGTAATTGGTTTTAACTTAACAAGAACATCTATAAAACAAAACCTTTTTACGATTTGTTTACGTTTAGACTGTAGTTACTTAAATAAGTACCTACCTACCTGCAGTGAATGAAGAATACCTACCACCCATATAAATCACAACCTCGAATATTATTTCGTTCGCGTATTGTAATTCAATTGTATGAGCCATTTCGCGCGAACATCTGCTTTACAACACGGCACAGATAATGTAGTAACATTACATTCTATCACGGTAATATATTTTGGTACTTTATCAAAGGAGGATTGAGGGAGCTTTACCTGCACGGAGAATAGATTCCATGTACAGCCATTGAATGTATCTCTGTATTTTCTGTGTCCACTACAAAGAAATTGAGGGTCTATTGGAAACAAGAAGGCGGTGTTTGGACGAATGAAGTAATTTCTCTGTGCTTACACAAAATAAGTAAGTACTTTTGTTTTTCTTTCACATAGAAGGGAGGAGGGCTTGCGGCTAAGTAATAACAGCCGCACGGGTCTATCGATCAGGATAAGCTACGCTTGCCGCGGTTGGTCCGTGACCAAGACCCCTCTGTGCCTCGGAAAGCACGTTAAGCCGTTGGTCCCGGCTGTCATTCGTGGATCTTTGACAGTCGTTACATGTCGTCAGAAGTCCGAAAATCTGACAACCAGTCTTACCAAGGGGTATCGTAACTGGGTTGTGGAAGTCAGAAAGGCAGTCGCTCCATGTAAGATACTGGTATTCAGCTGCAACCGGTTACACTGGAAGACGACCCCAACGTAGTTGGGAAAAGGCAGGCAGATGATGATGATGTACACGTACAAAAAGTACCTAAGTACTAACTATTAGCTAGGTTAACACTTTGCGGGAAACTAAACGCTACCAGACGTAATTATCGTCTATTCAATATAAAAATAAATAAAGTAATTGAAGTGTCTGTTTGTAATGTCAAAATAACAGCTTTTTATTACGAGTAAATGCATAATATGAAAGTATGTAAATCTCAAAACGGTGAAGGAAAACATCGTGAGGAAACCGGTATGTCCTAGAACCAAAATTTCGAAGACATGTGACATCTATCAACCCGCACTGGGCCCGCGTGGTGGATTACGACCCACTTTATGGCAAGAATACTTTTATCAAAAGAGCATGTCGTCTATACAACGACACAATTTCATTAAAAGCAAATCAAGATTTAGATATTTATCACCTAGGTATGGACCATTCAAATTTAGTATACGAAATATTTTGGCATCGAAATTTAAATAATAACAATGTTATATAATATTAAATTGTAAATTCTGTAAACTTTAGCGGTGTGAACTTCTGGTTGTTGTTACACTTAGTTAACATATAATTGACTTGTATAGTAATCTGTGGAAACTGTTTCTGGATTGTGTTGAACTAATTGTATACTTATGTTTGTTATTGCATCTGTTTGTTTCCCAAATAAAATAAGTATAATTTCATGCTACAGTAGAAAAAACATCTTAATCCAAGTTAGTTCTGTGTGACGTCTGACATACGGATTTAGTTTAGAAAAAACATCCAATATTATAATCTGAAAACTACAAACTTTTACTAGTTTGGGTTTACGAGATGGTTGACTAGCGCTCAGCTGGTCTACGCTCTTGAACGATTTTTATCACTCCGTATAAATAAGAGCACAAAATATATTTTAAAATGTTCTTACTTCAGAATTTATTTTTAGTCGAAAGCAGTTTTTCAATGTAAAGAAGACCCTGGCTATAGATCCGGCGAAAGCTAAAACGAGGTTCAAGAAACCATTCAGCGGACGTAGCCCTGCTGTGCTGCAAAATCCTCTGCTATTTACAGCTATAAATCCAAATCTATCCAAATACCTCCAGCTTTTCGTGTTACGGACTGGCCACAGGGGAACATACTCTTTTACACAATAA
Organism: Hydraecia micacea; assembly: GCA_914767645.1. NCBI lineage: Eukaryota > Metazoa > Arthropoda > Insecta > Lepidoptera > Noctuidae > Hydraecia > Hydraecia micacea. The sequence goes on from OU611785.1 coordinate 5,074,238, forward strand.
AATCTAGACTGATACGAATGTACTGAGTCGAAACAGGCGCACGGACGCCATTCGGACGCATCAAAGGGACTGTAAGTGCATAGAGGTGTCAATGGAATGAATTCACGGGAGAAAATAAAGAAAAACATGCTCGAGAGTGCTCGCATCATGCCAGTCGCGTAGAATCGCTTTATTAAAATGCTAGGACTCGGGAATTGAGAGTTAAGTTCAACTTCATTTTTATGAGCCAATTTCCTGATAAACCAAGTGCAGTGCAACAATAGTTTTTTATCTGCTTGTCTGTTCCAGGGAAGGAAATTAATTTATCGTCATCGATTTTGTAAAGGTTGTTGTTTATCGGAAAAATTGCGTTTTAGTTATACGAACAAAGACAAGTATGTAAATGTAATTTCAACTTAGCAACTAAATTATCTTCTATTTCCGAAGAGTATTCATAAAACATCTTCAATTTTCTTAAAAACACTCTTTAAAATGAAGCAGAAACGCAGACGAAGCTCGTTTCCCTGCATACTTTCAAAGTACTCAATAGATTTTGCATAAATTATCCAATATCTTACCGAGTATAGGTATTCGATGCTGGTGTAAAATTTTATGATGTTCTTTTATCACAACAAAGAAAAAGGTAAATATTTAGATTCAGAGCCACGAGCCAGACTTTTATCTACATTTCAGTAGCAGTCAGTCGCGCTACCATGAATTTTGAAGAACGCGGTCCCAGTTTCCTTTTGTTGTATTTTGTACGAGAACAGGGTTACAAATGCCGGTTTACTTTAAAATTCTGAAAGCCAGAACTGTTACATAGGATTTATTACTTAGTGGGGCTTAGGACTTAACCAGAAGCCGTCTAAATGTTGCATTTTACCCTTATAAGCGTGGCCGTTCTGCAGTGGGATAAAGGACGACGCAACGATGGAAAAGGACATTAATGACCCCGACACATTCTTCACTCCCGATTTCGATCTCACACGTTCTCAAGGACCACTATGCGGTCAATCGTAAGGCCGCGTCGGATGTTCTAAGTATGTTTTCGGCTTAAATTTTTCAGCTACATTGAAATATTCTAATCCTAGGTCAATTTAAAACAGCAACATTTGGGAGAAATTACTACAATTCATTATAAAATCGAAGGTGTCAGCAAAATAAACACATTACTCTCACAACGTCCAACAAACGCGAGGTGTCGCAAGTCTCGACCGCCCCATGAGATTATCGAAAATACGGCCAGGTTCACCGTAAAAGGGAAAAAAAACTATAAATACGAAAACCCTCGAAAATAAACGTAAAGTTTCATCCTCCATCCTCCAATCTTGTACAATGCATTTCCTATTCGCAGTCTCATTGTGAATAAGTAACACAAGACACCTATGAAGCTTGTCCGTCATTGTGAGTTATCGTGGTGACCCCACTAAAACATGCAGATGACGAGGTACGGTGTATACTATGTATAGTATAAAACTTTTACAAGGGTAAGTAAATATCGTATGTACAAGGTATGATTTGATACACATAATATGTGTATTCGCTTTGTACGTGCGTTGTTATCATATCTTTTTAAAAGACCACATATTATTTTGTTTCTTTAGGAAGCCTTTTTTTGGTTCAAGGTATATATTTTTTATTATATTTATTCTGTTGTGATTGTGACGAAGTTAGTTTACCCTCAAAATATGAACGGTCTAATAAACATACTTACTTCATAATGCGCATTACTAGTGACGCCAAGGAAAATTGATGATGAAACTCAAATTCAAAGCACTTTTGAATTGTCAAGGAGTCGATCAGTCAGAAATATGAAGTTATTTGATGATATTCCAAGGCGATTCCTAAAAGTGTTTCTTGGTATCTATACAAATAAATAAAATTGGAGTGTCTGTTTGTAATATTAAAATAACCGCTTTTTACTAAATGCATATGGATGTATACACGGTACATAGGCAATTATTTTTTTTAATTTTTGTCTGTCTGTTCCGGCTAATCTCTGAAACGGCTGGACCGGTTTTGACGGGACTTTCACTGGCAGATAGCTGATGTAATAAGGAGTAACTTAGGCTACTTATTATTTTAGAAAAAGAATTAGGGTTCCGCGCATAAAAATTAAAACGTTTTCCGTCATGCACGCGAACGAAGTGCACAAACGGGCACAGCTAGTATTTAAATAAAAGATGTGCTCAATAAATATGGGTTACGATCCTTACATAACAAGAAACAAACCGCCGTCCCAAAAGCAACACATTATATTTCAAAACCGCAAAACAAATAAAAGTTTTGCAACAAACCAGTGCACAGTGTATCAAGTTTATCTACAAAATAAATACAACTCTATCATCTGGTCTATGAATAGTTACCTCCGGGACCCGTTGTTTATGCTCTCAAGTTATAAACAACGAAGGATATGGATATTGAATTTTGTTAGAATAAGACCTTGTTGTGTATTCAGAACACGAGCGTTCTAATAAAACTTTTGTAAGGGCCGTAGCAGACATGCTGCTTTCAGTATCAGCGATCAGCTATTTAGGCCATTTTCGGAAGGTTGATACAGCGACTGGCCTCTAAACCCTGCATTTGTTTAGCATCAGGCATCATCGATTTAGTCGCTATACAGAAACTCTTTAGGGAGGGCGCCCACGAGCAACTTAGTTGCCCAGGAACCTTTTTTGTCTCTATCGCTGTCACCCCGCCGAGATTTGGACGATGCAGACAACGACATCAACGCTTATTTTTTTTTTTAATTTTCGGTAGAGCGGCAACTGGCTAGATTTTTTGTAGCCGTGCGCGCAAATGCATTCGAACCAATAGACGGGCGATAGTAGTGTCCAAACCCTCGGACAAAATATGTCTCCTAGCTGTCACGTCGCTCTACATGCGAGCACTTTCTCACACAAATCCGTAGACTTGATTTGAGATAGAAAACAGCGAGGAATTTTTTGATACCGCCCTCGAACCAAGCGAGTCGTCAAAAAGCGATTTTGAAGTAATCGCTGAAATGCACGATGTTGTTATCGCGACTTGTGAGAGAACGCTGACAGTCACCCAAACGTAAAGCAGCATTAGCATAGCATAATCAGCCAATAACGTTCCCACTGCTGGGACATAGACTAGGTGAGAAGGAATGGGCCGTAATCCACTACGCGGGCCCAGTGCACATTGGTGGATGTCACATGTCTTCGAATTTTTGTTTCTAAGACATTCCGTTTCCTCACGATGTTTTCCTTCACCGATTTGAGAGCAGTGGTGATGAAATAAATTACACAAAGTAAATTGCCTGCCTGGGTTCAAACCAAAGAAATTATATTCTTTATTTCAAACTCACGACCTACAACTCTGAAGTCGGAGCTGTTACCACTGCTCACACCAATGCACTATACTATATTACTACATTACTGATTGCAAAATCGCCGATCGCCGTTGCAAAAAGTAGCACCCGAATAAAACTTTTGTTAGGGAATGAAATATTTTGTAAACATACGTAAGGTCGATAAAATTGGTTCTTTCGATTTTGCGGTGGACGTGATGTGGAGATAAAGCGTGAGTTGTGCGAATGTATTTATCGTTTATTTGAAGGTAGGATGTGAGACTTCTCTTTGAGAGGTTATTGGGCTGATGTTGGCAATCTATACGTTTGAGGAAAACATTCTTTGTTTCCTTATGAGGGTGGATTGTCTTGTCGTTTATTTGTTCGGTAACCGTTACTTTACGAAGCTGTAATTTTGTCAAACGTCAGTTTCGTAACCTTGTTGTTTTGTTGTGATTTTAAAACACATCAATTTATCAAAATATAGTTTTTTGAACTACGATACTCTTTAATCATATTTAAAAGGTTTATTTCGTCAGTTTGATCCAAATATAAAATAATTATCTGAAAAGAAGTTAGTGTCAAACCAAGAAGACACGTCTTGTCCCTCGTCCACAAGTGGTGGAACCGGGTTCAGTTTCAAAGTATGATTATTCTTTCATATCGGTAAACTAACTAAACTATGATGAATTCAAGCCGTTTTAAAGGTATAAACCCGATCTGCAAGGATGACGCGGCACAATCTGCCCAGGTTGCGCTGAAAGAGTATATAAGTATAGCCACTCGTTGCAACACATATAACATAATCTTAGCCTGAAATGCAACGAGCAGGCAGTCTCCTGATCTCGTACATCGCTGACGCAGTAGTAGGTTTAGCAGCAGTGGATCCAGCACCCTAATTGCGTAATACACTATCAATTACAATCACAATAATTTTGAAGGATATTGCTAATCCATTGCTCCATATGTACGAAAAATGTGTCTGCTCAACCACGTAAATAACGCAATTAATGTTGTTAAACTGTCAAAATGAAAGTCATTGCTACTGGTTGTGGGTTATACATGTACCCCGCTGGTACTGTGTTGTAGTCGCGTGGCCGCTTAGAGACATCGCTGGCGACTACGTTAGCGACATCGCTGTCGGCTCTGGTTATGAATACCGTGCTAGCAATGCGGTCGTATATGTAATGCCTACCTTGACATGCGGCAGAGCAAGCAGCCTCCTGATCTCGTGTATGGCGGCCGCAGTGGCGGGCGTGGCGGCGGCGGGCGCGGGCGCGGCGTGGCGCGGGCGCGCGGCCGCCTCCAGCGCCTGGCGGGCGCGCGCGCGGGCCTCGGCGGCCGGCGCGCGCCCGCTCGTCACCACTACCGTGCTCGCGATGCGGTCGTATATCTGTCGCAGGAACACGTATTTTTATTCATAATTGACTTCATTTTCAAGTTTTGGTAAAAACATATGAAACACAAACAATGTATGACATTGTAACAATGTATGACATTGTAACAATGTCATACATAAAAAAGTTTAAATTCTACACTTGCGAGCAAAAGTATGGAATCACCTACTTGTAACTTGTTCCGAGCGATTTTAAAAAGTAAATAACTGATGAAAATTAATGAAAATGCTACCATTTTAAAGGCTATACTGTAAACTTGAAATTCATACCACATGCATTTAAATTAAACCCATATTTCAAAAGCTTTCATACTTTTAGTGGAGGAGTAAGAAACAAGACATGTTTCAATTTCTCGATGCACCACGAGTTGCGCCACATTGATCCCCTATAAAAGCACGTGGTATCGGATTTTTAATCAGTAGGCTGTCACACGTTAACCGGTACACTCTCCGCTACTTTCTACCCTTGACCTTGGACCATAATGGATACCACACCTACAGAAGCAGCACAATTCGTCGCCCTACAGCAAGAAGGGCTCAGCCAGCAGGCTGTCGCACGTCCGCTCCACATAAGCCAGTCCTGTTTCGAAAGTTTATACACGCTTTCGGGGGACTGGAGGCTTTATCCCGAGACCAAGATCTGGAGGGCGCCGGTGACATCGGAGAGGGATGACCGTTTTATCGTGTCAACTTCTCTTCAAAATCGTCATTTGACTGGTGTCGACGTCCAGCAGGAGCTCAGACATGTTCGTGGGGTAGCTGTCAGTGAGTGGACAGTTCGTCGAAGACGCAAGCGAATTTGCCTCCAAAAAGGCCTGCTAAAGGCCCGAAACTGACGGCAGGTCACTGACAAGCACGCCTTCAATTTTCTCGCACCCATCTTGATTGGGAAGTAGAGCAATGGAGGCGAGTCCTGTTCTCCGACGAGTGCAGAATGTGTTTGCACGGCAGCGACCGACGGGGCCGGGTCTACAGGCGGCCTGGAGAGCGATTTGCTCAGTGCTGTTTCGATGAGATAGTCGTCTATGGGGTTGGTTCTTGTATGATGTGGGCCGGCATTTCTTTTGACGGTAAAACGGAGCTTGTTTTCGTGCCTGGTGGGGGACGAGGGGGCGGTCTAACTTCAGACCGCTACATATCCGATATTCTCCTAGAACATGTCGTTCCCTATGCGGGATATATCGGTGATAATTTTCTCCTCACGCACGATAACGCTCGTTGTCACACTTCCCGTGCCACAGCTGAATACCTTGGTGAAGTCGGTATCGCCACATTAGACTGGCCAGCGCTCAGCCCTGACTTGAATCCCATTGAGCATGTGTGGGATGAACTAAAGAGAAGGGTTCGATCCAGAAATCCTGCTCCTTTAAATCTCGATGAGCTGAAATCGGCTTAGATAGAGGAGTGGGAAGGTATCCCGCAAGAATCAATTAAGAAGCTAATTAGGTCCATGAAGAATCGTCTTCGAGCTATACTTAGGGCTAGGGGAGGCAATACAAAATATTGATACTTAATTTTAACGCTTTTTTTTTATTAATGTTTGTTGTTTTATTTGTTGATTATTTTCCTTGTTCCCTCATGTTTTCCTTACTCCTTCACTTAATCCGGGATTGTTCTTGAAATATGGGTTTAATTTAAATGCATGTGGCACGAATTACAAGTTTACAGTATAGCCTTTAAAATGGTTGCATTTTCATTAATTTTCATCAGTTATTTAGTATTTAAAATCGCTCGGAACAAGTTACAAGTAGGTGATTCCATAATTTTGCTCGCAAGTGTATAAGTACAAGAATATTGTCTTGTTTAGCTCACCTCTAAGAAAGCTCGAAGCTGCAGGTCATCAAGTACGCCATGAAACAGATCGGGGTCCATGAACATGGGACCATCTTGCAGCACTGACACATCGTCCAGGGATTCGATGATCATAGCTATAGCTGTAACAAACATTTATTTATAGAAATTATTATTACAGTATATCCTACAAACTTTAAAGATTTTTTTTAATGAAAAAATTTAGTTTTTTTATGTAAAAAAGAAGAAACCAAACGACAATTTTCTTTGTTAAAAAACCATTAGATACTAATGCCATCTCTAAAAGGACACCATTACATCTAGTTGTAAAGTGTTACTATGTAGATGGCGCTTACATATAATAATGTTGAGTTTAAGTTAGCGCCATCTAGAGGCAAATTTTAGAAAATACAAATTCTGAATGTTGGTTGTCAATTCGTTCCTAAGACGCTACTAAATTCTCGAAACACTAGATGGCGACACAATAACAAGTCTACCGTCGCGGCTTTGAACTCATTTAATAGAGGGAAGGAACTGTCGTGTTAAACCCATTATTGTTGAGAAAGAGATACGAGTTATACAGGATTTATAGTGCCATCCCTTTCTCGTACAGCAACAATAATGGCAAGGCCCCAGGGGCCTTATTATAGTGTAAAGCAACGGTTTCTTAGAAGGGCGGTGACCGCAAACATATCGTCCGCTATTTACCGAGGAATTACTTCACTGAAACGTTATTTATGAGACCATTTTTGACACCATAAAGTCTAACCCCGCTGCCAAAGATTTAAATCGCTAGATTTGGCCTCACCGTACTTAGTCACGCGTAAAAGGGTTCATACTGAGAAGAGTGAGCTTACACATATTCATATACCTAGCGTTTCCATGACAGTCCAGTCAAGTAAAGATCGCCCGAACGAGTAGTCTAACGATTTAAATCTTTACCACTGTCATGATTTTCATAACAGCCGTCTCTGCGGTCGTTACGGCCACTGCTCTTCTATGAAACCGTAGCTTAAAGGCATTCATTGTTCGGTTGCGAGAAAGGGATGGTGCTTAACATCTTATACCTCCATCTTTTTTACGCACAACGAAAAATTTAAGGCTTATAATTCTGTAAACACATATTTGTTACGGTCGCGAATCATATTTTAATCAGCATACAACCTAACACTGTCCTGCAAATTGCAAGAAACATAAGAAAATTTTAATTTAGCGGGCTACCTTAGCGCGTCTCGCTTTTCTTTTCCTATCTTACCAGATGTACAAGCCTCCTCGAACATGACAGCTCGTCTGGGCTGTTGTTCTTCGTCCTCTTCGTCATCAGCGTTCGCTGTAGTCGCGATTGAAGCGCGGTGACGGCGACGACTGTTGAACTTCTTCAGTTCTTCCACTGTGCCCGCTAGGTGGTTGCGGAGCTGCTTTTCACGGTCCTGGGGAGTATCATATTATTAGTATTGAGTAGTTACAAATACCACAAGATGGTAAAAACAATTTTTATACTTTCGTATCATTTTTCATGTTTGCTTACCTACTCTAAATTTTTTCACACATTTTACTTTACTGTAAATTCTAAATCCAATCTTCTTAAGTCTTTCGGTTCCATAATTAGTGCATAGTTTTACGAACAACGTCGCAGAAATAATAAGCATCCACAATTCCACAGATGAACTAGTGCTGACTGGCTTCTTTGAACTTTATGCCATAATATTAAGGTTAATTATTCATTTTCTCATCAAAAAAATCCTGTACTCTGAATCCTTTCGGTCTGAACTAGCCCGAAGGGCGTTTGGCCACCGCAGCCGTCACTAGGACGTCACCGAGGAACAAGATTTTTCGAACCGAGCGTGAAGTCCCGGTGACGGCGATTATGTGTCCACCGCAACTAAACTCGGCGGTCCCGGTCATGGCTGCGGTGGACAATTGCACTAAGATATTGAAACGTAAGTACCCTTATCCAGCGATGATTGAGGACCTCCTGTATGTTAATTCTCTGAGTATGATCCACAGTTAACATTCGCTGCACCAGATCCTTAGCTGCGTCGCTGACGTCGTCCCAGAGAGGTGCGTCGAACTGCCAAGAATATAAACAACATTTACTTAAACAATACCCGTGCGTTGTGATACTCAGCAATGAAACATTATTTTCATGGATATGTATACCAAACGAAACGGTTACAACATTAGTATTGGTATAACGGAGATATTCGCAGCTCCACGTCTAAGCGCGATGTTGTGTCAGCAATATGAACAGCATTATTCAGAGAAAATCTAGTTTCTGCAAACTCTGGAGATGACGATAATATTCCCTCACCACCTCCGGGGTAATGCGTGAAAAACTTTTATTTTGACAGTTCAACAACATTCATTGCGTTATTAACGTTGTTAAGGACACGAATGTTTAAACAAATGAAGCAATGGATTAGAAATTTCATTCAAATTCTATTTGATTTTGTGAATGAAATTATGTGTTACGCAATTAGGGTGATATTTTACTTTGCAATCTTATAAAGTAATCACCACTCTGGCAAAGCTCTAGGATATGGTGTGCGTTAGAATGTGATGGACAGATTACAAGGTATAACGTCAAAAATCTCTAAAAAATTATTATCATCTTACCCTCAAACGTCCTCGACATATAGCCTCAAAAAGTCGCTCCTTAGTCCCAGTGAAGGGCAGATACCCGACCAGCAGAACGTGCAGCAATATGCCTGCAGCCCACACGTCGACTGGCTTGCCGTAGAGCTGGCTGGAGACCACTTCCGGGGCCATGTAGTGAGGAGTTCCGATGCGACCTGGAAATTCTTCAAGTTGAGGTATGGTATTTATTTGGTCATCATAGATATGGTCAATTATAGGTAAGAAACAATCTAGTGGTACCAATTTTAGGTGTTTTAAGTCAAGAGCTTTACATGTATTATATTTTTTAATAATAATAATATTTTATGCTTTAAAATACATTTTCATACGGTTTACATAAAAGGCAGATTCCAAGTGTTGAGTCTTATCAACATGGTTGTAATGTGATAGACTGAACCTACTTTCCTGTAATTAGTACCAACAGATATGTAAAGTATTCATAAGTACATGGTGTATGATAACATCAAAATCTCACAGGGTTAAAACAATTTGGTAAAACAAAACATTTTGTGTTTTATGTTATGTGACACAGAGTTTATTTTTTTATGTATTTTTTTGTCAATTACTTGCGACTGCGAAACTTGTTGGCAGTAGGATGAATTAGTGAGGTGAATGTTTTTTTTTTTATAAATAGTCGGATAATTCAATTATTTATTATTTTTTAAGGTTCCGTACGCAAAGGGTGCCAACGGGACCCTATTAATAAGGCTCCGCTGTCCGTCCATCCCTCTGTCTGTCGGTCTGTCAGCGGGCCGTAACTTCATGAACCTTAACAGGTAGACAGATGAAATTTTCACAGAGTGTGTATTACTATTGCCGCTATAAAAACACATAGACAATAGACATACAAGATACGTGTTTTTTTTTTCGGCGTTTTTGCCTTGTGCTACGGAGCCCTTCGGATGGAGTCCGACTCGCACGGTTTTTATAATAACATAAAACGAGTATGCTATTGTCGTTCCCTGACAATGTTCTCATTAGACAAAGAGTTCTATGATTTCATTGAAAGATAGATAAACTGAATTAGTGATGTTGAATCCACATAAAATTTAAGAAAATAATTATGGAGATGAAAACCATCGCAGTAGCAAGTTTTCCGCCACCAAACAATAAAAAAATAGGGCTGCGATAAGGTAGTTCGTGAAATTAAAATTTTCTTATATTTTTTGCAATTTGCAGGTCAGTGTCAGGTTGTCAGGACCGTGACAAATAATATGTATTTACAGAATTATAATCATTAGAATCAGCCATACAACTCGTTGAGTTACAATTGGCCTCAAATGTCATGATTTCATGAAATAGGCATTCAATAGGGTAATATGAACTTGAGAGACTTGTATTGATGATTTTTAATAATTCTATAAATAAATATTTTTTACGGCCGCGAATCATATTTAGATCAACATGCAACCTGATACTAACCTGCAAATTGCAAAGAATGTAAGAAAAATTGCTTTTGCCTTAATAAAATAATTTATTTTCTAGTGTGATAACTTGATAAGTGCGGAAATCATTTGACTGCGTGTTTACTACGGTCTGTAATACAAAATCAGTCTGTACAAATTACCTACATTGATTTATTTATGTTATTTACAAGCACATTTAATTTTATAACATCAATTACCACTTAATGCTACTTTAAAGCTCGTGTGTTAAGCATTGAGGACATCATACGGGTCAGTGACGTCATTTGTCACTTTATTACGCTACCACAAACTACGTGAAAGTCGTCCTATACTCTGTCCACTAGGTTAACCGTTTTTTGACAGTTACCTTAGAACGTAACTATTCCAGATTACGTAAAAGTTAACTTTAAAATGCGTAATAAAATAAATATACAGAGTGAATTTTTCAAGTGGGCGTGGATGGCCAAATCCGAAACTATGAGGAATAGCGAAAAGTACTCAAAGGAGTAACCGGACTCGATTTTGATGAAAACTAAAACTGCATCATTGGATTTTTGTAAAATCAATATTTCTAGCCAGGAATATAACCCGTTGATTTTGAAAAAAAAACAAGCATTTTATTGTATATAATATATTGTATAACTTATATTATTATAAGTATAGATTAGTATTTTTATAAACATATTATTACACCATTCGATAGTGTCGCTAGTGATTATCGAATTCTGGGAAGTAGTGACATACGGAAAACTAAGGAAAATGTTGCATTTTAATAAACTGCTTCAAATTATATTCTTTCGTTCGTTTTATTCGACAGCAAAAAATCGATTATTGATAACACATACAAATAGTGTAAATTATCCAAATGTATGCTATAACGTTGATGCAATCCATCTGCAAAAAAACCGGTTAACCTAGTGGACAGAGCATAGTGATATCTTCATCGATAGCGCATTCGATAGCTTCATCATGATACTCTCGACTGCAAGATAATACGTCATCGGATAGTATTTAAACCACAATGTGAGCAGTGTATCTATTTTCACTTCTTACAGTCGGCCAATGCGAATGTGTTCAAAGAGCAATTTCGAAGAGGGTAGCAGGGGAAGGTGGGCGGGGTCTGTCATAAATTTTGACATTTCTCAGTCCTGTCAAATGTATATAACAACTATTTTTTTGATGTCGGAAAATATCCCACGGGAACGCACTAACGGGATTGAAAGTGACCTATGTGTTAATCTAGGTTATAAACTATCTCTATACCAAATTTCATCCAAATCCGTTCAGCCATTTATGCGTGATAGAGTAACAAACATTCAAACATACAAAACTTCACAATTATAATATGTATGGGCGATGAAACACTGTAAGCAGTAGATATACTGTGGTATTAGTTTAAATTTGCGAGTGGACAACATCAACACTAGGTCAGGGAGCGATGATGAAAAACAATGTGTGATGAACAAAAAGTGCCAATACGTAAAGTCGGTTAATACTGTGATTGGAAGCGACATGTCTGTCGTACGAGACACATGGTGATATCACAGAATTAGAAGGTATAAGTCAGTTATAACAATGCGCGATAATTTGATATGCTCTTAACTAATACTATAGGATGGAACTGTCTTCGCTTCCTCATAGCTGTATAGTATTTTATCTCACGAAACGACGCGTGTTTTACTTGTAGTTACCAAGTGTACAAACACGCTGTGAATGTGTGTGTAAGCGCAGGAGCTCTTGGTGCCGTCTGAGACTATGGCGAAGTCGGAAATGTGTGCGCGTGTGTGTGTTATGTGTTGACGCTACTCGTCTTCACGCACACAACCACAGCATTTAGTACACTTAGTTACCATAAGTAAAGCGCGTGTCGCTTCGTGAGAGAACAATACTGTAACCTGCTTATGTGATATACCATACAAAGTTCGATAGCATAAATTAATTTTCAAGCAAATTGACTACCAACTTAAACTGCCTGTATATATAAATCACAACTGTCATTCTTTGGCACTTGTATAGTATGGCTATAACGCGGCAAATTGGCACTGACAATTAACTACCTAAAATGCGAAATAAGGTGAACCACACGTAAAAAAAATGTAAGTATTAACTTCGGTATTTATTAGACTTATACAGTACAAGAAGTTCAAATACCCGCAACTTTTAAGGATGAAATCCATTTTTCTAGTTTCTAACTCCAAAGTAAATTCGCGTGCAGTACTTTTTTCTGCGGAATGCCTGACACATGGAATACAGTTAAGAAACATTTGAAGAAATTCAGACTTCAATTAATTTAGTTTCAAATTAAATGGAATTGACACTGCACGCTTTTCTGAGCAGACTGTCGCGTCTTAACATTGATCTTATAATATTAATAGACGTCTCGCGAGTCTTACGAAATGTGAGGATTTATTTAATCATATTCTCAAACAGGTTTAGAGATACTTCGATGTGGCTCAATAAAATGTAGGCGTAGTACACCGCAAACAATTTTGAGCAACAATCGCGCAACATTATTTCCCGCAACATTTGATGTTACAAGATGTTGTTACGTTTACCATGAATACGGAACAATAGCGTGCTGCCAGCAACCCAGCAACTTGTTCCCGCAACACAAAAACGTGTTGCTGCAAGAATGTTGCGCAACTTTGTTCCCAATTAATACGCAGTTTAAGAGATACTTTAGCGTGAGTGTTTGTAATCTGCGTTTGTGATTTATTTGCCAAAAATGTAAACAAATATGAATTAATGGAAAAATTACTTTAATTCCTACACAATAAAGTTCAGTTTACGCTACAACTTCAAACATTTTTATAACTTTTTCAATAGTGCTAGTCACTCTAAAATCAACTTAATCGTCATTGAAATAAAGATGATATTTGTTTATGTTGAAATAAGATGGGGGTGTGCAGCACTGCGCACTTTTACTATAGAATTTGTAAGTTTATTATCACGCATTGTGTCTGACTCTATATCCTTCTATTCCGTAATGATATGAAGACACAGTGCTGATGGTAAAGACACAGTCCATGCAGTTACGGCACGGTCTCCTCGTCTTACCGTACTCGTCAGATTTGAGATACGCTTGGCCCAATGGACCCATTAGCGGGCGAGTGTCCATCACCAGTTCTGTATAATACAACCTACTGTCATCAACTTGGTAGGTAAATAATGTATAAATAATAATAATAATGCTAATAGAACAGACTTTGAAAATGTACAGACGCCAGCACATCAACCTACCCGAAGCTGTCAAATTTTCCCAATCAATTTTGAACCTTATGCTTTAGCAATTAAGTTGAAAATTTATTAAAGAAATTTGACAGATTGTAGTAGGTCGTCTGTACAATGTGATCGGTAGTATATATTTTTTTTTATATTTGCGTCACAATGTCGCATTGCTTTGATTTAGTCCTAAATAGTTAGATAATTTGGCGATTCTGATTTCGAGACCTGTTGCACTGATCACATTGCATGTTGGCCAAGTTTTCTAGATGAATTAACTTAAAATAAGGCCAACGAGACGAGATACAGAATGTAAACAAACTCTCAGGGGTTTGTAACCTTATACAAATTTTAAACGTCCGATTCTAATCTTTGTCGTCTGTATAAGACGAAGATGAAAAACTAACAATACCGGATTAATAACAACAAATACGGAAACGAAAAAAGTCGTATCACTTCGAACGCAATCCAAACAGGAATGAACAAACAGTGCGAACCAAATGTTGATAGCTGCTGCCCTGTACCACGAATCACACAGCGACAGCCGTCGTCGACCGACTGACTTCATTATTGCGTGCGAGAGATAAGGACAGAGATAATAATCACTCGATATCGTAATGAAACTCAGTAAAGGTCAGGTTGTTTACGTATGTTATCTCGTCTCGTTGGCTGCACTTTAGAGCTACATATGAACCAGAAATGTTTGCAAGTACTGCTATTACATCAAAACACATCCTTGAAACTATCATGTCCATAATTCTTACAGCAGTAAATGGTCTATTAGCAATAAGATTAAAACTGATCAAAATCTTATTTGAGTCATCACGCCGCATCGGACATGCTGAAGTTGCGTTTTAATTATTAATTGTAAGCGCCATGATAAATGCGACTGGCTTTTTTAATTAGTAACCCAATTTTGTTGTATGCCTGGTGACATATTATGACGGTTTAATGCCATCATGATTCCAGCGTAAGAGAGAGACGGAGCTATACATGACCGATAGCACCATCCCTTTTTCGCACTGGAATCATGACGGCATTATTACTACGTAATATGGCCCCTGGGACTGAATGTCAATGGAGAATGTCAGAATAACGCAGCAGTCCGTTGACAAGGGGAAGGAATAGTGTGCATCCATTAATTACGTGAGGCGTTTAGAGGGGGGAGGGGGTCAAGCCGATTCTCACCCAAACTCACGTGGGAGAGAGGGGGGGGTCCTGGCAAGTATCACGTTTTTTTTTCGCAAGAAGCAGTGTTAAATTGCGAGAAAACTGGGTTGAATTGAACAAAACGTTTCAAAATTTTTTCACTGTGATTCTAGACTATGATCTTAGTAATCTTAAATACTAGTCATAACTAATCTTAAATAAAAATAATTAAACAAATTGTTTTTTTTTTTTTAATAAATCCAACTCAATGATGCATAGATTAATTAACGTATTTACACTGAAAATACGCATTTTGAACAATCTCACGTGAGATTAGAGGGAGGGGGGGGGGGTCGAGCCAAATCTCACGATATCTCACTAAGGGGGGAGGGGGTCCAAAAATCGCCTAAATCACCTCACGTAATTAATGGACGCCCCCTTACTTTTAGCGGCACCAACCCATTTTAAAACTCAACACAATACTTGCTACAATGCAACCTGATTCTCAGCTAAGAAATAGTTCCAAATAATGCATTTGCTTACCAGGCGGGACTCGATTGGCGATCGGCGCCGGAAGCTGGGCAGCCACGCCGAACCCTCCCAGCTTGACCGGCGCGCAGTTCTCGCGTCCGGCCAGCAGCACGCACTGCGGTCTGACGTCACGGTGCACGATGTCATTCTCGTGGCAGTAGCGCAGTGCTTCCAGAATCTGACGCATGTAGTGGCTGGAAATAGGAAGATAAATAGGTACTATATATGTTGGGGATGCGCTAAGGTAAACCGGGAAATTCAACATTTCCTACGATTTTTGCAGGGTCTAATTAAAAACGATTCAAAAACAAGACATTTCAGTTTAGGTTCCTAAACTGCATCGCTTGAGCTGCTCTATGGACGTCATGATACCAAACAAGTATGAATGAAACCAAAACTTGCGACTCAGTTTGGGACAATCGCTGTCAGCAGATGGCACGGCCTAAACTGAATCGTAAACTGACGTCATGGTACGAATTAGAAGAACAGTTCAGTTTAGGTCCTAAAATGGATCGCGTTAAGAGCTTGAGGTAGGTAGGCCTGCTGATTGTATGTTGATAAAAATATGATTCGCGACAGTAGGTACCAAAGATGTATTGACAGAATTTTAATTATCTTCCTGCGACTTTGTCCGGGTGTATTAACATAAAACATATAATTATACTATGGCACTCGCCAATAGTGTAGCTTTCTATCAGCGAAAGAATCGGATCAGTAGGTATTCCAAAGATTTTACAAACAGTTTTATCTCTTTATAACATTAGTTTAGATTGGTGAATGGAATGCAATAGAATTATACATAATCTTGCAATTAGTAAGTTTATAATATTCCGTGGAATCCGTCAATATAGCATCGGTTTGCAGTGGTTTGCAGTTCGTTATCACCCCATCCTTGGCAAATGGACTAGATGTAGCAATTTCATTTAAAACCACATTTTTAGGGCCTTTTTCCTGTCACGCGTGCCTCACCCACCCTGGTGAAGCACGACTCCGCATGTGATAAACTCCCCGCGTCAGACTTGCATGACAGAAAAAGTATGTACAGTCACCAAAAGAGATAAGTAACCAGGGTCGTCGGATATAGTTGATGTTTAGTAAGAAACCGACAGATTTTTTCGAATGAAAAGTAATTTGATAATTGAACTGTTTGTTTTCTATTATTTTCTTTACATTAAATTTTATTTTAGTAGTACTTAGATGACGTAGTTAACACACGATAACAAGACAAGCTCGCGGACACAATCCACATTATAGGAAGAAGGCCCAAGTTACAAGGTAAATATTCATGAAGTTATAAAACAACTCACCATGCAACAGCTTCACTGTAGACAAATCCAGCAGTGGCTCTGCGGACCACCTCAAAGCAGAGATCAGAGCCATCCATACTGAAAATATTAAGGAATCCGTTTAGTTTATTTTTGTAACTGAACACTAAGAAAACTTACTTGACATGACATAACACAGGTAAAAAATCATAGGCATAATTAATAAAAAAAATATATGTTTGCACAACGCCAACGGCAAATCAACAAAAGATAAGATTTGTCATGTAAAATATTGTGTGTGAGTTTACTTGAATTTTTTTTTAATTAAATTAAATTTGCTAGCGAAACTCCGCAGACGTGATTGGTATCGATATCAAAACACGATAAAACATATTTTCGTAACTCATACTTCGAGTAACAACACTAATAGCGGTCGTTGACCCTTAAAAAACGTGCCTTAAATCTTTTTTATTTTAATTTATTTGTGATTACATATCGATAATGCGATACCCATCACGTCTGTAGAGTTTCACTAGCTAATTTCATTTGACCCTGTATAGATATTTGTGGCGTTTGAACTGCAACAGACATAGTAGCTATGGAGTATAAAAAGGCTATTAATTCAATTCAATCATTTAATTCGGAAATCATACATATTGTATTAGTTACTATTAGGACTTACAAACTAAGTATGTTAGTGTTAAAATCAAAATTAAACTTAAAATCAAAATCACAATCTGACAACTTCATTCATTTTCGTTCTGATAACTTTAATATATCATTGCATACCAACAACATCTGTTTTCCCAAAAGTCCTGAGTTTGGTCCCCAGGTCGGGCAAGATGTTATTGGATTTTATACTGGAATTTTTCAGTAGCAGCCCAGCGTGTGGATTTATACCCGGTTGGTGGCAATAGGCTCGCCCCCTATTACATTGGACTTTAACTGGCGAAATGCGGGTGTTCTAGGTACATCTCTGCCAAATCATTCGGGGTGTACAGATGCGATGTAATCTTATGTTAAGTATTGAAAAATAAACTTACTATTCAAACACCATGTAGAGCATTCCTTCGGAGCTGTATGTCTCCAACAGCTCCACAATATGAGGATGCTTCAGCATGTGGCATATTGTAGCTTCACGTTTTAGATCTGAAAGCACAATCCAATCATTTAATTGATAAACAGTGTTAGTATACACTTACAGGGTGGCAGTGACATCGCCGTGCAACCTGTTGCCATGGAACATGCCATGTCAACCATGCCATGTCATGCATTGACATTTTTCATCGCCTTTGCCTGTCAACCTGTATTATATCTAGAAATTATAATTCAACTGCCTCTAGTTTATCTATCACAGAATTCACAAATCAAGATCAGAATAAATACAGACTATTTCTGTTTGAATGATTTCCTCACACTTCACTTAACTTAGGAAACAACAATCAAACCCAGGACGCAGACATAAAGGGGATGCGTTTTATGCAAGAAAACTTGAATTTCGCGGGCTGCCCTGACACTACCTTAACCATACCCATTTTAATCACTCGTCCAATGAAGGGAGAATTCCATTTTTGTTATAATTCTCTTGATAACAAAACCCTTTTTAGACAACATAAGTAAGTACATAACTATTAAATCCCCACTTCAATATTCTGCATTATTATATAATACTAGTGTAAACTAATAAAACACATAAGAATAATGTTACCTGCAGTACTAAGTCCGGGGCTAGCGGTGAAGCGGGCCACATCCACAATCTTCACAGCAAACGTCTGGCCAGTCTGCCGGTGCGCACAGCGGCGGACCAGGCTGAATGGTCCCCTTGAATGAAAAAAATGCTTGTATAGTAAACCCTGATACAGCTAGTATATCCTAATAATGTCATGTTGATAAAAAAGGTTGATCATTTTACTCTAGCAAATTAAAAATCCGAGTTTAGAAATAATTCATTATGTGGCAAACCATTTCTTTCACAAATAGTTGCTGGTTTTTGTTATTGGCTAAGAGTTGCAGTGTTATAGGAAGTAGAAGGATACAGATGAACTTCAGTCAGTAAACAAATTCAAGTAGATGTACTTTCAGCATGAGAAACTAATACATATGTACGCAATATGTTTTCTCAATAATCAGGCTAATTTGAAAAAAATGTTTTAATGAGTAAAATGCCTTCTTCGCAGCTCTCATTGGCCCTCACTAAGGCATAAGAATATACATTTTTAAAACATTTTCAGTTCATGCAAAGTATGCACACAATTGATCATAAAGTGTCTACAAGAAAATTTATAGTTTTTCCTGTTCAGCATTGTAATTTAAAACACCAATGTAATTTAAATACATACAGTCAGTCAGTATTTTTTTTTTGTTTTGTTCTTGCACTTTTAAATCCTGGCCTGTTCTTGAAACAAGTGGTTGAATGTTTAACCAGATTATACATCAATATTTAAGTGCAAGCCACTTACAACAATACTAGCAATGAATAAGTTATGAACACCTTCAGTAAAATACAATTCCTTTTTTTGAGATATTCATGACATCTCACCTGTAGAAATTTGGGCACTAAAATAATAGTAGTTGAAGAATTCAATAAGCTAGTCAGGTATCACTTTCCAGTATTTATGAACATTAATATTCATTAGTTCTGTCATGAATGAGTTAGGTATGAATTTAGGCCAATTTACAATCTAATTAGTGCAACTGAATATGATTACTTGGTAAAATCGCATTGTAAATGAAATTGAATGAATATGTAACATGAACAGAGAGGCAATTCTAGGAATTTAAAGAATGTTCACAGTCTAAACTCAGTCTCATTCTGTCATAAATACTATGTAAAACTATTGAGTTAGAGTTGCTGAGATGAGATTGCGACTATATTTTAAATGTTTTTTATTACAGGAATTAGTCTTCTGATGTACATTGCAACTGTCTATTTCCATGGAATTATGATCCATTGTAAAATAGCCTACTAAGAGGGCTCTTTTTAATTTTATTAGAAAAAATATGTGCTTACGAATTATAAAGAGCAATAGACACTTGGCCAAGATTTAACTAACTTCTTAGTACTTCTAAAGTTGATGGGTTACATAAAATCTGATCAGACCAATTGTCTGGCTTATTTGCAGTGCTTTTTCTAGTGTTCATAATATATTTGACTAGCAAAAAAATTCTAAATATCCAAAAGATCACAGATTATTCAGTCTTTGGATAAACACTTTCTCAAAAAATTATGGTAAAAATAACATTTTACCAGCAAAAACAAAAAAATCAGAGTAAGAATTAGGTTTTTAAAGGAATTAATTCTTAAGAATGTTTCTTGATCTAGTGTTTCTGGTAAAATTATTGTCTTAGAATTGAAATGAACTAAGTACTTACCTAAAGGAGGATTTAGTCTCAGAAGAACAAAATTAACATGACTTTCTATATATTTTTTTAAATATATTAATTAGGTACTCTAATTAGAATGTTTAAGTAATTCGGTTTTCTGATAGATACTTAATGCATTCTGATGAAAACCAGAAAAAATAATTCAAATGGAAAATGTCATTTTGATGTGTTTGAGCTCTGCAATGTTTGTATTATGCAGGAAAAGTTCCCAGTTTCCCAGATCAAGTACACCTGAGGCTGAGGCGGAAAATAGACGATTACTGAGCAAGCGCGAATGCACATCACACGACAGTTCCCTTACACACGAAGTTAAATGCAATATTTACTTACTTGCCAATGACCTCGTACAACTCGTACACATCGTCGAAAAGCACTTCGTCCTCAGCCATTTTTCACACAAACACAGTTAGCTACGTTTCAGAAAATATTAGAAAATATCATTTTAAACACAGCCTTCAACCCGCCTGAGCCGTGGTTACGCCCTCAGACTATCGCACGTTTTATGGAAACACTAAATATTAAATGAACACCCAATGATATTTCAGTAGGAAGTCTTGTACTTGAAACTGTAGTAGGATATTAATATCTGAGCCCAGACGTAAAATGTTCATTTTACACAGTAAAATGATCTCATTCGCGAAATTTTCCAATAAGACTTCTAAACGACACTATTGAAAAACACTAACGGCGTGAAAGATAGTAAATGAAACACAATAGGTGCAGGTCAGTAAATATTAGCAAAAAGTGTAATTGTTGTAATAAATCTAATTTATTTCACAAAATATTCTTTTTATTTACTTTTGACATTCTGAGGGTTGCAAATGTCCTGAATGAAGTTAGTCACTAGTGGCGAATTGCGGGAGCAAAATTGTTGCCAGTACAAAAAAATAAAAATCTTAAATAATACCAGTCTATATGCATGAGCTGTCGTTTGTGAATAATTAAATTATGTAGAAGAGGTAAAAGCTTCCACAAACAAATACTAGAATTTTATTGTGGGTAAGAAGTAAGGACAGATGAGGTTATCTGTCCATTATCTAAAACTCGCCGTGTTTCACTTACATGGCTTTTCATTGACAGTGGCAGCAGAATCTAGAGGAAGATTCTAGCTTACCAACAGGAGTAATTAGGGGATTCCGTGTATAGGAATGGTATAGTATGGATAGAGAACGTGTTTCTAGTCCAGCCTAACTATTAAAAGTAATGTGTCATTGCCGCGTAAATTCTATTTACATTCTCATATCTAAATAAATAAAACTTTTTTCAATGTATTCGGATATCATCTATGTTATACTTACACTCTTTATGTCCTCTTTAGTAATCAGGACTGATTTGTATCGGACAATGACCACGTTTCGTCTGAGTCTGAGATTTTGTAGGACTGATTTCTACGAGTAGTCTGAGTGCATTTTACTATATTACAGAAGGGAAAATAATAATTGATTAACGTTGTGTTTTGTTGATTTGCCTACTACGTAGACTAAGCAAATAATTAGTGTTAACCTTCAGTCTTTCACAATTTGAACTTGAACTGGCCAA
This sequence comes from Hydraecia micacea, assembly GCA_914767645.1. NCBI lineage: Eukaryota > Metazoa > Arthropoda > Insecta > Lepidoptera > Noctuidae > Hydraecia > Hydraecia micacea. Next base: position 5,095,850 of record OU611785.1, read on the forward strand.
GTTCAGTACGGAATTTCAATATAATAAGATACCATAAGCTGGTAATTATTATTCTATTGAAACTCCTGGACGGTTTGATGCCATTATCTGTTTATTGCAAAAATAATAAAACCTTTCGGAGGTAATAATTTTATTACTTACGTACAATAACTTTAATAAATAAAATATCATAGTCTTGTATTTAATCATCCATAACACTCGTAAACACATTTTAATTTTCGTTCAAAATATATAATGTCTCTTTTTACTTAAGTAGGTATGTTCTACTTGCTAACATATTTTTACTTACAATACTAAACACTTAAGAACTTCTAAAATATGTTCATGTAATAATACAAAATAACTAGAAACATGTTTCGGAAAACATTCCACGAGATTTCTTAATACTAATGTGACGTTTTCTAATTATAGATTCAACAGAAATATTCATTTTCAGTCAGTACTTTTACTTGCAATAATGTTTTATTCAGGCGTGACAGTTTATCGTAGTAGTATTAACTTTTCGTTTAAAATATTCACAGCCTGGAACATTCAAAGTAAGTTCTGAATCCGGTGTTTTTACTCGTGGCAATGAATTGACATTCACCGTATACCTGCATTGATAATCCAACTCATAAAGTTCAAACGTAGTTTGCTGTAAACAGAAAAATAAATTATTTTTATTATAAACTATTTTGTACTAAAAACATTTCGGCCATTGCATGTGGCAACACTAAATTTTACCGCACTTTTTACTTGCTCCTAACTTCATACTATTCCTAATTTAAAAATAATGTTACAAATGCGCGTAAACGTAAACTCAGAATCAGACATAGTTTAGCTATGTGTTTTGTTTGAATGAATTAATTTTTAGGTTTCATTGACACAATAATAATTACCTCGGTAGTAGCGGTTAGGCCTTCTTTGCGTAGTTTTTTGGGGTTGTTACATTTAGTCGCTTTCCAGTGGACGTAGTATCTGCAACGTAAGTATATTAGTGATGAGAAAGTAATTTAAGTAATGTTTTGTGTTTTTGCTAGGTTTACCTATATCTCTATCTTTAAATGCCAATTAGGGACCCGCAGATAGGTTAGAACTATTATTAACTTAGTTATTATTGGAATCCAACATAGATAGGATTTAAGAAAAAAAATATGAACCGGTGAAATGTATAATAATATGTTACAGGTAGACTGGACTATCTAAAACTTTATGAACACGCTTGCTCATTATCATAGTACGTAGGTAAGTAGCACCAATTTTGATTGTAACTACAGATACTTAGTATCTCCTTAAACAGGTACCTGTCTCGATATCAGTACCTACCCAATTAAACTGAAGGCAGTTATTAATTTTATAATAAAAAGATACCTTCCGGGTTGCTCGTAAACGTTAGGAAGAGGCTGCCAAGCGATTCTGGCTTTTATGCTGTGGTTGTACCATACAATTTTGTGTAGGCTGAGACCTCTGATCTTTTTATTCTCACGCCTTTCGAGCGGCTGTGGTGCGGCCTCTGAAATGTATTGAAAAGTTTGGTATAATGATACTAATGTAAGTATTTTAATTAATAAGTATAGATAGAGAATAGGTTCCAGTGATCAATCTACAAGGTTTTTAAGCCCTGAAGTAGGTCTATGTTTCTTTGATTATTATAAGGTCAAATAAAATTAGCTAGCGAAACTTCACTTGATGTGTCATCATTATCATCATCATTCTCCTGCCCTTATACCAATTTATTTGGGTATATCGATCTCTAAAGACGATAAAAAAAAAGATTTTCTTTAATTCATAATTTCAAGTACCTAAAAGTATAACTACAGGTGATTACGGGGCGAGTGGCCGCAGCTAGTAAAGTTATTTGAAACTTTTTTATCGCCATGATAACGATAACCATCACATTTGGAAAGTCAGTTTGACCTTGTTTTGTTAATAACCAACGAAGGGCTGTCCAGAATCATGTTCTGAATCCATGGTAACAGGTTGTTTCTGCCACCCTGTATTTGAAGATCTTTCTTCTTTCGTAACACATTATCATTGTCACGAGCTACAATAGTCCAATGCGGGATATAATGAAGACTTCACCAATAGCATGTCATTGAACATGATCCTTGGCCACTCTCATCGGTTTCATATTCATCTTTACATAAGAAAAATATTTTATTGCCATTCGTCTCGGCTATTGATATAGCTAATCCATTGCCTCATAAGTTCAAAAAAATTGACAATTTGCTCAACAATGTAAATAACGCAATGAATGTTGTTGAACTGTCGAAATGAAAGGCATTGCTACTGATAGCATTTTACGCAATTACCCCGCAGATTTCAGGTACAAACCTATGTTTGTCGTTGGTTTGTACGATAGCTATACGTTCTCCGCCTAAACCTCTTCAATTTGTAATTCGGTGGCGGAATGACTGCCTAAATTATTTAGATGGCGCGCCGCTACAGCACTTCGTTACCTGCTATATGTCTATTGGAGCATGGAACTAGGTCGCTGCTGCCACGTTCCACGAATCAGGTTGAATTTGTAAGTCTAGCCAATTTTCCAGGAGGTAGGTACATTTTAAATGGGTTTTCTAGGAATTCATTGATTATTTAACATTACCGGGAACTCTATAGGTACGGACGGTCTAACAATCTGAGTGACATTAAGTAGAATGGAATTACAGACAGAAAGACCTCCTTAGAGGGATGGTTCTATAGAACAGCTGATTATTAAAATTTCCTCGTATTTTGATTTGCTCGAGTAACTCGTCAGGGGGTGATGATGGTGTAACTAACATTTTTGTAAAAATATTATTTAAAAGAGTGTCCATGTTCTTGCCCGTTCTTCTCCATACGTTTTGGAATGGGCAACTAACATAATTTTTTTTGACTGACCAACTTCTTGACAATTCAAAAGTGCCTGTAAATGGTTTAATTGAAATAAATGCTTTGCGTTTGAGTTTGAGTTCAACACTTCTAGTATTTTCCATTTGGTCTCACTACGTCGTGATTTTCCCGTACCTAAGTAAGTACCTAGTTATCCACCAAGACCATTTTATTTTAATTTTGACTGCCTTTGTTTGGCTATTGGCTGCAAGTGATACTGTTGAGCATGAGGTCCTGGGTTCGATTCCCTGGTCGAGCAAACTGTTATTGGGTTTTTCTATCAGGAATTTCTCAGTAGTAGCCCGTAGCCTGAATTTGTGCCTGGTGGATGACAATAGGCTCGCCCCCTATTACATAGGATTTAAACATATCTGGCGAAACGAGGGTGTAATATAGCCCATCTGCCCAACCCTTCGGGGATTACAAGCGAGATGTTACGTAACGTTACGATTTTTTTTTTTCGTTTCGTTCGTACCAAGGGAGGAAAAGATATGTTTTAGTTACCCGTTCTTGTTATACTCGTGGTGTTATAGAAAATGGACGCTTTATCACTGCGAAGTTTTCCCAGACCGAATTGACTGATCGTCTGCACTTGCAGGAAATACATGGAGTTTGGCTGCAAGTCCTTTATTTCGATGAAATTTTGATTCTGTAATAAAAATAAAATGTTTTTTGAAAAGTATATTAATTATATATCATTATTATAGAGATAGAAGAAATTCGGTACTTTACCTTGGGAACCGTTTGATGGTTGACGAGCACTGAATCCAGTTCTCCTCCTAGTCCTTTGACACGCCTACTCCAAAACACTTTGTATCTCATAACTGGCAAGTCTGAATGCGGCTCCTTCCATTCGAGTTTCACGGTGACAGTGCCTGAAAAAATGGAAAATCTATTGCTTTCGACAGAAACAAATGAAGCAGGTTATTATCATAACCAAATCCATTGCAAGATGATAATGTAGATTTTGAAAAAGTTAATTATCAAAGATGTTAATAATACCTATTAGTAATCTCAGATAATTTACATTCCATCGCCATTTAAATTAATCAGTTATCTACTTTAGTGATATTTATTCTAAGTTGAGTTTTGAGTGACCATTTGTAACAAAAAGGTCCTAATCCCTAAGTTTTTAGTTGCAATGGAATTCGAACTTTTTTAATTATGACATTCAGTTTGTTGTTCCATAACTTGAAAATTATCTCCAATTTTTAATTCAAATATTAAGGTGCAAGGATCAATTTAAACGACTTTCTTGTCTGAACTAAATCGATCCGTCTAAATCAGGCTTTAGGTCAGAAAAGTCTCGACCGGTGCTTACGTCAAAGATTTGACGTAAGCAGCGGTCGAGTTCGGGGACCAATTTAGGATCAATCGTCGTGTGCATTATTCCGGTCTATTAAATATCCATTCTTGCGAAAGCAGTCCTTAATTTAAAATGTCAATAGTCTGGGGTCACGTCAGTGTAACCGAATTTCAAAAACATGTACCTACCTGTGCTGGGAACATGTTTTTGAAATTTGGTTAGGTAAGTATAAATGTAGGTTTTAAATTCGGTTTATTATATAGTCGATTCGCACGAAGTTAATTTATTTGCGGGGGAGTCGACAACTCCAGAAATTAGGTAATTTGCAATTTTAAAATGTGCCAATTGTCCTTAATAATGAGAATACTTACATTTTTTTCGAACTTATGAAGCAATGGATAAGTAATATCCTTCAAAATGATTCCGATTGTGTTTGATAGTGTGTTACGCAATTCGGGTGCTGATTGGTTTCATAACGTTTTTCAATTTTAGAAATTTCACTTACCATTGCTTTCGTTTACAGGACGAACTTTAAGTTTCTTAGGCGATGGTGGTGGACGAGGTCCTCTGCGGGGTGTGAAAGCCGGACTAGCCGCTGAAAATCCTCGCGTGCCGGATGAACTGACGGCAGCTACCCGGAACCGGTACCATCGACCCGGTTTCAGAGCGTTGCGAAGAGATATCTTGGTTCTATAAATTGAAATAGTATTTTTGTTCTTTATCTTAGCGACCGAGCTTTTATGTGAACCTACCACATAGGCTCATATTGTGGAATACAATAATGATGTCTGTTTACTAATTCGTTTTTCTAAAATAAAAGTAATTAAGTAACTAAACCTAAGTTACTCCTTCTAACATCAGCTATCTGCCAGTGAAAGTCCCGTCAAATCGGTCCAGCCGTTTTGGAGATTAGCCAGAACAAATAGTCAAACAAAAATAAAAAAATAAAAGTTTTTTTGTTATAATTACCGTAAGTATATAAATTATTATGCATTTAGTAAAAAGCTGTTATTTTGACATTACAAACAGACACTTAAATTTTATTATTTATTTGTAGTACCTACTCGTATGTAGTACCTACATAATTATACAGGGTTATTGGAAAAACACCAACAACCTCTTAAGAGGTCATTGTACTCATCATTATGAACAACTTTTACTATGGGACCAAACCTGAAATCGCGAAACACAAATCAGCTGTTCTCTCTCTACATTTAAATGATGTCGAAATGTAGGGAACAGCTGATTTTTTTTTCTCGATTTCAGTTTTGGGCCCATAGTAAAAGTTGAAACGAAAATTTGTAAAAGTTGAAACGACGTATATATTTTGATAAGTCCGATGTTTTAAGTAAGTTGACAGTAGGTTATCACAATAAAAAATGTAGTTACAAATGTTATTTGTTAGCCTATGCCTCCATTGTTCAATGATTATATTATTATAAAACAAATCAATTGAATGTGGTTATAATGAGTGTCATCGTAACATTAGAAAAACAAAGCCTTCTTTATAAATAAAATAGAAAGCCATGGAAAATGTTTTGCATTATACATATAGGGTGACTGGTATAGTGACCGATACTTAAACACGTGATTGTACTCATGATAACAAACAACTTTTACTATGGGACCAAACCTGAAATCGCGAAAAAAAAATCAGCTGTTCCCTACATTTTGACGAGTTATAAGAACATAAATGACGTGACCAGAGGGCTGGCCTATTTTTTGGCCAAAGAATCAGTATTGCCATACAACGTGGCAATGCTGCCAGCCTTTTGGGCACGTTTCCTATTGACAGCGATGCGGACGAATTTTTTGATGCCCTTTGATTATTTCCCCTCCCTTTTTATATACATATAAGTAGGTATATTGTTTCAAACGGTTCCTTGTTGAGCAATTAAGAATGTTCTCTAGTTTTTGTCTTGTCGGTACTAAAAGTGTTCACAAAGAGACAGGGAACATTTAAGTAGGTACTTCTCGTGAGAACCGAGTAAATGGTCGTAAGTCGTTGTAAAATTATAAGACGTTTTCACTTCGGAGTTGTTCGATTGCTATAATTTTGTTGGTGCTGTGAGGATGGAAAATTGCTCTAGTTAACGCACTTTGGATGATAATGATAGCTGTTGTAATTAGCATAGGTACTTATTTTCCATTAAATTGGTAGGTACCTACTGGAAAGCGGGTTGTGAAGGTCAAGATCGCAGTTGCCTGATCTCTCTCCGGTCGTGTCGGATTGCCGTCCCATCGGACTATGAGAGTGAGGGAAGTGCAGTGCGCCTGTGTCTGCGTGCACACTTGTGCACTATAATATCTCCCGTGCCGAAGGCTAGTCTCCGTTGAGATTGGCCGCCGTGGCCGAAAGCATTTTCAGAAGTAGTATTAGTAGTAGTCCCTTGTGGAAGTAGCTACCTATCACAGGTAAAATTAGCTTACGAATCTATTTATTTGCCCAGTTTGGCAATAAAAAGTGCTACCATTGATTGGTAAGCAAAACGAATCGTTTTTGTTTTTAGGAAATGAGCATAAAGCCAATAAATTCGGATGATGACTTATATTATATTCCATCCACTTTTTTCAGACAGACGGAAATAGAATCCACTGTCGTAAATATTTATAGGTACTAATTTACACCAAGTCACAGTTGAACGAAGGTAGTAATTGGGCCGATACGAAAAACTTCAGTGAGTAACATTTTTATAGCAGAACTAGCTGCGCCCAGCGGTTTAACCCGCATACATGTCGATGCCGTGGGAATATCGGGATAAAAAAGTACCCTATGTGTTATTCTGATGTATAAGCTATATTACTATAAAGTTTCATAAAAATTCATCCAGCCGTTTGTGCGTGAAGAAGTAACAAACACACTCACAAACTGTTGCCTTTATAATATTACTAGCTGCGCCCCGCGGTTTCACCCACATTAGTTTCGATCCATAGGAATATCGGCATAAAAATTATCCTATGTGTTAATCCTGGTTATAAACTATATGTGTGCCAAATTTCTTACAAATCCGTTTAGTAGTTTTTGCGTGAAAGTGTAACAAACGGATATCTATGGTAACAAACATCCATCCATCCTCACAAACTTTCGCGTTTATAATATTATATAGTAGTAGGATTAGTGTGATTGGTATTATTTATTGAACTGTTTCACTTTAATAATAATCGTTACGTGAACGTAAGATTTTCTTTCAAATTGTAATATACTGTGACTTGGGGCGATAAACTAGATTCTGTAGGTACATGTATAATGGAGAACTCGATTAGGTAGGGTAGAGTAGGGTAATGGGAGTCAGCGGGCAATGGGAGTCACCCACACCACCACGAAGCACTACATGAGACCGATGCGTAAACAGCGCCCTCAGCCCCCGCTTCGGGCCCCGCGCAGCCACGACGAACTGCTCGCGCCAGTCGACCCATGCGCCACTGAGAAACGACCGTCTTTTGTTTTTGCGCTCCGCTGATGTAATTTTACGTAAATGCAAATTAGAAGGTAAGTGCCAAATATCTTGCAGTATGCGATTATGACATTTACACTTACTTAGTTAGACGTTTCAAATTGTGATGTGCAGTTCAGATTATATCAGTGTATTAAAGATTTTTTTTATTTCTATTTTTTACTCATTAGTGTAGTTGTGGGAAATGAGAGTCAGGTGACTCGATGAGGATGATGTCGCAGAAGATGCTGGAAACAGATGCCTAGTATGCGACGAATTCGGAAGAAACAACGAGATGTGGTACAGGTGTACCTCGTGTGGACTATGGGCTCACGCGGAGTGCACTGGATAGGAGTCAGCTAAAGGTTATGTTTGCGATGTATGCTAATTTTATTTGACTCCGATTGCCCCTAAGGGTGATCACCATTACCCCTACGTTGGTGTAATGGGAGTCAAATCTGTTTTTTTTTTTTAACTTTTGTAATTTCCAAAGTTGATTGCCAAAGTGACTGAAATTGATCTCTAATGATAGTTTAATAAGTAAATTATGTTTACAGGCGGTTGCAATAAATACTTTCTTTTTTATTAAAATTTTATATGAGTTCTCGCTTAAGTGAACCCCATTACCCTCTTTTACCCTACCTACTTTCTACTTCGCGTTAGCGTTACGTGATAACAATGAAATGGATACCCAATTCCATCGTAACACCGATTCTTTCTTCCAACATAATACCTACATACATAACATTTTATAGTTGGGAAAAAATTTAGAGAATTTTGTAGAAATCTTGGATTAGGTAAGCTACAACATTTTCTATTCTGGGCTAATACCTGCAGATTCACCTGTAACCTGCTAGATTCTGGCTTTGACAGCGTTAAAAGTGGTCATTAATGTTCTACTATTATTTTAAAATTGTTAAGAATAACAATAATTTGAGACTCTCAAAATAAACCCCTTTCCTTGAATAGTTACACGGTACAGTTTAGACAACTTATTTTTTTTAATTTACTTATTTGCTTCCCAAAACTGACCCCCATAATATATTAAAATATGATTTATTTAAAAAATAAAATAAATAAATAAATTTACTTTACACGTTCGTGTTTGGGTCACAGAAATTCATATGTGTACCAAATTTCAACTTAATCGCTACATTATAATCGAAGCAAATTGGCTGTGACAGACGGACAGGGTTCCGTATTTCATTCGAACGTACGAAACCTTAAAAAGAGAAGAACATCTTCTTCTGTACTTACTTATTCGTCTTCAACAGTAAATTCCAGTCTCCTAATCTCATTTCCTCATACTTCGGTCCCAGATGGTGTTGTTCCTCTAACACGTAGAAGACTGGACCAGGAACCGCTCTCGCAGCGTCTCCCACGCCGTCAGACCATCTGATCACTACTGATCGTTTTCTCTCTTTTGGCTCTTCAATCGATGGTAGGGCTGGGAGACCTGGGAAATTAAAACCATTGCAAGATATTTTTGGAATCTTTCATTTAATAAATGCTAATGGACCATTGAAAAACAATAACACACTGCCGCGACACACTGCTGCACTGCACGCTGCTGCTACACTGTCGCGATAACGCGATCAACGTTTCGTGTTCTCTGTTGTACAGCGAGACCTCGCGTCGAGCGGTGTGCGAAAGCGCGTGAAGTGTAGTTCGCGTTATCGGGACAATGTAGCCTAGCTTATGAACCTCATCAATGATCATTTCTTGTACCACTAATACCTCTGCCTCGTTTAACGTATATGAGACTTATATCGATACTGAAAACAGACTCTTTGCTTCCATGTGTTTTTCATTAACATTTCGAAGTAAAAATCCATTATGCGTCATTTTTCTGTACCTTAAAGGTAATTGCGTAACACACTAACAGTAGCAATGGCTTTCATTTTGACAGTTCAATAATATTCATTGCGCTATTTACGTTGTTGAGTAGACAATTTTTTCGAATATATGGATTACCAATATCCTTCAAAATCTTTGAGATTGTGATTCAGAATCAGAATCAGAATATTTATTTGTGAAACATATTTATGTATTTACATAAAGATCTTGAGATAATAATATGGGCGCTATGTTTTGCCGTGAAGGCGTACAAATATTGCAGAAAATAAAAGCAAATAATAATACAATCCATCCAAAAAAAAAACAAAATTAAATACATAAAAGAGAAAAAAAAAAACGATCGTGTGTTACGCAATTTGGCTGCTGGTGCATCTTTGTTATGGTTTTTTGTGTCTTTTTGAGCTACATGTTTTATCCTTATAGCCGTTCTATATATATTAGAATGATTAATGATATCAGCCCGTTGATTTCATTCTACAAATCTAACTTAAAATCATTGATTGATTGATTTCGTCATGTTCGTGAACGGACGCCGTCGGTTGAGACTGGTCATCTCTTAACTGCCAAGGCTTATTTTTAATCTTATATTTTGAATTGTTTCTTCATTTGTGTTTTTTTTTACATTGTTCGCACATATAGAAGCAACAAGAATAATGTACCCAGGATTTTTTAATATCTTGATTTTAAAGAGGAGTTTCTTGCCCGATCTTCTCCATAGAGATTTACGTTTTGGAATGGGCAACTAGCTTCGACTTTCAGATTGACTGACCGACTATTTAATTTTGACAATTCAAAAGCGCCTGTACATGGTTTAATTGAAATAAATGCTTTGAGTTTGAGTTTTGAGTTTGAGCTGTCAAAGATTACGTGAAGCACTTAGTGCTAAAGTGATTCAGACCTTGAGTTTATTAGATTGAGATTGAATGAATTAGTTCAGTTTCTCTTGTTACTATTTTGCATTGTTGATGAATTATTATCTGAAACTAGTCGTTATTTAGACGTCTCTTATCTTGTCTTTTAGCCATGGTTGATTATTTGCTTACAAAAGACCCTTAAATTGAAGCATAGCTAAGCTACTTCTTGTTTAATATTCATTATGAATATTATAATGGGTGGCAGGGACAAAACTGAAACCATGAATCCAGCACATGATTCTAGGCGTTGAAATTTTTCGTTGGTTGTTGCTGTTTCATAGAAAAGTGCCTACGCGCTTAAAATGTATGGCAGAGCAATTTTTTTAATAACCGTCGAAAATTTTCAACGCAGCCCACCTGCGTTTCAGAATCATAATATACTGAATCCATGATAACAGGTTGTGCGCTGATATTCCTCCCAACCTGTATAGACACATCTACACTGTCTACAAAAATAGTTTTTTTTTTAATTATCCAGTATCTTCATATCCTGCTGTCGAAATATCTCACGCACCTAAGTTCAATATTATCGCTACTGATTTAAAAGGTCTCAGTTTAGCATCCGAAATATCAGTTCAATCATCTTTAAGCATAGAAGCTTCTTCTTATAAGAAAACTAGCTGTTGTCCACGATTGCGTGTATTTTATATTTCGTCAGTAGTACGAATATCTAGGATGAAAAGTAGCCTATGTACTTCTCCAGGCTGGGACCTGGAGAAGTATGATATAAACAGAGAAGCTGGCTATCAGATTTTGTAACAATTAGCTCAGTGGTTTAGGTGTGAAAAGGTAACAGACGGACAGATAGAGTTACTTCCGCATTTATAACATTAGTATAGATGGATAGTGCATTTAGAATTACCTGATACAGTCAAAAGATCGACAGGCTCGCTGCACGTCGACCCACAAGCATGGCGGCAGCACCGTTGCGTGCCGTCACATTGCGAGTCGGAGTTGCATGCCTCCACACACGCAGCTTCCCACTTCGGCGTGTCGGATATAGGACACGTACCCGGTTTCTTCACGTTTGTACGGCATTGTGATTTGCACTGTGAATAAGATTTTTTATATGGGGATGAAGCAGTTGAACTTATATCACGTAGAAAATTGTTGTAATCGCTTGTAATCGACCGGTGTACGTGTCAGGAAGGACATGAAGACCAATATATAATATATGGTGAACGGGATTTTTGAAACATGATGATACAGTTTCGATGAGTGAGATGCTGGCTGATAGAGATGTTCTTGGTAAAAGAGGACAATATTCTTGGATATTGCTGCACAAACTGGAATTAGGCCGGATTTTGACGATGAATCACACAGATACAGCTTTATCAAAATTTATGCAATCGTATAATGGTATGAAGATGGTGTCATATTTTAATGTTAGAAACAAATCATGATTTTCATAGAATTCTAAGAGTGTATTCTCAAAGTATTTTTCAGACCAAACAGCATTGTTTGACATGAAGGAATACACTTGTTCAGTTTTTTCTGCCCTAACTGGGAGAATTATAATGCTTGTAGTGCAGACACAGGTCACGCCGTATTGTGAATATCTAGGATTCATGATTCATTCATTCATTCATTTAGTAAAGTTCTGTTACTCCAGACTCATTAGTAGCTCTTCAGGTTATTAGCGAGTACACCATAGTTACAAAATAACAATTCCTTTGAAGTGCAGTGTGATTCATGTCTTGGATGTTAATTTCATCGTAGGTATATATTTCACCCTACTAAGGACGAAAATCGTTTGTCGGTCCTAGTGTAATCAAAGCAGAAAGTTCTGGAGTGTTTCTAAAATAGAATAATTTATTATCTTCAGTCAGAAAGAGGAAGTCATCGGCATAACCATGCCTAAGTATTGAGTTCGGCTTTAATTTTATAGCTTTAATGTTCCCTTCAAAGCTTATTTCATTTATGTTCTAAGGATTTGTTTCTTTTTTTGATGAATTTGATGAACTCTCGAGGTTTCTATCTTTAGTTTTTTGTCAAGTCGTAAAGAAACAAGTAAGAACAAATAAAAAAATAAAAATAATCTAGGGTCAACTGATGTTGACTTACGAAAAAATCTAGCTTAGGATTCAAGCTCGTTAACTCTCAGCACACGACGCGATCAAAATGCGATTGTCCTCTGTCACTACATCTTGTCGCAAGCAATTTTTTGCCCTGATACAAGCCCGTATAATTCGTTTTTGCGTTTCACAAATTAGCACAATGTGCCCTTTTCAGGCCAGAGCCTGTTGTGCTCCGGTTATATAACTAACTCCGAAGCCGTAGAATTATTTTTGCTAACTACATTCGCTGTAATCTTGATTGTATTTCGTTTTACGTTCGTTTACTTTTTTTGTATCGTGTTTATGTCTGTTCTGCGAACTTGTTAAATCGTGATCACTGTGACAGCTATCTTGGCTATTTTTTTATTCGGTTGTAACGTGTGCTATTGTCAGCTCCATGTGAAGCGTAGCTTTTATGCCTTAGCTTAAGCATGCAATTGTGGGTGTCAAGACTTCTTACATCAGCTGGGCACATTAAAGTTCGGTGCTGGTGTATCTATGACATTTTCAAGTGTTTCTTACTTCTTAGTAGCGTTGAGGCAAACTGGGCTTTCCCTGCCTCACAAGTCATTGTATTGAATGTTTATTACCGATTTCCTCATTGTTGTTTATCGATTGATCGAGATACGCAAATTGAATTTACTGCTAATTAGTACCGAATGGTTTATGTTAAGTTTGAGTACTATTTGTTATCAAGAATTTGGTACTACTTGGTGGATTCGTTGAGTACCTACTGTACTCACATGCTGTTTTGTTCATTGTTACTATTCAAGCAACCTGAATATTCCTCTGTTATTTTTATACCGTGTACATTATGACGAAACATAAATAAAAGCAGGAGTAAAAAATGCTCTATAAGTTCAGAACTTTTATAAGCTAAATCGTTCTGGCGAGTTAGAAGACATTCGCGCCTTACCTACTTCGCCAAAGGGATCTCACAATTCTTATTAGCCTTATTTCTTTTTCTCAAGATGTTTACCTACAGTTTACTTTCAATCCTAAGTAGAACCTATGATGATGCAGTTTAGGTTCAGTATAAATAAATCTGGTAGGTACATACATAACATAATCAGCCTATAACGTTCGCACTGCTGGGACACAGGCCTCCTCTGTGAAAGGAAGTGGGCCATAATCCACCACGCGGGCCCAGTGCGGGCTGGTGGATGTCACATGTCTTCGAATTTTTGGTTCTAGGACATGCCGGTTTCCTCACGATGTTTTCGTTCACCGTTTTGAGAGCAGTGGTGATGAAATAATTTAGACATAGTAAAGTGCCTGCTTGGGTTCGAACCCACGACCTACAACTCGTAAGTTAACATTGCTGGTCAATCTGGTATAAAATTAACAAAAAGTTTACACTTACCATAGGTTTAGCCTCCTTACTAATATCAATACACTTCAGATCGCATCTGATCTTGTACAATGTGTTGGAATGCATTTTCGAATACTTCTTTGTCCTAGACAGGACCATGGGCATTAGCGACACCGCCATCAATACCACTAAAACTTTTGTATACATCTTTACTGTCTTTTTTCTATCACTATTTGTCATATAGTCTTCTTGTTTATGCGTTTAACATCTGAAAATTACGTTTGTGTTTTTATTATTTTTGATTATTATTAGCCTATATTTTTCCGTTCTTACTTCAGGGCTTCTCTACTCTCCTTCCACTTCTTTGTCAGGTTTTATTATTGTTTCTATTATGTTTGTAACCTGCAGGGCTAAGGACTCCCTTTCTTCTTTCCACTTCGCTCTGTCTTCAGCTAATGTTGACCAATCTTGTCTGTAGGCGTCAAGCTCTTGTCGTTATTATTGCTTACTTTAAAATAAATTTTTGGTTCATGTCAAACTTTTAGTGCTTTGTTGAATCTATTTGTATCTATAGTTGTATTTTCGGTTACTAAATAGAATAGATGAATGAAATTAAGATTTTTGCTCACCGGAAACATTCAAGTTCTTTGAAATGAGTTCTGCTTCACCCAAATTTTGATGTTTCTTCAAACTGGGCGTATAAGACGTAAATCTATATTGTTTATGGAGCCTCGTCACTCAATTAAAATGAAATAGTTTATGATTCAACTATCGTATCATATTTTGTGAATAATTGTGCTCATTGTTTTTGGGAAAACGTTATCAACATTACTTGATATCCATTAGAGGTGATGGCAAATAATTTGCTTTAAAAAATTGCTACTTTATTCTTTAGTGCATTAAAATGGTGTTATAATGCTCTTTTATGAATATTAATCTAAAGCGGTAACCGTTAACCGTACACACAATCGTTTTTAAAGTTTATAGTAAGTATGCAAACGAACTACCAGCCACAATAAAACTAAAAGCTGAACTAATGGTTTTCTTTTCAACCAGGCTGGTTTATAAATACTAAGGTATATCCCTGTGATAGTTTAACCAAAACACAGAACCAACTGTTTGACAAACAAAAGTAGTTATATCGATTAAACATTTACCTTCGCTAAAACAAAACAAAGCACTACAATATCGATATCCACCACAACAAATCGATCATCAATACGAGAATCGATTAGAAACGTAACATGTCGAGTCTTTCCGAACTTGTGTCATCGACCTCGGGGGTTTTTGGAAAATACATTTGCAGTTCGCGAGTGTATCGTTTGAAATGCGCGGTAACACTGGCGGTGCGCGCGCGCATACCCAGCCGATCCGTGCCTCGGCTTCATTAATACACATCGATGATGCTTTCCTGTGTCTGTACGCCGATGACGGAAGGCTGCTTTTACCGAGCCGGTTTCCTAATTAAAAAAATGTTCGGCGTCTTCCTGGAGTACGCAGTTTGCTATTCGATCGTCGTCATTAAGTCTACGTCTGTTTCGTGAATTGTAAACAGTTAGTGCTTTAATTGCACGTGCATCTAATTGAATGTTAAGTTGGGCAAAAAATTGCACGCTATATTCGACTTTAAACGATTCCGAATAGCGCCTATATTAGGCTAAATTGGGATGATGAATGGTAATGTTATGATAGTCTTTAACTCAGTGATGTTTAT
Organism: Hydraecia micacea; assembly: GCA_914767645.1. Lineage (NCBI taxonomy): Eukaryota > Metazoa > Arthropoda > Insecta > Lepidoptera > Noctuidae > Hydraecia > Hydraecia micacea. Next base: position 5,111,294 of record OU611785.1, read on the forward strand.
GGCTGTTTTAATTCAGATTAATAATTAATTACCTAGTCATTCATAATTTTGCGACAGCAAAACAACTTAATGTTGAATTAACCCTCTTTAAACCTACGGATTTACACGTGTTTAGAGAAAAATCTAGTTAATTAATTAATTGCTGAGATTAAGAATAATTTAGTGAGAAGCATTTAGACAAACAAAACTCCATGTTTATTCTTTATTCTCATCTCTCTGGCAACCTTTCCCTGTATAATCTCCGACTTCTAAGAAGTGGTTCACGCGACTTCACCGAATCGAACGAAAACAATCGATTTAATTAGGCGTTCGTCTTTAAAAAGCTAATAAAACAAAATGGCGGAGATAAATCGTTCACAAAGAAGCTGAGGAATCAACGACCGGTTGATTGCTCGGTGCGTTTGCGCCGGATGCCCTTCAAGAGCTTAATTAGAGCTGCAGTATATCTATAAGTAGGTTCTGTCGAACAAGCTATTTGGTATACAGGCAGTTAACTTACAACATCTTTTAAATAATATTAATAATGATAATGACTTTTTTTTATAAGCCTACAACTGACCACTGCTGAGCAAAGGTCTCCCCAAATCCTTCCAGGCATCCTTTTCTAGAGCCACCTCGATCCAACTCTTGCGGTACGCGTCTAGGTTTTCACGCCACCTCTTCCTGGGCAGTCTTCGGCAGCGCTGTCTATCCTCAGGTACCCACCGTGTGGAGACTTATTTACTTAGAGAGACTTATTTTATTCTACCTATTATGATTCCATTTATTGATATTAATCTCAATTGACTAACGTCATAATCACATAACATTGAAGTTACGGACGGCATTCGTGTCAAGACTGGCAGCATTGTCACGTTGAATGGAAATGCTGATTCTTTGACCAATAAATAATAAAAATGAATATTAGCAGCACCCTAATTGCGTAACACACTTTCAATTATAATTGGAATCATTTTGAAGGATATTGATAATCCATTGCTTCGTATGTACGAAAAATTTGTCTGCTCGGCAACGTAAATAATGCAATTATTGTTGATGAACTGTCGAAATAAAAGCCATTGCTACTGTAAGTGTGTTAAGCAACTACCCCGCAGGTCAGTGGAAAGATAAATAGTTTTGCGTGTACACTAAATAGTTTGTTCGACTGTACACGAATAGGTAGGTACTGAGATTAAAAATATTCTCTTAGATAGATGCACGGTTATTAAGTAGGATAACGAAGAACAGAAATAGTTCATAGACCGTAAATCATGTGGAGATCTCTATTTCAGGATTAGAAAGATTCAGAAAGGGACCGGAGAGAAAAATATGTGTTCTTGGTTATAAATTTTTATAGTTTATTAGCTTGTAGGTAGCAAAATAGATGAGCTTCATTACCTCACCCTAATTGGATAACACACTTTGAATAATAATCTGAAAAATTTAGAAGGATATTGCTAATCCATTGCTTCATAAGTATATGGTCGACAAATTTTGCTGCTCAACAACGTAAATAGCGCAATTAATGTTGTTGAACTGTCAAAATGAAAGCCATTGCTATTTTTAGTGTGTTACGCAATTACCCCACAGTGTCCTTTCCTTTATGAGCTGTTTTATTATCTTTAGAATCGTTAGTAGTTAATGTAACAGATTTCATACAATGTTTTTTTAGGTACCTAATTGGTTTCGTGTTGAAATGTCTTTCGGTGGCCCCTTTTTAAATAATTAGCGTCATTCAAAAGGAGTTTTTGTATGCTCTAATAACTTATTTTAATAAGAGTAGGTAGGTACATAAAAATCGGTTTAGAGAATGAAATAAGGCTTACGGCTAAAATATCAAACATTCATCAGGAGCATCTGGGTCTTTCCTCAGTCCTTTCACTCCTTTCACAGTTATTTTATCATCACTGTCACAGTGATCTTTATTTTCATGTCTATAAGGTTGGTGGGATGCTGCAGTCAAATGTAAAATATCTGTGTAAGGACTTTAGTAGAGATCACCTTTCCCGGATACTTAAAAAAATACTTACTATAACAAACACTATTGGGCATGGTTCATATTATTATGAACCATGCCCAATAGTGTTTGTTATAGTAAGTAATGTTTTATTTGTTTAAACGTGGTGTACGTGATACATTGCATGCAGGATAATAATGGGATACAGAAAAGTTGTAACATGTTCAGTCGCATATCGCGGCGTACAAATTGGTAAGAAGAGATGGTGCATAAACCGTACATTATTTTCATCACTTTTAATTTAAGATTAAGTTAAATTACAACTCAATAATCATGTTTTTAGATACAATTCAATGTCAAAGTATTCATTAATAGATTGGTCAATAAAAATATGAATTAATGTCATTAAAAATTTAAATTCTAAATTAAATACAATTATTCAAAAAAAAAAAAAAAGTATTAAAGGTTTCGCCCTTTTTCCCGTGAATGATGAAACGATATATTCATGTTTATATTTACTTACATGATGAAACATATTCATGTTTATATTTACCTACATGATGAAACAATACATGATAGGTAAATCAACATGAACAATGTTGATCAAAGGAGACTCGATACTTGACCAGCATGAGTAATAATGGCGGATACTTTCATTCCCAGGAGGAATAATGGAAATTCTAGATGTATACGTGCCTACCTGTATCTATGACTCAAGTTTTACATCAAACTATACATACTTAAATGTTATAGGTAGTAGTATCCATATACTACTACCTATAACATATATCCTATAACATTTATCTTTTTTTTTGTATTTGTGTATGCAGGATGATATATTATGTGTATGTGTAGATGATATATTCACAACTGTTACTCGTTCATAAGTCAATGAGTTCATTAGGCTTCTTTAATGATCTATTAGGAACATTCGGCTTCACCACTGAAGTCAAAGTCAAAGCATTTTGTTTCAAATAGGCACATAAAAGTAATTTTTGAATGTCAAAATTTGCAATAAAATAGAATTGGTTTTAGTTCGCCTTCCAAAAGGTAGTTTCGAATGGAGAAGAATGAGTAAGAAATTCCGTCGTTGCTTTTTTATAATATTGTGTATACAATAATTATAAAATCTGAGTTGGGTAGTAGATCAGCACAGGAAAAAAGAAAATTAATTTTATAAGTCATTAGCAGCGCCCCGCGGTTTCACCCGCATAAGTTTTGATCCCGTGGGAATATCGAGATAAAAACTATCCTATGTCCTTTCCCTGGACTCAAACTATATCTATACCAAATTTCATCTAAATCGGTTCAGCGGCTTATACGTGAAGAGGTAACAGACAGACAGACACTTTCGCATTTATAATATTAGTATGGATTATAAAATTATATGTGAACATGATGACATAAATTAATATTATGCGATAGATACAATGGTGCTCGCATATTTACAAACATTTAACAAGTAATAAGTCAGTGTGTGAGGTAAAATAATCACAGAATGTAAATCAAGTTGCTCCGTGTTAATCTATACAGAATGTTTTTTTTACCGGTTCCAGATTTTTACAGGATGTTCTACCCATGAATATGAACAAATTTCACTATGAGACCAACTAGTCTGAAATAACGAAAAATAAATTAGCTGTTTCATACATTTTGGTCAAGTAGGTAATTATTGAACTTTTGTATTAAACAGCTGTTTTTTTTCGTGATTTCAGAGTTGGTCACATAGTAAAAGTTGTTCAAATTCATGGGTAGAACAACCTGTAAAAATACGGAACCAGTAAATAAATCATTCTGTATATGTACATATGTAATCTCGTTCCCACTGGTTCCGCTTTGGACATTACTATCGTGCCTACGTAACTATCATCATTCTCTTGACCTTACCCCAATTTATTTGGAGTCGGCGCAACATGTCCAAAGCTACGTACCTAACCAACAAAAATTTACAATTGTTAAGAGTCTACAACCAAAACATTAAAAAATATGATTGGATGGAGTATTGTACTCATATTTCATTCAGAACAAGCTCAGAGTAATTAAAATAATCACTGAAACGACTTGCTTGTAAAGTTAACCGACATTAAAAGTACGTACCTATAGCAACATAAAGAGCTTTTTATAGCTAAATGTGCAAATAACGCTCAGTGGCTCAATTTGAATTTTAAAAAGCAATAAAATGCTGATATTTATTTAATAAAACGGTTCTTCGCCATTTATGCAGTAAAGATAATGTAACGACCGCCATAAACTTACGAGAAGATAATTTCAAAGTATTTAAAATCATTTTTAAAATGTTTCACTTAAATGGCTGGTGATAAAAAGTTAAAAACTGTGAGATGTGAGACTTTATTAGTGTCGCGATGGCGAAATTGTTTTTCGCTATTGGTTGATTAAAAAATACAGAATAACTTACTCTGATCATTTCTTCTTCTTAACGTATCGATGGCAAAAAGTTCATACATGTTTGGCCCAAAATTAAGCTACGTGAACACCGCTCACTTTTTTTCTTTTTTCTTTTTATGGATGGGAAATTTTCTAATGACTTCTCCCGCTCCGGGTGGAGCGGGAGGGAGTGTCAGACTCTTACTGACTAAAACCCACCCGTGTTACTTCCTTAGCCCTTTATGTTCCGGGGCAGCGGTAACCCTTTCGGACAATCCCGCTACCCCGGCAGGCTTCAGCCCTAACTGGCTCCTTCCTTTATGCTGACATCTCTTTGAGGCGCGCGTGGAACACATACGCGCCGTCCGGCATGGGCCCGGTCCTGATCGAACGGTGAGCTACCCATTACTCTTCGTCCGCAGACCTGCGCCTACGGTGGCCGGGAGTCATCCCGCGGCTCCCGACACCCGGAGCGTCTCCCGCGGCGGCTGGGACGTGAGGCTCTCTCCCTCAGCCATCCTGCCACCTCCTTCGCTAGCATGACTGCTTCGCAGAAGGAGGGGACTGCCTCCCACTCCCTCTCGCTCCGGACCATGGCTTGAACCAGGGCCGGACGCGAGAGGTTGCTGCCGCTGCCGAAACTCCGCTCACTGACGCAGTCATAAGATCATCAAGTGCACAGGAAAGTGGACCTCAGTCTGTGGAGAGATACACACTTGAGATATAAGCCATCCATAATTGTTCAGTTGTTGAACTGTCAAAATGAAAGCCATTGCTATTGATAGTGTGTTACGCAAATACCCCGCTATTTTCAATTAAAATTCAGCTACAATCCTGCTCAATGTTTTACGTAGCTATAGTATTAGATAAACTAACGTAGCGTTAACTGTAAGCTTAATCAGCAAACACCAAAGATATTCAATTATTCAACCAGGTAGAAAAACGGTCTACTTCTTGTGTAACCTAATGATAAAACCTAGTTAGTAATCTACTAGTACAGTCAGGTAACAACTACTTGAATTTGCCGTGTTATAGCCACTTCATACAACTATCAAAGAATGACAGTTGTGATTCGAATATACGGACAGTTTAAGTTGGTAGGCAATTTGCTTATCAATTAATTTCCCTGACTTCAAATAAGATTCGGTTGTAACAGTTACGACTATTATGCACGGAGCAGCACTGAAGCATTGCGCAGGCGATTATATAACAATGAAAATTGGATTAACTGTTTTAATTTGTATCAGTTATCTATGCATTGTTAATTTGTGCAAAATCGTTTAACGAACCAATTCTTCCTGTTTCGAAGCAAGGTTATGTACCTACTATTGCATATATACCTATATAACATAACCTTGTTTGTTGAATAACTAGGTAGTTATTTTATGATTTTGTCTTGAGACACTGCGTTATGTGGGACGACAAGATATTGCGTAGCTTTCCGTACGCTGCTCAGCAGAGTCGGATTCGACGATTGATCTCTTTCTCGAAGTTGGACATACCTAACTGGACAGTTTGTCCTAGGTAAACATCATCGTCCACAACTTCAAGTGTAGAGACTCCGATCTTCATGAGATGGGTGTAACATGGACATTTGACATGACCTTCGTCTTGTCCATGTTCATATTAAAACCCACTCTTTCGCAAGCTCTACTGAGATCATCGAGCATTGTACTGAGGTGCTCTATAGTCTCAGCTATGACTATTATGTCGTCGGCGAACCGAAGGTGAGTGATATACTCGTCATTGATGCTAATGCCTACCCCTTTCCAGTCCAGAAGCTTGAAGACATCCTCCAGTGCAGCGGTGAATAGTTTCGAAGATATAACGCCTCCCTGTCTCACACCTCGCTGCAGAAGTTTGCAGTTTGCGTTGCAGAAGTTTTGCTGCAGGTTCCGAGGTCTGATCCTACATCCTAATCGCGTAACACGACACTATCAATCTCAATCTGAATCATTGTGAAGGATATTGCTACTCGTAATCCATTACTTCATATCTTCGAAAAATGTGTCTGCTCAACAACGTAAATGACGAAATGAATGTTGTTAAACTGTCAAAATGAAATCCATTACTAACGATAATGTGGACTCGCATAGGTAAGTGGCGATTTCATATATAGATACTTCAGCACCTCGATGTACCGATCGATAGGCGGGTCTGGCTCTGGCACCGTAGTCAATTTATGTACTCGTAAAAAAAAAACAGTGGCACTCCGGGAGTGCCGACAGAAGTGAAAACTTGAACAATTACGTGTGTGTTTTTTGAATCGTCATACTTATGTACAGAGATACGTGTCGGTTACGGTAACAGTTTCGCGAGTGAATGGGTTTTTCCCATCTAAAAAAATGCCCAACGCGCCTAAACAAGTTTTCATTTCAAAAATTAGATTTCTTTTCTAAACCGAAACTTCGGTAGGTACCAGTTCCATAATTAGCAGAAAAGTGACCATTGATTTATTCGTAAGTACAAAAGCTTCTCCCAATTCCTACCACCACCCCACTGCCACGTACCTACTTTGAGAATCCTTTGTTCTTTATGTTATTTTAGATGTTTACTGACCGTGACCACGCAATTATAAGCGCTTGTTATAAGCGAAACTCATTAATTTTTGAAGTCCCTATTAATTAAAGTAATTTTTATATTTTTTTAAAGGAATGGAAAATGGATATCAAAATTACTAAAGTGATGACTGATGAATTTTAGCAATCAAATGTTTGTTCAGTTCACCTCAACCTATCGCAGGCCACTGCTGAACATAGCGACACCACGCAGCAAAACACGACGCCGCCGACCACGTTACGTGTTTTATAATCATAGCTTTAAGGTTTTTAATATGTATTAGTTTATTATAGTATAAGATTATGTTGTGTATTTTATCTATGGGCCTTAGCTGCCTGATAATAAAATGATTATTATTATTATATTATAGGTTTCTCCTGCGCCACAATAACCTGTCCTCCGCCTTCACGTCCAGTATGTCCGAGCTACCTTTTTGAGGTCGTCGGTCCATCTAGCTGGGCGGTGTCCCACACCTCTCCAGGACTCGTTCAATGTTCATAAAACAACTAATAAATTCAGAATAACTCGTCTGTTTCGTCATGGTTCACGTCAAAATTATAATTTATTTAAACTCGGGAACATCATATCAGTATCCTAAGTTCATCATCTGATAAACTTAACAAATTAAAGGCAAACAACAAGAAAATCAGTACCTAAGTCTTAAGTTCCATTTGGAGCTTCTCGCAGCTTCGCAACGCTAGCGCTCATAACTAAGGCTTACCAACAAAATCCGTAGCGCTCACGAAACCACGGGCGAAGCAATAACAGTATCCTTGTGGTCTAATATGGCTTTAAATTTTTGGTGAACATTTTCAAGCTTTTAGTGGCTATAAATCTGCGTTTCTTAATCTTCTTTAGAAGCATTTCCTTTTAGTGGAAATGAAAGCTTGTCTAAAGACAATTGCAATTTTTTAAATCTTCTTGCACGAACAACGCTCTGTCATCGTATTAGGACGCGGACGGAATTGGCGCCATTGTAATAATTAGGTAAGAGGAATTGAAAGCTTTAGAATGTTTTACCTAGCTGCCAATCACCTTACGATTATGCTAGACTGACTTCGTCCGCGTGAAATTTCTTGCTCCACCGACCCACCTCATCGCATTGCATTGCCCGCCCGCGCTATTGCTTTTTTTTCTTTTTGCTCAGCTTCTTGGGGTCGTGGCGTGATGTTAAATAGCCTATAACCTTCCTCAAGAATTGGGCTATCAAATGCAAAAATATTTTTTCAAATCCTACTGACAGTTCCAGAGATTAACGCGTTCAAAAAAACAAACTCTTCAGCTTTTTATTAGTATAAATTAGCTCCAGTCTTAATTATTATATTTAAGCAAAATATAGTATGTATGAGGTATAGCCTCTCGATGGAGCTTACGCCTTATTAAAACAAACAGAATTCCGATTCATTCAATTGATAAAAGTTCTAGACAGTCCAAGAATTTATGGACGTAATCAAAATCATTTGGACGAATCGTACAATGAATTACTTTAGATACAAAAAAGACTTCTGAATAAAAAAGATAAGTGTCCAATAACCCCTAATAAAATGTTGCAGGAGTAACAAAGACAATAATTATGAAATATTAGCTGCGCCCCGCGGTTTCAACCGGATAAGTGTCGATCTCGTGGGAATATCGGGATAAATAGTATCCTATATGTTAATCCAGGGTGTCAGCTACCTCCATTTTATCAAAATTGGTCGAGCCGTTTCAGCGTGAAGAAGTAACAAACATATAAACACACACTCTCAAACTTTCGCCTTTATAATATTAGTGTGATGTAAATACATATAGTGAAATAAAAAAAAAGACTCCTTGTTCTTGAAACAGGTTTCTTATCTCAAATATATCATGAGTAGAACACGGAATCCTCGTTTAAATATTAAGATAAGTTACTTTTAAATCCTTATGAAGGAGCTATTAGTGATGCTTAAGAGTTAGATAAAAATAGAAATGATATTTAGTTTTATTCAATTGAGGGGCTTGTAGCTACGTAATAACAATCGCACGGGTCGATCGATCAGGTTAAGCCACGCCTGCCGCGGTTGGTCCGTGGATGGGTGACCATCTTTACATACCAAGACCCCTCCGTGCCACGGAAAGCACGTTCAGTAATTGGTCCCGGCTGTCATTCGTGGATCTTTGACAGTCGTTACGGGTCGTCAGAAGCCCGAAAATCTGACAACCAGTCTTAACAAGGGGTACCGTATTACCCAGTAACTGGGCTGTGGAGGTCAGATAGGCAGTCGCTCCATGTAAAATACTGGTCCGGTTAGACTGGAAGCCGACCCCAATATACCTAGTTGGGAAAAGGCTAGGCAGATGATGATTTAGTTTTACTCAACAGTAGCCTTGCTGAATATCGTCCTAGACAGAGGTGAAATTATTTTGTGTATTTAACAAAGGAATAATGTTATTCTACTAAATACTGGTATTCAGCTGCATCCGGTTAGACTGGAAGCCGACCCCAACATAGTTGGGAAAAGGCTAGGCAGATGATGAACAAAAGAATAATGTTACCTCTTTTCATCATCATCGCTGGCAGACTTATTCCACCTACTGCAGAGTAAAGGCCTGCCTTTTGTGACATGCTTCCCTGGTCTGTGCAATTCTCATCATCAGGAATAATTTACTTCCAGAAATTATTTCAATCCATCTATTTTATTTTTCTTAAATTCACTGACAGACAACTCACAGCCTAAGCCGTTGGGACTTTGGGCAGCGGGATTGTCCGAAAGGGTTACCGCTGCCCGGAACGTAAAGGGCTAAGGAAGGAACACGGGTGGCTTTTAGTCAGTAAGAGTCTGACACTCCCTTCCGCTCCACCCAGAGCGGGAGGAGTCATTAGATGATTTCCCACCCTTATAAAAAAAAAGCCGTTGGGACTAAAACACAGGTCTGGAATCATGAAATTTTACACAAGAGTTCCATAAATATCGAAAGTGTGCATTAAGGAAGGATTTTTGAAAATGCATTTCCAAAAGGTTTTAAATAAGGAATGCAAGTATGTATTGTATGGAAGTTCATCATTTTAGTCGTTAGCAATTTCAATGGGGAACACGGCTTGTTATCCAATAAATTATTACAAATTGGCGGAAGAGAATACTTTTTGTAGGTATTATCTTCATCCAAGTTTTAATAATTTTATTATTTACTCGCAGCGCCTCGCGATTTCACCCGCATAAGTTTCGATCCCGTAGGAATATCGGGATAAAACTATCCTATGTCCTTTCCCAGTACTCAAACTGAGTCTGTACCAAATTTCATCTAAATCGGTTCAGTGGTTTAAGCGTGAAGAGGTAACAGACAGACAGACACACTTTCGCATTTATAATATTAGCATGGATTAGTATGGATTTATTTAATACTTCAAGCACATAAATGTACAGAGGCGGACTTAATGCCACAGGCATTTTCTCCCAGTAAATTTTCATCAGAAAATTCCCTGTTTTCACCGTGTGACTTTTATTAAGTAGTGTTAATTCATACAATAAAATTATACGTGCTTCACGTGTATATTACCCAGATTCAAACACTTTCGTCTTAATTACGCGGTTCGGATCAAGCGAAGTAAGTAATTACAGTTTGTTTATGTTAATCCGTGTGGTCGTTTCATATTTATTCTGTGTTTAAAAGCAGGAACACGTAGGTGGGAAACTCTGTAATTACAAAGTACAACGTTATGTTAATTACAAAAACCGTGTAAGTTGCATGACAGTAAGTGACTGATTTCGCCGCAATGTGTGAAGTGATTTTGTTTCATTATAAGGTGTTAAAAAATTTACCTTACAAACTTTAAGAGGTGCATTAGACCATCGAACTGAACAACTTTCACTATGGGACCAAAACTAAATTCACGAAAAAAAAAAATCAGCTGTTTCATACAAAAGTTCAATACCTACTTGACCAAAATATATGAAACAGCTGATTTTTTTTTCGTGATTTCAGAGTTGGTCCCATAGTGAAAGTTGTTCAGTTTGATGGTCTAAAGCACCTCTTAAAGTTTGTAAGGTTACTTTTTTAATACTTTGTATACTTAATAAATATTGATGATCAAATCATTATCATTCTCCTGCACTCATTCATCATTTATTATGCGCACAGTTGAAACTCTCTGCCAGCATCTGTGTTCCCTTTCATATTTAACCCGTCTGCCTTCAAACCGAGAGTGAACAGGCATTTTCTGGGCATGCTTGTTCGATTATAGACCTCATCCATCGCTTTCCATCTGGCGTGATCGGCCCATAAAAAAAAAAAAACTTTTTTGGGGTCGGCATAACATGTCTTTTTTTTCCATAGGTACTTCTCTTTTAGTCGTCATCTCGGTAGTCACCCCCTTTCTAGCCATATCATCTTTAACACAGTCCATCCATCGTTTCTTTGGTCTTCCCCTACTCTTATAGCCAAACACATCCATACTCAAAACTTTCCTCCAGAACATTTCCTGATGATCAAGCCACCAAACCCAACCATCATATTCCACCACCATCCATATTTTATAAAGATAAGTCCAATTCTTTGGGATAAATTAGTGTTCTATAAAGGTCAGTGCTTAGATCGGAAATTAAAACGATAAATCCAGAATATTAGAATTTTTAAATTAATCTCGTTCAACCGGCCTACTAATTTGTGTACCTACTTATACAGAAAAAAAATGCGACACAGAAAGAGAAAAATAAAAAAGTCAAGTGAGGATGTCCAAAAAAATATTAAAAACCTAGTTTAATTCCTAAACTATAAATAATCGCTGAACATACATGGGGCTGTTTCGGGAAGTCCTTGGAGAGAGGACTCTAAAATGTTTCTTTGTACGTAGTTTCTCACGAGCCACCCTGTATCCAATAAAAATTACACTTGTAAATGTGCTGTGACCATAGATATATGAAAGAACATTTCTATGGCTGTGACACTGCGGCTTCGGTTAATAATTCTGTTAATTTCAACAATCAAGATGGTAAAGTTAATAGTGCCACACTAGCCTTTACCTAAATGTTGCGAACGTATGCTAATTACTACTTGCTAAGAAGGGCACCGTTACTTAATTAGTAAGACTAGGAGTTAATAGCCTACATACACCTACTGCGCCTTTTATACGTAACCAAATATAACTAACCTGTAATGTAACCTAATGTAATTAAACTATACTAGATGTCTAGTATAGTTTTAGTTTGTTAATAGTTTTAGATGAGACCTAGACTATCGAACTAAAATTACTATGAATCAATTCAATTATTTGCCTTACAACGTGGCAATGCTGCCAGCCTTTTGGGCACTTTCCTGTTGACAAGGATGCGGACGAATTTTTTGAAACCCTATGATTGTTGGAGGGGGCAACCCCAATTTCCAATTATTATTTTCCACATTTCCGAGTTTTTCTTCGAATAATTCCACTTTTCTTTCACGTAGAATTGACAATTTTTATTTGCCCATGTTTCAGTTATTTTTCTGTGAATCAACTTAACATCGAACATCTTAATTTGAACTTACACGCCAATTGGCTTACTATACTTACTGTACTACTCTTGCAGTTTCAGTACAGCATTCTTTTTTTAACGAATAACTTTGTCAGTTTTCAATATTTTCACATTGTCTTTTTTTTTTCTTGAAGCCTTTCTTGCAGTGTTTCAGCTTTTATTAATACTAAAAAGAACGCTGTATATTCCTTTACGATGCAACGCAACAATCAGAGCACTAGAGTGGTAACCCGAGAGTTTCGTCATGGTCTCTTGGAAGGTAAACTAGTTTTGACACCGGTGTTACTTGTTACACTATACTTATTTTGCATGCAACAGGTCTTATATGCATATGCAACTATTATTCCTTGCCCTTAATTTGAAAATTATGCATTGTTGTTGGTCCTGTACGTACCTGCTGCTATTGAACGATGCTTTGGTTCGCTACTCAGGGATCCGAACAGAATACCTACCTTGTAAAATAAATGTCAAGATAGGCTGTCTCATAAATCTTAGGAAGGAATTTATTGGCCCCTAGGCAGGCACAGCACAAACATACTATAATATGACATAATATAAGTCTCTATAAAATGAATAATTTGCTATAGGATAGGCACTTAACATAATCGATTTTGCATCTATAAAAGTAGATAAATACTCAACGACTCTTGCCATGTGGACATTGCTAGTCCAACATCAATATAAATCACATTTTGAATTCAACAAATCATAATACATTCCCAAAATGTTTGCGCCAGAACAAAAGAACGTAGAAACAAAATATGCCATCGAACAAAACAAATGAATGCATCGCCAACCTTGAATGATAACCAGTGTAAAATATTTTGTATTGTGTACTTATTCATTTGAAACAACCGATATAGCAATTCGCAATGCCATCTGGGCAAGAGGCCCAGATATGGCGCTTGCCTTACGTGACCAGCATTCCAGATCCACTCAGACACATTTTTTACTGCGAATTGCCCATGACATAGATACTGCATTTGTTATAATGGGTAAACAATGTTTGGGTATTCTAATCATTTGGGATTTATCCATACATTGGTTAGGTAAGATGTGGTCCCACGTGTGATTTATCCCACGGCTGGACAAAAATATGATTGTGTCAATAGCAAGGACAGCACCAACCTCTTGTGTTCTGACAACAATACATAACAGAATAAAAATAAAATAATTAATTTTAAGAAGGCACTTTTCTTTTTAACGTCAAAATTCACAAGAAAATAGAATTGATTCTGACGAAAAGGTAGTTTCATATGGAGAAGAATAGGCAAGAAACTCCATAGTTACTCGTTTAAAATGTTTAGCTATTGCTAGATCTGCACTGTCTGCCAATAAAAAAGAGTCATTTTGTTATTTGAAATTTTTAGACAAACTAGAGTTTAAAGTTATAATAATTTCAGGATCATCATCATCATCATCTGACTAGCCTTTTCAAAACGTTACGGTTAGCTTCCAGTCTAACCAGATGCAGCTGAGTACCAGTATTTTACATGGAGCGACCGCCTATCTGACCTCCACAACCCAGTTACTGGATAACACGAAACCCCTTGGTAAGACTGGATTAGATCCCATGATATCAAAACCAATTGTAACATCACGAAATACCAAAGAAATAGTTTGTTCCAGAACGTGGGAACGTACTTCACTATCAACACAATCATTCGAAGCACCATAGTCCGTATGCAGCAGAATTAATTACCTAAGCGACAGAGGAAACGTCTAATCTACCTGAGGATCTATTGTTGCATACAGATATTGCATTTGTATGCGGCCTTACCTTTAAGTTGGCAATAAATAAAGCCTTTACAAAAGGTCCAATTAGAGGAAAAAACTATAAATGCTTCAGCAATGCTATCGACAGCATCGAATGCTAACTGTTGCGTTATGATGTATCGTTTCCTGTGCCAATTTGCAAACACCTATTGTTTTTTAGGCAATTTTTCGTACTGAAGCCACGAATATCAATACGAAAAATTTATTGAATTGATTATTGAAGCTCGGTAGCTTCAATAATATCAATAAAAGGATACCAACTCGAGTGCTCTCTAAGTGTATACTGGTTACTAAAATAAAATTGGATTCAAATCCTATTTTATTTTTTGTATCCAGTACTTAGAGACCGAGCGAGTTGGTATCCTTTTATTGATATTATTGAAGCTTCAATTCGCCTGGAGTGAGCTTAAATTGTTCAGGATATTAAATTCTTTAGGGTCGGATCGATCGAAAGTTAAGCTACACTTGCCGCGGTCGATTCGTGAATGTGGTCCATCCTATACAGTTTTTTGGAATGCTTATTAAATGCGCCAACTTTTAATGTTACTTGCCAAACTCGCATAGTACAGACGCCAGCACATCAAGCTACCCGAAACTATCAAATTTTCCCAATCAACTTTGAACCTTAATCTCGAGTGATAAAGTTTAGCGCTTCCCTGGTGCGCAGGGTGTGGGGCAGCACCAACAGTATCCTAAGCATGATTGCCAGTCGCCTGGACTGTGTTTATGTGGGTCGCTGCTGTGCAATTACTCATGGGTTGTTGCAGCAATGATCCACCATTATTTGTTGTGTTGTTTGTATATTTCAGTGTTTACTAACGTAGTCATAAGTTTTACTAACAGCTTTTGAGTCTTGGATACTCGAATAAAGAGAATTCTATTCTATTCTATTCTAAAATCTATTAAAGAAGTCTGTACATTTTTTTTCACCTACAGTCACTCGTAGTTTGGCAAAGTATTAATTTTGAATATTTGGTTGGGCAAAAAGTGACATTTAAATGTCAATAATTTAAAAAAAATACACAACTTAGATTTTTTTAAATATTTTTCTGATAACTATTATGACTTGGCCTATTACCTGATTCCGGCTTGACGTCGACTTACGGGACACCCTGTATATTGAGATCTCTCTGTGCCCAGGACACACGTTACGTGGTTGGTTCCGGCTATCATTGGTAGATCTTTGATAGTCGTTACGGGAAATCAGAAGCTGAATGTTACCCAGTAACTGGGTTATAGCAGTCAGATAGGCAGTGCCTTCATGTAAAATACTGGTGTTGCACTGCATCCGGTTAGACTGGAAGACAACCCCCACCATAGTTGAAAAAAGGCTAGGCAGATTGATTGATTTAATTAAAATCTATAGACAATGACAGGAACGCAGAGGTCGGTAGACTGCTCCAAATTCCAAGGACATGGAGATTTTTCCACACTTTTGTAGTAATTTAAAATCTATAGATTAAGATGGTCATACGTTTGGTTGCTATTAGAAAAGAGACAGGCCAGATGAATGGATTGCGTGGAAGATGATATGGGTGGAAAGGAAGTGAACACTGAGATGACGGGTGACAGAACTAGCTTAGCTCCCTTCAAAATGGTTGAGCTGAATGGTGCTGATACATGCGGCATGTTCGTGAACGGGCGCCGTCAGTGGGGACTGGTCATCTCTTTGCTGCCATGGCTTATTTTAATTTAATTTAATATTTGAATTGCTTTTTTTTTCTCGACTTTTCATTATGGACGCTTTTAACGTTCTGCATCGTTCTCACATGCATAATCTTTAACATAAATGATGTAATCAAGACTTTGTAAACATATTATTTTGATTTAAAAGAGTGTCCATGGAGTTTCTTGCCCGTTCTTCTCCATAGGTACCTACGCTTTGGAATGGGCAACTAGCTTCATCTTTCTGACTGACCGACCCCTTGACAATTCAAAAGTGCCTGTAATTGGTTTAATTGAAATAAATGCTTTGAGTTTGAGTTTGAGAAATAGAAGGAAGAACAAGATGATGAACATAGTCGAACCCAAATAAATTGAGACCAAGAACATAGTCGAAGCCAAATAAAATGTGGTAAGGGCAGCTGATTGATGCAGTGGTAGATGATGAAGACGATTTTTGTACAGACGCCAGCACATCAAGTTACTACAATCTGTCAAATTTATTTAACAGATTTTCAACTTTATCGCTAAAGCATAAGGTTCAAAGTCGATTGGGAAAATTTGACAGTTTCGGGTAGCTTGATGGGCTGGCGTCTGTACCTAGCTTGAAGCCTTTTGTAACATCTTCTTGACAATATGGAATGCTATAAATGAATATGATTATGTTACAGAATTGTATGTCAGTCGTTGTCGTTACGGATCAGATAGCTGACTATCTGATCTGAAGACATAACAACAAAATAATTGTAACATTAGGATACGGTATATGAACAGTATTAAATTTGATTGAGATCCAGTTTGTGCTATTAGTCTGTTAGGACTTAGGAGTGCTGCTGATCTCATTATTTTTGTGGAATATTTGGGCCACGACACTATTTAAAAAAGAGTAGTACCAGGTATTTAATAAAACACGATTCTTTACAGAATGTTTATTATCAATTTACATCAATTTAGTAAAACAGTTCAAAATTTCGTTTTTATTCTTCGAATTATCACAATCAGAATTGGTCGTTAGTACGAGAACACATAATTTAATTTACGAAGTGTAGGTATACTGGGTACAAGGCCATACATCCTATTTATTAAAATAATGAAATATTCATAATAACTCAGAAATAATTAGCCATCAAAATTTTGGATTTTTATTTTATTTTAAAACACCGTTACAGCTATTTTAAATCGATTGTCGTACACAAAACGTATAACAAACATAAATAATATTTATGGTAACGTCACTCCTCTTCAATCATTTTATCATCTTTGAGACATCTGTTTAGTTCTGTGAAATATATGAGAAAGTATATTTTTCTATCGAATACTGATTTTATACTTGCAATGTATCATTTCTACATGCAAGTAAAATGTACATTACAATCTTTTCCAACCAAAGCTATAGTTTATAATTTCATAATTATTCTTTATGAATTTGCTTATTTTAACTACACATTTATTTTTCTTTAATAGACTTATCTCAACAATTTCACATCGCTATCAAACACAGATAAACTCGAAATGATTTTTATGATACTACTTATAACGAATTATCCTTCAATCATAGTAATGATTAAAGCAAATCTTATGAACTAAAAAAGGCACAATCTCGAATAATAAAGTCCAAAGTTATCCGCTAAATAGTGCCGCGCTTTGAAAGCAACTGCAGGGCGCTTACCAGCCGCCACCGACGTATAGACACCAGCACATCAAGCTTCCCGAAACTGTAAAATTTTCCCAATCAACTTTGAACCTTATGCTTTAGCGATAAAGTTGAAAATCTATTAAAGAAATTTGACAGATTGTAGTAGCTTGATGTGCTGGCGTCTGTACATCCAAGTAATATTGTTCGTTTATCTCGTATCGGTGCAATCAAAGTATGTATAAATTCAAGACCGTCCCTAACAGCATTGGGGGAATCCTGTTGTGGTAACAAAGGCAGCAAGAAAGGTCCACCAGCAACAGAACATGCTCAAGACAACCAGCGCTCGCATTTGTGCCCTCTGTCTTATAGCATTAGATGATTTCCCATCCAAAAAAAAAAAAAAGTCTTATAGCAAACGTCTAGTACTTTCTTTACATTAAATTCAGTGCATCGTCACTAATTGAGCGGATAGTCTATATGGACAATTATTTTTTGCCTGCAGCAGGGGCGGCTGGGGCAGCTGGGGGAGCTGGAGCTGCTGGGGCTGCTGGGGCAGCTGGGGTAGCAGCTGCTGCTGCTGGTGCTGCAGTGGTAGCAGCAGCGGCAGGGGCTCCCGCAACAGTGGTTGGTGGTGAAACAGGTGCTGGCGTGGCGTTGGGTGGTGGCGAACTACCTGGACCACCGAATGGGTTCCAAAAGAAGCTCCACGAGCCGCTGTTTGGATTCGGAACCATGCTGAAGCCGCCTCCGTTTTGGGGAGCTGAAATTGTAATGTTTGTCAATAATAGTAATAAAAATGTCTATCCGAACCCAAGGTGGGAAGATACAAGTAGAACCTTTTAAAGTGAAGCTACCTCGACGGTACGGCAGCAGGGTGTGGGTGTGGACTTGTGTCACAAATTATGCTTCACCTCCTTTTCTGCCCTAAGTACCCAAAACATGCTACCAAATTGACCTCTGTGCTGCCACGGATAACGCCGTGGAAGTGGCGAAGTTTTGTGTGCCAGCTACACGAAGAAGAGTAGGTACAATAATTCCCTAGAGCTCTATGGACATAATTATTGCCACGAAAAAGTCCCCTGCTGAATATATTGAACATGAACATTGCTGAATGCGTCATGAACAACCCTATATATATCTTTACCCTTGGTAGTTGGTTCGATGATTGCAATTATATTGCTAATGAAATCACCCAGTCACTTTTAACAACATGTATTGTAATAACATGAATTGAAATGGTCCCTGGATAGAATTGTGGTCATAAGATAAATGTGACTCAGATCACACGGCAGATGAATATACATATTACAGACGAAGAAAATTTAAATGATAATAATGCCATTAGAATAAATTGCATTAGAAACTTTATGCTTGTCAATCATAAAACTTGAGCTGTGTGAATAGATAAGATCATGGTTAAATAACATATATCTTGGAAAATTATACTATATTGTTCGCAACTTTGTACAGCATCTAGGATATTAGGTAAAACTGTACACAGCTAAAAAGTGTGACATTTCTAATAACAAAATTATGTTTGGGATATTAATAATAACAACGCCTATCACTGTCTCACTGCAGGCTATTTATAACACAAAATTACCTTTATCGATGCCGATGATGAAAATATTATGAGAAGATCTAAACTGAATAGTCTACAAACGCAGACATAGTGGCACAAGAGTGGTGGGTAACTATCTCGGTGCATATAACTACTCTATTATTGAAAAATAACCTTTACCAAGAAGAGAGAATGACATAGTATTAAGGTATGAGGAACAGAGTGTAAAGTTCACTCATCCTCCATAGAAAAGGGAGGATCCTCCGACCAGACGGGTGTCGTGTCTGGCGGGCAACTGCCATATGATTCATTTCGGGCCGTTGTATCTATGCTAGTTGCGCGGTAAACTCTGCTTGTGAGATGCAGGATTTTGCATGACGTTAGTATGACGCGTTATTCGCATGTATTCCCCAAAGGATAAGGCAGAAGTGTACATATAGTACATCCACATTTTACCAGTTATGTTTTAGTCTCATGTAACAGGGCGTGAGTGTTTTGCCGTCAACTGGGCACAAATCCAGACTCCGGGCTGCTACTGAGAAATTCCAGACGACAAAACCCATTATCGCTTTGTCCGACCTGTGAATTGAACCCAGGATCGCTCATGCTCAGCGGTAGTACTTGCAACCACTAGAACAACGCGGCAGGCCGGATATTAGTAGTATTCTAGCATGAAATCGTAGCTTTGGTGCTTGCAATGATTATTATTTATACGTTCTTTAAACTTTTGCGTCAGTTATAACAAGTTATTTATTAATTCCGCCCGTAATTTTCTTTACGATTCCAACATGTAGTAGTAAAATAAAGAAAAGGAAGTACCTAGATATGTATTTCATTTGAAATGCGAGCGTGCAAACTGCGATTAATTGCCGACAAGCATGTGTAACGTTTATTACTAGCAATCCATCAATCAATCAAGCTTGATATTTTTTTGTCTTTCAGTTCGATGTTTTCCTTCACCGTTTTGAGAGCAGTGGTGATGAAAATAATTACACAAAGTAAAGCGCCTGTCTGGGTTCGAACCTACGACCTACAACTCGTAAGACGCGGCCATTACCCATTGGGCCACCACTACTCTCTCCAAACTAACTGGGTCGTATTTGATATGTTTTAAATTTTTCTGCTGTAACTTGGAAAGCAAGGGAATCCAATCACTGGAGCATGTTGAATTTTCTACCTCATAGTCCAGTAGTGAACCATGGTGAAACTGTTTGCTGACAGTTGAAAGACCAAAAGTGGAACTGTCAAATTATTGATCTTACTAATATTTATATGAGAATCGGACAACCAGTCTTACCAAGGAGTTTCGTATTACTCAGTAACTGGGTTGTGGAGGTCAGATAGATAGTCGCTCCATTTAAAATACTGGTGCTCAGCTGCATCCGGTTAGACTGGAAGCCGACCCCAACATAGTTGGGAAAAGGCAGGCAGATGATGATGATGATGATGATGACTAATATAATAATATGTTATACTTATAATATTGCATAATTATGGTATCGAATTCCTATTTGTTCTGATTCTAGTAGATAATAATTGGGAAAAAGTAAAGATAATTTCATAATAATATACACTTACGGATAATATAATTAACTGGTCCTGGTTGCGTTCCAGGAGGTCCCGGAAACCCAGGCCGCCCAGGTACTCCTGGTGTTCCAAACACCCAGGTCCCAGAGTTAGGGAAGGCTGGTGGCATCGGAGTAGTTACAGGTCTGGGTCTACGAGTGGGGCAGTCGTTACACCAGGAGTCTAAGTAGTCCTCTGTGCTGGCGGTCGTTGTTGAGCCATCATCGTCGTCACATAATAGGTCGCACCAGAATCGGTCCCCGAAGAAGGGCTGAAGAAAAATGGTTGTTAAAATAAAAATTCTTGCCAAAAAAGCTGTTTTCTTTTTAATGAAGTGGTTTGTAAATCAAATCGAATTTCGTTAACGCTGATGCAATAATTTTTCTTATAATAAATAACGTTTCGTAATCTTATTATTTCCCACAATCTAAAATTCATGAAAATTACATGACTTATGTATTAATTATCTTAAGAATCATTATGTGAAGTAGCGCTAATGATAAATTAGGCAGATTTGTATTAATACTAACCTTAGCAGCAGAAATTTGGAAGCACAGGAAAATCACAGAAAAATAGACACACGCTCGCACCTCACCCATGTTTGCGATGTTATCATGAAAAAAATGGCGCTCAGTTCCTTTCATACTTATAACGAAGGCTTTGCGCAAGACGCCTGAATTACTAATACATTGCCACAGAATATATGCATTATTTTCAGTGGATATGCGTTAAGGACGATGCTTATTTGCTCAGGGCCGGGTATGTTTTTGTCATTGTTTACTATATTTCTGTTAAGTTTCATATCATCAAGCTTTGTATTTTCTTAAAGTTCACAAGAAAATAAGCAGTGATAAATCAAGATCATGATCAACAAGACGCTTATAGTTATTTCTATGTCTTTCTCTTCTTCATTCCGTATCCACACAATGCTGAGCATAGGTCTTCTCCATTCCATGCCACGTTACCCGGTCTTGGACCCCCGCATCAAAATCTCCCCCGCTTCTTTAACCAGCGGCATAATGCGTAACACACTGTCATTAGCAATGGCTTTCATTTTGACAATATAACAACGTTCATTGCGTTATTTACGTTGGTGAGCAGACGGATTTTTCGAACATATAAAGCAATGGATTAGCAATATTCTTCATAATGTTTCAGATTGTTATTGATAGTGTGTTACGCAATTAGGTTGCTGGTCGTCGGTCCACCTGACTGGAAGCTTTCTCTTTTTTCATCCCTCTTTATTCAAAATCCATGATCCAGATCCATATTCAACAGTAGCCAGTTTCAGAAACTGGTATCATGATAAAAGTTATTATAACAGTTATCGCTATAAATAAAAGTCTCACTAAGCTGATCCCCTGAAAATCAAGTTACAGTTGCAAGACTTGAAATCAAAATCATATTATACACAAAAGCTTTAGATAGTTTAATTGAAACAATGATGGACTTTGTAATAGAGGAAGAGTAGCTACATAACATAATGCTACACTGCGTCATTGAGATATATCAAACTGAAGTCTCAACTCCAAAGGTGGTTTTTAAGGATTGTCTCATAACAGTGGTCAGTAGGTTCTCCTATTAACTATATCGGAACTTGATTGTAGCTCTTTTTACTCAGTATGTAAACCATATCCATTATTTCGCATATCCTAATTATTCGTACATTCATGTATCCAAACAATTCTCATCGTTATCTTTACTTATTAAGTTTGCTCAAACTGTAAATGGATATACAATTAGCTGTAACAATATTATTATTGTCTAAAGATTTCTAACAAGTAACTTCATGTTACCAAATCATCATTCCCAAATTTTACATTTTCATATCCGCGATCTTAACCTTCGTCTGTGGAAATTCTTACATTACAACTACAATGACGTCCTCCTCGTATGTCTGATTTAATTTTGCTTGGCTATTATCAGCTCTATTAGACACGGTCAAGTTTGAGTGTCATAACATGAATGTGCCCGTTTATTGTCCTGTGTATAGAGTATAGACGTTTCCTGCGCCGCATACTAATTGCTCTTTAGAACAATGTGCGTGCCCTATCAGTTCTCTGAAGGCATTCTCAACATTAAATTTGCAATAATCGATGAACTGTGAAACTATAAAATCATTGTCCTTTTTGTTATTGGTATATTAAAAAATATTAATTATCGGCTTAGGTGCTCTACTTTGCGTTTTTGTATTTGTTTCATGGTCAGGTTTGTTTTTTTGAAATTGATACTTTCTTATGACTAATTTCAGCCGTATCTTATCTACTTATTTTTTATTATTTACTGTAGACCTAGGTTCTAGATTTATTTTATTGTCATTATTATCGGTTTCGCTTTCGTAACTTTTGTATCACTAAGTGCCTTGGAGGATCATATAAAACCTAGTAGGCTTGGGGGAGTTTGTACATTTTTGTTTATCTTCGTACGAAGACATAGTTGTATGGCTGATTAGCAGCTATTAGGTATATAATGAGATATTTAAGTATTAGTGAAAAATTTTCTATAAGAATAGAATGGTTAAATATTAGAACAGGTGTTTGAAGTAATAGAAAAACCCATGTCCAAAAAGAGTCTTTATTGTTTCATCACTTTGAAACCTTGCTTTAATTTACATACCGTATAATATATGAAATTTCTTAAGACATTCATTCATCGACAATGAAGCTTTAATGGCACGTTATGATATTACAATTTTTATTTAAAATAGTAGGCATATGTTTCTAAGGCTAACATCACATGAAAAGCGACAGCGACTTTTTTACACGTGTTTCCAAATCTGTACCCCCGCGTCCTAAGCAAAAGCGACCATCGCGCGAGTAGGCGATCGACGCAATAGTTTGTATGAATATTGACGTATACACGTGACTAATTGATCGCGCGACTATGTCATATTCATATAAAAGAGCGCGATCGTACGACGATCGCTTTTGGTTAGGACGCGACCTTCGGCTTTGCCATAGCACCTTTTAGACACGCTTTTGTAGAACATGCAATGTTCTTTCTATCGTTGTTATGTAATGCTAAACTCTTCTCTTAACTCTGCAGTATTTAATGTCCAAAAGCCACTTTGTAGCTGACACCCGGCCTCTTCGGGACTTTGCTGCCGACTTCCACTAAGATTGGTATGTAGTCGAATCTAGCCGGTTTGGTGGAACAGTCCTTGTGTGGAATCGGGAACACGTAGTTGACGTCAACATCGTATCTAGAAAGAAAATATATTTGAATATTATTTACATCGGGAAAGATTCGGTTCCGGTAAAGAAAAGGCCACTCTTTTCTCACTCACATAGTAAAATGCAACTAGAAGAGGATTAGCATCGCCGAAAAAGATCTGTAACGCATTGTAGTAACTGCAAATTAATGTTTATTTATTTTTACTGTTTTACTAGCTTCTGCCCGCGACTTCGTTTGTCCCCCGTCGCATCGCATCGCCTGCTCGCTATTACTTAGTTTTCGCTTAGCGTTCGTTCTCTCTTTTTGCTCAGGTTCTGAGGGTCCTAGCGTGATATTAAATAGCCTATAGCCTCCTTAAGAATTGGGGTATCAAATGCAAACACAATTTTCAAATCCGACTGGTAGTTCCAGAGATTAGCTCGTCCAAACACACAAACTCTTCAGCTTTATTATTAGCATAGATTAGTAGATAGATAAAGCAGGAGGTTCCAGCACTCGAATTGCATACAAACACAATTAATCTCAATCTGAATCAATTTGAAGGATATTGCTAATCCATTGCTTCATATTTTCGAAAAATGTATCTGCTCTACGACGTAAATAACGCAATGAATGTTGTTGAACTGTCAAAATGAAACCCATTGCTAGTGATAGTGTGTTACGCAATTACCCCGCAGCAATCAAATATTTTGTTCCTGATTCCCTGAACACAAAGTTAAAGAGACTAGTTAAGTAATTGTTATATGCAAGATTTACATGTTGCTCCGCTTGCTCGTGGGAACACATTAGAATTGCTGATTGCTCATTAATTAGAATTGTAATTTGCAGGTTTCGCACACCAAGCGTTTTTATAAGAAAGAAATGTCTACATTGGTAAACCTTTCATATCAAAATCAAAAGGCATTTATTCAAACTAGGCTGAGAATCAGCACTCTTCGAACGTCAAAATTTAATAAGACAGTCTCCCGAAAACGCCCGCCTTTCACTATTTCCTAAATAGTGTAAATTAATGATTTAATTCTTCCCAACGTCATTCTTCACTCATTTGCAATATTTGTTTTTTTTTTATATATCCTCGCACTGCTGGAAAAATCCCGATACCCTGATACTTCTTTATGAATGATAAACTCTTTTCGTACATTCACTTCCCATATCCATAGAAATCTCTTTCATTTCAAAAGACTATGTGGTCTCATAAGTACCTTGCCTTATCCCGTTTAATTTGGTTATGGGTTGAGATTAGGACTCCTGGTCTCCTGGTTCTGTTTTTACGATCTTTTAATGCCAAGACTGCAATTTTAAGGGGAAAAATTCCAAAGTTTTTTTGGAACGAAGTTCTTTATCGTACGGGCCGAAAAAAAACGAAAAAAGTGTAGTGTTTTGTTGTCTGTTGTGTGTTTGGCTTTAGTTTGTTGCATTTTTTTTTCGACTTTAACCCTAGTAACGTTATTTGTCAGCCTTGGCCGGAGTATTAATTATGACAGGTAATACATGTATAGATTACAAAATTAACATAATAACAAAAGGAATATGTAGTTTCGTTAATATCTACGTGTTGCAATAAATCTTTATAATTACAAATGTATTAAACACTAACATTTTGTTATGTATTTCCGACCCAATATCCTACAAAACCAGAATATATACATGCTAGATAATAAAATAAACATGGTTTATTTATAAACGTCACTTAAAGTTATGAGAAGTCAAAACGTAAAAATTTATAGTTAAACACTCGCTAGTCATTACTACTTTTTGAGCAACGTTTATAAATAAACGGAAAACAATTTCTTAGTACAAAACTTTCTTGGAAATATTTTCAAGGTAACTACATGTTTAATTTAATATGTTTTGCTCAACGTGACCTGGAATGGAAAGGTCTTACCACAAGTTTTCTTTACATAAGCTTCGGGTCTCAAACTCCATACTAAGTACGTCTAAGTTATAGCCCAAGATCGGAACTACGTAAGGGCCCAATACCGTTAATTTGAAAGGAGAGCTCTTTGGAAACTAGGACGTGATTGCCAATAAATAAAGGTTAAAAACTTTGCGAAATAAACGGGATATATTGGCCATTTGCTACAGCCGGTACCGATCGAGGATTGAGTAGATTTCTATTTAAAAGTACTTCTCTTTTGGTAGACAGCTGTGCAAATCCCTAAAAACAGTCCTTGAATTTTAACTACGTTTCTAAAGGACCCTGCGGATATATCTTTTTAAATAATTATATTGGATTAGGTACTTACATGATTTTGATTTGATGTCAATGTAATGTGCCTAATTGTACCCAATAAACCCATTGGGTCATATAGTTCAATAATTTTAGTCACTCAACAGGCTGGGTTTTGATGATCAACTAGAGCAGTCTGTTTCCTGCAGATTTATCGCGCAATTTTGTTTCATCTCACGTATCACACATACATCAGCCCAAAATATACATACCTACATACATAACATACATACATAACATAATCAGCCTATAATGTTCCCACTGCTGGGACACAGGCCTCCTCTCGGTGAGAGGGAGTGGGCCGTACTCCACCACGCGGCCACAGTACGGGTTGGCAGATGTCACATGTCTTCGAATGTTTGGTTCTAGGACATGCCGGTTTCCTCACGATGTTTTCCTTCGCCGTTTTGAGAGCAGTGGTGATGAAATAATTTACACAAAGTAGCGCCTGTCTGGGTTCGAACCTATGACCTACACTTCATAAGTCGCGGCCGTTACCACTTGGCCACCACTGCTCTACATAAAAAACCAAAATTACCCTTATCCTCTTACCTCGGCAGCTTATCCCGTAAGTAAGCCATTACGTTCTTCGGCAGCGTTGTGGTCCGTGAGAGGACGAACGCACTCAAGTACCTCGCGCCCTCCAGCTGTTCTGCACAATGGAGGAGGAGGGCCCAGGTCTTGTACTCCGTGTCTAGCACGTATGTGTTGTATATGCCGTCATCTGAAAGGAGACATAGGGTTATATGTATTGGCGTAAAATAGGCCGCCCATTGTTTGTTTTGTACTGTTAAAGCATCATTCAAGTGTCGAACAATTTATATCCAAAAATTCAAGTGGCCAGACAATAAAAATTATTATTGTCTTATGGGAAATAACATCCCGAGCATTTTTTACAATTACAACGAAAGTCTACAATATAATATTTTGGACATTCGTTTAAAGACGCAAATAGTTATTAATTCTCTGGTTTTCGTCTCCGTTAGTCTTTCGGCACTTTAATTTTTGGCTACGAAATGGACGTATGTGTTTATATGTTTGTTACTTCTTCAGGCTCAAACGGCTGGACCAATTTTGATAAAATTTTGTATGCAGGTAGCTGATACCCTTAACATATAGGTCCAGATCGTTATGCAGGTTTAGGTTGTTACGTTTCATCCTTCGCAATATCTAACAAATTTGTTGTTGGGGTACTAGCTCAGGAAAAGCTAACGCTCCTTTGGGAGAATATCTGGATAAGGCCATTGAAAGAGAGGTGTGGAGGAATATTGGAGAAATTCGTCCAGAACTTCAATTTCAATTTCAATCAGAACTTCAATTAATCTTAAATAAATAAGGTATTAAATATTGTCAACTCTTATTCCCGACTTACTGCTTTTTTACCAACATAGCTGACCAATATCTAATGCGAGACATTTGTTTATAACACGTGAAATCAGCTCATGATTCTAGACCCTCTTAGCATAGAAATTTTGCGTCGGTTACCAGAAAACGAACCAGCTGTTTCATAAAATAGTGCAATACATTCGCGGTCAAAATGTATGTAACAAATTTTTTTTTTTACAACGCAGAGCGTTTCAGAATCATGTTCTTAATCCATGGTAGCAGGTTGCGCTTAGATGGCCCTGCCACCACATTTGTAATTCTATACTGTAAGGGTAGACCACTAACTCCCGACATCACCCTAGTTAATTCCAACAAAGGATAATGACCAACATGATGTCGCCACATTATACAGATATGTATCCTGCGTTCGCGATTTATTTGCCAAAAATGTAAACAAATATGAATTAATGAAAAAATAACTTTAATTCCTACACAATAAAGTTCAGTTTACGCTACAACTTCAAACATTTTTGTAACTTTTTCAATAGTGCTAGTCACTCTGAAATCAACTTAAATGTCATTGAAATAAAGTTGATATTTGTTTAACTTGAAATAGGGTAGGAGTGGGCAGCACTGCGCACTTTAACTATAATTATGTCTTCATGAAAGGCCACGACCACGGAGGGACTTATCTTAATTAATTGTCACGTGTTGTAGCTAAGAATAATGAGCGTCGTGCGTACGAGGCAACCCAGGGATTATATTAAGAGGACGAACAGGAAAACTGGCCGTACAAGGACACTTGGGGTACGGTATTATCCTAGAGGGATATACAGATGGTATTATTTACGTAGATAATATAGTTATTATGTATAAAGCTTTCACGTGTTTTTCTTCGACGTGCTTCTTTTATATGACGGAGAACGAAATTGTTTTTGGCTATATATATTAATCTCTCATATTCATTTCCAATATTTTCATAGCTTCCTCTATGTTTACTCATTTTCAACAACTTACCTATTAGTGGTTTTGAGGAAGAGACGCCAAAATTTTGTTAATATTACGTAATTGCCGGTAATGTGTGTCTACATTGGTAATTGTAATAGTACATTAGTCAGTATTAATATAGTTTTTGCGTCAATATTCTTACATGTCCTCTCAGCATGAGTCCAATGGGCTGGTTCATTCAAGTCCACTCTCCAGGTGATATTGCCAAGTAGATTCTCCCCAAGCGGATCGTCAGCAAATCGGTACGTAAAGTTCATGGTCACTCCTGGAGTAAATTCTATTGAGCCATCTGAAATTTTAATAGGTGTAGTGACTGATTCATCATCATCATTTCAACCGAAAGGCGTACCTATTCTGCTGGACATAGGTCTCCCCCATGTACTGTACTTTTCGCATCAAGGATACCTACACCAGTAAGAGTAAAAGAGAAAATAAAGTACATAAAATCAAAAACTATTCGCTTAATAAAATAAAACAAATAATACGAGAATAATTAATTATACTTACATATATACAAATAATCATACATAGGTACTTCTAAAATAAATATCACTAGAATGTTAATAGATAACATAATCATTAAGCCGGCCTAACTTCTGTGTACAAACTAACAGGATGTGTTTGTTAAAGCAATGGCATTTTAACTTTTATGAATGTCTGAAAACAGTTCTGCTGAAATTGAGACTCTTCTCAGAACAATGCAAGCCAAGTCTCATGTTGACATTGACGAAAATAAAATGTAAATTAATGAATGAATGAGTCAATTTTAACAAGCAGAACGTCCTTAACGAATATGTTTCAAAGTCATACAGATTTCTAAGAAAGAAAAACTATTTATCTAATACCTGCGGTAGGAACGTGGTCGTCTTCGGTGAAAACTGCTTTCATACAGCTGTACGAAAGAGCCTCTTCAGCACTCGCATAATATTCCACTACGTACCAGTCGCCCAGCATCTGTGAACGAAATTGAGCGTTATTTCTTACGTGTTATGTTTCAATTTGCTACGAGTGGTGTCCACGTAATTTTGCGCCTAGCTTTAACTTATTACTACATTGGTGCCGCGTGATTTTGCTATTCGTTTGAATTTAGGCGTATAAAATTGTGGAAAAGGAAAAGTTGCTGTAACGAGATTATGCTATTAGATTTAGATAACATGATATGTATTTATCTTAATTAATTTATTAGATAAATGAATTACTCCTGGCTACATAAAAACTATTTTGATAGTAACAGTAATTATAACACAGTTTCTAGATCCGATAATATTTTGTAGCCCATCTCGTTACCTGATGGGAAACCGCAGTTACAACAAATATTGCTATTTCAATTGAATCAGGCGAGTATAAATGGTGTAAAAAGACCCGTCACATAGCCGTCAACTAAGCATTCTGCACATCAAATTAAGTAACATTGCACAAAAATAATTGCTGGGAAACGACTTTTATTTTTAGTGTGAAATTGTATTGTTCGCGGTAGTGCGCACTGTAACACACGAAAGACATTGTGGTTATGGCGGTGCATGGAACGGTACAGGGGTCGTGGGGGTATTTAAAATGGTGTTATAACATCAAAAACTTTTTTTCGTAAAAAAATGCCAAAACGAAACTAAAAGGTGGAATTTTGACCTTCAAAATTTGTGAATCCAGGTCCCCAGGTCTACCTAGGGACTTCTGGTGTACTGGACTGTAGTCCAGTAGAAACAAATTATTACAATAACGGGGAGTACAGGTAGCTCTTTTCTTCGTTTCGTTTTTACACCCATTATACGCGCCTGTTGCAATTGAAATAGCAACATTAAAAAACATCAAGAGCTTATGTTCTTGATGCTTTTGGTTATAAATGATCCGAAAAGCTTAGTAAGATCTAAAGATTTCCGCCGTGAAAGGCAAGGTCTTCAAGGGTTGTAGACGTTTCATGTCATGTCTCGAATAGTTCCGGGATAATATTGACTGCAGCCCTGAACATGTCGTATAGTAGAGGGCAATAAGAGGGGCAGCAGTGTATGCTAATTTAAGCTAACACTGTCCGATCTTCAATTCAATATTATGTATCACCATAGCTTTTAACCCCAAGCCGCGACTGACCATTAAACCCGCCCATTTCAATAACGCACGAGAAAGTGCATATCTCAACATCAAATCTCAAAGTTCAAACAATCCTATTATGTAAAAGACGTTATGAATTCATTAGAAAACATTATCCTTTTCAAAATGGAAAGTGAAATTGAGTAGCAGTATTGAGTCATCAAATATTGACTTTCAAAGTATCTTATCATTGTATTCATATGCTAATGCCTATTGAGATGTCGGTTCAGTTACACTTGCCGAGATGACAGATCTTGTTCAAGCAACAATACGTCTTGTTACCGGTAGACATAAGAGGACTACATGACCTAAAGCGCGGTCTTTGTCGGTCTGCATAGAAAAGAAAGAGAAGCGCGATGCCACAACGCTGGTAATTTATTGCAAAATATGAAGCAATTATCGATTTACGAAAAATCTAGTCTTTGGACAAAAAAACTAAAACACTATAGTTTTAGTATGTTGCTTGTAGAATAATCTGACAAAAAATCATAATGATTGTATGTATATTAGTATGAATTTTGTTGTAAATAAAAAGTTTTTAGAGGTATCTTCATGATTTTTTTCTATCGTACCAAATAAGTTGTATTATGTTTTCAACACACTATCATCCTGGCATTTATCCTGAAGAATATCATATATTTTTTTGGTTTTTTTTACTGTAGGCGATCATTTACTTTTATTGTTTCTAAAACTTGCGTTTTTTGCGTTTAGGTCCTGTAAGCCCCTTAATGGACGTAATCTTATTATGATGGAGAGGAAATGCGGGTACGTAAATGGTGTTGGTAAACCTTTTTTTTTTTGTTCAAAATTCAATATACGTTTTAAATTATCTTAAAATATTTACATAACTAATTTAGAAGCTAACAGTTTTAAAATATAATAATATGTACAGGTAGGTATATAAAAAAGGAAACAATCATAATTCATAGGGCATCAAGAAATTCGTCCGCATCGTTGTCAACAGGTAAAGTGCCCAAAAGGCTGGCAACGTTGCAACGCTGATTGATCTTTGTCCAAAAATAGACTAGCCCCGAGTGTCCACTTAGTTTTTCGAAACATCGCCAAGCGGTTTGTCGACTCTTTATGTAAGCAGAGGGTTGGTAAAGTTGATTTCAGTGCACTTTTATATATAGGCCTCGTCATTCATAGCCAAGGAAACAATTGCAATAATCAAAACAGTCGATTTTTGACTGCGCGAACCAATCCAGGACCTTGGGAAAGTTGGGAAGAATGAGGGTGCCGAAAAACGTACAAGAATCAAATTATGCCCGAAAACTTTCTTTGCTCACTTTGATGAATAGCTCTCGTCGAATCAACGGAACCTTTTTTCACGTCAACTTCACTCTCAAACAAGTTCTTCATTAAACCATGCTTGACTTTACCTTTCCTTGAAAACTATACTAAAACTTTATTATGAAGGTATTTAGGTACTTACTACCAATATAATATATCGGAGCCCGAATAACGTAAGTAAATAAATATTTATTCAATACTTTTGGGGAAGTAATCTTCGTCTTAATCGCCGAACTCATCAAGTTTATATTTTAAAAACTAGATTGACGTTTGAAAGTGTTACTTATAGAAATAAAATCATTTAAGTATTTCATTAATATTTATTCGGAAAACCGGTGAAATCCTAAATCAACAGTTTATTCTGCTAGGATGGGAGCGAAATAAAAAAATAATCTATTAAAATTATAGTGTGGAAATCCAAGCAGTAAGTGTTTGCAAAATATACATTCACCAATACCACGTATTCATATTTCAATTACGAATGTATGCCTATACGATTTGAAAATTTATTGAGGCATAAATTGCGGATGAATGGACACCAAACAAACCCTAATTGTATTGAACCCATATATTAAAAGATAATATCAATTTTGGAGTTATTACAGCGTGCTGTATGTTCAATAACAAATTGTGATTCAATAAGTTCGTTGCTCACTGAGTAAATTAACGGCGTTTGTTTATCTGTCAGTTTCCGGCTCCTACGCATATGCGTATATGCGGACCTGACCGACCATATCGCTCTATGTTGATTGGACAGAACTATTGTTATATTATATGTATTCTTTTCATACACTCATACTAATCATAAATATTTATAAAGAGTTAATTTATTATTACTACTGTTGGTAAAACTTGGAACCGCCCAAAGCTTTACCATAATGAATTGTGCTATGAATACCTTCATTATTGTTGGCAGGGTCCTAATTGACAAAAAGTACGTAAGTACACGGGTGGTTGTATTTTTTATCCTAACTACGTAATAGTCGCTAGGTACTTAGTAAAAGTAGGACGTTTTTGATGGGCAGGACATGTAGCAAGAATGCACTAGACCAGAGCACCGAAAAGTTTATTGGATAGTAAACCGGATGGTCGGAGAAGTCGAGGGCGGCCCAAGCTGAGATGGTTAGATGACGTAGACCAAGATTTAAGAACCGTAGGAGTGAGAAATTAGAGAGAAAAACCGGAAATAGGTCACGTTGGAGAAAAATACTTGACCAGCTTAAGGCCCACCCGCGGCTGTAAAGCCTTAGATGATGATGACTTAGTAAAAGTATAAAATCAGTAAGATTTGCACGACAAAACTACCTCACTTTTTTACGCTAAAGCAATTTTTGCTATCGAACCCAGTTTTATATACAAATACTTTCGCACACTTGTCCCATTCATCTCGCAAAGCCTTGTGTCGATACTCACTACGCTTAATCTCGGATTAACGCTCTCGTTCTTAAATGTAGGGGCTTTGTAAACAGAGATCTTTACACAGTTGATTACAAAAAAGCATTTCATCACGTTGTTCGCAAAATTTTATCGATTATCCTGTATGTTTTTGTGGTAAGAATACGTGAGTGTTCTTTGCGATACCAGGCCGAAAATTAATTAATATTATAATCTAGTCGAAAATCAGGTTACGTAGGTATATGTGCCAGAAATACCAATATAAAGGTTTGTGCGACAGGGACGCATACTAGGCCCGTTTCTAAATAATATGTAAACAGAGGCGAGTTATCGCCATTTTATAATTACGCAAGAAAGTTAAGTTTAATTTTTAAGAACATCACTATTGTCAATTTACGTACTTACTAACGTCGACAATGGTGTGGTACCAACTATAAAATCTTTGCTGAGACATTGATTATGAATGGAAAGCTCATGTTTAAAAACTGATAGTAATCAGAAACTAGTCTCGTTATGGGATAATATTTATTTGTTTTACTCAAAACATAGGAAACTCTCATTTACTCTCTCCACGCAAATACACGAAACAAAGTTTCTATTTGATCCGGTTTTCACTTTAATTTTCGCGGAAACAGGACCAGGCTTATTATCACGCTCGTATTTTCTGAACAGGACAATAAAGTTGGTGACTTTCAGTTAATTTATATTCAAGTTTGTGCTGTTTTATTACAGAACAAAGTGTTCTGTAAGAACAAATATGGTTTGAAGTGGTTGAGGAGTTTCATGAGCTCACATTTGTATAGTAACTTTAACGCTACAATTTGATGATTACCTACCAACAATTTTGTAAGCAGGACGTCATCACACTTACCGGCATTACCTACATAGTATTGAGTCTTAGCACTGTAACACGAAAATTTACTAACTAAATTGAAGCGTACCTAAGATTTGTTTAAATTGTTGCAACCAAGTAGTTGCCAAGTACCCACCTTCACCGACTGTAGAAGTTAGTTTAATAACTCATTCCGAACTATGACTTAGGTTACGGCAATTTCTGTCCCTTGCAAGTACGGTACTATTTAAGTAGTTCATCCTTACGTAGTCGTATCAATTATATTATCTCATTAAACCCCTTACGTTAAAAGGGGTATTCTAGCGTGAGTGAGAGACCACACACGGGGTTATTTTAGGCAACCATCATCTGCCTATCCTTTTCCCAACTATGTTAGGGTCGGATGCAGCTGAATACCAGTATTTTACATGGAGCAACTGCCTATCTGACCTCGACAACCCAGTTACTGGGTAATACGATACCCCTTCATAAGACTGGTTGTCAGAGTTTCGGGCTTCTGACGACCCGTAACGACTGTCAAAGATTCACGAATGACAGCCGGGACCAACGGCTATGGTGGTTATTTTAAGCAACCGTGTACTAATAAGTATTACTAATAGAATGTCCTACTTTTCCATAACTAGTCTCTGCATAAAATTATCAAATCGATATCGATAAAAATGTCGATAGTAAGAACATAATTAATGTTTATGTTTCCGTAATTAAAAACTAGCTTTTGATATTATTCGTGTCTAAGCTTGATAGAATTAGGAATTTGCAAGAAAAAAATGCCTTGCTTTTTCCTATAAATGTAGGTGGCGGCTTTCTATCTACTCAGATGTCCCTGAATAGCCTGAATATTGGTTAAAACTAGAATAGTTATGTAAAAACATTTGCCTATTAAAACAGCAGACTACAAAGATCTACTAGAGAATTACCGATGCGAAAATCACAATGCTTGGCCACAGATTACGATTGTTGATCGCAAAATGATGTCATCTATGAATAGTTCTAAGCAAGGGCCGTTTTTATGGCCCTAAAAATCGAATAATAAGCATTTAAGTTTTTTGAGATAAAATTACAAACCCGTGGCAAATCAAAATGCGGCACTGCTCTCACTTCAGGACATTTCCTTTTATCGACATACTTTGCCGATATTACATGCACCAGCACTAAGCACATCACAAAATAGAACACTTTCGCCATGATTTCAAAACTTATTACAACAAAATTATTTATTTTATTAATAATCAAACTTGTAACTGGTTTATTTATTGAGCTCCTTCAATAATCACGGAATTTCGTTTAAACGTATTAGTGCAGCGAGTGTTGGTATCGCACTAACAAAAAGGGAATTGTTATCATTTTGTATGGGACACAAGTAAATGGGAATGCTGGCAGCATACCATTATCGCTATGACTCACTGTTTTTGTTATAAATATTTAATGGCGACCATCTTGTTTTTATTTTAAGTTTTGTTAATGGTATGATTGGAATTCCGGTAGTTGAGAAAATGGGATGTGTATTCGGAATATCGATATCGGTAATTTTGACGAGTCGTTTTTTTTTATTGTTATTGACCATTAAAATTATCACTTTCGGATGAATATTGTAAGATAAGATAAACAGATGACGAGCTTAGAGAGATATATCTACCAAGACTAGATCCTCCTGTAAAGTTGAATGATATCATTGATATTTCAGAGGAATCCTTTCCTTGCGTGGTTTAGTTACGTGCAAGAAGCGTTTTAGGGATGTTCATCCCCGGTTGTTTTGTTATACAGGTTATAAAAACAATTTCGGCAGGTTGCCTCGAAGTCCCCATCGACGCGCAACTTGTTGAAATTTTAGGTCGGTTATTTAAAAAAAAATCTGTTCAATACATTTTGACCGCGTAGCTTTTTCACTTGTCTATGAAATAACATTTTTTTTTTTATAAACAATGATCCTAGGATCATGTGCAGAATTTATGGCAACCCTGTATTATTATGACATTTGTTTCCTAAGCTTCGAACAATTAATACAAATCATAGTTAAGTTAGCTTTTCTATTTCATCTTACGGTAGGTACTAAACACTAGAAAATAATCAAGAGCTGTCAAATAAATGCAAAAATATGTCAACTGTCTAAAAGAAGAATTATAACTGTCATCAATCTAGGATGCCATAGATCACACGGGTTGAACGACATTGGTCAAGTCTGATATTCGTCAAATCGGCAATTCGTCAAATTTTACATTGGTCAAATGCAGAAAAAAATAAAGATGTTAATTCATAACACGTCGATAGCACATTAATCAACGGGTCTGTTAATTTAATGGAAATTATG
Organism: Hydraecia micacea; assembly: GCA_914767645.1. Lineage (NCBI taxonomy): Eukaryota > Metazoa > Arthropoda > Insecta > Lepidoptera > Noctuidae > Hydraecia > Hydraecia micacea. Next base: position 5,147,518 of record OU611785.1, read on the forward strand.
TTCTAGACTAGAAATATAGCCTAGATTTAAATCTAAAAATATATGTATGTCACAAAATTTTATTAAGATCAAATAAAATGTTTTAAATGACTGACTTCACTTGTGCTTGACGATACCTTAGATGATGATGATGATTTGACAAATGAGATGAATGTTTTTTTTCCGTTCCGTTCCGTCGAGGTAGCTCCAGTTTACGAGGTTTGACTTAAACCTTCCCATTTGGGAAGATATTGCCAATAAGTTGTGTTAATCATCCATTTAGATACATTTGCCCTTTAAGCAAATTGTATCATCCAAAATGTGAGAATGTTAATCAAGGTTAGCTCTGATTATTTAATCTTGATTACAATAAATTAACATTTCACAACATAATTATGCATAATATGATGACATTTAGGGCCTTGTGCACATCACGTTTTTTAAGCGCGCCGTTGACGCGCGTTTGTAGCGATACAGACGCGATACGCACGCGAGTCAGACGCAGCCTGTAGACCTTCTGTAGGATAAAAGCGCGCCGTCGGCGTCGACGCCCGTTTCAAAAACGCGCGTCAACGGCGCGTTTAAAAAACGTGGTGTGCACAGGCCCTAAGTCTCTATCTTCGAACTCATCACCTAACTATCACATTAACTTTTACATAAACAGTGGTTGGTAGAAATACTACACCAAGCTAACTACCTCACTGCTATTAAATGGCAAATAGATAAATATGTATTTATATAAATTTAAAAGGAATCTCTATGAATTTTGGAACGGAATTCTATAAACTTTAACATTTTATTATTACTTTCAGAATTTCAGTAAATTGAACCTCGTAAAAGGAACTGCAAAGGTAAGAAATTCCTAGTTCACAGCTTCATTATCATCATCAGCCTATAGCAGTCCTCTGCTGGATATAGGCCTCTCCTATTGCACGCCATTCAACTCGATTTTCGGCAAATCTCATCCAGCTATCCTGTGGATTGTCACTCCACCTAGCCTGAGGGCGACCCACCTTACGTTTACCGATTCGCGGTCTCCACTCAAGAACACGCACTCCAGCGGTCATTGGTTCTACGGCTAATATGGCCGGCCTATTGCCACTTCAGCTTGCTTATTCTGCGAGCTATGTCGACAACTTTCTTGCTCTGCTGGATCACCTCGTTGCGTTGTTCACAGCCTGCAATATTAAATTTCCTTTAAGGCTTTAGATAAATTCTGTACCAGGCAAAATCCAATACCACATTTCGAAGTGTTTTTAGCAGTTACAAATGATATTTGTGTATGTGATTGCTAATGCAAGTATTCACTTAATAATTCCAATGCACACTTTGCTCGTTTTCACTAAAACTAGGCGACACCAAAATTAATGCCTAAATAAAAGCGCGCTGTTGGATTTTCAACTTTCGTATCAGCGCCGAAAGCCGAATATCCAGGAACACGGTTTTACTTAGGTGTGTGTGAGATTCAAAACCCTCCTTTTCGGTTTACAGTAAAATTTAAACGATTAAATCTTAGTCAAAACCACAACGTTAGTAAGTACCTATTGATTATTAAAATAGCTATTTCAACGTTGAAAACCTATTAAGTAGGCCGGCTGGTCTATTCTTCACGTGACCAGAGGGCTGGGTCGTTCTTTGGTCAAAGAATTAGCATTACCATTCAACGTGGCAATGCTGCCAGTCTTCTGGGCACGTTTCCGGATGACAGCGATGCGGATGAGTACTTCGACGCCTAAGTGTCCTTTGGTATTTTTATTTATTTGTATAGTAGGTTAGTTAGTCTTTTATTTTAGTATCTAGTGTATATAGTTATATTGTAATTATAGTTAAGTAGGAAGTTGAACTAAACTGTAACAAGTTCAGGCCGAATATATGTATTCTAACAAAAAGCAGGCGTAGTGGAGAGAGCACTATGTATCGAACATTCCTATGTATATAGTAGGTTAGGTAGATGTATTATCGCTCGCCTATACCCTTTGAAAGTAGAGCTGTACTATTATTGTCCATGGCTAACATTGAATTTAGGTCAAATGTGCGTAATATCAGTTTCAGCCTTATTGAGCAAATAAGGTCTTACGCCGAGGACGGTCCGACAAAATGGGTAGCAAACACATGACGAGCCAAAAGTTTTTAACTCAATTCCATAAAATTTAAACGGGATAAAGTCTAGCAAACGGGGTAAGTGTTTTTATACTTGAGGGATATCCAATTAATGAAAGCATCTGTAGAAATCCGTTGTCAGCTTTGCCCCTTACCTATGTTTAAGAAAGAATTTAGGTCAATTAATTTGCGTAATATTACTTTAAGTCCTATTGAACAAATATGGATGCCGAGCACGGCGTAGGTACTTAAAAAAACATTCTGTTGATTGAGAACCTTCTCCCTTTTTCGACCGTCCGACCCGTGTGATAACACGAAACGCAAACAATGTTTAACCTAAATACACAAACTTTAAATGGGGTAAAGTCTAACAAACGGGGTAAGTGCTCATACACACGAGCGACACGCGTCAACGACAGAGGCCGTCGACAACATGCCGCTCGTGTGATTGAGCACCGTACTTAAATACACGAGCAGCACGTTGTCGACGTCAGCCGCCGACGCGTCGACGGCGGGTGTCGATGGCTGCCGTCGACACTCGTCCACATTTGTAGATGCCTCTGTCGTTGCTCGTATTTATGGACACTTAAAGTGTTTTTATGTTTGAGGGATACCCAATTAATGCATCTGTAGAAGTCCGTTGTCAGCGTTGATTAACATAAGGAAATAAAAGACAGGACGAAAATTAGAAGTCGAGCAAGCTACTACAAGATGACAAGACCACCAAGAGGCGTTTCTATTCCGACATGGAAATTATTTATCAAGCCGCTAAACACCATTTTCCATCATACATGATTGATGGGCAAAATTAACAGCCAATAAGAAAAGTGTTCCATTTTTAAACCATGCCAGGCCAACATGCCAGCCGCCATGATTGAAACATTTTTGTGTCGTTTCAATAATGATAATATATTATGGGACCCAAAAAACATGTTTTAATTATTTATTTGAGCCACATAGTACAGGTGTGATTTAAGACAGGTTATTTATACGTATTAGCGCAAATCGGACCGTTATAACAACTTATAACTTGTTTCTGTAACCGAGAATTGATTCATCGTTGTAGACTTTGCAGTGTGTTTAAAATGTGATGTTGCTAGAAATTGCAATTTTGTGGCAAGACAGGAGATGCAATTTTGTGATACCTACGTGCTTCGATTGAATTTTTGAGGAAACAGGGGATCATACAATACGTGTTGTAGTATAGAGTACTATAGAGCATAGATTATTCATTCCACAGAGAAGGGGTGGGTAATTTTATTGGTTTGCCGTTGGTTGAGTATATTTAAGACCTTGAAAGGACTTGTTCATCCTTGAGATTCTTAAAGTAACGTGTCACTGACACTGTCTACCCAGTTTTGTGGAATTCTTCTTACCTATATGTATAATAAAAATATTTGAACTTTGTAGCCACATTTTAATGGTAATCTCAATGAAATGCTTAGTAACTAAGTACATGAAATTGTAAGTACTTTATACATTAATTTTCGACATCACCGCACCGGTTGGACGACCGGCAACTGCTTCCGGACTCGGGTTGGGTTTCCGCACCAACACCGGAAAACTTTGTATGACCCATTATATTCTGAATCTGAATACATAAATTAAATGCCAATTGTAACGCGAGAACAAAGCGGCGTAGGTATATTGAAATAAAGTGTTATTCAATGAGATATGTCGCATTGAATAACACTTAATTTCCGGAAAAGTCTTTTATTGAATGCCATAAAAGATTTTCCCGCAAAGTACGTAAAAACGGGATATATTATACTTCTAGTAACGATTATATCTACTATTACAGCCTAGTAGACGTCTAGGAATTGAGGATCTAGCTAGAGTAAGAAAACTCCTTACGACTCTATTGCCATTCCAAGGAGTTCTGCTTTCTCTAACCTTTGATCGAACCGACATACAAGATCCTGCCAAGAATACATTGCCCGCGGCTTTCGGGCATCATTAATTATTATTTTAATATGTTTATTATCAGATAAATTTGCGATTATGCATGGAATGCGTGTCAAACCTGGATCAACTTCAAAATCACCCTAACGCGGTGTACACTTCAGAGATAATGCAATATAGTCTATTGTATTTTTGTCAAAAACGTTTTCGCCGCAAAGACAAGGTTTTTTGAGCAGAAGGCCAATTCTCGTAATGTAAAACGTTCAAAATGTAGTCGCAGTCTCATCTCGGCGACAAACAAATGTCAAAAATTTGTCAAAATGTAGGGAAATTAGAGGCATTTTTGACAGATTGAGACTGTGAACGTTCTTAAAATTACGAGAATTACCCCTCAGATCTTTGACAACTTTGACTATAAGACTGTGATTTTGGTTGTGAGTGTGTTAGCCATCATAGTTTTCATATAGAGCAGTAGTCTTTTTAAAGACAGTTTGCGTATAAGATCGTCTTTCGTCGATCGATTAAAATTCATTTATCGTGGTTAGTGACATTGAGAAATGATTTATGTATTTTTCTAATGTTAATGACCGAGTAGATGTAGGTCGTATGCAAATCTCGCCAAATAGTGTGTCAGTGAGTCAATAATTTTGGTATTATAATTAAGATTATTCACCTTTAAATAGTTTTATGGAAAGATAAGAGTTTGTTGATCAGATTCGATGTAGTTTAAGTATTACATACGTAGGATACATTTATTACGTTTAGTGCCCGTCTGGGTTCACCATTAACCGCACCCGCAAACTGGACCCGCGTGGCAAATTATAGTCCACTCCCTCTTACAGAGAGGAGGCCTGTATCCCAGCAGTGGGCACGTTATAGGTTGAATATGCTATGCTATGCCGTATAGGTAGGTTTATTGCAAAACATGTTAGGAATAAAATATGTACAAATATAAAAAATGTATTTAGTTAATAGTCTGAACGCAATGCAGTAATTCGTAGAAGTACTAGAGCATGTGACGTGACTTTTGATACGCATAATGGTAAATTCAAAGGCTCTCCTTCAAGAAAAAGAAAATATTGGTTTATAATACCTATTTGAGAGACCTTTGCTCAGCAGTAGGACGAAACAGGTTAATTAAAAAAGTATATAAGCACCTATGGATTTCTGTAAACTTTTGAATTAAGTATTTGCATGATATGCGCATGCAATGGCAGTAGGACAGGTCCTTAATATATGTGACCTACGAGCCCTAGCAAACGAGGTACGCATTTAAATAAGGCAGCTGAGGTTCTATCATTAGCCTGTCTGCCTCCTTACCTAGATAGACTTAATACCTGAAGCTGGCTGGAATGCTTTCGGAAGGTCGAGCACCAAATCTTATTTAAGACATGATTAAAATTGGAACTAAATTACTGCTTTGCGTGGTCCTGGGTTATAGTACTCCCCCTGGGTCAGACAAACCGTTATTGGGTTTATTCATTAGGTAAGTAGTAGCAGCAAGGAGTCTGCATTCAAACAGGGTGGCAGTAACCTTGTATTCAGCACAGGATACTAGACAGCTATAAAAATAAAATTACCTGTGCCGTATATTTTGTCCGTGCTAAAAAGCGAAAAGTGAAATACCTACGATTGCACTTTTCTATGAAGCAGCAGATTTTTTTTAAGTCAAAATTTCTTTAGGCGCTTTGGGCATTTTTTGATATGGGAAATAACCATTGAATTCGCGCCACTGTTACCGTAAGCGACACCGCTTCGGATGTGTTCGTCTGTCCTCGGGAAGTACTCGGTTTTAATGTATATCCGATATGTCAGTGAGTGATGGCAAAGTATTCTGTTTGTGTTTTGTTTACACTTCTGTCGGCACTCCCGGAGTGCCACTGTTTTTTTATAACCGCTAGGGTGTTCAGAATCATGTACTGAATACATGATAACAAGTTGAACGTCGATGCCCAGGTTCGTAACTGGCGCGAAATGTGGGTCTCTGCACACCTTATCAGAGACTACAGCCGAGATGTTATGTTGAATTCAGCAAACAGTTTAACACGCACCAACTTTTTCATCACTCACACTCGCACACCCACACGAACACTCCTTCCTATAAGTAAAATTGAAATCATTGTCTAGTTTTAGTATAAAACCATATAACCATCGCCCCAAGTACTTACATAAAATTATATAAGTACTTTGGGCGGAGACCTGGTGGCCTGAAATACAGGCTTCAGCTTAGCTTAGGCACCAGTATCTCACAATATTTTCCTCTGGACAATATAGTTTTTTGTTATTATTTTATAAGGATATTGCGGTGAGAAAATAAATAAATAATATTACTATTTTTAATGAGAAACTTTAAGCAGATGTGTCATGATAGATAACGGCTTTCTGTTACAGACCTTTACCAATAAAATATGTTAGTCGGTGTCGGAACTCTGACTCACATCGTCCTCGACCGGACCTATTGCTTCTCTGCATACCACGCATACCGTTCCTTTGTTGCTAAATTCTTTGACTATTTTATTGTGGCTGTCGGCTTACAAACCGAGATGTTTTATGCAGTGTTAATTTCTTTTTCTATTCTTAAAAACCTTTGAATATGTAATGATGGAAGTAGAATCAAGTAGGGTCGTCAAAAGCCTGAAGATTTGATAACCAATCCAGTACCAAGGGGTATCGTGTTTCCCAGTAGCTGGGTTGTGGAAGTCAGATAGGCAGTCACCCCATGTAAAATGCTGGTATTCAGCTGCATCTGGAAGCAGGCCATAACTTAGTTTAAGAATAGGCTAGGCAGACGATTATGATGACGCAATGATGATTCAAGTTTGCAATCGTGCTTTGGATACAAAATTACGATAAACAACCATAAAATGACCATCTAGTTTCTGGCAACAATATCTCCTCTCAGTTTAACGATAATAGTAAACAAAATGATACATGTCTCCGGATTTTCACGTTAGCTATCGACATCATACCCGTTTATCTTTCTCAATGGCATAACATGACTCCGGACGTGTTTCAAGTTCCGCCAGAATCCGGAAAGAAACGGCCTACAAAATAATACGTGTAGGTATATACAGAAAGTGTTTTTACTTTTCTCGGTCATTGTACAAGTTTTCACCGATTTGTCTCCTTATCACAAAAGCGGTCAGGGGAGCGTTGATTTTGTTATTCATGATGCTACTTCAACATGCACATTTGTACTTCTGCCTGTGACTGTATGGGAAGGTTTAGAACTGGCAAAGCTCGTAAATTGTTTAGTTTTTGGGTTACAAATGTGGTTCTCTGCAGCAAAGTTCACGCGTGAACGATGAATGCACAGTTATGGCTAACAGTTCATTGATTTTTTTCGTAGTTTATTATCAAGACCAGATTTGGATTTCACACAGATATTTAGATTTTTGCTATTTTTATTATGAACAAAATATAAAGAATTTACATTCTTTCATATTTCCATGTTTAGAATTTTCTTCATTTTTGCTATATCTAAGCTTGTCTAAAAGTTTCTATAGTAGTAACTATAAAAACTTTTGTGAACGTTCTATAAATAGAACGTTCACAGTCGGATCTCAGTTTCAATCTGTCAAAAATACCTCTAATTTCCCAACATTTTTGACATTGACTGTTGCTGCGATGAGAATAATTGCAACAGGCTGATACGTCCACCATTGAATTAACTAAGGGCCAGTTTCTCGAACGAAAATTATCGCAAAATTAATGTGACAAATTGTTAAGCGCGCGTAATCAGCTATGATAGGTTGAATGATTAATCAACAATTAACCAACACCATAATATGACCAAACTTGCCACCTCTATGCGAACAAAGTCTTGAATCAACACCGCCGCAGAATCTCCGGCGAATCTAAATTAGTTTGCGCGCGAGGAATCACAATCGCAAACTTTTTGTACCTTCCCATAGTAACCAGATCACGTTCCGGGGTTACTTGCACACTTTCCTAGCATTCCTCCGTACGTGAGACTTACCTCTTTAGGTGTTTCCAATAGTACCTAATTGAGATTGGCTTTTGAGTTATTTATTGGGGAAGACTTTGATGAAGAGATTCGAGCTTTTTTGTGGAGTGTGTTCGATTTCTTATGAAGGTTAGTAATGCTTTTGGGTTTTTTTTGGAAGCTGATTTCACCTTGACCTTATTCTATATGTGTCGAAGCGTATATTTGTAGTAAGATGTCATTTAAAACATATCAGGGTCACGGATCGGTCTGCTATACGTACATCAAGCTATACATTTCCAGTTTTAGCTGACCTCGCATTGTATAGGTTTTTTGTACTATCAGAAGTCAGCCTATACTGGTTATGTATAGCTTGATGTGTCGCTTTGTGTACTAATCATAGCAGACTCTTATTTTATTGTTCCTAAAAGTAATTATTAGCTATTAATTAACAGTTTCCATATGGGCATATGGTAGTATTATGGGTCAAAAACTAGCTAGGAAAATAGGTGTATGTATTATGTAAGGTAGTGAGTCTAATTGCATCGATGTTAGGGAAATTGTCGGCATCCTAATTTCACACCCCACTTGGTAGATATTCGATTGGAAAATCGGGGTGTCGCGTCGTCGGCTTTAGGTAAAGGTCGGGGACTCAAAATATTGCCATCGGGAATTTTAATCGAAGAGTTAGGTTTGCGTGGCATTATGCTTGAAAAAAAAAAATTGTGAACAACAGTTTATGTGGCAAGCAGACAGTATGCACCTTTGTTGATATGGTAGATGTATGAGATACCCATTTTTAGGAGTTTAGAGAATTTTAAGGTTACTTTCTGAACACAGAAAGTCAGTGACAGGTCAGGTGAGTGTGTGTCAGTGTGTCTTTGTGTACCTACCTACTGTTTAGAGTGTCTCCATAAATATGTTGTCTGTCTTTCATCCTACTCTTCTGTCGAAATTACAGTAGGTTTATGTAATTTTAAATTTTAGTGAAGAGTATCTTATGTACCTAAATAACCATTTTCTCAGATAATTATGATGATTTCAAAATGAAGAGTTTATCCCACAACATTAAAATCAACTCAGCCTATTGCCCACTGCTGGACGTCTCCCATGCTGGGCCAACATCATGTCCCCTGTCCCTGTCCTCCGCCATCCGCATCCAGTCTGTCCCATTCACTTTCTTAAGGTCGTCAGTCTCAGTCTAGCTGGGGGGACAAAACACACGCTACGCTTGCCGACATGGGGTCTCCACTCCAGGACTCGTCTGCTCCACCGGCCATTGGTTCTTCGACAAACATGGCCAGGCCACTGCCACTTCAGTTAGCTTACTCTGCAAGCGATGTCGGTAACTCCGGTTTAAGGCGCTACCTCGAAAATCTAAAATCCTCGAAAACCTACTAAGCGAGCGAAAGTGATGCAATTACTTTCGAAACGCAAAAGAAGAGTGATGGCTATAGTGTGCGTGCGCTCGGAATAAAACGACGTATGTGCCAAAACGAATTTACTACTTTTTCAACAAAATAAATGAATTAAATTTAAAACTACTTCGAGTAAACTTTGATATGATAATTCTCTATGTTTTAAAGTAAATTCCATTGAATAACTCTTAAGCGTTACGCCGTGATGTCGAAGAGTCAAAAAACATATACCAAAATGTTAAATCCCTATTCCACATACTTAACAAGTTACACGAAATAGAAAAACCACATGTTTTGCAACATATCACCTTAATATTACACGGATGAATTTGTTACCAACAAACATAAGACAAATTGACCAATATTAACCTAAGCCTATAATAATCTTGGTCATAAGCGAAAGCCTTTTAAAGCCACATTAACCAGTCCAAATGATTTAATTTCTTCCTCTGTATAAAAAGTAGACTCTAGGCATATAAACGATCTCATATACATTCAAATGTATAGACTAGTCACTAGTGGGTCAGGTCGAGAGTGAATTAAGAATTTTTAGTACAAGGCCGAATGACACTCTTGGAGAATTTTTTGTTGGAAAAATATTTGAAGTAAAAAGTTTGGTTTAGAAATAATGCTCTTTCTGCTCAATTTTGCAGATTATAAAGTTAAGACATGGAAACAGAAGTAGACAATTATTAATGTGATGTACGAAGCTGTATAGTTTGATTATTTATTTGCCAACAAATGTTAATGAATGTGTTTGATCTATGATAAGATATGCTTCTATGATAAGCTCCATTTATTAATAGCCGTGAGCCCGATGAGATTTCCCATCGTCAAAAATGTCTAACTTCCATACAAACGTAGTCGTCTCAGCCTATAATGTTCCCACTGCTGGGACAAAGGCCTCCTCTCTGTGAGAAGGGGTGGGCCGTAATCCACCACGCGGGCCCAGTGCAGGTTGGTAGATGTCACGTGTCTTCGAATTTTTGGTTCTAGTACATGCCGGTTTCCTCATGACGTTTTCCTTCACCGTTTTGAGAGCAGTGGTGATGATATAATTTACACAAAGTAAAGCGCCTGACTGGGTTCAAACAACTCGTAAGTCGCGGCCGTGACCAACTGGGCCACCACTGCTCTCCGTTCAAACCTTGTATATGCTTTTGTGCAAACTTCCATCTTTCTAGACCCCAGTGGCTTTGAGTTGTCTGTCAGTGAATTTAAGATGAAATGAAGAAAGAGCAGTACCCAAATTAAAAATGATGACTGCGTATGTAACTAACGTATCTACATTGTCCACTATTATTTTAAATATTTTTCCTTGAACATGACAAAGCATTCTTTCATTATTTTAACACGCAGCTTGTAATCACCTATTCGATTCATTCCAATATTAAAGACAGAGTAAGTTAGTAAAAACGCAATCGCAACCTACGGCGATGGATGACCGTCATTCACATAAGTAGAAGCATCCGGGCAGCCAAGCTACCAAGTTAATTCAGGTTAAGAAAACAACCAGGCTAACTTGACCCCAACTTTCAAACAAGTTGTTAGTAAGTAGAGGTCCGTGTAAACTGGTAATCTCATTGTTTTTATATGTTAACGATGTTGTCCTGGGCTTAGAAGATATAAAATGCTACTGAACCCGCTAAATGTGTTCGAATTAATATTCTATGACAATCATTTTATACATTACGAGGTTTAAATACTTTATTAGATGGCAATAGGGTTTTAAAGATAGTAATAACAACTGATAGAAAGTTCTTCATTATTGTGTGGTTATTATCTAATTAAATATCTACAATAAGTAATTATTATTTGTGAATATGCATGGGATGGTTTTGAATAAGCATCAATATTTACTAGTTTATTATCTAAGTTTCTCAAACTGGTAATTCCTGCCTTATCGGTGAGTTCTTAGAACTCTTTATTGTGTGATTAAGTTATTATCATCGAGTCCCTGATCGTAAAGGTTCATAGTTCGCATATGAAAGTAATTTCTTCTCACACAATAGATGATTAAGAATTCGTTGACCTTAATCCTTAGGTATACAGGGTGAAATTTTAATCACCGTTTTCCTCTTAAGGGGTCATTGTACTCATCATTATGAACAACTTTTACTACGGGACCAAAGCAGAAATCGTGAAAAAAAAATCAGCTGTTTTCTACATTTATGTTCGCACAACTCGTCAAAATGTAGGGAACAGCAGATTTTTTTTTTCGAGGTTCAGGTTTATGCATCACGTTTAGTGCAAATAAATGTATTTTCTTTCTAACCAGCATTCTAGGAAAAAGAACAGGGTCCCATCTCTGTGTGGTAATTATTATTCCCCGCGTAATCTTACCACGTACGGTTGTCAAGGCGGTGGTATTTTGACAGTTCAAACCACACCAACTTCGCATTTTTTCACGCGGTTTCGTTCATTGTGTCATAGAGAATACGTTAATAGCAGAAGGCCAATTCCCGTAATCAAAAACATTGAAAATATAATAGTCGCAATCTCATCTCAGCGACAATCAATGTCAAAAACTTATCATAAGTGTTAGTGAAATCGGAGGGTAACAGATTGAGACTGAGATCAAACTGGGAACATTCTTAAAATTACGAGAATTGCCTCTCTTTTTTTTTTTTTTTTTTGGATGGGAAATCATCTAATGACTCCTCCCGCTCTGGGTGGAGCGGAAGGGAGTATCAGACTCTTACTGACTAAAACCCACCCGTGTTCCTTCCTTAGCCCTTTATGTTCCAGGGCAGCGGTAACCCTTTCGGACGATCCCGCTACCCCGGCAGGCTTCGGCCCTGGCGGGCCCCTTCCTTTATGCTGACATCTCTTTGAGGCGCGCGTGGAACACATACGCGCCGTCCGGCACGGGCCTGGTCCTGATCGGGCGGAGAGCTACCCATTACTCTCCGTCCGCAGGCCCGAGAATTGCCCCTCTGATGTAGTGATTAGCTAAGGAATTGATGTGGTTTCGAAGTAAGGAATCAATAAGTGGTCAAAGTGAATTAGGGCCCTGAATTGTTGAGAAAAATAACCAATTTGTTGTAAGTGTAACACGTCATTCTTTCTATTATGCAGCCGACAAAGAACTTTGTTAATTTTAATTTGCTTCGCTGACGACAGCACTCCCGAACCGGGTAGCTTGTTTCATCTAATAACTTAGGTATATTGCACAGGCGTGCCTAAAATGCTAATTACAGCTATCGACCCTTTCGACCGGAGTATATTAGTAGGGCAATTACGACGGCTGATCGATTTTGTTGTTCTACTAATATTAGCTCGCTAATCGATTAACATGGACAGCCGTTGGTCCCGGCTGTCATTAGTGGATCTTTGACAGTCGTTACGGGTCGTCAGAAGCCCGAAAGTCTGACAACCAGTCTTACCAAGGGTTATCGTATTACCCAGTAACTGGGTTGTGGAGGTCAGATAGGCAGTCGCTCCAAGTAAAATACTGGTATTCAGCTGCATCCAGTTAGACTGGAAGCCGACCCCAACATACTTGTGAAAATGCTAGGCAGATGACGATCAAAAATAGGTAAGTATATTGAAACTTATAACTAACTTTACTTGGCCCACGTACGCACGGAAGTAAGAATATCGCGACGGGATTTTCTCGCGCACTGGATTTGCAATGCACTGTTTTAGCGCCCAAAGGTTGAAAATCCAACAGTGTGTTTTGACGCGCTGGGATGCGCTATATTGGATTCTCAATGCTTGGCTGAACACCGAAAGTTGAAAATCCAGTGCACGATAAAATCCCGCTGCGTTATTTTTACGTCAGTTCGAACGTCGGTTTAAGTAAGTAGATAAACTTGGTTCTTGACTAATCTGTTTTGTGAGAAGGTTTTTAACAAAAGCTAGATATCGAAAAACACGTTACAATGACCTAATTTATAGGATAGGCAGAAGCTGGATGGTTTACCTACCTCACCTAATGAAACGAATGAATACTTAAGTACCTCTTTCATTTTGTAAAAGTCTTAATTAACGGCCCGGTATTAAGCCAATTGGAAACCTAGTTAACAAAGAAACTCGAGAAATTACAACAGTGTGAAATGAAATAACACCTTTCTTCAATTAATTGTTTTATGAAGTCTGGTGAAGAGAGTGATTCTTTCTTTTAATTTAATTATTAACCATGTCAATGGGACGCCGCAAACGAACTTGACCAACTGCCCACATAAAGTATTTTTATACATAGCTGGCCAGAATAAAGGACCGGGTTAAGAATATTTTTATTTGAATGCTTCAGTTTTTTTAATAATAATAATAATAATATATTTATTTGCATAAAAACATGGTATAAAAGATGGTAAAAGTATAATTTAGAGCAAAACATGTTTTGCCAATATAATATTAGCATGCAAATTTTTCAATAATTATGTAACTGAGATTAACATTTTTTCTCAATGAAATCCTTAACACTATAAAAACTATTAATAGATAACCACTCGTAAATTTTATTTTTAAATAGCTTAGTATTTAAAATTTTTAAATCATTTGGTAACTTATTATATAATCTAACACACATTGCAAGGCAACTTTTATTGTATTTAGTTAGCCTTGGAGTTTGACATAATACGAGCCTGTTGGGGTCTCGTCGGTTTCGGACATTAATATCATCTGCTTTGACAAATAAATTGTGATGCTTTCGGACAAATATACAAATCTCATAGATATAAAGACACGGTAACGGTAACAAACCAAGTTTTTTGAATACAGGTCTACATGATTCGTCTGGTTGGAGCCCGTAAATTGCTCTAATGCATTTTTTCTGGGCAACGAATGCTCTATTATGATCGGTGCTGTTACCCCATATTATTAAACCATATCGCAACAACGACTCGACATATGCGTGATACGATGTTATCGCCGTTTTAATGTTAGTTACGCTTCTAACCCCTTTGAGTGCATATACAAACTTGTTTACTCTTTTAGAGACACTATCAACATGTGTTTTCCAATTGACATCTTGGTCTATAGATACACCTAGAAATTTTGTTTGTGTTACTTCTTCAATTCTAGGTATATTTAGATTTATATTGTATTTAGGATTATTTGATTTATTAAACTGTATATAGACGGATTTATTTAAATTTATTGATAAGTTATTTTTGTTTAGCCATTCAATTAGTTTTTCAATTGTATTGTTTATGTCCGTCTCATGATCATTAGCTGTGTTATTCTTTCTATCAGATGTAACAATAATGGAGATGTCATCGGCAAATAGTATACATTTATGATTGGTTATGTCAGTAATAGAATTGATATAGAGTAGAAATAGGATTGGCCCCAAGACACTTCCTTGGGGGACGCCGAATTTGTTATATTTATATTCAGATGAGTATGATATCATGTCCTTATTTTTATCCATTTTGGTAATGGTTACACGCTGTTGTCTGTTAGTCAGGTACGATGATATCCATTGATGTGCAGGTCCCCTAATCCCAACCTTTTCTAGTTTCTGTAGTAATAGATCATGAGACACTAGGTCAAAGGCTTTTGATAAGTCAAAAAATAACCCTGTCGTTAGATGGTTTTGGTTAATATTCGTTAAAATTATATTGATAAGAGAGAAGATAGCTAAAGTAGTGGATTTTTGTTTTTGGAAACCATACTGTTCGTTCTTAATAATATGGAATTTATTGCAGAAATCAATCAACCTCTTATACATGCACTTTTCAAATATCTTCGACAGAATGGGTATTAATGTTATTGGGCGATAATTATTGACGTCTGACTTTTCTCCCTTTTTAAAAAGTGGCTTTACTATGGATAGTTTTAATGCTTCAGGAAAAGTGCCAAGTGAGAACGATAAATTGATTAGATATGTTAAGATCACAATTATTTCATATGTACATGCTTTTATAATTTTTGTGTTAATCTCATCATAGCCTTCGGAATTTGTGTTATTTAGTGATAATATCTCCATTCGAACTTCGCTTTCGGATACAGGTTTGAGGAACATCGAGTGGACTGCTGAATATTCACTGGATTTTGTACCTTTTGTTATCGTACTGGTACAATTATGTGTCATATTGAGGTAGTGGTTATTAAAGGCAGATGCTATTTCGACTGGATTTGTTATTACTGTGTTTTTAATTTGGATGTTCTCTATATTGTCTTTAAAATTAGCATTACTTATTTCATCTTTAATTACTCTCCACGTGGCTTTGCATTTGTTTTCATTATTATTTATATATTTGATATTTGCATTCTTTTTTGAGGCGAAGATACATTTTTGTAATAATTTAGAATATTTTTTATATTTTGTTTTATTAGTAGCGTTTTTATTTGTGTAATAATTAAAGCGTAGATTCCGTTTTGTTCTGCAACTTTGTTTCAGTCCTTTACTAATCCAATTTTGTTTCTTTTTATTTCCGATGTTTATTTTTATCCTTATTTTCGGGAAACAAAGATTGTAGAACAGGCATATTAATTCATGAAAGGAACTAAATGCTTTGTTAAAATTATTTTCGGCATATATTTCTGACCATGTCAGACTTTGTAGACATTGCCTAAACTTTCTAATATTATCCCAGTTATAATCTCTCTTATATATCGAATATTTTGAGTTAGTTACTGTCTTATCTTTTATGGGAAAGCTCAACATTTGTGCTGTATCATGGTCGGAGAGATGAAGAGGGAGAACTGAAGCAGTCGCTTTAGGGATGTTACTTAAAATGTGGTCTATACAAGTTGATTTACGTGTGGGTTCTTTGATGTGAATTTTCATATTATAATTGTAGGCTAGGTCGTGTAACTCACTTGTGATCTTGCCTTTTTTTAATGTGTTAATATTAAAATCACCAGCTAAAACTATATGTGTTTTGGGTTTATATTTTTTGTGTAAATTATGTAAAATACTATTGAGTTTCATTAAGAATTGGGTAGGATCTGATGTAGGTGTACGGTAAAGACAAATAATTATTAATTTACTAGACGTGAGTTCTATGCCACAGACTTCAAATGAATTCTGTGTGGCAAATGTTTTTATTAATGTTAATTCTTTGTAAACTAAACCCTTTTTAACTAAAATGCAAGTTCCACCTCTTTGCTTTTCTCTACAGAAACTGGAAGCTAACTCATAATCAAATATTTTTACATGGCTCTCGTAGCCTTTTTTAACAAATGTTTCGGAAAGACATATTACGTCTGGATCATTTTGTGATTCTCGTAACTCTTGTATGGTTAATTCCAGTAATTCGCGTTTTGACAAAATGCTAGCAATATTTTGGTGTAGAATTCTAAAACTATGTGGTGTAATTTCTTTATTAGGCTCGAAAAAACGTGTCGTTTTTATTTAAAACAGGGAAATAATAAGGTATTGTCCCTTTCTTAACTTTTCTTACGTCCTCGTTTAAATTTTCCGATGGTTGTATATCTAATTTAACAGTGTTAGTGTGATAAAGATTGTGCGGAATAATCTCTTTATCAGATATAACTCGGTTCTCATTTAACTTTTGACTTGGTTTATTACTCGCTATTCGTTTCTTTAGTTCGCTCGGGTTTAAGTACTTATCTTTGTAATCTTTACAATCAATAAAATAATTAATTGATTTACACATATCGGATATTTTGGAGTATTTGCAGTACACAAATTGACATTTATACATTACACATAAATTCTTAATGCGGTTGTTTAGGTTATTGACACTCAAATAAGGATTTTTGAAAACATTTAGTACAATAATATTATTTTTATTGAATGTATCTAAGATAGTTTGTAGCTGCGATATAACAAGTTTTAAGTTGTAATCGTTTTCGCCTAAACATATTACGAGCTTGTCGTTGGTACTTAGCTTTATATCTCGGCAGCTTTTTACTATTTGGCTGCTTAGTGCATTAGGCTTTGTTTCTGCGATCACGTCGTATTTTTCATATTGTGTATCCATTCTTGAGTGTAAAATGGCAGAGGCCAGTCCAACACATTGTTGAGTGCCGAAGATAATTATTCTTCTTTGTTCGTGGTTTTGCATCTTGATGGTAGTATTTATTTGAGCAGAGTTTCTTGATCTTGTGTTTCCACTGTGAAGGTTTTGTGTCAAAGTCTCTATTTGTTTTGTAAGGACTGTAATTTCTTGTTCAGCGTTCCTTAGTTTCTGATGGAGATCTATGATTTCTACTTGCAGGCATGCCAATTGTTTGTTATTAGTAGAATTGGCGTTTGACGTGAATGCCGGCAAAGATGGTGAAGAGAATGCACTATGAAGTCGTAGGGAGAGGCTCTGCTTCTCTGTATTGTTCTCCGTGTTATTTTCCACCGCAAATGAATGAGACGGCAATTTTAGTATTTCAATTTCCGAACTAAGTTTGTTTATCTGTTGGTGAAGTTCGTTATTTTGCAGTTTTGTTTTTTCCAGCTCTTTCTGTGTACTATAGAGCTCTTCACTCAACTGAGATATTGTATCTTTCATTGCTGAAACTGCTACCAACTCAGATATTGTACCGTCAACACTCTTATTAATTTTATTAGGTGTGAAGTATGAGTCATCCGATGTCTCAGAAACGGTAAGTATATGAGAATCCATGATTTGAGAGGTAATTTTTGGTGTGGGTGGTGTTTTATCACATAAGGTTTTCTTTGTGTGTAGGGGACCTGGTAAAATTGGAGAGTTTTGCTTCTTTCGCAATGTGATGTTCTGAGCCTTGTGTTGAGATATATCGCTAGTAATAACTTTGTTGTTTCTTATACACATCTTGCATCTCCATTTCTTTTTTGCTTCTTGGTCCTTTAACCGGTATGTATGTTCTGGATATCCATCGCAATGTAACTCGTATCTATGATTGCATACTGAACATAATGCAGTAGTTTTTATGTCAACGTAGTTTTTACATTTATGACAAGGTACTAGTCCTGACATCTTACACCCACTGTTAGTGGATCTTGTTATCATTTTAGACGACATGTTTACGCACTTCTATGAAATCTAGCTAAGTATTTACTGATAATTATGTTTTTGTTTTTCGTTTTATTTTCAATTTTATTATTGAAAATAGGTTGACTCAATTCAATTAGATGTTATGGACAATATTTTGTAATCCATTTTATTGTAGTGCATTAATAAAAAAGTGAATTAATAAAAAAAAGTGAAACAAAAAAAATAAAATCACAAAAAAAGAGCATATTTTCACTGGGGATCGATCTCGGAATCACAAGTTACACAATCCAGCTGTAGCTTCTCTACCAAACTCGCTATACGTGCTTAGAGCAGTCAAGTGAAATAGCTGTATCGGTACTAGGGAATATGATCGTTAAAAGAAGCGTCGTTTAGCGCGCTGTTTGAATTTTTGAATTTGTTTGAACTATTGTTTACACGTAAGTTTTGAATTTAAAATCACACAGAGTTCACTTGGGTTTATGTATGCATACGTTTTATGTTTTAATTGTAGTTTAGAGCTTCCAACAATGTTTATAGTCACTCCATATAAACGCTTTACACTTGTTTACCACTTGACAAACTTTCTAGTACTTAATTTAATTTAATATATTGTTATTTTTCACAGTTATTTGCACAAGTTGTTGCCAACGTTTTATAGTGACTATTGTTCATTTATGCACAATTTACACTTAGTTTTAACCACTTTTACAAAGAATTACTATTTTTAATATTTTTTTTATACGGAGCTAGTTGTTTACCATGGCAGTGGCGCCATCTCGCCTGTCAGTATTGTGTAGTAAACTCTATTTTGTTTGTAATATAAACACTGATCGTTCTTATAATAATATTCAACTTCTCATTGAGAGGAACGTTATGATAATTCAACAGCAAAAACTGCAAATAAAAGTAAGCAAATAAAGTTACCCATTATTCAACGACCTAACATCGAACAAGTCAAGTGTATTATAGTTCACCACATTATAATCGTAACAAGGTAATTCCACAATTGTATTACACAAAAGATTCCAAAGAGATTGCCCATTTTCGTGTCAAACTTTGCAAACGATCTCATTGTGGTTTTATTTGATTGATGATAACGTCAAATTTGACAGAACAAAGACGGCAAGATGATACAAAGTTGTGTTAGGCGGTAATTATTGAAACAGTGTAATTTTATCCGTAATAATAACCGCGTTTTTCCATCAATTCAAACACGGCCCTTATCGATAACGCGAATTTGATACTAGATAATGTTACACCATACCAGTAACGAACCAAAATATAATGAACGTCATTTATCACATGGCTTCGAAAAAAGGTTCCTTAATAATTTATCGTGTTTAATGGGCCGATAAAGATTATTCTAGTAGGATAAATAATAATATACAGGTTGATATAATTAAATTATTAATTAAGCATTTACAAGAAAGCACTAAAATAAGAATAAATCTTAAGGGGTTATATTTATAAACGTTGAGACTTTTAAACGTCAAAAAATTATGGTTAAACAGACGCTAATCAGCCCCTAAGACGACCCACTGACCCTTAAGCATTGTTTATATATAAAGGCGAAGATGATTCTGGTTAACTTGGTAATGATAAAAAAATCTGGGTGGGTCAATTATCTCGGCCGCCACAGTATAAAAATGAAAAACACGTTTGACACTAGGGCGATGTTGGCATGCGTGCAAGAGGTTTTAATTTGCATTCTTCTCCAGCCGGTTAGTAATTATGTTTTGAACAAGCGTGGGCGGGCCCTACGACGTTTTTCCACTTTCCTATCTCATGTTTTATATCAAAATCTTGGCTTATATGATAAGGCTTTTATAATAATTGGACGTTGAGATGCTTCTATTTTTTTTCCAGACTCGTCTTCTTATGTGGGTTGTATTTATCCAAGGAATATTAAATTGTTCGTTTTTGGGTCAATGTTGAAATTCAAAATCCAAAAAAAAAAAAAAAAAATCAATAAAAATATTTTATTCTGAAACACATTAATTAGCTTATTCAAATCATGTTCAAGTTTGATCTGGAATACCCAAAAGTAAACGTTACATAATCAAACCTTAGTAAACTTTGAAATTAAAACTATACTATAAAAACTGAGTTAATTAGCAAACAAATTCTCTCGCAAACTCCCAGCGTCTGTTATGAGCGTCAATATTGTTTCTGGAGAGTTCCGACCTACTTGATAACCATTTATTTGTAGTTAGAAATTAAAACAAACTAGAAAACTGCCGGTTAAACATACCGCCAGTAGAAAGTATTTGTGAAGACCATTTTAAATTGGTATGTACTGCAGCTTTTGGTTTTGACTTAGTACTGTTTACTGGAGGTTTTTTTTTTTTTATATAAATAAATTTAATTACCGCGGACTTGGTGGTCCGCGTCCTTTTTTATAGTATTTAATTTGTTTACATTTTTGTTTCTATTTATAGGGAACAGTTACATTCTCCCGCATCGGACACATCCTTTATAAACTAAAACTAAACTACTATACTAGCTTAAAACTACGTGAGTCCATCTTACTTTTTTTTTTTACTTTTTTTTAATTTTTTTTTTATTATAATGATATACATTTACATGCATGCTCATGCACTTCATCCTATTTTCTAACATTAAATAAATACATACAACAGGCATTACAATTTTCAATGTAATTCTTGTTCAGGCATTACAATTTATTTAATCTACTGGAGGTTCATTTGCATGAACTTAATTTTCAAAGTGGGCATCGACTGTCTCATTGAGTATGACAGAAGTTGGTTTCCCTCATTTTAATCTGAACTTGCTAAGCATGTCAAGTGCTTTCGACTTTTACTAGGAAAAACTCAATCACGTAAACCTAATCAGAAAGGAAGGTACAGAAAATGAGTTTTCATTTTTGCGAAGTCGTAGAGGGTAATAGGGATGACGAATAACTTTTTTTTCTTCGTCTATCAGGTAGATTATTAAAAAGTATTGGGCACGTATTTTTTCTTTTTTCACATAATCAAAACATTACAGAGATATATTGATTTGAAATGTCGCATGACGTCACGTGTTGGTACAATTTTTACCTACACGTGACGTCACGAGCCCCTACTCCCAAATTTTGACACGCTTTACCTTTGTAATTTTTTGGTTGATTGACACAAAAAAAAATATGTGTCCATTATTTTTTGATAATCTAACTGACGGACTAAATATAATTTCATTTACTTTACCCCGTCGTCATCCCTATTGGATTGCTAAAAGATTAATTAGCTCTTGGAGCGTTCAAACAAGTCCATTTGTATTCTAACAGCTGCTTTCAGCTAACTTATTCTTAATTAACTGTAGTCGTTTAATTGCGAACAACAGTGTAGCTTACAAAAACAAAAACCACTAAAAGTAATCGATCACCTAAAGCAATATTAGCTGCTTATTTTGTCCCATGTTTGCTTCCTAGGCTTTAATGGATCATGTGAATAAAGGCTTTAAGATTTCGTGTTTACGACATAATCGATGTCTTTTCATGGTTGCTATAATAAACAGCCTATTATGTTCCCACTGCTGGGACAGGCCTCCTCTTGCTGACAGGGGAGTGGGCTGTAATCCACCACGCGGGGGCAGTACGGGTTGGTAGATGTCACATGTATTCGAATTTTGGGTTCTAGGACATACCGGTTTCCTGACGATGTTTTCCTTCACCGTTTTGAGAGCAGTGGTGATGGTGGTAAAATAAGAAGGTGTCAACTCGCGCGCGCGCGAGTTTGACACACGCGAGTTGACGAATAAGTCGAAATAATTTAGACAAAGTAAAGCACCTGTCTAGGTTCGAACCTACGACCTATAACTCGTAAGTCGCAACCGTTACCACTGGGCGACCACTGCTCTTACTGTTACGGTTGTTATACTACGGAAATAAAAAATATAGCAGAAATCCAAGTGTAACTATCTAAACGATTTTTTAACTAGCTGTTGCCCACGACTTCATCTGCAATCCAGGATGAAAATTAGACTATGTCCTTACCTAGGTCATGGTCTATCTGTAGGTATGCCGAATTTGATCCAAATCCGTTCAGCCATTTTAGCGTGAAAGCGTAACAAACAAACATACAAAACATGAAATATTTTCTCTTTAAGTATAATATTAGTTTATAATAATCAAGAACCAGTTTTGATGCTAAGATAAAGTAAAAAAAAATAAGTGACACTCCGGGAGTGCCGACAGAAATGAAAATTTGAACAATTACGTGTGTATTTTTTGAATCGTCATAGAAACAAAACACAAATATAATACTTTGCCATCACTCACTGGCATATCGGAAATACATTAAAACCGAGTGCATCCCCAGGACAGCCGAACACATCCGAAGCGGTGTCGCCGTGTCGCTTCGCGCGAATTCAATGGTTTTTTCCCATCTCAAAAAATGTCTAACGCGCCTAAAGAAGTTTTCACTTCAAAAAGTTGTTATTTTTGAAGATGCAAATGTGTCCAATGAAATAACGAGTTCACTTTCTTCTGTTGGTTTCTAAACAGATAGAGATGCAAACCACGCTGATATCCGTATCGAAAACTCCGAGTATCAACAAAACTGTTTCACTTTTTCATCTCATAATTCAGAAACAAGATTAACTCCACTGCTCCAAAAATGGTCAGCGTTCAAAACGTTACGTTATCGATAAATCAAAATAATGATTACCACCCAATTTTAAAACACGATAGGTACAACTATAGAGAGATTTCTTAAGAGAAAGTGAATGATTTTGTTGTGAATACCTTCAAACTGGTTATGTGTAATGGGATCGCAATTTTTACTGGCGGATACATTTAATCGAACTATTGATTACGTTGGGGCACGTTTATAATGATTAGTAGTTATAAACTTATATAGATTGTAAACGCTCGGAATAGGTTTTAATCGAAAGTTTAATTTATGTAATGTCAGATGGTGCTAATTTTCTTTCATTAATTTTTACCAGTTTCAACATTTTATTTTAAGGCTTTAGAGACGTTGCGAAGGCCTTTGCAGACTATTTAATACATATACGTTTAGGTCTGCAAACCCAAAATGTCTAATGATGTAATATTCATTTCAAGATTCTAAGTGAAAAATACAAATGATCGCGGAACCACATGTGAACTTAATAAATTGGTAAAAGATATTAGGGATCATTAGAACTAAGATAGAGTGCAATTTACAAAAGACGCAACTTAATCTTTAAAAGTAGTAACTAAGGTTTCACTTAAGATGGTTTTTAATCGATTAATTAGATTTCAAGGAGGTTTACGACATATTTTAATAACATGAATTTAATAATAAAAACATTTTAGCAAAACCGAAATACTGTTAGCCCATAACTCTTACTTCGGCAGCGGAACGAGGTGAGCCAAACCACGCCCAGAGGGCATTGAACAGCATAAATACACCACAAATTCGACGACCACACAGCTTTAAAACTAGAATCAATATTAATATCAATAAATCTTTGGAAAAAGAGACCCAATATTGATGCCGTATCCTAAAAACAAGTCAAGAGATATCTAATACATTACGGAGCGCCGAACGTGAGAAATACATAGGTATGCCTCGAATATTGCGTGCGATATCCCCGAAAATATCCAATATTGTGCGCAGCGAACTTGATGCTACCCTCGTAAACTGATCATGTATAGGGCCGATATTACGCAAGCCCATTTGGCTAGTGGGTTTGTGATATCGACGTAGTAGTTCACACGTTCACGCACTCATTTCATTGGACTCGGGTGGATCAGACGACAAACAGAAAACTAGGCGCACAGGAAACAAGGGAGATTGATTAAGAGGTATTAAAAAATAAAAAGGAAATTAAATCGTAAATGATTTTGGGCTTGGCGAAGATCGGAAAGATTAGAAACAAGAGCTGGAATTTTGAGATTTTACCATGTCACAAAATTCGAATAAAACAGATAATCCTAAACGACTTCAAGTCTTTGACTAAACCGCTTCCTAAACAACAGGTTCAGTGATTCCTAATTCATCACATAAAGCTAATCGACGGAGACGAACGCCGAATGCTTAAATACGTGTAAATAAATAAAATAGCGCGCAGCTACAAAAATGTGTGTCAGTATGTTGAGTGCAAGCGTCGTCCGGCTTCGAAGGTACTAGGTTTGCTTGGACGTCATATTTTTTAACAAAGTCAGATTATTTTTGCTTCGCTATGGCAATGGTTGGCTGTTTTGTAGTGTGTATTATTTGTTACATAACGATGATTATTTGGTTCTCAAATTATGTTTTCTTTAAGAGATATAGTCCGTGAACTCATAAGATAGTCATATTTTTTTGAAAACTACTCTACTCCAGAGTAAATGTTGTTACTCCTTCAATCCTCAAAGGCTACAGATTCCATAAACTTTATTGATTGGCATCTCGCGTGCTACGCCCAATTAACAGTTATACGGGTAGAAAAGGAAAATATTGAACCACAACTAGTTAGTGAAGAAAATAACAAATTGATTACTAATTTATGGCAGATCCCCGAAGCAGATAATGCGATGACAGATCATTTATTACATGATGTTGTACGCAATTTGTTTTTGATATAACTTCTGTGGCAGCCCTGCAACCAGCCCTACTAAATAAACAGATATTTAGGAGTCTTTTGATTCGCACCTGTCGTGTTATTTGAACTTTTACAAAATGATTTGTAAACATTACAAGCAGCATGAAACGAGCGTACGAAATTTCGACGCTCTTTTACAAGTAAAAGGTATTCTTTACGTTGCGAAGTCGGGGATTAAAACTGTAATGGCGGAAATCCGTACCCGTTTTGTTCGCACATTACTGTCATTTATATTTAATAATTCATCTGCCTAGCCTTTTCCCAACTATGTTGGGGTCAGCTTCCAGTCTAACCGGATGCAGCTGAATGCCTGTATTTTTCATGGAGCGACTGCCTATCTGACCTCCACATAGTTACACGATAAGTACCCCTTGGTAAGACTGGTTGTCAGACTTTTGGGCTCCTGACTACCCGTAACGAGTGTCAAAGATCCACGAATGACAGCCGGGACCAACGCCTTAACGTGCTTTCCGAGGCACGGAGGGGTCTCGGTATGTAAAGATGGTTATCCATCCACAGACCACCCGCGGCAAGCGTACCTTAACCTGATTGATCGACCTGTGCGGCTGTTTTATATAGCCACGGGTCTCTCGCCCCTTTATATTTAACAATTATGACATAAAATGTGGGAGAGTAAGCTTAGGATATCAAGTTGCCATCATAAAAAAATATAGGTTTAGAATATCTTTCCTGTATGCTTTTAATTTATTACCACACACCTTTAGGATTCTGATTTAGTGAACATGGGGTTTAATTGAAATAGGAAATAATATTACTGAAGATATTTGCTGTTAAGACTGAACAGAGGCAATCTAATTAGATCATCTGACTTTATGCATCGATACAAAACTAAAGTGCTTGGCTGGGCACTAGTTAGTGTAAAAATATTATATATATTTCTGACTGATATATTGACAATAGTAGAAGTATGATATGTTATAGACTGGTTGCGGAAGGCAGAGGACAGGGTATTGCGGCGCAGCCTAGGAGAGGCCTATGTCCAGCAATGGACTGCGATAAGCTGAGTTTATTGATGGATTGATAAGTATGTATGTTTATATTTTTTCTTTGGTATGATATAAAGTCAATAACTATGCCCAACAAATGTACACTTCACCTTCATGAGTTATGCGGTAACCACCATTATTAGTTCTCACAACATAAGTTTTCCCTTCGGTCTCATTCCCCGAACGCATACATCTCGAATCTCATGGCCGGCTCTCAATTTTTTAAATGTCAATTAAAGTCGTAAATTTTTATCTTTCGTTCTTTGGATGCTGATTCAATTTCAGATAGCCATACATCTTTATATTTTTTAATTCGTATATTGACGCTTGCTGAATGAGAAAATTGTTTTTAATTATTGCTATAGGCTTTACGAACTGTGAAACGAATGTATAGTGTTTTTGTTGTAAATAATTTCTTGTTTTCGCAACGGTTGTTGTTGGGTGGTCACTTTAGGGAGCTTGATTAAAGGTTGACCTTACAAGTAATTTGGTCCGTAATTTGGTTTTGGTTTAAATTGTTGACATCCATACAAATTCATTTGAGTAACTTGTAATTTCCTTGTAACTGATTATATTGACATTTTGGAGGAGAGTGTGCCGATTGATGTGGCGGTGCTTGGGGGAAGGTCTATGTCCAGCAGAGGACGTCTTTCGGCTAAAGTGATGATGATTATCATTATATTTCTTTGTTTTGTGATCGTACTGAAGCATGATTATACTTGTGCATATTTTACACGCCCTAAATACAATGCAATAACAGTGTCACAATATATGTGCAAGGAACCGTTGTCAATTCTTCGTATTGCGTGAGAAAAAGAACGGTTGGAATATATACTTGTACTCATTGATGCTGAAGCTTGTAATCTCGATCATCAACATATCAAAAACTAGGTGCATGTTTATAGAAACCAGTCTAAATGTAGACTAACAAATAATAAAGATCTACTAAAATAAAACTCGATTTCATTTGCGGTCTTGAAATCTATCCATAATATTCTTCGGAACAAACTTAGGTGTGGTAAGACATGCCCTTGTGAGTAGGTACAGTGGGTTATATGTGTTAGCTGACCCACCTAAAAGTTAGACGAATTTGAACCTTCTGCAATTAGCAGTACCTAGATAAATGTGTTATTCGATTTCGAGCTTCACGAACTATATAGAACGACTTGTTCAAGGTAGGTAAATATTATAGAATACAGTTATGCCAATTTGATCTTTAACACGTAACCTTAGGGTAGGTAAGCTTTTGAATACTGTTTTGTCACATGATGGAGTTGTTAATTTCAACGATACTTGTTAAGTCGATTTGGTCTAGTGGTTGCAACAGTGAACCTATAGCAACATGGTTGCGAGTTCAAAACAAACTTTCCACTTCTTGTAGCTTTATGTTTACAATATTCAATTATGTTTTTTGAATCCAAAACATTATTTATATTAAATTAAAATAGTTAATTTAAATGAACTATTTAAAAACAAATACCTAACATGAGAAATAAAAAACAATAATGATTATGATAACGATTTTATTCAAAATAAATACAAAATAATCACTTACAAAATTAATTACTTGTTTTAAATATAAGGTATTCTATGATAAGCTTGAATTTTTGTTTCTTCGTTTCAACAATGTCTATAAAATACCCATTTTTATTTTTAAGTAGGTAAGTAATCAGTTACATGTAGTGAATCAACATGTTATATGTTTAGAAATATATATAGGTATTTCTATTTTATAACAATAACATCACCACATTAACTATCATACTTACCTACTTCTAAACTATAAGTGAAAATATTTTTTTAGAAAATAGTAATTACTAAAATATAAGTGAAAAAATAGCACTAAATACTTTGATGTTTTACCTACTTTATAATTTTTTTCTACTTAAGTATTTTTAGTTTTAAATATGGTTATGATCGTAAAAAGGACCTGCTTATTCATTGTATGAAACACTTCCATAGAAATTATGATGACAACAGTTTATTTAACACACACACTGACACGTAAGTAAGTATTGTTGACTGCGGGCGGTGGTGATATCATAATAGCGAAATGGAGCACCATGTCTTTCCACAATTTGTTGCAAGCGGCTTCGCATGCCGCACACCATGTTCCAGCAAGCATCACTTACTCTTCATGAGAACGTTGAAATCACAAGTTGCGCCAAATTCTCCTGACTTCTGATGAATCCCAATTTAAAATCATTTGACCCCACAAGTTTTCTATTGGGTTTACGTTTTAACCACAATCTGACTGTATTTCTGTGAAACAAAGAAATGAAACAGGTGTCACTATACGTTATAAAAAATATGTTTGCTTACGTCACGGCATAAGGAATAGTTAGGTATAAAAACAAAGTATAAAATTAGAAAAATACACTTACTGCTATAATATTATGTCTTCTAGCAATCTTTCTGATGCCAACATTCTCCTCGTGCAAATAGATTATTTTGTATTTTAAATAATCACTCAATTGAGACATGATAATAAAACTATAAAAAATAAATTAAAAACTTGGAAAAAGACGTTGTTTTCACAATTTAGTAAGGCAAGGTAAAACATATTCACGCGTAGTCACTGCAATTGTGCGTAGACTGGCTTTTAGCTTTATTATTGTGACGGTTCATTTTTATTTTCCTACCCGTATTTTTAGTAACATTTGAATACTAGTTTTATAATGAATACGCAATTACGCATATTTGTCTTTCAACTACCCACTTATTACAAGTTAGGCGAAAATATTACCGAGTAGCGCTAGTCTGATAAACTCATACAAATGAAATAACTCTTAATGTTACAGGCAGAGGGTTCAAATTCCTTCGTTTATAGGGTGGGTCAGATAACTCATATAACCCACTGTACAAACAAATTAACACATCTATCGAAAGTACCGCGTCATAAGTTATATCAAAAGGAGCCCAGAAAAAAGAATGTTCAAATAAGCAAAACAAACAAAACATGCGTTTCGGTCACAGATAGCGAAAGCTCTTATTGACACGTTGGAAAGTAGCCGCACTTGGGAGACCTTACATTTTTTATGTTGCTCTGTCAATCAACTCTCTTCCGTATTCTTTTAGTGATAAAGTCTTCGGGGATGGTAATCATAAGATTGTTGAACACCATCAGGCTGTAGGCGGACCTTATCGCCTATTGGACATTTAGGTTGAGTGCTCGTCGATAAAATTTCCCGTACTTCTTCAGGTGCATCAATCTTTTTGTATATCATTGAAGTTCCGACTGCTTACGTACTCCGGTTCGCCATATTAAAGACATGTGTTGAATTTTTTATCGATGCAAATCTTGAAACTGTCTTCGTAATTCAATTCGATTGGTTTACTTCGTTTATGACCGAGACATCATTCTGTTATTTAAATAAATACCGTTTTAAACGTGTGTTATTGTTTATTGTCACTTAGGTATACGATTTCAGAACGCAGCATAATTTTCCATTTCCATAATCTATTCACTCAATTTCTATTTGCCAAAGCGACATTTTCATGCAAAATCAATGCGTACATTAACCTCTGTTGGCTCATTCGCAGTCTTCTATTTAGTTGTAGTAACATTGTAGCATCTCTTGTAATAGCCTAGTGTATAGAAAAGTCTTCTTTCTTCCTTTTTGTTATGACTTATTCTTGGTTGAGGCTTTCCACTGCTTGTGCCTTTGGATCGTCACTTGAAATTTCGACGTGGACATTGTAACATGCATCTTATCTTACTCTAGTTTAAGTTGAAAGTTCTTTGCCTGTAATTCTATCAGTTAAGGCATCTGATATCCATCTAACACTTTATATCGGCCACGAGGCTTGTACTAAAACAAAAGTTGGTCGCATCAACGTCGTTAATAAACCGGATCCTAGGTGGAGATTCACTGACGGATCACTTCGGATCAGTACGTTTTATGGCTGATTTAAAATGACACCTAATGAATTGATATTGGGAAATGAAATCAAGAACATAGTCGAAAGTTTTATATTAATTAATGAATGGTCAATTGATCTATTTAAGTCTTATTATTTTTCTTAACCGGTTGAATGTCGTAACAATTAAAAAGCCGACGTGTCTCGCGTGGATCCACGTTCGCGCATAAGAAGGGTTAATTGCTATATTGTATGAGTTCTTAAAACTAAGCAGATGGCTTACAATTGATGCCATTTGCGACTAATTTCAAATAATATTGACGGCGAATATTTTCATTACCTGCTAAAATGTTACTGCAATTGCTTATTTATACCTCATAAACCTGATAGTTATGACTGTATTCAAGATCTCGGTCTATAGTGATTGATGTTTATGGGTAAGCGAGCGGCTTTTAAAAGACATGTTAAAAATTAATGGCTAGTGTGAAATTTTGTTCTGTAAAATCCTTCATTATATTTCTATCGTACTTATCTGTCTGTACAAGTAGGCTTATGATGTGGTGAAACAATTTATCAATCAGAAATATTAAAAAGGCTGTCACTTACGGCTCATATACTGACGACTTCGTCCGCGTGAAATTTCACCTTTGCCCCATTCACCCTCTTAGGGGTGGAATTTCGAAAAACCCTTTCTTAGTGGATACCTACTCTTCACAAAGAACACACCCTCCGAATTTCATGTCTCTAGGACCAGCGGTTTAGATTGCGCGTTGATATATCAGTCAGTCAGGACTTTGAATTTTATATATAAGTATAGAACATGTAACATAACATAACATAATTAGGCTAGGTATATACTGTTCACACTGCTGAGACACAGGCCTCCTCTTTGTGAGAGGGAGTGGGCTGTTATCCACCACGCGGACGCAGTGCGGGAGGGTGGATGCCACATGTCTTAAAATTTTTGGTTCTAGAACATGCGTTTCCTAATGGTGTTTTCCTTCACCGTTTTGAGAGCAGTAGTTACAACCGCTGTTTAAGCATGTAGCATCCGTACAGATACAACGAAGTTCACAGAATTCATTTAAGTTTCACAACTTTACCAATTAACAAGTCTTCAGCCAATTTTCACTGTGCTTTACCCATTGATTAAGAAACTTTCGATATCGGGTTAAAAGTTTACAAATACTCTCAAGTATTCGCCTGTCATGGACAGCGGCTCCAGAAAACCTTAGGGTTTCTTCAACCCACAAGGCATTGTGCTGAAATGAACTCCATTTGAGCAACGGTGGCCCAGTGGTCACGGCCGCGACTTACCACTTGTAGGTCGTAGTTTCGAACCCAGTCAGGCGCTTTATTTTGTGTAAATTATATCATCCCCACTGCTCTCCAAGCGGTGATGGAAAGTATCGTGAAGAAACTGGCATGTTCTAGAACCAAGAATTTGAAGACATGTGACATCTACCAACCTGCACTGGGCCCGCGTGGTGGATTACGGCCCACTCCCTCTCACTGAGAGGAGGCCTGTCTCAGCAGTGGGAACATTATAGGCTGATTATACTATGTTATGCCAACTCCATTCTGGGAAAGACGAAGATTAAGGCTGATTTAAATTTATCCAGTATTTCATGCCAGCGCTGGAATCCAATTTCACTGGATCAAAACTGGACCAAGGTAAACACTTTTCAATCCAGTCCACCACTCAGTGTCCACCTACTGATGCGATCTACTGGATTCAAACACTGGATTGTAATATTGGATCAATGTTAATCAGCCTTTATTAATGTAATTAAAGATGCAATGATTTGTAGCCATTAAAAAGTTGTGTAAAACACAAAGGGAATTGAGAAGTTTTCTTTTAAAGTAAGAAATTCTTGAGGTTTGCAATTAATCGTGCTTACTCATACGCGCACGCAAGGTGTGGCATTTCATATAACCGACGAAATTCCGACGGATTACAAGAAGTATTGTAATATCTTTCAGCAATCATAGATTTATTTACCATAATTTTTCTTTTTTTTTAAATGATTTTAATGATAATTTACCTATAAGTGGCTGTTTTTCAGCGAACATATTGGTTTTGTTCATTCACGATTGATTGGTTCCATTTGGTAAATTCTGGTACCAATTCCTTTTTCAGATGTATTTAATGTGAAGCAATTTATTGTGCCTAGACTAGCCATACATATAAAATGTAAAAAGACTGGATAAGTATTTATTCGTGCCTATTTCAGGTAGCATCCATGTTATTTGTAATAAGTATTCATCAATGTTTTTTTCTAGTTTCATAGAACATGCTGCTTCTCACATTTTGTTTACTTAATTGTTCTAACTGCACCCTAATTGCGTAACATGCTATCAATCACAATCTGAATCACTTTTGAAGGATATTGTGAATCCTTTGAGAGGGAGGCTAGCAGAAGGATTCAGCTGGGCTGGGCAGCGTTTGGGAAGCTTCGTCGAGTCTTCTCGTCGCGTATTCCACAGAGCCTAAAGACTAAGGTCTTCAATCAGTGCGTCCTGCCAGTTATGACTTACGGAGCCGAAACGTGGACACTCACGGTACGGCTGGTCCATAAATTCAAGGTCGCTCAGCGAGCTATGGAACGGGCTATGCTTGGGGTCTCTCTGAGGGATCGAATCCGCAACGAGGTGATCCGGCAGAGAACCAAAGTTGTCGACATAGCTCACAGAATAAGCAAGCTGAAGTGGCAATGGGCCGGCCATATTAGCCGTAGAACCGATGACCGCTGGGGTAGACGTGTTCTTGAGTGGAGACCGCGAATCGGTAAACGTAGCGTGGGACGCCCTCAGGCTAGGTGGAGCGACGATCTTCGCAGGCTGGCTGGTAGCAGCTGGATGAGAGTTGCCGAAAATCGAGTTGAATGGCGTGCAATAGGAGAGGCCTATGTCCAGCAGTGGACTGCTATAGGCTGATGATGATGATGATGTGAATCCATTGCTTCATATGCTCGAAAAATTTGCTCAACTCCGTAAATAACGACACACCTTTTACTGTCCAGGCTGCTCGTTTGTGGAATACATTGCCAGTTGAGATAAAACGCGCGCAGTCTATATTTGTATTTAAAAGACTCGTAAAGGAACATTACTTGTCATTGTGATCTTGTTCTCGAAACTGTAATTATCTATAGTCTTTATTTATTTTTGTTGCGTATATTTTTAGTATATACCTATGTATCTATTATTTTAGGATATGTATATATCTGTGTATCTATTTTAGTATATTATTACACCAACGACAACCCCATTTTATGTCCAGGCAAATCACTGTCCATTCCAAGGTTGCCTGGAAGAGATCGCAGAAAGCGATAAGGCCGCCCATTGTATATTTTTAGTTATCGATAATTCTTTTTGTTGTGTATTTTTGTGGTGTACAATAAAGTATATATAAATAAATAAATAAATAACGGAATAATTGCTGTTGAACTGTTAAAATGAAAGCCGTTGCTACTGTTCGTGTGTTACACAATTATTATCCTGCTGATTCTTACACACTACTTTGTCGTCAAATCTGATTGCCATGTTTCAGTATGTTTTAGCTTGTTACTTTCTTGGTGACTCTAATCAAACGAGCCCCTTTCTTCTTGAATAATAATTAGCTAGACGTTGACATCAATTACGGATCCTTTCCTCTAGGTCAAAAATTAAGCCTTGCGTAATTCTAAAAGTATTGGCACTCAAAATTCTTTCGTTCTTAGGCGTGGGAATTAAAGTGAGATCCGCAAACTTTCCAAATATTACGTATTCAAATGGTATAGAGGCAAGCCATCTTTATATTCAGCAATACAGTCGATGATACTTGGGACTGGGGTTAACCATGAGATAGATGGATACGGAAGGTTCACTCTTCATATTCATCGTCTGCCTAGCCTTTTCTCAAATATGTTGGGGATTTAGATTTCTTTTATCTCTTGAATCGGATATATTATTATATTATGTAGTTTGACTGTAAAGTTAATAGCTTGGATTTGTTAATGACAGGTTAGACAGTTTTGTAAGAAAGTTTGGCTTATGTAAAACGTGTGCATGTGACGAAGGTTAGGTATGTACAGTCAACAAAAGAGATAAGTATGCAGATAGTCGGCTATAGTTGAAGTTTAATAAGAAACCGATGGATGTTGTCGACTGAAATTTAATTTGATAAATGAGCTGTTTGTTTTCTATTAATAAAATTAAATTTTATTCGAGAACGTCCATCGGTTTCATACTAAACTTCAACTATATCCGAAGATCCTGCATACTTATCTCTTTTGTTGACTGTACACGTCGTAATAATGGCAAGATCAAGACCAAGTTGTTTCTATCTACCTATATACAGTCGTCCTCATAATTGATTCACCACCTTAAGGTTGAACTTCACTTGCACGTAATAAAACGACAAGGTCTATTTTTCTATGTGTCACTTTCATAGTTTCTACCTTAGTGACGTTTTATATTAGAGGGAATTGTTGTTAAAAGTGGTAAAGCGAGGTTGATTATAAATCTGCTTATATAAAACTAGCACTTTGCCCACGACTTCGTCCGCGTAGATTTTATCCGACAGGGCGTAAAAAAATGTCCTTACTAAGTTTTAAACGCTCTAAATTCTCTATGAGGGATTGTTTTTAGAAACTAAAAGTTACAGTATCTATTTACTGAGGCAAATATTGCCATTAACCAAAAGGAATAAGATTTTTCCCATAAACTTTGTGTCTGGCAAGTCGATTGGGAATGTTTCCATAACTTAACTCAACGATTATTTATACCAATTTTTTTATTTAATTAAGGCACGCAGTAATATTCTCTCCTTAAAAATGAACGACCCCTTTTTGCCGTCAGGGTTCGATTTTCAAAAACCCAAACCTTATTATTGTTTATTTTCTGTCAAAAGTATTAATACTGAGTTTCGAGTTTATCGGACCGCGCGTTAACATTCGGGCCCATTTTTTTCACATTACTTCAAATAAATATTGAAGACTTGATTCCGTACGATTATTCATTGTTTATTTAGGTCTGTCGAGTCGAATAAAATATAGCGAGAATTCAATCATGGGTAGTGAAGCGTGAACGATCAATTTTTGATACTTTCATCACAACGGTCACATACTCAGTATTCACGAATGAGTAATTGGCAATATGGCGTAACATTTAAAATCCATGTATGAGTTATTTTTTTTTATTGTATTGAAAGCGCTACACAGGTTACGAGAATTTAGTATTTGGAAGAATTCGATATAATCCCAGAAGCTAAGAACAAATCTGGGGTCCTACTCCCTGAGTCCGTCAACGAAGATATGGGCCCGACCGAAAATAGTTCGTAATTTTGGAGAGCCCATTGCAAGTTTCGGATTGTCGAATAGTTTAATTTTTCGACGGGTAAAAACACATCTGGAGTAGGGACAAATTTCAGATCGTGGTGATAATTCTTAGGTCGGGAATTTTATAATATGTTATATTTCTCTAGTATCTAAACAAATAGACATCGCCGGCATAATTATCCTAGAACCAGAAGACGTGTGAAAACTTCCAACCCACACTGGGCCCGCGTGGTAGATTACGGCCCACTCCCTCTCACAGAGGCCTGTGTGGGAACATTGAAGGCTGATTATTGCTTATGTTATTCAAGCATCTAGACAGAACGGTCCTCAACCTCACTTTTTACCTCCTACTCCAGAACAAACTCAGAACTAATT
Organism: Hydraecia micacea; assembly: GCA_914767645.1. NCBI lineage: Eukaryota > Metazoa > Arthropoda > Insecta > Lepidoptera > Noctuidae > Hydraecia > Hydraecia micacea. The sequence goes on from OU611785.1 coordinate 5,182,879, forward strand.
TATAGGACTAAATTACACCAGTTCCACGGCGGCAATGGCGTGTAAGTGATCAACATCAAATTGGACATGTTTCAATTTTACTCCTCAATCTGTTTGAACATTTAGTACGAGACAGTAAACCTACTTAGTCTACAATTATGCTTAAAAAGCAAACATGTTCTGAGGCCTTGATGTGGTCGAGTCTTTGATGGATTGGGTTCTATCGATGTCGCGCTGGTCAATAGTTTTTTTTTCTATCTTTTTATTGGGCAATAATTAGAAAACAAACTAGGCTGACTGATTGATGTAATTAATAATTTTGTACTTGATTTAATTATGGTCTGGAATGAAAGTATCAAAAGTCTATCCAAATGAATGTTTCAAATTGATGTTATTTCAAGTTAAACAAATATCAACTTTATTTAAATGGTAATTAAGTAGATTTCAGAGTGATTACCACTCTAGAAAAAGTTATAAAAATGTTTGAAGTTGTAGCGTAAACTGAACTTTATTGTGTAGGTTTTAAAGTTATTTTTCCATAAACTTATATTTGTTTACATTTATGGCAAATAAGTCGCGAACGCAGATTAACGACATTTATTTTGTCGTGTATAGCTTAAGTTAACATTATGCATGTATTCGCCATAGGGTTTGGCAGACACCCACATTTTGCCAGTTATGTTTAAATCCCATGAAATAGGGGACGATCCTATTGTTATACCTGAATATTTATATTCATTTTGTCCTCTTTAATTGATATTTTGAGTAGTGGTGGCCCAGTGGCCTACCACTGGGCCACCACTACTCAAAATATCAATTCTATCAAAACTCACGACCTACAAGTCGTAAGTCGCGGCCGTTACCTATAACGGCCGCGACTTACGACTTGTAGGTCGTGAGTTTGAACCTTAGAAATGTATATGCTTATGGTTCGAACCCTTTACTTTGTGTAAATTATTTCATCTCGACCGCTCTGTGAACGGTGAAGACAAACATCGTGAGGAAACCGGAATGTCCTAGAACCAAAAAAATCGAAGACATGTGTCATCTACTAGCCCGCACTGGGCCCGCGTGGTGGATTACTGTTCACTCCCTCATACCGAGAAAAGGTCTGTGGAACATTTTAGGTATATTATGTAGCTAATTGATATTTGAAATAGGGCAAAGACGTCATTTCGTATCGAAGCTGTTGAATAAATCAGAAATTTAAACAAGAAGTTCGCAAGATGACTGAATCATTAGAAGTGACTGAATCATTAGAAGTAAATAAATCTTTTAAGATTATCTTTTCGTCTTATTTACGAGTTGGCACTCGAGACTGATTGAGCTCGAAACTCGAGCAATAAAGTGGCAGTGATTTGTAAATAACGATGAACATAAAGAAATAAGTGTAATAGCACTTGATAGGTAGTAGCAGGATAAATAGCGTGGTCTCCTAGAAAAGCATGTGTCGCATCCGGGGCGGCGGGCACGCGACGCGCGCACGCGCAGTCAGAGACGTGACACGTGCGATGGAAGAGAGTGCGGGATTTGAAAATATTTTTATTCATTCAGGTTGCTGTGGATCATTTTGTTAAAGTAGAAGGCCTTTGTAGTTTAGGAGATATCGTCAGGGTAGAAATGATGTTTCTGTGGACAATTCTAGAAATAATTTTTCGTATTTTTTCTATAATACACACATTCAGTTTAATTTTTAACTGGTATTCATGTTTTAATACGTGTTTTTTCCCTACGGCCAGACCTCCTATTAGAACAAACAACTCACCACCAACCATTGGATCATTGACTGTGAGACTGCATCAAAAAAATCGAAATCAAAATTAATTTATTCAAATTAGGCTGAGAATCAGCACTTTCCGAACGCCAATGCAACTGCGACATAGCAACTGCACCAATGTGTAGGGTACAAAAGAGTCCTGTCTAAGGGCCTTATCACATTAGCGGTTTGTGAGCGGCTGCGGGGCGGGGCGGGCGAACAGAATGCGTCGCGAACACGCCGCGGCTGCACAGCGAAAACGTCGCGGACGCGTGGCAAATTCGCAACGTGTTCGTCGCATGTTTGTAGCAAGTTAACGACGTACAATATACTCAGATGGCGTCCACGCTGCTATTCGCGGCGATCTCATTGCGCGTCCGCAACGAATTCGCTGCGCATGCGCCGCGTGTTCTTGGCGCGCCCGCTCCGTTTTGAGGACGCTCGCAATCCGCTAGTATGATAAGGCATACACGTTATAGAAAACTAGATATTCTTTATTCTGTATTCTAAATTAAAGTTACAACACCCTTCCTTTTCTCGACTGTCTTGCGTGTCACCATATCCAGGGCAATTCCGGCGATTAAAAAAAAAACTTACTCAGTTCAAAGCTCGCACTCTCACCGCGCGTACACCACCATACGTACATACGTGCATCTGGCAGTGACAACAGCCCACTTGCGAGCATCCTACTCGCGACCTTGCCGACCGACATGCGACATGTGCGGAGATTTCACTTCCTCTAGACGAGCTTAAAAAATTTCATCAAACGCGCTTCGATGAAATTTTGATGCGGAAGTGTGTGTGAGATTAGTATGATATTGGAATGTTGAGGTTTTTTTTGTAAGGTATTTAGTGTACCTATATTAAATTGTCGTGTACATAATCAGCCTATAACGTTCCCACAGAGTGTTCGTCCGCGTGAATATTCTTGTTCCTCCAACCTACCCCGTCGCATCGTATCGCCTGCGTATCGCCTGCCCGGGCTATTACTATTCGTTTTCGCGTAGCGTAATTTTTTACTTTTTTTTCTTTTTATTCGGCTCTCTCCGATTTTGTTTCTTTTCTTTCTTGAATTGGGTTATCAAATGCAAAAATTACCTCTCAAATCCGCTTGTTAGTTTCAGAGATTAGAGCGTTCAAACAAACAAACTCTTCATCGTCTGCCTAGCTTTTTCCCAACTATGTTGGGGTCGGCTTCCAGTCTAACCGGATGCAGCTGAATACCAGCATTTTACATGGAGCGACTGCCTATTTGACCTCCACAACCCAGTTATTGGGTAATACGATACCCCTTGGTAAGACTGGTTGTCAGACTTTCGGGCTTCTGACTACCCGTAACGACTGTCAAAGATCCATGAATGATAGCCGGGACCAACGGTTTAACGTGCTTTCCGAGGCACGGAGGGGTCTCGGTATGTAAAGTTGGTCACCCATCCACAGACCAACCGCGGCAAGCGTAGCTTACTCTGATCGATATTCCTGTGCAGATGTTATTATTTAGCCTCGGGCCTCTCCACAAACAAACACTCGTGCTTTATTATTAGTATAGATATAAGCAGAACGGTTTTGTAGGATCACAAAAACTTCCCCGGATTCTATTGGGACTACAGTGTTCTGGCAGCTTTTCTAATGTGGTTCTGTTCTTCAAATAGGTGCTTGTTTTAATTACAGTAGAATCGCTAATTTATAGACCGTACACAAACCGATTCGATTTGATTTGAGTCTCAAGTTGTGTACTTGTAATAGTACAGCTAATTTTAATCATCACCCTTAAAGATATCGTATGCTACCGTATTTATTATCACAAATTAAGATTCGTGTAGAAACTATTCTAGTAGTAAAGCGTGATAGTCCTGGTGTTTGAACTTCTGTGTGTGTCTTAGAAACAAAAGCATAATAAATACTAGTTTTATTAAAATAATAATTCAGCTTTCTACGACACTCGCAATAACCCTAAGACCACAATCCCACAGTATCTACATCTTCGTTTGTATTAGACAAGCGAAGGAAAAGAAATTTTTGACAAACACATCATATCCGGTGAAAACATGTCCTCCGAACATGTACTAGACGTGGGAAATTATGTTTATAACATAAATAATCGAGGAATGTCTTCTTATCTCAGACTTTCGTTTTGAAACTGAGATATGTAAGCTCTTCAAGTAATGAAGATATGACGTCTTTCATGTTTGCGCCTACGCAAACTTATAACATCGTCTTTTATTTACTGTTCAAAGGAAATTAAGTGTCTTACGAACACGAGTTTTCTTGTAATATCGGTGAATGTGAGAGCTCTCGTTGTCAATTTTTGTTTTGATACAGTACATTTTGTATTTATTATTTCAACAGCATCGATGTTGATTGCTTGATGTCTCGTAGTTATTATATACGGGACTATTTAGATTTTAACAAGTCTAAACGTTCTATGTTATTTGAGATCATTTTTGTAAGCGAATGTTAGAAACCGCATCAAACTATGAAGATTTTGTTTTCAAAGCAAATAAAACAATGACTTGTATCCGTTCGAAATTCGAAGTTTAATGTTCATTTGTTTATTTCCGGCCAGTTTTCGTTGTAGCAGTCAAGTCTACGCTATAAAAAAAAATATATGGATTCTCAGTTCCTACGAAATGTATGGGAAGTACTGTGCAATATCTGACTTTTATAGTGCTCAAATCTGAGTTGGTCCGATAAAGGTATACGAGTATAGTCCTTATAGGAACAGGATCGATTAGCATCAAAAAAGTTTTTATGAAAATTGCGCATTTTCTTGCTGAGTGTAAATTTTTTTCAAAATATGTGAATGCAGATCAAAACTAAGTGCCCCGTCTCAAAAATCCACCCTATATACACCGTCCCGATATCAATCGTCGAGCAGTTGCCCACAAGACACGACACCCATGTGGTCGGAGGATCCTCCCTTTTCTATGGATTATGAGTGAACTTTACACCGTGCTCTTCATACCTCTATAAACCAATATAAATTCCAGTGTCCTCTCGATATGTGCCTTCACAGTTCACACCACTATTACAGACCATGCCTATATTCATTATAATTTTATTACCGTCCTATGATCGTTAGTTTGTTCAATCGTTATGACTCGTCTCTTACGATGTGTGGTTTATCAGTCTATTATTTTTTGTATCAGATATCAATAAAATAGTCAAAATAGTGTCAATACTTTAATTTCTAATACGTTTTCAGTTTTACGAGTATCAAAAACAATTTGTTACTGTTACTGTTAGCCTGCATCATCCCACTGCTGGGCAAAGGCTTCTCCCCAATTTTTTTATACGTGAATGGACACGCTCTTGACCTCGATCACGCCTGATGGAAAGCAATTGATGAGGTATATGATGGAACGAGCGTGCCCAGAAGTTGCCTAAGGCACTGGAACTCCCACGCATCGACGAAACACGAAGAATTGGCAAGTCAAATAAAGTGTTGGGTGTGACTGTCCAGGATGCGCCAAGCGCTCGGTTCAGTTGAGTAACTGGCGGAACAAACTGCGCTACACGAGGAGGCTTCTTCATGCATCCTCATGACTTCCAGCTCTTTTGATCCAGGGTTAAAGTGGACCATTGGTCGTTTGTTTTGTTCAGGTTGTCCCGCCATCTTCTACGGGGTCTGCCCCGATGCCTTCTAGCTGTGTCAGGGCTGCACGTGGTGGTTATTTTCGTCAACAGCTTATATATTCGCAACACCACACTGCGCTCCAAAAACAATTTGTATTTTTTTTATTTCTCTTAATTTTGTAGGTTCTGCTTATACTTAATTGCAATTTTAAACTTTTATTATATAACATCTTGACTCTAAGCGTTTTGTAAATTAACTTTTCCTATCTAAGAGAGCCTGGTGATCCGTAACTCAGGACCCTCTTATCTCGGACACCTTTCTCTATTTAAAATTGTTCATTATATTAACCAATGGAACTGAGCTGGACACATCTGCCGCATGTCAGACGACCGATGGGCCAAACTTAACGACCTAGTGGGTCCCTCTTAGTGGCAAGCGACATCACGGCAGGTCCAGATGGAGATGGCGGGATGAGCTGGACTCCTTCAACAAGAACTGGTCTTTAGCAGCTTTGAACAGAAAGAAGTTTAAAAAGAGTAGGGAAGGCTTTGCCCTGCAGTGGGACAGCACAGGCTTATAATATAATATTAACCAGTGCCTGTAATATAATCTTATATTCTTCTATATAAATAAATCAAAGTCGGGTTAGTTACACCGTTTATAACACAAGAACGGCTGGACCGATTTATATGATCTTTGATTTATTGGCTTTGTCTCCGCCCCGAATATCAGAATAACTATTAAAACATGGGAAAAATTCACAAAAAAAAAATGAAGATAATTCATTTTCTTATACATTAATTCTTATTGATTCTGAGGCGGTGCGATGTTCGACGGGTCAGCTAGTAAATAATAAAAAAAATATATTTTTGACCAGAACAATCATTGAATCATTGGAGACTTTTCTAATGCTTATTGAATGTTATCATAATTATGGCAGAATAATAATCATAATCGTTTATTTGTGTGTTTTGTGGCTTATCAGTATGGGATTGAAGTTCACATGTCCGTCGTGTAATTCGGAACACAACTATATCCTACGAGCGTATATCTTGTCGAACACTTTGATGCTCCTTCGAATGGAAAATATAGCTGATGTCTACTTATATGTTATTCCGGAGGGAAATCATTTAACTTTGGATCCCTCCTTTATTAGCGGTTTCTTCAGAGCGAATGATTGCGGGCTTGCTTCCCTTTTGGGGGTAACAATAATTACTTATTGTAGGAAGTTAAAAATTAAAATATTCATTTCTGTTTAATTCATAACCAGTTATAGTAATTTCCACGTCTTATAAGTGAAGTAAACGTTTTGAAAGTCGTATTTCTAAGCATTAGGTCATTAAATTAATTAATCTGTAACTGTTACCAATGGTTTATATCCGCTTACAGAAAGTTATGAAACCATATCAATTTGCTAAGGCACTAATCTTATATAATATAAAATTCAAAGTCCTGAAAAAACGCGCCCATCGCCCTTGGCTTACTATGAGTAATATCATCAGCTTTTTTGATAATCCGGGGAAGACAGGTTAATCTTTTCCAATTTTCTACGAGTACATACATCTAAACCTCCCTAATAATGTTAATTTACACGTCATGACGTATCGTGTGACAGATCATAATTACGTGTTTGCCAAGTTACTGCTAACTGTTGCACCAGATACTGTTGCAGTTTCATCACATGTAGCCTTACGTCATTCTAGATACGTTTATCCTGAGAGAAAGATTACAAATTTTACGTATATGCATCGCCCTGACCGCCTCAACCGATTATCACCCACCAGTGCTACATGAAGGGATAACTAATTGTTATATTCAAATAAAGGGTCCTTTATAATATGAAGTCATTCTAATCTACTTAAAACAATAAAAATGCTCACTCAATAATTTAAAGAAAGATAAATATTTGATTTGGGACATGCACAGAAAATACAAATAGTAAAAAAGGAGCATTTCAAACTCACAAAGTTACATTAAATACAAACAAAAAAAAAAAACCTGTGCGAGGCCAAAAAAACTCCTATCTCAGCATAACGCTGCGATATGCGCAATCTGTACTAAAACAACATATTTTCTTCCTGTACACACATAATTACAATATAACTATATACTATACACTAGATACTAAAATAAAAGACTAACTAACCTACTATACAAATAAAAAATAAAAAACCAAAGGACACTTAGGCGTCGAAGTACTCAGTTCTTCCAATGTACAAAACTTATCACTGTCAGAATCAATGAAGTTTACTTTAGTATAGTAAGACAGTAATAGTAGAGTAGTACAATACTAGACGGTATGGCTCAGTTCAGTTATACTCGTATATAACGTATACGTAGTTTATACGACGGGTGGTCCGCCCCGGCTTAGATATCTACATCAAGCCCATTACTAGCATTAGGAATCACCGTGTGTAGTTTCGAACGTTTTCATTTGTTCTATGACAATGCTTCTGTATAGGTTTGTTTACTGTATTGTGTTTTGTTTGCTAATTTTGTTATTTTCTTGTGTTTAAATTTTATTTTAAATTGTATTTTACCTAACCTACTTTAGTATGTATGTGACTATGTGTATCACTTTTTAGTTTGAAAATTGCTCTGTGCCTTGGGATTATATTCTGTGATATTGTGCATGAAAATTTAAATAAATAAATAATTGATATTTCTCATTGTAAATGTATTCTTGGATTATGTGGAAAAGATAGAGGTTTATATGAAGTTAAAAACGAATTACGTAGAATCGTCTAAGCAGGTGAAAATTGCAATCTAAACCTAAATGAAAAAAATATATATTATTATCATCAGAAATGAATAAAACCTCAGTCTGTTATTCTTTTTTTTGTTTTTCTAAATTAAGATTTTAATAACGTAATCATTCATCATCTGACTAATAAAATCTATTTACGTTTCGAGTAAGCCCCATGAAAGCGGTAAATGTAAAACATGAGCAAAAACACGAATGCTATTACACGGATACGACAATGACAGTGACACGCGACTGCGCGGGCGCAACACACAATACAGTGGCGTTATGTTCGATTGTAGGTACGTCATCCACTGTGAATGCAACGTCTCAGCTGTCACGGATCAATACACGCATGACGGAGATTGTTACGTGTAGTGTAACAATTTGTAGGATAACGGATTTTAGTACAAATTAAGATTTTATATACAATTTAGGTAATTTTCCCCACATTTTTAAAAATTTATGTAGTCTGTAATTTAAGTCATCCATTCTTATAGATCAAATTTTTTGGTTAATTTTTTTATTTCTTAAGATCTAGGTGGAACCAAGCATCGTTTACCCCTACCGGGGGAGCGAGAGTAAATAGGTGCGTAAGCACACCAGCGCCCCGACCAGAGGTAGCTGAAGAGCATCGTGGGGTTTTAGTCAGTAAAAGTCTGACAGATTCTTCCGGTCGCTCCAGGGCGAAGGAAAAAGCCATGAAAATTTTCCAAGCACGAAAAAATAAGCTATGACCCTTATCGACTATTTCTGATACTAAAATCGAAAACATAGCTTTGAAAGTTAGGGGAGGAGGAAGCTGTTTGGAATATTCAACGATCTTTGGAAAAAAATAGGTACTTTATTTGACCTGTCCCAACAAACGACACGCAGCACGTATTGATCCTATAAAGATTTATAGCATCAATAACAATGTATATTTTAGAACGATTTTAATGTTCTGGTCCATTATAATGGCCATTAAAAGATAAATAAATCACTACTACTACACTACTACTACTACTACTGCTACTATTTTTGCGTCATGTTCACCGCAAATAAACGTTTTTTCTTTCTTTCTTTCTTTCTACAGAGGACAGGGGTGAGGCGGCGGTTCGCAACGCACGTACTGAGTAATGCGCCCCGCCCCGCCCCTCCGTCCCACCGCTCACATACCTAAGGCACGGCCAACTAGTTCTGCGCGGACTATAGTACCTACACAATACTGCGCAAAATATCTTTTATGGGCCTCGGGATCAAGAGAAAGTGGTGTACGAGGTTACGACTCACGATCCTTCGACCTTTAATATTTATGTAGGATTGATCTATGTCTCTATCTAGATACTGTAAAGGTTGTCTGCAAAAGGCGACCTTATGTCGTATAGACTGGCAAAAAAATAACTCTGGTTGCATTCAACCATTCAATTGAATTTTGAATTAGCTTTCAAATAATTTTTATTAGGTTTCTGATTCGAAAAAACCACAGGGATCTAATAGGCGTGTAAAAGTAAACACGTTTCCTTGGAATAAACGGAATAAATAAAACATTTAATTATTTAACACCCCCACATGATATGCTGACAGTACTATGCCAGTTCATATTTTAAATGAAAAGTTACATAAAACCAGGGTGCATTAATATCCTATTTTTAAAATTGCACTAATTACAGGAAACCATTTCACTAGATACGACATGAATGTTTACTTTGATGAATGAATATAGAATGTTCATGATTGTGTGCTAAGATTGTGTGTAATTTCGTTCAAAGGAACCTAATTATTCGCGCTACTGATAATTTAATTATCGCAGCGGAGTTCTGTGCTGGCACAATCCATACTAATAAACTAGTTACTAATTTACTAATAATATTATAAATTCTAAAGTAACTCTGTCTGTCTGTCTGTATGTTACCTTTTCACGCCTAAACCACTGAACGGATTTCAATAAAATTTGACAGAGAGATAGATTGCATCTCGGGGAAGCACATAGGATAGTTTTTATCCCGATATGCTCACGGGATCGACACTTATGCGGGTGAAACCGCGGGGCGCAGCTAGTATAATTATATTTCCATCGACATTTTAAGAAAAATAATGCATAAGATTACTACGGTCAAATAAAGGGAACGTTGTATCGGTGGCCTGAATTTGTTGTTATTTGCAGACAATTATTTACTGTGATAAACACAAGCATTCCCTTTCCCTTGGAATAGTTAACCAAGTCGTTTTTTACGACACCAGCAGCTGGGAAAGGGGTGACCCATTTAGACCCTTTATTATTAGGTACCGAATCGTTACAAGTTTCAAAGCAATTAAAAACTCTCACACAGTCGGAATATCAGAGGGGCAATTCTCGTAATTTTAAGAACGTTCACAGTCCGATCTCAGTCTCAATCTGGCAAAAATACCTCAAATATCCCTACATTTTTGACAAGTTTTTGACATTGATTATCGCTGAGATGAGATTGCGACTAGATTTTGAACGTTTTTAATTACTGGAATTGGCCTTCTGATAGTAAAGGGTTATTTATGTTACACGTCTATCAAACAAATAAACAAAACCTTATCTTCTACAATATTATATTATGATTTATAAAGAAAGTGAAAACACATGTGAATACTTCAAGATAACAACCAAAACAAAATCTTCAAATAAATCAATATAATATAATAGGCATTGTCCAATTTCGTGTCACATTCCTGCATAATGTCACCCAAATATAGCAAAGAAACTCGAAGGTGAACAAAAGAAACTCATTATTTATTCGTCAATTTTAATAAAAATTTACATAATTTTCTAAAAATAATGTATGTAATGTTTTCTTTTTTATGTTGCTACATGTGTTTTTAAAATGTTATTGGGCACTTTCAGAGTTGCAATACAAATGAATTTATTTCTCATCACAAATGTTGTTGTGGACAGGAAGTGCTTAATCTAAAAAATAGGCTTAACATTTGTGAGAGACTGGTGCCCGAAAAAGGCATATAATACCTGTGTTACGGGTCACCAGGCCCCCCAAGACTTACATAATTTATATTATGTACATACTGATTGAGATGAACTGTTAGAGGTCGTTAGATTCAAACCCATTTTGTTTTCTACATAAAGGATTCTATCTACCAGTACCTCCCGTCTGGATATCAGCTTTTCGTCTCCACAGGACTGTGTTGCTGACATTCTTCCGGTCCATAGTTTCAAGTCTTCAGATATGTTCGATATACCGGTAGATACGATATATTAGTATTCACAAAACCCGCACATAGCACAGTTCACAAAACACAATAAAAAAACTAGCGTAACTATAAACTAAATATACAGGACTATAAACGAAACCGATTTTGGCAGGAATGCCTGAGCGATTTGACATACACCCGCTCGCAATGGTGTTTCAATAGATCACAGATACAGAGAACTCTCCGAATTAGCACAATAAAATATTTTTTCAAGAATCATTTGAAAGTAATGTATTTGTGTTGATCTTTTCTTAAATTAAATTGATCCATCACAGCTTCGCAATATTGCTACAGTACTCAATGCTGCTGTGAATAGATGATTGAATACCGATTACTGTATCATACAAATGTATCTTGTCATGGTGATTGATCGTCTTTTGTTAAAGCCGTGGACTTATGTCATTGTGTACAAGACTTCGTGGCGATTATAAATTTACAATCATTTCGCGATTAGTATTGAAGATTACTGTCGATAAAACTGTCTTAAATCTTCTATGAGGGTTTGTTTTTGTTTTGTTGTTATTTTATGTACTGAAAAATGTTTAGTGGTATAGATATGAGATGCATCTTCTTAGCGTATCGTTGGCAAAAGTTCAAACATGTGCATCTTTGGCCCAAAATTCAGGTGCAGGAACTCCGCTCACTAACGCGGTCATAAGATAATCATGTGCACAGGTGACATGCGGCGCAGGATGGAAGTAATTTGTGTTTCACAAATCTTATGAGAAAATCATCAATACCTACTTTATCGATGATTTTAGATTTTATAAACATGAATATACTCAAAAAGTTTCGCTGAAGACAAGTTTGAATAACGACAGTACTAAAGATCTTCATATGAATAATCAGTGGGAAACAAAGATTCAAGATAAAGGCGTCGAATTTAATAGCACTGAATACATTATAATCTTATCAATATGTCATCTTAATTTATTCTCAAGTAGTGTCTTGATATTAGTGATCTTTAAGCCAGCGATTATTAGTTTTTTTTTGCTGACCCATCAATAGTTCATTATTTCGCCATTGTCCAAAACAATTCGACAAGGAATCGTACTAATTATTATGTTACATGTAAAAAATTTAGGACATTTTTTGTCTTCAAAGTTCTTTTGTGTTGGTGAGGGTCATCAACACTGTCTAGTGTTAGATGGCTATCATAAATATCAATAATCGACCGTAGGTATGTACAGACGCCAGTACATCAAGCTACCCCAATCTGTCCAACTTTCCCAATCAATTTTGAACCTTATACTTCAGCGATAAAGTTGAAAATCTATTAAAGAAATTTGACAGATTGTAGTAACTTCATGTGCTGGCGTCTGTACAAGAAAACCGCAAGTGGTTCTACGATAGAACTAAGAGAAGAAGTCTCTGCTAGTTCTATTATGAGTAAAAATTATGTATTGGACTGACCCTTTTCACCTTGACTTTTCAGCGATCGATCCCTTGTTTACAGCAGCAGCCAGCAGTTAGCAGCCACGGCAGGTTGGCGCTGCAGTATTCCACGCGCGCCACTCGAGAGTGGGTGCGGCCATTATAGGAATGGGCGCACGGGGAGGTGGGACCCGCTGAGGAACAGCGGGTCGAGGCCTGTCGGGGAAGCGGTGAATGTTTATGCGAATTCCGCACCCCTGGCCATAGGCAGAGGTGGAACACCGCGGTAGTTTTAGCCGGTAAGAGTCTGGCATGTCCCTCTGTCACCCCCACGATGGAGGAAATCCACGAGGATTTCCGCCGCGCACCAAAAAAAAAAGGTGTCCAAAAGCAGTGGTAAACATTTTCATCAGGTCTATAATATTCCCACTGCTGGGACACAGGCCTTCTCTCGGTGAAAGGAAGTGGGCCGTAATCCACCAGGCGGGACCAGTGCAGGTTGGTAGATATCACATGTCTTCGAATTTTTGGTTCTAGGAATGGCCGGTGTCCTCACGATGATTTTCCTTCACATTTTTGAGAGCCGTGGTGATGAAATAATTTATCCAAAGTAAAGCACACCTGTCTGGGTTCGAACCTGCGATCTACGACTAGTAAGTCGCGGTTGTTACCACTAGGCCACCACTGCTCTCAGGCCACCACTCCTCTCCTCACTTAGGCTATTTGGCTGTTAACCAATCTTTACTAACATGAATAAATTCGCTGAAAGGTTATGAACAAATTCAACAAATGCGTCTTCTACCCAAACATAAAACTTATCTAACTCACTTTTATAAAAACAGATACACGTGTTTTGTCACTTTACAACAAGGCACTAAGCCAAGCAACATGTACGGCGTATATCAAAATATTAGCCACGGTTTAAATTATTAACGAGGCAGAATTTATCTCTTACTCGCGCGAGAAAATGAAAGGCGGATGATATTTTACACATGTTTATAAATCCAGAGTTATGGGAGTAATACTTCACTTACTAAACAGCTAAGCGTTTAGTGAGTGAATGAAGTTTATTTTCGAATGGTTAACAAGATACCAGCTTCCCTTAAGAGGCTGGTATCTTGTTGACCAGACAACAAGGCGGTTCATACTGAGATGATGATCGATAGAGATGTAACATGAAGACATTTTGCGATGGTCTCTAATAAATTAGGAACGGGTCTGAAGGATAATGTTGACTATGATAGTATGTATACCGGTAAAACGGGGTGAATAGGGATGCAGGGGTGAATCGGGACGAAACTTTAAAATGGATTTTAACGTTGATGTAATAAAGTTTATTGCCAACAAGGACACTTAATCGTTAATTATAATATAATAAACACATTAGAGTCCTTTTTGCAAAAAAAAAACAATTATTTCAATGTTAAAATTCATTTTAAAGTTTCGTCCCGATTCACCCATGCATCCCTATTCACCCCGTTTTACGGTACGTTATTTGTGTCCCAATAGATTTGCATATGTCCCAGTGACCTTTAGGTTCCTTGAATGTTCATGCACTTTATTTTGGGCTCTTCCTTATCGTATTGAGAGAAAAAAAAACATCGAGAGACTCCTCTTAAAAAGCCTGCGGTCGGGTAAAGTTCTGCAAAATGATATTAATAAAGAGATATTATTATATTAGATTAACTTAAAAGTTTTAACGTTCTTTTTTTTATTGTCTTCATTTTTTTTTTAGATTTATTGTTCTTTTTTCCTGTGCGTGTTCCAAATAAAATATTTTTCTTTCTAATCATTCTGCTGCGGGAACTAATATATATAACTTTCAACAAGGATTATTTCAAGAATATGGAAAGCTATTTCCCGTGATTGCCCCCATAACAGCTTTATAACGTAAAAGTACCATCTTCAACAGTAGTTGTTATGATAGTCAGCTTATGGCTTGTCGAAAGGTCAGGTTAAAAGACAGGGGTGATTTTACTAGCAGTAAATGGGAAACGGGCCTTCAACCTGTCAAAGCCTAATAAAATTATGAATATGTATTTGGATTTAAATAGTCTGTGCTTCGTAGTGTTGAGAGCGTAAGTGGGTTATGTATGGTAATGAATGAATATGAATTTACAATTAAGATTCAAGAAGTTGATAATGAATATGGAATCAAAGATGTTGCTGATTGTATGAATGACTCACTTGGAGTTTTAGATGCATTTAACACTTTTATTTAACTACAACCTGCTATGTCAATCAAAGTTTGTGAAGCTAATCACAGTATTCAAATAAGAAATAAACGTGCTGTGCCATATAATCGCAATTTTGCATCAAGTTACAAATTTCTCCTTGCGAAATGTGAATTTTGATAGGCACCAAACCTAATAGCATATAGAAATATGTATTGTTCCCGAAGATATCATCTCCAGCACTTTGGCAGACAAGATGAATGTTGTAATACGCATTGACGCATGCCGATTAGAGCCGAAACAACCCGAGATAAAGCGATCCCACACGATGACCTTACACACATTTCATTCATCATCTCCGTACCAAGTTAATTCAGTCAGCTCAATCGGTTCGAAAATTTGGTATGTATGTAGGCAGACTTTCTCCGGGTGAAATGGGTGTGAAGAGAGGGGGACGCGACCTTGTTAGAGGGAGGTTGGCTTGGCACCTGCGCAGTATCCACTTGTCACTCTCCCACCGCCGCGTGCGCATCGCCGCGTCCGAACAACCACGCGACTTCCGCGCACGTGCGCTTAACTTTTACAACTTATTTTTTTTTTCGAAAAAAAATCTGTGGAACGTTTTTGTGTGCAAACTGTGTTGTGATTGGAACATTGCTTGACTTTTCGTTTGCTGTTTGCCGGTTTTGTGTTTCGAAGACTACGGTATGTTTGTTGATGATACTTAATTATTTTATAGTTACGACCATTATTTAAGAGGATAGGCAGTGGCCTCGTCCTCCAATGCGACGATGATGGTATTCTTTCCAATGTATTTGGGTGTGTGCCTAACAGCAGTTTCCTGGATGCTCACTTCCTGAACATAAAGCCCTATCATCTACATTGCGCTGGATTTGAACCTGTAATCTCATGATCGACAGCGGCCCTTGTAGCCCTTGGACCAATGTGGTGTTAAATTATAATTCTGTGACCTGTGACCTACGATTTGCAATCTCTCCAAAGATTATGCGAAATTGGCAAACAACTGACATTGTCCTATTGTTATACCTTAGGGAATACTATGCAAATGGCTCGGATCTGAAAGCACGAAACATAAATCAAAATATTCATGAGACAGAACTCAAATTGCTCATTAAAGTATGGCCATATGGAGGGCGGTGAACATTAGAACAATATAGCTGTAAAACTTTACGCCATCACCAGCTTTGTCGATGGTATTGTTAGATAATTTGTCGATACTATAAATCCAAGATTCGTGCATTATAACAACCTGTTAAATGATGTAATAATATAATTTTATAGCAACAGTCTTAAATAATGCTTAAAGTAAAATTACATATTTATGGATAGCAATACAGTATTGCGTCGTTTTCCATAAATATGTAATTTTACTTTTGTGAAAACATGACTAATGCCAATTTTTTGTATGAAATCTTGGAAGACTGTAATCTACTAGGCGGTTAATTAGGTCCTGGATCAGGCCTACTCTTTTGATATGATAATGAAATCATTCCTGTTGAGTTATGTCAACTAATCTTTACAATGTTAATAAATATACTGAAGAAATTAAAGAAAAGAAAGATTATACAACTTACCTACAGTCGTAAAACTACATCGTAGTAGCATGTGAAATTTTCATAATTAATAATTCAGTGAATCAAAAACGCCTTAACAAAACTTATAACCAAGCAAAATCCGGACATACATATCTTAGAATTTTCTCATGTCATGACTTGTAGGTAAATTGCAGTTATCTTGGAAAGGAAATTCTTCGTCCGCTTACTGAGGATGACATCCTTCATAGAGGTTTCTTTCGTTGACCTAGTTTTTTACTATTTCTACATACTCCATAATACTAGGAAGACCATAAACTTTAGTTACGTATTGTGTTATATGATTTTCATAGCAGTTCCTGTCCAGCTGCGTCCAGGGGATTGGTTGAAGGCACGATTACATTAGAGGACTTGTTATCACAAAATTATGAAATTGAAATTGATGATGTAAACTGATCTATAGTTTTTCAAAATACCTATGCCTAAGTAGAAATAATAACAGCGCTGTAAACTAAAGGAATAAAGGATGATTAATATTACCTACGAAAAATCGTAGACAAACAATAAGTACTGACAATGAAAACTTCGCATGACTACCAAACTCAAGTACAACTATAGGTTTCCCAAAGGAAAGGGGATATTAAGAATAGTTTCACGATAATTTTAGACTAACTGGTACTAGTCTACTGCGGAAGTTTTCCCAAAGAAAAGCAGATGTTAATAATAGAAACACAGCCAAAGGAATAGATATGGTGTTACGATAATCATAATCATACAGAACTCTAGTCTGGTTCGAAACTATCAAGACAACGCGAGAACTTGAAAACCTCGCTTTCCTACAGTTTTCAAGAAAAGCGGATATAATTAATATAAACACAACCAAAGGAATACACAGTGTTACAATAATCGAACATAAACTAGAAAGAACTACCCACGAAACGCTGAAACATGAAACAGGTGAAGAAAGCTTTGCTGAACAACGGTTTTCGGAAAGAAAAGCTGGTATTAATAATAGGAACACAGCCAATAGAATCCACAGTGTTACGATAATTGTACTAATCTATAACGAAACATTGACTTTACCTGAACCTTACTCAAGCTAAGTCTAGTCGGGCAGCGGGATTGTCCGAAAGGGTTACCGCTGCCCGGAACATAAAGGGCTAAGGAAGGAACACGGGTGGGTTTTAGTCAGTAAGAGTCTGACACTCCCTTCCGCTCCACCCAGAGCGGGAGGAGTCATTAGATGATTTCCTATCCATAAAAAAAAAAACAAGTCTAGTCAAGTCCTATAATAAAATTCAAAAGGGGATAAGAGTTTTCCGAAAGAAAAGCAGATAATAATAAAAGAAAAACAGGCAGTAAATGTGTGTGTTAATAATCGCACGAAATTTGTATTTATAGTCTGTTAAGAAACGATAGATGAACTGCGTGAAAGGTGATATGACTGGAAGAGGGATGACTATAGAGGTGACTACTAATAGATAGGTATGGAATAAAGAGCCATGTTGTCCCGAAACGGGGCAAATGCAGGAGAATGATGAGTCTGTTACGAAACCATCTATCCTACCTTGTACTAGTTTTCCCATAGTTTTCCAAAAGAAAAGCAGATATTAATAATAGAAACACAGGCCAAGGAATAAAACACAGTGTTACGCTAATCGTACACAAACTTGTACTAGTCTGGTGCGGAACTGTAGTATTCAGAGCGGATCGCCGATGTGGGCCGGTCAGGTGGCCGCCCTCTGACGGAAATCTCATTTCATGTTACGTTGTGGTGAAAGATAACTTTTATGTTTTTGATGGCATTGCTTTTCTGTTTTTATGTTTCTAGGTGGTTTTAGGTTTTTAAGGAAAAATGTACCAATTTTTAGCGTTTATCTTCGAAGTGCCAAGGATGTTTGTTAGAGGGAAAACATTCTGTAGTGAAATTAGGGTAAAGGTAAAATGTTGTAGGAACATACACTCTGTAGGGTTGAGAAGATCGGTGGTAGGTCGACCATCAGAGAACAGTCAAAAGCATTCAAAATCAACTTCTCAAATGTAGGTCATAACAAAAACAACAGTTTTAAGAAATCTCTGCAAATACAGAAATACAATGAATTCACAAACCGTATTAACAGCCATCCAATCGCATTATTTATTGGTGCTCCCGTCAACGGTACAGCGCAGTTCCGTTCCGCGCTTGCGCGTTGCGTAAACAGCGCAGACGGGTAGCACGCGACTTGGCACGACCTTGACACTGGCCACTAGGGCGTTTACTCCAGTCTTGAGTCATTAGGTCGTCTTTTGTTTAGGTTCAATGGATTACCACTTTTGGACGATTTTGATACTGCAGAGGCGTTATTTTTTTTTTTTGTCGTGTAGCATAAAGCTTTGGTTTCCTAGAACGCGGTTTCGTCATGAAAATCTGTCATTTTCACCAGACATGACAATAAGGTGACAAAAAACGCTCTGTATTTGGACAACGGTTATTGTGTGACCGTTCACAGCTGTCTTAGGAAACTAAAACTTAAGGCTGTGACTTTACGGTCTTCTCGATCAACTGATAACTATTCATTTTGACGATGATTTTCGGATTTAATGCTCCTTGTCAGTAGATAGCACGGTTCCGTTCCGCGCTTGCGCGTTGCGTAAACAGCGCAGCCGTTGCATTGGTAGCACGCGACCTTGACATTGACCACTAAAGCGTTTAGTCCAAAAAGTCTTGACTCAGTGGGTCAAATTTTGTTTTAGGAATGACTGGATCACCAATTTTGGAATATTTTGTAACTGAAGCGTTAGCATATGAGATGAGACCACTACTTACTCTATTTGTCTATTTGGAGAGCAACTTCTAGATTTTTTTTTTTAATGATGATACAACGAATGACATTATTTACTTTTTTTTACATTATTTTCACATTTAGACGATAATAATAGTGTACCCAGGATATTGTAATATTATCTTGATTTTAAAAGAATGTCCTTGGAGTATCTTGCCCGTTTTTCTCTATAGAGATCATCTACGCTAGTTTCAACATTCTGACTACCTGACCACCTCCTAGACAATTCAATGGTGCCTATAAATTTTGATTGCATTAAATGCTTTGAGTTTTAAGTAGCATTCAAACTGTAATTAATTACGGCTATTAATACCTACGTTTTGTAATTTTATGAGTAGGTAATCAAACGCCGATGGTTTCAGCAATGAATCTCTTTAGGTCACGCGTGGTCATTTCAATTGTTTTAAACCGTTGACCAGGCAGCAATGGCGAAGAAAAATATTAAAGAAAGCTTCTACAGCAATACACGAGGACGACGATTTTCTGTTCGTTCCATCAAAATGTATTTTCATCAGTCTTTTTATTTAAATATAACGCCATAATTTATGTTAACGTTATTAAAATATATGAGAGATCCTCTATCCTTTATATCCAACGTAGAAAGTTCTGGCTCGTTCATATTTTTTCCCTTTCAGCCGCCGACAAAAATAATGAGGTGCTTTTTACGAAATTACGTTCGCAATTTAGGAATGGTGTTACTTTATAACGAAGTTGGGTTTCTTCGGTGCTTGAATATTTACTAAATAGGTACTTGTTATAATGAATAAATGCGATTTTATAAACAAGAAAATTCGGGTAACCACGTGAGACCGAAAACTTTCTCCTCATGTAATTAAAGATGGAAGATTAATTAATCTGTTTTGGAGTTTTGTGTACTGTCAACGTCAGATTTGTTGATTTGATTTTCTTCAATAAACCGGAAATTAAAAGATGAAAAGTTAGAAATTACAAATATCTACAACCACCAACGTTGTCTTCAAGAGTAGGTATATTAGGTACCTGTCTACCACAGATAACGTTCTTACTTCTAAAAAGATACTAAGGGGTTTTTATGTACAACTAGCAGCGCCCCGCGGTTTCACCCGCATAAGTCTCGATTCCGTAAGAATATCAGGATAAAAAGTATCTTATGTCCTAATCCAGGTCATGTTCTACCCAGGTGCCAAATTTCATCTAAATCGGTTCAGCAGTTATTGATTCCCCATACAAAATTCCACCCCCTTTTCACCCCCTTGAAGGATGATTTCTCGGATAAAAACTATCCTATGTCCTTTCCCGGGACTCAAACTATCTCTATACCAAATTTCATTTAAATAAGTTCAGCGGTTTAAGCGTGAAGACGTAACAGACAGACAGACAGACACACTTTCGCATTTATAATATTAGTATGGATAGTACGGATGATTTAAGTTAAATGACGTTTAAACGTCAAAAATATAATTATGGTAAACGGTCGCTAGTCACTACTTAACTTTAAGCAACGTTTATGAATAAGTAAGTACTTAGTCTCAAATACCTTCTATGTTTTAGCATCAAAATACATTAGGTAACATCACACATGTCACATAACATCACGCTTTCATTCACTGAAGGGTTAGACAGAGGTGTACCTATAGCAGGGATGTAACGGATATCCGTATCCGCATTCACAACTGCGGAGCATCCGCATAAATGTTTATATCCGTAACACTTTCGCTTCTTCCTCAACTTTTGATTTTAAAAGCTCCACACCCTCATCCGCATAGGTCTTTTTGTTTCGGGGGGAAACCTTCAAAAGGTCGCCGACCTCCGGGGAGGGAGGTCGGGGAGTGTGGGATTTTTACCTCACTAAAACCACCCCAGTGATCACCATCAGCACATAGGGGTGGTCCCGGTTCCTCTTAAAAGATCAATTCCAGAACCCCCCTGTGCAACGCCTGTAAGGCACATCCCTGGGGATCCGCATAGGTATATCGAATAATTCACTCTCTATACCTAAACAACATAATTACAATTACCTTACAATTTCACAGCGAATGCCACGGTCAATTTAACAAGGGCAATCGGTTCGATATTAGTTCATCGAACATTTTACTACGCCGTTCATTCAATCGATTGCGTGAAGTGATTGTGACGAATCTTTTTACTCCATTTCTGCATGTAAGCGCATTTGTTTACTGGTTCAATTGAATAATAGTAGGTATTACGTTGGCCAATAAAACAGTATTTGTCTGTTACTTGCTACTTTGAGATTTACATAATCGGTATAAAGATAGATTTTGTCTTGTCATCTCATCTGCCTAGCCTTTTCCCAACTATGTTGGGGTCCGTACCCGTCCGGACCCGTAACAACTGTCAAAGATCTATGAATGACAGTCGGTACCAACTGCTTAACGTGCTTTCCGAGGCACGAAGGGGTCTTGGTATGTGAAGATGGTCCCATCCACGGACCAACCGCGTAGCTTAACCTGATCGGTCGCCCCGTGCGGCTGATACAACTTCACCACAAGACTCTTCAGATTTTGTCTTGTCTCTTTAATTAATTTCATATTTATTTTATCCTGGTTTTAGTCATACTTACTTTCTTGTTGCAACTTTTTATGCGTTACACCCTCAAGAGTAACTACTTCGCGTGCCAAAAATCGCACAGTTTACGTACAAAAATCGTAAGCCACCACTTTTGCGCTCAGTCCTGTGTACTGGCGTTGGCGCTAGGCCCCGGTCGTGGGGCGGGACGGGTGCCGCACGCGGCGGCGTCTTTGAATCGATTTAATTTTCCCATCACTAAATAGTGCTTGATAGGTAGTCAAAAAATGGCACGCTTGGTTTTCATACAGATCGTGATACTTGCGTTATCTAGGTCTGTCTATATCTGTAGTTACACCAGTCCTGTCAACCGCCTCCCTTTCTATTCTAATTATCTTTATTCATCATCACCATCACTCTCCTCTGCCCTTATCCCAATTTATTTGGTGTCGGCGCAACATATTTTTTTCTTCCATACTTCTCTATTAGTCGTCCCTCTTTCTCGCCATTTTATTAACTTTATTATTCTTCCAAAAACAAAGTTGAGACCAACATACCTTAGCTTATCCAATTTTGTTTAATTAATTAAACTATTATATTATAGTAATCTCTCTATTACGCTTTGTTACGTTTTCACGCTAAAACAGCTGAACGGATATCTTTCACGCTACAACGGCTGAATAAATTTTGATTTATTTTGAAACATGGGTAGACCTAGACCATGACCTGGTTTAGGACATAGGATAATTTTTATCCTAATAATCTCGCGGAATCGAGACTCTTATTTGGGTGAAACCGTGTGGCGCAGCTAGTAATAAATAAAATAATGATTTTAACAAGACATGCAGAACCCTACGTACTCATTTGTATTTAATATCACACAAAGGAAAGTAAGCAAGTTACTACTTAAGTTTTATTATGCTCTTAATAACTTGAAAGACGTACACAGAACATTCACAGCATCATACTTTACTCACGTCCAGCCATTACAATTGACAACTTAGTCAAACAATGGGATATTAAGCATTGCCTTATATTCAGAGAAAGTTGTTTTCAAAATGTCCGCTGAAAGCGTTCGTGAAAAATAAGTTCAAACGAGTCGAGAAGTGAAGGGTTCAGAACTCAAGACCATCGCCCTTTAATCTGATTAAAATAATAACGAAGTATTAAAAGTGGAGTTGTTTTACTTTTCGGTAATTTATTATTTATTTAATACACAAATGTATAGAGGAGGAATTAATGCCATTAGGCATTTTCTACCAGTCAACCTTTATGTGATGCAGAGACAAACAGAGGTAGGTGCAATAACGAAAATTGTGGAATAAATATTTATTTAAATAAAAGGATATACATATATCTATTTAAAAATATTATAAGAAAATAATAATCAAATTAACTTTTTTGTCATATTGGTTTATAGACGTTTTCGAATTCGAAATGTTGGTAGACATTATCATGTTATAGATTATCTGTGTAGATTGTAATTTTATTGACATTGGCAATACCAATAAAGGCAATCTACTTGGTCGATATATCGTGGTTTACTTATATTAGTAACGAGGGAATGGTTTAACGAGCTTAGGGGCCTAGGGGCGTCTCTGCCTGCCTAGTGTAGCTTATTTCGTCCTCCAGGTTTCGTAATAACATTGAGAAAATCCCCTAAATTAATAATATACCTCTAAAATTTATTTATTTATTTATTTAATACTTTAAGCACAAATGTACAGAGGCGGACTTAATGCCATAGGCCTTTTCTACCAGTCAACCTTTGGGTGATGCAGAGACAAACAGTGGTAGGTGCAATCCTGAACATTGAGGAATAAATATTTTAAATATAAAGATACGCATAAACTTACTAAAACTATGAATATAATATATACCTACATACTACATATAAATATAAGCATAAATAAATAAACATAAATACACAAATATACTTACTAAAATAAAAAGAAATAAGACAAACAATGAGAAAATATTACCGTTGTGATGATACTGCCAGCTTCTTGCGAATGTGCTCACGAACCTTAACTTTAAAGGATAATCGGTTGGTAGCCATCCTGATTTCCTGGGGGAGCGCATTCCACAGAGAGATAGACTGAACGAAGAAGGAAGAGTGAATGAAGTCTGTGCGGTGAGTGGGACATTGGAGAAGACGATTGTGTGATGAACGCAGATTTTTATTGTGGTTCGCGCAAATGTACTGAAAGTGAGGGGCTAGATAACCAGGGGAAGACGGAGAATCAAGAAAAGAGAACAAGGTGGTCAGCGCCCTTAGCTCTCTGCGCTGGCGTATGGGCAACCACTTTAGAAGCGACCGATGCGCAGAGACATGATCATATTTACGCAGATTGAAAACGAATCGAATGCAGTTATTGAGAAGACGGTCAAGTTTGTTGAGGAGATCTGCATTCAGGTCATAGTAGCACACATCACCATAATCGATGATAGGGAAAATAAGGGACTGCACAAGCATTGCTTTCGTACTTAAAGGTAATAAATTTTTCAAACGGTATAGAGCCCGCAGCGTTCCAATAACCTTCTGGCTCACCCTAGCGACTTGAGTCCTCCAGTTCAAGGTACAATCAATGTGCAAGCCTAGGTCCTTCACGTCAGTACCAAATGGAACGATCGTACCATTGAAGAGAACTGGCGGCAAGGTTGTACCATCTACCTTGCTAACACTACGAGAACTGCCAATGATGATCGCCTGACACTTCGTAGGGTTTACTGCTAAGCCAAACCTATCAGACCAGGTTTTTATGGCTATCAAGTCCTTATTTAATTTGTCGATAGCGTCAGGCAATTCATCTTAACATGTTGACATCAATAAAATGTTGAGTATTTTTCTCTATTAATACATAATTTAAAATTTGTGCAGCAGTGAAGTTCCTTATTTCTTAAAAAAAATCCCTTTGATCAATAATGCATTCTTTGAAGTAATTCTGAAGTCGAATTCTTACT
This sequence comes from Hydraecia micacea, assembly GCA_914767645.1. NCBI lineage: Eukaryota > Metazoa > Arthropoda > Insecta > Lepidoptera > Noctuidae > Hydraecia > Hydraecia micacea. Next base: position 5,207,542 of record OU611785.1, read on the forward strand.
TAGGTTTAGTGAAGTCATTACGTAAAGCTATATTGTACTTTAAAGTTTAAATCTCTCTTTCTTTTTTATTTTTTTTTTAAACTTTCTGTTTTTCTTTATGATTTTATATTTTCTCTTTATGTGCAAAAACCAAGTACAAAAATTAAATAAAGTTATATGTCGCAGCCAACTGGTTTAATTAGCCGTTTAATTAACCGCCTAGCCTTTTAACAAAACGGCGGCCGTTCAACTAACGGCCTGAATAATATTCAATATTATAGTTTAGGTTGGAATTGTAACCAATCACGACAGAGCCGAATCGGTCGCAGTAACTAAGCCAGGGCACCCCGACCAAATGGGTTAGGTTAGGTTAGAGCTGCGATCAACCGCGTGCGAGCAATGAGAGCGAAGCGAGGCGAGCACTACTTCCAAAGGCCAGGCTAAACGGCTAATTTAACCGGACTGCGACATAAATATACCAACTTGTCTTTAATTTTTGTACTTGGTTTTAAATCGTCTTAATAAAATAAAATAAGTAAATAAATAACTTAAATTGAGTGTATCCTCACTGCCAACAACACAACCCACAGCATAACACTATTACTAATCTTTAAACAGATCACGAACCCTTAAACGAAATCTAACACTACTAGCCAGCATAATTACAATAAGGCACAGGTTCTCTAATTAAGTAAACAGGAAACGCCTCGTGCGTCGGTATTCGTTTAATCACAGTTTAATAGTTACGTTAATGGGTGAAACTCATCTCCGCGCTGACCGACCCATCTGTTTTTGTTAAGTTCGTCTGCGTCCGCACTTTCCCCGTTTAGATACAGATTAATAGGATACGATTTAAGTTGGATATGTTTATCGTGATCTTTGAGGTGTACACGATTTTGATTGGACAAAAAAAATTGCTGATCTGCCAATGAGCATTAACTGAACCTTCGTCTAGTTTAGTGACTGTATTATCACCTTTTTTGTGTCGGGGACTCAGAAGGATTGCTTTTTGTGTGTTTTTGTTTAGTCCGTTTCCGTCCGCACTTTCCCAGTTTAGATACGGATTAATTGGATACGATTTAAGTTGGTTATAAACATGTCCAATCCGACTTAACCAATCGCGTCGTGATCTTTGAGAGGTAAAGAAGTGTAAGTGCAGTTGCACGATTTTGATTTGACGATATTTAATTTTTCAGTCAATTATCTGTTACTTTGTCGAGCGTAGTGACAATATTATGTCCTGTTTTGGAGCTTAGGACTTTAAAAGACTAGCTCTTTAAAAGTACCTGGGGGTTTTAAAAAGCTAGTCCCCCTGCCTTGTTTAGTAAAATTTCTTTTTTGGTACCAAGAACTTTGAAATATAGGTATAACAATGTGGGCCAGTCCTGAACGACCCATCTGTTTTTGTTTGGTCCGTCTCGCACTTTCCCCGTTTAGATACTTACCGATTATTGGATTTGTTTGATTGATTGAAGCTGGATATATTTATCGCGATGTTACAAGAGACATATGTGTAAGACGTATAATATAAGTAGGTAGATACAGTCGCACAATTATGATTAGAAGATATTTTCAAGTCATTTATTGGACGATGCAGTAATGGTCTAGTTGAGAATTTGTAGTTTTACAGCGCAAAGGAATCATAAACTACGAAAAGGTCTACGGTTATTACTTAGATTCTAACTGCAGATAATGATGATTTAGGTTGAACTGTCGATGGGTCACAAAATAAAGCCACAAACCCAGCCCAGCGGACAATATTAAATTAACCTCTTTCTAGGAAAACTCATTGAGCCATGAGCGATGTTGATAGACATATTATTCAAGATTTTTAAAACGTCCTGAGTTATCCATCTATTTTAGGGGTATAGAAAAAACGGTCTTCGTCTCTCTACAGAACACTTTGAAAGCAGTTACTATCAAACGTGACAACTATCAACCCAGCATGACGCCCGTTATTAGCTCCTGTATCCTAAAGGCTAGCTTTGGACGCAACCCTTGCATCGAAATGAAGCCATTTACTATTTTGACATGGGTCGCTCAAAGATAATATTACATATTTTAAATTTTTTAGGCAACATAATTACTTTAGACTTTATCATGTACAACACACAATTAATGAATATTTAATAAACTCATTGCTATTACTTTATTCTAATTTATTGAACCCTAAATCACCGGACAATGTTGACTTTTTAAACGACCTCCATCTTTATATTCAATTCAACCGAACTTTCTCTAGTTAGGGACTGATTAATTGAATTCAATTTATTTGGATTTTATTTCGTCGTTATCTAAAGAGCTAGGGTTTCCTGTACAATCATGTTATGTCGGATAATCGAATAATTACATCGATTATCCGTGAACTCAGAGATTTTTTGTAATCGATCAGCTGTGGTGTGGTGGGTGGTTTGTTTGGTAGTTTGATAAATATGAAATGGTATTTTATTGATATTTTTAATCTGATCGATTTGTAAACACAATAATATTTTAACATTTTAAGAAGCTATTCTATGTTTACTATTTTAAGATGTAAAAAAAATAAGTGGAAAAGAAGATAATTTATAAGAAGGCTTTCCTCTTTCCTGTGAGAACTGAAGTACAGCTCAATAAAAAAATGAAGCAATTACGAGACCACCCAGATCTTCCTATATCCCAAACCACTCAACCATAGAAGCAAAACCTTACTTAACTAACGAAACCCTATAAAACACAGTAATGTTGCCCGCACAAAATACACACATCAAAAGTGTCTAGGGATCAACATATATTTTTGCAATAACTTTTCTCCTGATTGATATTAATTAAAATTTTCTTTAAGGATTCATCAAATAAAGTGTTTTCGTTTGTCACAGTAACGATAAACCAAGTCACCTTTGCATTAATAAAGAAATTTGCCATTTTCCTAATAAAGGGATTTTTGACATTTGAACCACTAACACAAAAGTTCGAAAAAAAGACTGAAATAACAGTTTTCTTTAAAATTTTATTGGGTAACTTAAACAATTAATAATCCGTGTTTCTACCGCGAACACTAACAACACAAGAACATCGGTTTGGCATACTCAAAATGAGTTCATCCAAATCACGCTGTGGAATGGCAGCCCATGTTCGTTGCAACAACAAAAAAAGGTCTTCTTGCGACTGGATACCCTCCATATTCGGCAGAGCTCTTCTCTGTAGCATATCCCATGCATGCTCAATCGGGTTCAAGTCTGGCGACTGAGCAGGCCAGGGCAGGACATTGATGTTAGCTGCGGCGAGAGTCTGTCTTACAACTCTTGCGGTGTGCGGTCGTGCATTATCATGCATTAACTGAAATAAGGGACCGATTTGCACTTGTAGAGGAACGATGACGTCTGATACAATCGTCTCAGCATAAATTTGAGCGTTGAGGTTGCCTCTGATCCAAATCAACTCAGTTCTTCCGCCGATCCAAATACCCGCCCATACCATGATGGTTCCACCACTATAAGGATGGACTTCCTGGCAGGATTTTAATCGCTGTTGGCGTCCAGGGGTTCTCCAGTGTCGTATACGTCTTGTATCCGGTCTCATACCAAAACGAGACTCATCAGAAAAGCACACGAAACGCCATTGTTCTTCTGCCCAATTTCTGTGTTCAAGAGCCCATTGATATCGAATCCTACGATTGTGCATTGCTATAGGTGGTACCCGTAGCGGTCTTCGGGAATGAAGGTTCACTTCATGCAAGCGGTTTCTGACTGTTTGGTCGCTAATTAAGTTCCCTGAAGAGTGATGAAGCCTCACGGCTAACATCATGGCGGTTATTGTTGGAGCTCTTCGAGTTAAGATTTGAATGTATCGGTCTTGTCTCCGTGTGGTGCAGCGATACCGTCCTCCATGGCGCTCAGCCACGGTACCAGTGCTTCGGTAACGTGTCCAAAGTCGACTGATAACACTCTGACTTGTATTCAGAGCTAAAGCCACAGTACGTTGCCGGGAACCAGCTTCTATCATTCCCACGGCTCTGAGCATTTCTTCCCTGCTTAAATGACGTCGCCGCTCCATAATAACGTTGGTTTTAATCAGTAGTAGGGAAACAGTAGCACTAATAATGTCTTCAATGCGTTGTATGTTTTTATAGGGAAAATATTGACAGCTGATTTTCATCTTTTACTCGAATTTGATTCACAGTTCCTGATTCAAATTATGAAATGCACCAAAAAGGATCCATATAAATTTATAAAATCATAAATTTATTACAAAGCCACATCTCAATCTCAAGAAATCCGCATAAAAATGCTTGATCCCTAGACACTTTTGATGTGTGTAAGACATATTCTTTCCTATTTTTTTTTGTACTCAACAATTTTATTTCAACAAAGACACTAAAAAGTCAATGCGAACAAAAACCTCTTCATTACACCTGTCATATCATTCCACGAATCCCTAACTAATCCGATTAATGGAGAAACTAGTAAAAGTTTCATCTTCCATACATAATGAGAACGTTCATACAAACTTTTTGCTGTCGTGGGAAGGCCGTCTTAAATTAATTTCTATTTAATGTTGGGAGCCGACTTGTATTATATTTGTTGGCTGTAAAATGGAAAGTAGTGTAGCAACTATTTAAGTTATTGATCTACAAAGCAATTAAGTTATTTTTTACTGCTTCACACTCGATTTCCTTGCTTGGGTGATAAGTGGTGGTTTTCAACTCTTGATTTTATAACTAGTACTTAAATGCTAATAGCTTCTTGTGAGGAAGTAGCTTACACCTTACAAAAGGTTTAATTGAATATCGCAAACACGTCATCATATTATCCATACTAGTAATATTATAAATGCGAAAGTGTGTCTGTCTGTTACCCCTTCACGCTTAAAGCGCCAAAGAGGAAATAGGGTAGTTTCTATCCCGATATTCCCACGGGAAACTTATGCGGGTGAAACCGCGGGACGCTGCTAGTGTTATATATTTATATCAGTCTCATCTTGTTTAAGGTTTGACTTTTCACGGCACATTTCGACACAGAGGGATGATCATCTATTGTTTTTCAATAACTTTATCTCTCACATGATTTTAAAATTAAAAAAAAATCACTAGGTATCGCTCTTTTCTACCAATTTGACTTTTCAGAATCTTCAACATGGACGTGTTTAGAGTTATTATTTTCAGGATATTAAACCTCTTGTTTTATGTAGTACGTTAGCCATTCCAGTTGTCGTTGACTAGGGATAACTAGCAAACTAATGATCACACTATATGAAATTTTACCTTTGTACTCTTAGATAATGTTTTTAATTAATTAATTAGTGAAATTACTCACATCATTACTTATTCACCCTGATATCGAGAATACATAGGGGCGTTTAATGTATTTTCGGTATCCAGATGAATTACTAATCATGTGATTAATTAGTAATTTAGCTAAGTAAAAAATATACCTACTCTCCGACTCTCTTTGCATTATTTACAACAGCGGTCGGCAACCTTTTAGCAGGCACAGGCCACTAGTGGCAAAATGAAATAAAGCGGGGCCGCACTTGTTCATAATGTTGTGTACTTACCTATATCGATTATGTTACAAAAATAAAAAAAAAACAACCATAAATATTTACTTTTACATAATTTTATTTATAATTAGGAAAAATTAAAAAGAAAATGAGAAAAAATAACTTTCGCGGATGGCACTGATTTCAGTTTTGGCGCGAAATTAAAATAATCCCAAACGATAAGACCTGCAGGGCAATTGCGTAACACACTATCAATAGCAATGGGTTTCATTTTGACAGTTTAACAACATTCATTTCGTTATTTACGTTGCTAAGCAAACACATTTTTCGAACATTTGAAGCAATGGATTAGCAATAAGCTTCAAAATGATTCAATTTGACAGTAATAGTGTGTTACGAAATTAGGATGCTTATTTACAAAACACGCCGCGGCCCGCACGCCGCGGCTTGCCGCCCGCTGATTTACAACATTCTTCTTAGCTTCTTCTTCTGGCTTTGTTACACGTTTTGGCTTCAAAGCTTCGTACTCATCCTCTGCAACATGACTAAGATAATTCCGACCGCCTCAGGCAATCAATAAGTAACCGTATTTAAAAACGATTCATTATCATCCAACATGCCGATGAATGATTATTATTACGTGCGTCTCAAACTCAAACTGTCTCTATGGTGTTGAAAAATTTACTGTTCATATTTTCAAGACGTTTTTAAATGATATGTGGGCAATAAAGGGAGCAATATAAATGGGGGGGGGGGGGGCTTTTACCTGGCAGGGTAATTGCGTAAAACACTAACAGTAGCAATGGCTTTCATTTTGACAGTTCAAAATATTCAATACTGATTTAAGTTGTTGAGAAAGAAAGAAAAAGTATTTATTGCGACTCGTATAGGAAGATCACAAACTAAACTAAACACAGTAAAAAAAATAAAAATCCAAGTTATATAAAAAAAAAGTAATAAAAAGAAAAATGAAACAGAAAGTCCTATACGAGGCCAAAAGGCTCCTATCTCAGCATGATGCTGCAACATTTAAAAAATAAATGTCACCGCGCTGGTAGGCTGGTTGAGCAGACTTTTTCGAACATATGAAGCAATGGATTAGCAATATCCTTAAAAATGATTTAGATTGCGATTGATAGTGTGTTACGCAATCAGGGTACAGATCTGCGACACAAGAGTTGGCTTAGAAATCAGGTAACATAAAGTGTAGTAAAATTATATTTTTGCTCTACTCCCTGCTTATTCTAACCTGAATATAGCCAAAACCTCGCTTCCTTTGACTGTGGGTCGTTATCGACGAATATTTTGTATAAAGAGGACAAAACGCCTGCCAATACCCGCGGGACATTAAAATAAATGAATTATTCAGTGAAAAAGAACGAGATATTCAATCATTTTGCAGTAAAGCTTGCGCCAAGAGTAAATATTTCAGTTAATTGTTTTATAAGCATGTTTATTCGAACTTAAACTCAAAGCATTTATTTCAATAAAACCATTTACAGGCACTTTTGAATTGTCAAGGAGTCGGTCAGTCCTAAATATGAAGCTAGTTGCCTATTCTAAAGCGTAGTAGGTGCGTTCAAGTCAATGAAAGATTACCCGGTAAATCGTAGCTTTATGGTACATAGCATAGCACAGGTGTGAGACCTGTGCAAGACCAAGGAGTTTAAGTTTATACGATGCAAAGATTTTGCGCTCTTATAAATAATTTACAGTCCCCATCGCCCTGTAACAGTGTACCACAAAATTGGGCCTCTTCTAAAGTCTTAAACATGAATAACCAAAAAAAAACGACACCATGTATATTAAAATGAAGACGTCTAGCTAGAATGGAACCAGTATAGAGAAAGTTCATGTTGTCTGGGGTCAACTTACGACGGACTCACATACCATCGGTGTTAATAGATTGTGTTTATAGGCGATCGTCGATTTATCACAATCATTTACATATATAAAAATAACGATAATTTGTTGTACGATACATTTGGTATAATTAGAGGGTAGGTGTTAAGTTAATTGGGTACGCTCTAAGATGGTTGTGGGTTGAATTTATGAGTTGTTGGAATCGGTTCAGTCATTTCTACGGTAATAAAAATATTTAGGAACTAGCACAGAACTGCGATAAAAATGGATTGGGAAAGCTTAAGAAATGTATTCAACAGAACCTCTTTAAAATAGATCTTTGTACCCAAAACCCTCTAAATCTGGTACAAATTCAAATGTATATTACCTAACAGCGCCCCGCGGTTTCACCCGCATAAGTTTCGATCCCGTGAGAATATGGGGATAAAAACTATCCTATGTCCTTTTCGGGACTCAAACTATCTCTAAACCAAATTTCATCTATATCGGTTCAGCGGTTTAAGCGTGAAGGGGTAACAGACAGACACACTTTCGCATTTATAATATTAAGTATGGATTGTCACCTATATTTATAGATATCATCATCATCATCATCATTTAAGCCCGGTATCACCCAATGCTCGGTAAAGGGGTCCCCTTTCTTCCGCCACACTCCCGGTTCCGTGCGTCCCTAATCCAAGGTTTTTCTCGTGACTGACGATATCGTAAACTCAACGCGCTTTTGACCCTGGTTTCTTTAGGTATATACATATATATCACCATATAGAAATAAGGCCAATTCACTCGTTATCGGCTCGTGTAAGAGCTATTAACGGCAGACGCGGCGTCTGCGACCTTTATGTAAATTGCACCCAATGATTATACTTCCGTTATCGTGAGAATACGAGATGATGTGTGTGAAATGGCCCTTATGTGATAACCTGGATAGAGGTTTTATTCCATTGTGTGTTTTGGTTAACTTTAAAAGAGAGATTTTTTACTAAAGTCAAAGTCAAATCAATTATTTCAACTGGGCCATTATTAGGCTTTTAAACCCTTCCAAAAGGTAGTTTTGTATGGAGAAGAATCAATCCACCTAATTCTTCCGGAACTTATTACTAGGTAGTGTAACAGGCTCTATAAAAAGACTCAAAAGAACTTACGCCAAGTTAAACAAACACAATTGGCAAAACCACATACCTAATACAAAAAAACCATCATCAATTCGCACAAAAAAAGGCATTACATTGCGATTTTCATATTCGATTTTTGTATTCGAACACGTCTACAAAAAAACACGATGAAAATCGAATTGAGATGTCCCATCAATGTCCCAACTAGAAAGGTTTTAAGCGAAACAGTGGCAGCGAAAAAGAACATAAAATAAATCTTTTTTCGATGTCAACGTCAATTCATTTCGTTTTCGACGTCATTCACGTTAATTGGAACGGAATAGTGTTGTGTGTGAGCGGTATTTATGTCGATAGATAAACTTGATCGATGTATCGAAAAAAAATATGTAGATTGTTGTACCGATTGTGCGTTGATGAGCAAGTTGACATTTTGACAGGTCGGTATTGAATGTAAGGTGGCTATTCTGGTTTTGACCGGATGATTGACTTCGAATGAATGAAATAGGATAATTAAGTTCTTGGCTTTAGTTTTGATTTAGGTTATGTTTTAAACCAAAAGCATTCAATAAATTCATTTAAGATCCCAATAAAGCTTATGATTTCAAAATATTATACAGTACTGTATTGTGTCGAAAAGTCATCACCATTTCAAAATACTATTGTTTTGTTTCCTATTCAAACAGCTAAGTGAAAATCCTTCAGTGAAGTTCAGTGTTACCCCACGCGTTGATTCTTATCCGACTCAATGAAAGTTCAATGTTAATGTTAACTAACTGGCGGCTTTGTTACGTCAGTGATTGAAAGGACAATCGTTTGCGACCGGAACAGTGACGAAACGAGTCGATCGCGGCGCGGGCGCAGGCCACTGACAGCGAAAGTGTTATAATTTACTCACTGACATTTCGGCAGCCTTTACCGATGTCAATGTCGGAGTTGAGTTTCAAAATATGGTCAATTTTGATGAATGATATTTTGTTTTCGTAAATATTTGACGTAGGTAGGTACTCATTAAGTAAAGTTAATTTTGATCTTGCAGTCAAGTAAAAGCAGCAGTAACACATAGGTAGTTGTAATAAAGACCAATTTATTTAATATCAACTTCACCTTATAGTACACAGATAATAAAATTATTATTCGATTTGCATTTATAAAAAAAATGACGCTATTATAAATCAATTCTTAATTTCATCAAAAAAGTGTAAACACAAAAAAGCCTGCACGACAACCGCCTTCAAATTAAATCGAGTTTCTCGATACACGAAACTTCAAAAAAGGCGAACATTTTTTACTAAAGGTGCATGGGAACATATTTACAGGGAAAGCACAATCGAAGCAAGCCTCTAATTGACATTTACAAACTATCTTTTGTTCGCCACGCAACTATCGATATTTCGAACAATGTGTGCACGTCATTATTCATTGTTTGATTTTACTATCTCTTAATTATTTTATCGTTTCGCACTCGTTTTCGCATGGAAGACGTATTGCTAATTAATTATTGACAATAAGGTAGTTGATGAGTAAACTCTGCGTGATCGAACCTTTTCTTCTGTCATTTGTCAGTCGTTTATCAATAGCTATAGTAAATGAGTCGATCAATCAATCAATCAACTCAGCCTACCGTATTTCAATGCTGCTAGATATATGTTCCTACTTTAGTTGCGTCATTAATTTATCGATTATATGCGAATTACAGTGCGGCCGCTGAGAGAATGCGTTCCTGAGACCTATCAGTTTCATACAAATGAATACGTGTTTTGCGAATTTGATCTTTTTTAGTTACTTAAATTTTCGCACTGACAAGAGAGCCAGGAACGCCTTCTTTCGACGGCCGCACTGAAGTTCTATTCAACGTCACATTCATTAGACTAACATGAGTTCTTTACAAGGCATATTGAGATAGCTAATGGATCGAGCAAGGCAATTATAATTAATTAATTAATTTTCTTTCTAATAGAGTTTTCCGCTTTCCTAGATAGAATTGTCGAGCATGTGATCAATCTTGAGTGGTATTAGATATATTATGGCAATATTTTATTATGATTGCGCGTTACACGTAATTTTTTAATTTATTACTGTCAGTTCCGGCAAAACGAATATTTGGGCATGAATAAAAAATAAATTGACCTCAGGATTGCAATGTTTTGTAAGCTTTATTTAGCTTCCAGGGTATAAAGTAAAATGATTTTTATTATCAATGACATGATTATTCCAGCGATTGATTGATTGTCATAATCAGCCTAGAATGTTCCCACTGCTGGGACACAGGTGTCCTCTTTTCGAGAGGGAGTGGGCTGTTATAATCTACAACGCAGGCCCGTGCGGATTGGCGTACGGCATTTAAAATATACTAAAATATAATTTCTCCTTATTTTCATTAGGACGTTTGATTTAAGTTAACACCTTTCTTCAAATTACCAATTAAGTAGTTTAAGTAAGTAGTCTATTTATTTTCTTTCCGATTCGAAATTCCTTTAAATATTGAGTGACTGCTTCATTATAAGTACGTATGTTGTAATGTCATGTCTTGTCTGCCCGCCCAATCGATTAAAGGCGGGCATGCGTACGCGCCGGTCAGCGGCGAGCTTTTGATAGAGATGTGCCATTTATTCGTGGTAAAACATCGATACATCGTAAAAGTATTTTTTTTATATTTGTCGGATTCAAAAATAAACTTGAAGTTTGTTTAGTAAATTCGCTAATTGGATGAAGAATTTGAGTGATAGCTGTTAACAATTATAAAATTGATGTTTGTATGATTAGCAGTCATTAAATTGATTTGAAGGACGTTCATTTTTTTTTAAACTGACTCTCTATTTAATGGTTGTTTATTGAATCTTTATGAATGCATAGTTAGTTATCAATTAACAAATTGAAAGGGGTTTGTATTAGGCTTTTTTTTTAATTCAAGAGTTAAAACATTAGTTTCTTCAGAGCTTTACAAAGTAATCAATCCAGAAGCTAGACATTCCGGTCTTATCTTCGTACCTTCAATTCATTTCCCACGTCAAATTAGATGGAATGTCATCCGCTGATAGATAAGGTGCGTAACATTGATATCGATATTCACAGCGGTGGTCTTGTAAACATCGATACTCGGTATCACTAATTAGTAGCCGGTGAAAGTTACCGACCGACTGACCACAATCCGAGTCCGATGTTTCGGCTGTGTCGATTCTAGATCGATTCTACTTTCGTTTTTGACTACTCTTACTTACCGCTCACCGCGAGTCGATTGTATGATTTATTTCGTACTTACGTTACATAGATGTAATTATACGTTTGGCAACGGATTCGTTGCGGTCAGTCACTTGCTGCGTCGGGTTTTGGTTTAATTAATTTTAGCAGATATTCATTAATAACTATCTACGCTGGGCGTTGTAATTAAACTGAGAGTGCAAAGGTGCGGTATTGAAGATCCTTGGGTTTCTTATCGATAAAACTGGGATGTCCCAATCTAATCGATACATCTGTTCAAACACAATCAAGCAATTACCGACACTTCATCGTCACTAACAACCTCAAATATTTTGGTCTAAAAATATTTGAGTAAGCAAATTATGCCACAACTCGATGCAAATAACAGCTTTTATGAATATGATTGATCATATAATTGTTCATATAAAAATGAAAAAGATGTAGTTAATCGGATATGAATAACAGTCAATTAAAGAGTCGACGAAAATAACCAAAACACCCGTCAAGTTGATTAGTTCGGTGAGAAGCGGCTGTTTGTGGTCAGGCTTTGAAGGCGGCGAATGAGACAGCCCAAAATATATAAATTTTTTTATTATTTCGACAATAGGGTCTTTGATGTCATCCTCATTTTGAATGAGAGCTGTTTAATGTGCATCTTAAAATGTTTCCCCTCCCTACCGTTTCTATTTCACTACTATCATAATATCTTCGACTCTTTCCACATTTTATCTACATGGGCCGTATTTTTTATGACACGATGAACAAAATCGCGCGAAATGAACGCGAGATTGGCGGGATTAGCTAAGGAATTGACGTGGTTTCGAAGTAAGGAATCATTGAGTAGTCATAGTGTATTAGGACCCTGATGGGATTTTGGCGTCAACGTCGAAATCAGTCTCCGTATAATATCTCTTATGGTCGTTTGAGAAACAGGAGTTTACTAATCAAGTAAACAGATTTTGAACTTAGAACATTATGAACAAAACCCAATTACCGACACTGTCAAATCCCACAACACCACTTAAAGCTCTCGTAAAACAGTTAAAACCGATTCAAACGCTGTTCACACTTCCATAAAACCATCCAAGCTCGATATTATGTTTTTATCGTTCGCTTATTCCGAGGCCTAACCGTCTCGTCGCCGACCTCTGTTGGATGTGGGCCAGCGGGTCTTCAATGTGGGTTTATGATGCAGCCCCACAGGTTCTCAGCCGCTGTGGGTGCCTTCATTGTGTGGGGTAATTAACTCTAACTGTCAACGTTTCCTAGGATTCCATGTGAATGCTCCGTCAATAGGGATTGTTGTACTTATTTAATTATTATAATTGTTTCTCTTGTTTGTTGTTGTGATAAGAACTGTATCTTGTTTGTCTTGTTGTCCATGTGTATGCTTATGATCTTTATAAGTTCTGTTGGGAATTGTACTTTCTTCATTTATAGTTGCTGCGATAGTATAGTGTTTTCATTAGAAGATACGGCCAATTTGGATCAAAGTTCGTGCTAATCGAATAAGTTCGAACTCACCTCGAAAGCACTCAAACTTTTACAAGTTAGAATCAAGTTACAGTACAGGAGTAATAGAAAAAATATCTTAATGTTAACGAGATAATACTATTCTTTCTGTCAAAAACCAAACCTCAATGTTGCAATACTCAAGAATAATACAAAGGAAAACAAAAAAAGAATTTTACAAAAGTAAGATCTGTTGAGAAACGTGTGTGCCCAATAGTACTGGATTCTTAGTCACGTAGGTAAACATTGATAACTTTCCAAGCAAATATTTAGTTTGCCGTAGCACACTTACTCAATATAACATCGTCAAGCTAATATGCCAATTAAAACACTCCAAGTTAATTCTGGTTTTAGCGAAAGCAAAAGTATGAGATCAAGTGTCGTTGACCGCAAAGTTTTGTCTGACGAAATTGTAACTGAAAACGTAACATACAACTGTCTTTGTCGCACGATTGATTGACATGTAAGTCTGTCTCTTTTTAAATCGTGACACGTCTCTGACAGGTTGACATGAGATCCTCGAAATCCTAGAAGTGCCAGCGTTGGTGAAAGTGTAAATAAAGAGTTTAGGTCGAGAGCATTTTGTGTGTTTTAAAAATAATTCAATTTGTTTTCCTGGTTTGTAGGGAAGTGCTACATTTTTGGGTAATTGGACGGAATTTGTTCAACCGTTCCTGCCCGTTTATTTATTAGGTACTTACAAATTTTACGCATCGAAACGTAACGATTCTGTCTTTCCGGTGATGTAGTAGTTCTAAGGTTTCCTCATTACCTTCAGTTGCCTTTTCACATCATTGATATATCTGGCTTGAATATTATTATAATCCATTTTGATTACAATGGCAGTAATCATGGCCACTACAACATCAGTCATCCCAAGTTAGCGAACTACTGTAACAGTTACTAAACTAGTCTATAATATCGCGATGTAATCTCAACTTCAACTGAAAGTTTCAAGAACCAAGTTTTATGAGATAGTGTCGGGACGCGAACATTATGGTAACAACCTAACAGCCGTAACTTCTGCAAAATTGACGTTTATAATTCTATAGTTCCAGACCTAAATCATAACTTACAATGTCAAGTTTATAAATCTGTCTGTCATTAAATCTACTAATAATATCTATATATAATAATACTAGCTGCTGCCCGCGACGTCGTCTGCGTGAAGGCTCTACAGCATCAAAAATACCTAAGATGCCAGTGTCGCTATAGCATTATAAGTAAACAACTTTTAAAATAGCATTAAAATATAAGTTTTTTTTGCAAGCGAAGCAAGTGAAGAGAGTTATATTGGAATCCTGCTGAGTTCAGTCATAAGATGTGACTGAAGGAAATAGAGAAAATAATGCAGGAATACATTCCAGGACACAAAAGAGTAAAAATACGTACAAAGGTATCATACCTTACAACATTTCCCTATAACGTACGTTGGTAGTTATGCTGCCAGGAGCCAAAATGTAAAGAGAGTCAGGACTGGTGACGCGGGAGCAAGCGACGTACAGTTGCCCGTGTGAGAAGCAACTCGTCCTGAGGTCGACACCCGCTGCCCTCAGTGTCTGCCCCTGCGACTTACTGATGGTCATCGCGAAGCAAACACTCACGGGAAACTGTACGCGCTTGAACTGGAACGGGAAGTTATGAGGTATGAGGGAAATGCGTGGTATAAATACTGCCTCGCCAACGCCACAACTCGTAAGAATTTCCGCCTCAATTTGTGTCTCTGTGGAGCGAGATGACTTTAAGGCGGGTCCCGTTACACAACTTCGGAGGAGATAGGTTCCGAAGAAGCATAATCGAGACACCGACCTTCAGCTTGATGGTATGCGCTGGAAGTCCACTTGCTGACAGGGAGTTCAGAAATTCCACGGGATAATGTGTGGCGTCATCTTGCTCGACAACAGTGTTTATCGAGGTGTAGTCTACTTCATTCCCCTCAATTTCCGAGAGAATGCATTCGTTAATTGCTGCCGCCTGATCGTTTTTAAGCGTCAAAATGGCCCGCTCACACACCCAAGAATTTTGCTGGTGCGGTATACGACTGATGTCCCCGTACACACAGCGAATGAGTTCTGCTGGATACCACTCTACCGAGAGACTCTGGAAGCACCACCTGTCCACCTCTCTCTTCTGGTAGAGTGCCTTCGCCAAGACTTAGAAGGACATCGGAGAATTCTTGAGCACGTGCATTGCCGCCGAGCCGAGCTCTCATATTAAACGGTTGAATGTCGTAATTACAGACACAATTAAAAAGCCATTTTTTCTCGCGTAGATCTACGTTCCGGCATACGATGGGTTAATGGTCAAGCGCAGCGTACGAACTCGTGACCACAACGAAGATCATTTCAACGAAGCATTCACCTCGTCAGCCCTCGATCCCCGCGTCACCACGGAAAGCGTTTGCCGGAAATCGCCACTGAACAGAACTGTGGAACAGAATCGATGGGAATTTTAAAGTCCCGATTTCCACGGTCTTGATGCGGTGATGATTGGGGAGCTGGTAACCCATATTCGATCAGTGGATTGCCGCCGATAGAAATGACCACATCTTGAAGTGAACTGAGACAGGTGTTCAGCACGCGTTCATCAGTTACTTCGACTTCGTCTCCAGTAGCACGCCTCAAAGCTCGTAGAAAATCTTCAGACAGATGATGGCGATACGTCTCCCACAAAGCTACCGGTTTCGCGACTCCACAAAACACCAAGATGACGGCATGCGGCTGGGACTGTCACTGACGCTCGCCTCCGCGAGGGTTTCATCCCAATTTTGGTCACTGTCGAGAAGGTCACGTGTTACCCAGGCTGCGCGGTAAGTGGGATACTCCACGCCATCAAATGTCCTCAGAAAGGCGAAAGACGTTGGGCCTCGGACAGTGTGAAGTAACAACCGCAGAAAATAGCATTCGCCATTATTCGGATGCACGGTATAAACCCTACCCAATGCGGTGTCCTTGAAAATTCCTGGAAAACTTTCCACAGCACCTCCTCGTCGACGTCGGTTAAATAAACCCCTTTGCTTGTCGTACGTGTAATATGAAGGCACCTCGTCATACGTAAGGGATTTGTTTTACATCACATTTAAGTTTATAATTAGGTATACGACATGAAAATATATTAATTACCAAGCAATAATCAC
Source organism: Hydraecia micacea (assembly GCA_914767645.1). NCBI lineage: Eukaryota > Metazoa > Arthropoda > Insecta > Lepidoptera > Noctuidae > Hydraecia > Hydraecia micacea. The sequence continues at coordinate 5,223,820 of OU611785.1, forward strand.
ACAGATAAATACCGAACAAAAGTATTAACAGTCAATGTTTATTTTGTACTAACAACATGAAATTGATGAAGAAATGATCATCATCAATGAACATAACTTTTTTGTAATACTTATACCGCATTTTTTTAAATTGTCTTCCTCAACTCTGCTCAAGATTTTGAGGGTTTTGTTGGAACTTGAATTTTTCAAAACGAACTATACGATACAACTTTTATGAAGAAAATGCACATTACCATCTATGAATTTTAAGAATAACTAACTACTAACCTCGCCAACATGATCAAATTTAAATTATTAATTTCCAAAAAGTGTTAACATGTAACTTGATTTGATTTTTATGAAATCTCATAGATGGCGCTGCTTCAAATTTTTCTTTATACTACTAACATTCATTAAACTATGTTTCTCTGCCCAAGTTACTTAAATGGCGTAGTTTTTATAGTGTAAAGCTAGATAATAGCATGGCTTACTCAAAAACAACATTTAAATATGCATCGTTAGATTACACGCTGTCACAGAATGCGTAAGAAAAATAAAGATTCACAGCTCCTCCCCCGTAGGTGATAGCGTGATAATATGTAGCCTATATGTTGACCCGACCTCTTAGTAATACTCATGCAAAATTTGATGTAAATCCATGCTGCACTTTTTGAGATTAGCCCGGACATACATACAGACAATCAGACAAACAGACAAAAATTCTAAAAATTATATTTTCGGCTTCGAAATCGATTGTAGATCACGCCCCAAGTATTCTTTTAAAAAAATATTCAATGTACAGTTTTGACTTTCCTACGATTTTATTATATGTATAGATATTATATAATAACTATCTAGCTACTGAATAACAAACGTTGTCCTTCAGTAGTTGAACAGAAATATACCGGATGATTTTTTTACCGGTTCCAAATTTTTACAGGGTGTTCTACCCATAAATATGAACAACTTTCACTATGGGACCTACTCTGAAATTACGAAAAAATCAGCTGTGTAATACAAAAGTTCAATACCTGCTTGACCAAAATGTATGAAACAGCTGATTTTTTTTCGTGATTTCAGAGTTGGTCCCATAGTGAAAGTTGTTCATATTCATGGGTAGAACACCCTGTAATTTGGAACCGGTAAATAGAACCATCCTGTATAACGGCAGGGAATCTGTTACCATGGATTCAGTACATGATTCTGAACCATAAATTTTAGAAGGCTATTTAAAAAAAAATGCTGTTCAGTACATTTTGACCGCGTAGGTATTGCACTTTTCTATGAAAAAACAATTTTTTTTTATAACCGACAAGAAATGTCTACGCTAGGGGGTCTAGAATCATATGCTCAAGCCATGGTTACAGTTTGCCCGTTGATATCACTGCAACCCTGTATTTAAATAAAATGCAGTTAAAAGTAACAGTTGATATACTTGCTATAGGTATTTTCGTTATTTGTAGGAGTGTAATCAGCTTCAAGAAGTAGACACTAACCTTAGTGTTAACCAATCAAATGCTTAATCGTGAGCTTTCTGCGTGGATTTGAATCATAAGACCTAGGCGGACCTACAACCCATATAATATCTGCTAGGTCACAATCAGTAGTAGATATTAACGAGCTAGCATTCTTGAATTTTGAATTATTGCCCCTATAAAGCTCGTTCATATGCATGAGCCCTCCCCCCTCTTTAAAGTGCAGAAGGGCACGATTCCTTTCGGCTTTCCATTCTTAACATATTCGTGATTTCTATATCGATTGAATAATACACACATCAAAAGTGTCTAGGGATCAACATATATTTTTGCAATAACTTTTCTCCTGATTGATATTAATTAAAATTTTCTTTAAGGATTCATCAAATAAAGTGTTTTCGTTTGTCACAGTAACGATAAACCAAGTCACCTTTGCATTAATAAAGAAATTTGCCATTTTCCTAATAAAGGGATTTTTGACATTTGAACCACTAACACAAAAGTTCGAAAAAAAGACTGAAATAACAGTTTTCTTTAAAATTTTATTGGGTAACTTAAACATTAATAATCCGTGTTTCTACCGCGAACACTAACAACACAAGAACATCGGTTTGGCATACTCAAAATGAGTTCATCCAAATCACGCTGTGGAATGGCAGCCCATGTTCGTTGCAACAACAAAAAAAGGTCTTCTTGCGACTGGATACCCTCCATATTCGGCAGAGCTCTTCTCTGTAGCATATCCCATGCATGCTCAATCGGGTTCAAGTCTGGCGACTGAGCAGGCCAGGGCAGGACATTGATGTTAGCTGCGGCGAGAGTCTGTCTTACAACTCTTGCGGTGTGCGGTCGTGCATTATCATGCATTAACTGAAATAAGGGACCGATTTGCACTTGTAGAGGAACGATGACGTCTGATACAATCGTCTCAGCATAAATTTGAGCGTTGAGGTTGCCTCTGATCCAAATCAACTCAGTTCTTCCGCCGATCCAAATACCCGCCCATACCATGATGGTTCCACCACTATAAGGATGGACTTCCTGGCAGGATTTTAATCGCTGTTGGCGTCCAGGGGTTCTCCAGTGTCGTATACGTCTTGTATCCGGTCTCATACCAAAACGAGACTCATCAGAAAAGCACACGAAACGCCATTGTTCTTCTGCCCAATTTCTGTGTTCAAGAGCCCATTGATATCGAATCCTACGATTGTGCATTGCTATAGGTGGTACCCGTAGCGGTCTTCGGGAATGAAGGTTCACTTCATGCAAGCGGTTTCTGACTGTTTGGTCGCTAATTAAGTTCCCTGAAGAGTGATGAAGCCTCACGGCTAACATCATGGCGGTTATTGTTGGAGCTCTTCGAGTTAAGATTTGAATGTATCGGTCTTGTCTCCGTGTGGTGCAGCGATACCGTCCTCCATGGCGCTCAGCCACGGTATCAGTGCTTCGGTAACGTGTCCAAAGTCGACTGATAACACTCTGACTTGTATTCAGAGCTAAAGCCACAGTACGTTGCCGGGAACCAGCTTCTATCATTCCCACGGCTCTGAGCATTTCTTCCCTGCTTAAATGACGTCGCCGCTCCATAATAACGTTGGTTTTAATCAGTAGTAGGGAAACAGTAGCACTAATAATGTCTTCAATGCGTTGTATGTTTTTATAGGGAAAATATTGACAGCTGATTTTCATCTTTTACTCGAATTTGATTCACAGTTCCTGATTCAAATTATGAAATGCACCAAAAAGGATCCATATAAATTTATAAAATCATAAATTTATTACAAAGCCACATCTCAATCTCAAGAAATCCGCATAAAAATGCTTGATCCCTAGACACTTTTGATGTGTGTATTTCCAATCCTTTCATAATTATTTCACCCCTTCTGTTATTACCACCTTATTTTTCTCTTCTTCAGCCCGTTCTGTTTTAAAAGCTTTCAGTATTGTTAAATACTTCAGCACGAAGCTTTTAATCCGAACGAAACCTTTTTAATTTTCTCTGAACACGATCTCACGAAATCTCTTGATTAATCTTGAATAACAAATCACTTTGAAATTGTTCGTGCCGCGATCTGTAGGTAGGTACCTCAGTTTACATTGTCGCGATTTACTTTCAGTTTCGTTGTGTGCCCCTGCGCAGGTCAATGCTCGGTAAGATCTAGTGCGCGATAGCTTCCTTACTCAATAATATTGTTTACTTTTAGTCTAGACTCGACAGTTGTGTTTTGATTCGTCTAAGTCTAAGGCTTTTGAATAGGTAGATCATGCGTGTGCGTAGTTTTGTTTGTATGGTAGATAGTTGCTTTCGAATGCTTTATGATTTTTATGTAAATATTTGGTATAGAGAAATGGGTAAAAGTTGGTAGGTACTTTCTTCAATGTGTGTTTTAATGTTAGATTTCCATATTGAATATTTAATTTGACCTTCTTTTTGTGAAATCTAAATTTTGATTTTTTTTGGAGTATGGGCCCAGCTGTGTAGGCTGATGTAGGCAGGCGATGATAGACCACTGAGTAGTTACTTAGTAAGAAATACTCTCAATTTTAAGTACTGAAAACAAACAACACACGTGACACAGATCATTATCACAGAACACAAAACACCATTCAACTCATTCCCATAGTAATATAACCCGATCCCATAGTAACTGATACAAACTATGTATACAGAGATACACAAAATTCTTTCACATAATAAATTCACTGAAGGGCTCGGGCTAATCGTGTCAAGTCCGCAGTGAAAGTAAGATGTGGGCGCGAGAGATTCACAAGCGCAAGCGCACGGAGCCGATGATACCGGCTGGAGGTAATGATGGCCACGTGGGTCGGTGGGCATGACTTTCAGAATGGTGTTGTTGTGTAGAAATATGAACTGTCCTACCATGATATGCAGGTGTAAGTAGGATAAAGGCTAGTAGAAGGACGCATTAAAGAAAAAAAAAAGTAAGCCTCGCGTTTCGTTAAAGAAAAATCACTTTTCTATTCCTCATTCGTGTGTGGTCTAGGACATCTTCTGGATGATCAAAATCCTACAATACCCTGGCTGGATCAAAGGCGTGGACACCAAAGCAATGATAGCCACTTGATTTGTGGTCATCCAGCACTTTCAATGAAGCCTTGATGTGAATTTGTGATGTGTGGGTGGTCCCATTCTGAAGTAACGCGAAAGTTTGAGCAAGTACCTAAGTGGATGATACAGAAGCAAAATATCGAACTAGAACCCGATTGTGGCCAAAAAAACAATGAACGCAGAAAAGTAGGGGGTAGGGGTATCCCTAAGCTCGAAAAATAGTTTTTCTTTGTTGCTAAAGCCTTTTTCAATTAATCATTTGCGGAAAAGTTAATCTTTTCCAACAATTTTGATTGGACATCATGACAATCCGTTTTTAGACCTTAGGCGTGGTTTAGAGTAGACGGGATAATGTAATCTGTAATACTTTGCCTTGATAGATTGCATAAATTAACATTACAAGATCGACTTTTTGCCTATGTAAGTAGGATTCGGCTTGAAGACTAAGAGGATTATAGCTTAGCTTAGAACATGTCACACTCAAGATATTTGTCAAGCAATTTAAAACTGATGACACACCAAGGTGGAGTCAATTTGTGAGAAATAAGAAAGTTTGTTACATCACTATAAAGAAGTGTAACATCTGGTAATAGATATTTTTGGTCTGATATTATGATGATAGTTTATGATGTAAGTAGATAAGATTTAATAGGTTTTTTTAAGATTTATGTTCGTGGAGAGGCCTTAATTGATAGGTAATTAAATTAGATCAGTGATATTAACCGGTTATGAAATTCATTTGGCCAGATGTGTGTAGTCACCAAAAGAGATAAATAACCAGGGTCGTCGGATATAGTTGAAGTTTAGTAAGAAACCGATGGAGGTTTTCTAATTAAATTTAATTTGATAAATGAACTGTATGTTTTATAATAATTTTATTTTATTCGAAAACATGAATCGGTTTCTTACTAAACTTCAACTATATCCGACGACTCTGGTTACTTATCACCTTTGGTGACTGTACCTACGCGGTAGGTAACTGCTGTCGAACGAAAGTTTTATTTATGATGTTTTGTACATAATTAGCAGAGAGCAGTGGGGGCCCAGTGGTAACGGCCCCGACTTACGAGTCGAAGGTTCGAACCCAGGCAGGCGCTTTACTTTGTATAAATAATTTCATCACCACTGCTCTAAAAAACGGTGAAGGAAACCATTGTAAGGAAACCGGCATGTCCTAGAATCAAAAATTCGAAAACATGTGACATCTACCAATCCGCACTGGGCCTTCGTGGTAGATTATAGCCCACTCCCTCTCGAACAAGGTCTGTGTCCCAGCAGTGGAAATATTATAAGCTATTTATGTTCATAATTATAATTATTGTTAAATATTGCGCAACTTTAACAGACCTCCTAAAATCGTTGGTACACAATTAGTACCTAAACGACTTTCTACACCATCTAGGTAAGTGAAACCTTTTCACTCATACTCATTTAGCGACCCAATAAAAGTAAAACTGAACACTTTGTTCTCTCCAAAAACATAATACAGTATCATAAAGGAACATTAAAATTAAATTTTATCGCCACACCTTATAAACTCGCGAGAATAACTCGTAACAACCGTGTAGCCATAAAAATAATGGATCGTTTTATTAATTGTTAATCTGCAAATAAACGCAAGCCGCGGCCGCAGTGAAAAACGTTTCGCTGTGATCAGCAAAGGTGCAATAAAACTCTGCCTTGGGCCCACCGCACCCTGTAATTATACAATGGACGCACTGCGACCGCATACTTTACAAGCGAAAATGCACCGCAAAAACTCTAAAGTAGCATGTACAAAGAGTTCCGGTAGTGTGCTTTAGTACTTTCTCCCGGTGCTCCCACGGCCCACTTGCCCCGAAAAGCAACTTGTTCAGCGGGAACGCCCAAAATTCGGTGATTAAAATGGTGCGGTGTGACCACGTCTTTACTTTCGCGAGCTGAGCCAATTATGCGGTGGAGGCCGACCGTGTTTTGTTTTTATTAAAGTGCTAAATGAGATGTTTGAGATTGGGCTGCCTAGGCAGTTATTTTGCAAGTTTATCGTTTAATTATTGAGACATCAATAAATAATCCCTATTATCAGGCTCTTTAAATTGAGTACCCGCAAAATTAATTGCAAACACTAAAAGTACCTAAGTGGTACGTAATTCTGAGAATTGAAATCGTTATCTTTCTCACACATACAAAGGAAGTATTCACTTTTTAACGTAAGTCGGATTTCGGAAGCACAAACAATATTACATACGGAAAACTTTAACCCTCTTGGACCTTAATTAAACATACCACGTTTCCGTAATAACATGCCGGAGATAGTTGGAGGGGACGAAACAAAACAAAATGGCATTCCCGTTCTCTAAGGAAAGACGGAAACACAGACTTTCCCTTTTTCGTTAACCAAAAGGGAAATAAGTAGGTAAATTCCTTTCGCGATTCGATCGGAGGCTTGCAAGCAAGTTGACCCATTCACCCTTGAACCACAGTTTCTAATGGAGGGAGATGGTTCATTATTTAAAATGTACAGGTACATGTCTGCGCGTTTCGAACGTCTGCAATCGAAAGTGGGCAGATTGAGGCTCTGATAAGGATCCCCCTTGATTTATGAACGCAGTGAAATAAACATCATTACAGATGCAATGTTTGAGTTTAGAAATTATTGATGGCGTTTTGATATAATGTGCGTGATCGTAATTTTTTATGGTTATCTTGGCGTGTCTATGATTTATGGTTTGCTCTGGCAATGATATTTTTCGCTCTTTCAAATACATGGTATGTTATGCTTTTGTTGGTATAACCACTAAAATAAAAGATGCAGTAATAACTAAAAATGATGGTTTGGGTTAGATACCTAGTTTGATAAGTTAGTATCGACATAGCTACCTTATTAAAAAGCTTGCTTTAAGACAGACAGGCGCGACGCGACAGTGCGACACGACTTTATTAGAACAATTTCCATGAAGTTTTCATAGAAAATGTTCTACTAGTCAGTCAGTCGCATCACCTTTATAGACCTGCGGGGAAATTGCGTAACACATTATCAATCGGAATCGGTTTCATTTTGACAGTTCAACAACATTTATTGCGTTATTTACGTGTCGAGCAGACAAATTTTTCGAACTTATGAAGCAATGGATTAGCAATTTGCTTCAAAATGATTCAGATTCCGATTGATAGTGTGTTACGCAATTAGGGTGATGTCATAACTCATAATAATATAATTAGGTATTTCATTATATCTTCAAACTCTTCTATTACGAGATAATTCACAATCTAATAGAAATTCAGTCCCGAGCATCCATGTTCATGTACAGACGCCAGCACATCAAGCTACCCGAAACTGTAAAATTTTTCCAATCAACTTTGCACCTTATGCTTTAGCGATAAAGTTGAAAATCTTTTAAAGACATTTGCTGGCGTCTGTACTTGTAACTCAATGGTTTTGGGTAATTTACGATGATGACCACTGTTCCAGTGGTGACTAGCCTCACAAAACTAATCACTTGGCGTTAAATAATTATAAAAATGTCCAAGACATGCAATTGTGAACATGTTAATGACAAATGTTCACTATTGCATATCATAATACGGATAGTAATGATCCAATAAAAACATAGTTAGTGATACTTTTTACTCCATCACAATCTTTGCTAACATCTAAGAAAATCAACGTGACAACTTAGGTGAAGTGAGCTGTCAATATGTCAAGTGGAATGACAGCTCACTTCAAGCTCACTAAACCTGAGTTTTCATGGTGAAATCATTACAGCACAGATCGGTTGGACATGTCCTAGTTCCGGTGTCAGGAGATTCACAAAATCGAGGATCTAAGTTATTTATGGTCCGGCCGCGCTAAATTTGCCAAAGATGTAAACAACAATAGCCACGAAAAAAAAAAAAAAAAAAAAGGCCACGATCATATTGCATTGTCTTTCCACCCAATGAAACGAACCATTACATACTTTTGTATAAACAAGTTAGTTTTTTCTTAGATAAGATGTTTTCGCTAATTAGCAGATGATATTCTTCCATTTGATTTCCAACCGGACAAGATAAATGGTCTAATCAAAACCTAAAGTTTCTCTTGCATACCTAACATACATTACATGTGTGAAATCATAACTTATTAACTGTGTGCACCCCCGACTCTTATTAAACTCGCCATCACGAAGCGAACATCACTTTCTTATTCCACCACACATATTTATTTATTCTATAGTTAAGAATAAACTTTATTATTATAATAATGAAAGTTATTCATGTTCAGTCAGTTGCTAGAGAGAAAACTTGTAAAGATATCAGAAATAAAAGAAATTGTAAAACAAAGTAGACATATACACGATTATTTTCTGATGAAAGTAGCCTATTGTATATGAAATTGTTGTTTATCTAGCGTTTGAATGTATTTCTTTAATGCACGACTGATACCGGTGTGTTATTAAGAATCTAGAAAATGTGACAATTTCTAGTTAAAATAAAATGTATGCTAAGATGGAAGATAAACAGTCAAATAAATAAATAACACATATTGACATATCTTCAACTTAAACATTTATTAACAGAACATCACACCTTACCTTGTTCCTTTTTTAAATATAATTTGTTTTATTTTTAAATTTTGACTGTGTTTAGTTTATGATTTTTCCATAATGTTACTTGAAAGCTCCAAAATATGGTTAATGATTAAACGTAATTTAGTTTTGAATTTAGTTTGTTCAAAAGTTTTACCATTTTTTCCATTTCAGATTTGATGCCATAATATGATTTCAAATAAAAAAAAAATAATAAGTCAGTCAGTCAGGTGATAGGAATTAGTCAATAAAACCATTATAGTGTATCGTTCAAACATTTGAAACTAGAATTTTCTCTAACTTTACTTACATACTTAATCATATAATAATCAGCCTATAATGTTCCCACTGCTGGGACACAGGCCTCCTCTCAGTGAGAGGGAGTGGGCCGTAATCCACCACGCGGGCCCAGTGCGGGTTGACAGATGTCACATGTCTTCGAATTTTTGGTTCTAGGACATGCCGGTTTCTTCACGATGTTTTCCTTCACCGTTTTGAGAGCAGTGGTGATGAAATAATTTACACAAAATAAAGCGCCTGTCTGGATTCGAACCTACGACCTACAACTCGTAAGTCGAGGCCGTTACCACTTGGCCACCACTAACTTTACTTAATTAAATTCAATAATTGTCAAGTAACTTTTGGAGGGCACTACATATAATATTACATTCACATTTCATCAGTTATGTCTTGATTATGTCCCTTCAAGCACCATAGTATTTTTAACTATTGATCTGTTCATTTAATCAAGGTAATATAATTAACCAAAATTGTCCATTCCATAATGCCACAACAGCTCTCGTTTCGAGTTCATTACCGAAAAGTAATTCACTTATTTCGGTCTTTTGAGTCTTAAATATTTTTCCTGCTTCTTATAAAGTACCCTTGAAAAGTCCGTAACATGTTTCCCGGAATTTCCAAATTACTCTTGGAACTTTTTCGATTTCCTTATTAAATGAAGCCAGGATCTATAAAAGGCTCTTTTTTCGCGTATTTTTTTGAAAATGTTTTGGAATACAGAGGCTTGCCCTACGAAAGGTAATACGTACATGTAGATACCTCTGTTGCACCCTGGGAAATTATACGGAACAGCTAGCCTTGCTACCACTTTCCTGCTAAGCATAGGTATCTATCATAGCATGACCAGCAACTCTAATATATTTGGTAACGTCACGAAAGGCGGAAGATCGCATAAAACTGTTTTCTTGATCCATTTATCAACGACTAGCTTCTGCCCGCGACTTCATCCGCGTGAAATTTCGACCTCCGACCCACCGCGTCGCACCCTATCGCCCGCCCGCGTTATAACATCGTTTTCAGATTTTTGAAGTGAAAACTTCTTTAGGCGCGTTGGGCATTTTTTGAGATGGGAAAAAACTATTGAACTCGCGCCACTGTTACCGTAATCAACACCGCTTCGGATGTGTTCGGCTGTCCTCGGGATGTACTCGGTTTTAATGTAGATCCGATATGTCAGTGAGTGATGGCAAAGTATTCTGTTTGTGTTTTGATTTCACTTCTGTCGGCCCTCCCGGAGTGCCAGTTTTTTTTTATTTTTGAACGGTTCCTAATGACCAAGACCAACCTTTCTCAAGATGTAGGTTAATAAGTTAATAATAAGTGCAAAAAAAAATTTCAATTCCGAGTATTAGTTCCAATGATTAGCGCGTTCGAACAAACTCTTCAGCTTTATTATTAATATAGATTGTTAAAATGCGAATTACACATTATATTAATGTTAAAATTGTAGCTAATTTGTCGTGCTAAATGATCGTAGGTATGTATCTATAGGTACCGTTCACAAAGAAATACTATCGTGGAAACAAAATCACAATACGGCACCAGATTCCGTCCTACATCGTTGGAAACTGTACCGAGCGCTGCTGACAAAGTGGGTCCATTATGGGAGCCTAGTGATGACGGGTGTACAGACGACGGTATGTCAAGATGTACCCGTGTAAGCTGACCTCGGATTATATAGCCTTTTTGTACAGTGATAGGTCAGCTAATACTGGAATATTAAAGCTTGATGAGTCGTTGTAATGAACATTGAATGAGATAATGATCCGATTGTTCAGTGTGCACTTTGCCGTAAATTGCTCCTATATTGTTATAAATAATGAGTTACACGTCATTTTAATACTTTAATTATTTTTAATCTTAGGTACCTAATAATGGCGGTTTCGTATGTGGATTTGGAATAAATAAAATTTAAGTGTCTGTAATGTCAAAATAACAGTTTGTTAATAAACGCATATGAAAGTATATACGGAAAAAGAAACAATTTGAAAAAAAAACTGCCTGTCTGTCTATTTGTTCCGGCTAATCTCTGAAACTGCTGGACCGATTTTGACGAAATTTGTTAAGGGAATAGTTGAAACCTTAGGGAAGAACATAGCTACTTTTTATCGCCATACCACGCGGACAATGCCGCGAGCGAAAGCTAGTTTTACTATGTGTACATTGTTTGAAGTATTCATGAAGCTGCTCTAGTCTGTGTCTCACGTGTGGATTTTACGCGATATTAGCATAAACCCTCTGTCGCTATGTGTGAAATATATTCAGCTGACTTTGTTATATTTTGACTGTAAAGTATATGGAAAAATCTCAAGGAAAAAGAAGTTTTCTTTTTACGTTTAGGCTTTCATGAATTAATATGTTCAACATTATACGAATAAGAAAAAAATGTCTCATAACGAAAAATGTCTCATATATATTTATTTAGTATGTTCATGTATTTATGTATATTTATTTATTTGTGCTTATACCTACCACTGTTTGTCTCTGCATCACCCAAAGGTTGACTGATAGAAAATGCCTATGGCATTAAGTCCGCCTCTGTACATTTTTGTGCTTGAAGTATTAAATAAATAAATTAATTTACCTAAAATAATATACCTACCAAAGTAAAATACCAGCAACTAAGCACTAAGGTAACTTACTTGTCATTGCTGATACCATTTATGAACTACCTACATAATATTATTAAACTGTTCGAAGTTACAATTGTTACTAATTAGGTACTAAGAAAAATTAATGTGTAATATATGCTAAGTTGCAAATAAAAAAGCACATACAAAAGGAAAGTCGTACACATTAACCTACACCTTTTACGGAAATATGTTTTGTTTTTTTTTTTAAGGTGAACGCGCAGTTGTAACCCGCGAAATTAAATTTTTCTTACGTTTTTAGCAATTTTAAGGTCAATGTCAGGTTGTATCTTGATCAAAATACGTATTGCGCCTATAACAGGTACGTATTTACAGAATTATAATCATTAGAATCATTAATACATCTTTCTAAGTTAATAAGAACAAATCTCTCATGGAAACGTGCTTATGGAAAAAATCTAACTTAAAGCGATATATTAATGATTTTAATGACTATAATTCTGTAAATACATACCTATTATAGTCGCGAATCATATTTTGATCAAGATACAACCTGGCACTGACCTGCAAATTGCAAAAAAACGTAATAAAATTTGAATTTCGCGGTCTACCACTGCACATTCACCTTAACTTAAAACATTTTTCCATATACTAAGATTTATTGGATACTAACTATGTATGCTATGCTATGCTTTGCCATCAATTTCTACATTTCCCACAGTGTTTAAGTTAAGCATTGTTTGAAGTGAAACTATACACTAATGTTTCGAATGTATTTGTTTACAGATGCGGCTTCGACGGGGCTTGGCTATAGGCGTCCTGCTCATATTACATATGGTGAGGTTGAATTGTTTTCTTATACATAAATGTTCAGCCTATAGTGTTCCCATCACTGGGACTTTAGCCTTCTTTCTGTGAGAGGTAAGTGGGCCACGCGAGCCCAGTACAGCCCAGTGCAGGACGAGATCCTCATTTTATTGGTACTAATACATAGTACTTTTCTAGTACAGGGTATCCTCAAGAAGGATTTTTTCGCCATTTTTGAGTAGGGGCAAATTATATAAAGTAAAAGTCCTAGATTTTTAACAACATATTTTTTTATTTTTGTGAAAAAGTTCGAGTCAGATTCACAAATCAAATGTACTTAAATACAATTTGATCTGAACAGTCTAAAATTATTCTGCATTTTCTGAGTATCTACTTAGTACAATGGCGCCCCTATAGCTATATTTGGAGTCAAATAAACAATAGCTATTGGTCGGAAATTAAACAGGATCCATAGGAAGTACCAATAAAAACCGAAATTATATTAAACGTAATCTGATCACGTAGTCCTTACCAAATTAATTCAGCCAATAGAAATGGTAGAAAGGTCTATTGTTTAATAAATAGTTATGAAAAACACGGGTCTGTCTATGTGCTCATGCTAATTCTTATTGTTTGGGCGGGACGATACCTCCCACTATCAAATATAGACACTTTAGGTACTTACCTAATATTTATTTCCTCTGCAATTGCAACTCTGTCTAATCGAGATGAGACATGGGCAGACGACATTGTTGCCTTCACGGGTAAAATCTGGATGAGGATGCCTAAAGTAGGTAAATTCGTGCTGTGAATGATGATTATGAATTCCTAATCACTATTCTTTTTATTTGTTGTATTATTTTTTGTTTATTTTGCCCACATTCAGTGGTTGACAATTCATGATTAGAAACGAGACTGTTTTCTATATACCTACATTAACAAGTTATCGTAAATGTAATTTCCGTAACGACTAAATTGGTATCAAAAGTCTTTTAGCTTTAAATACGTAGGCAACTGTTCTATAGTATTTTATTTACATTCAACCGGTATCAAAAAAGTTTGTAAAAATTACATTAAAAAAAATAAACCTTTCCTTTTTTGAAACCCGTTTGAATAGGGATGTCGCCACCACGACTCAATGTATCGATAAAAATGTAAACGTTATCGGATGGCGCGAACTCCGGTCCTCGGCAGAGCGGTGTACAAATTGAATATATCTGGAGCATTGCGGTTTTGTAAATTGTATCTGTATGTGTATATCATAGAGCTATCGGATTTCAGTTAAATCAAATCTATAAACAACCGATTTCAGCTGACCTATTTCGAGTGGACAACGCTATACTATATTGTAATGATGGACGATGCTCAAACCATTAGTCGCATGTCCATATCTGGATTTTAAAAAGTAATATTCTTGTTGCAAATGGTTTATTTTTCTGACAAACTGCAGCCTCAGGTAAAATCGTTACAATCAAGCCTAATCATTTTCATTCATGAAACTACATATTAAATTCATTTAAAATTGGAATATGAATTTTGGGCATAGTAGGTAGCTATTCAAGTAATAAGAATCTTGGTTTTTATTTTTTTTAGAACCGCTGATCCATCTTCAAGGTTTAGCAAAGCTTGCCAAGGTCAGTCCGTGGATGGGTGATATCAAGACCCCTACGTATCTCGGAAAAACGTTAAGTTGGTCCCGGCTGTCATTCATAGATCTGTGACAGTCGTTACGGGTAGTCAACTTTTCTTAAAATCAAATAAATCAAAAACAGTAGGTATGAACAACATTATAGAAATCTGCACGTAGTGACTTCAATCCTTAAAGTCCAACATAATAAAGACGAACACATATTTTGCGATTTATAGAGGATCTGTCCCGATCCCATGTAATCTTTCTCAATATAGTGTATTCTTACCCTGCTTACCAACAACATCTTTTTCATTGTAACCGCTATCCGTCTTCAACGGTCGATTTCAAATTGTACACAAGTTCATATAGATGATTAAACGTAAATTAACAGACCATGTAAGATTGGTGTGATTAAGATTTCATCGGACCGTACCAACGGATCGGTACGCTTTTGAAAACGAGGAAAATTGTATATATCCGTTACTTGATACATTATATTTTGTTGGTAATCGGCGATTGTTTGAAATTTTATGTTATTTTTATGGCTGTTTTTTTTTAACAAAAAGATTTTTAATTTAGGTAGATTAATAATTTTATTTAGTCAATTGATTTAGTAATTCTTCACATTAATTTAGTAATTCTTCATATTAATTTAGTAATTCTTCATATTCATTTAGTAATTCTTCATATTCATTTAGTAATTCTTCATATTCATTTAGTCATTTTTCACATTAATTTAGTAAATCATCATTCTCCTGCCCTTATCCCATTTATTTGGGGTCGGCGCAACATGTATTTTTCTTCCATACTCCTCTATTAGTCGTCATCTCGGTAATCTCTCCCTTTCTAGCCATATCATCTTTTACATAGTCCATCCATCATTTATTTGGTCTTCCTCTACTCATTTACTAACGGAGACAGCTAACTATCATTCAGAGCCATGACATGTGGAATTCAAAACAAACACTTTTGTATGGCATTAATCTCTACTAATGAGAGATTGTAATATTGTATTATGAGTCTGCTAATGAGCGCGCGACATCACGTGTAATTTGAATAATTGAATATTATATCTAACTAATCAGAAACAAAAACAGTGAAATATATAAAACCTTAAACTAGTTGATATTTAAAATGCATAATCTCGTTATTCAAACACAAAGAAAAGAAAGAAAGAAAAATAGGTCTAAAGGCAGCATAATAATAAAAACCGATAAGCATATATGTCGCAGTAATATTATTGAAGCCGTGATATAATTATTATATCCCTAGGGATGTAACTATATGCCAAAATGTAGTTATACGAAAACGGTACATAACAGTCTTACTAGGAATATAACTATGATAAGAGATCGATCTAGTAATATAACTATCTTACTAGACTAATCAAGTGAATCCGGCATCAACCATGTGTATGTAAGAATATTAGATAGTAATAATCGAGATCAACTTTAGTAATAATAATGTACCGTCTTAAGCAACATAAACAAAATGGCTTCTAATATCCAATATAACCATGATACACGTACACTCGCACTTTATTTGATATCCAAACCACAGACTAGAGAAAAGAGAGAGAATTTTACTGACCAAGCGTTTATTTCTTTCATTGTTCAACTCGATGCACGCTCAACAAAACAGCTAATTACCACAAATATATTAATTCGAATAGTAAACCGTATCGTGGAAGTGGAGCGCTCACAAGAAAGTATGCATCACGCTTTTGTGGGTTTGTGGTGAGCAGTGCAATAGATAAAATGCTAAAAAGGTACACTTGTGAAAATATCCCTTCTTCATATAGTATTGCACTATCTAGAATGAATATATTATATAATTCTATTATTTTCTAGGGTGAGTCACAGACGTCAGGCCCATAATAAGTTATTACATCAACACTAAAAGAACTTTGGAAATTAAATGCGTTTAACCTCTATTGACTGTTCCGTTATTGCGATTTCAATTTAACTAAATGAATTCCTACTAGACTCATCAGATTATCGAGAAAGAAAAATGATAGACTGCAATGGTGGTAAAAACTGTTCTTAGAATCAACGCATCCTCTTGAAAAATATCCAGATTAATTAAGAATAATTGGCCGAAAACGTGGCCAACGTGGCAATGCTGCCAGTTTTCTGGGCACGTTTCCGGATGACAGCGATGTGGACGAGTACTTCGACGCCTGTGTCCTTTTGTTTTTGTATAGTTAGCCATTTAATTTAGTATCTAGTGTAAATAGTTAGTTGTGTACAGTGAAAAAGAATCGAAAAAAATAAAATTAAAACCTAGGTAATTAGAAGGATAAATCTTTATCATGGTGGTCTCTGTCCATAATCGGGATTAAAGTATTTAGGTGTATTTGAATAAGTATAACCACTCATTCAATAAATTAAATTCATAGGACTAGACTTTCCTATGAACAGATATTTCAGACCAGTAACTTACGAGCAATAACAAACCATTTACGACTTTTACGACTCGCGGTATAAACTCACATTTTTTCTCTTAATTTAATTCCCAGATCAGTGGAAAGTTAATTAATTTAATCGATTCCGTTTATGGCACATCACTAGCGACCGCCAAGAAATCACCGTACCAGCTGTTTACATTGCGGATTTTCACAAAAATTGCTATAATTTATGTGCGTTGTTCAGTTAAATGCGAACGGTTTTCTAGCCAGTAGTTTGAGTAATGTGTATGTATGGTAAAAGCATTTTTGCATTAGCTTTGTAATTGAGAAGGCATTATACTAAGAAGCTAATGTGTTTAAATTGAACTTGTGGTAGTTTTAAACAGGCAGATATACAGAGTAACTTCGTCCAAGAGTTTTAAAATTTTTCTATCATAAAAATAACTCGGCTATCTTCCTAGATTTGAAGAAAATTTAAATATTAAATATATATTATTATTTGGTTGGAAATAGGTTTCCGTCTTTCAAACATCAGTACCTAACTTCCATACCTACTGAAAACTCATTTTCAGTTCAAATCTAAACATATACAGACGACGAAATATCATCGTTAAGGGTAGTCAGAAGCCTGAAAGACTGACAACCACTCTTTCCAAGGGGTATCGTGTTACCCAGTAGCTGGGTTGTGGAGGTCAGATAGGCAGTCGCTCCATGTAAAAAACCGATATTGAGCTACATCCGGTTAGACTGGAAGCCGACCCTAACATAGTTGGAAAAAGGCAGGTAGATGGTAGGAGTAGTATAATTGATCTCATCATCATATTATAGTCTGCAGTTTCCGATCAAATATCGCAAACATTTCAAACAATATAATCTCTAAAAGCCTTCAATATTAACATCGGTACAGCACACGTATCATATCGGAAAACAGTCTGAGATAGAATCTAATACGGTCACCAGGTAGATCCCCCAAATATGGGCACACCGACCCACTGCGCTGACGGACGTAGCCAGTTCCGTCTATGTCCACTATTTACCTGTTTACCCTAAGAAGGGAAAGTAAGAAGGCTACTGAACCTGATCACAAAACATACATTGTAAGAAATGTTACCATTGAGTGATAACGTTTCTTGAATAGAAGTTTAAATAGACATGATTTTGATTATACAGGGACTGTTTATATGTTTAGGGAGCATTGATTCGTAATGCAGTCTTTATAGATCAGAAATGAAATAATTAAAATTGATCTTTTAAATATCTAGCATTACCTATTTAAATTATAAGACTGGAATAGATTTCTTTAGAAATAGATATCTTCTTTGTACGTATTTTTCTGTTATTTTCTTCTTGTCTGTTTATAAGTATGGGTACATAAATAGGAAAGGAAGGACGACCAGAATCAATTCTATTTTAATTTAAATTTTGACATTCAAAAGTGCCTTTTAAATCCATACTAATATTATAAAATAATGCGAAAGTATGTCTGTCTGTCTGTCTTTAGTTTTAATCCCAATATTCCCACGGGATCGCAACTTATGCGGGTGAAACCGCGGTGCGCTGCTAGTAAATAAATAAAGGTCAAAGAACTAGATAGAAACCAGCATTTATAATCGGTTACCCATAAATACAAAGTAAAATTAGAAATGATGTACCTTAAAACAAGAAGTTCTGGTCGTGATTTTAAAGATACACCACCGTAATGAAATGCACACTAGTCATGACGGTTTATGACAATAGACAGGTGTCGTGGAAAGAGTAAAAGCTGACTTTCCCAGTCGGTCGGTGTGCGACCTACAGCGACGACACACATCGGACTTGGAATCCTGTTCAGTTTTGTTGCAGATGACAATTGTTTGTTTCACCCTGTTAAACTCATAACGATTGTTATGAGTTTGTCGATATCGGAAATGGTATTGGAAAATGTTTTTGGATACGGTTTTAGAACGGTAGTCATAAGTTTTTAGAATGACCTAAATCGTAATCTATCTGAAAATAATGAAGGAAAATTGATAAGATTTTCGTGAAAATATTCGTTAAGTTTTCCTAGAAAAACCTATTATCAGATTACATCACAATATTACCAATCAGTACTGATTTTAGGGCTGATGTTAAAGTATAAAAATAAAAGACTGCCTGGTTTAAGTAATGAGACTAAACAGGAAATTGATTGTTCCTTTATCAATGTCCCTGAAAATATACAGTAGGTAGAGGTATTTAAGTATTCGCAAATATTCTATGATATAAAATTACAAAAATCTTTATCAATAGGTGGGTAGTTATTATAATAACTATAACTAATAAGTATTATAAATGCGAAAGTAAGTTTGTTTGTTTGTTTGTTACCTTTTCACGCCTAAACCTCTGAACTGATCATCCTGAAACTTTGCATATACGTTTTCAGGTGTACAGAAACGTACCTTTCATCCCGAAAAAAAAGTCCTGTTCCCGAGGAAAACAACAATAACGTTATTATGATAATAGATGGCGCCACGTGTCTTTCGGATCATGATTAGGATTTTTCCTCAAATTAACGCGGGTGAAACCGCGGGGCGCAGCTAGTGTTTTAATAAAAGCAGACGGAACGCGGAAATTATTCTTAAATTGAATTAGATTGACAGAAGCTGCCGAAAAGCTTATGTGAATCCTGTTGTAAGTCGATGTAGAAGTACGAGTCGCTTTGAAAGTGATTGCCACTTGTCTCGGCCCTGTGAACCAGAAGTTCATCAAAAGCCCTTTAAACTCCAAGAAAATCTCCATATAGGTAGCTACTTCCATTACAATTCCTACAAAGCGCGTTACCCAACAAGCCAGCAAATCAAATTAGATCAAGAGCACCGTGACTTAGCCACCGGAGATGCTGTTCACTGTGTTCAGCAATTTAATGAAAGTAAAATTAGTCCGCTGGGATCAATGACCGGGCTGACACACTGACTCGCCGCACCTAAGTCAGGCCTGAATCACAATGCCTTATATGATGCGGGATCTACGCTCTTGGTAGCTTATGGATTTCTTGTAGATTCATTTTACCGACTTCAAAAAAAAAGGAGGTTATCAATTCGACACGTATGTATGTAATATTACCTATTGGAACTGCAAGATATTCACATATGACAATCTATTAGGGCTTCTAAACAAATATACAAAATTTGATAGACGTATGTATTTATGTATGTTTGTCCTCGCATTTCTCCGCAAGTATTAATCGGATCGGGACCATTTTTTTTATTGGCTTACATTTGCTTCATCTTAGGGAACAGTGCAAGTTTCATCAAAATCGATTCAGTAATTTTCAAGATATGGACTAATACATGTAAGTATGACGGCCTGGCTTATTGATACGAGCTATGGGTGTAGTGTCAAAGGGAAAACATCTCAAAACCTTGGTCAAATTCTAGTGCAATATTTACAACAAAACAAATATTCCAGTTTTACTTAAAATATAAATTTACGAAATAAAAAAGTAATTTAAAAAAATTAAATCGACCTCAAAAAGAAAATAACTCAAAATTTAAAAAAATAACTTTAATTTCGGAAGTCGGTGGCAAAAAACTAAAATACAGATCCCAAGACACCGACTTCCGAACTTAAAGTTATTTTTTTAATTTTGAGTTAATTTATTTTAGAAGTCGATTTAATTTTTTAAATTAATTTTTATTGTTTGTTACTTATTGATATTTCAAATATAATATGTCTTATAGTATCAACGAAGCCTCACAATGCACTCTGCTTTAGACTATGATTTAAGATCGGCTCAGAAATGTACCTAGTGTAGATTTCTTTTTCAATTTCTTTGTTTATTGTTTATGACTATCCTTAGTAAAGTACTTAGTATTTAAAAAATATTTTAGACAGCACTTAAAATAAGTACAACTCGCTTATATGAATTACCCTTTCAACTATGTATATCATGCGTAACCGGATGTTAGTAGACACGTATCGTAGCTTATGCAGACACGCGTATGTACCCATTTCTTTAGCCATTTACAAACTTAAAAAGAGAAACCACAACACAGACTTCGATATAATTTACAACAGACCCCCAAATAATAATACGTCCCAATGAAGATTATCTGTTATATCATGAGTAATGACGAGATTCAGATAAATCAATAAAATAATATTCCCTAACATTAACTACACAATAACAAGATTACCA
This sequence comes from Hydraecia micacea, assembly GCA_914767645.1. Classification (NCBI taxonomy): domain Eukaryota; kingdom Metazoa; phylum Arthropoda; class Insecta; order Lepidoptera; family Noctuidae; genus Hydraecia; species Hydraecia micacea. The sequence goes on from OU611785.1 coordinate 5,244,782, forward strand.
CATACGTTCCCAATCTATAACCCAATAAAAAATCTCCCAACAACTTTCTCCTAACATTACATAATGCGTATCAATCTTTTATAGAACTATCAGTATTATCCCATTCAGAAATAATAGCTGGAGTCACTTGGAGGCATAAGCCCTCGAATAAATCATTATCGAAATACGTATCTAGAGACCAATACTTTCTAATTTCTTAGCCAGAGGCAAAACAAATGAGAGTTGTAAAACTGTTGACGATCCAGCCAATAAAATGGTGGCTGGTGGACGCGACACCCACTTTATATGATATTAATAACGCTATCGATATTGAGGACAGCTGGTGATGAGAAATGTAATTTTATGATTAAAATATTTGTCTAAAGTGGTCATCAGGCTCTTAATGATACCGAGACATGAAACAAAGAACTAGAAGTCTCGCAACAATGTGAAATAACCAATCAAATATTAAACAAATAATCAAATATTAACTTCTAAATAGGCACGAATAGAAATCTGTTAAGAAAAGAAGGTATTCATAATACACAAGAATTCCGCGCCGCCAAGTCTTTTACCGTCTACATCATTTTTGCATTAAAAATTGCTAAAATATACAACCTAGAGACCCAAAAAGCTAAAAGCCGCACCTAAATAAAATAGCTAAATAAAAAATCACAATTAAAACGAGAAATTCCGTGCAGCCGGTTTGTCTAATTTCGGAAACCTGTTGGTATGGAAAATATTTGAAAACCGGAGCGACCCGATGATTTTAGAACGGGAACCGAATTATGATACAACTTTCACATATTACTATTTTGTGGACCCAGGAAGTTGTATCACTAAAGTTCTGATACTATAAGTTGATACAAGTTTATGAGTAATTGCTGTTCGAATCTGTAATTAAGGAAGTTGGTAATTACTAGGCAAAGTGACAGATTTATTGATGTTAGCGAAAGTAATGAAAGGGATTCCGATGGTCTAATCTCTCCTTTTAATCCTTGTCCGCTTCAATTAATTTGGCATTTACATTTTGATGAGCTGTAATAAATCCCGTTGAACATATTTATGGAGAGGCTGAGAGATGGCAGGAATCCATTCAAAAGTTTCAAGTCAAGAATTCTTTAATTTAATGGGCGTCCAATTTATGTCCATTCTGTCCGTAAAACGCACAATCCTCTGCATTTCGTTGTTCATGACCTCGAACAACTGTTTAACTTGTCGCGTAACCTTTGATGTGTCGTAAAACGGTCACTGTGTCGTATTAAATAACAGTTTAAAATAATACCTACTTTGTATAGTGAAAGCTGGGTGTGAACGAGAAAAAAACAAGAAATATTTCGTGTCCGTATAAGTTATGAGATTTGAGAAGCCCATTTACTTTTGGTTGACATGCCTACTAGTTTCGTTACGGTTTTCTTTATTTGGGTCGAAATGAAAAGTGATACTCCAAAAGTCATCACTTCAAATTTCACACACCTTCTGCTTCAAGTAATGGATGGTAGATAGTGTAAAGAAAGTGCAGGTAATTAAGATCAAAGAAAACTGCCAAAAATGCAATATCATACACAGAAAATCTACTGACAATTAATTCAAAATAATGAGTGAGCAAGATAAAAGTACGGATACAATAAAGATATAATAAATCTTCGTTCAAGATAATTAATGGATTTTGTTAATATTTTTCAGAGCGGCACTCTCAGTGACCAATCATCGAATGAAAGCGGAGGCGGTGGTGGAGGCGCCGGCTCCGATACCAGCAGTGCAGCTGAACCTTCGGGAGATCAGCTAGCGATGGAGTCTTCGGAACGAGACACCCCAAGCCACGCGTACAACGGACCTCCCCCGCCCGCACCGCCGCCTCACAACCGAAGACAGAACCCACCGCATCATCAGGCACATCACCCATTAGGTAAGGCGTAACCACCAAAAACCTTAGTTGAAGTTTAAAGAATTATCTTCGGATTAAAACCTGTACGTGTTGTTTCAAGCTCTAAGTCGATTGTCAATTATTATTTCGCAATCTTAAAATTCAAGAGTTTAGTGAAAACAGCTTTTGACTCCAAATAAGACTTATTCAATGCAGATAAGTAACCAAAAGTTTTGTCACGTTTCAGGCATGCCGAGAATCCCGAACCACCATCAAATCCATTCGAAGCCGTTCGCGCTTGGACCTCCAGTGAACCACCATAAAAACGATGTCGGTCCTGGATTCCGAGGACCGCCGCCCCCACCCGCACCTCCTGCTGACGCCCAGACCGCTGCCAGCGACAAGGTCTTCAGTGGAGCTGGTGATGTCTGGCCAGCTCCCGCCCCTGACATGCCCAAAATTGTGTCCCTAGACGTGAAATGCGAGAAGAACGCAATGCGAGTTTTCCTCAGTTTCGACAAACCATTCTTCGGTATCGTATTCTCTAAGGGACACTACTCCAACCATCAGTGCGTACATCTCCCACCAAATCTAGGAAGAACTTCCGCCTCTTTCGAAATTGGTGCCCACGCTTGTGGAACCGCTGGCAGTGGAGACCCAAGGTATAGAGGTGACGTAGCGGCTGCTGGAACTTACTTCGAAAATGTCATAGTTATACAATACGACCCACAAGTACAGGAAGTATGGGATCAAGCTAGAAAGCTAAGGTGTACGTGGCACGATCAATATGAAAAGGCAGTCACTTTCCGACCATTCCCTGTAGATATGCTGGATGTTGTGCGAGCTGACTTCGCTGGTGACAATGTTGGTTGCTGGATGCAAATTCAAGTCGGCAAAGGACCTTGGGCTTCCGAAGTATCTGGTCTCGTGAAGATTGGACAGACCATGACAATGGTTCTCGCAATCAAGGATGACGACGCGAAATTCGATATGTTAGTCCGAGATTGTGTTGCTCATGACGGTCAACGCGCTCCTATACAATTAGTCGATAGGCGAGGCTGTGTAACCCGACCAAAGCTAATGTCTAGATTCACAAAGATCAAGAACTTCGGAGCCAGCGCTAGTGTATTGTCATATGCTCACTTCCAAGCATTCAAGTTCCCTGACTCAATGGAGGTGCACTTCCAATGTACTATTCAGATTTGCAGATACAGATGCCCAGAACAGTGCTCAGACGGAAATCCTAATGTGATCGCGCCTCACGCTGAATACGGACCTCCACAGATTGACGCTTACCAACAAGTTGGTATTGAAGCTAGACGTGATGAAAGGAGAGTTAGGAGGCAACGACGAGCAACTTCCCCTGAGAAAGAAGTTGGCGTAAACAGAGTAATTCGTGTGGTGTCTGCCGGCGACTTAAATATGGATACTACAGAAGAAAGCCCTGCACCTAAAGTAATTCCCACGCCGGGTCTCGTTTGTATGACTACTCCTGGATTTGCTGCAACATTGGGAGCTCTTCTCGCTACGTTATTATGTTCTTGTGCTGTGTCAGCAGTTCTGTTCTTAAAGTTGCGACCAATCACAACTCTGAAGAAGAAGACGGCTGCCGTGACGACGATAGCCCGGCCGCACCCACCGACCGCACATGTAATTTCAAAGAGTCGCTTCTACTCGTAACAGAGCGTGTTTAACCTAATTTGTACATATTAGTGTGATGAGACTGAAGTATATTGACCATGCCAATTATTTATTTGCGTGTTATATGAGTGCTCAAATGAATATATGTAGTTAATCTGGGAACCCTTATTTAGTATTAATTCAATTTATGTGTAGCTTAACAAACCGTTGAACTTCAGTTAAATCGTATTGATTCCTATCTTGAAACAGTTGAGTTGACATTTAATTCAACCGTGTTTGTTTCAACTTTGTTGTTTACTTAAACTGAAGAGTTGAGTTGTTGAATATTTTCTGTAGTTGTTTTCACGATGTTAGAACAAATTATAAACACAAATTGTAGTATTAAAATATTTTAAGTACAATCTTCTGTTACCTCTTCTCGAATGTTCATTCGAAGTAGGGGCAACGGAAAATAAATACGGAATATCAACTTAGGTGAACCGCTAGATTGTAATTTAAAATAACTTGTCATTAGTATTAATATATTTATTTTTAATTAAGTTTTAGTCATTATTACGAGTACGTATAGCGATTTATTTATTTTTATGCCACCTGAGTACCTCTTCTTCTTATTTTATTGTTTTTCTTCGCATTATTATTAAAAGTTTATTGATTGTTACGATGGAATTTAAATGTTTCATATTAATTTATTTTATAAAGGAGTTGAATTATTTAAATCGAGATTGTACCATATCAAATGTTTGATGAATTTTATAAAATTTGTAACAGTTGAAAAATTAAACTTTTATCAAAAACATGTTGTAGTTTTATTTTGTAATTGAAATAAAGTTAAATTTTATCAATAAAATGAGTTTAGGTATAGAATTTGGTTTTATTACTATCATTTATATTATGCTTTCTTATAAAGTTATTATCTATTATCTTCTCGTCCTAACCGGTTACATCCTAATCCAAAAACATAATAGAACGGCCAGTGGCGTTAGTTTGAAAAATAATTTTATACTGGCTGAAATTCATACCAGTAATAGTTTTCCTTTAGTTAAGCCAACCCCAACATAGTTTTGAATAGGCTAGGCAGATGATGATGAATAGTATTCCTTTAGTGCATAAGAGATCTGAGCGTCAGCTGCTCCAGTAGTGGGGGTGGTTTGAAGATGTTCCCAAAAACCAAAAAAATCGCGAAAAAACAATCAGCTGTTCCCTACATTTTGACGAGTTATGCGAAAATAAATGTAGGGAACTGCTGATTTTTTTTTTCATGATTTCAGGTTTGGTGCCATATTAAAAGTTGTTCATAATGATGAGTACAATGACCCTTTCAGAGAAAAACGGTAATTAAAATTTCAACCCGTACGAGTATAAGATCCATGGTGTTTATCTACCGAGCCGCCGAAGGTAATTATTTCAAGAGCACATGAGACCTAATCGGTACCGCTTACTTTATTATATTGTGCTCTCGTCTGAAGTTACTGTGGATACAGAATGGTGATGTCGTATAATTCTGGACACTGACGCTGAACAGGTTCAGTCAAATATGTGTAGTCCTTTCCACAAAAGACAATTTCAGATACTAATCTACATGATCTGACCAAGCTTAATGTTTCGACTTTAAAATAAACATAATTTTTTTTCGGTGTTTCAACTCAAATTACGAGCACAACAATAGAAAGTCAAAGGGCGCGTGCGCGATTATGTGATTCGTGAACTACCCTCAAGAACACCGGAATAGCTAACAGGAATTCGACACCTATCTAGGTATGTAAATACAAATTCGGCAAAGCATCACAATATCCAACCATCGTGACTAAAACTCAAATGAAACTTTTAAATCGCAAAATTGTGTGTACGTGTCAGCAGTATTGCCGGCGCTGCAGTTGTTACGATTACGAGCGCCCTTGCTAAAGAGTCGGCGACGAATACCTCGAAGTGCGGGGTGAGGTGCGGTATCTGATATGAGTGCGGGGAAGGGAGTGTCCCTTCTGTACGTAGTACTATTAAGTATTCTGTGCATAGACAGGACATACCTAAATTGTTTGTAAGATTCCGCATTTTTAATACCATGCGATTTACTAACCGATTATTTAGAGATAAGTCATTTAAACGAAAATAATTTAGTGTTTTTATTTCATTACGAACCCGACTATATAAATAAACAATTGAACTACAAGGTCTCTTCATACTAATGCACACGTTCGGGCAGCGTCGTCGTCGTTCAATTCGCCGGACGCAAACCGCTTTCCGCGCCATTTTTTACACTACGCACGACAGCCAACCCTACTAGAGTTCACGCACACATTTGCACGTGTACAAACGTCATTTTATTTGGCGAGCGTTGTATGGAGTGTCCGAAGTGTGATCTAGGGTAGGGAAACCTTATTGCCCCTTTTTTACCACTGAGAAATGAATAAAGCTTAGCTTTGCATATACAATGTCATGGTGTATGTTTGATGCAGCTGCTTCTTGCATCATAGCACTGGCAGTCATTAAAGCCTAAATCGTGATGTAAATCTAGGATTACAATTACCAAAATGATGATTTGCAAAAATAAACAATCAAAATAGTATGTTTCAACATAATTTTTAATCCATTAAACAAATTAACAGGTGCTTACGCGTAAAACACATTTCGTCACCGCATCCATACAGTGAAACTTAAAACATTTTGTTCATAAGTTATAAATACGCCCCAGAATATTATTTATAAAAGAAATAGTGCCACAAGAGACTTTACACCAAAAAGTACCACAACCGCAGAAAATATTTCGAATAAAAATAAAATACAAATACATTTAATTAATTATAAAAAGTAAAATTGCACTTAGGGAGACAGTTTTCTAATGAAAACTCTGTTCAACTTATATAATAATAGTTTTTCTATAATAAATGCAAGATTTTTGGGTGGCATGTCATATTTTATTATGGTTGCGAGATCGACAACAAGTATCTACAGTATTGGTTTATTAGTTTTTTTACTTTACACGTCTTCATTAAGGTATTAGTAAAGATTACATGCATGGTACACATATTATCCACTCAGAACTCACCAAAAATATTGTCGTTTAAATAAATGCACATTTTATATGCCTTTTTCTAAAGCAACGCATGAGTGATGTTTGAGCTGCTTCCATCTCATTAAATAGCTGATTATTAGTCTTATTTCAGTATAAAAAATCACTGTTAGTTACTTGATACAGTGTTACAGACATACGTATGATGAGCTGCTCCCGTTTGGTAAAAGTACTAAACGACCCATAAAATTCAAAATTACAATAAGGTGTCAATAATATTTTGCGTAAAGACATTGTGATGATACAAAATACAGTAACATGTCGATCTCTTAAACCTCAATCTAGCTACAAAACTTAATTAAACCTATCTAGTCATAGCAATTAAAAGATGGATACAATTAATATTGAGCAATATAAAAATAAATGCTTAAATAAATGCAAACAATTTCATTTGAAATAAAGAATCTATTACTTAGAACTCATTGGTGTCTGAAAAATCGTATGATACAGTAATGTCATTAAACTAAATCTGAAATAACGTAATATACAATTAAAATATCTTAATGTCAACAGTTTTACCATCTTTAGACAGCAGTCTAAAAAAAATATATCTGTGGTGTCTGGGAGAAACCTGATAACTCCATTTTCGTCATTTTTTAGTTTGGTACTAAGTTGTTATTAAAAACATTCATATTTTATTTTGGTCTATTGCTGATAAGTGTAACTATCATAGGAGTGGGAGAATCATAGCGGTGGTTGGCTTTTTCTACTTTACCTAACTGATTTATAAATTAAACTTGAACCTTAAAAATCTTATACTGAAAAATTATGTTTTTGGACATAACAGGTTTCTCCCAGACACCACAGATATAATTATTAGACTTTAAAAATTCTGCATATTAAAGTTGGTATAACTGTTCTTTTACAACTAGGCTACTCATAACAGTAAAGCACAGTATTCGGCATAAATATAATTTGATTAAATGATACAAGTTTAACTTGAAATGGAATTCCAATAAAAAAAAATTGGAAAACTGACGTTATTGTTATTGCAAAACGAATAAAAGAAACGCTAACGATACAAATAAGCTAAAATTCCATAAAAGAGTTTGCTTATGCAAAACCAAATGAAGATGAATGAAATAAAACTATTTGTCAAATAAAATGTATTAAAAACAAATAAATAAAATCATAAACATTGAGCAGGTACCTACTGATGTAATATGCCTAAAGCCTCAGAGGTTTCAGTACCTAAAGATAATACAACAAATAACATTGATTTCGAAATTATCGAAATCAATGTTATTTTGAATCTAGGAGCTTCATTAAACACGATATGAAATTATGCTAAAGTGGATGAAACTCCTAATTATACGAATTAACTAAACCTTACACTAATGGCATGACTCGACGTTTATTCTTATCCTCTAGACACTAAAGAACACGACAATGATAATAAGTTAGTCAATAAAAACGTAGAAAAATTCTGTACAACACTTATCTGTATTAAAAATGTATATTATTCACAAAAGTGAAAATTCAATTATATCAGGTTTCTCAGGACTTCGTCCGTAGCACGACCTAGCACCATTATTTAAGGCGATCTAGAAACATTACTTAACAACTAACATAAATTATAAGCATATTTTAAAATAATTTTCTGCGAGTCTAACATCTAATACATGGATGCAACTGACCTTTCAATTCCAATTAAGGGTAAAATTCTAAATTTTATCAGGTAGCTAACTCTAACTGGAAGAAATTGTGATTTCTTCAATATTATACACAAAGGGAAGAGCTATAAAACCAATGATATTATAAGTTAAAAAGTGGTAGATAGGTTATACGCTCTCCGCAAGTGGTACATTAAAACTGGGCTAGGTGTCACACCTGAACACAGTGTCGCGCCGGCGGGCATCAACGAAAGGAACATAATATTATTATGCTTCTCTTTTTCGCTTCAGATAATTACGACATGCGGTCCTCATTGCCGTCGTCATTGGTCCTTCTTGCGCTTGTCATCTATAGTGTGACATTAGAATATTAATTTATTAAGTACCGTGTGCGATAGAATGCCATTTTTGAAGATCGAATGTTGGGTAGGTAACCTATGCACCGTTTTTACTTATAATATCATTGCATAAAACGCTATAAAATGAGGAGCTATGAAATATAAATTGAATATTTAGCATCTAAGAACAGTCTTCGGTAGGATTTTGATTGGCAATATCCCAATCAACCGTCACGGGAGAGATGTGGGTGTGGTTGTGACCCAAGGAGTCTGAGGGCCATCCATGCTGCGAGGGAGTGTGACGCTGTAGCTGGAGACACTGGGAGTGGTGGTTGGACTGCCATCCGGGAGCGAAGCTTCTGGAGCAGGACTGCTGCAGCTAATGCTGCGCCCGCAGCAGCTCCTGCTGCCGAAGCAAATAGAGCGCCGAAGCTGACTGCGCCCATGCAAATGCCGTAGACGACCTGACGAAAGATTAAAACATTAGTAATACATACCCCTAAACTCACCCCTTTTATCGATGGAGGTGGCCAGAAACTAAAGAACGCCAAGTGCTACGATCCTTACGAACTACTTTTGCTTCATTTACTTTCATACATCTGGTCATACCCGCACGCCTGTTACGAGCACTACGCACCTGACTTTTCTGAACAACATCACCATTAAGGTATATCCTTCTAGGGCGTCATTAGTAGTTATGATTGGAGTATGAATGAAAAAGAAAATTAAAATATCTAGCTAGATATTTTTGGTACTGTTTTTTGAAATTTGGTATTGTTAAAAATCGAAACAGAAATACTGAAGTAGCTAAACAAAACATTACCTCTTCACGAATCCGTCCACTGAACACAGTGACAGGTTCCGTCCTGGAAGGTCCGAAAGCTAAATCCGCTTCAGACACTACTTCATATATCCCCGAAACACCAACATCAGCAGATCTTGCATCGCGAACTGTTCGTCGTTTGCGCAAAGACCTGGGTCCTGCTACAGCAGGACCTGGTGCCTTGGCTGGAACTACTCCATCGCCAGAAGGTTCAGGGCTAATGTTCGTGCCAAGGTTACGAGGTCCGTGGGGGAAGCGTTCGCGGTCGATGTTTGTTGGGCGTTCCTGAAAATTCATGAATAAAAATATACGTTTTGAACATGGTCATCAATGAAAATAAGAAAGGGGATGTTAGTATTCTCGATTTAGTCAATTTCACTAGCTTGTATTAAATATACATATGTCGCGGGTTATCTCGAAAAATCTAATTACGAAAATCTTTCTTAGTTTCTAATATCTGTCCATTGCAATAATCGTACGATTTTCGCAATTTTTTTTTGCAATTATCTAGTACTTAACATAATTCGACACTTTTAAAGTTTCATGTTTTTATGGAGTTAGTTCTACTCGTATACCACAAGGCTCTTTTGGCGCGAAACTAAATCGGTACTTCAACCGCCATGTTGCTTTTTATACAATATCTGTGTCAATTTCACAATTGTTAACCCGCAAATCCCTTTGTCAATGCCATTTAGGTGCCGAAAGATCCTTATAGAAGTTTACAAATTATTACTTACAGTGAAAGGTCTAGCAAGTGCTTCAACCAGCTCTTCAACAGCAGACATGTGATCACTCTCAGGTTCAATAACAGGCGCCGGAGCCCTTTGCGGTAATGGAGCTGGTGCGAGAACTACGTCTCCTGAAACTTCATCACCGAAGGCTTCTTCAAGAGGAAGACGGGCTTCATCTGATAGGTCCAGGCCTCCATCTTCAGCTGATGAATCGCTGTAAAAATATTTGGTTATTGTTAGTTTATTGGCTTGGAGGGGATCGTGGCTAAATAATAACAGCTGCACGGGTCGATCAAAGGTTTAGCTACGCTTGCTGCGGTTGTTTCGATGGTGGGTCACCATCTCGATGATGGGTCACCATCTACCCTCCGTGTCTCGGAATGCACGTTCAGCCGTTGGCGCCGGCTGTCGTTCACAGATAGACCGGTCGATCTTTGACAGTCGTTACCGGTAGTCAGAATCCCAAAAGTCTGACAAACAACCAATCTTACCAAGGAGAATCGTGTTATTCAGTTACTGGGTTGTGGAGGTTAGATAGGCAGTCGCTCCATGTTAAATACTGGTATTCAGCTGCATCCGGTTAGACTGAAAGCCGACCTCAACTTAGTTGGGAAAAGGCAGCCAGAATAATATTATTATTATTAGTTCATTGGCAACTTTCCATAGTCCTTTATGGTTTGTTACTCGTTAACAAACCATAAATTAAGCTTCAAAGCTTAATTTATGCTTTAAGCTTTAGTATTAAGCTTCAGTACCTAATGACTTGAAAGATACTATCTTATGGCATATTACTTACAACCTTATGATATAGTACGTAATTAAGGTGAATGCGCAGTGGTAGCCCGCGAAATTAAATTTTTCTTACGTTTTTTGCAATTTTCAGGTCAGTGTCAGGTCTTATCTTGATCAAAATTTGATTCGCGACTATAACAGGTACGTATTTACAGAATTATAATCATTAATACATCTTTCTAAGTTAGATTTGTACCATAACAACAAATCTCTTTTGGAAAAGTGCTTAATGGTACAAATCTATCTTAGAAAGATGCATTAATGATTCTAATGATTATAATTCTATAAAAACGTACCTGTTATAGTCGCGAATCAAATTTTGGTCAAGATACAACCTAACACTGATCTGTTAATTGCAAAAAACGTAAGAAAATTTGAATTTCGCGGTCTACCACTGCACATTCACCTTAACTAAACTTCAATTATCGCAAAAATGCATAAATATGATTTACACTTATTTGTTTCAAATGTTGATGGAAATGGATTTGCAAGTTGTACAATTTATCGTGATTTATTATGATGTTTAAATTATCCCTAATTGCTGCCTTCCTAGTGACTGCTTTAAAGTGAACATCAATTATAGGTACGTAAACGGATATCGTTTTCTATGTGACGGGTAGAAAAGCTAACGGAAATGGTTTAGTTAAAGGACTTGAATGACTTGCGTATTTAGTGTCTAGTTTCTTTGCTGTATTTTGGAGTTAAGAGGATATGCGGTCGGAGAGACTTTTGAAAAAGCCTAAGTAAAAAGTCATAATTCGAGGTTTGGCTCTCGCCTATTTCCTCCTCCAATATTAGACCAATTTAAAAGATATTTCATATACTGAATAAGAAGGATATATACTGTGTCCCTATGTTTATTCTTTTTCATCTCGTAGTTGACAAATTTGTACACTAGGCCTCTGTTGACAGCGGTTTAAATCGGCATTTTTTGAGGGTACTTATAAAAATAATGTATCATCAAAAACGAAAACATTGGGACATAGAAGTAGTTAATATTTATTATTCTGTAAAAAAATCATTGCTTTATGGTCATTAACTAGAAAGAAAACAGGCGAAAGCGTTTCTATTCTTTTATATTCTATTCTATGGAGAATAGACCACACCCGCATTTCCTCTTAAGTAGATTTTTCTATAAATATTATAAATTAGAGTCGCTTCTTATTTCTGGCTGTATGACCACGCAGTCAACGGCAAGTGTTCTTCTAAAATACGCAACAGATTTTGATGCGATTTTCACCATCATTTAGTTAAATTATTTCGGAAGATTTATGTGTACAATCATTAATATTAAACTTACCTACATTAAATAAAGAAATCGGAATGTTTTTTCATTTCGCAAAAACTTGCAAAGCAAAGGCGGGTCGCTAGAGTTTAATAAAAGTAATCTATCTACGATGTCTTTCAAAGTATGTTTTTCGCTATAAAAGAATCGTGGCTCTAAAGCAACCCATTTCCAATCTTAAATTTTTCAATTTAAGGTTCAATGTCACACTTACTTTATCTCATTGTGGTCTTGATGAGTCCTGTCATCTTTCCTGTCCAAGGCTCCATGTCTTTGCGGGGTCACTCCAGCCAACTGGCAGTGGTCTAGACATCCATGCCTGCAAATCTCGACCTTACATCTGATATGGACGCTGAGAGCATCAGGAAACTTGAAGGCGTGGAAGAAAGCGTAGGTTATGACGGTCGCTCGCTCATCTACTGCTTTGGCTTTGAGGAATCTAGAAACGAATAAAGTCAAGGTATAGAAATTTAGTTGCAACATCATATTATTTCATAATAAATTCGTTTTAGCTTCTCGCAAATTTTGCCCGAATTATTAATTTACTGTCAAGGAAAAATTGGTTTTTTCAATCATCTGTTGTAACTAATCATTTTTAATTTATTTAATTTACTATTTTATTTAAAGTGTCCAATGCACCCCAATCAAAACAAAATTACCTTCTGCCACATTTGTGACAAATTATGATTTTAATTTGGTACATTTACTTACAGGTACACCAGAAAAAGAGAAATTTTCGTAAAAGAAACGCTGAACTCATGTAGTTTAAAACAAAATTTATTTTTGACATGTAAAAGTGTTTCTTAACCCATTTACAGAAACACAAATTATTTATCGTTCAAAAGTAAAAATATCTCTTTTTGCTAAATCATAACACTTGATTTAGCAAAAAGAGATATTTTTACTTTATATATTAATACAACTATCGAATGTTGACCTTTTGGCAAAGCTAATCTCTCCAACAAACTTTCCAACAGCCCACAGATCTTCAAACCTAGATAAGAGCTTCATACATTAGCTTCGTACCTTGATATCATCTTAGGTCGCAGCACGCATCCATATTCATCTGACAGTTGAATCACATGGCCGGAGCCGTCTGACGCCGCACACGACTTCACTCTCATGTCGAATTCACCTGGAAGATAAGAAGATATGTCCTTAGAAACTGTTTAGTTACTTATTGCTTAGTATTTTATTGGGTTTTCTGCGACGAGGATTCTCACTTTGGAATTTATTGCGATGGGTTTTCTGATGCGAGGCGACAATCCACCTCCCAGACTACAAATAATCTGAGGGAAAAATTTATTTAGCTCATTACGATTTTGATGGAAGGAATAATGGGATTTGTTATAAACATGCAGCTAGCAAAGGCAAACAACTAATTGTGTGTTGAATTTCGTGGTGGTCATAGACAATTAGATTGTGTTGAATTAGACTTTGCATATTGATGTTATTGCTTAAATTATGGTTACGGCGGATTACGGGATTTGTAAGAAAAAAATACTCTAAAATGCAGTTTTCACAAGTAAATAACTAGATGATTTCGGTAGGTAAGGAGGCGTGGTGGTAATTAGCGAATAAGCTACCAGAGTTATTTTAACTATCCATGAAACCACTGTATATTAGAACATTTTAGAAATCTTGTTGACCTAGTACCAACTTAACTAACATGGCATAAGACTATTAATACTGGACGGGGCGATACATTTGACCTCACGCTACCGACCGAAGTTTACGATATTATTCTATGTGTAAAATTATGTGCCGCAAACACTAAAATTATAGCACCAGACTGTTGGTATACACCCAAGAACTTATCAAGGTTTCAAATAAAATAATAGATGATAATACTAATATAGAGCTGGATAGGTTCCGTCAAAACTGGAAGGAGGCCGCCGCTCGGGCTCGCGAAAGATGGAAGGTGTGGAAGGTGGCCTTTGCCCAGGAGTGGGACAGCGCACGCTAGTAAAAAAATAAAATAATAGTAAACTTCCTGATGATTGTAATGTATTTGAAGTTCTCAAGGATCAGGTTTATGATAACACAAAGCTCAAGTACCAATGAAGTATGAAAGTACCTTCAAGCACTTTCAGAATATCAAAATGCAAGACCTTACCAGACGAGTAGGTACTTTACCACTCGTCTCGTGCTTAGGGTACCTAACAATGGCATAACCCAACACTCATAGCGGACGACAAACATACAAGTTCCCAATATTATTACACTTAAGTGGAGACTAAACAGCGAACATAAACAAAGATCGTTTAGCTTAAAGGATGGGCAAACACTTTTGGTAAGTCAACAGATATTCCATTAAACGAAGAAAGCTTTACACATGTTCAAACCGCACCATGTAATGTTTGTCATGTTGGAGACTAGTATATTACCAGTATTGTTCATTGTATTTTTAGTACTCATTCAAAAATGTATATATACACTAAAAGATATGATAAAGAATATATTAATTTTGGTGGAGTGGTTGGAATGTCTACGTTTGGCTTTTAAGAAAGTATTGACAGTCTAGCGTCTAAGTAAACAACCTCACATGAAGAAAGGTGACTACATCCGGGAGATAGCAAAAACCAAGAAGTAAAACTAAACCGATAAGGCCGCCCATTGTAGATATGTTTTGTAGTGATAATTGTATTTTTGTTACGTATTTTCTGGTGTACAATAAGGTATATATAAATAAATCACAAAATGGAATATACGGGTCAGAAAGGTATTGATAACATTCATGACAAAGTTGATTCTTTGTAAATTTCACTTCAACCTGTTGAAAACATATTTAATCAACAGGTTAAAGGAGTTTATTTATAGTCTTACTACACGAACATTAGAAATTACTTGTTGGAACGTTCAAAACTTTATCGAAGAGATGAATGCAACAAGACATGACCATCAAAACTCAATGAAAGAAAATAACTTGATGGATCTAATGCCCATAAAAAAGAAAAATCTATTGATCAATATGATATAACGTAGGTGTCACCACAATACTCGTAACAATTTTAAAGGTTCAATGAAAGAGTTCCAACAGCTATTAAACTTTTACGTTTAGAACCCTAGCGGTTCTAACAAAGAATATACCAAATAAGCCGTGCAGACATAACACGGTATTTCATCATTCGAAACCTACTAACAACAAGGTTTAACTGGCTAAGGATTTAACTGCATTTATGCCAAAACGGTCTTTAATTGATTGTTATCAATACCTACCAAACCTTTTAAGATACCGTATAGAAACTATACACATACCTAGTAGTTCTAAAGTTTTGCAAAGTGTATATGAATGCGAACCTAGAAATAAAATTAGCTATGTAGAAATCAATTTCCTCTCAACAAAGAAGATGAAAGACACACACGAAGATCCAACTACTTATAAAGTACAAGATCGCTCACATTAAGACCATTAATCATTGTCAATTAAATAAAAGAACTCATAACGCACGAATGAGAACTGCTATTGATTCAATTGAGACGAAATTAATGGAGTTCCATTGTGTAATGAGCATTGTTCATTAGGAGGCTTGCGGAAAAATTTATGAAACGGAGGTTGAAGCAACTGTAAATTTTGAGAATAAAAATAGCGAAGTTATAAATAGTAAGGAACTTAAGCATGACGTAGTAAAAATCCTCGATGAAACAAACATAATAATAACTGCAGCTATTTAAAAGGTTTTAGAAACGAATTCAATTAACAAAGAAGACGACATGGAATTTGACGAAGTAGATGGTGAGGCCAATGAAAATAAATGTTTTGATGTTCTACAAAAGTCTGCTGGTAACATATAAAACAATGTATAGGTACAATATACTGAGACCGAGACGAAAGCTATTATAACGGCTATAAACATCCAAAGCCGTGCCTAAGTTACCAAAGCTTACGTAGGTGGGCTCTTACATATGCCAAGTGGTGTCTGTCCAGTTAACCCTTGACCCTGCAAGCCATCTCGCAAAGAGATACGAGATAAAATATACATACCCACATAAAATTTGTAATTCAACGTAAATATAGGTGGAAAGGAATCCGATTCACTAAACTTTATGCGTTTCGTACAACGGATTTAGTGTTTATCGGAAGAACACGGAAGTTAGTAGCTATAAAGTGTTTAATCGTTTTCTGATAACCTACGAAGAGGGGCCTATCGCATTACTTTTATTTACTGCAGTGTTCTTTCTGCATAGCCTATCTGAAGAAAAAAAAACAAATGCATAGAAACATCGCACGAACTCAGAGAGTACCTACTTCTAATCTTACATTACTTTCTTCCAAAATTGAATCCATGTAAGAAAATCAACATTTTTTGGCAGAATATTTCCAGTTATCATTTGGAACAGTACGCAAAAGGCTGGCAGCATTGCCACGTTGTATGGCGATGCTGATTTGTTGATGTCCTATGATTATTTTCATATTATTTTAAGTCTGTTAGCTTATATTATAATAAATAATAATAATAAATCGTTTATTTTGGAACAAAAACAGCTTGTATTATGTAGTTATTATTTTGATTATCATTTTACTCTCTCTCTCTCTGAATCTTCCAAAATTTTATTACAATCAAGATAATTATTCATTATAACGCAGCCATATTTGCTAAAACGCCTCCCTCAAGTTCTATAGGATCTATATATATCATACTCGCACGTCGTTTAAAAGTGATCCATGAGGTGGATCCAGTCTCGAGCCCCATAGTTGCAGGCCCGTTAAGCAAACTCATTCGTACATATTTGTCCAGTTCACTTTTTACAATTACCGGGTACCGTTAAGTCGTGTAAACACTGTCATTACCCTGCTAGTGATTTTACGAGTTTTCGTGTTATCTCGACTTGTGTATGTTTGTGTGGTGGCGGAAGTTTGCGTTTGTTGTTTAGTTACGTTTTGAGGAAGTTTGGGAAATATTCGGGTCGGAAAAGCGAAGTTTTTATTTTTTATTAAGTATAAGTACTCGTATGACAGTTTATGTGGACAGTTTTCCGATATTTTTTTTGTTTTGTCTTCTCGAGCCAATCAGTAAGGAACAAGTTCAAATCGTCACGCCAGCATTTCTTAGGCCTGCCCTGGTGACAACGCCATAAGGGAAAAGATAGACGCTAGAATTTTTTTGATGCAGTCGATTTTCTCTGTATTTCAGAGCTTGTCGCTTGTCTGTTACAGAACTTGGAACACTGGAATGAATGCCAATTTTATTCACACCTTTACGTCATAACTTATTTGTATTTTTTGCTCATCTTCATTGAGATAGACTCATTGAAGTCATTCTTACAAAGCAATTATTAATATAAATTAAAAACATACTGAATTCAATCAGAAAACCGTTATCATATTATTTGATCAAACAAACTATCGTTTTATGAAGAGCGTGGGCGGCGCAAGCGTTAATTTTATTAAATGACGTTACTGCAAATATAATTGCTTTTTAAGTTTAGCTTTAATGGAAAATGTTAAATAATTTATATGACAGCGCTCCGAGGTTTGTACAAAACATTAAAATAGGATTTCTATGAATGAAATGTTTGTACGAGTACGTCATGTCCAGGTAAAAATATTTTTATAGCACCTCTATGTTATTTCCTTGGTTAAATATTTTTTGAACGTGACTGCTTCAAGTTTCTCTCGTAATATTTATAAAGTTGTTTATTTTTAAAGACCTACTGATTATATATTTCAAGGTTAAAATATGTATTCACTTCATTCCTGTTAAAGCAAGACTCACGAACACCACTTACAGTTCCAGCCCTAACATTTGAGTTATGAACATAGCATGTCAAAATTTTGAATTTATCCCAAAGAATTGATAAACTTTTTTTCAATTAATTTATGTTTAGTGAATGGGAGAACACTGCAGTCATCATTCTCTAACCCCCCAATTTATTTCGGGTCGGAACAACATGTCTTCTTCCATCACTACCCCCTGTCTACTTCTGTCTTTACTGTCTCTGTTCTTCTATCACTTGTTTCTCTACAAGTCATCATCTCGATAGTCTTTTTTAGCCATATCATCTTTCACACAGTCCTTTCATCATTTCTTTGGTCTTCCCCTACTTTGTAATGTTTTATTATCTACTTGCCACGTTGTTGTTAAATTTCAAAGTTGTACGCATGCTCTTAGTTTTGTACGTGCTAAATATACTTAGTTTTCATTTAGTTCGACCACAAAGTAGCTGTAACCATTTACTCATTAACCTTTCTACTTTTCATTGGTTTTAAGCTAGCCTTCCTTTTACGCGTTCTGGGTACGAAACTCATTTTTACAAAATGACGGAAGCAAAACATTTTTTTAAATCTATATTTGTTTCTGTTATACTATGCAAGACTATAGTCCGCGCGGAACTAGTTGGCCGCGCCTTAGGTATGTGAGGGGTTGGAGTGGGACGGAGGGGCAGGGGCGCATTACTCAATAAGTGCGTTGCGAACCGCCGCCGCCTCACCCCTGTCCCCCACCTCAGCGGCCAACTAGTTCCGCGCGGACTATAGCTCATTTTATCACACAAGGTTTTTCATACAATGAATAAGGCACGATAGGAAAAGAAAGAGTTAGCAATCAATTTTCACTTTGACTGTCCTGTGCCATAGACTTAATGTTCAGCAAATGTGTAAGTATCGTGTTAATCCACAATCAAAGTGAACCCTACGTACTCAAACATAACATCACGCCTGTAATCCCCCCTAAAGGTTAGGCAGGGATGTAGGCAGTACACCCACATTTTGCCAGTAAAGTCCTATGTAAGTAGAAAACAAACGACCAGTGATCCACTTTAGCCCTGGATCGAAAGAGATGGAAGTCATAGGGAGAGGCGTTTGCCCAGCAGTGAGATGATGTAGGCTAATAGTAACAGTAAGTCCCATATAATAGAGGCCGAGCACAGGCCCAATAGCAATAGTGCCATCTATCGACCACAAATCTAAACTCCGTACTAAGAAATTCTTGATGGAAAACACAGTGGCACTCCGGGAGTGCCGACAGAAGTGAAAACAAAACACAAACAGAATACTTTGCCATCACTCACTGACATATCGGATATACGTTAAAACCGAGTACATCCCGAGGACAGCCAAACACATCCGAAGCGGTGTTGCTTACGGTAACAGTGGCGCGAATTCAATAGTTTTTTTTCCCATCTCAAAAAATGCCCATTGCGCCTAAAGAAGTATTCTCTACAAACACTCAATAACGCTTTGCCCGACCTGGAAATCTAACCCAGTGCCTCAAGCTCAGCACTTGCGACTACTAGACCAACGGAGCCGACCTAGTCAAAGTGCCACATAATTTTATGTTGCTCGTGTAAATGAAACCCAGTCTTTACAAGCAGCTATTCACCGTGCGCTATGCAGCAGTAAAGTCTAACAGTAATGACTTCGTACAATATTTCAAGCTGTATATTGGTAATTAAAAGCGATACCAAGCGGTGCTTGCAGACCGTTCAGTCTACTACAATTTCTATCGTCATTATTTACTTTGTACGTGCTTCACTTAGGTATATTGTAGTATCTACGTATCGTAACATATTACAATTTTAACCATTTTAGTAGTAAATTTTTTTTGCAAAAATCGCTCTTGACTTTGCATGATTATTTTAAAAATTAGGATTAACGTAGAAAAGAACTAAATTTTTCTTCAAAAACTCTAAATTTACTTAAAAACCATAAATTTACATGATACCTCCTGTATTCAGCAGTAATTAACAGATATCAAAATGAAAAAAAATATGGTTTTTGTTGAAATTACAACCAAATTTGTAATAAAAGGTAGAAATTTCGTAAATAAAAAACAAAAAATATATATTTTCGGAACACTTGGGTAAAAATGGTTAAAATTGTAATATGTTATAGTAAATTATCTGGTATATCGACTCCTTAACGGTGGACCACTATTTACGCCACAACCTACCTATGTAAACGTATGTAGTAGAATAATAGTATGTAATATTATGTATGTGTAATGGTGTTGGTAACTGATGGCAGTGATATTGTTTTACTTCCCGAACTACCTAGTATGCTAGTTTGTAGGTATTTTTCTTGGTAAAAGCTCTACTCTATAACATCCTACTTCCTACTAATATTATAAACGCGAAAGTTTGTGAGGATGGATGGATGGATGGATGTTTGTTACTCTTATACACAAAAACTACTGATCAGATTTTGATTAAACTTTACAGCAATATAGCTTATACATTAGAATAATACATAGATACTTTTTATCCCGATATTCCTACGGGATCGACACTTATGTGGGTGAAGCCGCGGGGCGCAGCTACTCTTCACGACAGATGTCTATGGATTTACACTCCCACGCACCAAAAACTCTAACGAGGCAAAGTTACACGCACCGCGGAAATGACAGCAATAAAAAATTTGTGAATAATATTTGAGGAAATAATTTTTGCGTTTAGAAAAGAAACAATAGGTAGTTCTAAACACGGTTCCTTTATAAACTTGGGAGTAATTATAAAAGAGAGAGATGGATGGTTATTAACAAGTAACAGTATACATTTTGATTGTTACCTTAGTAGTTTTGACACGGTTTTGAGAAGAGTTGGCGGACACGCATTTTTTGAGGGAGTTTTTTTTTAGATGAACGCAACTTTCTACGTCACGTAGCTTTAAAGAAAAGCGTTTTGAAAGACTATGTGTACGTGTGTAAGTCACACATATCGTATAGTATTTTATAGCTCGTGTGACCTAAACCCGCACATCATACAAGTAAGTCACGCTTCTCTGTGTAAAAATGGACTGCTTAAGAGCATTTACGACGTACGGCATTTCATACAAACTTTCAAGCCTTTGTTTTTCGAAAAGAATGAACCGATTTTAATGAAAGTTCATACGCATAAGCAGGATACAAAGGTCTAAAAAGTTGGCAAAGAACATTTTCGTCGTAAACGCTCTTAATTAAGTCACAGAAAATCGTGACTTAAGTGCGGGTTTAGGTCACATAGTGCTATAAAAGATATTGCGCCTAACTTACAAACGTTGCATAAAGTTAAGACAAGCTTAAACGACAAAAAATGTATGGTGACAGTGACGTTAATCATCACTTTTTAACTACAATGCTACAAGGCTCGTTTGGCGCCTGAATGACATGGACAAGGAGGATTGTTGGTAAAGATTTGTGAAATTGAAACAGAAATTATTGTACTTATTGAAAGTAACAAGACGACAGGGTAAGTTTCGATTTCGGCCATGCGTCAAAAACTCCTTGTACCGTTGTGTAAGCAACGTTTATAAATAAGGGGGTTTAGTCCAGTTTGCTCAACGAGCGATCAAATGTAGGACTAATAATAATTAAGGCTTACCTCGATAGTCGTTGATGGCAACCACCAAGGTTAGGGTGGATCCTAAAGGGACGATGCCGGAGACCGGCGCCGCCCATGGACCCTTCCCTGCTTGGATCTCCATCCAACAGTCCACGTTGTCTCCTACAAATAAAGATACAGGGATAAGTACATATTTTATATGAAATATTATGTTCATAAAAGATAAAACCAGCTCCTTCACAATTTTAGCAGTCTGTCGCAAACACGATGGTTGTCGAAATGAAGACAGCTTCGGGAATAAAGGTAGCCAGCACATATTTTTATTATTTAAGGAACAAAATAATATGGGTGTTCCGTGTTGCTGACAGAGATAAAAGGAAAAACCAAATCACAAATTGGAAACAGAACATAGAGACACTGTTTCGTTCGGCACACAAAGTAAAAATGACGGAGCTCAATGGGAAGCAAAAAGTAACCAACTTATCATAGACGACAACACAGGGAAACTAAAAACTGGAGTTACAGGCACAGATATTGGTTAAATGTTTATCATATTCAGTGTTTCCTCACCTCTGAAATCCAACTGCACCACATCCAAATCTGCGATGACCATGGGTGGCTTGGAGGCAGTCTTCTCGTAATCGTTGAACCACTCGCAGCGCAGTCTCTTCGCTTCGTCCCACACTTCAAGCAGGTCCTTATCGTATTGCACCACCACTGTGTTCTCGTAGAACTGCCCGTGGAGGTCTGGAAAAGGAGGTTGTTGGTCTTTAGATACGGGGACCTGATGAGGATCTTAAATTACATGAGTAAGATTTTTAAAGCGATGAAACAGGAACAGTAATTTTGTTACAGGAGCAAAGTTTATAAGTGGAGATTATGATGGGACACGATAATAAAGAATTTGAAAAAAGCAGTTCTTTGATAACTGATTGTGACTGGAGAATTCTAGACTTCGGCAAACGACTATTTGCAAGAGTACATAAGCGGTGAATATCTCAGCCGTTTTTTATGAGGGTTAACGTGAATAATATACATATGAATATTATTGTTATAAGACAACATTGTTTGAAACAAACTGTTATATTCTTGAACATTTCTGTGAAAAAATCAGCGAATCACTACAAAATACATTTAATTTTAAATCCTTATTATTGCTAGGGCAATACCTACGCGGATGTACTCACGCAAAAAGTGGAAGTCGCCCGAAGAACGCGGATCGTGCCAGTGGTCTAGGGTCGACATCACTCAAGCAAAACTGACCCCTAAAGACTTCTAGCTAACTCCCTTTCAGAACAGCGATCCATTAGGACATTAATCTTCCAAGTTTACACGCATCTGACATATTCAGACTCTATGTCATACGGTTTAAAATCGTTTTCACATTGTCACCCGCAACACTTTTCACTAGAAGCACTTAAAGTCGAAATTACTAAGTCTTAGCTGGAAGGAAATACACTTGAAAGTAGTGGATTGAGGGATGGCGTCTTTGAGTAGGGTTTGCGAAGGAAAATGGACCTTGCGTGCGGTGTTATGTGGTCCGGCGGGTGTCGATTCCGAGAAACAATGCGCGCGCAATGTTCGCAGAAGGAGCGGGACGCATGCGTCGTCCGTTACTCCACACTAGCCATAGTGGACGCGACTAAGAATCGGCATGAGAAAAACTCACTGACTTTGTTGAAATGGGACCGATGTGCCGTAAAACTTGAATGCTGGCGATTTATTGCGAAATTGTTACGAATTACCGATAGTTACTGAGAATCTAAATGCGATACATGAGATTGGGTTTGACGATATATGGTGATCTATTACCGAAGAACTTCCTTCAAATGCCTTGTCGTTTGTGTTAAATTAACAGAATGACAAAGAAACTGACTAGATTTTATAAGGTTTTACAGCCCAATAAACATACCGTAAAGAAATAAACTTTGGTCTAACTTGAACACAGTGTTCAATGTTATATGTCCTTATATTATCCCTTTTAGAGTATCTCGATGATTTCAAGTCAATAGGCACCATAACAACGCACAGAATATCTGTTCATCAATAGTATATTATGATTGGATCATGTAGGAGGTCGTAAAACGCAGGGCACTAAATATTTCATAACAAATCGAAATCGTAGAATCATTATGAAGAATATACCATTTAAGTACCGTTAAATACGAATTATAGAAAGTTCGATGACTGGTTAATTTCAAATTACATGCATCTTAAGATCGCCTGATTAATTCAATTGCTGCGGTCTCTTACAAAGAAACAATGACAACAGCCGTGAAAAACCCAAAAAGATTGATAAAGGTTAAGAAAAAAAAGCTAAGAATTTATGATGAAAAAAAAACACTCCGGGAGTGCCAACAGAAGTGAAAACTTGAACAATTACGTGTGTATTTTTTGAATCGTCATATAAACAAAACACAAACAGAATACTTTGCCATCACTCACTTACATATCGGAAATACATTAAAACCGAGTACATCCCGAGGACAGCCAAAGACATCCGAAGCGGTGTCGGTTACGGTAACAGTGGCGCGAATTCAATGTTTTTCCCATCTCAAAAAATGCCCAACGCGCCTAAAGAAGTTTTCACTTCCAAAATGCTAAGAAAAATTCGTGTTGTATTGTCCGCTTCAAGTCAACCTGATCTTAGAAATGTAAAGTGAAGTTATTGGAAAAACATTAACAACCTCTTAAGAGGTCACTGTACTCATCATTATGAACAACTTTTACTATGGGACCAAACCTAAAATCGCGAAAAAAAAATCAGCTGTTCCCTACATTTATGTTCGTATAACTTTTCAAAATTTAGGGAACAGCTGATTTTTTTTCCCGATTTCAGGTTTGGTCCCATAGTAAAAATTGTTTATAATGATGAGTATAATGACCTCTTAAGAGGTTGTTAATGTTTTTCCAATAACCCTGTATATGTAGTCTTTGCTTGATGAAATTTATAAACTTTATGGACAAATCGAACGATCCAGAAAATGGTTTTAATGTTATTGAAGTCAACAGCAATCCTATTGATCCACACGGTAAGATCAGATCATTTGAACTATGCAATTATTAAACTTTCTTTCGTTCAGAATCATACCTTTTAATTCTACAAACGAAGTTCATTTTCTTCTATCTTTCATCAGTCAGCCGACCTATTCTGTAATCATTTCACTGAGAAAACTTGGTATAAAGTGAGCTTGGAGTGAGCTGTCAATAGTGTCAATCCCTAGCATCAGGTGCAATGATAGCTCGGTTCAGTTCACCCAAGTTTTATTGGTGAGATTTTTACAGAATAGCATTACAGGATTATACTATATCACTTCATCCTTTGCCCATATAACAGGTTAACGTCCCTTTAAATGACCCACGGGTTAACAAACGTCTATAAAGATATTGCAATCTGTTAGATGCCACGTTCACAAGTGGGTGTAGACCTCGCGCTTTCCGGTGATAACTTTGGCCTTACCGAGACAGTATCGTTTGACAGTGTGAATAGTTGCCTGTCTCAGTTATGGTCCTTTGATCCGATAATGTCACTGTTATCCAATAGACTTCGTATTCAATGCAACAGGGATTGAAATAGAACTGGTCCTTGTTGTTATGGTTAACGAGTTTCTAACTTTATAAAACGTTGACAAGCAAAAATATTGGTGTGCTTAAAACCTTTGCTCGCTGTATACCTATAACGCAGTGTGCCCAAGGGTCAGCGCAGACAGAGAGGAGCGCAGCGGAGAAGATTTTATTAACGCACTTGAAAATAAAATTTAAAATTATTACAATAAAGTGCATAAATGCTGCGAGGACGCATCTTCGAGGACGCGCGAGCATTTTTTGTCAGGTTCAAGCATTTATGCACTTTATTATAATAATTTTAAAGTTTATTTTCAAGTGCGTTAATAAAATCCTGTCCGCTGCGCTCCGTTTTGTCTGCTCTGACACTAAGTCGCGTTATGCCTAAACGTCATTTCAAATAAGCGTTTGGGCTTTATCTCACATTGCCCATTTCGCGATACGACTATGTCGCTATTAGACTATATATCACATTGCCCATCTTCTTGATATAAAATATCAAAAAAGTAAATCTGGATATTTTTGTAAATTATAAGGTCACACAGGTCAGCAAAACAGTAAACGTTTAAAAAAAATCTTCTGTAGAGAAACTGCATTAAAGACTCGAAGAGTATTAATTCAATGGTCTCTTTGAGCCTTAAACTAGACAACGATAATATCCTCTGAGCTGTGGCTTTTTGAACTACGCTGGATGTCGTTTGGCATTTGACGCCTAGTAAATGCCAGGCTTTAATAGGCAACTAACCAGTCCAACATAACATTAGATGCTGTAAAGAACTCAGGTTTAACGCTGATGGAATTACAGTAATTCTAGGCTGAACTTGCCCATGACCCTTTTTCCCATTAAGTTCCAATTGCTGGAAGCACTAAATGTCATTTATTTTTATTCACAATTCATCATCTGCCTAGCCTTTTCCCCACTATGTTGGGGCCAGCTTCCAGTCTAACCGGATGCAGCTGAATACCAGTATTTTGCATGGAACGACTGTCTATCTGACCTCCACAACCCAGTTACTGGGTAATACGATACCCTTTGGTAAGACTGGTTGTCAGACTTTCGGGCTTCTGACGACCCGTAACGACTGTCAAAGATCCACAAATGGCAGCCGGGGCCAACGGCTTAACGTGCTTTCCGAGGCACGGAGGGGTCTCGGTATGTAAAGATGGTCACCCATCCACAGACCAACCGCGGCAAGCGTAGCTTAACCTGATCGATCGACCTGTGCGGCTGTTATTATTTAGCCACGGGCCCCTTTTTATTCACAATTATAATAATAGTACTACTATTATTGTAACGTTATTGTATGTATAGAAAACTAACTATGTATTTGCACTAGGTACTAAATTAAATAACTTGCTAACTATAAAAATAAATACAATAAGTATCTTGACTTGGCTCGTGAGGTTGTCGACATGTGGGATGTTGACTCAGCAATCATTGTGCCAATAGTCGTTACAGCCAATGGATTGATAGCCAAGAGCCTCGACCAACACCTGAGGAGGCTCTCGTTGGCCAGCTGGATCAAGGGCTTGATTCAGAAAGCAGTACTTCTGGACACGGCTCGCATTGTCAGGAGGTTCCTCTCTCTGGAGCCCTGACCACCGGTAGCTTGGACCCTGTTCCCGATACCGGTGGGCTACTATTTTTTATATTTTTTAATGTTTTTATATATTTTTTTTTATATTCTAATATTTAAAAATATAATTTATATGTATATAGACGAATAAAGGAAAAAAATACAATAATAAGCTCTAGTATCAAGAGTGACAAATGATGTAATAATGGTTAGAACATAATTCTTTTGGCTTGAGATCAAGAGGTTTTTTTCACTTGATATGAAGTCTTCTAACTATTTTTAGATTTTGTCCTTGTCTTTCATATTTAAAATAAAAGGTTCATCAGTTTATGACGATCAATCATATCAAATTTTTCGTTCCTCTAACTGTCAATTTGCCTTCTTAAAATTTATTATTTGTGTGGAAAATATCTCTACCTCACGCAAAGTCATATATGGAATCAATCATACCTAAAAAGCCTATAACAGCAATTCTGCAAAGCCCCACAAATGGCTGAACAATAATTATAACGGTTGTTTGTGTTCATAAATGTCCACGCATCACAATTTTAGATGATTTACTAAAAGAATGAGTTACCAATCGTTTCTCTTCATTGGCGTGACGGATCGCGATTTTGCAGTCAAGTGTAAACAAGCAATTAATTGTTAAAGTAGTGGGATTTACGAGCCTTACATTGTTTGTCTTTATCTTATCTTCTTCATCTTCATGGTTTCTGGTCTTATTTGTTTCAGTAACATTAAAAGTATTAACGTTATCTCCAGAAGTTAGAGCATACGTAAGTCAACCTGCCTAGTTTCTATCAACAATTTTATTAGTCATACCTATACATGTATTAAAATACTTCTTAATACTGCTAACTTTGCTAATGAAAATATAATTATGTGATTAATAGGACGTGATTTAGTCAATGATTCAGTAAATACTACCATTCGAAATAAATCATTCAGCAAAAATAAAGATGTGAATAAACATTTAAAAGTTATCAAAACAATTTAAGCAATCGCTTTCAAGTTTTCAACATTCAAAAGATTAATTGAAAAAGAAAGTAAACAGAGTCCTGTTAATGCATTGAACGTAAAAGACCATTGCTCATATGGAAGCAAAATGAGTGCGTTAAAACAGTCATATTTGTAACATATAGAATTTATAAGATCATAAATCTAAAATGCAAATAAATAATACATAGAAGAGTAGTTTAAATTAAGATCGTAAAAGTGTTCAGTACGTAAAACTAATGGAATAGTCTTTAAATGCTTTTAATTACTGCTAGACTAGTTTAAGAGGCTATTAGGTATTACAGTCTCTTAATTTGAGATACAGTTGCGAACAAACCAAAAAGTGTGTAACGTTTACCTACGATATTTACTAGCCTTATTTAACCAGCGTGAAAACTAACATGTACGTACCTAACCTTATATTAAAATATTCTTCACTTTCGCCTGGTGGCTTGTCTCTTTTTAGTGTAATGTTATATGCAGAAAGTATATTCATTTTGTTGCCAAATTCTTTTTCTGGTAGACACTAAACTCATTTTATCACACAGTTCAACGACTGTCTTTATTTGCAGACAGATTTTCTTTAGTATGTATTTTTATAGTCTTGTTCAGTGAACGTAAAAGTACTGGTATTGTTAATCAATGTAGTTTTTAATAATCACGTATATTTATTTTGCGCTCCCTTTGAAGATTCCAAACCAAGTTTGCGCTACTTAAATCGTTACGTACAAAGTTACAAACAACAAAACGTAAAGGACGAGCATGAAGAATCCCAGAACGATGTACGATAAATCGATTTGTTTAAACGATTTATTATATCGACTAATTGTTCGAGTTCGCATCATTAGGCATCGGATATATTTATTGATTTCACGCCACTACTCACGGTCCATTTATAGTAAACCAACCGAGACGAGGCTTAATTACATTTACAGTGTGGATTTTGCCTTAACTTGTTATTTTTCTTTACTTTGGCAAGTTCCTTGGTGAAAAAAGATAATTAAATAGCTGAATTAAAAAGCAATTATTGCAATTGCTCAAAATTTATTTCCCAGGATAAAATATTTATATAACTTTTTCCAATTGCTAATTGAAATTTTCGATGTTTTTACTAAGATTTTTTCGTCAATGGTACTCTTCCTCGGTTTTTTTTTTATATTGAGCCCAGTAGGAGACCACGTTGATTGCTGCATCACCGTAGGCGCGGGCCTGCGGACGGAGAGTAATGGGTAGCTCTCCGTCCGATCAGGACCAGGCCCGTGCCGGACGGCGCGTATGTGTTCCACGCGCGCCTCAAAGAGATGTCAGGATTAAGGAAGGGGCCCGCCAGGGCCAAAGCCTGCCGGGGTAGCGGGATCGTCCGAAAGGGTTACCGCTGCCCCGGAACATAAAGGGCTAAGGAAGGAACACGGGTGGGTTTTAGTCAGTAAGAGTCTGACACTCCCTTCCGCTCCACCCAGAGCGGGAGGAGTCATTAGATGATTTCCAATCCAAAAAAAAAAAAAAAAGTGGCATTATTTAGGCCATCCAAGGTGCAGGTGAACGGACACTCAGGAACCGCCAGCAAGAGGGTGATGATCTGATTGGAAGCACCGCACTCACACTGGGTGTTGAATGGGTCAGTAATCCCCCACTTCGACAAATTGTATCTGCAGCGGCCTACTTGGGTACGTAATCGACTGAGAGCTTTCCATATAGGCCACTGCAGATCACGCCCGCGAGACAAATGTTCCTATTTCTAGGGTTTCACAAAGTCGGGAGGTGGTCCATATGATACTTCTCTTTACTAAGATTCGTAATACAAATGATTAATCAGTTTAGACTTTCATTCAATAGAACAAGAGTCCCTCTTATTATAATTAATAGCTAATTGTATAATTACCTGGTTTAGTGCCACACTTGGCGTATGCGATCCGAAATGAGAAGTACGTCTGTCCTGTTGATGGCGGCACGTAGACACATCGCGGGTCACCGTGTTGACCTGGGAACATGTAAAAAATTATTCTGTGTTATAAAAAATGTGTTGAACACACTATTAAATATCTGTGTAGTTGGAAAGGCTTGAATATAATGATTTGCAAGGTATGCCTGCAGAAGATAAGACGAACGAGAAAGGGATGTCCTACGTTTGTGTAATACTAAATAGGTGATATCTAAAATCACTCCACATGAAGCTATCTAATGAAAGTGGTAACCATATTTTTTGACATAAATATCAAAGACCGCGATTAGTTTACAAATACAGCTGCCAATCTTCTTGTTTATAATCTCTCAATTCCAATAATTGTAAATGTTTGAGATGATGCACCGAAGATTAGAACATTAGAACCTTCAATTGTAGGATTGTTTCCAGTTTCGTCAAAATTAAAAACAAAGTGTACTAAAACCTAACGACTATTTACACGAGCAAATAGAAAGCGGAGTACTGCAATTTAAGGCTCAGTTTATGTTAATTGCTAATTATGTGCTTGCGCACACCTTAGCTGCATTAATTGCAATATCGTTAGCAAGATAAACAGTACTAATGGGCTCGAAATAAAGTGCTGCGATACGGCTTATAGTCGGTTTATAAGATTAAAATGGACACGCGGACAATCGACTCAAGTAAGTATATAATCTTGTATAGGCGAGTGATAATTCAATTGAATTGATTGACAATGAAACAGAATCGAATGATAGATCAACGTGTAAAACTATCGATAAAGTTGTTGAACAACAATCGAATGATATGAATGAGAATAAAGAATATTTAATGTTACAGTTTAACACGGTGATGATAAAAGAAGAATGAATGAAAATACGCTTATTTGCTGCCAACATGAATCAGAGAAAGAACACAAAAACAAAAAAGAACAAATTGGGGAAATATATAAGGTCCCATTGAAATAGGTGGACAAATATTTAGAAATCATTCAGACCACCAAATTATGGACGATGGTAAAAAAATATAATAAGAAAAACGCATTAGATACTTACAAGAAAAATAATCAGCTAACGAAAATACACTAATGTGCCGGCAATTTATTATTTTAATCACTTTAATTAGTTTTTTTTTTTTTGCTTGGATATCTTTGGTTAGACGTACTGAGCGCTGGGTTAAAATTTGTCCATCTATTTTAATGGGACCCTTTATATTGCGAATGTAGTTTCACAAAGTTATGCTCCACTAACAGTAGTACTTACTTACCTACCTACAGACGCAAAGTTAATACTCATAAAAGGTGAAATCATTTCTTTCAATAACTAAAAGTAGTAGATAGCAAACGCCCACGTTTTGACACCATTGCCGAGGAATGCTAATGCTATTGTTGTTAAAATTCGTCATGAAAGTGCGAAACGCAGTCGTTTGTTATGAGAGTAATATTTTATTCATGACTGGTACCTTTACTATTAGCTATTAGTGACGTTTTTTTGGCTTAGAAGAATTTAGTAAGCATTGGGTATCTAGACGAGTTACAAAAATTATGGGATCAATATTGAGCCCAGAGGATAGCATTAAGACGATAAAATTCCAAATGTAGTTATCGTTTCTAAATAATCCGAACATGCGTAAGACTTGACTACTAAAGTAAAGACTATGGCCAGTGCAATAAAAAAAACACGTAAAAACAAATAAATAGACTAAAGTATGTGCGCAGATATCTATGTAGAGAACTGGCAACATGTCTAGCATGTTGCCAATTATAATTTCACTGTTATTTTTATCGTAGAGTAAGACGAACTTTGCGTAACGGAAGCTTTACCTGTCCATATCGTGTTTTACAACATTCTTTCTCGTTTTATTCTTACAATAAAAGAAAATCAGAAGTGATATTCTCGGGTTCAGTTACACTGGCAGATATTTCTTACATGTTATTTTCAAAATCACGTTCTTTTACATTTTAACATTGTTTTCTTTAACCATACCAACCTTTAACCGTACCAACAACAATTTACCGCTTCTCATTATCGCATAAACTGAACAAATTAGCCTCCCAAAAGATGTTATCCAAAAAACTACTCATATCATCACAAATTACTACGTTACAATAAATTGAATTAAACAAATTCCAAGTACAGTATGTAACAGTATAACGTACTAAAAGCTCAGCAACTGGAGCGTGCGTTATTAATAATGCACTAAGTATGTATCCGTCATAATTGTGAGTGAAACCTTAGCAATTACCGCAACAATTAGTGGCGGTCTGAATACACCGGTTTCTAACATTTTCCTCGTGTATGTAGTCTGTGGCTATTTTGTGGTGTTTGATCGTATTGGTGGTTAATAGTGCAGGTATGTCTTCATTATTTCGATATTCTTTAATGTGATGATACGATGTAATTGTTTTGAGGTCAAATTTATTTTTGGCGATTTTGATGTTTATTAAGTCTGCCAGTGTTTTGACTTGCTTTAGTTATGTGAGATGTTATTTCTACTTCGTTTGCTACATAATATTTGGGAAAATTTGATGTCCAACCTCATTTGATTTATCTATTCATCGGTTAAAGCAACTCCAGTTCAATTTTATTACTTAATTTTATTGGGTACTATAACTAAGAAATACAGCTTCGTGACCAAAACTGACAAACAATACATACCTTTTGATGAGACAATGCCTTCGAAAGGGTGAGAGAACGTGAGATGGACGTCCATGTGATCCTTCCCGCACATGACCTCTAGTGACTGTATGACTGGCATGCCATCGGGCCGCTCCATCGGCCATAACTCGCCCGCTCGCGCCCGCGTCTGTGAACGAATGACATTTTGAGTAAAATGTGGGACGTTTTAAAAATACTGAGATTGGACCTCTTAAATCAAAAGCAGAGTGAGAATTTTTTAACGCAAATTAATCCAAAAACGAGAAATAAACGCCTCGGTATCGAAGTAGCTATTAAATGACTCATGAAACTTAATTAATGGTTGAAAATAAATCATAATAGCATTAAATGCAAACAAAACAAAGAGCTTGTTGCGAATGAGCTAAGTGCTAACTAAGGTTTGTGTTCCGTGTATTTAACAAAACAGTAAAGCTAATAATCGATTGCAAAAACAGGTCACGTAGCAAAATTAACTGCACAATTATACAAATAATAACTCTATCGATTCAATTCAAACAATTTTTCCAATCGAGATAGTATTTCTCAGTAACACAATCAATGATCATCTCATGACAAAACAAAACAATAACATTGAATTTTCCGTCAACATCAATTAAAATCTTTATGTAAAAAGAGAATAATTATTCCTTTCATAGATACCAGCTTCCATTGCCATCAACCGCCCTCCTCATTCACCTTAAGACGTTGATCCAAGAGTGATTTTTGTTCAACAAATAATTTTGGAGAAGTCAATATAACTTTGTATTTCCTGTACAGTTCCCAACGAGCCGCGGACTTGTAACAAGAGGTTTCCGCGAAAGAGAGCAGTGTAAACATAATAAATGGGCAAAGAACAATTTTTGTGCGGTGGGTGTACACCAAAATTGGATGATTGGCGACTTGGCGCATGATGACGGATGCCAAAGAGTTGAAAAAAGACAGGACATGTGAGAATGAATAAAAGCGTTTTTTAAAAGAATACGTAAATACAATTCAGAATGACGGAAAAAATTTGGGGGAGGCTTATGTTCAGCAGTGGACGTCTTTCGGCTGAAATGATGATGATGATGATGATAATGAAATTAATATTTATGTAAATATTTTTAGTTGAACCCAAGAATTCACTTTCATTTATTGCATGTTAAATTACTATCTTCTGCAGTTTTATATTTTTATTTACAATTTTCTCCTATAATTATTTTTACAATACAGTTATACAAGTTTTTTCTCGTATTATTTATTCCTGCCGTAATGTCATACATCTCAAAGAAAATTAATTAATAAACCTCATCTGTATATACGCTTTCATTGAATAATCTATGTACAAAAACGATTAGATGAATCGCGAGCGCACGTTCCTGGAACGGCGCGGGCGCATTACGTTCCCACGCGTCAAAAAGGAATTCGCGAAACGAGGCAGACAAATACAGAAATGCATAAGAACGAAAGAGACAACACGATTCACATTTTGGAGTACGTTGTAATTTACAATTTTGCGTACTTACTAAAGGCGTTTTCAAAATTCGACCAAGGGTTTTTTTAATTAGATTTTTGGTTGCGATGCAATGGTGTTACTTTATTATGCCACGTGTGAAAAGGTTTACTAAGACAAGTATTTATTTATGTATTTCAATCAATAAATTATATTACCTTTCTCATGATATGCCAAGCCAACGTCAATGCCTCAAGAGCATCATTTAAATCAGTCTCTGATTTATATTTCTATGAATTTCTCCAGCAGTAAACGTCAATGATATTATTAATTGAACGCTGTCTCGATGGTTTATAATTTATGCTTTTGCGGATATACGAGGATTTCCATATTAGTGAAAGTCGCGACGATAGAGCTCTTATTAATATTAATTTCAGAATATTTTTTTCTAAGTTTTCTTTGGACGTCAATATAAAAAAGTGTTTAATTTCCATTAACGAATGACATAGACAAAAAACGATAAACAAAGATGGAGGGTTTTACTTCATAGCATAGTACAGATAGATATAATAATGAGTTTCCGTATACAGGAGGTTTTTTTTTACCGGTTCCAAATTTTTACAGGTTGTTCTACCCATGAAAATGAACAACTTTCACTATAGGGCCTACTCTGAAATTAAAAAAAATCTGTTTTTTAATACGAAAGTTCAATATCTACTTGACCAAAATGTATGAAACAGCTGATTGTTTTTATGATTTCAGAGTTGGTCCCATAGTGAAAGTTGTTCATATTCATGGATAGAACACCCTGTAAAAATTTGGAACCGGTAAAAAAATAATTCTGTGTAATACAGCCATATTATCAGTTGTATGAAATATAAATCAGATAAATATGTTATCCTGTCTCGTTGGTCTAGTGTTCGCAAGCGCTACTGCTGAGCATGAGGTCCTGGGTTAAATCCCCAGGTCGGGAAAAGTGTTATTTTCCATCAGGAATTTCTCAGTAGCAGCCCGGAGTCTGGATTTGTGCTTGGTTGATGGCAATAGGCTCGCCCCCTATTACATAGGACTTAAACATAACTGTAAATGTGGGTGTATACTGTACTATAGTTCCACCTCTGCCTAAACTTTCGGGGATTTCAAGCGTGTTGGTGTAATTAAAAATATATATATATATTCTCCACCTCTCTCTTCTAATTCATACTCAGAGCCAAACTTCGGGATTCCAACCATTTCAACTCCACGCACGTCCGATTCAAATGAACAACAGCTTCAATCTCGAATCATCAGGCTTAACACCCCAATAATTACCCGCGCACTCGATAAACAGCAACCAAAGAGTCAGTACCCAGATAATAATGAAATTACTGGCAGTTACTTGCTAGTCTTTATTTGCGTTAATACGAGCTGCTTGTAAGAAAGTAGAACAATGCGTATGTCTATGGTAGCATCGTAAATATTATCGTAAATCTTGAGTACGAATTTAGTTTTGCTGTCATTAGCTGTATGTATCATTATTGTATGATCTCACGGTAACAAGGTTTAACTTATAGCCTACAGTGTTAATAAAGATGTCTATTTATCTTTATTTAGCGGTGATAAAATAAAGTAAGTTAGATACTTTGAGAAGGATTTACGGTAGAATTAACATGTGCTAATTCCTTATTATTTACCTGTCCGTTTACTAAACTTCATTTGGGTGGCTCTGTCACTATACGAACAGTAATCGATCCTACGATTTGTTCGCAATTACTTTGTTACTGTGCATAATTATTTTACTGTGTATCTAGTTGTGTCGTGTACCTACAGTGTGTGATTCGCTGATGTGATTAATTTGTTCATGAAATAATAATCTGATTTGAACTGTAAACGGTTTTTCTATTACGCAATAACCAACACTAACCAAAGTACGCCTACAGTAATTAAAATATGCCTGACAATAACCAGACATAAAACCTACCTGATCCGATATCCAAAGTTCTTTATTATTTACCTGTGGCGAATTTTCTTCTTCTATTATCTTTCATTCTGCCGATAATACTTCTTGTGCTAACGCTACACCACGTTTGACAATTCACTATAAGTACGACCAATTCTTTCAATTTCAGTCTCATCAATGTCAAAATACAAAAGCATCCTTTGGGCATGATTTTTACCTTCACATTGAAAAATTTTACCTATAC
Organism: Hydraecia micacea; assembly: GCA_914767645.1. Taxonomy (NCBI): domain Eukaryota; kingdom Metazoa; phylum Arthropoda; class Insecta; order Lepidoptera; family Noctuidae; genus Hydraecia; species Hydraecia micacea. Next base: position 5,280,506 of record OU611785.1, read on the forward strand.
TTTAATTTACTACTTTTGGTCTTCCTTTAATAAATTAGCTCATATATAGCACACACTTTTGTTTTGATCTGAGGGACAACTCTCCTAATTTTAAGAGCGTTCACAGTTTGATCTCAGTCTCAGTCTGTCAAAAATACCTCTGAATTCCCAAAATTTTTTGCATTGGTGTGTCGCCGAATTGAGACTGCGACTAGATTTGATGAACGTTTTTAATTACGAGAATTGACCTTCAGCTATAATGCCTATATTACAGTAAGCCTTACAAAACCCATATACTGGCCAGTGCATGGTCTACTCAATAAATAAACAGACGTCAAAATTATTTGCATCGTTATTTAGTTATAGTGACAGCACGTATCTTAATATGCACAAACGCACATGTCTTCGAATATATGAATAACTTTAGGTACCTGTAGGTTTATTGTATGAAAATTTATTCATCATCTTACAATTTGGGAAATATATATTATTATTATAAAGAGATAGGTAACATTTGTGAGTTTGTATGTAAGGGGTAATCTTCGGAACTACTGAACCAATTCCGAAAATTCTTTCGTAATAGGATATATTTTATGTTAAAAAAAAAAATTTCATGCGGACGAAATTGCGGACAGAAGCTAGTGTCTAATATAAAGAACATAAGAAAACAACAAAGTATGTTTAGAAACTTAATCAGAAAGAACATTTTGATAAAGATTTCCCTGAAGCAGCCAAAAAAAATATTCATATCGAGTATACATTCAAAGACAGTTAACAAAGATCCTCATTTAAAAACAGCAAAACGTAAAGCCGTTTAAAACCTAACAAGATCTAAATAATAACCTCAATTCATTCTAATAACCGACGAAGTCGTTAGTCGAAATCGTCCATCGCCAGAACACATTAAGCACGTTAGAGAAAATAATATGATCTCCGTCGATACGCACCGGTAATAATACCTCTGTGTTATAATCGCTGCATCCTTTGAGGTGCGTACTAATGCGTGTGTTGTAAAGGTGCGTGCAGACATGCTAGAGGGTTTCTGGATTAAAAATGTGTGGTTAAAGTTGGGAGCAAAATTAGGATCGCTCATTGGACAATCGATTTATTCCGGTCTGATCCTCAGGCATATTTACTACCTTATATTAGTGCATTACCTAAAATAGCATCTACAACTCCTAATTCGTATGAAAAAGTCTTCACAGTCAGCCTTACTTACATACAACCTTGGTAATCGATAATCTGTTCACTTCAGCATGGACTTTTCTCGTAAACTCCTGTCAGAACAAGAAGAGTGTTTTTTTATGAATTACAGCAGGGTAAATTGCGCAACACACTATCAGTAGCAAAGGGTTTCGTTTTGACAGTTCAACAACATTCTTTGCGTTATTTGCGTTGTTGAGCAGACCCATTTTTCGAACATATGGAGCAATGTATTAGAAATATGCTTAAAAATTATTCAAATTGAGAGTAATAGTGTGTTACGCAATTTGGATGCAGGTAATATGACCAAGTTAATGGTTATGATAGTAAAACGCTTCTAAAGCCTTACAATGTGCCTATAATTGTCTGTGTAGGAAGCACACCTGTCTGTACCTAGTTGCAAAATTATTGACTATATTCAGCCCATAAAATAGTTGATCAATGTGAACATAAAACAAATTCAATAAGTATCCAATAACATTTTATTGCAGTTTCAATTTCATTCCTAATCGAATCGTAACTTGATACGTCATGAACAATATAATAATATTATATGCACGAAGCTTTAGGATAATGGGATGAGATATCATACAGGAATCCCCATTATTTTTTTGAAAGGATAAAGTATGATTAATCTTAAAAGGGTCAGTTCTTATGTTGCTTAGATTTAAAAAGATTTTTTCAATATCAGAATTTCTTTTGTAGATGAATACCTACTCTTAATTATAAACTAGTTTCGCCTGCTACTCTGTCTGCTTTTTTTTTTTTTGGAATGAGCATGAGGTCCATCATTTGTGGGATACTGAGTTCCCTTTCGATCAAGAATCCAAGAATGACCATACCCATTTCAGGTACTTCTGGCGCATCCTGAGCTGCTAGCGGGCAGCTTGCTGTTTTAACTGTCAGCTAATATTGTATAAGTTCGTGCTGATACGAGAATAAGGAATCATAATTGATATCACATGACGTCATAACAGTCATCATCGTCTGCCTAGCCTTTTCTCTTTCCCTACTATGTGGGGAAAGGGCAAATTAAAGCAATTCATATTTTGTGGACCATTTTACGGATCTCCATACAAAACTGTCAAACAGATGAATTGCGTGATATGAAATTGTAAGCAGATAATATTATGAATAAATTGTCAGTTTGTGACCATTTTACGACTTTTATTATGATTCATAATGTTATCCTTTTATGATTCTGCCAAAGTGGCCTTTTTAGGCCCCCTGATCTTTTCTTCTTGCCTATTTATATGTGTGTACATAAATAGTTAAATAAAATAGGATGACACAATGGGAGGTCTTATTTATAAAAGCACGATAACTACCCCCCGGTAAGACCAGCTGTCAGACTTTCAGACTTCTTACTACAAGTAACGATTGTCAAAGATCTTCGAATGATGTCACAGCAGTCACCCAAGAGAAAAGTGAAGCGTTCACCCTTTTGAACATTAAACAACGAACACCTTGACGTGACGTATAACATTACCATAATAACAATACACGTTGCGGTCGACATCATTCTATGTGGTACGAGAAAATCTCGTTAATTCAATTTGTTTTTCTATTATTCTCTAATGTTCAGTAGTTGGTAGTCGTTGCACACGCGATGGTGGCACGCACAAATCACTAGTGATGGGCTTGGTGACAATGAGAAAAAATATAGGTATCAATATGTTTTCTTTTTTCGTGATGTCGATTTTTTTTTAACATTATGATACTCAGTGTAATGTATCAGTTGTTTTTAGTGTTAAAAAAACTAACTATGCTATCAAAATATCATATAGCATGATTTTTAACAAGATGAAATGATTCAATTCCTAATCAATTATACAAGTGACTGTATTTACTTACAAGTAATAAAATTGTATATAGTTTTCCCTAGAAAAAAATCTATAACCCTGCCATCGGTAGACATGCCTAGGCCATACAAAAAGAAACCTTTATTAAAACAAAATTGCATCATTAATCTTATAAGGAAATCTGTATCGAAGTCTATTCGTTATTGACAAATTAAATTGTCACTATTAATGTTAGAGCGTGATTAGACGCAGCATCGTCGCGTGCAGACCATTACTGTAATGACGTGCTTGTATAGAAGATACCTGTTTGAGTAACCTGATTGTCTAACTCAGTTGCTTGCGGTCGAATATGTAGCAGTGCTTTGTGTGATGTTGTAGTGATTTTACACTGGATGTAACATTTCCGTCACAATTGGGTAATAAAAACAGTTTTTTTTTAATGGAATCTAGAGCTTTTTATTTTTTTTTATCTGTCTGAGAAGAATGCAATTTTTACTGAACTGTTATTTTATAACAGGTACCTAGAATATTGCTGTCAGCACAAAAAATAAAAGTAGCTTAGTTATTAAATATTTTGAGTTAATTAAACCACACAATCTGCCCGATGAGTAAACTATATACGCAATAACCACGTCCTAACAAAACACAAAACAATCGACTAGGTTTTAAAATCGTAACGTCACATCACTATAGGTAGTTCACAAACGGACGCGTGCACACTATTACATTAATGATGCATCGTATCGTATAGAAAATATACAGCAATCAGTGCACAGCTGTTGTATCGACTGTCATTATGGCAGAAGAAGTGTAGCATTAGATACGCGTTTCTTTTAGTTTCACTGGCCGGTAGGCGATTTTTGTTGTCGGTGAAAAGCTGTGCTTTGTGGTAGTGCTCGATTTTCCGACATCGCAACTAATGAATGATGAAATGTTTTATTAATCGATGTTTTTACGTAATTTTGATAACATCACTTAAACATACTAGGTTACATTTGATGACTGAATGGCCCTACATGTAATAATTCACCGATGCAGTTCAATTCATAATTGACTAGTTTCACTAAAAGACGGATAAATCGATAAAATTAAATGTAAAAACCTACAAATCACAAAGTCGCAAATATCATTGAATCTTAGGGATGTTCGCGAAAGCACAGCGTAAAATACGAAAGACGTTTTGATAAATACGCAAAACGTCTTTCTGAATGAAAACATGATTAAGCATATTAATTGCAATGCAATTTATACCCACTCAAAAGTACCGCTAATCAAATCTCCATCCCTCTAACCATTTCCTGTCCCATCATCAAAGTTATTACAAAAACAATTTTATCGTTTAATTCCCTTTATTTTCCTGTAATTCCAACGCAAATTGTAAGTTTGCGAGATAGTAGTTGACAGCTTAGCGATGGTATACACAAATGCGGTGTACGTTGCTTCGTTCACTTAATAGAAGGTTCAAAAGGTTATGGCAAGACAAGTAATGATTAGTTGATTTTTAATTTTTATCGTTTTGCATTCGTCAGGGACGTGTTTAATGGGGTAATGGCTTGAGGAGTCTCTTGCTTGTATATAGTATACTAGCTTCTGCCCGCTACTCCGTCTGCGTAAAATTTGCTGTCCCCCAACCCCGTCTATATATAATAGCCTTCTTTCTGACTTTTTTCTCAGCTCTTTAGGGTCCTAGCATGATGTTATATAGCCTTCCTCAAGAATTGGGCTATGAAGTGTAATCCGACTAGTAGTTTCGGAAATTCACCTACATAAAAAAAACTGACAAAAATGAGTTTAATAGGTGAAATGGCTTGAGGAGTATCTTGGAGTATTTTTTCTTACGGTGAATGCGCAGTTGCAGACCGCGAAATTCAATTTTTCTTACGTTTTTAGCAATTTTCATGTCAGGGTCAGGTTGTAACTTGATCAAAATATGATTCGCGACTATAACAGGTACGTATTTACATAATTATAATCATTCTTCTTTCTAAGTTAGATCTCTACCTTAAGAACAAATCTCATATGGAAAAGTCATTATGGTAGAAATATCTCTATTAATGATTATAATGACTATAATTCTGTAAATACATATCTATTTTTGTCGCGAATCATATTTTGATCAAGATATAACTTGACACTGACCTGCAAATTGCAAAAAACGTAAGAAAATTAGAATTTCGCGGTCTACCACTGCGCATTCACCTTAAGCTATTTAAATGATTTAGGTACCTAAAGTCTACTTGAAGGTACGTTATGAACGATCCTTTTATATAATGAATGCTTTTATATTAATCGCTATTCGTGACAGGGCATGGCTTAACGGGCATCGTTAACTGGCTTGGAAAGGTCGTGAGTTCAAACACTCCTGGTGACTGTGCTAGAACTGTATTAGGATTCTGGTGCTGTAGAATAATTATGAAAGCCACATTATTACAGAAATCACAATTCATGGAAGAAATAATGTAGATGGAATGTGTCGAAATTAAGCTGTGGCCTGTGAGTAAGCACTCTTTTGAAGAATCTTTCCAAACAAATGTTTTTATGAAGATATACATATACAAATTCTAATAAAATCAATAGATGTAAAGTAATTAATTTATAATCAGTCGAAATTCAAGTCTTATTTCACGGGGAGCCCATACATAACTTCAATAAAATGTCAGCTGCCTTGATAACAAGAAAACGGAATGCAATCTATTATCGCAGACAAATCTGATTCAAATCCGTATTAACATTATTATTTATTTAGTATTATTATTATTTATCCGTATTCGTATTGTTGAATTCTAAGAATATGGAGTTTATTTAACGTAGATATATAGAGTAAGAGTATTGTGCTTCAGAAACGTTTAACAACAAAACGGCTCAACCATCCAATACAACACGTCCAAAACCAATCAACTAGCTTCACCATTCACTAACTCCAAAGGTCCGACATTTTACTCCCAGTTCACACAAGCGATAATTGTCCTCTCCATAAAAACGTTTCTAAAAAAAGTTCCTAATCAACAGTGGAGCCACTTTCACCGTCAACATTACTCATGTCTATTAGCATATATGAAAAAGACTTGTGTCATTCACTTTGCCTTGGGTTGGGTCGCATTTCCCAAGTATTAGGTCATTACTACGCATTCTTGGTGGTGTCATGACTGTTTAAGAGTTTATGTTGGGCTGTTAAATGAAGAGCTTTTAAGTGTGTACTTATATGTAGGTGACGATGCTGTAATCATTTGCCTAGCCTTTTCCCAACTGTGTTGGAGTCGGCTTCCAGTCTAACCAGGTGCAGCTGAATACCAGTATTTTAGATGAAGCGACTGCCTATGTGACCTCCACAACCCAGTTCTGGGTTATACGATATCTTTGGTAAGACTGGTTGTCAGACTTTCGGGCTTCAGACGACCCGTAACGACTGCTAAAGTTGCTGTCATGATTCTCTAGCGATTTTTTAGTCGCACTTTGCTTTAATTTCAAGTTGGATTGACAAAAAATGTTTCGACTAGAAAAAACAAATGAAGACCATTGGAATAGCTGTTCAACGGGCATTGGTCACTTTGCAAATTAGATAGGAACGATGACCAATGGTAGTGCGTAAACTACTTAGTAAGAGGTACATTTATTACGCCCACATTTTCACAGTTTAAAACGTATGAGTCATTACTCTTTACTATTATAGTTACATGAGTACCATAGAGGAAACTTACATCTATACACCGTAAGGGCTATTCTTGCTTGCAGCGCTCGGCCGCTATAGTAACGCTTGGTAACAGATGTGGTCATCGTGTACAAGGGATTTTGTTTTCAAATTGGGCAGATGTAAGTTTCCTCGATGGTACATGGCTTGTGATGCGGTAGTCAACCAACTAAGTACGGTAACCAAAGGAGACAAGTAACCAGGGTCGTCGGATATAGTTGAAGCTTAGTAAGAAATCGATGGATGTTTCCGAATAAATTTAAAACAGAACATTTACCAAATCAAATTTAATTCGAAAACATCCATCGGTTTTTTCTAAACTTCAACTAGGTATATCCGACGACTGAATGCGTATCTCTTTTGGTGACTGTACAAAATAAACATAACTATTGCGAAAATTATATCTCAAAATATGCACATAAATGTTGACAATGCCCCAAAAATGACGATAGTTAAAAATAATCAATCAAAATACTAAAACAAAATGAAGTTGTGAAAAACACGCAGATGCGAAAAGAAAGCGATTTATGCGCATGAGTCACGATTAAATAAGGTTTTGCCTGCTGCCTGGCCCTCGGAATGTGAGGCATGCGAATTTCTTCCGGAACAAGAGATTGTTAAGAAAACATCGTATCATAATAGTTTATTTTCTCTCTTACAAAGATTGTTTTATAGATGTGTTAGAGAGATTATATGGCGTATACAGTAAAATTATAGGTACAGTCAAAAAATGAGATAAGTATGCAGGATCGTCGGATATAGTTGAAGAAACCGATGGATGTTGTCGACTGAAATTTGATTTGATAAATGAGCTGCTTGTTTTTTATTAATAATATTAAATTTTATTCGAGAACATCCATCGGTTTCTTACTAAACTTCAACGATGTCCGACGATCCTGCATACTTATCTCTTTTGTTGACTTTGCATCTATAGTTAATTTCCATTCATCACGAAAATAAATGAAAATAAAAGTACTTTTTCGCTTTCTTAGGAGGTTTTCTGGCTCCGATCGGTTAGAAGAAAGTCTCGGTTCACACGGTTCGTTTGTACTTAGATGAAAAAAAACCGGCCGAGTGTGAGTCGGACTCCCAACAAAGAATCCCGTACCGTACCACCGTACTTATCATTATTTTATTAATATTTGTATTGTTATAGCGGCAATAGAAATACACATTCTGTGAAAATTTCAACTGTGTACCTATTACGGTTCATGAGATGCAGCCCGGTGGCAGACAAACGGACGGACATTGGAGGCTTAGTAAAGTAATAGGGTTCCGTTGGGACCCATTGTGTACAAAACCCTAAATACGGTCATCGTACTTCAGCAACCTTTCAGACAACAAAGTTCAGAGCTATAAGATAGCTACAGTACAGTTGAACGCTACAGCTGCTGATTTCACTCAAAACCCACACACATACCTATACTATATACTACACCTTCTACGAGAATAGTCTAGATTCAGTCGCATCATTCGATCCTTCAATTTCATCCAAACACAACGGGTCATAGTGCTTACCTACTTTTTATGGTAATATTATAAATTAAAACCAGTTTTGAGAAGCTGAGCCTCTAATGCGGCACATCTAACATCTAATGATTTATAATAAACGGAAATAAACGCCCATTCGGCGGCATTGCAACAACGGAGAGATGATGTGGACACAAGTAGATAAATTCAGCAGTTCCATTGCTTTTCAACAACTGCTAGACAAGATATAGGTATAGTCGAGCTCGTAATTGCTTTACCACCCTAAGCTTGAATGCCAAATGTACGTCACATGTGTCACAAATCTTCAAGGTCATTTTGCTTCAAAGCCAATGTGACAGTTAGATATTTTCAATCTTGGTGATGTTTACTGGGAGTTACTATCAAAAGTAGTAAAGCAATTACGAGGTCGACGCAACCAATCTGCCTAGCCTTTAGCGAACTATGTTGGGGTCGGCTTCCAGTCTAACCGGATTACGGTAGCTGAATACCATTATTTTATATGGAGCGACTGCCTATCTGACCTTACTGGGTAACACGATATCCCTTGGTTAGACTGGTTGTCAGACTTTTGGGCGTCTGTCTACCGGTAAAGACTTTCAAAGATCTACCAATGACAGCCATATATAGAAAATTTAAAGAAAAGCAATTAATGTTATAAATCGCCAAGACTCAAAAGAGACAAAACTATCAAACGTTGATATTTTTTTTGTTACTACATTGTTGTATTGAGTTCCCACCTGTTAAAACAAATGCAAGTGGTCACAGTAAATAAATAAACAAATAAATTTTGTCAACTGCGGTCTTCTCTTAAGAACAGACTCTCTATAAGTGGACATCGCAGTTGGCAAACGTAGAGTGCAATGACGCTTAACTGGATGTCCTAACTACAAACAGAGAAATCTACTTGAACAGCTGAAGGAAATTGACGCGGAAGGTGTAAACGCTTAACTTGGGAGATACCTAGCTAACAAGAGAGTACGACAAGCCTAGTCAATTGATTTGTTGCAGTCAAACTTCCCGATTTACGCATGAATGGACACTGCTCATTGTAAGGTTATTTCATTCAAGTCTCGTTCGGCAATTACATTCGCTTCGTCTTTTGGTGATTTTGTCGTATAGTAAGTTGGTGTCTCTTTTTTACGAAATGTGTGGGAAAGTTTTTAATACTCAAATCTCAGTTGTTCCAATAAAGTTTTTTGAACCTTATAAGAAACAGGCATCTAAGGTCCGGCCGCGATACATTTGCCAAAGATGTAAACAACAATGAGCGTATAGTTAGCTCGGAGATTTAGACGAAAACAAACATTACTTAAATAAATGTTCTTGTATATCGATTTTATTCAATTTCGAGCGGCCATTGCTGTTTACATTTTTGGCAAATTTAACGCGGCCGGACCTTACAATGTATCAGCATCAAAAAAGTTTTTGTGAAAATTGCCCATTTTCTTGCTGACTTTGATTATTTCTCACAATCTGTGATGCTGCTGTCCTGAGACCGTTTTCCTGTAGCTACAACAGTTAAGGCTGTATAGCTGAAAGTTTACTGGTTCACTCATAGAGTGTAGTGGTACTTCTGTTATACGTCCTATGGGTTTACAGTTTTACACTGTGTATGCGCAAGTCGCGCAAAATCAAGTTATCACCTCGGCCACCTGCGAGCAGCTGTTAATTCTACGTGTAGGATGACGTCATTGAATTCTATACATTTTGACACACCTAAAATTATCTAAGTATTGTTATCTGCCTCATACGTTAGGCTGTACGTCGTGTGGGTTGTTAATTGACTACTGATTGTCTTATGGGGATTGATATGAGTAAGAAAACTTTGTTTTATTAATTGTAACTCTCTAAATCTTGAAAGCAAAATATACTTGGCGAAAGGAGTTGTAATATTTACTCATATAGTATGGAAAGCACATATACGCAATAAATTATACCATATACTTGTTATCGCCTTTTCTGACGATAAGTATACAAAAAATTAACGATATCGGTCGCGAAAAAAGATCTTCTTTTCCCTAAATTTTATGTTCGGATAACTCGCCGAAATGTAGGGAACAGCTGATTCTTTTTCGCGACCGATTTCGTAATTTTTTTGTATATCGTCAGAAAAGGCGGTAACAAATATTGGGTATAACTTATTGCATATATGTATATATGGTTTCCATACTGTACCTATATCAAAGGTTTCAATTAGTAGAACAGCCAGTATATTCTTCACATTACTATCATTAACCGTCGTCTAATCTTCACCATCATCATCATTATCTTGCCCTTATGCCAATTTATTTCGAGTCGGCGCAGACATATCTTCTGCTTCCACGTCATTAATCTACTTCTAAACTACACCAAAACGCACAAGCACGTAATCTCCAAATTCACTACAATCGTCAAATCTCACATAGCTCCACCACGCATAATACTTTAAATGAAGAATGTTGCCACAATTAATACCGGGTCGTAAGTACTCGCGTGTGTATCAAGTTTTTTGGCACGGGTGTCGTCGGTACTACGGCCACTGGCAGGTTCAATGGCATCGCACCAGGTGGGTTTTCACGAGGAACTAGAGTTGTGGAAGGTGTAGACACAGAGATTTCGGCTTTTGGCTAATTTGTATGTGTATATTTTATGGCTTTTTTTTGTATTGTGCATTTTGTTTTTGCAGAATAATCAATTTTTTTTTTTGATTTTTGAAACGCGGTTAACTGTAGATTTTGGTTTTTTATCTAGCGCTAGTGATAATAAATCAATTATTGCCGATTAGGTACTTGCCGGCTTGCAGCCTAGTTTCAAACACTTCTCTTGGGTTTTTGGGAGAATTGACCTAATATCAACTTTAGGGAAGCGTAAGACTACCGTACCTAGGGGCTTCTATAATTGATTTTCGCTATGTAATCCAGTTATAATATACATACATCAAAGAGAAATCAATACCGTATGATCAGAACTCTAGAATCATAGCTGTTAATACCAAGGAGATGACACCTTTGGCATACAATCAATTTGAAGCACCGTGAAATACCGTTTGACACAACCAGACAACGGCTGTTAAATTGGCTAACCTGTCTCTATGCCTAAAGCACTATTGACACGAGTAGGTCACACGCATCGGGCGAAGCTACGTATTGAAGATAGAAACAGCATTGTCACCTTTGTTATAGAAAATACATATAAGCTTAATGTACATATAATTAGCATATAATGTTCCCATTGCTGGGACAGAGGTATTCTCGGTGAGAGAGAGTGGGCTGTAATCAACCACGCGGTTCCAGTGCGGGTACCAACCCGCGAAAAAATCCAGAACCAAAAAATCGAAGATATGTGACATATACCAATATGTCACAATTTCGATTTTTTGGTTCTAGGACATGCCGGTTTCCTCGCGATGTTTCCCTTCACTGTTTTCAAGCTCGATGTATGGGTCTATGAATTTTGGAGTCGACTTTCCAGAAAATGTATCCTCCGAAGTGTTAGGCAGAGGTGTACGTATAGTACACCCAGGTACACCCACATTTTCGCCAGTTGTGTTTAAGGGGACTACAGAACCTAAACGCAAAAAACGCAATGTTTATAATGCCTAAAAGTATATGAAACTAAACAAAATCAGAAAAATATATGATATTCTTCAAGAAATTGCTAGTTAGATAGTGTGTTGAAAACATAATACAACTAATTTGATACGACAGAAAAAAAATATGAAGATACCTCTAAAAACTTTCTTTTCACAATAAAAACCATTCTAATATACATGCAATCATTCTGATTTTTTGTCAGATTATTCTACAAGCAACATATTAAAGCACTAGTGTTTTAAATTTTTTGTCCAAACAATAGATTCTTTGTAAATAGATAATTGCTTCATATTTTGCAATAAATTACCAGCATTGTGTCATGCGAGTCCTTTTTTAAATCGTCATATTTTGTTTATATTAACACATTATTCATTCATTAATTTCATTCAACAAACATGCCATTACACTATAAAACGAATTACAATAAAGCCCACTTTTTCTTCACTCTCGTACATTCACTCATTTGATCTCTATGCCACATCTAGTCACACTCTACATCCGTCGCTGTATCATAATGATAATGATAGGTTGGTCCATCCACCGATAGACATGTCATTTTCTCACCGCATTAATTGAATACAAGAGATAATTATTTTACTGTTAAACGACAAAAAATCGCGTGTCCGAACTGTTTTGATGACGTGTGTGAATGGGACCGCTTATTGTTTGACTTTTGTTAATTATGAAACTGAGTAATATAATTGATGGGAGTAATGAATCGCTGTGTGGATGTGAACATACGGAATGTTGCTTGCGGAATTTTCGTACGGAATTCTAATTTATTACCAAGCCTCCGTCCGTCCGTCTGTCTGTCAGCGGGCTGTATCTCATGAACCGTAATAGGTAGACAGTTGAAATGTTCACAGAGTGTATAATTCCTATTGCCGCTAGGGATAACAACAAAAAATTAAAATAAAATGAAGCTAAAAATTAAAGGACCCGTGTTTTTTCGGCGTCCCTTCGTGAGCAAATCCGTCTCGCACTTGGCCGGTTTTTGATAGAATTTACGAGTAGCTCATTGACGGAGAAAGACTCACTATCGACGTCCGGAATGATACCAATCATATTATACAACGGAACTCCGATAAAATTCCTGGTCAGAAAATTCCGGATGATGCAGTCAGACTTGTGCGTGAAATGGTACTCGTATTTATTAGCATTGATGAGTCAATAATGATAATAGTTATTTAAACGACCACATTTTGAAGACCATTTAAAGCTGACATTTTCTGTTAATCAGTAGGCAAATTGGATGTTTGTGTTAATTTGGATAATAATAATATATGTATTATCGAAAAGATTCGACATTATGATAGCGGAGAATTAAAGTTTTTATTATTCTTTACGTTTTTCATATTAAAATTTTTCTGTTTTAAATTAAAAGATAAATAAAACCAAATTAAGCTAACATAAGTAGTTATCATCGTCATTAAATCTCAATGATATTTTATTCAAACAGATAAATTAAAGTGTCTTTGAAACATCTCTAATCATAGTTTTATTTTAATTAAAGACAATCATGATTTTAGCGAATGTTTTCCTCGTAACCACCACTTAGCCCAAATACAGCAATGAAACAGCATTACTAAGATTTTTTATAGCAGTGAAAGTATTTCAATGAAGTAAACAATATGGATTTATTATACAAAAGAGTTTTACTTTTCAACTATTGACCTCGTTGAAGACAATTGGCGAAGGCCTTACTGAAATATTCTATCTACTAGTTTGACAAAAAGTATTTATGTTAAAATTTTCACCCTTTTTGTTTTCTAAAGGCCTGTATAACAATAGACCGGAGAGCCAGAGAACTTAGATAACTTAGATATTAATATAAGCTCTGATTGATTCAAAAGAGGGTTTGAATTATGGCCATAAGTAGCCTTATGACGACAAAGCTGACGAGTCAAAAATCATCTCAAAGAGCAAGAGTCAGTAACTAACATAACATAACATCACGCCTGTATACCCTGAAGGTTTAGGCAGAGGCGTACCTGTAACCTGTAGTACACTCACATTTCGCTAGTAATGTTTAAGTCCCATGTAATACGGGGGACCCTATTGCCATCAACCGGGCACAAATCCAAACTTCGGGCTGCTACTAAGAAATTCCAGATAGAAAAACACAGTAACACTTTGCCCGACCCGGAAATCGAACCCAGGACCTCATGTTCAGCAGAAACACTTGCGACCACTAGACCAATGAGGTAGATAAATTAAGTAACTACTAGTGTTTAAATATGTAAACCATAGACATGATGACGTTGAACGGGAGCGGAGAGCGTTGTCGGTTAGAGCGAACATGCTGGCACGCAGGTTTGCACGATGCTCACTTCCTTTTAAAATCACGCTCTTTCGAGCCTACTGTAGTGCTTTTTACACGTGCAGCCTGTGGGCTAGATATTTGCGAAGATCGTACAGCGCTCTCCGCGTTCAATATAACAATGCGTTTAGGATACTGGTGGGCATCGTTTCTGTAGTGCGTCAGGGATGTTCGCAGAAGCGCGTGTACTGTTTTTACGCAACAATGCGTAAAAGGTGCGCTTCCCTGGTGCGCAGGGCATGGGGCAGCTCCAACAGTGTCTTAAGCATGGCTGCAAGTCGCCTCGACTGTGTCTACGCGGGGGACTGTTGTGCCGTCTCTCATGGGATATCGCAACGGTGACCAACCGTTTTATTTCCTGTTTTTTTTTTGTGTCTGTACTTACTAACATAGTCGTAAGTTTTACTAACAATCTTGCTTTGAGTCTTGGTTACTCTGATAAAGAAAAATTATATTCTATTCTATAGCATACCTACATGAATCCAGTACGAGATACCAGAATAACATAAATATAAAGCCATCATGACATTCATCAGAAAGAGCCACAATCAATTAAGTTCGCTATGGTCCAGAATTCAACGAACATGCTGTTTGTATATGTCGCAGGGATATGATGAAAACAGGGAATTGATCAAATCTCTAAGCGATTTGATCAAATCACGGAGGATGTTAAAATAATAACACGTTTTTATCATTTCTCTAAGCAAATCTGGTGATTTGACAAATCCCAATAAAGAAATCTAGTGATTTGAACAAATCTCAAAATTGGTTCAGTGAAATGACAAAAATAACTTTTCTGTGATAATTTAAAGGTTTATTTTGTACTAGCAACCCACCCCGGCTTCGCACACAAAATGTAATATAGATCTCAAAAATCACAACTAGAACATAATTATTTGAAAAAGAGAAACAAAAATGTATTAAAAAATAGAAAAACGTAACGTATGATATGCCTATTTGTAATATTCACTTATTAAAACACGTAGCAGATTTGTGGCAACGTGAATTACACAGAACATTATTTTTCTTACAGGCACATTTGTTCGTTTTGCATCGTACTTTGGACTCTTGACAAGAACACTGCTTGAATCCTTGTCCTCCAAATAAAGATAATTTTCCTGCAATTTCTCCCATAGTGTTTAGAACCAACTAAGACCACGTGCGGGCGGCCGCGGGTGAGTGCGGGGTGGAGCAGGGGGCGCGGTAACTGACAAGCAAGCGCGAGCGCGACGTAAACAAGAACTGGACATGTTTTATTATCTTTTCACTGAATCAATTTAGGGGTTTGTTCAAATCACTAGATTTTTTTAGTGAGATTTGTCAAATCACCAGATTTGCTTAGGGAAATGATAAAAACGTGTTGTAATTTTAACATCCTCCGTGATTTGATGAAATCGCTTAGAGATTTGATCAATTCCCTGTTTTCATCATATCCCTGCGACATATATATTATTTGGAAGTTTAAAATCTAAGGACCATAACATTTTAACATCAAGTTTGAGATACCAGGAGAGCATAAAGATAAAGTGCTTTACATACATCAGAAAGACCCACAATCAATTAAGTGCGCTAACGACGTAAAAACATTTCAAGACGGTCCAGAATTCGACGAACTTGCAATTTGTATAAAATATTTGGAAGGCAGAATCTAGGCCCATAACATTTTAACATCCAGTCTGAGATACCAGGAGAGAATAAAGATAAAGTGATTTACATTCATCAGAAAGAGCCATAATCAATTAGGTGCGTTTAACGACGAGAAAAAATTTCAAGTTGGCCCGGAACTCACCGAATATATTGTTTGTTAAAAATATTTGGATGGTCTTAACGAGCCTTATTTGTTTAAAGTGAATTCTGTATTTATACTAGGTACTTCAGATAAATACTAAAGTTGGATGTGAAGCGCAAAAAGTTTTGTTAACACTTTTTTATGTTTTGAAGTGGATGTGAGAATTGCAATCAATTATAATTGCATTTTTTGTCGAAATCTCTTTTCACAATTCAATCAAACTCAATTCAATAAATCGTAAACATACTCCTCTAGGTAGGTTATGGTACAATATTTTATTAAAGTGATTGATTGCACTTGGCACAAAATGAGAACATCGGTTTCTATCACTTCTTTTACTTTACTTGATGATACTAGAGCCATTGAAATGATATTCAATCAACCTACATACTCGTACATAAACACGACTAACTGCGTCCCGCGGTTTAACCCGCATAAGTCTCGATTCCGTGGGAATATCTGGATACAAAGTATCCTATGTCCTAATCCAGGTCAGGGTCTACAAAATGCCAAATTTCTTCCAAATCTATTCAGCCGTTTAAGCATAGAAGCGTAACAAGCAAACATACAACAAATCAAACCTTTCTCTTTATGATATTAGTTTAAAACACGTATGCAGTCAAACAATCAATAAACGGTGAAGGAAAACATTATCGTGAGGAAACCGGCATGTCCTAGAACCAAAAATTCAAAGACATGTGACATCTACCAACCCGCACTGGGCCCGCATAGTTACCCACTCCCTCTCGAAGAGAGGAGGCCTGTATCACAACAGTAGGAACATTATAGGCTGATTATGCTAAGCAATCAATAGTAGCTCTAAAGTCCCTACCTAGTTTCCTAAACAAAACAGTAAAAGAAAAGCTACCAACCTGCTTTATAATGTGCGTCTCATTTGTGCAGAATAAACAAATTTTTCTTTCTTTTCTTTTACCACACATTTTCAACACCAGCTTGCACTTGACCAATTTCATCCAGTATCACAAGCTAAACGTACGTTTCAAACGTATAATTTGATGATTACCATTCTATTTCTTCAATTTCTACCGCGCCGCCATACTATGGCCTATGTTATGAGTTATAAATTACACGTTCGTGTTCGAACATCTGTCTTATAGTCTTATCCATGTATTGGCTTGTAATGACGTACTAATTGTGGTCTCAAGAATGTCTCTTCATTCGAATTTTCTGAGCGATGATTTTTATTATGGGTTTCATCTTTTCATCCGTCCATTGATGGTTAACTTCGGTTGAAATTTGCCGCTAACTACGTGATGTTGAGAGAATATTATTGTGTATTCTCTGGGATTATTATAGGCGGTGTCAGGTGAACTTGCTTTGTTCTCTTTGACCTAAATTGGGACAGCAACACTTGATGTGGTAAATTGCAGAGAAGAAATGGTTATTGCAGCTAAATCATTCTCAAGAAATTTTCGAATAGTTACCTACTCTATTGTGTGTGAGAAGATGATTGATTGATTTCTGTTTTTTAAATTAAACTTTTATGAAGATGAAAATTACATATTTTACTTTTTAAATTGCAGATAAGGAGCCATTATTTTTATTTATATTAATGTTATGCGTGAAACGAACTTATCATCTTTGTGCAGCAAAGGTCGTGCTAGATTGCGGATCCATTGGACTATGAGAGTGACAGAAGAATGAGTGCACTTATGTCTGCGTACACGCATGAGTCGATGGGTTATTCTCCGCTGAGGTTGGCCGCCATTGGTCGAAATTCTTTCTGAAGGACTAAAGTAGCAAAAACAAAGCCATAAGTTTCAGAGTAGGTTGAGAAAACTTGATTATTATTTTGTCATCATGCTACCATAAATTACACCTACACCCAGAGCCTACTCCAATAAAATTAGAACAAATTACCAGAGAGCTACTTTTGATTGCATTGCAAACAAATTTAATCGAAGTTTCAAGTGTAGGTGCTAGGGGGAACGTGGGAGGTATCTACTCGGTCAAGTGTTGACAAGTATCTTAAGTACTCTGAGGTAAGTACTTTATTTAAAACGAAAACAGATCTTATTAAGGAGGTGCTTACAGCAGATAAATTATTATTTACTTTTAGTGTGCAATGGCCTTATAGGATTTGGACCCAAGTGGAATAAGATAGAAAAGCGGCCAAGTGCGAGTCGGACTCGCACACGAAGGGTTATGTATGTACCACCGTACAATTTTTTTTTTTATCTTTACTTAATAAAGACACGCCGAACACGTTTCTTTATTTAATTATTATTATTTGTTGTTATAACGGCCATAGTAGAAATTCCATTTTCCATCCACTCTGTGAAGATTTCAAGTGTCTATTTATTTCGGTTCAAACGCAGCCTTGTGACAGATAGAAGGACGGACGGACAGACGGACGAACCTTATTTCTCTAAAATCGATGAGATCTATCAAATTCGGTACTTTCGACCGTGATATCGTGTATATTTGCTATAAGGTTTATAGATAACTAGCTGTGCCCCGCGATTTCACCCGCGATAAAAGTATTATAGTCCTTTTTTATTGATTCCCTTTACAAATCTCCACCCCCCTTTTCACCCCCTTAAAGGATGATTTCTGGGATAACAACTATCCTATGTCCTTCCCCGGGATGCAATCTATCTCTCTGCCAAATTTCATCTAAATCCGTTCAGTGGTTTAGGTGTGAAAGGAAACATACAGACAGACAGAGTTACTTTATAATTTATAATATTAGTATGGATGCATAGAGTCAGCTTGTTGAGACCGCAAGCAAGTCATTGAGTTGGGGTGACATACCGTAAGCACCCTGTATCAACTAACATAGTTTGCGTCCATAAGATTAGCTAACATGGGTGGCTGCACAACCGATAAACAAGGAAGGAAGGCAAAAGCATTATCTACACCCTGACAAGGTATCATCATCGTCCTGCTTCATTAGTTCGACGATTTTATATGTGTGCAGTAACCTAGAGGTTAAACACGAAGCTTTACAAATAAATAAAATGTAAAAGAATAAAAAAATTCTATCGATCCGTATTCTAAAAAATCTTAACCATTTATGCAAAGGTGGGTCAGCTAATTGCTATAACTGACTGTACATCCACATTTCGCCAATTATGTTCAAGACCCATGAAAGACGCTATATCAACCGGGCATAAATCAAGACTTCATGCCGCTACTGAGATGCTTAATTAAAAAACTCAGTAATACCACTTCCATTACAGTAATGCTATTCTGTAACTGTAAAAACCTCACCGTAAAAACTGAGGTGAAGTGAGCTTAAAGTGAGCTGTCATTCCACCTGATGCTAGGGATTGACACTATTGACAGCTCACTTTAAGCTCACTTCACGTAAGTTATCACGGTGAGATTTTTACAGAATAGCACCGCTGGAAGTCTATTCCATTAACAATAATTTGTGCAATTTGCGATAGTTTTTACGATGTCAAACAAATATGTTGAAGTCTGCCTGAAATTGCTGGATCTAAATATAAATGTTCAAGTAAAACTCCACTTTTATCTAATTCCCATAAAGTAGGAACTATCTAGTTGAATGAATCAATAAATACGTTAGAATTGATCGTCATTCACCATTACTAGCTTACAATGTAAGATGATGGGAGATTCAGTAAAACTTGAATACTTACAATAAATCAACAACTTAAGTATTTTTAGAGAATTTAACTAAATTGAGATCTTGTATAAATTAATGTTAATAGAGTATTTGAACCTATACTAATAATAAAACTGAAGAGATTGTTTGTTTTTTTTTTTTTTTGAAGGCGCCAATCTCTAAAACTACCAGTCTGATTTGAAAAATGATTTTTGCATTTGATAGCTTAATTCTTGAGGAAGGCTGTAGTAATAGACTATTTAACATCGCGTAAGGACTCTTAGGAACCGAGCAAAAACAAAAGAAGTAAGAAAGAACGTAAGGTGAAAATAAAGTAGTAGCGCGGACAGGCGATGCGATGCGACGAGGTGAGTCGGGGGTACAAGAAATTTCACGCGGACGAATTCGCGGGCAGAGGATAGTGGAAATAAATCTGCTGTTGAAATTAATTAAAACCTTTTAATTGCGTAACACACTATCAGTCTTAATCTGAATCATTTTGAAGGATATTGCTAATCCATTGCTTCGTACGTACAACGTAAATGATGCCATGAATGTTGCTGAACTGTCAAAATGAAACCTATTGCTACTGATAGTGTGTTACGCCATTACCGTGCTGGTCGGACTACCATTCATAAGGATCGTAAAACATTTCTAAATATAGGATTCCACTTTAATTTGCCTTGCACCTTCATTAACACAAAATTGTATTGCAGATTGCAGTTTTAATTAGTAATAACTACCTACGTAATACAGTGTTCAAATTTGCTTACCCTTTTTCCAACTATGTTGGGGTCGGCTTCCAGTCTAACCGGATGCAGCTGAATACCAGCATTTTTCATGGAGCGACTGCCTTTCTGACCTCCACAACCTAGTTACTGTTTGACACGATACCTCTTTGTAAAACTGGTTGTTAAACTTTTGGGCATCTGACTACCCGTAACTACTGTCAAAGATCTACGAATAGCAGCCAAGACCAACGGCTTATCTTGCTTTCCGAGGCACAGAGGTCTCTCAATATGTAATGGATGATCATTCATCCACGAACCGACTACGGCAAGCGTAGCTTAACCTTTGGAGGACCTATGCAGCTGTTATCATTTAGCCACGAGCCTACCTAGTATACAATACTATAGCAACTGAAATCTGCATTCCCTAATGGATGACAGTAAGCACTACAAAATCCGACACGCCATTTACATTTGCAGCGTTTTTTTTTTTAAAGTGAAATCTTCTTTAGGCGCGTTGGGCATTTTTAGAGATGGAAAAAACCATTGAATTCGCGCCACTGTTACCGTAAGGACACCGCTTCGGATGTGTTCGGCTGTCCTCGGGATGTATTCGGTTTTAATGTACTTATATCCGATATGTCAGTGAGTGATTTCAAAGTAGTCTGTTTGTGTTTTGTTTTCACTTCTATCGGCACTTTCGGAGTGCCACTTTTATTTTATTTTATTTAAAGTTTGATAACTCTTTCAAAATGTCTTCAATTGTTGTATCATCATCATCGTTTCAGCCGAAAGACGTCCACTGCTGGGCATCGACCTCCCCCAAGCACCACCTCTTCGACCGGTTTTGTTCTACTCACACCCAGCGGACTCCTGCGGCCTTCACCAGGTCGGTCACCATTCTTCATTGTATCAAATATTGTATATTGAAAATACAAGAACATAAAAATTAACAGCATTAAAAAATAAAAAGTACCTATACATAAAGAATAACTTCCTGTCTTTTCCCACACAACAGCAATATCAATTTGCTAGACGTTCCATGTTTAACATGGAACGTCTCACAAAGCCATAATTACAAATTACACTGCAGGTGGTAAATATGAAATATTTACATAACATCATAAATAGGTATGAAGGTCTAAATAAATAAGATTATTAAGACCCGAGTCGACGATCCATTAAAGTGCTCGTATGAAGTATCAATGGCGTAACTGTCATTTGATCGTTAAATGGATGCTATGTGGAACCTTGTACATTTTTCACCCAGTATGCATACCTGTTTTGCCGTCTGTCGGGGCCTTTATTACAGCAGTATTATGATATAGTAGCAGTTTGGAAGAAACTTTTACTGTGTACCGAGTGTTCAAAATTCATACTTAATTAAATGTGGGATTGTTATAAATTTATATTGAACAACCTCTGCTAGTTAAATATGGTTCAAACCTGAGTAAGATTTCGTCATTAATACATGTTTGGTACTACTTATATCAATAAATGATATCGTAAACGAAACGTCGAATGTATAAATAGGTCCGTAACTGCAGCAATAAATTGAAAGAGACACATCATAGTGGAACATTTCAATATGATAGAAATTATAATAGAAATCCGGTCTATCATCCTAATTAAGCCTACGCCATTAGCCGTTAAGATAACAAAACGGATAGCTATAAACGGCGAGTGAAGCCGCATGTACGGCTAGTGCGAGAACCGAGATAACATCGTGACAGAAAGGAAAGCTTAGACTCACGAACAATTAGTGTCAATTCACACTTGACGGTACCACTCTCGGTGCGTTGTCGATGGTTTTTTAGAACTCAATTTGAAATGTTTTGATGTTTGTGCGGTGGCTACTGAATTAATTATTATTTGCTTTTTTTTTTTGCGGTAAGGATCAAATCAAAACGTGTTAGTTTAACATTGCTGGTTTTAGGCCTCTTTATAAGATCATAACATTTGGTCCGTGGCCGTATTTAAATCCGGATCAAAAGATCAAATTAATTTAGCGTATTTTGTCGTTGGTCCAGATTAAATTCGGTTCGAAGGACCAAAATTTTAAGGCTCATTGCCAATTTTTACATACACTCTTTTTCGATTATTCCTGAGCCTTGATCTTATCTGAGCCTTATCTATAGGTTCGTCAAGCCAAAAATGCTTTAGAACTACGATAGCACACTTTTCACATGTCGCATAACAGTGTGAAACGAGCCTTATGTGAAAGAAGATTTACTCTACTAGATGACTATCAAATGCTTAGTCATTACTTAAGTGTATAGCACCACATATTGTATTTTTTATCGTGCTATGCTTACTTAGTTAAACAAACATATCAATCAATGTTTTATGATGTTAATGAAGCTGTAAATAAAATGTAGGGAGATAAATATGTTGCTTAAATACCTATTTTAAATCAACTAAGCTGTGGTTGGGTTACTGGCAGGCTAGTTTTCGACTTAAGAAAATGTGCTTTAAACGACGGCTATGTCATGATACGCAATTAAGAGATTATGTCACAACATGGCCAGCAATTATTAAATGCACATAATACCTGAGATCCCTATACCGCCAAATGTGGTGAAAATAGCAATAATATCGAATATTTATAGCATTATAAAGAAGCCTTAGTTTAACAGTGATGGGTTTACAGCCACTAAAAATATTATAGTTGTTTCTGCAAAACATTTGTCGTGCAGTACCCTAAATAAAATTTTGTTGCCCGTCTACCCGGTTCATAACAATTTTATTACACTACTTCGTTAAAAAGTACTTACAACATATATTACAGGTACATAAAGAGTGTGAAATACAAGTTCGCGTCTTAAAGGTTATCTATTGTCTTTTTTAACTAATTTATTTTCCTCAATCACTTTCCTATTAACAGATAATCTCATGCAAAAGGCGATAAATAAAACTTAATTAATAATTACGAAAGGTGACGTGTTTATGAGTCGTAATATTACACAGATATGCAGACAATAGGCCCTGAGGCGTCGGGGTTCGCTGTCGAGAGGTCGAGAGTTCAAGTAATATTCCGTGAGTTATGAGGACCTCACTCCTAGTAAAATAAATAATCAAGCAGCGCGGCGGTTATACTGTTGTACCTATAAAGCGTTTGCATATGAAAAGAATTCTACTGTAGGGAGGATTGAAATCTTACACCTTTAACCTCTACGCTCCATACTCAACCCCCTACCACTCTTTAAGAATGTGAAGTCACATCAATGCTACCTCACGTGTCCACGTTAATACGCTCGTCTCGAACCGCGCGTGCGCACATCTTCAAAAACCGGCTCCATATTACTTTCGATAGTAAAACCTATGTGACAAGATTCATTGTCGAAGTATACCAACCGTTAGCATTCCACGATGAGGCGTCATACGCCCCGTAAGATCTGCATATTCAACAGAATCCACGGATAGGCAAATTTCGTGACCGTTACAATTCCGTCATTCCGATCACGCGTCTCCCTCTTATTGTTCGCTAGACTGTCTAATCTTTTATTCATGGGAGATGCAGTGCGTGCAATTGGAGGTCCTGCTTCATTACAAACCTGTAAACTAGTAACCTCGTAGAGAAATCAGTTCTAGGATGCACGTGAAGAAAGCTGAAGGCACTGCCAAGTTAATTTTTGAATACTGTTTATTAGAAACCTCGACAATTGATTGATTAATAATGAATTCAACGTTATTTCTTTTTTTTTTACGTGGCCTCATCTCATACAGCATCCTCCTTCTTCTAAAAATGATTATAAAAATCGTCGTGGGTGGTTCCAAATTACCTATTTTCTCCATTAAAGCTACTGAGATTACTGCTTCCAGTCCCAAAGTTCACCCGCTCTTGTCGAACACAAAAATTCGCAAAAAGTTCAAGCAACCGCTCTAATTAACTCATTAATTAGAACTCAATTAACACTTCAATAAAAATCAGCTATTAACTTGCCTACATCCGATGAAAATTGTAAGTAGATACTATAATTACCTATAAAAGAAATGAATCGATCACTTCGACGATTGGTTCAATTTGCGGGAAGGAAACTACTGGTATTGTAACTATGTCGTTCAGTAATTAGAAGGCTTGTAAATAATTGAGGTGATCGTACGTGAGGCACAATGGGTCACATGTGGGGTTCACACGGCTTTCACAAACCATTACGTGTTAGGCAGGACGTGTAGTAACGGACGCTTGACGGCGACGTGACGTGGGCGCAGGGCTGGCTAAGGATGCAGTTTTGGTGAATATCTAAGTGCGTGCATCGAGATTTGAGATAATATATGCGAAATTGTTTAAAGCCTTTTTGGGGAACATGAAAAGCTTGTTAAGTAAATTACTGTTGTCAAGAAAACTTAGATTCAAAGCTTCACGTAAAATTTACAAGGATTTTCTGTGGCAAAGGCTAAAATGGATAATTTTGGACGTGACAGCATTAAATGCTCGACTTATTACGAGTAAATTGTTCCAACGAGAGAAGTTTGAAACTCGGAGAAGAGGATTTTCACTATTGAACCAAATAGGTGTCCAACAGTAATAGAAAATCAGGCCATATATACATATTTTTTTATATTTCATTAGGGAAAATATTATTAAAAATAAACGGAAATAACATTTAACTTAACAAATATACTGCCCACTATATTTTCCACAGAACTTCAATATTTACAAACTGATATCTTTCTCATATCATTCAAAATCTTAACCACCTGACTTCACTTTCCTTTTCAAAATCTTGCATGATGTGCAAACATTTTCAAGATGATGTACAGAGTGATGTACACTTACCAATTATATTAATTTCTTAAACAACCATCAACAGCTTACCTCAGAAAGTCTGTAGTCATAACTTTTATCATCAGTCAACGTGTCGACGTTTCTTCCTATCTCTGTACTACGATCTTGAGATTCTCGACCGATCTTGACCTAAGTCACTTCAACTGTGCTTTGATATTAATTCAACAGCTTATCTGATCAATCAACGAATTTCTTATTAATTACTTCAAACATTTTATCCGCTGATTTAATTATGTGTTTCTGACGTTCATCTTTTTTTTTGTACCACTTCGTTTGGTCATTTCAAAAGTTGGTCTTTAGGCTTTTAAATTGGTGTTGTGGGTATGTTTTACTACCGAACTTTCAATGGTACGCACGGTTTCATATCAAGCTATATATAACCAGTATAAGCTGACTTCTGATTGTACGTAAAACCTATAAATGCGAGGTCAGCTAAAACTGGAATTGTATGGCTTGGTGTGTCACTGTGTGTACTAGTATCTAAACAAAATCATAGAAAACAAATATTAACATCGGCACTGATGAATTAGATTAAGAAATCGAACACGCAAAGCGGCACAGTTTGTCAATTTAAACATGATTTAAACATTATGCATAGGTACAATTTTATGACTGCCAAAACGACAATGGACACCGAATTTCGGAATAAGCTTAATAAGCCCTTCATTTTTACAGTCAAAAAGAATTTCATTCTAACTGTACCTCATGAGAAAGTCTTCAACAATAAACTTCTAGCCTACAGAAAGATCAATAATGACTGTAAGTCATTCAGTCATTTAAATAGCTGCAATAACTCACGCCTGCTTATTTAAATACATTATAATAAGTTTTTATAAGCAAGTGTTAAAACTCTTTCGTGGAATGTCGTATTTTTTCTTCTGGTAACATTATTTCTCGGCTGTCATCCCTAGCGGCTAACGACACGGAAATATGATTATAACTAGGCGTGAAACCACTAATTGATAGGGAAAACGTTTACCATAAATTCCATTTAAAGGTTTAAAAGGTGGCTAAATTGCATTAGCGGTGCAGGCTACAAACTCTTCTAGTAGCCCTGAAACTAAATTATTTTCTGTTACGAATTTACCAGAGATAAATAAGCAGATAATTAGATTAGTAGGCATTAATTGATTACCATTTAAAAATTGCAATGACCTCGAGTCATAATGTTACAATAATAACAAATACAATGTAATTTTACACACAGATGGGCCAAAGTCGTCACACATGTGTGACGACTTTGGCCCATCTGTCTGGATGCATCCTAACATTACATTGGATTGTGGGTGCCTGAAGACGGGCGTCGTCACCGAGGCAGGTCTAAGAATCGCTGGCGTGACGATTTAGACTCGTTCCTAACCGACTGGACGGAGAAGGCACAGCACAAGGAAATGTGGGAGAAAATGGGGGAGGCCTTTGCCCAGCAGTGGGACAGTACAGGATAACATAAAAAAAAATCGAATCCTACAAATCTACAATATTTAGTATCGAAGGTATAGTTAGTTAAAGCAATAAATTGAACTGTAAAATAAATTACTTTAGTCCATCTAATAAGTTACGTGTTATTTTATAAAATTAACCATGAAAAACCTTAATGACTGAGGTAATCAACTTTATATATCTCTAATCAAACCAACTGAAATGTCGTAAATCTCAAATACCTAAGCCATAAAATCCAATTGAGTAGGTACCTACATTTAACGGTATATTAACGATTACATTGAAAAGCACTGTTCCAACTGTGCTGTGGTTCCGTCATAGCACACCTCAATGCTGAGTGGAAGCGTTCTTGTCACACTCACGACGTGCAGGCCTGCTGCCGTCGACTTTTTTCCCGTGATTTTAATTATGTATTTGTTTTGTTTTCTCTAAGTTTTCGAGCTAGATTTTCCTTTTTATACGCACGTGTTTGTGTGATCATCACACTAATATTATAAAGGCGACATTTGTGAGTGTGTTTGCATGTTTGTTACTTCTTCACGCACAAACGGCTGGACCAATTGTGATAAAATTTGGTATGAAGGTAGCTAACATCCTGGATTAACACATAGGCTACTTTTTTCCCGATATTCCCACGGGACCGAAACTTATGCGGGCGAAACCGCGGGGCGCAGCTAGTAAAACATATTTTCTTTATTTATAACTCATCATCATCGTTGGCAGCTTTGTTCCACTCACTGTTGAGTAAAGGCCTCCTCCCTCTTTTGCCATGTTTCCCTGGTCCGTGCGAGCCGCATCCAGGTCCTCCCCGCGATCTTCTGTAGGTCGTCATTCTAACTATAGCCAGGGCGTCGAAAGAATTCGTTCCTGACAGTGCGACAATTCTAGTAACTAAACGCAAAACTTGTAGTCGTTTGTATGAAACTGACAGGTGTCCAGAATGCAAGGGGATCGAGGAGGGGGGGGGGTTTCCAGGGGATCAGACCGGAATAACTCATTCTCTCGACTCACTCGCACTGTGTACAACTCAAATTCACCAGAGGTGCTGTGATTTTTTGATCAGTATTTTAACCCGACACAAAAGGAGTAGCCCTACCAACCTGGCTGTATTGAGTTAAGTACCTTCCGTGTTATGGTTGCAATTCTGTGGTTGCGACTGATACGAGCTCATTACACACCATTATGCCTTATCGTTGACGGCTATCCGGAATCCGGACTCAAATGCTATTGTTCGGTTTAATTTTAGACCAGTGAAGCGCTTTTTGTGGGCTGAAAATGAAAGACGGCTGAAAAGTGCGTATCTTGTTGGCGATATGGTATCTACCGACACAACAGCTGATTTCTTAAAGATACTTTATATAGTAGTTCCTAATTGAAAATTAATAAGTAATTAAGTAAAATGTACATCCACGATGACATCAATAAAAAAGTAATAAACATTAAAGAAACTCAACTCCCTATAAAAGGCAAAAAATTATTCATGATTTTTAATACCGTAAAATGGGGTTACATTGATCAATATTGATCAATTTTAAAATTCGAGGTTGAATATTTCTGTACTAAGAAGGCTGAAAAATTTACAAAAATAAATGTAACATCGGTTTTATGGGTTGTATATGTTTACATTAAAGTAACATTTTTGGACACTCCTTTATGAGAAAAAAAAATTATAATCATCGTGATCAACTTCATACTGCATCGGGGATACTTTGATCGCACTAGTTTTTGGTACGTATTTTGATAGTAACCCCGAAAAACAAATTAATATCGGTCCACAAATGTTTGTGCTGCAGTTGTTTTAAGATGATGGTTTCTGGGTGGGATTCTTTGATAAATACAAATAACTGTTTTTTTTTGTTCAAATCTATATATTTAAATCTAATAAAATTTAAGTTAAGTTAAGTTTTTCATAAGTCGAAAGTTGTTATCAAAGTAAACCCGTACAATCAAACTAACCCCATTTTACCGGTACAACTCATAAAACTTTATTTCCAAGGGGACAGTTTTACTACAGTAAAAATATGATTTTACCTATAGAATAAAAATATCATTAAAATACTTTATTTCTATAGCTTGCAAAAGTTCTATGAATGGTTGGAATTCTTTAGTCTGAAATAAATAGCAATTATCCATTTAGCGTTATTGGCTCAGAATCCGGAACGCTTGGTAGGTACTGATAGAAAAATAATTTGAATAATATTTTGTAATTCTGTAAACCAATGTAAGAAATATATTGCATGACTAAATACATGACTACGAACCACGGTTTAATAATTATGAATCAATATTAAACTAAGATAATATTGCATTTTTTTGTTTTCGAAAACCAGTAAGAACTGATTTAACAAACCCGTCTTATTTAAAAAAAATAATAGGTATATGATTACCATGATTCCTGAATCAATTTTCCCTAATCTACTGTGAATAACCCCCAATCTTCTTCCATATAAACCACAAACAAGCAAAAGGACAAACATACCGATTGAAAATTAATTGAACCGCGCTTCTACTTCTGCGAACAGTACTAACTCTATCCGTATGTTTTTACAAACTTGGTCCAGTTGGCGTGCGATATGTCCGCTATGTGTGTCGGCGGACGCGCATGCGACGACACCGCGTCAAATGGAGCGGACACTGAACACAGCTACCCGGCTAAATGAGAAAGTCACGATCTTACGTTCGGTTGTATGGATTGTGGCGACAACGGCATTTGGTCGGCTAAGACCGTCGACCTCGCCAAGGACGGCGTTTCGATTCTGCTTACTGAATGCTCTACTAGGTCGGGTTTTTGTTATAAACGGAGCTTCTAAGATTAAGATTTGAATTTGATTTGATAGTAATTTCATGTTTTTTAACCGACTTCAAAAAAGGAGGTTCTTTATTCGACCCGTATGTATGTACTTATGTTTGTATGTCCGCGATTTTGTCAAAAACTAATGAACCAATGATAATTATTAATAAAAATAAAAATATTCATTAATGTGATCTACATACTTTCAGGAAGGTTTTAGTATATAATACATTAGGCAATTATTCTTATGTACGAAGTTATATGCATAAATGTACTGCATCTGCGGCATTTCTATGCGAATTTTGATGATTCTTCTAGTCGGTGTCTTTAATTTTTCAATGCACTAGTGTTAATTGAATTTGTGTGGGGTAGGTACAACTAATAAATAAACACTTTTTTACAAAAAAAAAACAACGGACTTAAAAAAAACTACAAAGTGATAAATAAAATTTAATTTCGGAAGTCGGTGTCTAGAAACGAAAATGCGGAACCAACCACACCGACTTCCGAATTAAAGTTATTTATCACTTTGTAGTGTTTTTTTTTTTTAAGTCGGTTGTTTTTTTCTTTGTATAAAAGTTTTTATTGAAATAGAATTAACTGAAATAGGCCTATTCCAAAAAAAAAATTATCAAACAGGGTGGTGGTGATGATACAATCAAAATCTAAAGAAAATCAATTTTGTAAACGAATAAAACGAAGCGTTATCAACTTGTTACAAAAAAGACGGCCAAACTAGGGCAAGAATGTTACATTTACACAAACAATTTTGAGGTTCTAAATATGTAGTTCAAATTGGTACCGAGAAAAATTATTGAACAGTATTTCGTAAGATTAACTGTTCCCAATACATCAAATTTTGTACGAAATACAAATACTTAATGCGTCTATTAAACAGTCGTAAACCAATTTGGATAGATACAGTAACGAGTGTTATATTCAATTAAACATCAATCAAGAACAATCTTCAATCAGAATCAAACACTATAAAAAATATATCATTTAGTTTTAATATCGTCCACAATTTGTTCCAATCTTACTCTTTATTACGGCATTTTAAATTCAATAATTCTTTCTCACGCTTCAAAAGAAAATGAAAGCGTGATATCAACCATATACGTATAAATTCTTATCGATATTTTTAACTCGAATCATACGAGTCATTTTGATACTTTTACTGTCTTCTGTGGAACTGAATAAAAGGAGATTTCTAAATTACCGTCTAGACAGGCAAACGTAAAATAATATGTAAGTGTGAAATATAGAGATTTGTCTCTGTAATGTTAATTTTATTAAAGAGCTGTTAGTAGGTGCTATTTTAAACACTATTAGAATGATTTTGAAAGTGTCTTTCATTTGAATTATAATTTTTGATAGTTTAATTTACTTATTTTACTTTACTATTACATTAACTCACACACTAAATCATTAGTTGTTCAAATTTTAGGAAAATCATCTAATTTTATAATATTTGTAACTATGTGAGCACCATGTATCTATCATATAATTAATTAACCTGTCATTGCTTTGTTTTTAATTCTTTTTACCTTTTGAGATAAGTATAGTAATTTTATTTTATTTTATTCTACGCCTTCACATCAATTCTATTTTTTTGTAAATTGTGACGTTCGAAAATGCCTATTTTTTTGCCTATTTTAAATAAATGATTTGACTTTGATTAAACATCACACAATCATACTATATTTGCAACAAACCCTGTAAATACCTTTATTTTATAATCCAGATTTTTAAATTCGTTATATGCAAAACTTCCTTGCATGTATTTTGAGTTACTTATCTTGTCTTCGGCCTAACTTCGTCTAAATACAAATGAGTATCTAAAATTGCAAAGTGGTTTTTCAAATTCCCCCTTCCATTTTGTTGCAGTTGTTTCCAACGTGATTCCAAAGAATAGCTCTTGACATATGTCGTAAAATACAATTGCAAAGTCACTTCGGTACCTCAGAGGCTGTTTCAGTCCATTATAGTTTATGTGAGAGGGGTACAAAGAGCTGCTCCCACATTAGAGTTTTCCTGACTGAGTTTGACCTCAGGTACTAACCTGAGGTCAAAATCAGTCAGGGAAACTCTTAAACCCTTGTCTTTTTGTAGGATATTCTTTCTAATGGACTTTGGGAAACTTGTTTCATTCTATGAGATTGAAATTGTTGGTGTCAGTTAATGTAGCAAGGTTGAAACTAATTTCATTCGCCTAAGCACAAAGAAATCGCATCAGTTTGATTATTTTTTATAACACTTAAAATTACTCACATTCGTTAAGGCTAAAATTAGCCATAAAACTGTTGACTTTCTTATATTTGACGCAACATCTGATGCCATTTTGGACCTGAAAAGAAAGAGAGAACTGTTAATAAACTTACACAGTTAAAAATTCGCACTTACGAACCAAATAATGTAGGACCTGAGTCTGTCAATGAACTCCAAACACTAAACTGCCGCAATAATATAGAGACGATATTGGAATTAACCGTAAAACCTAATATCAAAAGAAGATTTAGCGGAAAGCTAAATCTGACATTCTATGAAAATTACGATGAGCAGACGACCATAAGTTACACGAGTAACGGTGAACTGAAAGAAATGGCTAACATAATCGTGGTATAAACGATCAACTAAACCAGTCACAGTAAGCACACGAAAGCCATATTTAAATCGAATTTATTTCGCCATTTAATCTCACTAACATCGCACCAATAATTGTACGAGCAATCGGGAGTAGAACTCACGATCTTGGTGGAATCCTTTCTCTGAACTTTTGGTCTTTGCCATTACTTTCCTTGTCACTTCGGTAGTTGGGTAAGTACAACCATATACTAGGACAGGTTCAAAGATTAAGCACACTATTTGCTAATAGCTGAATTATAAATGCCATCATTTGTAGACGACTAGTCTTTGTTTTTTAGGCATGCTCGAAATAAAATCACAGCTGATTGATATCCAAATTAAAGGTTTAATTTGTTGTTGTTTGACCTTCCTAAAAACTCGGTTGAACTCATTACTAAAGTAATATGTATATGACAAATGTTATAAAAAATATCTTTATTTGTCTCAAAAACCATTGATTAGATTAGGTATACCTAATATAGATTTTAACGCCACGTTAAGGAAGATTTTGAATTGCCATATTTTACCACACTGTTTGATCATTAAGATATATAACCATAAAAAACATATTAAAATTAGATGCGTGATATATATGCCCAAAACCGCTACTTTCCTAATTTGACATTTTTTACAAATCATAAAAATTTGGGTGCTAATACGTCTCCAATCGGACTAATAGTTCACAGGAGCAGCAAGAGAATTTATATAATTTACATAAGTGAAAATATATGAATAAGCTGTCTAAACAAGTTTTTAGACGAAGCGGCTTGTATTGACGACGGCACAATTTGCTTTCTCGAAGAAAACGATCGCGGTCAGTCGCCGACGACAGATAATCTGCTGCATTTGTCGCTTTACATCTAAGAAGAATATTGTTATTAGATCCGATGCTGACAGGTTTAGACTTCACGCGATGTCAGTATTTAATGTAAAGGATGATAAGATTATTGTCTCTCTTTGAAAAAGAAATGCCGTACTGTTGTATGTAAATACTGGCTTAGTTTTAGATCAAATTCTCGACATGTCTCATTTCTTATATTTAATTACTGAAATATATGACTTTTTGGTGTTAAAGCACGAAAGTTTTATTATGACTAGTCGTTTTCCTTAACCTTGTCTAATTTATAAATAATACTTTATTTCACTTCTGTTATTCGTAACTAATACTGAATCTGAGCTTCAGCTAAGTTATATAAAAACAACAAGGTTTCTTTAGCTCAGCTATGCAAAAGCTTAGTCTAATAAAAATACAGCTTTTATAATGTTACAAATTCATATAATTTACTCAATATTACATTGTCTTTCTCTTATAAGTTCAAACTAAGATTATACTTGTTTTTAAATCAAAACCCAGTCTCCCCAAGCGGATCTTAATAACCACATTATAAATTAATGTAACTTGTATCAACTTTCTTTTCTTCATTCACGGCCAATGTCAGTGTTGTATAACATCGCATTCTGAGGTCGTTATACAAATATTCATATATCTTATAGGTGTATTGGAATATCGGATATGATGCAACGGCTCAAGTGTGAACTTTCGATGATTATCTGAAGAAGATTTACAATTTCGAGTATTTTAGCTTTTCTGTGAAGACTTAATTAAAGCTTATGGTGAAATTGGGAAGACTCTCGACTTGCATATAGTATGTTATTTAGAAAAAATATGTTGCTACCTACTTAGAACATGATGGGTGACATTTATGTGGTTATCCTCTTGACAATAAAGTTATACCTACGTCCTAACTCTTTATTCTCAAACTTAGGTATCATCGTCATCATCATTTCAGCCGAAAGACGTCTACTGCTGGACATAGGCCTCCCCCAAGCATCACCATTTTTACATGTTCTGTGCTTATCGCATTCAGATGATTTCTGCGGTCTTCACAAGGTACAGGTACATATTTCCAACTGAAGCGAAAGCTAAAAATAGTAGGTAACACATTGGCTAGCCACTTTTGATTAACACCTTAACGTGTAGATTGTGTTTCTCCCATAAATCAACAACAATACTTCGAAACGGCAATTAAAAAACTGTTTTTCAACAAAAGATAAAGCACACACTTTACATTCAATTAGAAATACATCTGTCACCATTAATCGTGAATTCCATTACATCAAGATAAATTGAGAAATTAAAACTATTAGTTAAGTATTTCCCGCCATGGCTATCAATTACATAGATTTATTACAAGGAGGTAACACTTCAATAATTGGATGTCCCTATAATTAATAGGCAACAATAATATATTGTTTTCTATGTAAAGATCCACTTCATATATGGTCACACTGTGTCGCGAAATGCTATGGTCAACACAAGTTAGATTTATGAATTCATTCAAACTGTTATTAGACACTGGAAAGATTGAGATATTTCTTCCACAAGACCTACAAATCAAAGATTGAAGAAATTCTCAGAACAGCTAAGATTTACTCAATATCCCATTTTAGGTAAACAGACCAAGTGCAATAGATAGAAATAATCTCCAATCAAATGAAAGCAAATCATACTTTCTGTTTATGGCGAAACAAACTCGAGCTAAACTTGAGACTGACAGCACAAAGTAGGAGTTAGCATAATAAACGGGTGTCCATAGAATAATGTCTTCATTGGCCGGCACTCGTTATGGCAGAATTTCCGCAGCCAACCGTGATGTTCGCTATAGTACGAATTTTCCACCTGTCACAATGTAGCGCAACGGTGCACAACTTTGAACATAGTCAGTTAAAAGATATATATAATTTAATGAGACAGTTGCCTTAGCATTTAATAGAACAGGTCGTTTAGCGCCCAAACCAGCAGCTAAGGTAAATCAATTTGTGTATAAAGATGCCCAATATAATGAGTATTTTATTTAAGATAAAGATGTTACTGAGCTTTGATTGAACAAGGCCTCAGAAGAAAGAGCAATCAAATGCGGAAACCAGATAGGCTGTTAAAAATCTAGGATATAATAATTTATTACAACCTCAACCTATTAAACTGTCACTAACAAATTGCAAATTATTTGATCCAAGCGCATTTACAGAAGTAGATTCAATTAACAGCAGCTATGAAAAGACAGAAACGTCACACACATTTTCAACTTCACGACCATGTAAAATCTCAACGTCGTACCTTTGGTCCTAGTTACTGCGATCTGGATATTTAAATTAAGTATATAATATAAAATATGCGTCTACGCTAATAACTACTGTTTACACATAACTAGACTGACATACAGAACATTCCTGACAAGTAATTACAAGTTGGTGTAACAGGCGGCCACACAAATACTATGTGTGTCCCAGTCGTTTCCGTGACATTATAATATGTAAAGCCCGTTATTGTAAGTGATGGTTGTATCAAATATCAGTGTTCTTGGCAAATAGATCGTGGGCTTGGCAAATAGTTGGTATACATGGCAAATAGGTTTGGCCAACATGCGAGGCTAACGGTTAGAGTGCGTTTCGTCTATGAGATGTTTAAATATGTGTATTTGTAGTGTTTGTTTGTCTGCGTATTGGGTTTATCCTGTTCGCTTTTTTTATGAATTAATGAGCAGATTATGAGATTTATTATTTTTTGGTAGATAAAGCCAAAGGCAAGTGGCAGAACAGCTCTTCTACTAACTCTTGCGATGCAATGGAATTTATCAGTTACCTAAGTGTGCGACCTGGAATACAGAGTGGCATATTACAAAATGAGTATATCATCAGAAAACCAAATGATGCACTTAGTTGTGGACAATTTTCTCGAATCCAATTTTCAAAAAGCACATCCAATCCATTTTTTCTCGAAACGAAAGTGCGTCATCATGCCACCATACGCATGCGTGCTGTGATCGAGATCGAGTCGCACGCGCCGACTCGATTAGATCTCAATATCGAATACATCGATCCGATTTCCCCTAATAATAATACGACCACTGAAATGTACCAGTATGTGATTGCGCGTGACATCGATTTTAAAATCGTGGAATTTAAAACGGCGCTTTACATAAATCGTGGCACATAAATTGTCTTGTTTTTGTTGTCTTTGCGGCGTGAGTGCTAAATATTCAGTGTTAGTAAGGTAGATGATGTTTATGGACTAGAAATGAGAAAAGAATATCTTTTTTTCGCATTATCTGCACTCTCGACAATAAATTGTAAAATAATCTTTAGCCGAATATCAAGTTTCTCAAAACAATTGTTCGCAAGAAAGACAAAGCTGTAAAAATATTAAATAAATGTTCACTAAGCTTCATAAAAATGTTTTTAGCAGGTTATTTCTACCCAAAAGAATGTCCTACATTCGCTAAACAAGCCAGTTGAATATTGACAACGAACAAAAATCTTAATTTATTGACAAAAAAGGCCAAAAACTTTTTCAAAGAACTTGGACACTACTGGCAACACACTCCCTAAAATATTTTTTAATGTAATAAATGTATAGGGCGATAATTTATCCACTGGTAATATGTAATATACAGCACTTTAATAACTGGGTTGTTCCACAATGTATAAGAGTAAAGACCGTACCGGGTTTTTGTATAAATTATTATTTATACAGTTTTGGGGGCAGAGAGCCAACCTTATCGCGGTTGCAGCGCTTTTGAGAGCCGCTGTGATTTAGGGTTCATTGAGCATTGAAAAAGTTTAAATTGCAAGGATGTAGAACGTCCAAGTCACAAATAAAAAATAATTATTGTAGATGCATTCGTTTTAGATTCCAAATCTGAATTTAATAATGTACAAAACTATATTTAAAATAAAATAAAAAATAACATTTATTTGGACACAAATTAAAAAGCGAAAATAA
Source organism: Hydraecia micacea (assembly GCA_914767645.1). Classification (NCBI taxonomy): domain Eukaryota; kingdom Metazoa; phylum Arthropoda; class Insecta; order Lepidoptera; family Noctuidae; genus Hydraecia; species Hydraecia micacea. The sequence goes on from OU611785.1 coordinate 5,317,098, forward strand.
TGTTTTAACAACGATAGTGTGTCATTTTCTAAATTACTAGAGTACGTATAGTTTTGTGTTTAAGCTTCTTTTATGTATCATATTAGATACCTACGTACCCCGAAAGTCCGACAACCAGTCTTACCGAGGCGTATAGTACTACCCAGTAACTGGGTTGTGGAGGTCAGATAGGCAATCGCTCCATGTAAAATACTGTTATTCAGCTGCATCCGGTTAGACTGGAAGCCGACCCCAACATAATTGAGAAAAGGCTAGGCAGATGATGATGATTAGGTACCTACTACAGACAGGTAATATACTCGTACAAGGTGTAACAGAATAAACGCAAGTCCTGAAAGTAGTTTGTTTATAATTGACTACTGAATCGATTTTGATCAGTAACTTTTGATATAGGTATTTTTTTCAAAATTTATGTTTTTTGCCATACTGACCGTTGATTGAGTCAAAGAAAATTAAATCTTATTTCAAGGCAATAAGACTCAATTTTAAATGCATAAAGTAATGTTAGAGTCTACACGATTTCCTTAATAATAATAGCTTTAAATGATTTAAGTTTTGATCATTGTATTATGCTTTTAATTCAACACTCTAATTGGGATGTATGAGGTCTTGCGTTAATTATGTTAGGTACATATTGTATAGATACTTTTTAAGCAGAATTTTTAAAATTACCTGGGTACGTAAAAATATTTAAATTCTCACAGGAAGAAGCATTGCACCAGCGAACATAACTGACCTACTAACCGACAACCAGTGCCATAAGACCTTAGACCTTGTATGCAATTTCCGTGATAAACATCGAGATACCATCTACGAGCCGTATCACGGTAAAATTATCGGTAATTGGCATTTTAAAGGATCATTTTTCTCGATAAGTCATTTTTGTATGTGAAGTAGTCATTAAAATGTTATGCATACCAATTAAATTATGCATAGTTACCTAGGGTGCGACTTTTAATTAATAGTCTATACGGTTCATAGGTCACGTTAAGTCGTTGGTCCCGGCTGTCATTCGTGGATCTTTGACAGTCGTTACGGGTCGGTAGAAACTCCATCCAGTCTAGGCTGCGGAGCGGAGAAACGAAGACATATTAACCAATAGGATTGCATAAAAATCTCAATGCAATTTTCTATTGGTTAATATTTTTCCGTTTCTCTGCGTCAATGGACAGGCAGCCTTACCAAGGGGTATCGTATTATCCAGTAACTGGGTTGTGGAGGTTAGATAGGCAGTCGCTCCATATAAAATACAGGTGTTAAGCTGCACCCGGTTAGACTGGAAGCCGACCCCAACATAGTTGGGAAAGGCTAGTCAGATGATGGCGGTTCATATTTAAATCCCAAGAAATAACACGTAGGAATTTAATAGAAGTTTCACTAATAAGTTGTGTAAATTGAATTGCTAAACCTACTAGTTCAATTTAGTTAAGGGAAAAAAACAAAAACATATAATATTTCGACTTGTTACATAATTTTTAAGACCATCGAAATTCTCCAGGGATAAAAAGATGTAAAAAACCCAAAGTGGGTTTACTTGAAACTTGTTTCAATTACGATTACTCGAAAAAACATATCATCAGTACCAAAACTACATAACAAGTATGCATAATAAAAATTTTCAATTACGTACGGAACCCATTGAAATTGCCGTGGTAACAGGCGCTTTTGTTTTTTCAACCTCTTCCTTGAATTATTAAGTTCGGTCAGCGGAATGTGGGACGTTTTCATCAATCAAATTTACGCCGTAGCGATATAAGGCGGTTCTCTCACGGGACTACTTCATACAACTTTATGTGACGAGCAACTTATATAATATATACTTCTCCAGTCTCCTTATTGTTATTGGTTTGATACGGCCAAAAGCACCACAGTGATAAGATCGAATATAACAGACTAGCTTCTGCCCGCGACTTCGTCCGCGTCAAATTTCTTATTCCCCAATCCATCCCCGTGGCATCGTATCGCCTGCCCGCGCTATTACTTCGTTTTCGCTAAGCGTTTTGACTAGGTATGTTTCTTTTTGCTGACTCCGAAGGGTCCTAGCGTGGTATTAAATAACCTATAGCCTTCCTCAAGAATTGGGCTATCGAATGCAAATTCGCCTGGTAGTTCCAGAGATTAGCGCGTTCAAACAAACAAACTCTTCAGCTTTATTATTAGTAGGTATAGATTGATAGATTCCTTGATTTCTATCAGTAGAACTAAGTATTTAACATGATAAGATTTTATGAAGCAAAGTATGTTTGGTGCTATTAATTAAAAATAATTACCTACGTGCTTTCAAGAAATGAAAACGAAAAAGAAACATTTTTGGGCCGTTTCCTGCACTGCGTCTACTTGGTTCAGTAAATTATGTATGTTTTGTTGCCAAGTGGCATTTGTATGTGGCACACTTAAATGTCAACCACGACCTTCGGTAACGGGCTTGTCTTTTTGACCCGTGCTAGTTAGATAGAGCATCTACATATTAAGCCCTGTCTAATTATAGGTTGATTATATCGCAACAGTAATACTTAACGGGTTACAGCCATCAAGAAGCCTACAATGTTAAAATCAGTAATTTTACATAAATAACTGATATTACAAGTTCCTCTACAATCCCACATAATTCTAAAGTCTGAAACCAAGCTCCATCACCACTGGTGGTTGAAACAATTTATAATTGCTTGAATTGCAAAACAGCATGCATCGTTGCATGCGACGAGGATATGTATCCGAGTGTGTGATCGCCCTAACCGCACCACCCCGGTAGGGTTGACCGCAACACGTGCTCCGACCATGTTAATGATACTTCATATTATAAATAACTAGCTTCTGCCCGCGACATCATCCACGTGAAATATAAGGTAAATGTAAAATTTAATTGGGCTGGAAACATCTGGCGCATATCAGACGATCAATGGGCCAAACTTACGACCCAGTGGATCCCGCTTAATGGCAAACGACATCGTGGCAGGCCCAGACGACGATGGCGGGATGAGCTGGACTTCTTTAATAAACACTGGTCCTTGGCAGCTCTGGACTGAGAAGGGTGGAAAAGGAGTAGGGAGACCTTTGCCCATCAGTGGGACATTAATGGCTTATAAAAAAGTATAAAATGTACCCATATTATAGACATGATAAAAAATATAGTAGCTTATTGCAGTCATCCCACAAAGTTGTAACTTGTTGAACAATATACCACATTACCTCTGACATAACGTCGCTTACAATCATGAAACAACCTGAAGACTTTACTCAAGTCATAAATAAAATGTCAGAAAACATAAAAATCCCGTCAAAAACAAATTGAAAACAGTATTTACTGAGCAGTGGTGGCCCAGTGGCAACAGCCGCGACTTTCGAGTTAGGTCGTAGGTTCGAACCCAGGCAGGTGCTTTACTTTGTGTAAATTATTTCATCACCACTGCTCAATACGGTGAAGGAAAACATTGCGAAGAAACTGGCATGTCCTAGAACCAAAAATTCGAAGACATGTGACATCTACCAACCCGCACTAGGCCCGCGTGGTGGATTTCGGCGCACTCCCTCTCACCGAGAGGAGGCCTGTGTCTCAGTAGTGGGAACATTATAGGCTGATTATGATTTACTGTTGACGCCGACTGTCAACGTCAATCTGCTAAATAAACGATCCATTCTACAACATAGTCAGGGTAGACTACTTCATACAACATCTTAACAGTCTACTGACTGTGAACGATATGGCATTGCTACTAAGCAATGCCATATCGTACCAGCTTTATTTCCAAAGCATTGACAACTTGCTAGTCCGAGGACCATAATAGTACGTCATTTTACTTAGTCTGTAAAGTTAAGGCATAAGCCACGAACTGGCTGGACAGACTTAATAAAATGGTGGACGTAATAATGAAACGTCGCTTTGTCGAGTACAGTCGACAAAAGAGATGAGTATGTACGCAGATACATAGAAGTATGCTGTGTTCAATAAATTCTTCAGCATGTCATTTTATTACGAAGACTGAAAGATCTACGTGCTAAAAAATATGGCGAAAACACATTTAACTATGACAGTTATTTTCAATAATCAATATTGTAAGTGTGTGCTAAGTAATCAAAACATTCGCATCGCATCTCCATCTTGTCCAGCTACTTATTAATATGTGTTTAGTTGTGTGTGTTTTAGAATTGTGACAAATACTTTAACCGCGTCTATCGTATCTCTTCACCACACTTGGTTAGAATATGTATCATAGCTACCAGTCGGTAGAGAATGCCTATTATGCCTAAGGCATTAAGTCCGCTTTTGTACCGTATTTGTGTGCGAGAAGTTTAAATAAATAAAAATAAATATCGGTTGAGCCAGTGCAAAATTATTTAATTTCTTGCCAGCACACCATAATCTTTTATTGTCGGTACAATGTACATTGTCTGTCCAACATGTACAAATAGTTAAACATGATTCCTACTCTAAAACCAGCGTGAAACATTTCAAAGTCTCAAGTCAAGAAACACCCCACAGCGCAATTGTAAAGCGGGGAACATGACATCGTAAAAGCACTAGAGACATTAGGAAGAGACGTAGGAGATTAGGAATTCTCATTATAGGTACGCACGGGATTGTGCCGATTCGTGCCGACGGGCCTCCCGCAGTCGGATACGGCGCGTGATGTCGTATCATACGAGATTGCTAGCTTAGGACGCCCTGCGGCGATATTGTTAGGATGGAGGTATAATAGAGGTAGTACTGTGACTAAATAGTTATGGTGTTGGAGGTTTGCAGTTAGTTGAGTGTTTGATAGATGAAAAAACATGGATTGTAAAGAATTTAACAATCAGACAACTCATCATCTGCCTAGCCTTTTCCCAACAATGTTGGGGTCGGCTTCCAGCCTAACCGGATGCAGCTGAATACCAGTATTTTACATGGAGCGACTGCTTATCTGACCTCCACAACCCAGTTACTGGGTAATACGATACCCCTTGGTAAGACTGGTTGTCAGACTTTCGGGCTTCTGACTGCCCGTAACGACTGTCAAAGATCCACGAATGACAGCCGGGACCAACGGCTTAACGTGCTTTAAGTATTCTGTATCGCCATGCCTCTGAAAGCACGCTAAGCCGTTGGTCGCGGCTGTTATTCGTAGATCTTTGAGAGTCGTTACGGGTAGCCAGAAGCCCGAAAGTCTGAGTCAGTCTTTTACCCAGTAACTGGGTTGTGGAGGTCAGATAGGCAGTTGCTCCATGTGAAATACTGGTATCCAGTTGCATCCGGTTAGACTGGAAGCCGACCCCAACGTAGTTGGAAAAAAGCTAGGCAGATGATGACTTACTTATGTATTAAATATGTACTCAAATAAATTATAATAAGATAGCCACATAACTATAAAGAATTTGGTGACAGATACTACACTGTTGTCAAATAGGTAAAAGAAAAGACGAACATACAAAACGCATAATATATACTAAGTACAGAAGCTATAATACGCTCTTATTACAAGATGTTCTACTTTGTACAAATGGCATACCATCTAAAAGATACGTCGCAAGTCGCCTGAGAGAGACCCATGCTGTGTGTACAGGACTTTATTTTCACTAAGTTGATAAACCGATCTCTACTAGCCAGGGGCTCTCGTTGTAATTGAGTTATACTATTACCAATCATTTTGCAATTGAAAAGTACATTTAAACGGGAAATAAATTACTCAACATGTTTGATATTAAATAGATTGGAATACCGGGAGCAGTTTCAAAACGAGATTATAAAATGTCTGGATTAATAATAACCAAACAAAGTGATAAAATGGCATCTGGCAATGTGAAATTATCATTTACTAGCTGCGTCTCGCGGTTTCACCCGCATAAGACTAGATTTCGGGGGAATATCGGGATAAAATGAAAAACATGTGACAAACTGTCAAATTTCATTCAAATCCGTTCGGCCATTTTAGCGTAAAAGCGTACGTAACAAGCAAACATACAAAAAATCTAATCTTATCTCTGTATATTATTAGTTTAGATGATAGAGATCAAAGATTATTGTTGTACGTACAAATCAATCTTACACACAGACCGACCTTGCTTTGAAAAGAACTGACGATGTCTGTTTATGCCCGACAAGAAGAAGGTTTCGCCGAGGTTTAAAAAACCGGCCAAGTATGAATTGAACTCACACACGAAGGGTTCCATACCACCGTAAAATATTTAACACTACATATATAAAAAAATCACTTATGTTGTATGGGAGGCCGTCTTAATTTATTTTATTTTAATTTAATTATTTATTTTTAAAGTGAATATACAACTAAGTACCTATTCTGTAAATATTTGAAGCGTCTACCTGTTGCCGTTATTAATATCGAGCAAAAAACGGCAAGAAAATCACGTCTGTTGAATGGGAGCCCCCCTTAAATATTTATTTTATTCTGTTTTTAGTATTTGTTGTCATAGCGGCAAAAGAAATACATCATCTGTGAACATTTCAACAGTCTAACTATCACGGTTCATGAGATACAGCCTGGTGACAGACAGACAAACGGACAGTGGAGTCCTAGTACCTAATAGGGTCCCGTTTTTACCATTTTGGTACGGAACCCTAAAAAGACGTCCAAGAATGGATGTCATTAGCAGCATTTTTATGCGTTAATTATCTCAATCAGGACTCAGTGGTGACTTACCTAAATGGTGATCTCCGAAAAGACAACTTTGTTTATTTTACATCCAATTATCTAAATAACTGATCACCATAACCTGCCTAGACTTTTCTTAACAATTTTTGCATGCAGCTAATTCCCAGTAATTTACATGTAGCGACTGCCATCTGACCTCCACAACCCAATCACTCGGTAATACTATACCCCTTGGTAAGACTGGTTGTCAGACATTCGGGCTTCTGACGACCCGTAACGACTGCCAAAGATCCACGACTGACAGCCGGGACCAACAGCTTAACGTGTAAAGATAGTCACCCATCCACGGACCGACCGCGGCTAGCGTAGCTTAAACTGATCGATCGACCCCTGCGGCTGTTATTATTTAGCCACGAGCCCCTCAAATTAACTAACAAACTATTAAAATTCCTCCGCATCGTTGTCGACTGGTAATGTACCCAAGAAACTGGCGGCATTGCCATGTTGAATGGCAATGCTTAGCCTCTGGCCAGGGTAAAAGCCAGCCCTTTGGTCACGGGAAGTATTAACCAGCTGTTGAAGATTTCGTTGAACAAACTATGAGCACTCAGACCGCATGACCCGAAGGTTTTAACCCTTAAAAGCGGTTTTGCACTACATCCAATCCATGTCCGAATTAAAGATCCGACTTCAATCCGAATTGGGAATGCCCTAAATTCGGACGGATAGAGTTCGAATCTAGTGCGCAAACCCTCATACAAATAGGACTATGGTCACTTCGGACCGGCATTTCTCGGATTCGGATCGGGTGTATTGCGAAACCGCTCTTACAACTCGAAAACATAATTACCGATAAGGTTATTGTACTTTCGCCGCTTGAGGTTTTCCACAACCGCAGCAGCAGCGCCAGCACAACACGCCGGGCCAGGAAGATGGGATAGCGCAAGAGTACACGCAGCGTCCCACACTAAAAGCCTACCCACCTTCCATGGAAATAAAGACATGACGTCCGGTCCCTTGTCATCGTCGCGTACCAAGCCATTGGGTTCTAATACAGCTGGAACGAGGTCTCCAAATGATCTTGTTTCTTATCTACACAAACGAGCATTTACGAGCAGAACCCTAATTGCATAACACACTATCATTCATAATCTGAATCATTTTGAAGGTTAGCTAATTCATTGCTTCATATGTTAGAAAAATGTGTCTTCTCAAAAACGTACATAACGCAATGATGAATGTTGTTGCACTGTCAAAATGAAAGTCATTCTTACTGATAATGTGTTACGCAATTAACCCGCAGGTGATGATAAAACTGTACTAAACAACAAAACTAAACAAAAGTATCTATTACAGCTGATCTAATTCCACTTAGTATCCGTTTTAAACACGCTGTATCTACTAATAAGGTAGTGCAATAAAGATAGAGAACACATTTACAATTTATCTAATTGAATGACATTGAAAGATTGTTTTCAATTGGTTAATTAGTTTTATGTTTATACTCAGAAGCATATCGGATTATTTCTACTCAATTACAACATCCTGTGCCTAGAGTACCACTGAGTTTATTTTACTTGTTGGATTAGATAGTTACTCGATTCACTATCGAGAGGACTGCTAATGAAAAAACATAATTTGCGGATTGCCTGAATAAAGTGGGACTTGTAGCTATGACAAACGGGAAATTGACTGTGTTTTATTGCGGGAGATTTTCCAGGATAAACGTATATCACTATCCCTCCCATGACAAACTTTTAGAAATCATTCAGACCACCAAAATAAGGACGATGGTAAAAAAAATATATAAGAAAAACGCAACGCCGACCTCATCTAGTTTTTAAAAATATGATTGACGTGTAAAAGTGTTTGTGCAAACCTACTTATAGAAATAAAATCATTTATCATTAGATACAAGAAAAATAATCAGCTAACGAAAATACACATACAATATACACACATCAAAAGTGTCTAGGGATCAACATATATTTTTGCAATAACTTTTCTCCTGATTGATATTAATTAAAATTTTCTTTAAGGATTCATCAAATAAAGTGTTTTCGTTTGTCACAGTAACGATAAACCAAGTCACCTTTGCATTAATAAAGAAATTTGCCATTTTCCTAATAAAGGGATTTTTGACATTTGAACCACTAACACAAAAGTTCGAAAAAAAGACTGAAATAACAGTTTTCTTTAAAATTTTATTGGGTAACTTAAACAATTAATAATCCGTGTTTCTACCGCGAACACTAACAACACAAGAACATCGGTTTGGCATACTCAAAATGAGTTCATCCAAATCACGCTGTGGAATGGCAGCCCATGTTCGTTGCAACAACAAAAAAAGGTCTTCTTGCGACTGGATACCCTCCATATTCGGCAGAGCTCTTCTCTGTAGCATATCCCATGCATGCTCAATCGGGTTCAAGTCTGGCGACTGAGCAGGCCAGGGCAGGACATTGATGTTAGCTGCGGCGAGAGTCTGTCTTACAACTCTTGCGGTGTGCGGTCGTGCATTATCATGCATTAACTGAAATAAGGGACCGATTTGCACTTGTAGAGGAACGATGACGTCTGATACAATCGTCTCAGCATAAATTTGAGCGTTGAGGTTGCCTCTGATCCAAATCAACTCAGTTCTTCCGCCGATCCAAATACCCGCCCATACCATGATGGTTCCACCACTATAAGGATGGACTTCCTGGCAGGATTTTAATCGCTGTTGGCGTCCAGGGGTTCTCCAGTGTCGTATACGTCTTGTATCCGGTCTCATACCAAAACGAGACTCATCAGAAAAGCACACGAAACGCCATTGTTCTTCTGCCCAATTTCTGTGTTCAAGAGCCCATTGATATCGAATCCTACGATTGTGCATTGCTATAGGTGGTACCCGTAGCGGTCTTCGGGAATGAAGGTTCACTTCATGCAAGCGGTTTCTGACTGTTTGGTCGCTAATTAAGTTCCCTGAAGAGTGATGAAGCCTCACGGCTAACATCATGGCGGTTATTGTTGGAGCTCTTCGAGTTAAGATTTGAATGTATCGGTCTTGTCTCCGTGTGGTGCAGCGATACCGTCCTCCATGGCGCTCAGCCACGGTACCAGTGCTTCGGTAACGTGTCCAAAGTCGACTGATAACACTCTGACTTGTATTCAGAGCTAAAGCCACAGTACGTTGCCGGGAACCAGCTTCTATCATTCCCACGGCTCTGAGCATTTCTTCCCTGCTTAAATGACGTCGCCGCTCCATAATAACGTTGGTTTTAATCAGTAGTAGGGAAACAGTAGCACTAATAATGTCTTCAATGCGTTGTATGTTTTTATAGGGAAAATATTGACAGCTGATTTTCATCTTTTACTCGAATTTGATTCACAGTTCCTGATTCAAATTATGAAATGCACCAAAAAGGATCCATATAAATTTATAAAATCATAAATTTATTACAAAGCCACATCTCAATCTCAAGAAATCCGCATAAAATTGCTTGATCCCTAGACACTTTTGATGTGTGTACTTATACATAATAGACATTTTAGGTCCAAATAAAATCACTTTAATCAGTGTTTTTTTTGCTTAGATATCTTTGGTTAGACGTACTGAGCGCTGTGTTAACATTTGTTCATCTATTTTAATGGGACCCTGTATTTCTATGTTAAAAATCACGTCGATTCGTTGCTGTATAAAAGAAGAAACATTTTCGTAATTTTATTATTTCGTACGACTTTTATTTATTCATTTAGGCCTGCTTGCAGCTCTAATGTCTAAATAGCGCTAATATATATTTAAAACACCATTCCATCTCCCTCAACTTCAAACGATTGTCAGAAATGGAACGATATTTTAAACACGTTTAGTGCTAAATGCATTTAATGATTTATGGTTTGTCTTTCTAGAACTTATTTCATTACAGCCATGGTCATCCTGAAAAACCCCAATCTTGTCATTGGCTGTCTTGAATCCTAAGATACCCACTTCTATTTCCACCACACTGTTTAATCATACTTTCTAGAAGCTTCACCCCGCCCCGCCCCACCCTCCCTAGCAACTATCTCTGCAGGTGTTACTAACCCACAGGTGTATGCTTTCACCCATCCTTCTGCTAATATACCTTTGGCGAGACGTTCGTGGGAAAGGATGGAGAGTTCCTATTCTACGGCTACTACTGGGAACTCACCGGCATAGTTTAACGGCAGTAATTATTGTTGACTGTTGTAATTACGGGTAAGCTGTGTGGCTGTATCCGTCGTGTGCTTGACTGTCAATAATTAACGGTCAGCGTGTTAGGAATGAGGATTTTGCGTCTTTAAATACTTACGGTCTTATTCATAATAAGTTATGGAACATCTAAAGGCTTGCTAAAGTCTCGTTGTCAAAAATTGCTATTCATAAACGCATTTTAGCACTAAAACGTTCTTTAAACCTACTATAAAGTTATGAAACCCAGAACCCTACTATAACAGTATTATAAGGAAAAAATGGCCGACTCTGCATCAGCTGATTAATAAGAAAATGACATTTGACGTACAAAATGTAATATTGTGAAAAGTTAGTTTCGTAAACAATCGTACTTCGAGGAGCCGCAGTTGTATTTAATTTATTTTGCACTTCTGTTTAACCAATTTAGTTTATTATTATATACCTACGATGCAAAATATAAGCGAGGAAAAATATAACAAAGCACATATTAAGTACCTACAGCAACAAGAAATACTGTAGGTTTGCTGCTATTTTGGAGTGTGGAAACAATGCTTTCAATGCCTTTTACCTGCAAACTAGGAAATGTGAAAACAACCATAGTGGTTAGAGCAGTACTTTACAATATTGCAGTTTACCATGGATTGACCATGGGTTGGTTGTTGCATGGATGCAGTTAGGGGTAGCAATATCAATTAATATCATACAAAGTCACCCCAAGAAGTTGCAAGGGGAAATGCAAATGCTATTTTACAAACTTTTAAAGAAACATTCCGCCGAGGTAGCCCCACTTTACCAGGTTGGAGTTACATCTTCCCACTTGTGTCCGGAGATGGTTCAGGGACTTCCGTGTGGACCACGGGAGTTTACACTCTACAGGGAGATGCTCCAGTAGGGTGTGGTTGTGAAGCTATGTCGCAAAACATGCTCCACCTCCTATCCTGCCCTATGTGTCCCACCCAAAACATGCAGTCTAAGTGACCTCTGCATTGCCACCGACGACGACGTGGAAGTGGCAATGTTTTGGGCCAACAAGATCTAAAGTAAAGTCGTGCCCGCGACACGAAGAAGAAAAAGAGGAGACATTTAGCGAGTAGTTCATTAATAAAAAGCTTGTATACAAATATCAGTTTAATTAATTTTTATAATACTTGTACACACCGGGACTTACAGCTTAGTACGGCCGTTATTTCAAATGCATATAGTGTGGCTATAAGTTTGTAACAATTGAGCCTGGTACCTAAGACTACCGAACACCCTACTTATTATAAACCTACAGTAACTACCTAGCACCCTAACCTATCATACAAACCACACCAAACGTGAGTTACATTGGTTTTACGTGTGGGAAGTCTGTTACCAGGAGACCTACAGGAACAGATGGAATTTGGGTAGGAATAGGGGTTTGTGTATGTAGTGCAATGTACACACGGCTACACATCAAGCTATACATTTCCAGTTTGAGTTGACCTCGCATTGTATAGGTTTTTCATACAATCATAAGTCAGCTTATACTGGTTATGTATAGCTTGATGTGTAGCCGTGTGTACACAGGAAATAGTTTTCTCACTGCCGTGCCGGTCCCAGAGACTCATAGAACTGATGATGGCTAAAGGTGTCTTGGCCATAGTGAGAGGAATTATGGAAGATGAATCAAACTCGACTCCTGCTTGATGACTAATTTATTACAGTAATTAAATTAATTATATACAATTTTAGTGGTCAATACATATTGATACCTATTTACATTTGTGTGTTGTTTGTGTATCAAGCCGATGAAGTGAAGATCTCAGTAGGTCACTTCTTAGCGCTGATGGTGTGCCGGTATGAGGAACGAATGTATGTCGCTCTTGATGCTGACGCTGTGATGCTGTTGCTGGCGCGTGTAACTCTTGCCTGTTCACGGTTGAACAATACTCTAAACTCTAAATTTGGCTTCTAAAACTTGTGCAAGCAGAACAACATTTTTACAATGTTTGCTTTTCATTTACCATCAAGAGATGCTATCTCTTCTGTAGGCCGTTTCAGTTTCTGCAATTTGCCATCCTTACTAGTCCTACTGTCCTGAAATAGAAAACTAATGTTATAATTCTTTCTCTTCATTATCTTATTTATATTATATTATACTAAAATAATTAAATCAGCAGCGGCATAAAAATAACTAATATAACGAGTCATTATTGTTCATATGGCGGCGGTTTTTTTTTGTTACAATGAGTTTTGTACAGGCAAACGAAGTTCTTCGTAACATTGTAAATTGGATAGGCACCTAATTCGTAAATCATGCAGGCCGCCCCTGTTTAGCGTTGGTGTTTTTGTCAGTGTTTTTATTTTCTATTATGGAAATCTCTCCCTAACCAAATTCTTCCTAAAAAATCTAAGGAATAGAAGCAAAAGCAAGCATAAGTATAAAATTGAGAATGTTTACAAAACATAACTTACTTAGAATACATTTTAGCTGTAACAGTAGATACACACCTTATCCTGCTCCAACCAATATTCAATTCTTTGTCCTTTATTGCAACTAGTCTCCGGTCTTAATTCCATTTATTTTAAATACAAAAAAAATATTCAAAAGGTTTTTAGTTTTACAAGTACAATATCAAATTCATTCAATGACATTATTGTTTCCATGACGTTACCGCGTCAACGTCAAAAGTGTCGAAACTGTAGACAATATATTACAGTCCGTCAAATCTAAGAAGTACCGTTTGACGTTTCATATTTTTCAATCAGTTTCGATAACCTTTTTCATAAAACCATGAATTTAGAAAGATTTCATTATTGTATCTAAAAATGTACAATTCTTAATATCTAAATGTAATTGAAAACTTTCAAACAAAGCAAAATAACACATATTTACACCTGTCAAACGGTACTTCTTAGATTTGACGGACTGTAGTTTTCCATACGTAATAATGTCTATGGTCACAATTATTCGGTTAGTAGGCAGATATTCTCGTTTGACGATTCAATATGTTGGCCAATTTGTTGGATGACATCATTATTATGGCAACATTTAGATTTATAATGAAGTTATAGTACAGACGCCAGCACATCAACCTACACCTAACTGTCAAATTTTCCCAATCAACATTGAACCTTATGCTTTAGCGATAAAGTTGAAAATCTATTACAGAAATCTGACAGATTGTAGTAGGTTGATGTGCTGGCGTCTGTACATTTTAGTTATCGAAGGTTTATGAAGCGTTTATGAATACAAAATTTTATCGAACGTTTTAAAGGCTTATCGAGCATTTTAACTAATGAATGGTTTAAACCTTCTATAAGCTTTTTTTATGAATAAGACCGTTAGTTTTTATAACTCTGGCTGTTTAAAGTTAATTTTTAAATGTTATATTAGCAGAAGCCTCGAAATAATGGGTTTATTAGCAGAAGCCTCGAAATCAAAGTATTTGATCTGTTATTCGTAAGTTCAATACAATTTATTTTACTTTTGTATGCTGCATCTTATAACCATCATCTGCCTAGCCTTTTCCCAACTATGTTGGGGTCGGCTTCCAGTCTAACCGGATGCAGCTGAATACCAGTATTTTACATAGAACGACTGCCTATCTGACCTCCACAACCCAGTTATTTGGTAATACGATACCCATTTTGGTAAGACTGGTTGTCAGATTTTCGGGCTTCTGACTACCCGTAACGACTGTCAAAGATCCACGAATGACAGCCGGGTACAACGGCTTAACGTACTTTCCGAGGCACGGAGGGGTCTCTGTATGTAAAGATGGTCACCCATCCACAGACCAACCGCGGCAAGCGTAGCTTAACCTGATCGATCGACCTGTGCGGCTGTTATTATTTAGCCACGGCCTCTGCATCTTATAACCACGATGTCAAAAATCACACTGAGCATTAAAAAAAGAAAAGAAATATGAACGTTCTGTCATGTTGAACAACGCGAAGTTCTACCATAGTGTCAAAGTATGTTTGTATTTGGCTGTCTCCTGTCTGGTTTGGATTACAAGTTTTTTTTTTTTTTTTGTTTAGGTGGCTTACAGCTATTAAATACAGAAGTAGTAGTGAGGTGATTGACAACATACAACGATAGCTCCGCTTTATTATGTTAATCTTTCTCTTACCTAATCTAGTGAATCCATAACTCTCACACATGGCATTTTTGCCAGTCCTTTTAACAGATTGCCGTCACCTTTTATTGCATCCAGGGTACGAGAGCTAAGGTTGGTCGAACTGTGAAATTTTCCCAATCAACTTTGAACCTTATGCTTTAGCGATAAAGTTGAAAATCTATTAAAGAAATTTGACAGATTGTAGTAGCTTGATGTGCTGGCGTCTATTCAATAACGCATATTCTACCACTTTTTCAACTTTTACTATGGGACTTTTACTTTTACTATATAATTCTACAACTTTTACAATGGGACCAAACATGAAATCGCGAAAAAAAAAAATCTGCTGTTCCCTACATTTTGACGAGTTATACGAACATAAATGTAGGGAACAGTTGCTTTTTTTTCGCGATTTCATGTTTGGTCCCATAGTAAAAGTTGTTCATAATGATGAGTACTATGACCTCTTAAGAGGTTGTTAATGTTTTTCCAATAACCCTGTATATCTATCTACCTATCCCTGCCGTATTAGTGTGATATTTAGGGTCAAATTAAATTAGCTAGCAAAACTCCGCAGACATCCTGAGTATCGATATCTAAACATGATAAAACAAACAAAATAAAACAGATTCCTCAATTCCTACTTCAAGTAACAACAATACAAGCGGCGCGCCCAAAAAATACATCAAAACTTTTTTTTTTTATCGTGAGCTCATCATCATCATTCTCCTGCCCTTACCCCAATTTATTTGTGGGCGGCGCGACATGCCTTTTTCTTCCATACTTCTCTATTAGTAGTCATCTCGGTAGTCACTTAGCATGGTTCGTAAAGAACATGACTGTTACCGTACGGTAGCAAAATCGCTACTGTTAATGAAGAAAATGATTAATAACTTAAACTTGACACTTACCAGCCCCCGTATTTCCGACGACTAGTGTTCTTCGTTCGCCAAACGATCATCATCCAGAACTCACTGACATTCACAACACAATTGTCACCGTCTGTCCCTCGAGTCGAAGTATATAGCGTCACTGCACATAATATCTATGTATTCACTGCACACGGTCCGAATGGAATGGTTTACCTGTAACAATAATTTATATTTTGTTAGATATTATTATAATCTGTAATTATTTACGAGTATATTACTTATGTATCTGTACTTTTTTTCTGTTAAGTTGTATTGTCTAATCGGTTAGGAACGAGTCCAAATCGTCACGCCAGCGTTTCTTAGGTTGTATAAAGAGGTATCTTCATGATTTTTTTCTATCGTATCAAATTAGTTGTATTATATTTTCAACACATTATCTAACTAGCATATATCCTGGAGAATATCATATATTTTTCTGTTTTTGTTTACTGTAGTCGATCATAATTATACTTTTAGGCATTAGAAAACTTGCGTTTTTTGCGTTTAGGTCCTGTAGTCCCCTTAACCAATTGGACCAACAACCACGGTACATTATTCAATTCATTCCTTGCTTAGTCATTAACTACTTTCTACAATCCACTGCGACTTATAATGATCAGTCTTCTTCGAAAAAACACTCGAAGTAAAATCATTAAGCTAAAGCCTAATTAGAATAAACCGAATCGAACGATTCTCAGTATACATACAAAAATGTTGTATTATTGGAACTACCAATGGCAAAAAGTCAATAATTATTAGTAAAAAAGACAGATGAATAGGGGATTGCTTATCCAGATATTGTGCCATATCACGCTGAAATATTGGTGATAAGTTACTTGGCGCCTACAAATGAAAAACATGGCGCAAATCAAAAGTAGTAGTAGTAACTTGAAGAAGATGCACGATATATTGTTTCCTGAACTGAACACTTGTACAAATGAAATCCTAGGTTTATGTGAAAAAGAATATGTACGTAAGACAGTATAAATTTACAATGGTGCAAGGTAATAGTGCTCTTGCAAGCATCACCACAAGAGTTGCTTTTGAATCACAATTATATTTCAGTTAATAATCATATCGTTAATAGATACCGCCGTCTTGGCTAGAAAATGTTTTCCTTTGCCCATAAAGAATCGGCAATTCATCCTACAATGCCAAAATAACTTTTAAGATGAGAATCATCAACTTTGTAATAGCGGTACCATCAGCTACAACTGTGTGTAATACAATAGTTTTCGATACAACTTTCTAATTCTCAGGAAATCGATATAAGGTAAACAAAGATATATTGATATCGATTATCGATTGACCGAATTCGTGAGAGAATCTCGTTTTGTTGAAAGTTTGTTGATTATGGAACTCGAGATAAAAATATCGATTTGTTTGTTGAGTGCAGTGACATATTGGTGCGATGCTTAATTAGATAGCTATATACGCGATCAAAGTTGTTTAGGATGAATACTTTAAATTATTTTAGTACAGTAAATATGTAGGTATTCTAGGTTCTACAATGTTGATAAAAGACGTAAGGAATTAAAATAAAATAATAGAATTAAGATGACTGTAGTTTAGATAAGTTAAGAATTTAAGGTAAGCCACGAATACTCCAGTTTTTTTTCCTTAGGTTAAGATATTTTACATGTACCTACTCATATAGCCGGAATTAAAAATTAAAACTGTGGCCAAAACGAGCGTCTCCCTGTACCCAGAATCTCAAAAAAGCTTCCAGAACATTCACATTGACCGGGTACACAAGGAATGCTGTAAGGGTGACGCACTCATTACCAAAGAATGTACGAACATTAGCTCCAAACATGTTATTA
The DNA here is from genome assembly GCA_914767645.1 of Hydraecia micacea. Lineage (NCBI taxonomy): Eukaryota > Metazoa > Arthropoda > Insecta > Lepidoptera > Noctuidae > Hydraecia > Hydraecia micacea. Next base: position 5,334,705 of record OU611785.1, read on the forward strand.
TGTTGTAAGTTGATAACAATGGACCATTCAGACATTTTTGTACAATAGTAGGAGGGGAACGGTTAGAAACAAGGTGGGTCTTAGGAACAGTGTGAAAAAGTGCATAAGTGCAGAGCTCCCGCTGCATATAATGTAAGTGCTTGGAAGAAGTTTTTAACCCGTAACCAAAAACTAAAAGCCACGTCGTACTAAGCCAAAGTACAGAATACTTAATAGTAGGTACTACGCCAAACTGTGTCCATACATTTGCTTAGTGCGCTGTCAATATGTTTATGGGTACTTACATCAAGTGCTATTACTTTCTGGTTGCAAAGTAATAGCACCTGATGTATCGCTAAACATATCTCATCATCACCTGCCTAGCCTTTTCCCAACTATGTTGGGGTCGGCTTCCAGTCTAACCGGATGCAGCTGAGCTGAATACCAGTAGGTATTTTACATGGAGCTACTGCCTATCTGATCGCTAAACATATCTACGAATGACAAATCAAAAAGGCTTCCCGTCTAATCTGACCAGTCTACTATACTACCAATTTTGCTGATTACCTAATCATATCAGGCAGCAATAAAATTGCACATTACTCGTTTTCCTATTTCTGGCTAACCTAGCAAAAGATATTTTCTCTTATTTGACGGAAATAAGCTCAATAGCTTAGGTATGCAAGGATTGGGTTCACGCCAATATATTGAGTGCTATGATAGAGGTTCAATCTGTCGACCGCGCACGAGTACAGTTGGGACATTACCACTAAATGTAATATTAGTCTATCATCATCATAATCAGCCTATAATGTTCCCACTGCTGGGACACAGGCCTCCTCTCGGTGAGAGGGAGTGGGCCGTAATCCACCACGGGGGCCCAGTGCGGGTTGGCAGATGTCACATGTCTTCGAATTTTTGGTTCTAGAACATGCCGGTTTCCTCACGATGTTTTCCTTCACCGTTTTGAGAGCAGTGGTGATAAAATAATTTATACAAAATAAAGCGCCTGTCTGGGTTCGAACCTATGACCTACTCGTAAGTCGCGGCCGTTACCACTTGGCCACCACTGCTCTCATATTAGTCTATACTGGATGTTTTTTTACCGTCTCGAAATTTTTACAGGGAGTTCTACCCATGAATATGAACAACTTTCACTATGGGACCAACTCTGAAATCATGAAAACAAATCAGCTGTTTAATACAAAAGTTCAATACCTACTAGACCAAAATGTATGACACAGCAGTTTTTTTTTTCGTGATTTCAGAGTTGGTCCCATAGTGAAAGTTATTCATATGCATGGCACCCTGTAAAAAATTCGAGACAGTAAGAAAATCATCCAGTATATAGATACCTTTATATCGTCATTCAAACTTCGAACATTCGAAACACGTTGTTGTCATCTCGCGTCTCATACAGTGCTAAAGAACGCGAGCGTGCCATGTGGACGATAACGGGACACGTGTGACGACAACACTACGGTACGTTGTGACTTACATACGGGATAACACGACTTTTGTAATGTGACCAGAGATAAAAGACTCGTGTAGCGGGTAGAAATGAAGGGTGAAGTTTTGCAAAAGGGATGACACTAGGGACTTAAAAGAAAGTTTATAGACACTTTTAGTGTTGATTGTCGAGACTTTTCGAAAGAGAAGTCTATACAAAGTTTTAACCGAAAAATTCTTAAACCGTTTTCTGAATGTTTTATTGATTTATTGCAAAGTTTATTAAGCGAAGTTTAATGAAGACGAAAGGAATCATAAAAATGGTAGAGGGTCATAGATCTTTTGTCACTGGGTGCATGTATATGTATACTCAATTTATTAAATATTACACCAACCTTACCTGTAATTTTAGGCGTAATCTTTCATGTTAAAAATACATGAAAATTTGCCTAAAATTACACGAAAGCCCGTACCTCAAAAGGAAAAACGGAACCCTTCTAAGATCACTTCGTTGTCCGTCTGTCTGTCCGTCGGTCAAGATCCTTTTTCTCAGGAACGCATGGAGTTATCAAGTTGAAATTAATATCAACAAATACTCAGGGCTGCAATCCCTTGAAGCAGTAAAAAAAGTAAACCTTCTAAGTCAACGCAATCAAAATATACGGGCGTTTATGTTCCGGGATCAAAACCTATAGGGTACTTCCCGTTGACCTAGAATCATGAAATTTGACAAGAAGCAATGTCATGTAGCACAAGTAAAGGAAAAAATCCGAAAACCGTAAATTTTTAGTATTTTTAAATCCCGTGAATAACTATTTACATACCTACGTACGGAACCCTCGGTGCACGAGTCCGACTCGCACTTGACCGGTTTTTTTTAGTCACAACCACTCACGAGTGTCGTTAAACCAACTTTAAGAATAGTGCCTTTTTTGGTTACTGTTGTCAGTGAGTTCCTATCGAGGATTCACAATTACAAGTCAGAGAATAAATAGCCATGATGACCACTCTTTGTAGATGGATTGGTGAACCCAGTTAGATGGTAGGTACTAACAGACAGTAAGGAGTTTCTGCGGAAATAGTATTTAGCCATCTACGGTTTTAAGACAGGCGCATTTCCTTGCGAATTTCCTTGTTTGTAGAGAACCACTTGGAACAAGAAATTGACAAGCCTAAAATATGTTTTTATGCCAGGCGTAAAAATGATTTTGACTGTCCATTGACAGATCTCTTATATTACTAATAGCTGACCCAGGGACTTCGTACCGCCTAAATACATATGAGGCAATTAATTATCTTCATTATTATTTTTTTCGTGAATTTTTGGCATGTTTTAATAGTTATTCTGCTATTCGGGGCGGAGGCAAATCCAACAAATCAAACATCATAAAAATTGGTCCAACCATTATTGGTTTATAAATGGTGTAACTACCCGACTTTATTTTATATATGTATCTATATACTATTTAGCGGTGGTCTATATTCCAAATTATAGTGTAATGCGATCACATACGATTCTTATCTTTCCAATTTCAATTAGAAATCCTAGCAGCAAGAAGTTGATACAAGAGAAAATGACGTTAATCTACAAAATATTTTTATTATATTAACAGAAATAATGGTTACTGAGCATACAGTAATAAACGGTATACATCGCCCCAGTCCCCAATATCTTAGCGTGAAATATATTCATACGTTCCACACAGATTCTTACAATCGGTCAATAATAAACACGCCATAACACACTCTAACAACATTAAAATAGAGACTATAATACCACGTAGATTTCAAATTTTTATTATGTGTCTAGAATTTCTCCGTTCAACTACGGTTACTAGACGGACTGGGGCGGTTAATTTATGAAAAGATCTACGCTTGATTTCCCGTGTAATTAACTTATTTCTAAATCCAATAAATTTCACATTTAATAAGCTTCAAATGTTTAATTTTATGTTTTATTTAATGAGATAAATGCAGGAAATCAACATGTGGCTTACACATTGATTTCCGTGGTAGTCATAATATCGAAGTAATGGGGATCAGATGCCACTTATATCGAATTTCCTTTGGGTTTTAACCTTTTAACCGCTTACGTCAGATTAATCCGACAAATATTTTCATGTCCATTCAGCCAGGGTCGTATATATATACGACCAAATAACACAGTTCGTTTAATCTGTATTATTATTACATCATCACAGCTCGTTTCATCGGTATTTATTATTCGTTTTTATTTTATTTATTTTCGCTTTCAAGTTCAAACCCAAGTAGACTTCTGGAAGTACTGGCAAGTAACAGAAGATGTTACAAATTCCTGAAATTGAATCACTGTGACATGCTATTGGATTCAACACTTGAAATTATGCAAAGGTATTTAGACAACCTATTGTCTGATAGAATCATGATTGTATGTTTGGGTTTGACGATTAATATAGTGATTTGACTTGACGAATATATATTACGTTATGGATAGCTGCCACCCCTCTCTCATTTCTACTAAACTGAGATTCCTAAACACTGCTACTCGGTACCTGGAATCTACGAGTCTTTGGTCAACTGGACCCACGTCCCACATGAACTGGACCTGCGGGTCTAGTCGACGAAATCAAATTTTGAATAGGTCGACAGGACCCACTGCCAAATTTCATCATTAGTACAGTCAAGGAGTAAAGCCGAATATTGCCACTCCCAGTGTCTACGATCTCTTTGGTAAATAATTTAAATTGTATCTTGTTATTATAATTATATTCGAATTTTATCCCAATTCCATCTGTTATCTAATTTTATAAACTTTTATCTTATTTAACTCATTTTATCCAACACTAATTTTATCTCATTTTATGTAACACTATTTTTGGAACAATAAATTATTATCTTACCCCCAAAACACCCGTGGAATTTTACACATCAAAGATTTCCATCAATATAATAAAAAGCTTTCTTGTATATACATAAACGATACCACAAGCCTCTTGTTACTTGTATGAAACTCCCACATCAAACAGTCCCTGCTTTCACCTCTAGACCATTCGATGTGAGCCAGTCATTGTTTAAAATGATGTGGTTACACCAACCAAAGATGAAGAAAGCTGTGGTATAGTCTTGAAGTTTAAGGAAACAACCTTCATAAAATTCGTTTAGACTAAATTCTACCTATATTCAATCAGTGTCGAAAGCTAAACAATTTTTGAAAAATATAAAATCATTGACAGATGAAAGTGACCAGAGAGTAATTATATCAAACTATTACAGCGTTTGTCCACCGCCACCGTCAACGGGGCGTTAACGAAAAACGAGATTATTCGAACCGAACGTGACGTCCCGTTGACAGACGTGCGGTGGCCAAACGGCATTACTCTCGAGAATACAACGGACCTTTAAAGCAGAATTCATTTTCATTTTCTGCTAAAGCTTTAAAGCAATTTTGGCGTATTGTGTACAGCTGTGTTTAAATCCAGCAATACTGAAATACATGCAAGCTTTTGGATTACATGTCTAGAAAACCAGACAAGCCAATCTAGAGAATACCAAGATGACGGCTAGTTAAAAGACGATATGATGCAGCCATAATCAGCCTATAATGCTCCCACTGCTGGGACACAGGCGTCCTCTCTGTGAAAGGTATCCACCACCGTAATTAGATGTCACATGTCTTCGATTTTTTGGTTCTAGGATATGCCGGTCTCCTCACAATGTTTTCCATCACCGTTTTCGATTCAGTGGTGATTAAATAATTAACACAAAGTGAAGCGCCTATCCGGGTTCTAGCTTGCGACCTACAACTCGTAAGTCACGGCCATTACCACTTAGGCCACCATTGCTCCTCACCATATATCATCACATGATGCATCCACCCCAAATAGATTGGGATAAGGGCACGACAAGGATGATGATGATCTAGAGATCTAGCCGGACGCAGGAGGCATGGGAGCCTATGTCTAATCACACTAGTATTATAAAGGCGAAAGTTTGCGAGTGTGTTTGTATGTTTGTTACTTCTTCACGCACAAACGGCTGGACCAATATTGATAAAATTTGGTATGGAGGTAGCTGACACCTTGGATTAACACATAGGTTACTTTTTATCTTAATAATTCCACGGAATCGAAACTTACGCGAGTGAAACCGCGGGGCGCAGCTAGTATTCCAATAAAACCCAAGGAGTGCTTTTGACACCCAACTGTGAACATGACCTTAGGTATATTACGAGCTTTAGGTAACTGTATACAGCATTAAACTTTATACGCATATCTTACGAAGCTAATATTATAAATTAACCACGATTTATATGTAAAATATTTTATGTAATAATATTGTGAAGACTCGTAAAACCTTGTATTAAAATTCTATCATAGATTGAGCATGACGTTATGGCCGTTGGTTAGTCGGTTCGTTTTAGCCTTACAAACTTAATTTGGATCTCAACTATCCAAACAATGGCTGTATTCTTGAATATGCTATTTTAAATGAATACAGTTCGTTAGAATTCTTATTAGATTATAGCAACAGCATGGGAGATCCAATAAGCATTGATCATCATCACGGATCCCCCGTTATCCTCATGAATTTCTACCATCACAAAGCAAATATTTTCAAATTTATTTATTAATAATCATATTGTACAAGAATCAGTCAGTTGCAGTCGCTCCATGTAAAATACTGGTACTCAGCTGCATCCGGTTAGACTGGAAGCCGACCCCAACATAGTTGGGAAAAGGCAGGCAGATGATGATGATGGTTGTACAAGAATAGATTGGACCCCCAAACTAGGCATTTGCCTGTAACTTAGGCGTCGAAAATGCGACATTTTCAGAGTGAGGTACATAGAGATTATTGCAATACGGGAAAACGTAAACTAAAATAAATTAGAATAAAACACTTAAAATATACGTTACCATCAGCGTGAGACCAAATAAAATAAAATCATCAATAAACAAAACAGCAATGTATGATGCATGATGATAATACTTTTAATTTTGATGAGTTAGTTATTGATTTGATGATGAAGATTATACAGTGATATCCAAGATTTTATAATTTATGAACTAGCAGTCTCTCTTAATCACCTTGAACTAGCCAAACATGAAAAGACTAGAAAATAGACGATTTCCAACTCTCAATAATTAACGAACTTTTACTTCAATTTCTCAGCACGGGCCACAAGTGTGAGAACGACAAGCCAACATACCACGAGCACATAAAGTAAATGACGATCGGAAACGATATATCTATTCGGATGGCACTGGACAAAACATAGAAACTTCGAATGAACTAACATTAGACATTAGTATAAGTTATAAATTATGCATTTCTCACGCAAGTTTATGTTAAACTTAACGGCACACAACATTGGAATAGGTAACATGGGTTTCAACATTTAAAAAGACAGGTAACATGCTATAAAATAATAAAACAATTATAAAATAATCATAACTATAACAAACCTTCTTTGAAAAATTACTCGCACAATAAACATATCCGTGTGGTGTGTGGTCCCTGAGGTGCCGGACTTAAAGAATACCACTACCTTACTTCCCATGGGTGTCGTAAAAGGCGACTAAGGGACATACCGGAGAATGGGCAGCAGCATTCTCTATGCATTTTACTATCACACTGCGATTGCCAACCCGCATGCCAAGCGTGGCAATTATAGCAAAACCCCCTAAGAATGACAAGCACAAATAATACTTGGCCCCTAGTGCCCGGCGGCCCGCCTACCGGGCCATGGTGAGGCAAGGGGTGCTAAGAAACATATTAAGGTAGTATAAACTAAACCAAAGAATTTTGGTAAATAATAGCCTTGTTCTGAAGGGCAATTCTCGTAATTTTAAGAACGTTGACATTACTTACTCGTATATTCGTAGACGTTAACGGTCTGATCTCAGTCTCAATCTGTCAATGTTTTTGATATTGATTGTCGCTGAGATGAGATTGCAAATAGATTTTGAACGTTTCTTATTACGGAATTGGCCTCCTGTTCAAAAGACGCAGGCTCGTTTGAACACTCAACATCATGATTCTCCTGCCCTTATTCCAATTTATACGGGGTCGGCGCAACATGTATTTTTCTTCCATACTTCTCAATTAGTAGTCACCCCTTTTCTAGCCATATTATCTATCACACAGTCCATCCATCTTTTCTTAACAGACTATACGTAGAAATTACAAGTAGTACGACTATCGTAACACTATGTCTTCTATTCCTTTGCCTGTGTTTCTATTATTAATATCTGCTTTATGTTTGGAAAACTGTTGTCCCCTCTTCTTTTTTTCCATACTTCTTCATTAGTCTATTCGGTAGTCACTAGTCACACCTTTCCTAGCCATATCATCTTTCACACAGTTCATCTATCGCTTCTTTGATCTCCCCTACTCTTAACTCGCTCGTTAGAACTGTGTTGGTAATTAATTGAACCTTATGACTATAGGCACGCTAAAAGTAATCGGTCATAATTAGCTGAAAAGCTCATTATATTGAACAATACACTTTCAGGAAAAGTGTATTATTAATATAACTATGCAACAGTACGTAAAGAACCACAACAACGTGTTGGTCATGAAGAATGCTTTTATTTCGAACCGTCATGAAACTTTTCAAATTCCACCGCAAATTACATAACATATAAACATACATAATCAGCCTATAATGTTCTCACTGCTGGGACACAGGCCTCCTCTCCGTGAGAGGGAGTGGGCCGTAATCCAACACACGGGCCCAGTGCGGGTTGGCAGATGTCACATGTCTTCGAATTTTTGGTTCTAGGACATGCCGGTTTCCTCACAATGTTTTCCTTCACCGTTTTGAGAGCAGTGGTGATGAAATAATTTACACAAAGTAAAGCGCCTGTCTGGATTCGAACCTGCGACCTACAACTCGTAAGTCGCGGCCGTTACCACTTGGCCACCACTGCTCCTCACCACACATTATACTACCTTATAATCTGCCTATTATTTAAAACTAGTTCTAAACATCCTGAATCACTTCACCATCCTTCTAAATTACTAAAACCACAAAGATCAATCTGAAATGCCCATCATCTATACAAGTATACCTAATTCGTAAATCACGAATCGCTTTCAAAGATTAATTATAATAATAAAATTCCATTACGAACTATATCAATAAACGTTTTGTATCACGATCTGCGTATCGATATCTTTGTAAGATATCCATTACCTGTTTTACACGATTATATTGTCTATTGTATTAACTAAAGCAGTAAAGTACAGGTTAATCGTTAAACAAACAGTATTGTGTTGAATTTAGAGCAGTAAGTTCATTATATTCTTGTTCCATTTTATTTGATCATGATCGTTTCTGCGGGCGTATGCGCAAGTACTATAAGTACAGAGTACTGCAGAAATGACAACTTAAAGTTATGGTAGTGATAAAGTAAGTATTGGTCTAAGATTTAATTACTTAGTTTAGGCCTGCAGCGTGGCGCCGATCGTTAATATCGAAGAAAGGATATGTATTAGTTCTATGTTAATTACTGCAATATCTTTAGGCAACATGCTAGGTCGTGCCGTGTGGTCTTGAAGGCGAATAAGCCACCATATTGCGCTCTTGGGAATAACAACAAAATCTTGGAGAAGTTACAAAGAAAACAAAAAGATCCGTTTAGATTCTACTAATACATATACGGTACCTAATCTTTACTTTAAATAAATGACATCACTGTTCGATACAGCTGCTTCTTTCGCTACATAGCAACAAATAAAAAACTTCGGTAACCAAATATCCCAAATCCGTTTCAAGTGTCCATGCCCCATACCTACTCAAAGTTCTATTCATCCGGTAACCGAAAACTATAAAGTAAAGATGCAAAAAATGATACCTAACCTACTTATTTTTTGCCATCTGTACCGTCTGCACACTTAATCTTTGAAGTACACACCGCTCATTGATTACGATTACTACACACGATAATTATGGAGTGCCGATATTTACGAATCTATCGGGGCCAAGCTTAACATGTACAACAATAGTGTGTTGCCCGCCTTAGGGTCAGTAGATGAAATAGATTGCACTGTGATTGTGGGTAACTACCCTACGGGTATGGCAGTTGTGGTATTTATAAGACAGAAGATAATGGATGATCCGTCAATTACGACTGTAAAGGCTTATTAACTCGGTAAATAGATTCGAATCTGTATGTTAATGTTCTTTTATGTGTTTATGGGAGACCACACTGGCAGTATCTTCGATTAGATCTCGCAAGATGTTTGGGTTGTGAATATTCTAATAGAAAAAGCATATCATAATCAGCCTATAATGTTTCCACTGCTGGGACACAAGCCTACTCGGTGAGAGGGAGTGTATAACGAATATTCTAAAATATAATTGATAAGTGATAACATATGTATTTGATAGCCATCAAAGTTCATGGATTAACATAAAGTCCTCCAGACCGTATTTCGGCCACGGCGGCCAATCTTAACGGAGACTAGCCTTCGGCGCGGGAGTTATTATAATGCACAAGTGTGCGCGCAGACACAGGTGCACTCCCTTTTCCCTCACTCTCATAGTCCGATGGGACGGTAATCCGACATTACCTGAGAGAGATCACGCGCAGGACCAACGGGTTAACGTGCTTTCCGAGGTACAGAGGGGTCTCGGTATGTAAAGATGGCCACCCATCCACAGACCAATCGCGGCAAGCTGTTATTATTTAGCCACGGGCCCCTCTGCATCTTCGAAATTATTGGTAGATTATCAAGAAAAACTCTGCTATTTCATACAAAAGTGTTTTTAAATAGCCAAAGAAAAATGTAAACGGTTCAGAATCATGTACTGAATCCATGGTAACAGGTTGCGCGTCTATGTATGCCACCCAGCAGGGTAATTACGTAACACACTATCAGTAGCAATGGGTTGTTGAGCAGGCACACTTTTCGTACATAAGGAGCAATGGATTAGCAATATGCTTCAAAATAATTCAAATTGAGAGTGAATGAATAAGAGAGAAATATGAGAGAGTGAGTGTATGATTGAGATATGAGTGAGTGAATTGAGTGTGTTGTGTGTTACGCAATTAGGGTGCTGTAATGCAAAAGGTTTGAAATAAAGCGATATAATGCTCGTTGGAAAATGTTCTAACAAAAAAACTTGGGATGTTATATGCGGTTGCAGACAAGGCACAGCATCTGTACCTATTAGGAAGGCATAGCATTAAACCCACCATGGCCACATGTCTACAAACCGCAGTAAACTACACGTTATAGCTTCATTTCCCCACAAAAAGGCGGTACGAAGCCATCGGCTAAGTTAATGGTAAGTGGGGGGTAGTGGGGAAGCCATCTTGCTGATTACAGACAGCCTAGTAGTAGAAAATCTAACAATCTAGGATAACTCGGCGAAAGTTACTGGTGTAACAACTATATTAATAGTAATCGTTTCATTCTGGGCTTGTGGAAATGACATGTAAAGAGAGACATTTGGTTTTAAATGTAACCTAACAGGCAAGAAGAGAGGATGTACAAAAAACTGAATATTGAAAAGAGGTAAGTAAGCCTCACCCCTTTTTGGGACAGGCTGGTTATAATTGAGGGCGTGTTCCATTCGAACGTTCAAGCGTGTGTCAAATATTCTGTTAGTGTTCATTCTTATATTTGAAGCAGTGCTAGTTTTATCGTGGTACAGTAAGTTTATCTTAAAATAAATGCTGGTCACAATTATATGTCCTAAACACACACTGTAACTACGTCCCCTACAGTACCTACTTACAGGAAGGAAAATATATTCTGTAGCACAAACCCACGTGGTAGGAGTATAAAGGGCTGGTGTACGCAACTCTACGTCCAACCGCGTATTTTGAGTACGGACGAACCCACGTACCGCAACAAAATAACACACTAACTAGGTAAGCTGAAAATGCGCTTTGCAGGTTTCAAGCTCGCTCTGCATATTTCTCTGCACCTATGATTTAACACTTCTTATTATGTGATAACCAATATTCAGGTTTCAATTGACCAAAAATAAATATGACATCACTAGCCTAGTGCCTAGTACCGGCAGCAAAAAAGTTGTTGTAAAACCGCATAAAAAAAGCAATTACTTTTATTAATATTTTTGGCTTTTTGTAATCAAATCAGTGTTGATCGACTTATAATAAAACGTATTTCAAACGAACACTATTACTTAGATTCCCACTACCCACACGTTCAAAAACGTAATTTACTTACGCATTACAGTAAAATTTCGTTCATAAAACTATAGAAAAAAATTATTTAATCATCATATCTCTTTGTGGTTTTTTTTTCTCATTAAACACCTGGGCGTAGGTGTTGCCTATCCTCGATAAACTTTAAGTATATAAACATACAGATCAATTTTGAATAACAAGAGCAAATACAAAGTTTCGTTACAAGAGCTTTGAGGCACAATCATCAGCCATAACCGGTTTTAATGACCTCTGTATCTGCTCGAATTAAAGTTCTTCCAACTTTCGTTAAGGAGATCAAGAGGTCTACTTATACTGGTAATTTTAAACACCTTGGAGTTTTAATGGTAGTAACTTATATTACATTGAACCTGTCTATTTAGGACATAATGATTTGTAATAGGTTGGGTGAAGTATTATTATTTGGCTGTTAAAACAAGTGCTTTTTTTTAATTTGAATAAAGCATTGAAAGTTCTGTTATGATTACGAATCTCGAGAGAGACTAATTAGCGACATCGGAGTGGGACTGGCCTTTAGCAAAACCGTAATATAAAGCGATGGCGAGTCAGCACATTCTTTTTATTATTCAGCGAAAGTTAACAGCAAAGTCATTATAAAGAGGCGAAAGGATTATTTCACACCACCTGCTCGATAATGTCAAATTATATTATAGGAATTTGATATTATCGAGCACTGAAATGTATCGTATCGCTACTGTACCCACGTACAGTAGCGACACGATACACCTCGGTCGAGTAGGTATTAAAGTTTTCTATGGTACGACTGATTATTTTTTGGTGACTCCGATATTGGTCTCATTGAGAAAATTTATCAGTTTGATATAGTCTGTAGAACACCCTTAATTTTGACCTCATCTTTCCGATACACCCTGTATGTAAAGCAAACCTAACCTAAAGCAAGTCATCAAAGCCGGCTTATAATATTATCCTGAATTCAATTATAACCCGCTGGTCAAATCTGTGATTTGAATTTGGAACTTAACATTAATTTAAAATCTTTTACAAAAAAGAAAACGATAATCGAATGGTTTTTTGTATTACCTCACGGAAGGTGCAAAAAGCAGAGTATACTCCTAGGTGACTTCGTCTTGGACGAGGTCAACACTGTTTTGTCTCCCTTAGTGAATAATCTACTATTTTATATCTTGATAATTTAGTTATTTATAAAATCATTAATCTATTTCTTATATTTAAAAAAATATGTTTACAGCTTTGTTAACTACCCTACTTATAATTCTGTTTTAATGTCATGATGGTCAAGAACCTAAACGCAATATTTATAATTTTACACAATTAATCTCTTAGATTTTAGATTACAACTGTCACCAACAAGAAACTATAAATAATATCGAATGAATAATGTTCTAACAAGCCATTGCAAACTGATGGACCGTGAAACGCAGTCGAACGACAGCTAGAATTCGTCGCAGTTATTATTTTGAACAGGTAATAATTGTTAACTATTAAAAGTGTCACCGCTGTTAAATTATTGTTGGTTGTTTACGCTTTAATTTACTGTGACAATAGATAAGAACCGCACGAGTCGATAGAAGGTTAAGCTACGCTTGCCGCGGTCGATTCGTGGATGGGTGACCCACTATTACATATCGATACCCCTCCGTGCGTCGGAAAACACGCGAAGCCCTTGGTCCCGGCTGTCATTCGTAGATCTTTGACAGTCGTTACGGATAGTTCGAAGTCCTCCAAAAGTCTGACAACCAGTCGTACCAAGGGATATCTCATCGTGTTACCCCGTACTGGATTGTGGAGGTCAGATAGGCAGTCGCTCCATGTAAAATACTGGCATTCAGCTGCATTCGGTTTGACTGGAAGCCGACCCCAACATAGTTGGAAAAGGCTAGGCAGATTGATTGACAATAATTGTTAACTATTAAAGGTGTCAGAGCTGTTAAATGATTGTTTTTTTATTTACGCTTTAACCAGCGAACTTCGTATCGCCTCAGAATCAATAAACCGTTCCATACAAAATGTAGTAGTAAGTAAAAGTACCTATGAGAAAATGAATTAGGTAAACTTAATTTTTTTTTTGTAAATTTTTCCCTTGTTTTAATAGTTATTCTGCTATTCGGAGCGGAGACAAATCCAAAAAACCAAAGATCATAAAAATCGGTCCCGTGGTTCTTGAGTTATAAATGGTGTAACTAACCCAACTTTTTTTTTATATATACTCGTCTGTATATTACGTTAGATAATATATGAGTTTAACTTATTTTTAATTAAGAACAAAGATTACTTTTTCCACCGCACTGTTTCCGATGATTCATTTCCACGTCATTAACCAGACAACGTTTCAATTAAAAAATTAATGATTTTCAATTTATTATTCTAAGCTTTGTTAATTTTGATTAATTTCTTAATTAAGATGCGCTGGCGGCAAATGAATGAGGCATTGATGCCATAAATAGTGATGACACGAAAACGTATCTGACTTTTTCTAATAAATGATGGTATTTAATATTCAAAAATATATATCAAGGTGTGTACAATTATCAAACGTTTTTATTTATATTAGGCATTTTATTTACCAACGGCCCAACCTCACAGAGAGCAGGCCTGTGTCCCAGCAGTGGGAAGATTATAGGTTGATTATGCTATTCTTATGCTTATACTTTAGGTACGCTCCCTTCTCTGCACATCATTTTTACCTACCTACCTGCCTATGTAAAGTCAACATTTATCAACGAGTATCCTTTCATTGTTCAGCAATTTTTTTAACTAAGTACAAGCCCTGCAAAATGTCTGCAACCTTCTCCAAATCTAAGTTTTGGTACATCCACTGTCTCTTCAGTGCTGCTTACAGCATCACTCAGAGGGTAATTACATGCCAAAGGATGCCTCACTCCGACACATCGCGGGCTTCTTGGAAGTTTACCTCTCAAAGTCTAGCATGTGTGTGCGTGTCTATTAGCATGCATTTGTTTTACATGGAGGTATCGTATCGAGCGAGCTAGTCCGCGACCGCAAGGTATGAGCATCTTCGGTATGTAATTACCTTTGCCCATCAAAACAAAACATCTAAGAAGAATATTGACAGCACTATAGTTACTATAGGTTCGATAACAAAGAGAATAGGCAACTACAGCGATGAAGAGATTAAAACCATAAATAATCCGACTTAACTCGTATTGAATGAAAAGGGAATTGTGTTTACCTACCTTAATAAGGTATTTACGATTTTGGATGACATCCCAAATACTTTGGGAAAAACTAGAGTCCTCTCCCAGTCGATCCATTTTGTAAAAATCTCACTGTGAAAACTTAGCTGAAGCTGGTGTGGAAGTTCTTAGCATCAGGTGGAATGACAGTAGACTGCAAGCAGGCAGATTCTAATAGAGATAATGTTTCCATAATTTTAATTAACAGGTAACCTTCATAGTAGGGACCTACTAATTAAAACCGAATAGATATATTGACATTCGACTTTTAGCACACATTCTCACACTTTAAAAGGTTATTTCCTTCCCTCGCGTGTCATAAATATAGACCATAGCACAAGGTTCCACCGGAGCGAGACAAGCGAAGTCGCGACAAAATACAGTAGCGTTGAAAGTATTACGCGACATAACGTCGTATTTATTTCACAACATGCCCCAATCGATCATGCCACATTCGAACTCAAAGCATTGTTTTACAGTTATAAGACGAATACATAATGCATGTGTGCCCAAAATATCGGCGGCATCTTTCTTGTGAATGTTTGACATGACAATTCCCATTTTATTAACCGACTCCAAAAAAAGGTGGAGGTTTTTCTTTTTACTTTCTGTTTTATTTTTGTTACCTCAGAACTCCCTCATTTGTAAACCGATTTTAGACATTCTTTTTAGTTTGAAAAAGTACACTCCTGAGGTAGTCCAATTTTTTGGTCAAGTTCTAATTTGTAATTTGGTGGTTGGCGGTGGTAGGGATTACTTGCACTTTGAAAGTAGGTAATTTTATCTAAAGCAGCAATTTCAGTTAATTGTCTAAAGACAGATGATGGTGATTAATACAGGCTGGCAGGAACATTGACGCGCAAACTGTAACCATTAATTCAGCACATGATTCGACCCCAACGCGTAGACATTTTTCGGCGGTTATTAAAAAAAAAAATTGGTGTTTCATACCTATTGACCGCGTAGGTTGCACTTTTCTATGAAACAACAGACTTTTTTTTGGTAACAGACGCCAGCACATTAAGCTACCCGAAACCGTCAAATTTTCCCAATCAACTTTGAACCTTATGCTTTAGCGATAAAGTTGAAAATCTATTAAATAAAATTTTACAGATTGTACACTAGTCTACGTGTCTAGAATCATGTGCTGAATTCATGGTCACAATTTGCGCGTGTCATTCTGTATATCCTTTAAAGCAAGCCAGATTTGTGTCTTTAATTTTTATTGAATTACAAGTTACAATATCTGAATCACCACTTTATTTTACGTGGATAATAATTACTATTGTTCGTAGATTCGTAGGTACCTACTACACACTCAAGTGTTGAAAATGTAGGCCACAAGGAAAACAATTAGTCACAAAATTTAGTCATACACAGATCTTTTATCTCAAAACACAATAAGTACAACAAAACATGTTGAACAAAACTGTTTAAAACCAATCATTTACGTCCCAGACGGCATGATAATCGTGTAGTAATCATAAAGAGTACGCCATTGGATAATGAGAGCAATGTTGCATTAACGTCCGAAGAGAATCAGAACAATTGTTTATAAAATCACACTGCCGTTATTTTTTTAATTTCATATGTCTTGGTCCGCTGGCTTATGAGTGGAACAGAGCCGGCATGTAGAAAATTGTGTGATGTTTGAGTAACTTAAACTGAGTTTAATAGGCGTTTATATAGTGTAAGTACGTCAAGATTTAATTGCATGATAAATTAAAAAAGGAAGTAGTTAGAAAGAAAGAAAATCCGTTTATTTGCGTTAAACATGACGCAATAAAAAAACACAAACACAAAAAAATTACAAGTTGGGGAAAAATATGCGTCACATGCACGCAAACCGGCCATCGCTCAGCATAATGCTAAGACCCTATACGAGACAGAGCCCCAGCGCTGGTTTTCAGCGACAGCTGAATTAGTCTACCAATTACAAACAGAGGCAAAATAAAGCAATCATCATTAAGTATCGTCAGGCAACTTAAGTAGATAATTTGCTGCTTTCATATTTAATTAGGTACTATAATTCAATAGAAGAAGTTCACCCTTTTTCATTTCGAAAATCGCGTGACAAAATCCTATAATGACATCACCAAAAGCAAAAAAAGTTCAACAAAAAGCCAATTCTTCTTCGTCTAGAGCGAGTATTGCAATTTATCGTCATTAGCGATAAAGGTAGCTTTATTAACTCGTTCACACAGAAAAACCTTTGAAATCGTCGGCAACTTTTTCTAGATTTCGTGTTTACGCGTTCAATTCATTATCATTGTATTAACAAGTGACACGTATGAATTACATACACCGTACTTGTTATAGGCCATTCGATTTTCTCTTCAGTATCATAAAATGCGGTAAATGGTAATGTTTTTATGAAATAATCGTTATGAAATCTGACGCTGAACGTAAATTTAAAATGCTGGCAACATTACTGGTGTCTGTATTAGAATGTTTTCCAAATAAATAACAATCAATGTTTCCTGGACTGGTAGGATTTCCATAAGTATGCTCCTGCGCTTGATCGGTGTCTGCTTTACAGCTAAACAAAACAAGAAGGATGTATGCAAATATATCCAGACACAGATAACACACGAGTGGTAATGCGTAGATTTGTTGTAAATTCCCTTATCAGATGAGTTTCACGCAATAAAGCATGTGACATATTTGACCCGTGTCGCTTCTACGTGTTCTCTAGTTACAGCCTTACGGTACATTTGTCGTACACCTTGCGACTTGCATGTATCATACCGCGATTAGTCGTACGACACGTTTTACGCGACAAATTCTACGGATTTGACGATTTGTTTTGCGACATTTTATTACAGTTTATTTGTCTTATTAGTGCTGGTCGTTAAATTGAACGAACTGTTTTTTTTTTTGTCTTTAGTAACTTGACTGTAAGAAGGTTTTGAATGAGTAACAGCCTCATTCAAAACCAATTGAAGTTCTATTCATTCACTAAAGTTTTTTGTTGAAAATGTTAGCGAGTTTTTGTTGTATCTAGAATCAAGATAAGACGCGAGGCATGTTAAATTAGCATTTTTCAATTTATTTAAGAATGCCCAAATCAGGCTCGTGTATAGAACAGGAAAACCTCTTGAGATAAATGCCTGGTACATACAATCATATAAAAAATATACCTACAAGATTCAAAGTTGATTAAAATGCAGAATGATAAAGGTAACTTTTACTAGCTACATAGGTACCTACCTTTTTTTTTTTGTTTTTGGGGGGAAACCTTCAAAAGGCACCCGATCTCCGGGGAGGCAGGTCGGGGAGTGTGGGATTTTTACCTCACTAAAACCACCCCAGTGATCACCATCAGCACATAGGGGTGGTCCCGGTTCCTCTTAAAATATCAATTCCGGAACCCCCCCCGTGCAACGCCTGTAAGGCACATCCCTGGGGAGACTTGCTAGGTACAGCCTACTAACAATAGAAGTAGTTACCCAGATGTTTTTTAATTATTCAAGAATATTTTAAAGTCAAAAGCAGTGTGAAACTTCAATAAAGATTTACACGATTTTATCATGCATGAGTACGTACCCAAACGGGTGAAACTATGCAAATGTAATCACCCACCGTCTTGTTCGTAGTTACTTTGAACAGTGAAATCGCATAAAATAACAATCAAGATCGATTTTAATTTTCATGATGATGAAGCTGTTACTAAACACAAAATTAACTACATAATTATCGTTATTTTATCCCCTGAAGACCTGAGAGAGACTCGACTTAATCAACTCAGCCCTATCGCAGTCCACTGCTGGACACAATGCTCTCCTATGCCGCGCCACAACACCGTGTCCTCCACCTTCTGCATCCAGTCTAAACTAAAGAAATGAAAGAATAATCATTTTTCCGGACTCCGGATGTGACATACAAAACAAAGGAACTTACCTAAGGCCTAAAAGCATCCATATATTGAGCAAATGTTGATCGTACTTTGCGAAATTCGCAATAGGTACATACGCCAGCACATCAAGCTACCCGAAACTGTCAAATTTACCTAATCAACTTTGAACCTTACACTTTAGCGATAAAGTTGAAAATCCATTAAAGAAATTTGACAGATTGTAGTAGCTTGATGTGCTAGCGTCTGTACCTCAATTCTTATCTCCATAATCGGAAGTGAATTTGGAAGTCCCTAAACAGTCATCAAAAACATAAAAATGTTAACGCTTCCAAAAGATTTTAATTTTTTGATCTTGTAGAAGACCAAAAGACAAGACTAAGCCTAGACTAAACTTCAATAGTTTAGTTATTACAATTCATATTATCAGCAAAGATGACGAGTGATTTAACCCAAAACTCAAACTCAAAGCATTTATTTCAATTAAACCATTTACAGTCACTTTTGAATTGTCAAGAAGTCGGTCAGTCAGAAAATATGAAGCTAGTTGCACATTCCAAAGCGTAGGTACCTATGGAGAAGAACGGGCAAGAAACTCCGTGGGCACTCTTGAATTATATTTTTACAAAAATATTAGTTAGTTACTTAAATGTTGAAACCAAGAGCGATCAGTTCCACATAAGAATCAGGCACTTTAATTAACCAACTTCATTAAGGATATTAGAAGGAGAATCCTACTAACCTATTAATCAAAGAAACACCCGTAACACATACACCACGTGTCGTGTTTAAGTATAATGCCTACTAATTATTCTCGTGTACCGCTAGTTTCGGACCGAGCCGCACGTCTCATTCCGAACGGTAGCAGTTACCGTACGAGACACGATGTTGTGAAATGTTTACTTGCTTGAACGTGCTTTACTCGACTGTGTCACTTATTTGACGGTGTTTTAAATAGCTTTTTTAATACGTTTATTTAGAGCATGTTTGAGAAAACATGTATGACTACAAGAACGTTTTATTGTACGAGAATGATAGCGAAATGGTAAACGTGACACAGGTTAAGCACAGTCGTTTTAGGGTTAGATGTGACTGAACTGCTAGAGGGGCTTGTGGCTAAGTAATAACAGCCGCACGGGTCTATCGATCAGGTTAAGCTACGCTTGCCGCGGTTGGTCTGTGGATGGGTGACCATCTTTACATACCTAGACCCCTCCGTGCCTCGGAAAGCACGTTAAGCCGTTGGTCCCGGCTGTCATTTGTGGATCTTTGACAGTCGTTACGGGTAGTCAGAAGCCCGAAAGTCTGACAACCAGTCAACCAAGGGGTATCGTATTACCTAAACGGGGTTGTGGAGGTCAGATAGGCAGTCGCTCCATGTAAAATACTAGTATTCAGCTGCATCCGGTTAGACTGGAAGCCGACCCCAACACAGTTGGGAAAAGGCTAGGCAGATGATGAATGAACTGCTATTCGAATAAAAATGATCCAATGAAATGCCTATGAATTTTGAAAAACACAACAGAACTCAAACTCATCAGTCCGCTGCCCCATGGAGAAGAGAGAGCACTTACCAGCTCAAAACCAGAGTTATTCCGGTCTGAGCCCTGAACCCCTCCACCCCTCCCTCTCCTCGATCCCCAACACAAAAGCAAGAATTGAGCTCACCTCGTATTGGTCCGAGACCCATGGCTGAATCCAAGAGTGTCAAAAACAAAATATGTCGGGAATACTAATCCTATTATATACTACTTAATCCTACTAATATTATAAACGCGAAGTTTGTGAGGATGGATGGATAGATAGATGGATGTTTGTAACTCTTTCATGCAAAATCTACTAAACGGATTTGGATAAAATTTGGCACACAGATAGTTTATAACTAGGATTAACACATAGCATATATATTTTTATCCCGATATTCCCACGGAATCGAAACTTGTGCGTGTAAAACCGCGGGGCGCTACTAGTAAATTATACTTTCGAGTATACAGTCCAGCTAATATATTATTATTTTTAAGAGAAAAAAAGCACAAATGGCAATATTATAATCATAAACACACTACACTTTGTGTCAAACCCAAGAAATCCAAAGAATACATAGTAACCGTTCCTTTCGAGGATTTAGGAGGATTACGATTCAGAGAAATGTAATTGTGCCAAAGTACCTAAAGAGGCAGGAGAGAGGCCGTAAAACCCTAAACAAAACCAGCTAAATCTTTCATACTTTCCGACGAAACCAATTCCCAAATCTGAGGTATCAAACAGTAATAATCCGAAGACTTATAACACAGTAAATGTTTCTGACGAGGATACGGCCGGGCTACCAAAGCGTAAGCCCAATTTAAAGGAGCTAGCACAACTCTGAACAACAGAAGCAAATTACTAATCAATGAGCTCGACCTGTAAAGGTACCTTGCTAGAAAACGGTCACACAGGCCACTTCCTAAGTGCCTTTTGGTTCTCCGCCTGCTTCAAGAAAAATATAGAACCTCTTAAATTATTGTCCAGGTCCCAAATCCGAGGTGTCAAACAGTAATAATCCGAAGACACAGTAACTGTTTCTGACGGAGGATACGGCCGGGCCACCGAATTGTAAGCCCCTTTAGAGGAGCAAGCACAACTCTGAACAACAGAAGCAAATTACTAATCAATGAGCTCGACCTGTAAAGGTACCTTGCTAGAAAAAGGTCACACAGGCCTCTTCCTAATGGCTTTTGGTTCGCCTGCTTCAAGAAAAATATAAAACCTCTTAAATGATTGTCCAGGAGGCCTACCACAAGCTCTTAACGCGATCCATTTTAGGACCTAAACTGAACTGTTCTTCTAATTCGTACCATGACGTCAGTTTAACGATTCAGTTTAGGCCGTGCCATCTACTGACAGCGATTGTCCCAAACTGAGTCGCAAGTTTTGGTTTCATTCATACTTGTTTGGTACCATGACGTCCATAGAGCAGCTCAAGCGACGTAGTTTAGGAACCTAAACTGAAATGTCTGGTTTTTGAATCGTTTTTAATTAGATCACGGTAGGCCACCAGGTCCCAAATCCGAGTTGTCAAACAGTAATAATCCGAAGTACTATAACACCGTAACTGTTTCTGACGAGGATACGGCCGGGCCACCGAAGCGTAAGCCCCATTTAAAGGAGCTAGCACAACTCTGATAAAACCTCTTAAATTATTGTCCAGGTTCCAAATCCGAGGTGTCAAACAGTAATAATCCGAAGACTTATAACACAGTAACTGTTTCTGACGAGGATACGGCCGGGCCACCGAAGCGTAAGCCCCATTTAGAGGAGAGAGCGCGGCGATGAGCAGTATAACATTAATAAATTAATCATGATTTTATGGAATTCCGCTAGCTCGAAGCCGCACCGCAATATTTAGGGGCCCGTGGATGGTTATGATTTTTTATTATTGTCTTTTGTGTGACATGTTTTTATGGAAAGTGAATAAAATATTGATGAAAATATGTAAATTGGGTTTGGCAATATTTAATTGGGGGTTATGAATGTTTTTGGCTGGAGAATGTAAATAAAAGCATGTCTTTTTTTTATGTGTGTTTCTAAATGTCAAAGACATTTGGAGATTTACAACTGTTGATCTAATTAGAAACGGTAGCTGTAAGTTAAGTATTTTTAAAGAAATCTAATTTAGGTCGTACAGTACTGTTTGATGATACAAAATGCTGTTCATAAAAAGTTAGACTTAAACCTTCTTATTTATAAGTGTTGCTTAAAGTTATGAGACGTTTAACGTTAAAAAAGTAATCAGACGCTACTCATTACTTAATTTTAAGCAACGTTTATAAATACGGAGGAATATGAATACTTTAAACAATATAAACACGTTACAACAATCATATTTACCAATTAGGTTATGGCTTTACGAGCTAACACAATATCAACTTAAGTTGAAACTAAGTACACTATTAAAAACTTACGGAACCCACCCATTATTCTCACTGACTGACTTCGCAAGCGAGTGAGAGTTCGAAGACTAGTTACCTATAATATGTTAACAGCAACGTCTGTAGATTACCTACGTTTTTATTGTTAACATTGTACTTGTGGAACATCAAATTAGTATATTTTTGTATTCTAAACTTAGAACGTTTTACAATAAAGTTTAATTTACAAATACCGCAAGGTTGCCTGGCAGAGATCGCATAGAAAGCGATAAGGCCACGCATTGTATGTTTTGTAGTGATAATTGATGTATTTTCTGGTGTACCTACAATAAAGTATATTATTATGTATTTTATTTTATTTACGAAAACAAACAATTAAAGAAATATAAGGCATAAGGTTCAAAATTTATTGAGAAAATTTGACAGTTTGGGATAGATCATCATTTAATAAATTTTCAACTTTATTGTTTAGCAATAAAGTTGAAAATTTATTAAAGAAATTTGACAGATTGTAGTAGGTTGATGTGCCGGCGTCTGAACATTGTATATATCTAGATATACCGTATGCTAGAAGTAAATGTACAATCCACTACGTGTCCACATGTTACTAGCTTATATTAGATAGTTTTAGTAAAAATTAAAATAATAAAATCAATATATTATAGATAGATTTGTACCATAACAACAAATCTCTTATGGAAAAGTGCTTAATGGTACAAATCTAACTTAGAATGATGTATTAATGATTCTAATGATTATAATTCTATAAATACGTACCTGTTATAGTCGCGAATCAAATTTTGATCAAGATAAAACCTGACACTGACCTGAAAATTGCATAAAACGTAAGAAAAATTGAATTTCGCGGGCTACCACTGCCCATTCACCTTACAATAAATGTTCTTGTATATCGATTTTATTCAATTTCGAGCGGCCATTGTGGTTTACATATTTGGCAAATTTAGAAACGCCGGACCTCACGAAGCAAGCTTATACTGGATTTGTTACCACTGCCGTTCGGTCGGCTGTACCTATACTAAAAACACCATTTTAGTATTTATACTTTATACCGCAGGATGTTTTTATCTTTATGGTCTAGAAATTATTTATTTTACAGCCTAATAAAATATCGCTTTTAATGGAAACGAGAATTCACTTTCAGGTACAAGCATTTATTACTGCAAGCAGAAGCAATAAGTATCTACCGATTGGTGCAATAAAATCACACTAATATTATAAAGGCGAAAGTTTGTGACTGTGTTTGTATGTTTGTTACTTCGTCACGCACAAACGGCTGGACCAATTTTGATAAAATTTGGTATGGAGGTAGCTGACACCCTAAGTTAACACATAAGCTACCTTTTATACCGATATTCCCAAGCGATCAAAACTTATGGTGGTGAAACCGCGGGGCGCAGCTAGTTAGGTAATAAATAACAACCCTGTAGATAGCATACAATCGAATTAAAAAACCGTGTATGTGTGGCCTCACGAATCCATCAGGAAATCATCATTGGCTTAGACTTTTCACCAATTAGGAAAGTTCTTCTAAAATTCTGAACAGCTTTTTCAGTTTTCCCCAAACTGGTGCCGTATTATGACGTTGTAATGACGTCTTGATTCCAGTGCCAGAGAAAGACGGAGCAAAACATCTGTTTGTAAAATACTGGTAATCAACTGGAAGTCGACCCCAACTATGTTGAGAAAAGGCTAGGCAGATGATGATATACAATCTTGAGGCAACAAACAGCATAGCAGTTATAAAAGGGCCGGTACCAAATCTCTAACAGTAGCATAAATTAGAGGCAGTACAGAATTTGAATAATTCCAACATTCTTCGATGTGAAAACTTAAATCAATATGTAATATTTGATAGAAAGCCAAATTTATATAAGTACCTATTTGACTAATCAAATTCATTTCCACACACACGAAATAGTTTTCACTACGTGGAATGTGGGAAAAGTATGTGCGTAAAATAGCTGACAGAATGTTCTGTTTAATACACGTATGGATGTGTCCTGTGTCCTGTCGTCTGCACATAACAGGAACTGATGGACGCTAGTGATGGCGCCAAACATATACCCAAATTCTAGGCCGACTCCATTTAGATTGCCATCGACACGTTAAGATGACCGTAGGTGCGTTGTTTTCGCAGAAACAGCTAGAATGTCTTATGTGCCTAAGATTTTATTACACCCCTCCTCGCTTTGCCTTGTCTGTAAGGTATACCTAAACAACCATGAAACAACTTGCAAAGAATTTCAAGCAGTGTCAACAAACTCCATAATGTCACAAATAGAACCTATGTAATCGTTTTATAACCTCTTCGTATTCAACAGTACTTTACTAAATTACGAGCAATCTGACCAACGGGAAGAACCCAGAAATAGGTCGTAAAGAAGACCTTTAAGACAAGAAGAAGGTCAGACAAGAGTCTGACCTTCTCATACTTTCATATCAAGAGATACTTGGAGGTACTTTTTGCATTTTATGCTTAATTTTGCTTCACACTAGTAGGACGTGTGGTGGTGTTATCGGTCACGACTTACGAGTTATAGGTCGGGAGTTCGAAATGCTCCCAAAACAGTGACGGAAAACATGAGGAAACCGGCATGGCCTAGAACCGAAAATTCGAAGACATGTGACATCCACCAACCCGCACTGGGCCCGCGTGGTAGATTACAGCGCACTCCTCTCACAGAGAGCAGGCCTATGTCCCAGCAGTGGGAACATTATAGGCTGATTATGCTAGGATATGCCATTTGAATAAGCACAAACACTGATCTTACAGGCACAAACTCTACCTTCTATCTGTTTTGTTAGACTAAACTTGTACAAACAACAATAACTGTATTCAAAATATCATTAAGTTTATCAACTTTAAGCAAAACAAGTCCATTTCACGCACTTCACTTTTTTACAGAGTACAACTGAATAGCGGCATAAAAGTAACCGAAATCTAAATAAATAAATTATGAGTTTAAATAATTACAGGTTAACTCATTAGATTCATATCTAATCTAATTTCAGAGCCGTTATTTGGGGCACCTGCTTAAGAGTTTTTTGCTGTTGATTTTTTTTATTTTAAACACTACTTTTATATGTTAAACTTACTTTTTACTAATAACAAGTTTTCTTGTTATGCCAAACTTAAGTATTCCTACTATTATTAAAAATGTAAAATTTTGTATGTTTTTTACTCAAACACGCAAAAACGGCTGAACGGATTTCGATAAAAATTGGAACACAGATAGTTTGTTACCTGGATTAACACAATATATTCAAATTCAAGTTCAAAGCATTTATTTCAATTAAACCATGTACAGGCACTTTTGAATTGTCAAAAATAAATAGTCGGTCAGTTAGTCAGAAAGTTGAAGCTAATTGCCCATTCCAAAACGTAGATCTCTATGGAGAAGAATGGGCAAGAAACTCCATGGACACTCTTTTAAATCAACTACTATACTTTTTATTTCAGTAGTAATCCGGTGGGATAACTTCCGACATCCACGCGGGCTTTCAGTCTAACAAAAAGTATTCTGAAACGCGGGCGAAACCGTTGGCAAAAGCTAGTAAGTAATAAGTTAACACCAATGTAACTTACTAACAAGGGGGGAAAGGCAGATGTCTTAGCAGTAACAGCAGCTGATCTTCGACAGTCTGTTATATTTTATAGTCAGTTTATTGACTTATATAACATTCAGCCAATATGTAATTTGTTTTTGAGCTTCTATAGGTACAGTCAACAAAAGAGATAAGTATGCAGGATCGTCAGATATAATTGAAGTTTAGTAAGAAACCGATGGATGTTGTCGACTGAAATTTAATTTGATAAATGAGCTGTTTGTTTTCTATTAATAAAATAAAATTTTATTCGAGAACATCCGTCAGTTTCTTACTAAACTTCAACTATATCCGACGATCCTGCATACTTATCTCTTTTGTTGACTGTACACGACAAGTTCCCAAGGAATCTTCCAAAACCGAAATACCGGTATGTTCATATTAGGTGCACGATGTCCATAACCACTAGACGCTCAATTGACTTGCACTGTTTAAACATTCACAACAGGTCAGCTGCAGTCCGCACTGCCTGTTGAGAGTTTTATTCACTTCAATAGGGATGATAAGGGGTAAAGCAATGTTGCCAAAATCGGTCCGTCCATGACCATCCATTGATAACAAGACCCCTCCGTGTTTCGGAAAGCACAAAAAAACTTTTTTACAAAAAAAAAACAATCAACTCCAAAAAAAAACTGCAGTGACAAATAACTTTAATTTCGGAAGTCGGTGTCGTTGGTTCCGCATTTTCGCTTTTTGACACCGAATTCCGAAATTAAAGTTATTTATCACTTTGTAGTTTCTTTTTTTTGAAGGCGGTTGTTTTTTTTTTTTTTTTTGTAAAAAAGATTTTATTTTTCAGTTTTTAGTTGTACCTACCCCACACAAATTCAATTAACACTAGTGCATTGAAGAATTGAAGACACTGACTAGAAGAATCGTCAAAATTCGCATAGAAATGCCGGAGGCAGTACATTTATGCATATAATTTCGTACATAAGAATAATTACCTAATGTATTAAATACTAAAACTTTCCTAAAATATATGTAGATCACATTAATGAAAGAATTATCAAAATTGCTATACTTATAAGTTTTTGAGAAAATTGCGGACATACAAACACAAATGGGTCGAATACACAATCTCCTTTTTTGAAGTCGGTTAAAAAGCCGTTTGTCACGGCTGTCGTACGTAGACTCTTGACAGTTGTTACGGCTTATCAGAAGACCGAGAGTCTGGCAGCCAGTTTTACCAAGGAGTGTCGTGTTACTCAGTAACTGGGCTGTGGACGTCAGATAGGCAGTCGCTCCATTGAAAATACTCGTATTCAGCTGCGGTTAGACTGGAAGCCGACCGCAACATAGTTTGGAAAGGCTAGGCAGATGATGACTAAGGGGCCGTCTCCACGAGCGAGAAAATCGCGGCGATATTATCTCCGTGCGATTCTGCGAGCAATGTGCCTGCCCACTGCCACTTAAGTTTGGCAATTCTTCGGGCTATATCAGTTACCTTGGTCCTCCTGCGGATCTCCTTATTTCTGATTCGATCACGCAGGGAAACTCCAAGCATAGCCCTCTCCATTGCCAGCTATCTCTACATCATCTATGGCAAATGTTGAATCAAATATAACAAGTAAGAAAAAGTAAATATAATAAGTCTCTTTAACCAACAAGTAATTAAAAGCGAGAATTTATTTACTAGAACTAGATCCAGTCAAGAGTAAACATAATAGCCGACTGGTCTAGGCTAAACAAGTTAAACAGATATCTAATACCACAATCTTCGCTTTTCAATCGGTTGATTAATTCAATTAACAGTTCGATCGATTATTTCATTCGATTACGTGAATTGATTGAGCCGTTTCCGCCTTTCGAGTGAATTGTGCACCTTTGAACTATGGAGTTTCTTTAGTGGATGGTAAAGTATTTTGTGAAATAAAAAGTATGTAGTGATCCTACTTTTGATTACCCCCAGGATGTTTTCAGGAACCAGTTACGGTCCAGCCGATGTATTCTATAAAAATTTCACCGTGAAAACTTAGGTCAAGTGAGCTTGGAGTGAACTGCCAATCTCTAGTATCGATACTAGAGATGAGCGAAGTGAGTTCGTAGTGAGCTGGCCAGGTGGCCTATCACAAGCTCTTAACGCGATCCATTTTAGAACCTAAACTGAACTGTTCTTCTAATTCGTACCATGACGTCAGTTTAACGATTCAGTTTAGGCCGTGCCATCTGCTGACAGCGATTGTCCCAAACTGAGTCGCAAGTTTTCGTTTCATTCATATTTTTTTGGTACCATGTCGTCCATAGAGCAGCTTAAGCGATGCAGTTTAGGAACCTAAACTGAAATGTCTTGTTTTTGAATCGTTTTTAATTAGATCACGGTAGGCCACCTGGCCAGCTCACAACAAACTCACTTCGCTTAAGTTCTCACGGTGAGATTTTTACAGAATAGACCTGCAGAGCTATATCAAGTTATACAGTGTACAAGTGTTATTCAGTACCTACATGATCCTAAACCCCTGCGTTAGGCCTTCTGGGGGGTCTAGAATACAGGAATTGTGCTGGGTTCATTGTTTCAGTTTGCGCGTCGATGTATCTGTCACCCTGTGTTTTTAATTATAATAAATGGTCTCTAATGGTCCATCTTTACATACGGAGACCCCTCCGTGCCTCAGAAAGCACGTTAAGCCGTTGGTGCCGGTTGTCATTCGTGGACCTTTGACAGTCGTTACGGGTAGTCAGAAGCCCGAAAGTCTGATAACCAGTCTTACCAAGGGGTATCGTAATACCCAGTAACTGGGTTGTGGAGGTCAGATAGGCAGTCGCTCCATGTAAAATAGTAGTATTCAGCTGCATCCGGTTAGACTGGAAGCCGATGCTAACATAGTTGGGAAAAGGCTAGGCAGATGATGATGATGATGAAATGGTCTCTACGAGTGACATTTAGTCAGTCTCACTCTTAAACCAACAGACCAATGTTTTCATAACGTACCACGAGGTTTTCTCAAGTTCGCACTGGTTCCGACATTGTTGAAGAAAACTGTAATGTCATTATGAGTACATCGAGCCACCTACATGTATCACCACTGAGTTAGAGCGGTTCTGCACACAAGATAATAGTCATCATCATCATCAGCCTATAGCAGTCCACTGCTGGACATAGGCCTCTCCTATTGCACGCCATTCAACTCGATTTTCGGCAACTCTCATCCAGCTGCTACCAGCCAGCCTGCGAAGATCGTCGCTCCACCTAGCCTGAGGGCGTCCCACGCTACGTTTACCGATTCGCGGTCTCCACTCAAGAGCACGTCTACCCCAGCGGTCATCGGTTCTACGGCTAATATGGCCGGCCCATTGCCACTTCAGCTTGCTTATTCTGTGAGCTATGTCGACAAGATAATAGTGTGAAGGATTAAAGAGAATAGTGTTAATTGGACTTTAAATCAACTTTATATTGGAATTTTATGAAGCCTAGTGTTAGTGGAGCTTTAGCAACTGTATTATAGAGAGTGTTAAGATATAGACTATCGAAACCACATCAACATCTGCATCTGCCTAGCCTTTCCCAACTATTTTGGGGTCGGCTTCCAGTCTAACCGGATGCAGCTGAATACCAGTATTTTACATGGAGCGACTGCCTATCTGACCTCCACAACCCAGTTTGGAAAACACATATAGGTACGCAATAAATGCACATACTTGTCGCCTTTTCTGACGATATACAAAAAATGAACGAACTCGGTCGTGAAAAAAAATCAGCTGTTGCCTACATTTATGTTCGCATAACTCGTCAAAATGTAGAAAACAGCTGATTCTTTTTCGCGACCGATTTCGTTCATTTTTTTGTATATCGTCAGAAAGGCGATATCAAGTATGTGTTATAATTTATTGCATATAATATGTGGTTTCCATACTGTGTTATAGAGTTTAAACGTATGAATATACAACTATGTTGACTTTTATAGAGATTTTATTAGTAGGTAATTAACAGAAGCAGCTAGAATGAAGTGTTTTTGTACTTTCAAGGGGTTTTTTTTGCAAAGGGGCGATCGATGCAGTTCCCATGCATAATTTACTTCATAAATAGAGCATTTATAGCCTTTTACATGAGTGAATCTTATCTTAGCATAATATCTATCTAAATATGATGAAAAAAAATTATATTCTTGCGATCGTCTGATTCACAAGACAGTGAAACAATTAAAACGTTTCTCCCATTCCCAGATCAACAAATTATCGCGATTAACGTGATCATAATTAAAGTCAGTAGCTCTGTACATAACTTGCCCGCATTGTATTTCCCATGTTATAAACTTGTGTACAAAATAAAACTACCACTGACACGGACCCACTGCGCATGCGTGGCGCGTTGATGTCTTTTGTATGCGCCTTTAAACAACCATGTTTTCCAAGCCGGCGTTATCTTTTATCGTTTACAAAATGTAGCTTTCCGCCGCTAAATACGAACGTCTGAACAATTTCGTATTCTTCGCCGGCTCATAAATTTTAACAACGCTTCGCGTGTTTTGAGTCTGGGAAGAGAATGTGGGACAGTTTAATTGATTGTAATAACAAATGCATCGCGGATTTTAGGCGCTTCAGATTCGATGAAAGTTTAGCCGAATCAGTGAAACATTCCGTTTTTTTTTTTCTGCACCGAAGAAAATGCTAACACACTGACATACTTAAAAGTGAAGCGAAAAGCGGATTTTCACCGTTGCAAACGTTCAAAACACGTTATTGTGCCAATTGGTAACGCATTACTGAATTATCACACTGAAACCAAAACATAACCC
This sequence comes from Hydraecia micacea, assembly GCA_914767645.1. Lineage (NCBI taxonomy): Eukaryota > Metazoa > Arthropoda > Insecta > Lepidoptera > Noctuidae > Hydraecia > Hydraecia micacea. The sequence continues at coordinate 5,365,620 of OU611785.1, forward strand.
AAATACTGATCCCCAAAACTCGAGATTGTAAAAAAGTTGTATAAAAAACTTACCTATAAGAATGTTCGTTTAATTCCGGGCGGTAAGGGGTTAACACAACACAGTTTTTTTTTAATATAGAACAACAGATTAGGGTTGCGCCACGCACGTGTCTATGGGATGTCGATAGTAAGCGGTGTGATCGCGACGTGTGGTCGGAGCGAGGGCCGCGGGAGACTGGCGCGCCGCCGCGTCTGCGCGCACCTGCCGCCCGGCCCCCGCACTAGTGACAGGTGGAACGGCACATCGATATCGATACGATTGAACCGTGGAGAAAATCGTGGCTAACTAGCAGGTAAAGTCGTATAGTAACTGCCCAAATAAGCCTTGGGGACAAATGCAAAATGTTCTGAACTATTTGCTAAGTTTGTTGCAGATTTTATGGTGTAGTTGTGAGAGCATGTCAGAGACGTGAAGACCAGACAAACACGGATTCCTCGAGAAATAACCATTCAACTCAGTAAATTAATACTCAGTGGCCGAATCACCGATGAAAGCAACTGTTTTTCTTCTTTTGGAGAGCAGCATCCTAACTGCGTAACACAGTTTTGAAGGATATTTCGAATCGGTTGCTTCATAGGTTTAATAAATTCGTCTGCTCACCAACGTAAATAACGCAATGTACGTGGCTGAACTATCAAAATGAAAGAAAATGCGATCAAATGTCATTTAATGTATGTTACGGAACTACCAAACTGTATTTTACTAAGTGCAAGGCCAGACCTCACCATCAGAACTCGTCGGAAGCTCGTCAAGTCTCGTTTTACCGGAATCGATGTAGCTTATCAACGCACGCCATATATTTTGAGAGAGTTCCCTAAGAAATTGTGATAAAGGGTAGGGGTTGAAAAAAACAGCTGTTCCCTACATTTATGTTCGCATAACTCGTCAAAATGTAGGGAACAGCTGATTTTTTTCACGATTTCATGTTTGGTCTCATAATAAAAGTTGTTCATAATGATGAGTACAATGACCTCTTAAGAGGTTGTCGGTGTTTTTCCAATAACCCTGTATAAGAACGATACGATACGGATAAGGACTGCCTCGTTGGTCCACTGGCTGCAAGACCTACTGCTGAGCATGCGGTACTGGGTTCGGATCCCAGGTCGGGCTAAGCGTTACTGTTTTTCTATCTGGAATTTCTCAGTAGCAGCCTGGTCTGGATTTGCGCCGGGTTGATGGCAATAGTCTCACCCCCTATTACATGGGACTTAAACATAACTCATAGTGTGGGACGTCCCCCAGCTAGATGGACGGACGACCTAAAGGTGGCTAGGACAGACTGGATGCGGAAAGCGGAGGACAGGATCACAGGGTGTTGTGCCGCAGCCTGGGAGAGGCCTTAGTCCAGCAGTGGACTAAGTTGATTGATTGATAAACATAACTGGCGAAATGTGGGTGTAGGTACAGACGCCAGCACATCAACCTACCCCAATCTGTAAATTCCCAATCAATTTTGAACCTTATACTTCAGCGATAAAGTTGAAAATCTATTAAAGATATTTGACAGATTGTAGTAACTGTACTATAGGTACACATCTGCCCAACCCTTGGAAACAAGGCGTGATATGATGCGATAAGTCGAGACTAGACAATCAACAACCGCAAATAAAAGCGTGGGTGTCGAGATAGTTGTCAGTTCAGTAAGGGTCACAACGGACAGATTAATATCACCGTTATTGTTTCAAGTCTTTCAATAAATCTAGACTAGACTTATGTATCTAGAGTGGCTGTTCAAGATATCAACTTTGTAGTCACCAATGCATCATAAAGTAGAGGTTAACGTGTTGAAACAGATTAGGAAAATATGAACAATGATTGAACTGAGAAGGAACTGAATCGTAAAGTCATTGTAGGATACACTAATTTAGAACAAGTGGCTAGTGAGATGGCTGTCAATGTCGAGAAGCGATATGTGAAGCTTCTACTTTCGGAAGAGCATCTAATCAAACAAGAATTGTATGCAAGTTACACATATTTACAGACTATGGGCCATCAAAGTCAAATATCGTAACAAAACATCGACACAGCCCATCACTATCCATACGTAAGCAACGTACTGATCAAATTAATTACCGTCTCATCTCGACTCCGCAACGCTCTCGATCAAAAACTATCACCTTTCTCTTTCCCACTAACTCCAAACCACATACTCGTCTCTTTCCTTATAAAAAAAAAATGCTTAGATTCTTCGGCGGCCGCGCGTGCTGAATGTGAAACTGTAAGTTTCACCTGTGGCTTGAATGAATCGGTGGAAGCGGGTAATGACTAGTGTTTAAGAAAATATGTAGGTCGACTTGCTAAGTGGTGGGATTACCTACCTAGTATATCCGAGAGATTAGGATTTAAGACTATAAGAGGGGGACGACACTAAACAATCGAAATATTTGTCTATGACATGAAATATAGTAAAGGTACTACACTATTTTAGAAACTACAGGGACATTTTGGATGATTGATGAGTTTGATGATTCAAAAATAATAAGAAAGAATTATTAAAATAAAAGTTTACTTAAAAAATAGAGTCCTTACATGTAACATAAAATAAACTTTCTTCACGAATTTTCTGTCTCCTTGTATCTGTAAATAAATATAAAAGAAATACATCAGAAAAACTGTCAAATTAATTATAATGTTCAATGGTATTAATTATAATAATTATTAACCCTAGAGTACTAATCATCGCCTGAGGGGCCGCTGCTGTGTTTTTTTGGTTAATTTGAAATTGCGGGGACGCATCAGGTTGTACGTTCGTGCCAAGTCAGATCATTAGTAGGTATTATAAGGTAATTAAGGTAAATTGTTGACTGAACATTTGTAGAACATTCATTTAATTTTTTTGAGTTACAGCTATTTGCTATAATGTATCCAATCCATACTAATTCGTACTAATATTATAAATGCGAAAGTGTATCTGTATATCTGTTACCTCTTCACACTTAAACCGCTGAACAGATCTATATGAAATTTGGTGTAGATAGTTTGAATCCGAGGAAAGGACATAGGATAGTTTTTTTCCCGATATTCCCACGCGAAACTTATGCGGGTGAAACCGCGAGGCGCTGCTAGTAGTTCATACATGTTATTTAATATTATAGCCTCTATAAAAAACAGAACCCTTAGACCTATAGGTACATAATCTATAATGCTAATAATAAAGCTGAAGAATTTGTACAGTTTGTAATCTCTGGAAATACCAATCTGATTTGAAAAATTATTTTTGCATTTGATAGCTTAATTCTTGAGGAAGGCTATAGATTAGTTAACATGACACTAGGACTCTTGGGATCTAAGCAAAAAGAAAAAAGTCAGAAAGAACTCTAAGCGAAAATGAAGCAATAGCGCGGGCAGGCAATGCGATGGGACGGGGTGGAACTGGGGAACAAGAAATTTCACGCGGGCAAAGTAGCGGGCAGAAGCTGGTTTTTTTAATAAAATACTAGCAGCGCCCGGCGGTTTCATCCGCATAAGTTTGAGATCCCGTGGGAATATTGGGATAAAAAGTATCCTATGTCCTTTCCCGGGACTCAAACTATCTCTATACCAAATTTTTGTTCAGCGGTTTGTGTGAAGAGGTAACAGACATACGGACACACTTTCGCATTTATAATATTATTAGTATGGATTTCCATAATGCTGTGTCAGGTTTAATACGATAATTAAGGTTAATTTTTGGACTAATAACAATAAATAAAAAATAATAATGTTCATAATGTTAATGTTAAATAATGTTTCTTTGTGTTGTGTTAATGTTGTCTAATAATAATGTTACTTTGAAAAAAAAATTTAATTTTAAATAAACTCCATTATTTAATTATGAAACTTTACTTACTTGCAAGCTATACAAGTATAGAAAACAGTCTGTCCTTCATCAGCGGACCTGAGCTGCAGTGTAGCGTAAGACATTCTATCATTGCCACACTTTGGACATCTTCTCTCAACAACGGGACCCTCCGGACCATCAGTGCTTAGTATATTGTCATGTGTCACCACGGAAACAGTGTTAAAGTGAATTGTGTAGTTGAATTTTAGGTCACTGAAGTCTGGAACAGAATGTTATCCATTATACAAATTATTAAATTAAAAAAATTGAGACACAAGCATTCCAATTATTTTACAATATAAATGGCACCACCTTTAAGGGGTAAACATAATTATATCTATAGGAATCTCCTCCTTTGCCAGGGTTTGGACTTTTTGCCCTTTCCTTTACCCCCACATGGCTTCTTCCTCCGCACCGAGGAGGTGGCTTGTGTCCTCCAAGTTGATTGCAAGAGGATAAGATAGAGGTCTAAAGTTCTTAAAATACCTAAACACCAATAATCTATTTCGAAAAACCTACCATTTCCATACTTCTCATAGATATAAGATAAATAGAGATATTATGTAGCTAACATAAAATTAGGATAATTAAACTTACTCTCTGCATCAAAAGAGGCTTTACAGGCATAGCACCTGACTGATCCAAACTCTTGTAGCAGAGGCAGAATGGAGCCACATCGCGCGCAAAACGCCGTGCTGCTTGAAAACGGACCTGTGTCTGCCATCACCTGGAAAAGGTAAGTTATTAAGAATTTGTTACTCTGTACTTAAAACCGATTTGTTCTGTGTTTCTACGATAAAAATTGTTTACTGTTCAAGCAGTATGGTTATGGAATGCCTTGCCTGTGTCAATAAGGTGTGCCCAATCTTCGTCCATTTTTAAAACTATTGTAAGAAAACACTATCTCTCTCCTTAAACGTCATTTATTATGTTCTTAGCACTTGTTTTTTTATAATTATTGTATACTAGCTGACCCGGCGAATTTTGTACCGCCTCAGATTCAATAAAAACGAATGTATGAGAAAATGAATTACTTATCTTGATTATTATTTTTTTGTGAATTTTTCCCATGGTTTAATAGTTATTCTGCTATTCAGGGCAGAGAAAAATCTAACAAATTAAAGATCATCAAAATCGGTCCAGCCGTTCTTGAGTCATAAATGGTGTAACTAACCTGACTTTGTTTTATGTATTTAAGATATTTATTTATATAGATAAGTAAATGTATTGTACACCACAGACTACCTGCAGTATTGTCTCTCCTTTCTCTCTACATCCATCCAGGGTGTATTTAAAAGATCGCTTTTAGCGATAAGACCCACCCATAGTGTCACCCCTTGTAACATTTCTACACTCATTCGTATCTGTAATATTTATGGAGTACATAATAAATAATATTCTATTCTATTCTACATAGGTTTAAGAATTATTTTGCCGGTTTTAGATTATTTTTTTAGATTGCTGGCTAACCTGTTATTGGTGACTGTGTAAGTCCGAGACTATTGTTACCTACATATGTATAGTAGGTATAGGTACTTATGATATACTAGCTGCTGCCCGCGCCTTCATCCGCGTGAAATCCTATCCTAACTAAAAGTATGTTTGTTTGTTTGTTAACTTTTCACACCTAATCCACTGAATCGATCATCCTGAAATTTTGCATATACAATGTTAGGTGTACAGAAACGGACATAGGATACATTTCATCTCGAAAGAGTGCTGTTCCCGAGGAAAACAACAATACACGTGGCGCAATCTATTATCATGATAATGTTATTGTTGTTTTCCTCGGGAACAGCACTTTTTTTCGGGATGAAGGGTACCCTATATCCGTTTCTGTACGCCTGACAACGTATATGCAAATTTTCAGGATGACCCGTTTAGTGGTTTAAGTGTGAAAAGGTAACAAACAAACAAACTTACTTTCGCATTTATAATATTAGGATAGGATTAGGATTATATACAAAAGCTGTTGGTGTACCTTTACAAATAAACAATGTAGGTATTTAAATTGAAAATTAAAAATACTAATAATAATCAGATAATCAACTTCAACATGGTTTATCATTTATATTTCATTGGTTACATTAAGTAGATGCAAACATTGGAAACGACGCTAGAGGTCCAACAGTGGACGTCTTTCGGCTGAAATAATGGGGATGTTGATAGCGAACTAATACAAATGCAAAACCAATATTGGCCGAGAGACCGTCACCGAGTTACAATAATGATGTGACCTAATTCAGATTATTATAAACGTTAGGTTCAAGTGAACCTAAGACGACCCACTGACCGAATTGAGTAAGATTATCACAAAAAAAAACATTAAAATAGTCATGCTGAAATAATATGCATGCTGCTGAAGAAAAAAAAACAATAATATAAGTAATAACTTACGAAGTTTGAACGCACAGAATACTCACTCAAAACCAAATATTTTAAAGAAATGTGCAGTGTTAAAAACACGGATAATAAAATAAAGCTACGTCAAAGAGTATAATAACTTCAAAGGTTATGTTTTGATTTTTTTTTTTCGACAGATTCGACATTACGTTCTGCTGTCGTGTATGTCACTGTCAAACTCAATATGACAGTTTACTGGAATTTTCTTTTCTATTTTGTGAAGAGAACAACGTCCTTTGCGTCCCGGTAAGACGGGGTGAATAGGGATGCAGGGGTGAATCGAGACGAAACTTGAACGAAACGAGAATGTGTTTATTATATTCTAATTAACGATTAAATATCCTTGTTTGGAATAAACTTTATTACATCAACGTTAAAATCCATTTTAAAGTTTCGTCCCGATTCACCCCTGCATCCCTATTCACCCCGTTTTACAGTATTTAGTAAATGCAACATGCAATAATGCAATAATGTAATAAAATAATGCAAGAGCAATTACAGACATAACAAAGATGATATGCACCACCGTCAAACACAGACGGAGAGCACGACAAAGTGAGTCGAAGTCACCTATTCTTTTAAACTAACATAAAGGAGGGTGTTGTAACTGGCGCGAACAGTCGCTTAATTTCCTAAAAAATCATCGTCGCATACAGTTGCATCCGGAGTCCCGCGCTGGATCAAGGAACATAATAATATTACTCTAAAGGAATTTCAGTATTAATCCAGAATAGTTTGAAAACTAATATTTGAGCCTCATTTTGTTTTTAACCACCTTCGAAATAAAGGGGTTCTGTATTCAGCCCTACTGTATCAGAATACAGCGTAAAACACTTTTTTTAGCCTATATTCACTATATTGTATGCCACTGTTGGACAAAGGCGTCCCAATTTTCCTTCCAAACCTTCCTATCAGCTTTGCCCATCTCTCCGGGTGTATTCATGAGACGTGTCCGGCTACCAACATCAGCTACTTGAGTTATCTAACTCGATTTGTAAGCTTGAAACCTCTGCAATCCATGGCCCGTTGGCAAATCTTGAGTTTGGACTTTAGAAGGCCAATTCTCGTAGGTAAAAAACGTTTAAAATATAGTCGCAGTCTCATCTCGGCGAAAAACAAATGTCAAAAACTTGTCAAAATGTAGGGAAATTAGAAGTATTTTTTGACATATTGAGACTGAGATCAGTCTGTAAACTTTCTTACAATTACGAGCCTAAATTGTCCCTCTGTTGTTAGTCAAAGTCAAAGTCAAAGTCAAATCATTTATTTCAATTAGGCACAGTAAAGGCACTTTTGAACGTCAAAAATTATAGTAAAAACAATTGATTCTAGTCGTTTTCATTAGTGAACAACTTTGTGCACCATAGAACATTTTAATTTTCTAGTTCATTTTATTGGAAACTAGTGGCTTGGATCTCGCCATTATTCTTTGTACGCTGGAGACCTTAATTTATTGAGGCACCCGCAGGTAAGACCGGATACGCCAGGATACGCAGACGACAACCTCCAAGTCCAAGGGTGCCCAGCGAGATGATAAATATTTCTTTTCACAAAAAAAAAGAGAGTATTTCTTAGTCTGTGGCTAATCGAGCGTCGCGTCGCGTCCAAGTCGCGTCGTGCGTGAGCGTCAATCTCTATTAATCTATGGCGTCAAACATGCGTCAAAATATTTTCTTTTTGCTCTAAACAGTACTTTTTGATAGACTGACAAATACACAAAACGTCAAAATCAATCAAAACTTCAAAAGTTCTTACCGAAAATCCGAAATCTTCGCGTATTTCCGTAAAGTAAATTTAACAATAAAATCGAATTTTATTTACATTAAGTAACTACAGCTTATATTGAAATTTAGTTCTAAACTTGCAGTGCTTTAAGAGTACCTAAAGGTCAGTAAAATAAGCCAATTTCCCATCAACTACAACGACCCGGTGTCTCAATAATAATAAACACAACAACGCTGAGCAAAAAATGACAAAAACATAACATACAGTTTTAATTTACATTCACATATTCTAATACACAACACTTTAATCTTCGTCACATATTTCACCTTTTGGTAACAAAGACTCCTTGTTACTTACGAATAAAATTTGACAACAAACATTGTGTTTCCAGAGTTTACAATGGATGAATCTATGGAGTCATTGGCTCAACCTGATCTCGGATACGTTCCATCGATACCACCAAGCCAGCCAATGGAAACTGCACCAGCATTGACGACAATGGCGCCATCATCAGGTCCCCAAAGCGGAAGACATGAGGAGTTCTCTGTGGAGAAGGTTCTGGATCGAAGAATCAAGAATGGCAAGGTCGAATTCTTATTGAAATGGAAAGGCTATTCTCAGTGAGTGGTTTTTGATTGTTTTATACTTGTGTAGAAAAAGCTTACCTACATTACACAAAAAAAAAAAAAAAAAACTTTACATTGCATTAATACTGAGCGTTGCCCGTTTTATGTGGATGTGACGCATATTTTCCCCCAACCTGTTCTTTATTTGTGTTTGTGTTCTTTCTCTGTCATGTTTACTGCAAATAAACATTTTCTTTTTTTTTTTCTTTTTAAATAAAAGAATCATGTGTACAGTCTTAAACTGTATACGTCTTACTGATGCGGTGCCCTGCACCATACGTTTGTCATTTTGCATTATTATAAATATACATTCATTACAAAATAATGATTGAGTGCAATTACTGCTACACAGTGATTTACATTAGAGAAAGGAATCATCGACAACTGTTGATGATCCATGTACCATAATATAATGTCCTAATACTCTTAAACTAATGTGAACAAAAATTATCTTTTTTTCTACACATTTCATCTAAAAAACAACCTCATCTACAACTTTTCTGCAAATGTGCAAACTATACATCTTGAATATTAGAATGATGCAATGACTTGACTCATTTAAAATGCAGGTTCTAAATATAATTATGGATGTCACAATGATCAACTATCTCGGAAAACGTGACACTTTATGGGGTTTGGTCTTATTATGTTTTCTGTTTGCATTAGTGTCAGCTATCGACTTATATTGGCCGCCATTTTGAAAAAAAAACAAAATTGCGGACAGTTAAGTATGCCACGGATCTTCCTCCCTATACAATTAATTATATTCATCTAATTTCAGTGATGACAATACATGGGAGCCAGAGGATAATCTCGACTGTCCGGAGCTTATATCTGCATATGAGGAAGCCCGTATGAAGCGAGAGAAGGAGGCGGCAGTCACTGCAGCCGCCGCTGCCGCTGCTGCTGCCGCTGCGGCTGCTGCTGCTGCTGCAGCAACCCCAGATCCTATAGAGGAGACTTTGGCTAGCCGTAAGAGGAGCAGGAGAGGCGATAAGAAGAAAAAGAATGAAGTAAGTTTTGTTGATGTAAGCATGTGGGAACATGTGAGTTTTATTAAACAAACTAGCTTTTGCCCGCGACTTCGTTCGCGTGGAATAGTGACTTCCGGCAGATTTTTGGTTTTACCCACATAGTTCCCGATCTCGCGGGATCTCTTCAAAAATGAAATGTGGAACCCAACCAAATGCATGTAACGAAACCATAGCGCGATCTATTTCGATCCCAACGCCATCAGAATCTATCGAGCATAGTGACAACTCGAATTATTTATCTATACTCCGTTCGGGCATTTTTTTCATACCTTTTTACTATTTATTTACATTTTTCCGATGAATTTTCAGTACTGAATTAATGCCGACTCTTGACCAATAGATGGCGCTGTATGTCCGGAATAAATTTTATTTTTTGTAATAAAAACTATACTATGTCCTTTCTCAAGTTCCAAACTATGTCTGTACCAAATTTCACACAAATCGGTTCAGTAGTTTAGGCGTGAAGCAAAGACAGACAGACAGAGTTACTTTCGCATTTATAATATTAGTTAGGATTACCAGTGGGGTCCACATTACCTCAGTCATGGGGAGAGAGAAGCCTTTGCCCAGCAGTGAGATGATGTGAGCCATCAGTAACAGTAATCACATATTGTGGGAACTCATGTGACTTTTGGACACCCGAGCCAAAGCCATTGTAATTTAAACCAATAGATGGATAGATCTATAAACCATTTATTCAGTGCACACAAAAGACATAGCATAACAGACAAAGGCACAATTAAATAATAACAGATTACATTTTATTTTTTTTCCATTCAACAACTGCCATCAGTCCTTTCTGGACTATTATCAGTTTCGTTGAGTGATTAAAGTGGCATTTCAGGTATAGGGGCCATTGCCCACTGCTACCTCTTTTGTTGACTTCTATTAAGTCGATTGACAGATTCACTGCTGTCCAGCAATTTAACAGCCATAGGATTTGGGTGGGTGGCTAGACGGTCAGCATAACGCCTTTTATGTTTATCAATTTCCTCAAGAATGGTAGGACTGTTGAGATAATCATGGATTTCTTCATTCCGTGTGAACAAATTACATGAATATATAAAAACAAGGTGCTAACGTTCGGTTCTAGAGTTAAATTATAGACATTGGAACTGTAGAAAAGAACAGACTGGACAGATTAAATATTGCCAGGCTATTTAAAAACATGCAACAGCAAGCTAAAGTCTATTCAAACTTATGTTTCAAATTAATTATTTTGTCAAGTTAAACATAATATCACCTTTATTTTAATGGTAATTAAGTTGATTTCAGAGTAACTAGAACTATAGTTATAAAAATGTTTGAAGTAGTAGCGCAAACTGGACTTTATCATGTAGAATTTAAAGTTATTTTTCCACAAACTCATTTGTTTACATTTTTGGCAAATAAATCGCGAATGCAGATTAGCTGCTAGTGTGTACCAACTAACAATAAAAGTAATTGGAGGTTTTGTTATGATATCATAGATGTGTATAACTACATTATGAAGTTCAATAATTTTACATTAATTTCAGTTCTTTGTTTTAATTCATTTGGCTTAGTAGACTATCATAACCAGCGCAATTGTTCCTCAGGTCTTACAAGAGATTGAAAAACCACGTGGTCTAGCGCGAGGCTTATCACCAGAGAAGATACTAGCTGGTCAGCTGTTCCATGGCACATTGTTCTTTTTGGTTAAATGGTAAGAAGTACTTTTTTTCCTTAAAACTAGCAACCTGCCTCTCCTTCGCACGATATTTAACTTGACATTTGATTTCATTATTATATGTGAGTTTAATATTAATTTTATGTGCACATAAACCTTCCGGAATAAATTCTTTAAATAATGGTGCATTTAAATCCGTTACGTAGCTTAGAATAACAACGCCATCACACTGACCGACGCGAAAATATACTTTTATTAATGTATAGAATGACCATCCATTCTATACATTAATTAAAGTATCTTTTAGTATGCTTAAAAGTGGCTTGAATTCCCTGACTCCTAAACAACATGCAATATCATTATCATACCATAGATAATATAAGTATCATATAACATGCAATATAAGTGCTACTATAGTCTGCGCGGAACTAGTTGGCCGCTGAGGTGGGGACAGAGGTGAGGCGGCGGTTCGCAACGCACATAGTGAGTAATGCGCCCCCGCCCCTTCGTCCCACCGTTCACATACCTAAGGCGCGGCCAACTAGTTCCGCGCGGACGATAAATGAATGAATTTTTGCTTTACCGCTCACATAGGGAATCGAAAACATGCTGTGTGCATAGCAATCTATATTTGTTTTTTGTGTGAGAAAAGGCCATTGCCCTGTACTGCCCTGTAGCGGAATAGTGATTAAGGAATGCAGTCTCCAGATCTCGAGCCATTTTTCGAGTTTCGATCTCGTGGCAAGACAATCTCGTTTGATGTCTCGACTGTTTTGGTCGAGATTACGAACGAGATTTCGGAGAGTGAGCACGCACAATTAGGCAAATTCATTATGCTTATTGAGAAGACATTTTTGAAATAATAATGAATGGATTTATAGTGTGCGTGATGCGTGTGTGGTGATTTGTTGCGATATGTATGCGCAGTGCCGAAAATAATCGTAGATTGTTTCAATATTTAAATAATGTTGTTTTGTTTACAGAATAATACATCAACACCATTAGGTATTGCATTTTATACTAAAAACACGCATTATTTTAAAAAGTAGGCGAAACCTCGATGTTGAAAATCTCAAAACGACATCTCGGCAGATAGATAGACTAAATCTTAACAAGCTAGATCTCGAGTTGCCAATCTCGACTCGAGATTGCATTCCCAAGTAGTTAGTGACAACCTTGTACAGACAGATGTCGCCTTTAAACTTGTCCCAATTTCTTACAGGCATGGTTGCACAGACTTTGACGTGGTTCCAGGCCACGAATTAGGTGAAGCCTACCCAGATTTTGTTATCAACTACTACGAGTCATGCGCTCCGTTTAGCGTCAGGCACAAGATTGGAAAGATTATGAGGATTGCTCCTGAGGTAAGTTCAAAGATCATGAATTCTTTTAAATAACACTGGATTCTTTTAGTGAGTGGCTTCTATCAAATGATCCTGCAGTACCTAAAAAAAATGCATGTAACTCTAGACTTGCTTGTTCTTACTTTAAATGGTTTGGTATTAGTGTCGGACCGAAACGTGTTTTTCAGCCGAAACCAAAACCGTAACCGTATATTCGGCTCCTCTTCTAGTTTCGGCCGAAACCAAAACTTAAGTACAACTTAGGTAAATTGACATTATTTTCTAGGAGCCATCGTTTTTCGTGGGTTTTTAATAAATAATTTGTTTAATTTGAAATTACCAGAGGCCTTTTATTAAAAAAAAATGTCTAAAATTTTCCAAACGACGATTGAAAAACAGTTCTAACTTAATTAAACCTTAGCAGAAATGCTACTGTTAGCATCTGCGATTACCGATTTAGTCGTTTTTCAGACTCTCGATACTGCGATTAAGCAATAAACATTGCATAATTTTAGCACCAACAATCAGCGATTTATTCGATTTTCGGTAACTCGATTCAGCGCCAACGCTTTATCTCTCCGCCAAACATTTTAGCATTGTTAAAAAACGCATTTTTTTAAACCGAGTGAGAGAACGAGTCGCCAAAACGCGATGCAGCGACCAAGTAAATGCTAAATCTTGTGATTTTGCTATCGCGACAGAACGTAAAGAGTCGCTAAGATGCATTTGCTATTGCCCTTAGAGCTTGTATCAATCTTTCGGAAAGCGAATAACTCCCTACTCGCTGATAAATTTATAAGTAAACCTAATGCGTAACTGTGTGACCGTAACGTGTAAAAACTGGAACCCATCACTAAGTCTACGCCGTCTGTGTATCTGTCGCTAGTCGTTCATATCCTATCAAAAGCGACAGCTCACGAACGTCACCTTTTTGGCCGAAACCGGAACTGCGGCCGAAACTTGATTTTTTGGCGAAACCGAACCTTCGGTCGGACACTGCTTAATATTCTCTGATTTTGAAGGAATAAATAAGGATAATTTTATGGACTATTTTATGGAATTTGTCTAAAGGGATTATTATTATTCTCATCCTATGATGTTTTTACCAGCTACCATCAGCCGCACCGCCAGGAGCTGAGCGAATGGACGTTTCTGGAGATTTGCCAAACATCCCCACTGATCGTTAGTACCTACATTTAATTAATTAATTATTGTATTGTAATGCAAAAGCTATGGGGGAGACCATTACCCATCAGTAGGACATTACAGATTGAATAGATGTGGACCTCATAGTGCTTAATGGATCTTTCTTTTCCGATTGTATCTAGTATTGTTCTTCCTAATTTTATCGTTTGTTTAAAAATATATCATTTGTTCATTCAAATTATTATGAACACAACTTTCCACTAGCTCACAGTCATTTATTATTCTAAACTAAAATTATAAAGAGAAAAAAAAATGTTTTTTGTATGCTTTGTTTTTATGGCGGAGGGGTCCGTGGCTAAACAATAACAGCCGCACAGTTCGATCGATCAGGTTAAGCTACGCTTGCTGCGGTTAGTCTGTGGATGGTTGACCATCTTTACATACCAAGACCCCTCCGTGCCTCGGAAAGCACGTTAAGCGGTTAATCCCGGCTGTGATTTGTGGATCTTTGACAGTCGTTACGGGTAGTCAGGAGCCCGATAGTCTGACAACTAGTCTTACCCTGGGTTGTGGAGGTCAGATAGGTAGTCGCTCCATGCAAAATACTGGTATTCAGCTGCATCCGGTTAGACTGGAAGCCGACCCCAACATAGTTGGGAAAAGGCTAGGCAGATGTTGTTTCTTGTATGGCTGAACAGATTTGGCTGAAATCTGGCACATGGGTAGACCATGACCTGGATAATAACATAGAATACTTTTCACCCCGATAATCCCACGGGATCGAGACATATGCGGGTGAAATCGCGAGGCGCGGGTAGTCTTTGATAGACAGAATACTCTTTATTATGTACACCATAAATATAGAAAAAAATTAGAAATTTGACTATTTGTAATCACACTATTTTCTATTTAGCAGCAGAAGAGACACCACAACTGCAGTTACCATCAGCCGCTGAGTCACAGCCAACAGAAGTGGCTGTCAACTGACCATCGTTTTACAACGCTAGTAACACGGACTATTAAGTGAGAAACTATTGAACAAGTGCAAGAGACTATTAAGTGAACGAGAGGGTATTTTGTATTGTGAGTCGTTTGTTTTTATACAGAATAGTAGGGAATATAGCTCTTAAGACCAATGGAATGTTTAAATCCTGGACGCCATCTCGTCTCGAGATTTTTCATCAAGTTTTTTTTTCACTACCGATAGATGGCGCTGTGTAACTAAAGCTTTCGCCACTCTGAGGCGAACCTTTTAATAATAATAATTAGGAAGTCACATGACTATTCGCGCCAGTTTTAGAGGCACCTGTCCCACCGCCGATGAGAGAGAGACTACAGCAGTGTTCAAAATCTCAGATAATTTACTTTCATTTCATCGCCACTTAATCAGTTATCTACTTAGTGCAATGTATTCTAAGTTGATTTTTGAGTGACCATTTGTAACAAAAAGGTCCTAATAAGGTTTTGGTTGCAATGGAATTTTAACTTTTTTCATTCAGTTTGTTGTTCCATAAGTTGAAAATGATCTCAAATTCTTAATTCAAATATAGCTGTCAACAATTTTCTTGCTCTAGAAACGTGCAAAAGATTGTAATTAAAAGATATACATAATAATATTAATAGTTGATCGCTGACTGTTCACACCGGCGCGGTACTCGTTTGTTGCAGCGACGCAGCTCACTCGCAGAGAGACGCATACCAGCTAGTAATCGCTCGTCGCCGTCGCGAATTTTCTGCTGGATGCTCCCCAACTCGTTTTTAGTTGCTACCTCCACTCGCTTCTCGTTAATTGCCGGTTGTGGGAAAAGTGCCTGAACACCGCCATACAAGTTAGTTGACTCAATCAGCGCAAGCGAATTCAACAGAAATATCCCGCGTAGGATTCGCCTCAGTCTGGCCAGAGCTTAAATACAATTTGTTTACTTGTGCTTACTTGGGAACGTTATCCTATCCTTAGATCTGTAGTTCTGCCTACAACCATGGGATAAAGGCGTGAGTTTATGTACTATGTATGTTTAATATGTTTGTTCTAATAAGATTCTTGACTTACGAAAATGATTCCGTATTTTGTTTGAAGGAATTAATTTTTACTATAATGTGTTTGAACACCGACAATAAAATATACAGGGTGGCTGTGACCACTCATATGAATGTGAATGGTTTAGCAATAAATTATGCTAAGGCTCATTCAAGTATTACGTAAGCACTACAAGGGGGGCGGGGGTCTGCTTTGCTTAGTTTTGATAACATGGGGGATGGGGGGTCTGGATTACTTCAGCAGTGTTAATTTATTGTTTTACTTTTTCGGATATTGTACAAAATTTGATACATGCAAATGCATGTACTCTATCTACGGCATGTACCAACGTAAGCCGGGGGGGGGGGGGAGGGGTTGTAAGAGCTTTGCTTACTTTTGCTGACGGCGGGGGGTTAATAATTGCAAAAAATCTGCTTACGTAATACTTGACGGCGCCTTATTGGTTAAGAGCACAATAAATATTATCTGCGATACAGATAATATATTAAAATAGTATTGTAAGATTTAAATGGATTTATATTATGTTTTTAATGACGTCGCGCATCGCAGCAAATGTGTTTAAACTGGTTTCCATTAATCAGGTTCATTGTGTGGCTATTTTAGATGTTTGGAAAGAGCGTTTTTAATTTTTATTTCCTCCTTGTGAAAATGTGTATTTTTTCCAATTTTCTTTTGCTTTTTTTAATTGACTTCTTGATTGAAACCACATTATAACATTGTAGATTTAAGAAATAATTATGTACTTATGTAAATGAAATAAACAATCAGTAAGTAACATGATGTTGGTATAACCGAATTTAGTTGGGTGTCGGGTCAGCTAGCAAAATAACAAATGATATTGTTTCTTGAAATAAACAATCAACTAAGTATTTGTATTACATAAACAGAGTAAGGCTGCGTTTCCACCAGAGATGAGCGAGGATGCGTAGAGAGGAATGTGTGCAAAACTAACCAATAACAACGCTAACATAGTTCAAGCTATGAAAATGAAGCGATGTTATTGGTTTGTTTCACATACATCCCTCGCTACGCATCCTCGCACATCTCTGGTGTAATCGCAACCTAAAGAGTATATTTTATTCTATGCATGTGTGTATATGCAGCTTTACATTTAAATAACCAGAGGTAGGTATTGCTTTCCATTGCTGCATGATGCTGCTAGTTATATAATAGAGCTGTATCGTACTGTACGATAATTTATGTAAATAGACAAAAAAATCTGTAAGTATGTGAGTTATTCTACAGAGGTAATGTTCTACTCCTTCCAAATATATTTGATTAATGCAAACATTGGTTACGATATTGCTTTATATAGCTTTAGTCAAATATCTGAACAATATTATAGGTTAAGTTATATAAAATAAAAAGAAAATCAATTTTCAAAAAGCATTCATTTATTTTTCAATAAGTAATAATCTTATATTAATCCCTGTAATATTAAACGAGTATAAAACTTACAAACAAAATTCGACTTAAATCTAATTAATATAGAGTATCAAATACTTTGGCATATTGGTTGGAATGTTAAACATTTCAAATGTATGATTTAATATCTGGGGCACGAATCGCAACGAAATAGCTATAAGATTGTTGTGTGTATCTTAAATCTTTAGTTGACACAAACTGTAACACGGGTTGGTAATACTTTGGCTCATCACAGGCAATACGCTTGTATGCTACATTTTCATTTTGGTATAACAAATATTAAGTACATCATACAATATAAATGCATACAATTGAATACATAATGAAACTTGGCCCATATTAATCCATAAGTTTGTCGCTGTCGTACAATTTGTTAAGGAAAGGCGAGATTGACGCTAAGTTTTCGCAGTCTGGGATCAGCTTTCCCTTGAATGTGATGCAGGATTGTGCGCAGAGAGGGCCTTCGAACCAGGCTCCCAGCATCTTCTTGCATTGTGCGCAGTTCTCGATGCAAACCTGCATGGGATCGTAGCCAGTCGCTAGGGGAAAATGATAAAAGATTTCTGTTAGTATTTTGAAGTACTTATAGTCAGATTAGAAGATAAATATAGTAGATTGTACAACTAGTGCATAAAATGGCTCGTTTATGCCCGAGTTATACACTCTGCTTTTCACTTCGATTGCGAGAAAATGAAACAGCATAAAGTATATTATGACACTATTTTCACTGTTCAAAATTGTTGCAAAATTGAAGAAGAGCTAATTCCCGCCACGAAACTTTTTAAACGACGCACAAGTGACTGCCCGTCGTCGGCGACCAGTCGACAGTAACGCTAGTGTTTACATTTTCTTTAGACAGTGCGTAATAGCTCATAAAGACGAACTTTTAGAGCATGAGACGTAAAATATTATTCATAAAAGTATATAACGAAATGAAAATACAGGCAGGCAGTGGGAGTGGGCCAGACACGTTTCACGAATGCACCCGGAGCGATGGGCAAAGATCGTCACTGACTGAACGCTGAGGGGATATTGCCGTCAAGGTAGACCACGGCGAAGGTGGTGCGATGATCTGGTAACATTTGCAGGGCCAACATGGCCAGAGATCGCACAAGACAGGGAGGTTTGAAAGAAACAATGGGAGGCCTTGGCCCAGTAGGACACAATGTAGGCTAACAAAAAAAGCAGTGGCACTCCGGGAGTGCCGATAAAAGTGAAAACTTGAACAAATACGTGTGTATTTTTTGAATCGTCATATAAACATAACACAAACAGAATACTTTGCCATCACTCACTGACATCGGAAATATATTAAAACCGATTACACCTCGAGGACAGCCGAACACATCCGAATGTAGCGCGGTGTCGGTAACAGTGTCGCGAGTTCAATGGTTCTTTCCCATCTCAAAAAATGCCCAACGCGCCTAAAGAAGTTTTCACAAAAAAAAAATGAAAATAAAGGATAGGCAGGTAATAATAATGCTGAGTAAGGTTCGATAATTCCCACTCTATCTCTTTTGACATAATTATAAGTGGCAGTTATAAAGTTGCCTTAGCAAATTAATTAACTATGTTATAATATCGAGTGGATGAATGATTGTGATGGATCTAGCCTAGTTAGTGTTTGTGAAGGCTAATTACACCCTCTGGGTACCTTCCGTACGTACGTAAGTATTTACCTAGATTTCCTAGATGGATTCTACTTAATTAGCTAAAATTAGGTAAGTTTACGAAGTTGTAGGTCGTGAGTTCGAACTCAGACAGGCACATTGCTTTGTGTATTTAAATTCATCACCACTGCTCTCAAAACGGTGAAGGACAACATCGCGAGGAACGAAAAACAAAAGATGTCCTAGTACTAAGAATTCGAAGTGTGACATCCACCAACCCGTACTGGGCCCGCGTGGTGGATTATATCCCACTCCATTTCAGAGAGGAGGCCTGTGTCCTTGCAGTGGGAAAATTATAGGCTGATTATGGTACCTATGCTAGGTAAGTTTATACAAGTTCAAGATTTGTCGAATAAGGGTCAGGATACATTGATCGACGGCGTTCGACGGTTTGTCCATACAAAATGAGAGCAAAGTATGGAACGACGTACGCATCCTTTCGTATCGACGCAACGAACGCGCTCCTGCGTAGTGTGCTCCTTTTCAATCGGCAAAGTGCGAAAGGCCGTCGATCAATGTGTTCCCTGACCCTAATAATCATACGCATGATACCTGATCATCATTAGGTACTATATATTTTTACCTATTAGGTACTTACTTATGCCTACTTGCTAGTTGCTTTACTTAAATAATAAAAGGGGTAGAACAATAGGTAGGTAGGTACCTATTATTTATTTTTTATTAGCTGTGCCCGCGACTTTCGCGTGTATCACTGAAAACGTTTTTATTTTTTTGCGCGGAAGCCTAATTCTTTTTATAAAATAAACGTAGCCTAAGTTATTCTTTATTACATCAGCTATATGCCAGTGAAAGTCCCGTCAAAATCGGTCCAGCCGTTTCAGAGATTAGCCGGAACAAACAGACAGACAAAAATTGTAAAAAAAAATATTTTGGTATATGTACCGTGTATACATCCATAATATGGATGTATACACGGTACATATACCAAAATATTTTTTTTTACAATTTTTGTATAAATAACCGCTTTTTACTATATTATAGTAAAAAGCGGTTATTTTATATAACAAACAGACACTCCAATGTTATTTATTTGTATAGGTAGATTAAGCACTAATACGTCCATGTTGTATGTAAGTAGAGGAATTGTAACATTGACTCTTCGCACGTCAAGTGTACACCACGTGTACCGATAACCAGAGTTGGGCAAATTGTAATCAGATTAATGATTAAGGATTACGATTACATTTTGTAATCATCAATCAAGATTACAGATTACGGAAATTAATCAAGAAAGTAATCATATCGGTGATTAATGATTATTAGTTTGTAATCGTTATTTTGATTACTTTTTTGATTGATGCATACTAACTACATTTAGGAATTCGAAAAATAAAATCATTAACATTGGTGCCGATTCTCTTGTACACCGAACTAAACTAACTAAACTATCACTAAAATTCCTTACTTTTTGCTATTACAGCTATTCTGCATGAAAAATTCTCTAAATTTAAAAATAATTTTGACACAACTAAAATCGAATTTGACAATTGCGACTCGTCGACCCGTGGTACTTGTTTGCCCTACCCGTGATTTTTTTTAGAGCCGCAGGCGGGCAGGGGGCAGCCTTGGCGTGTTTTTTTAGGGATTTTTCACTTTTTGTATGGAAAATATGAAAAATTATTACCTACATGTTGAGTTTTAGGGGGCTTATGGGTTTTATAAAGGGGGTCGAAATTTTCATTATTTTTGCGATAGGACACACCATTTTCGAGATATATAACCCGGTTCATTAAAGAAAGGAATCTTAAATGGCGGCGCTTATCATGTTCTCTCGCTCGCACACTAGTGCCGTCTATACTCACTCTCGCGCGTACCGTAAGCAGAAATAAAATTAGTCTTGATTTGCTTCCACGCTGTCTTGAACTCTTGACGCGCTCAGTGATCCTTTTTACGAATTCCTTGTTATATATTCCGTTGTTACCTGTTTGTTATTGTTGTTCAGTTTTGTTTTATTGTTGTTTCGTTGTTTGGTCGTGTGTACTGTGCGGAGACAGTTATTATGACTCCTTTGGAAAAAAAAAACTTTGGCTTGAAATTTTACATGCTAACTGTACTATCTGTCAACGCAAGTACAAGCCGCCATTTAAGATTCCTTTCTTCAATGCATCGGCTTATACCTAAGCAAAAGAAAAAAAAATACTGTACTGTTTTTGCATCTGAAGTCGAGGTGTTGGTGTGACTTTCTGTTCATTTTTTTCTTCAACGACAACTAATTTTATTCCACACCTTTTTAATCGCGATTAAAAATAGTCAGATTTAGTTAAACAATCTAAATTTTAGGTGAAAAACGTGTAATTCAGAATAGCAAAATTGCAATGTTCAATAGATTAAAATATAACTCAGTGCCATCTTAGTGCTGTCAAACTAAAATATAGTTAAGTTGTGTCACTTTAGTCAATTTCGGAATAGGAAATCGTCGTCTGACAGGAATAAACTAAATTTTAGTGATTTTTAGTCTAGTTTAGAGGCATTTGTGACAAGAGAATCGGCACCATTGTAAATCATCTTTATTTTTTGATCAGTCTCATGAATTAAATTTTTTTAATAATTATTAAGTATACTTAAGAAAACAATCAAGAATTATTTTTATGTGTGCCATGTGTGGCTTAAATTAGATTTTAAAAGCACCCTCTTTTCAAACATCTCATCCGAAAGTCTGTGTGATTTAGGTAAATTGGTCGTGGTCGCATATGAGAAGTCTTTCGACAGGACCCGATGACGGAAGAGGTGTGTTATATTTTTTTTTTTTTTAGAGGTGTGTTTTATTTTCGAATTTACTTAAGGATTTAAATAACGAAAGAGTACAAAACGTCCATGACATCCAAATTGGATCAGAAGTTTTTAGAAAAACGCAGATATACAAGATACATACTGATTGAATATAGAACCGCATTTATTAAAAATATGCTTAAAAAATTAATCAAATCTACCCATGTAATTAAGATTACTGACTATTGTAATCAAAACTAATGATTACAAATGTAGTCATGATTGAAAGTAATCAAGATTAAAAGTAATCATGATTGATGTATTCATGATTACTTTCAATCAGATTATTAATCCGATTACAAAAGTAGTTGATTACGCCCAACTCTGCCGATAACAATAAAATTTATATTGTGTCTGCTAATTAGACACGCGACGGGTGCTACCTACCTCAGTAATCAACCTTACCTGCTCGTTAATTGGTTATTCCTTCTACCTATCCTTGACCCACGAGACGACGTAAAGTACGTACTTAGAAGGATCATCAGGTTTGAGTGTCTAATGGGACCTACCTACACCAGGTCGGCGACAGGCAAACCATAGTATACCTACACTAGCTTCTGCCCGCGAATTCGTCAGCGTGAAATTTCACCCTCCTCCCATTCACCCTCTTCATCATCATCATCTGCCTAGCCTTTTCCCAACTATGTTGGGGTCGGCTTCCATTCACCCTCTTAGGGGAGGAATTTTGAAAAATCCTTAGTGGATACCTACTCTTCACAAAGAATTTAACACACCCTCTAAATTTCATGTCTCTAGGACCAGCGGTTTAGGCTGTGCGTTGGTATATCAGTCAGTCAGGACTTTGAATTTTATTTATATATAGAATAGCTTGCCTTTATGCACAGTAACTGTGGAGACTTTCCCAATTCAAAATAACCAGAATTTCCTGCTATAACGACGTCATTCGCGATGTCGCGAACCTCGGTCAGCATCAGAATATTAATAATTTACATTTAACAGCAAGTTAATAGGTACCTACCTACCTGCTGAATCGCTTTCTTTAAGTATCTGCAGTTCAGTGACGCACATTACGTACCTACGTAGGTACCTACTTATAAGCTGCGTCAAAGCAGCCGGAAATCCATTTGGTTAGTGTAAAGATACGTTATTGCAGTTTAATTTCTTAAAGAATAAGAGCTTAAGTGCTTTAGCATTTTATGTATATTAATCCAAACTATAGGCACTAGAGACTCGTTAACGCATTTTAAACTTAGTAGTTGACTGCAGATGTGAGGAAATGAAACGCTGAAATGTCCCTGAGGAACGCTGGGAACTTTCAAGATGGGTTGAATTTGAAATTTTGTTTGAATGGTAGGTACAGTCAACAAAAGAGATAAGTATGCAGGATCGTCGGATATAGTTGAAGTTTAGTAAGAAACCGATGGACGTTCTCGAATAAAATTTAATTTTATTGATAGAAAACAAACAGCTCATTTATCAAATTAAATTTCAGCTGACAACATTCATCGGTTTCTTACTAAACTTCAACTATATCCGACGATCATGCATACTTATCTCTTTTGTTGGCTGTACATCGGGCTATGTGTGTACCTCCTAGCTATAGAGCTCTGGTTACCGTTTCTTGGAGTATTATTGTGGACTATGATTTTCGTTAAATGTTAAACATTATTTGGTTCACTCCCATGTTTTGTTTTCGTTTGGAGATGCAAAGTTTAAGTACAAGACAAGTTACTTCTCTATTAAAATAAATATCATTATGATCGATTTGGCAGTTTAGCCGTGAACACGTCCCAAAACGACAGACATTTCGCCTACAATATCAGTGTGGGTTTCCTTTCGCAATTTTCTCACCATTTTCATTGGCTCTAACAAAATAATGTCCATATAACACGGTCTAAATGCACGATTGTTGTTACGGGGTCAAGTGTAAGCGGCTAAGGTGAAATTGCGTAACTTCGGCGAAAGTGCGAGGTGTCCAAATTGTGGATTGAGGTCATTGTCTCAGTGCGATCGGACGCTGAATACATCAGAATACATCTTTTGGCTTTTGAGATGAGAATATAAACTAGATGTTTTAAAAAATAAGCCTCAGGCCTTGTTTTAGCGAGTTAAGAAGATTTTCTGGAAAGCCTGTCGTGAAGTTGTTCCAACTTCAAAAACTGCCATAGAAATTCTTTTGAAGTGTCTCTTATTAATTGTTCAAAAAATGTTGTTACTTGAAGAATGAAGGATAGAGTACATATTTACCCATTTCGAGGAAAATAGGGCGGACAAACTTTTTAATTTTCTGATATGAAAGTACTTATCCCTTTTCCTTCTTGTAGTTTCAAGTTTCAGCAAATTTGTTTCGTTAGTTTAACTTAGCTACTTGCTTATCCATCAAACTGCTAGAGGGCCTATGAAAACTATAATCCTAAAAAAATCAAACATTAAGTAATTTTTCAGGGACTTTCAAATCCCCCCCCGGTGGGTTCCCGCATTGTCGAGGCGGGGGGGCTCAGTAGCCGTGGCTTGGACACCCATGGTGAAGCGAAGAGGAACCCGAGGAGGGGCCGCTCGTCAGGGCTTTTGCCTGTAAGCCGACGGCGTAGCGGCCAACAAGTAGGTTGCGGTGCCGCTTGGGCGACATCGCAACTGAGGCGGGCCGCGATGTCGTGTGGGAGGCGTCGCGGCTGAGGGTTGGAGGCCGCGGCGGGAGAGGAGTGCCGGTATTGCGGTGCGCCGCTCTCCCTACCTTCCGCGGCCTTGACGGGGTCGCCACCGTCTGATGGCGGACGCGGTGGGGCCGCAGGGGAGGAGGAGTGTTGGTATGACGTTGGCCGCTCTCCCTATCCTCTGCGGCCGAAAATTGGCAGGTGGCGGGGCCAATTACCTGACCCGTCGCAGGGGGACCAAGGGTGCCCAGACACGGGGTCGTCTGGCACCCATGTGCTGGTTTGGTCCCAGGGGTGGTCACGGCGTGCTATGTGTTCTGGTGCGCCGGTAATGGGGAATACTCCCCAGAGGAGGGTCCGGTGACGGACAGCCGCGGCGGGTTCACGGATGAGTGCTAACGCGTGCCCGTGTTCCCGCCGTAAGCGGCAGAGGAGGACACCGTGGAGTTTTAGTGGGTTAGAGTCCCACATAACTGCACTATCTCCCCGTGATAGTGCAGAATGCATGAGCATTTCTCCACGTTAAAAAAAAAAAAAAAAAAAAAAAAGGGACTTTCAAATCACACTAATATTATAAATGCGAAAGTTTGTGTGTGTGTTTATAATTGTTTGTTATAAAATTTTGTAAGGAGGTAGCTGACACCCTGGATTAACATATCGACGCTAGAAAGGCATATTGTATTAACGACCATTGCATAAATTGTTCAATAAATTGATTTGAAGTTCTACTTTTCACAAAAAAAATCATAGTAAATTAACTACTGGAGTATTCTTGTTGAAACTCAGAATAGTTATTATTTAATATGTTTATTATTTAATTACTATGTCAAAAAAAATGCACATGACCTTTTTAATATATTTTTAGGAGATAATACAAGGTTGTGAATAATCTTGGTTAGGTAAAATTGACTTAAGTCATAATTCCAACATTAGAGGTCCTGTAAAAAATGTTTTAACGATCGAATAGCAGCTTAGAACCTACAACTAAAGTATCTTACGTTCTATTCGGTAAACTTTAATATTCCAATAAAATGTTTTAACAGGCCGAGTTATTCAACCGAGGAAAACCAAAAAAATCTAATCTTACTCATTAAACTTAGTTCCGTCTAGGATCAAGGTATTATATCCCAATATTATTATATTTTTTAGCGATAGGTAAAAAAATAAAATACAAAATAAAGAAGTATAAAAATTGTAATTACACAACAGCACACTTCACAAAGTTATACAGTTCATAAATAATAACAAAAACATAAAACGACTTGTTTATATTAAAAAAAAAAAACTAAATCAACTTTGAGATCAATCAGTCACATGAAAATTCAATCTTTTGTTACAGCATGTTATTCAAAACAAAACATACTTGTCGTCGACCTTCCAACAAGCCAATCGCGTTTCCTTTCTGCAGTCAAACCATGAAAACATTTAACAAACTTTGTCTTCTTTCATCGTTGATGTGATCACAAGATCTGCCAATTTTTTTATCGAGACATGGATGAGGTTTCATTACCTTAGCCCTAACAACTGTACCATCTTTTTCTGTGTATTCTTGTCCCTCGTTAAATAGTAGTTTTCTTTCTTTTCTGTTATTATTTTTTTTTCTTCTTCTTAAATCCATTGTCACCCACTTTTCCGTCTTCTAAATTGCATGTCGTCTGTTTTTTACGAGATGCCTCTTCTTCACTATGCTCTTCATTTGAAGATGCTCCCCTAGATGAAGATGACCATTCAAAGTCACCATCGTCAGACAAATAATCAACTTTTTTGACAATATTTTTGGTGCGTGTTTTTCTTGCAGGTGTGACTTTCTGAAAAAAATATTTTATGATCATAACATACTTTCATAATCCGATGCATTAACATAAATAACATACACTGCACAACCATAAGCCATGAAATGTTTAAATTTAATTGAATCAAAATGTTACATACCTCTACATTTCCTGGTTCAGCTGTCTGTGTCACAGTGTTTTCAGCCTCGAAGTTCGTAATCTCATGGAAAGCCTGAAATAAAAGTTTGATAATTATAACTGAATAAATAAATATAAAAATAAACGACTACCTATCTTCATTAATCGCTTCAAAATAAAAGTACTTCTTACCTGAAGAGTTACTGCATCGACAAGATCAATATTTATTTGGCTACTAATTTCAATGCTTTTGATAGTTTCGTAAGTTTTTTCTGTAAGTATCAGAGTTTTAAATGTAATCATAATCCTGAAAATAAGTTGTAACAAGTTAATTAAATTCTAATCTTAATACCAAACTAGGTAGTCTGGTGTTAAAATTAGCATTTAATTTTTTTTTTAATCAGAAAATAATATAAGTAGGTACTTATTTATTCAAATTTTTCTAGGAAACGATTCCTAGGAACTATTTAACCCGAATTAAAATCAATGTTAACTGTATTTTACAACAGATGTTAAATTATAATGAGACTGTATAATAATGTAAACAGTACAAGAAAGACATGATTGATAAATAATCGAAATTGTACAAAATATTATCAAGGTACTTATTATATTTTATTAAAATGATTAGGTAGATTAAGTACCTACGCAATTATAAGAATGGTAAGGTCAAAAACCAAGTAATAGTAGGTAAGACGCATACATACTTGATTTTTTTTGGTTTCCTCAATAATATTGGATTGTTCTGCTACTACGTTTTCGTCCTAAAGTAAAAAAATATGTGTGCTAAATGTAGATGTGTTAATATTAGGTAAGTACTCACTTCGTGCATTTTGATTTAGTAGGTACCTACTTACTTTAAGATTTACACTAACCTGTTCACAATTAGCTGAATGTGGTTCGGTATCAAACATTAATCTCCTTCTTAGTCTAACGTTCTTCAATATTTTCTTGCATCGTTCTGACGCCATGATACATTAATGTTTTACACGCCTAAGTGAAAACAATTTTCGAGTAGAAGCAACGGGCAATTCGTACGTGACCACCCTCATCGACAGTCCGTGGCGTCCGTGGTCGACTGAAGCGCCCACGCAACGATCAGACCATATAGGTACGCAGCGGTTCGCGCGCATAAAATGCGCTCCTTGAGGACAGCTTATCCACCACTTTTTCACCCAAAAAATATTTTTTAAGTAGACTTAACTTACTAACTCAAAAAACTTTGCTTAAATTAAAGTAGCTTAAATGCTAACAATGCGTCAAAATCGTTTCAGGTAAAAATGTATGATCGACCAACTTGTTAGTAAACATTGACGACAAAATGCGCTTAACGGCCAAGTGATTGTAATTAGCAGAAAGGTACAGTGTTTTAACGGACAATAAACAAAAAAATATGCACTAATAAATTGTTTTATTTCCAAAATTGGATTAAGTGGCTGACTAGTAAAAAGTTTTATTGATAAAAAAAAAGGAAAAATGATTAGGTAAAGTGTTTTAACATCAAATCCTTATTTAGACAAAAAAAGCAAAATGAATTATGGCCAATTTTCTAACGTTATGTACGGTTTATGAAACAAATTCCGAAAATGGTTGGATTTAAAACAAAATTCAATACGAAAATGACTGAAATCACCGTTGTATTAACGACCACAAAAGTGCTCGGATTTAACTGGCACCTAGACCATTCGAAAGAGAAAAATTTGCCGATTCCAACGATATAAACAACTCAATTTTGACCAAAGTGGTCGTTCATACAATATGCCTTTCTAGCGTCGATATAGGCTACTTGTTATCCCGATATTTCCACGGGATCGACATTTACGCGGGTGAAACCGCGGGGCGCAGCTAGTTAATTATAATCGTTAAGTACTTATTCACATTCACAATATTTTTTTCCAATTTGCCTGCTAAATCATAGCTAGGTACTTATTAATTACCTTTGTAAGTAAGCTTTTGCGAAAAGTGCCTATGAACAGAAATATTTTCTTTCATAACGAAGAAATTTAAGTTTCTCATCTCTAATTGAATAATTTCCATTATCGAAAGCTCTACGTTTAATTAACGGCCAAGTTTTTGCTAATTAGAAAGTCGTTGGACACGAGACGAAGGAAAGATAAAATATTTATATAAAATGGAATACGGTTTATGATGATTAGTAGCCAGTAGGTTTTTGTTCCGCTAGCAATGCAGAAAGATATTCCTACACGAGCAGCAGCAGCATTATGCTGAGCACAGAAATCTTTATTAAGATTTCTGTGATGCTGAGCGATGACCGTTTTGCGTGGATATGACGCATATTTCCCCCCAACTTGTTCTTTTTGTGTTTGTGTTCTTTCTCTGCGTCCTGTTTACTGCAAATAAACATTTTCTTTTTAAAATAATTCTAAAAATTTCTACAAATAAATGTCTTATCTTATCTTTCTTTTTCTTAATGGCTTTGAACAACGAGTGCAGCAGTATAATACGATGCTGCATAAGCCATGTGCTCTTTGGGATTTCCATCGGCAAAAAATTATGAACTTCCAAACTTTTAAGTAAAACTACAACTAACAAAACGAGGTGAACTTTTTCTCCCTTAGTGCTTACCTTCGTTGTGTGAGTTGTACTCTTGTTGTTTTGTGTTTCACGAACTGTGACCAAATAAACTTTTTTTCTTTCTTTCTTTCTTTCTTGTGAAAATTGTCATGCCTTTAGCCCTTTTTTTTCTTCCTCCATCGTGGGGTGATAGAGGGGCATGCCGGACTCTTACCGTTTAAAAAACACCGCGGTGTTCCACCTCTACCTATGGCCGCCGCGGGTGCGGGATTCGCATAAGCATTCACCACTCCTAGCGGTTTAGACTGTGCAGTGTGCGTTGTCTGTCAGTGAATTTTATATTTTTACTACCTGCGCCCCGCGGTTACAGCCGCATAAGTGTCGATCCCGTGGGAATATCGGAATAAATCGTATCCTATGTGTTAATCCAGGTTATAAACTATCTGTGTGCCAAATTTCATCCAAATCTGTTCAGTAGTTTTTGCGTGAAGAAGCAACAAACATACAAACACACTCACAAACTTTCGCCTTTATAATATTAGTGTGAAGTGTGATTATAATCCTTTGGCATCAATCTTTTGTTTATGTCTATTGATAGGGTATCTGCCTGGAACAGGCTGTGCTATTTCTACAGGTAGACCTACCAATATACACTGCCTGTCCGTAGAACCATTTCCAGATCTCTGGTGAAGCGCTGAATTCATGTAAGCCTAGCAGAGCTCCCTAAAGGGAAATTTGTGAGACAATGATCGTATGCCCCTCATTTCGCTACGAGTCGGTCTAAATGCACGGAATGTCATTGCTTTGTGCTATTGAAGACAGACAGGAATTCATAGAACTCTACAAGCCTCTTGTAATATAACTACAATCCCTAAACTATACCATTGATGGGACCATCAGATTGCCTTCTAACAGACACACCTCCGTTTGTCTAACGTACGGCTAAATTCGGTTAGCTAACGTTAGTTTAAATTCTAGAACGTTATGGTAATCTTAGATTCAATTAAGATATTCTTCCACAGTCACGTTTGGTCTTTATCTTCGAAGTCGTCCTATGAATATCTATCCTATATTAATAAGTGGCGGTGAGAGTGTTAAAGTTGCTAACGTTGTGTGTGGTGTTAAAATAATTCAAGTGGTCAGATGTCTCAAGATCTCGTCTCGATATGAAACCCTGGATGGGTTTGGATCAGTATTGGATTTGATTAGGTCGTATCACACAGCACATACATACGAGATAAAAACGTCTTGGTCCCTAGTCAACTATCGCTCCATCAGCCTAGCCTTATCCTATCTTATTTGGGGTCGGTTCTCCTCGTTATTAGTCGCCAAACGTATCTTTACTGAGTCGTCGTGACGTCCACTTGTCCCTCATTCATGCCGTTGTTTACGACGGCCATACAAGTTAAGGAGTTAGTAATAACTTCAAAACTTGTTTCTTCAAAATATAAAAAAGCAGATGTGGCCATACAAATACCTACCATCATTTAAAAAAATCTTTACTGATAAAAGAAATACTTCTTTATCAAATTTTTTACCGTAACTTTGTAGAGAGACTCTTGATCAGATAGGACACGCGAATTTATGTAGAATCCAAAGCTAGGCTAGCAGGTAGGGGCAAAGTCAAGTAATTTGTCTCAGTGATCATGGTAGTTGCTAAGCGCTCGACGTGCCTATTAAATGGCTGTGGTGGTGTAGAATGTCGGTAATTCTGTTCTGTGTTGATCTTTAGGTTCATATAAAAAGTTTATTGTGATTTTAAGTGTTAATCGAGGTATTCGCAGTGTATTTCAGGATGTTATAATAACGTTTCAAATACAGAAGGTATCTAGATTTTGCCGAATTTATTTTGTTTGGGCTGGAATGCTGTATTGTTCCATTTTTTTTTGTTTTTGGAGTGATTGCCTGAAAAACTAAAAAAATTAATATGTTAACTTTTGGTGCCAGATTATACAGACAGACCTTTTATATTTAAGGCCACTGCAGAGTTGTTCGACAAATTATGCATTAAAGTCAGTCAAACAGAACTTGGGAAAATTTCGGCACCTTTATGGGATAGACAACGCTCTGTTTTCAGAATGTTTTTTATGAAGTATGTTTACTTCATAAAAAACATTCTGAAAACAGAGCGTTGTCTAAAGTAAAAAAAGCAAGTAAAAAAAAAACAAAAAAAAACGAAAAAAAGAAAATTACCAAATCTGTTTACTTTTTTAAACGTGAGCACAAAAACGACTCGTGCAAACGTTTTCGTGAGTCAAAAAATGTGTGTTACAGCTTGTGAAATGTTACAAGTGGCCATATTTAAAATCGTGATAATACACCCCGCATACAAAGTATGAGGAAAAATAATATACTAGACGAGACAAAGTGGGAAGATTGACGTTTTTTCGTGAACATAAAAAGAGTGAAAGAGGATGGGTATTTTTTTATGAACGCGTAGGAATCAAAATACTAATTTATGTACTTATATGAGTTGTATTTCATAAAACTAGAAAATTAAATCACACGCATCCGGTTAAGTAGGCATTCCCCCTAAAAGTCAGGCTGTCACCTTAGAAGTTCATTTCGAATAACATTATTTGACTTTAGGTAATATAAACTCGCCTAAGTACCAACATGATTAGGAAATCTCTTTCAAGCATCTTCGCTTACAAGTCGTGTAATATGTTTGCGAATCTTCAATAATATCATTAGCTATCTAGTGAGCGAGTTTGAAGTATCAGCTGTAATGGTGCCAAATAATTTTTACTAAACTTTATCATAAACCTGGGTTTGCAACTGCACTAAAAATTGCTCTATAAAACACCTGCGGGGTAATTGTGTAACGCACTATCAGTAGCAATGGGTTTCATTTTGACAGTTCAACAACATTAATTGCGTAATTTACGTTGTTAACAGACACATATTTCGAACGTAAGAAGCAATGGATCAGCAATATCCTTCAAAATGATTCAGAGTGAGATCGATAATGTGTTACCAAATTAGGGTGTTGTCTGAGGCCCTGCTTTTAAAGCGGCCTATTCTATTTTCTTTGCCGGTCTATTCTGTAAAAATCTCACTGTGAAAACTTAAGTGAAGTGAGCTATCGTTCCACCTAATGCTAGGGATTGACACTATTGAGTTGACAGAAAGAAAGAAAAGAAAGTACAATACTGTTGTACTACTTACCAATAGCGGGGTTGCAGGCGACATGACCGAAGTTGGCGAGAAACGCGATGGTGACGAAGACGACGAAAGCAGCGGTGATCTTGCCGGCCATTTTGTGATCTGGAAGTATACCATCATCATTAATTATAATCAGTGCATGTCAAACAAATACCAGGCCATATTGTCCCACTGCAGGGCAAAGACCTCTTCTCATACAGAGAAGGAATGAGCACTGATCACCACGCTTTCTCAAGGCAGAGTGGTGATTTCAGTCCAGGTTTCCTCACGACGTTTTCCTTCACCAATGAAATCATTTGAGTATGGTATTCCTCATCAGACAATGCCTCATATTCTCCAGTGTTCCTTGTGCCGTCCACCACCGCAATAGACCTCGTAGCAAGTAATGACACCAACTGTGTTAACTGGGAAACGATGGATCGATTTGTGCGAAAGATGAAATGGGTAAAAGGGGGTCCCTAAATACTGAGATGATGGCTGCAAATAAATGCGTCAATCCCAAATAAATTGGGTTTAGGGCAGGATGACGATGATACTCAGCCTACCTTTAAAAAATGAGTACCTACATATTTCCAGGACTAGACCACAATATAAATTTAGCTTGGCGTTTAATGGTACTATTCGTATAACTAGTCATACATTTAAACATATTCGTCCCCAATGGACCAATGAAACTAAATGAGGCTGCTTATTTTCCACTATTTACGGTGTAATGAAATGTTAGTAACATCACCAAGGGTTGATGGAAAGCTGCCAGCGCAATGAACTTTTGTTAATTTAATACATGTTTATGAATTATTATAATTTATCAACGCAAGACTTAAAATTGAAAAATAATTACAAAAGCTTTATGAAAGTTAATCAACATTACGCAACGTTATCTTCAAATGTTATGGAAGTTAAATAAAGTGGTCAAGGAAGCTACTTTATGGCAGTATATTTTCAAAAAAAAATCAGGAAAATTTTGAACCGACCTGTTTTCTTCAATTAGCTTTTCCCATTTCTCTGTATAACTAATAAATTCATTGCCATTAACTTACTTGAAAATATCAAACCTACTATATGCACAAAATAAACAACTGCACATCGCGAACTCACCTCATTCACCAATCACGGAAAAAGTTCGATATTCGGGAAAAATCTTATACAGGGCACAACACAAATAAAGCTCATTTCGCCGCAACGACAATAACACAACAATATGTAAACAAACTTGGAACGATCACCGTACGTAGTAATGTTAACGGAAAATTCTGACCAACGACCGCTTGTAAATGGAACTTGTTTAAATATGTAACCACTTAACTATGGCTGTAAGTCGGGTGGGGCGAGGCGCGTGTGCTTAAGGGATATCCCAGGAAACGGATCTGTGCTGTACCTTTGCGAAAGACGAAAGTTCTAAGTAGGAAGTCGATGACTCTACGATGATCTTAATGTGGATTGAGAATTTGAGATAATCTGATTTGTAAAAGAAATTTATTTTCAATGAGCGCACCATATTTTTGGATGAGAGTCAGAAAGTTGGGAAAGATTTCGTCAATCATCGATGCTTTAAAATATTATGTAAGTACATATATTTTATATATATACATAAATTCGAAGTTGTACTTATAATTATTGTTTGCTTAAAAATAGAGCTTTTACCCTATCTAGCAGCATCTCCCCTCCAATATTATGCTGCTTTATCGCAAGCAAATTGTCATTTGCCAATATGCGACTGTTCTCTATCTCAATGATTTGTTATTGCCTTGTAGTTTTTGTATTCGTCGCTAATCAAACCATCTAATATATTTACTTAGTTATTTAAAATTACAATCAAAACTTCTAGAAAATGCTGAACGCTTAAAATTTTACCTCCTTTCTAATAAACGTTGTAAGTATAGCGTCTGTATGTACACAATGCTTTGTCTTCTTTTTTCGAAAGTCAAATTACTGACGACTGAAAGATAGAAATCGGTGTGTAACTATTCACCTGACATAATACGTTTATTAGAGGAGGTTAGTTGCAAATACTTAACATGTTAAGTTGTGTTGATAGATTTATGCTAGATCCGTGAAGACAACTGGCTGGACTTTTATTTAGATGTTTATTAAATAACATCAACATCATATACGAGTACATTCAACATTGGTTTACAAATGTATTTCGGAAAGGTAACTACCTTTCCGATTATGACGTAGGTATGTCTTTTTAACAGGTTTGACAACTATTTTCATAAATATTTACCCAATACAAACCGGTTGCATAATAAATGTTTGTGAGAATTTCTTCCGCATTAACTATTGTTGAAATTCTATTTGAAGAAACGGGCAAGGTCATTGGAAATCCGCATATGGATTTTATGTAACACGCAAAGTGGCCCAAGGTGCGATATTCGATTGATAGCGAAACTATTGCTAGATTTCATTCAAGGAAAGTATGAATCACTGTTGCGTAAACTGGATGGTTACGTTTTCCTATTTGTACGGCTGTCTAGACAAGCGTGTACACTGATGAATCTTTTTAGGGTCCCGTACCAAATTGGTAAAAAGGAACCCTTATGATGCGACTCAGTCTGTCTGTCACAGCTGGATATCTCGAGAACTACTAATGCTATCGAATTGAAATTTGGAACGGTTTTAGGTGACGTTTGCCCAACTATTTTGCAAAAAAGAAAGATTTTTTTTTTCAACAGGGATTGAAAGGGTGCCTTAAAAATTCAAAGTGGAGCTACAAGGGCATGTGAGATATCGTAATTATCAAAGAGCGCTGTTTGCACAAACATCTCAAACGTTTTTTCTTATATTTTGCCGCATAGTTTTCGACTTTTGATGAATTTTTTTTTAAAAATACCGTTCCTCCCCCCCTTATCTCCGATGTTTGCATAGAGAAAAATCTGTATTTTACACCGCAGTGTTAAACATTCCTGATGAATATATAATAGGTCTCGCCGATGAAAATTAAAAAAACATGATGATGCGGAACCCTCGGTGCGCGAGTCCGACTCGCTCTTTACTGCTTTTTTTTCCTTATGTGGCAGAAGTCTGTCATATAATAATCGTCTATGTATAATGCCTTATAAAGTTTTTTTTGCCACATTGGGTATCGGAAATATCCCACGAGAACGCACTACCTGAATTTAAAGTAGTCTATGTGTAAATCAAAGTAATCAATTATCTGTGTGCCAAATTTCATCCAAATCCGTTTAGCCGTTTTTGCGTGATTGAGTAACAAACATCCAAACGTACAAACTTTCGCATGTTCTATATCGGGTTAGTTACACCATTTATAACTCAAGAACGGCTGGACCGATTTTTATGATCTTTTATTTTTTGGATTTCTCTTTGCCCCAAATAGCAGAATAATTCTTAAACATGGGAAAAAATACCAAAAAAATAATCTGAGGCAGTACGAAGTTCGCCGGTCAGCTAGTTTATAATATTAGTCGGATCATTTAGCAATTTTTACCTTATGTCAAAATAAATAATCATGAAATCAATACCGTATTATTAAAATAACTTCTACAATCAGTGGGGTAATTGCGTTACACACTATCAATAGCATTCACTTTCATTTTGACAGTTTAACAACATTCATTGCGTTATTTACGTTGTTGAGCAGACAAATTTTTCGAACATATGAATCAATGGTTTAGCAAAATCTTTCAAAATGATTCAGATTGAGATTGATAGTATGTTACGCAATTAGGGTGCTGGTCTAGGTACATCGGGAGGCATTTACCAGTAGGTACAAAACTGCAATATATTTTTGGAGCATGTCCACGCTATGCTGCCGCGTCTGAACAAAGCTGCTTGCCTTCAGCGGTAGCCCGGGGCGCCAGAATGTTTGTACTACGTGGATGATACTTTTGGGGCTATTCAATAATCGTACAGTGACTTATTCGAGGAATTAATTTGGGTTGTAAAATTATTTGCGGTTGGAAGACTGATTGTTTTCGGTCCTGTGTGGGACACTTGGTTAAGCTTTGTTTTAGTGAGATTTAAAATTAATGTTTGGGATGTGTTATGCAATGTTTATGAACGGAAATTCGAAACAGTGAAGCTGTGAACAATTCTATATAAAATTACTTTTAACTAATATTCTAAAAAAAATGTTAAAATAATTAAATGACCTTAAAGAACAAGGCATCTCACATGCGAACCATCGTGTATGACGTAAATGTGTCGACTTTTTTCGGCACGTGTTCTGACGTTGCAGAATAAACCAACATTTAGGACAAAAGCATTTTACTTCCGCGCCGACGAACAAAAGTCAAATGTAAATAACCTCTAGACACGGTTCGTGTACTAAGTAGCTGATAGGCACTGATTATATCGTTACCAGATTTACATAGCTCCTTAAATATGGCGAGAATTAAACACCTGCTCAAATACGAAGCAATGGAAATTGTCTAGATGAAAATTAACTTCGGATTTACGCTGCGCCTTTTAGGAAGCGGATCTCGTTATCGCACGATCGGTTAAAATCTCAATTATTGTTAATACAACTTCCTAAACTTAAAATTATGAATTCTCAATCCTGCCGGATACATAGATGTCATGATTGATGCTCTAAGTCTAATGTTCGAAACTTCTAAAAAATATGTTTCCGCATATGAAATCATGCTGACAACAAGTTCTGTATGTAAAATGGATGACGTCTAAAGCGGGATTAGGGTATGATAATTTTGAGTCTATTTTGCGGTTGCTACCAACACACGTCGGGGTCTGTACATAAGTATGTGTTTAACATAAGGATGTAAGAAAATATCCGTAGTGCAGATTTGTCGATGATGCTATGTCATCAATAACTATAATTGTTTGGAGACGGAAAACTTTTTATATGAGTCAGATTCTCGACATAATTTATTTGTAGGTCGCCGAAGGTATTAGGCAGACAACTTGATGCTGTTTTTGGGATAGGTATGTACTTCAAGTGGTAAGGTAGACAGGTTCGAAGGTAAAATTTGAAGTCAATATTTATTTTATATTTTAGATATATCCAAAAAGAAATTAAAAGTTACATCCACGGTGAGCAAGATGTGAAAAATTTTAGAAGCTTTAAAAAAAAAATATTTGGTCAGGAGCGAGAATTTGAAATTGTTGCAACTTCAGCAGAAAGAGAACCAGAAAATAGAATTGGTGTTCAGATCTTGTTTAGGTAGGTAGGCTTTCGAAAACATATTTGCGCAGACGTAAAAAGAAATGCAATTAATGTAACTTCAGCAGAAGATAGAATCAAACTGTTGAAATAAAGGAAACAATATATATAAAGGGAGGAAAAAATAGAAATATAGGTAGGTAAGTAAGTGATTTAAGTAAAGAAGATAGACACAAAGTATAGGTACATCTTGTTTGGAAAATTAATAAACGGAAAATGCAACCAGTGAAGATATAATTTTCACAGAACAGATACTTACTTGGTAGACTTCCTGGAAGGGTAGATGATGAAGAGGAAGAAGTGGATAGTTGAATGTGAAGACTGATCCTATTCCCCGAGCTTTTATACTAAAACTGAAGTAGCCAGTCTAACCAACCAAGTCGGGAGACAACGGGACGCTTCCATTATCTATATGGATCTCATAATTAGATTGGCTAATGTGTTCGATGTTGTTAGAAAGAAGTTTGGACAGTTGAGTTAAATAGTCGCAATGTTGGCGTATTTTTTTTCATATGGGGATTTTCTCCGACTATACTTGAAAACACATGAGTTTACGGGCAAAAGCAATTCATATTTTCTTGAATGCTTAAGTTGGGTGTTTTCACGTAGAAAGTTGGTGCCGATATGCCAGCGCTTATCTGCGCCAACAAGCGTGTCAACGCCGGCGGCGTAGGCAGTTTTCATACTTTATGTCAAATCAGCGCGAACCAGTGTAAACCAGTGGAATTTGTCGGCGGTGACCGGCGAGAAGCGCTGCGTGCAGAATACTTGTAGTATTCTAAACATAGTTTCGAAACTAAAGTATCCATCTAACATTTTTAATATACGCGAAAAGCCCTAATGAAGTATTTTTCAGCGCATTCCATGAGTAACTAACAAAAAATTTGGAAAATCCAAAAGCGCACGACTCATAATGCTTATTTGATCGTATAAAAACCATAGATATAGATATTATATTAGTTAGTTTTTATTTATTCATTATAATTAAACTACTTTGAATAAAATAGCCATTTTCAATAGGAGTCCTCTTATGGGCAAAACTATTGAATGAATTCTTCAAGAATAAATTCTTGAATTCATTCAAGCCTGACAGTGTTGCCTGTGTGGTATTTTGGGCCAACGTGTAGATTGTTGTGATTATGGAACTATGATAGGGTTGGCGGGTGGGACTCATTCCGGAAACCGAAGTTCGTGAGATGAGGCTCCATAAGTGCAGAAGACATCCGTCACTGTGTGGATCTATTGAAAACAAACTTCAAATTATCTGTGTACCTATATTAGAGCCAGGAATGAGATAAATAAATTAAAGTTATGGAACAACAAACTGAATGTCATACAAAACAAAGTTCAAATTCCATTGCAAGCAAAATTATTAGGACTTTTAGTTACAAATGGTCACTCGAAAATAAACAGAATACATTTCACTAAAGTAGATAACTGATTAAGGCGGAGGTTCCCGAAAACGGTCAAAAAGTTGGTTTTTTAAAGCAGTGTATCTCTTAAACCGTAAATACTTTTGACCAAAGAAAAAATTATGATATTTTCAAGTCTATCTTTAATACAGTGATGGAACTGAAATCATAAATAAATATACATTAATGCATCAAAATAATGTTCAAATACACCTCTTAATTTTCTTTAAAAGCAGTTTATCCCTTCATTACCAATTTTAATTACAATTAAAAATATACCATTAAATGTCTAATGCCAAACTGCATTCAGTGATGGATTATTTATTATTAAATAGTTTTTGTAAATAGATAATTGCTTCATATTTGCAATAAATTACCACCGTTGTGTCATCGCGCTTCTCTTTCTTTTCTATGCAGTCCGACAGTGACCGCGCTTTAGCTCATGTAGTCGCCTTAAGTGGCAATAGAACGTACTCATTTGAGATTATGAACACTGCTAAGTATAGCACATCAATGTTTCTTTCATTCAAAGGAGTTTTCTCCTTTGAATGAAAGCCTCTTCACCAACAAATTGCTTCATCACTCCAAACTAAACCTGACATCAAAGTTGAACATTTTGGCAATCAGCCAAGATATTCGTATTCTCTAGACGGACTCTACAATCGATCATCGTTTACCTACAATTTTGAGGCCAGTCACTTCCGAACCGCAACATAATGCCCTATCATGAACCTCATCGGAAGTAAATGTCGAGTCTAAAAATACGACGAGAAGTAAACAGAAAGGCTTTTCAGTGTAAAAAATAAGGGCACGCTGTTGACAAAGGATTCTGGTCTGCGGTAATTATCTGATAGATTACTTAAGTTTCCGATTTCGGATGATTATGGAGGCTTTTTTAAAGGCCAACGGGGGCTGAGGGATACACCATGGCAAGATCCACAAAACATATAGTGTACCTTTGTGTCCCCCAGCTACATCCCCAACACCTCCAGATCAAACCATGAGGCAAAGACGCTAGTAAAATTCAAAAATTAAAAATCAATTTCTTCTGTGAATGTCCAATACGTGATGAGAATCGACCACCTTACTATAATCATGAAGGGGGCAGATGGCACTAAATAAGTGCCATTGACCACCGGGGTGGTAAACGCCACTACTTAGTGCCAGCCACCACCCCGGTGGCAAAAGGGGGCAGCTGGGAATAAACCGAGCTAATAGTTTGTTGACCGTCGATAATAAAATTCGTCGATACGATGCTTTGTGAATGTCACTTAGAGCTGGGACTATTCCTAGTGTTCAGTTTCGCTATCCCCTCGTCTGTTAGGCTTATTAAGTTCGGTACCAATAGAGAAAGTAATTGTGTTTCATTCATTAGGGCCAGCACACACGCTACTTTTAGCATCGGCGATCGGCGATTTTGCGGTAGTCATCGCGATTTCGGGACTTCCTGCGTTCGGACGCAGTATCGGAATCGCGCGTTTTAGCTACTGCTCCGATGCTGGCGCAAATTCCAAAACACTGCGACCGGCATCCGAATGTGTGCGGAGTGTAGCGTTTAACCGCTGTGTCGAGCTTCCGAAAAGCGACTGAATCGCCGCGTTTGGCGTTTTAAAGTGTGCGGTGTGGAATGCTTGGTCGCTGCATTTAGCTTCTAAAAGCGGCTAAATCGCCGATCGCCGATGCTAAAAGTAGCTTGTGTGCTTTGGCCCTTAGTGACAGTTGGCGAGTCATGATTATTTTAGTAAAGATTGAAGATATGACGAAAGATTAGGTACTAAGAGAAGATAGGTAAAAGATTTTGACTCCAATAGTGTATACCCTACTAAACTGTATAGGTATAGTGTAGTGTATTCCTATTTTACTGTGAATTCGGGTAACTCAGAACCGACCAAAATGGCGGTGCTTGGGAGAGGCCAGGAGTGGACGTCTTTCGGCTGAATGAATGATGAATTAATGCTTATCTATGTATTATGTCGCAAAAGGTAGGAGGCTTCCGATAAAAAATTAAAAACAGTTTTTCATTTCCATCTTTACTTTCACTAAGCACAGAAAAGTTATCTAAAGTTAAATCGTAATAGTAAAGTTATGTCATAAATAAAAGTTTCCCATAAACTCGTAAATTGAATATGAATAACAATATAAGAAGGTTAAAAATACCTACCTACCTATACTTTTAACAACACAATTTAACACTCATTTCAATATTTAAATTATATATAATTTCCGGTAGAAGCATACAAATATTAATTTGGAAAATAATAGGTATCTACCTACTTCACAATGTTGATAAACATTAAACATCGGACATTAATCAAACATGGACCTCATTACCGAAGAAACAAAATGCAAAATTAACATTACAACATCCGGATAAACGACTTATTTATACGGAGAAAAACAATTATTTCGATATACCAAAAAACGTGCAATTTTGGCATTTTTGTTAAAAAAAAAATGAAAATAAAGTCGAATCATTAATT
Source organism: Hydraecia micacea (assembly GCA_914767645.1). Lineage (NCBI taxonomy): Eukaryota > Metazoa > Arthropoda > Insecta > Lepidoptera > Noctuidae > Hydraecia > Hydraecia micacea. The sequence continues at coordinate 5,406,587 of OU611785.1, forward strand.
CACTGTAGTAAAATGACAGGTGCTAGCCTACAGACAGACAGGGACTAGACCTAGTAAAATAATATGGCCATATTTTTATTGGTTAGTTATTCAATGTGTTAAAAAATTATAATAAGTGTAAACTCAAAACATGACTATATTTTTAGTGTCCAACCAAAGATTCGGTTTTGGCCATAATCATAGTTTCGGCCGCAGCTTCGGTTTCGGCCAAACAGTGGCCGAATCTTTGGCTCGACCAAAAACTGGCGTCCGTGAGGTTTTGATACGATAGATAGACGAAAATAGATGATTGACAGACAGCGTAGTCTTAATAATGGGTCCGGTTTTCGCCCATTTTGTACAAAACCTAAAAAAAAGTGTATTTAACGGCTGATAAACGTGTGTGTGTTCGCTGAAAAGATGGCCGATGGGGCCGAAAGGTTCTGGAGTGGCGACCGCGTACCGGAAGACATAGCGTTGGAAGGCCTCCCACAAGGTGGACCGACGACCTTGTGAAAGCCGCAGGAACCTGTTGGATGCGAGAAGCACAAAACCGGTCGAAGTGGAAGTGCTTGGGAGAGGCCTATGTCCAGCTGTGGACCTTTTTCGGCTGAAATGATGATGATGAAATGTTTCGGTCGGACACTTAGTTTTACAAAGTGACAGGTATCACTTGTCTATTTCCTCCAGTGAATTAAATATTCTGCCATTTTTTTTATTTTTATTTAACATCCCTCCACTTTTGGCACTTCGTCAGCCATGCTAGCAAGAACTAAGTTCTTGTCAGTGCCCGTAGGTTTCTTTGGTTCTAAAGCAGCTCTCATTTCTAAGGCTCGGGTGTCCGTCTCCAAGGACTGGTTCTTGTCGTTCAAATCGATGGCTATTTTGATGGAAGCTGCTTCTAAAGCGTTGTATGTTGCTCTGGAAATAAGATTGGGTGATTAAGTTCTTTTTGGATGAACACGCGTCTACCAAGTGTTCTTGAGTGGAGACCGCGAATCGGCAATCGTAAGGTAGGACGCCCTCAGGGCTCAGACCAGGCGGAGCGACGATCTTAGCAGGGTGGCTGGTAGTTTCCCAAATATAATATATTTTGAATGGACACTGATTTAAAGACGAGTTATGAGAAAATAAGTATTCTATAGAAATTTGAAATTCCTCATATCTCGTCGTTACTTCAGGGTCCTTTCAAAATATATATTTGGGAACCTAGATAATCTGTAATCCAATCGGAATAAATACACACTACCTTAAGAATGTTTGATTTACAAATTATTTCGGTATTACGTTTGTATGAACAACGCATTAGCATGCGTAGTTCGCCGGCCCCTTAAGACGACATATCAAGCTATACATTTCCAGTTTTATCTGACTTCGCATTGTATAGGCTTTTCGTATAATGAGAAGTCAGCTTATACTGGAAATATGTAGCTTGATATTTCGCCGTGCGTACTCTAACAAATATAAACAAGGTAGGTATACATTCACCGCTTTTCGAATTCGGTCAACTTATATTGTTAACTTACTTCATCAAAAGTATAATCAGCCTATAACAATGTTCACACTGCTGGGACACAGGCCAACTCTCTGTGAGAGGGAATGGGCTGTAATCCACCACGCGGGCCCAGTGTGGGTTCGTAGATGTCACATGTCTTTTTTTTTTGGTTCTAGGACATGCCGGTTTCCTTACGATGTTTTCCTTCAACGTTTTGAGAGCAGTGGTGATGAAATTAAATACACAAAGTAAAGTGCCTGACTGGGTTCGAACCTACGATGTACGAGTTGTAAGTCGGGGCCGTTACTACTGGGCCACCACTGCTTCTTCATCATCATATCGTCTGATTATTTTTTTATCGAAGATCACTCTAGGTTTTTCACCGAAGCTACTCGAACTTACTTGGCACAGTCCAATTTCTCCTGCAACTGACGAATAGTCTCCCTCAGGCTTCGAACCTCTTCCTTAAGCCCTATATCGGCCTCGTCAGCCGCTAGTTCATACCCTGGACGGTACCCTCGCGTCTCCAAGCGGGTTTCAGCCACTTTCAACGCGTTCACTTTATCGGCAAACTGTTCGCCCATAGTTTTTAATTCTGTAGCTAGCTTGTCCATGTTTTCTTCCATCTGAGGAAAAAAGTTGAAGATTTCCGTAAGATTTCCGGAAAATGTTGTCTAACCCTGGGTTTATGAAAAGGCTATGGAAGTCTCTTATCAACAGGTAAACGTACAGGCTGCCTCAAAAATATGTATATGTCGCAGGCAACTGGTTAAATTAGCAGTTTAGTTAACCGCCTGGCCTTTGGAAGTAGTGCTCGTTGATCACAGTTCTAACCTAACCTAACCCATTTCGTCGGGGTGCCCTGGCTTAGTTACTGCAACCAATTCAGCTCTCGCGTGATTGGTTACAGTTCCAACCTAAAGTATATATTGTTGAATATCATTCAGGCCGTTAGTTGAACGGCCACCGTTTAGTTAAAAGGCTAGGCATTTAACTAAACGGCTAATTTAACCAGTTGCCTGCGACATATACATCGACAAGAATTCATTGCATTGTCTTCAATCACAATGGCCACAAAACAGATTATACATTGGGTACTTCTTTTTGAGGCTGATTGTGCTCATGTACCTACAGTCAAATCTCATGTTGCAATTGATCAATGAAGAAAATAAACAATAAAAAGACATATTCGAATTTCGATTAAACACGAAATCCTTTGGACATCTGGGGTTGGTGAAAAAGAAAAGTATCTGTTTCCTGACTAACCCTAATGTCATGTAACAGGATTGAGAAACTTCCTACTTTTATTTCTCTTATTTTGGACCGAACTATATGAATAAAGTTTTGGGAGCTAATATGGTCAGACGGCAATATCAGGTTCCTAAGTTATCCAATTATTTAGCCGTAGAGTAGATGGCATAAAGTATAGTAAGAGTTTGGTAAGGTAATGTACCTTACCAAAGTCTAATATACTTTTTTCAATTTTGACAGACATAATCATTCAAATAAAACGTTTCTTTATAGTTTTCTCTATAAATTGTAATAGGCTCAATTTCCTATTTCATGAGGTACACCTCACCCCGGTACACCTCACCCCGGTACACCTCACCCCGGTACACATCACCCCGGTACACCTCACCCCGGTACACCTCACCCCGGTGCACCTCACCCCAGTACACCTCACCCCAGTACACCTCACCCCAGTACACCTCACTCTAGTACACCTCCCCCCGGTACACCTCATCTCAGTACACCTCCCCCCGGTACACCTCATCTCAGTACACTTCACCCCAGTACACCTCTGCCTACACTCTTTGCGTTACTGTCGTTTTATGTTGTGTTATATTTACTTTTTAACCCCCGACGCAAAAACGACGGGGTGTTATAAGTTTGACGTGTCTGTGTGTGTGTGTGTGTGTGTGTGTGTGTGTGTGTGTGTGTGTGTGTGTGTGTGTGTGTGTGTGTGTGTGTGTGTCTGTCTGTGGCATCGTAGCTCCCAAACGGACGAACCGATTTTGATTTTGTTTTTTTTGTTTGAAAGGTGAATTAGTCGGGAGTGTTCTTAGCTATGTTTGATAAAAATCGGTCCAAGATGGCCGCTTCCACAAAATGGCGGATTACATAATTTTTCACAACTCCCTCAATATGGGTATCAAATGAAAGGGCTTGACTAGTACAATACTATACACTATGATAAATTTCAAATCCAAGATGGCCGCCACCAGAAAATGGCGAATTACATTTTTTTTTTCACAAATTCCTCAATATGGATATCAAATGAAAGGGCTTGACTAGTAGAATACTGTACACTATATTGAAAGGGAATGAGGAACATTAACTAAAGAAATGAAAACTAAAAACTTGAAAATTATTTTTTTAGTCTAATCAATGCCCTAGCTAGATCGATGAGGAAAGTGGAGTGATGACTGGTACCTAGAGCCTAACGAATTATTTAGCTTTTAATACATTATTTACTACATTATCATTACCTTCATTTTTTCAATAAAACCGTTTAAAAAATATATAATTAAGCCAAAGTATTTGGACTAGTATCATTATCCAGGGAGAAAACAGAGGAATACGTTAATATGGAATGAACGCCAACGACCACGAGTACTGGTAAAAATACGTACAGCTTCGCAGATTTCGGCGAGTCACGTGTCGATCGTATAGCATGTTTACTAGTAATATAATATTATAAAGTTTAAAAAGCAAGAAATAAAAGTTAAATTGAAAATTTAAAAAACCCCCGACTCAAACAAAAACCTCTAAAAACTAAAAAATAATATAATATATTGGCCCTTTAAGTTTAATATAAGTTGCAGGAAATATTTAGATCCAAGCGTCCTCACGTCGGGGGACGGCTAATGAAAACGCCAAACGGATGAGGCTTAAACCCAGCAATAAAGAATGCATGCTACTCGTATTGTAGAAAACATAGCTGCTGTTAACTTCTAATTTTCATTAGCCGTCCCCCGACGTGAGGACGCTTGGATCTAAATATTTCCTGCAACTTATATTAAACTTAAAGGGCCAATATATTATATTATTTTTTAGTTTTTAGAGGTTTTTGTTTGAGTCGGGGGTTTTTTAAATTTTCAATTTTGTATAATGCACAAGTACACTTATTAAAATGCCGTGCTTTCCATTTAGATACATGCAATATCTATAATTATGGCAAAGATTGTGGGTTAAGGCTGGGTATGTATTATTACCAGCTAAATAGCTGGTAAGCCTTTAATGTTCCCACTGCTGGGACACAGGCCTCCTTTCTGTGAGAGGGAGTGAGCCGTAATCCACCATGCGGGCCCAGTGCGGGTTACTAGATGTTTTTGAATTTTTGGTTCTAGGACATGCTCGTTTCCTCACGATATTTACCTTCACCGTTTTGAGAGCAGTGGTGATAAAATAATTTACACAAAGTATTGCGCCTGGCTGGGTTCGAACCTACGACGACCTACCACTGCAAAGTCGCGGCAGTTACCTCTGGGCCACCACTGATCTTAATAGTAATCCTCGGTACCTAGTATTTTGGTGGCAATCATTTCCCTATTACGAGGTAGTATTCACAGCTGAATTGGAATACTGAAATAGTGTAAACGTTTACTCCAATGGTTTGCCGTTAAAATTTCAATTTAGTCTCGTTTAGTGGAAATTGAACTGACGAGGTTTACAGGTGAGCGGCATTTCAGAATTAATCAGCAATAGCATTTTGTCGCAATGATGTCCTACTGCACTATACGAAAATAAACACCTATTATAAGCTTTAAGCCTCCTGTAATATCTCTTATACCTACAATATGGAAGCAATAAATTAATAATATGGATATACATGGGTCTTGTGGCTAAGGAATAACAGCCGCACGGGTCGATCGATCAGGTTAAGCTACGCTTGCCGCGGTTGGTCTGTGGATAGGTGACCATCTTCACATACCAATACTCTTCCGTACCTCGGAAAGCACGTTATGCCGTTGGTCCCGGCTGTCATTCGTGGATCTTTGACAGTTGTTACGGGTCATCAGTAGCCCGTAAGTCTGAAAACCAGACTTACCAAGGGGTATCGTATTACCCAGTAACTGGGTTGTGGAGGTCATATAGGCAGTCGCTATTCAGCTGCATCCGATTAGACTGGAAGTTGACCCCAACATAGTTGGGAAACTGCTACCCTTTGGTAAGACTGGTTGTCAGACTTTCGGGCTTCTGACGACCCGTAACGACTGTCAAAGATCCAATAATAACAGCTGGGACCAACGGTTTAGCGTGCTTTCCGAGTCACGAGGGGACCGACCGCGGAAAGCGTAGCTTAACCTTACTTAATGTTCTAACACACTAGCTAGTGCCACAGTTGCCAAAACGCATTACGTTTTTGTAAATGGTGGTTCTTTCTGTAGGAGTCACCTTTACCTTAGGTAAGCTACTATTGCTACTTTGTGTATTAACTAGCTTCTGCCCGCGACTTCGTCCGCGTCAAATTTATTGTTCCCCCGACCCACCCCGTCGCATCGCATCACCTGAACGAGCTGTCACTTTGTTTTCGCATTGCGATTTTTCAGACTTTTTCTTTTTGCTCAGAGCCTAAGGTCATAGCGTTCAAAAGCCTGTAGCCTTCCTCAAGAATTGGGCTATCAAATGCAAAAATATTTTTTCAAATTCGACCAGCAGTTCCAGAGATTAGCACGTTCAAACAAACAACCTCTTCAGCTTTATTATTAACTAGCTGCCCGGCGCGACTTCGTTCGCGTGGTGTCCTACTAATACCCCCTACCCTACTCCTACCAATCCTACCCCTGCCCTTCTCCTACCTTACTCCTACCCCTTCCCTACCCCTTACTCCTACCCTACTCCTACCCTACTCCTAACCTACTCCTACCGTACCCCTACCCTACTCCTACCTTACCCCTTCCCTACTCCTACCCTACCCCTTCCCTACTCCTACCGTACCCCTACCCTACTCCTACCCTAACCCTTCCCTACTCCTACTGTACCCCTACCCTACTCCTACCGTACCCCTACCCTACTCCTACCCTACCCCTTCCCTACTCCTACCGTACCCCTACCCTACTCCTACCCTAACCCTTCCCTACTCCTACTGTACCCCTACCCCTACCCTACTCCTACCGTACCCCTACCCTACTCCTAGCCCTGTCATTTGCGTTTTGTTATTCCAAGTCTGATTCTTTTTTTTTTTTCTGATTTTTTTTAGTATCTTATGTCCGTCTCCTGGCTCTAAGCTACCTCCCTACCAATTTTCACCCAAATCTGTTCTGCCGTTCTTGATTTATAAGTGGTGTAACTAACACGACTTTCTTTTATATATATAGATATAGATACCTTCATCTTCTGCCAGTCCAGTTCGTTTCTAGCCCTCTGCGTATCATAGATGCGTCTTCGCAGCATATAATTAGTGACGTCAGTTTGAGCTCTTAGGGCATTTCTGGCGCGGCCTCGAGCCACGTAAAGTGACTCACGAAGACGTAACACTTCTTGAAGTTCCATAATCGCCATCTGTTTTGTTGCTTCACATTTGTCGACCCATTGCTGGTTGGTTATCATTCTACAAGAGAAAAGTTATTGATTATGGTAAAAGGTTTTCATTACGGTCCATTAAAGTAATTAAAAAGTTGGTTTCTATTATCCTTTACCCTTTCAGCAGCATTTAAATGGTCTCATTGATCTCTGGCAAATTATCAAATTGTATTTGTCTCGATATTAAGTTCTTAAATTATGCTTGTTAGAACTTCGCTGAAGTTTCGTTCACAGCAACTTTGCCTGTTGCCTTTTACAACAAAGAGCAATTTAGTTCACTAAAATTTTCCATCAGTAAGGTCCTCTGTTTTCTTTTCTTTTTCTATATGAATTTTAGTGTTAGATGAAATAAAGTATGAACGTAAACGTAGCAGGTGGCGTTCAGTAGTTTCAAAAAAGGCGTGAAGTTTATGTTTGTACGGTCACCAAAAGAGATAAGTTACCAGGGTCGTCCTAAGAAACCGATTGATGTTCTCGAATAAAATTTAATTTTATTAATAGAAAACAAACAGCTCATTTATCAAATTAATTTTCAGTCGACAACATCCATCGGTTTCTTACTAAACTTCAACTATATCAGACGATCCTGCATACTTCTCTTTTGTGGACTGTACGTATGAAATAGCGTACCTAGTTGAAAACTTTACCCTAAGTAGTGCAGAAAACCTTCACTTTCACGAACAAAGTGCCGTTATTTAGGTACCTAAGCCTACACAAAAAAAAACCATAATGAGAGGCAAAGTAGCATCGCTAAGAGACTGCTCATATCTTGTGTTATTAATGAGACTATAATGTTGAGCCTTTTAACTGAGACCCAGGTGCAACCAGACGCGGGGGAGTATCATAACTTCTAACAAATTTAATTGTTTAGATGTACCAAGTTGAAAGTTCCTGCTGTTCAGGTTGTTTTCAAGGAGACTGTCGCCTTGTAAGTTATCTTGGCTCTGTGTCTAGGTTTAGACTTGGGTAAAGTGTGGTAAAGTAATTATTGTGGGTAAATGCTAAGCTAACCCCCCCCTCCCACCCTCCTTGAGACACAGCTGTCCTTAATGTAAACAAACACTTTTCTTTGACAAGCACCCTATATGCGTAGCATACTATCATTTTTGATGAAGGATATTTCAAATCCATTGCTTCGTATGTTCGAAAAAAATCTGCTCAGCAATGTAAATAACGCAATGAATGTTGTTGAAATGTCAAAATGAAACCTATTGCTACTGATAGTATGTTACGCAATTACCCAGCAGGTATCTTTAAGACAATCTACACATTTAGCAACTTTTTTAGGATCCTTATTCTAATATTTGGGAGTGAAATAAACAAGGGGTTGATGTCGTATGGTTTTTATGTAGAACCGAATATCTACAAGGCAAGAATACTCACAACTGCTTGATATATTATGAGTAATATTTTCCTAGCGTTTAGTTATTACTGGTTAAATAAAAAAATATGACGGTATTTATATATTTTTTAACTTTAACAAAGGTTCAGTTTAATCCCCAAAGCTAACTTATAGGTTAACACAATCCGTCAAATTTCTTTAATAGATTTTCAACTTTATCGCTACAGCATAAGGTTCAAAGTTGATTGGGAAAATTTGCCAGGTGTCACCCATTGTAAAGTTTCTATATTTATGTCTGTAATTTATATGGTGTACATAATAAAGAGTATTCTATTCTATTCTATTCTGGCGTCTGTATAAAATTAAATATTCCTACCTCTTGGGAGTTTTCAAGGAGTCAGTTTTATAAGTTATATTGGCACAGTCCTTGTCCAAACTCAACATGTCCTTATCAATCTGTAGTGCTTCGTTCTTATCATTCAAATCTAATTGTAGTTTGAACTTCACCACTTCTAACTTGTTGATTTTTTCCCAAGCGGACTGGCATCTGTCTATCAGCATCTTCTTGTTGCTTTCTGTTACGCAGAGTTCCTGTAATTAAGTATTTTATTATTATTGTAACTGCCACATAATATAATATCATATAATATAATAAACCCTGATTACGCGACGCTATTAAATTGCAAGTGGAATAACATAAGTTGAAACCAAAATAAAAGTTGCACCGTCTAAACAGTGTTTTGACGATCGTGTAAATGGAGCTTAGAAAAAATTTCGGTGTGGACGACCAACGGGTTTGGCGATAAGATGTCAACTTTGTTTGTTCTTTCAGCGGAACTCCTCAAACCCAACAAAGGTTTACAGCAAGTTACCATAATGGTAGCTCTTTCCGAAAGAGGTTTTTAAAAGATTCTTGCTATTATGTATGTTTTAAGAACGGCAATAGTGTAAAGGGAGATTTACTTTTACATCAGTTATGTAGCGAGTTAATTCCCTTGACGTCTAAGACACTCCACAATAAAAAAAAAAATTTTTGGTCTGACGTTTGTACACATAATTAATTGCTTCTTGAACTAAACCTTTTTTTTTATTTCACATTGGCTTTTACAATGTTTTCAAGTTACAGTAGGTATGGGAGGACAGCGTAGGCCTGTCAACAAGTACCAGGTACTTGATAAAATAAAAAATGATCTACAGATCTCAAGTCTACAAGGCTTACAAAGTCCTCACATTTACAAAATAAGAATGTATCAAAAGGATAAATAAAATATAAAAATCTACTAAACTCGCTACTTAACTAATGTAAATCAGTCAGAACTCGTGCCAGCGTCTGTATTCCCTCCCACATTTAACTCGTTTGCCTTCCAAGCAAGAGCGAACAGCCATCTTCTGGGCACGTTCGTTCTATTATAGACTTCATCCATCACTTTCCATCAGGTCAAGAGCAGGCCCAATCAGCATTTTTATTTTGTTAATGTGGAAAACTTGTACTTGCATTTTATTATTATGTCAATTTAAAACTCTTTAAAGTACCATCAGCAATTTAAAGCAGTCCATGAAAACACTTAAGGGTTTATTTATAGACGTTGCTTAAAGTTAAGTACCTAATGATTAACGACTGTCTAACCATACTTTTTTGACGTTTAAACGTCTATTAAAACTTTTAAGCAACGCTTATAAATAAAGGGGGATTTCTGTACCTATTTTGGGACATGAAAAGGAATGCTTTATAAGGCCTTCAAAATCCCAACTATAATAATTATAAATGCGAAAGTAAGTTTCTTTGTTTGTTTGTTACCTTTTTACGCCTAAACCACTGAACCGTTCATCCTGAAATTTTGCATATACCTACGTTGTCAGGTGTACAGAAACGGACATAAGGTACCTTTCATCCCGAAAAAAAGTGATGTTCCCGAAGAAAACAACAATAACATTATTATGATAATAGATGACCCCACGTGTCTTTCGAATTATGATTGAATTGATTGTCAAATTCTAAATTAACGCGACCGAAGCCTCGGGCAAAAGCAAGTATTAAATACAAATGACAATGAAAATCCTGTTTGTCGGACTACAACAGCATATTCTAACTAGTTGAGCCAAGCACACACCTGCCAGTTAATTGGGCTGACAAGTGGACTTAACAATCAGCAAATAAGGTACCTATTGTATTTTACCCTTAGCAATTAGCACACAATGCTAGAGGAAAATCTCTATTGTCTTTAAGTTTTGTGTGTGAAAGTTTGTACCTATACAGTTTACAAGTGAATCTTTTTGAAAAGGTCATTAAAATGTTTAAACGATTTTTGGTAGTTGATTCTTTTGAATCCCAGGAAAAATAGGCCGATATAACATGGCTTCCTAATGCTCTTGATAAAGTATTTTCTTTTAGTCCCTAACTTATGGTATTCCGCATCATTGAGCAATCATTGTGGAGGCCTACATTTTAGAAGAAAACGTTCTCAAAGAGACTGAAAAGAAGCCATATTATTAACATAAATAAATAAAATAAATAAAAAAGCCATTTATTCTACTACCCTCTTACACTTTTTAGAAACATGTTTGTAGCATTCATATATCAATATATCATTAGAATTATAAATATGCAAAATTGTATATATTTTTTTTCTTTTTTAAATTATTTAATATTTAGATTGTATCATAGTGCTTAATTTAATTTGAAAATTGATTTGATTGATTTTTTTTTTTTATGTTGTAATAATGTATTTATAATAAATCATATTAACTAATTGAATTAGTAGTAGTCTCTTCTTGGCGTAGGCCTCCCCCAGCTTTTTCCAGTAGTGTCTTTCTCTGGCTTTGGTCATCCAGTTCGGCCCTAGTCTTTGTATAAATAGGTATTATTAACATAAATATAATATAAAATCACGCCTGTATTCCTCGAAGGGCAAGGCAGAGGTGTAACTATAGTACACCCACATTTCGCCAGTTATCTTTCACTTTCATTACTCAAGTGGTTTGCTACTAAATCCAGAATTATTTTAATGATAAATGATTTTATTTCTGTAAGTACCCTCCGGCTGTCATTCGTGGATCTTTGACAGTCGTTACGGGACGTCAGAAGCCCGAAAGTTTGACAACCAGTCTTACCAAGGGGTATCGTATTACCCAGTAACTGGGTTGTGGAGGTCAGATAGGCAGTCGCTCCATGTAAAATACTGGTATTCAGCTGCATCCGGCTAGATTGGAAGCCGAACCTAACTTAGTTGGGAAAAGGCTAGGCAGATGATGACCACATGGTTAGCTGTAGCGCTTGCAACCAGCCGCTTGTTCAGTGAGCTATATTATTGATAGATGATCATATGTTTTACCTTTTTCAGCTCAGTATCAGCCAGATCGTAAGTCAACTCCGAGCTTCTCCTTCCATCTCTGTTAGATAGACATTCGGAGCAGACAAGTAGAGGGAGATTCAGTTGTTCCAATTCCCTCTCAGTTGAAGCTTTCTCTTCTTTAAGACCGGCCATCTCACGGTCCAGCAGATCTAGGAGTTCCTGGAGTGTAGACTTCCATTGTTCGATCTCATAGACTCTGGATACGAAAAAAATAATTATTAGTACCTATTAACTTGCCGTGTTGTCAGTCTTACCAAGGGGTATCGTATTACCCAGTAACTGGGTTGTGGAGGTCAGATAGGCAGTCACTCCATGTAAAATACTGGTATTCAGCTGCATCCGGTTAGACTGGAAGCCGACCCCAACATAGTTGGGAAAGGCTTGGTAGATGATGATGAAATTGCCGTGTTGTTGTTCCTAAGTGCTCTATGCACGTTTTAGATACAAATAAGTTACTAGTTGTATCCTCTATTGGATTTTGATAAAAAGAAAAATAGTACAAATTATCTAGATCAGATAACAAAAAAACGACAGACTGAAATGAGACGTCATGTCACAACTCTCCTAGTATACCGAGGTAGGTTGTGACTACCATCATATTCACTGCTCATCCAGCAAACCATAATCGCTGTAAATGTAGCCTGATAAGCTGATTATCCTTGCAAGAGCTGACTTCAAAGTGATCGGACATTCAATTACCCTCACCTGGCGCTAAGGCGGTTGTTGTTGTGATAACTGTCCCATTCTGACTTGATGCGGGTCTCGTTGCGGAGCTGGTGCGCGCTGTGGCGTAGATCGAACGCATCAGCTCGTCTGGTGTCGGACGAAACCTGTTTTAAAATAGGTAGGTTAAAATAGTAGGTTGTGTTTAGGGGTATGCCTGTTTTGATTTTCAGTGTCAGAATTTCGGTTGTTTTGTCAAAAATTAAGTAAGTACATGTTTAACTATGTTTGTATAACTTGGATTTTTTATTTATATTTTTTACTGTGTTTATTTTAGTTTGTGATCATCCTATACGAGTCGCAATAAATACTTTTTCTTTCTTTCTTTCTTTCTTTCTTTAAAATTCCGTATCATAACGGCTTGTTCCCTCCCAGGCATAGTGTTATATGTTATGTTATTGCCTGATGGCAGTGTTAGAAATAATTTCCAAAATTTTCGCTCAAATTTTCGGTAGAATGGTCTATTACCGGGAAATTTGGATAAGCACGTTTCTAAATCCAACCCGGAATTTTAAACGTGTAAGCGCTGATTTTTTCAACGCCAGATATTTTTATCTGAGGAATAATTTTGAATTTTTGACAGTTCTTCCATACAGACTCTGTCAGACGTCAATTTTATTCCACGAATACGAATTATCTGTCGATTGAAAAATCAGCCCTAAATCGTAGACCTCAACTGTGACTAGTGAGACATAATTACTTTTACTATTATAAATCAAATTTTGATTTTCCCTCAGTTGAGAGGTGGCTTCGGAAGAGGTGTACCTACTAATAATTAGGTATGTAAAATAACATAACACAAAATCAATTAGAAACTTCTGTGTGTAAAACAGGAGACGATCGCAATAAAAACCTTTATAAAGACAATCATAGTAACATCTGTATAAGAATCAATTCAAAGGATTTGTTTCTGTTGTTTTTAGATATGGACTAAAATTCAATTTTAGGACTTGTACAAGTTCATTTATAGTAAATTTAAATTTCCAATAGTCGTTATTTGCATAACTGTTTACTGAATCTGAACGAATTTCAATAAAAACGTTGTTTTTCTATTTCAGAACGAGATATTAGGTTTATTCGTGGAAATTGAAATTAATAAACCGCTACGGTATATTTGTTTTATTTATTCGCATATTTCCGATTGCAATTCGCGCCTATTTACGTTTTATGGGAACAAAAATAATTTAGAATTACCTAAAGATGCAAATGTTACCTTAAACACAGTTGTTTCAATTTGATAGGTAGGTACAGAGGCCCGCACATCAAGTTACCCCAATCTGTCAAATTTCTTTGATGGATTTGCAACTTTACCTCAAAGGAATAAGGTTCATATTCAATTGCGAAAATTTGACAGATTGGGGTAACTTGATGTGCTGGCCCCTGTACGTAAAGTTTTCATAAACTACGCCGACTTTTCTAAGTACTTAGTTCCGGAACAAGCAGAAGTGAAAAGCTAACGAAAAGTTATACCTCGATTACTCCTGAAGCATATTGTGAGCCACATTTTGGTTTTGAAGAAATTACTTACACCTAACTAACTTGAGAGCCGTAAGATGTTTTGGGTATGTTGATAGTAGGTACTATTATTATTTATTTATTCGTCTAACTTTGCATAGTTTGCCTAACACGAAACAATGCATCATAGGTAGGTACACAAGTTCTATAACTGTCCCTTCGAGAGCCAAGAGTAAACTTATAATGGCCACTAAAAAATGTGTAGCGTCCCTGCCTTATCTAAATCTGTCACATGCTAACGTTGTTCTTCACCCCAAAACTTTTGACATAGGGAAATTGTGGAACTAAGGATGACACGGAAAAGCAATCGGTCATCAGTGTTCGCTCTTCCCCTTATTTCCTATTAAAAAGCACGATTGGGCGCTAGTAACTTTACATGAGTGAAACAAAGATGTGACGCCTGTGAAAGTTTTTATAGCAATGTTTTGCGTCCGTGCGTCATGATGATTCTTGTTTTGAATAGGAGGGATTATTTTTGAATTTAATGATGTGAAATATGTAAAACATCAAACTTCCATACTTATTAAAAAAAATAGAAAATGATTAAATACTTGGGAGCAAATGATCCATGAATGTTCATTTTAAATTCTATACTGAAAACTCGCTAGTAAACACTTGCCATAATATATAGGTTGTTTGTATAGGTACTGTTTGGAACTTCGTATTTAGATTTATCTATCCACCTATAGGTATAGCTATCTATTAACATACCTAATGAACAGAAGTTAATAGTAGGAGGGTCAAACTCCTCTCATTAGCTAATCCCAAAGGAGATACTTTATAGGTTGATTGTTTATTTGACCTCATCCCGGTTACTAAACCAACCGTCGGTCCTGGAGTGGAGGCCGCGTATCGGCAAGCGTAGTGTGGGACGCCCCCAAGCAAGATGGACGGACGACCTAAAGAAGGTGGCTGGGGTAGACTGGATGCGGAAGGCGGAGGACAGGGTGCTGTGGCGCAGTCTGGGAGAGGCCTATGTCCAGCAGTGGACTGCGATAGGCTGAGTTGATGGATTGAACTGTCGATGTCGGTCTGTTTTGTAGCAGTTATATTGGAGCGGAATATGGAAAACACTTTCATCTCGTAAACTATTGACTGGATGCAAACTTTAAATACTTTAGCGGTTAAGTTCAGTATAATTATGTTTACACAAATCTACTTTGAATAACGAGAATTTTATTAGAGAACCTGCACGATTACCTTCAGCATAAAGAGTTTTCAGAAAAGATAACGCACCTTTAAAGTAAAACCGTTACTAAACGAAATTATGAAATTTTATAGGGGAGCCAAAATTAGAAAATAGTCACTGTTTTTTCTAAATAAAATCTGAGCTCATGGTTTTTTAAGATGTTTAATGAGTTTCTATGATAGATCTCTGTTTATAATATAACTTTACGTTTATTTTAGATAGATGGCATTGATACCTTAATTCATGAAAATTTTCGTTTAGTAACGGTTTTACTTTAAAGGTGCGATAATTTTATAGGCCAGTTAGAGCAACCACAGAACAGTTTTATCTGTTCTGTGAGAGCAACCGTCATAACAGGGAGGTTGGTAGCAGTTTTTCGCGAGGCTGAGGATTGAGTTATATAGCGTAAGATTTACGAACCCCCTAGCTGGACCGTAAGGGCCGTAAGATCAAAAGCAGTTTAAACTCAGGATATCGGAATCTACGATAAAATATAATCGATGGTTTAATCTACTTTCCTAAGATCTAATGGAAAATATGAACAGATTAGATAAAAAACTACGATTACGAGTAGTCTTTTACACATGGCAACATTCTCTAGTTTATTCCAAGTTCGTTCATCTGTTCATTAAAATAATGGGAACAAATAGATCCATTTCACATTTGACGTTTGTGTGACGTTTTATTATAATAGAAAGAATTTCTTCAAATACTTTGATGTACAGACCGCCAGCACATCAAGCTACCCGAAACTGTCAAATTTTCCCAATCAACTTTGAACTTTATACTTTAGCTATAGAGTTGAAAATCTATTAAAGAAATTTGACAGATTGTAGAAGCTTGATGTGCTGGCGTCTGTACCTACTTGTTTCAGCACTTTGTTCAGTAACTTCTTCAAACTTCAGTAAAAGTTGCCGGTTTTTTCCGTGGTATCCCGTCTCATTGAGCCTTTGGAGACACGAAAACGATGTATGAATTCTATATCATCCCATTGATTCCAATGATTGCATCTTGATCTAACGACATACGGTCTACTATAATAACTATTTATATTGTTCAACTTGTGTATTATTTCGATATCTGAATCCGGATCACTGTTATAATATTCCATTTTAGTAACCACAAAACAAAGCTTCAAAGAATAGATACGTACCCTCGTGTCGTGCACCTACTAGTAGGACAAAATAGTAGAACCACGAGAAAATACCCGTAGAAATGTTTGAAGCAGGCAAGTTTGTAGTTTTTTTGAAAGATCTTCACGAGTCACGAGCTCACGACAAATTATGCCATCTGGTCAGTTCACGGTCAGTTTAATCTATACAAAGGATTTTAACCGACCCTTTGGGCTAGTTTAAACTAATCGATGGGTTAAACTGCCAATGGTCGATTAACTACCATTGATCTTATGAAATAATCGATGCCCAGAGATTAAACTCTCTTCCATGGTCTAAACTACGATTGATCTTACGGCCCTTAGTATAAACTAAGGGCCAATTGTTAAGTACAATTGCTTGCAAAAATACGCATCTCAACTTGTACGTAGCCTGCCAAACATAAAATGTCAATCGTCTTACTTACAGATACACGAGCCCCACCAAACATAAATAAAAAAGTTAAGTAGGTACCTACTCAGACTTTGTCGATAGATATTTGATTGTTCATGAATATCGGTAGGCTTTCCAGACAGTTTCAGTACCGCAAAGAAATAATAAAACTTTTCTAATTTAGGTAACCAACTGCCATGAAATATGTATTACAGACTCGATGAGATTGTGTTTATAAAATGTTCGTGAATCGTGATAGGCCAATGGGAGCTTCTGATTTGATTTACTGATGTTACTGAGTTTCGGGAATAGATTCGAGAATAGGTTCTTCGAATCAAATCAATTCAGTTCGGTTAGCGAAAGGTATACCCGACTGTTTTATAAGTAGAAGGAGCTTCTATGAATAATTTGGGTATATCCTTCTTTATTATACAATTATCTATGGGTGAACGCATCTATTGTATTATTGCTATTTTACACGTAAATTAACACGATGTTGAAGTCATGTAAAATTTAAGCATTCAGGGTTAATTCCGTAATATAATAAATAATTGGCACATTTAATGGCTAAATGCCGCTTTATACGAGTGTGTTCCACGCGCGCCTCAAAGAGATGTCAGCATAAAGGAAAGGGCCCGTCAGGGCCGAAGCCTGCCGGGGTAGCGGGATTGTCCGAAAGGGTTACCGCTGCCCCGGAACATAAAGGGCTAAGGAAGAAACACGGGTGGGTGTTAGTCAGTAAGAGTCTGACACTCGCTTCCGCTCCAACCAGAGCGGGAGCGGTCATTTGATGATTCCCAATCCACAAAAAAAAAACTGCTTTATACGTTATTTTTACGGCCACGTGTAAACAGCGTGAGTTTACCTATGTTTGTCGAAAAACCACAAAATTATGTATCGATAATCGAACCAAGCCACCAATATCGATATTGTTTACCGTATTATGTAATACATTCTAGTACGAACAGATAAAACACGTTTATTTTTTAAGTCGTGCAATTATCAATGTTTAGAGCCTGTGCACACCACGTTTTTTAAACGCGCCGTCGACGCGCGTTAGCATCGCGTTTGTATCGATTCAAACGCGAAAGTATTTGAATTTATACAGGTGTGCAAAGGTCTACAGGCTGCGTCTGACTTGCGTGCGTATCGCGTCTGTATCGCTACAAACGCACATCAACAGCGCGTTTAAAAAACGTGGTGTGCACAGGCCCTTATGAGGAACTATGCTCCCCAAGTCAAGTCTCTGCCAGCTCTTCAAACTGTTTTTGACCACCACTTGACGTACAATCATGTGTAGTGTATGACTAAAGGCGGATACAGACATTGCGAGGCATGCATAGCGGACGGCGCTCATCGCATGCTTCGCAATGTTTGGACGCTCATATCCGTGGTGAGGCATGTGCTACGCACGAGTAACGACTATGAACGTCCACACATTACGAAGCATGCGATGAACGGCGTGCGCTGCGCATGCCTCGCAATGTCTGTATCCAGCGGCTTAGGCTGTGCGTTGATATATCAGTCAGGACTTTGAATTATATATTTTATTTATTTTATATATATAGATTTAAGGGTTTAGACTTAAATAAACACGTGAAACTAACATGACAACATAATCAGCTTACATTGTTCCCACTGCTGGGATACAGGCCTCCTCTCTGTGAGAGGGAATGGGCCCGTAACCCACCACGCGGGCCAAGTGCGGGTTGGTAGATGTCACATGTCTTCGAATTTTTGGTTCTAGGACAAGCCGGTTTCCTCACGATGTTTTCCTTCACCGTTTTGAGTGCAGTGGTGATGAAATAATTTACACAAAGTAAAGCGCCTGTCTGGGTTCGAACCTACGACCTACAACTAAGTCGCGGCCGATACCACTGGGCCACCACTGCTCCTCTGAAAACTATCAATGAATAACTAAATTTGCGCAACTAGTTTTGTAACATAAAGTCCGGCTTTAGATATTATAGCAGCGCACAATAGAAAAAGTAATTCCGTACCTGTAAGCCGTAGAGTCTCGCATCCCAATCGGCTAAACTAAGATGCGGCAAGGGTTTCTCAAACGTCACAACAGACTGCATTTTTATTTACTTATTTAATTATCATTCAGTAGGTAAAAGATTGAAAATAATTTATAAAATTTTAAAAAAGCATCAGTGCTATGTCGTGTATGT
The DNA here is from genome assembly GCA_914767645.1 of Hydraecia micacea. NCBI lineage: Eukaryota > Metazoa > Arthropoda > Insecta > Lepidoptera > Noctuidae > Hydraecia > Hydraecia micacea. Next base: position 5,425,427 of record OU611785.1, read on the forward strand.
CAAAACTAGGCCGGGGCCGTACTCTGTGGCCGGGGCCATATAGGAAAAACGAACCCACTACAGTTCTAATTTTAAAATAATTTGATTTTTATTTGCGGCCAGTCCACATGCATAATGTACAAATAGGCACAATGAACCTTTTTTCAATGAAATCGTGAATATTCACTGCATTTTTATATGGATTAGTTCAAATTGTGTTATTACTATATCCAATTTTGCAAAAAAAAATGTTTTATTTTTTGAACAACATAAATTTTGTAAATCAATTCAAATCAAAGCCATTTATTAAAATTAGACTGAGAATTAGCACTTTTCGAACGTCTAAATTACATAGGAGAGTCTCCCAAAACGCCTACCCTTCAAAACTTCCTGGTGCTTTCGCTGGGAAGAAAAAGTGGCGCAACAAACTCCCCAGCAGCACAACTGTCTGTTCAGTTAGAAAAACTTGCTTCTATACAGTAGTAGGAATGCAAAGTAATTGACATAACGAGACACAGAACATTAAATTAAATTATTTGCCATATCTCAGCTAGCCACGCCAAAATACCAATTAAAAAAAAAAAAAACAAATGTGGTAACCACGGAAACTGAAATGGAGTAATCATTGCGTACTTAGCTAAATAAAGCAAGATTCAACACAACATAACCACAAGAGATGTTCTTAACAAACAATTATACTAAAAGCCACAGATCCCTTGCTAAATCCACGCAAGCATACTACGCAATCACATTATAGAGTTAACAACATTGTAATTTCAAAGGTAAACCGTTTCGTAATAACAATTTGAACAACCCGAATCCCCTATTCACAAGGCCTAATGCTCAATGAAAATCCTTTAACAACACTAACCTGCTTGAGCGGTAGGGAGTGAAAAAAGAGTACAAGGCGTAATACTGATTACGCATTTCTTAAAAGTATGTTGGAAAAAGTTTTGATAATATCTACTGGATCAAAGGACCTACATGCTGAAAACAAGGGTAGGTAACAGTATAAAATTTCAAGCAAACCCAAAAGGACAGCCTCCACAAGTGGGGGTTCATGGAAGGCTCAGACATGTGTGTATGCGGTGCCTGTCCACATCTCCACGTCACGACGTCGTCAACGTGGAACGGTGCGGTGTTGCGACACGGTGCGTTGCCGCGTCGTGCTAGTGCACGGTACGGCAACGTCGTCGCCGTGGAACGGCGCATCTGACGTCGTCGTAAGCCGACGTGGCTACGATGCACTCGCTCATGTTTCATTGTCTTAGCGATTAGTTGTGAATAAAAGGTGTCTCCAACCTCTCTCTCCGTCTTTTTAACAATAGCAGAAGCAGAAGACGTATTGTGCGGTCCATATCTAGAACGAGACTGCTATTCCTCTTGTACGTTACTTACGTTACGTTAAAGTCACACCGAACACCTTATTTGACTGGTCAATTCTTCCCTTGCGGTGGTAGGCTTAGGCCTACCGCCTGGTTTGCGACCACCCTCCCACCGGAGTTCGGCGTCAAGCAGCCTGCTGTGTTTCGTCGATGCGTGGGAGTTCCAGTGCCTTAGGCATCTTCTGGGCACGCTCGTTCCATCATAGACCTCATCCATCGCTTTCCATCAGGCGTGATCCAGATCAAGAGAGGGCCCATTCAGCAATAAAAATAAAAAAAACATACAGTGAATTCGTCTTACTGCACCAGTAGACAATAAAATAACTCATTAATATATACGAACTTGTTTGTAAGCAAGACTTATGGCCGTATGACTTATGAACTCGTTATTTAGTTCGTGTCAATTCAGTTCGTTCAACGTTTGTTTAATTAATTTATACTGAGATGTGCGGTTTACAACGCACTGGGAAGTCAAGCTGTCGCGGTTAGCAATTTAACGTAACGCTGGTAGTTTTATAACAATGCCTCTAAAATTTAGTTGACATTTTTGCACTTCAGCTTTGACATCTCATTATGATTTAAAATTTTAGTGATGTTTGAACTGCTATAATGTTTTTATTGACTAATTCAACTACTTTTACAAAAAAATAACATACTATTAACTTATATAACAAACAGCTTATTATAAAAAAATAAACAAGTAATCCCTTAGGAGTACCTGATTTTTTTTGTTGTTATTTTGTCGTATTGTGGCATCACAGCTGAAGTAGAGAAAAGTCAATTAACTTTTGGAGGCCAAGTGATATATTGTAATAGTCTTGATCTGGTTCAGATGAACGATTGACATCTTGCCTTTGAATCAGAGAGCACTTTTTTTCTACGTTACGAACCGCCAAACAAGTTATACCTACCTAGGTGCTTGGTTAAGCCTTTGGGTAGGTATATCTTGTAAGGATATAGGCCGCCGCTTTCTTATACCCATGTGACCAAGACATAAACAGGCAACAGCCTTCTAACCTTAGTGAATTTATCTGTAAACTAGTGAATAGTTGGTAGCAACTTTTTTAGCAGTGCAATTTACAAGCTGATTCAATTCAATTAATCCATAATATACACATATAGGTGGTAAGTATGAATAAATAGAAACAATTATGGACCCTGACTCACAGAGCAAAACATTAAGTAAGTAGGAGAGAGGAAGAGCGCTTTTTATTATGATTTTCCTTGAATAAGTAAATCCAACTGCAGGTCATTAAGTTTCAAACGTTTGGTTACTAAGCAGCACCCTAATTGCGTAACACACTATCAATCTCAATCTGAATAATTTTGAAGGATATTGCTAATCCATTGCTCCATATGTTCGAAAAATTTGTCTGCTCAACAACGTAAATAACGCAATGAATGTTGTTGAACTGTCAAAATGAAACCCATTGCTACTGATAGTATGTTACGCAATTACTCCGCTGTTTTATCACCCAGTGCGTCGCCTGCGTTTGGTTTGTAGAGCTAGCTTCCACAATACAGACAAAGATCACGTCCTATTTGATTAATAATGGCCTGAATCTACTTTCTCTATGAGTTTAGTTTATTAAGTGGTGGCTAGAACCACGTTGTTTGTTCTTGCGAATGATTTTACTGTTGTTCTAGTTAGACGTTGAACAAATTGCAGAATATTCTTAATTTACGTTAAGTTTATATTTGTGTTTGTTTTGTTTGTGTTTGTTGTTCATTAGTGTGTCAATATGCAATTTATTTTGGTCTGTGGAAATCCTAGTATCCTACTTAATATTATAAATGTAAAAGTTTGAATGTTTGTTACTCAATCACGCAAAAACGGCTTAACGGATTGGGATGAAATTTGACACACACACACAGTTTACCACCTGGATTAACAAATACGATACTTTTTATCCCGGTAAATGACATGGCTTTGATTATCAGCCAACGGTCAGTTGACAGAAAAGTATTTACCCTGACTTCCCCGTGTCTCGGAAAGCACGTAAAGCCGTTGGTCCTGCGCCTGATGCCTGATCTCTCCCCTGTAGTGTCGGATTGCCGTCCCATCGGACTATGAGAGTAAAGGAACAGAGAGTGCACCTGTGTTTGCGCACACACTTGTGCATTATAATATATCTCCTGCGTACCTGGCTGACCTCCGTTGAGATTGACCACCGTGACCGAAATCGGTCGGGACGTTATTATTATTATTACCCCAACTTTTCGACAAAGGGCATTAAAAAAAATCTACTTAAGTATAAAATTTGTAAAAAAAAAAACAATTAAAAGTAATATGTCCGGATTTTAGTCAAGACTTTTCAAATTTCGAGGGTAGGTAACCATTTCGAAATTGGATAATTCTGACCAGCTTAGCATACTTGGTTGGGTGGATACTGATCTCGGTACAGCGAATTAACTATCACGCTCTGGCGCTTGTTGTGTTTTTGGTTCCGCCTCATAGCCTTTATCTGCATTATTCCTATATAGGATGACTGGTAATTAGTGACCGATACTTAAACACGTTATTGTACTCATGATAATAAACAACTTTTGCTATGGGATGAAACCTGAAATTGCGAAAAAAAATCTGCTGTTTAGTCGTTTATGTTTGCCTAACTGGTCAAAATGTACTGAACAGCAGATTTTTTTTTTCGTGATTTCAGGTTTGGTCCCATAGTTGTTTGTTATCGTGAGTACAATCACGTGTTTAGGTATCGGTCACTAATTACCAGCAACCCTATATATTTAAATGCTCAACCACTTTATTGTTGAACTTCTGTTGTTCCTACCGCAGGTTTCGTGCGCTCTTCACAGATTTGTTAATATTTTAATTTTGAAACTACATACTCATGAAACAGGACCCCTTGTAAAGTTCTCTTATAACGCTGAAGGCTTTACACCTACCTTTAATATAGTGTAATTTTCACACCTATTACGATGAGTGAGACTTTATGAAGGTAGTTCGTTTGTTACGGAGGTAATTAGGTATATATTATGACAAGGCATTCTGTGAAAGTCAGATATGCTTTGTGTTTTTCAAAGTAATTTGACTGGGTTGATGCAACTGAATGCTGCTGTAAATAATTTTGGGAGCTATATTTTAGTTTATAAGTTACCTGTTTTAAAAGTTGAAAAGTATAAAATTGAGGTATTATATCAAAATCAAAATCAAAAGTCATTTATTCAAACTAGGCTGAGAATCAGCACTTTTCGAACGTCAAAATTACATAAGACAGTCCCCCAAAACGCCCGCCCTTCGCCACTTCCTAGTGCTTTCGCTGGGAAGAAGAAATGGCGGAACAAACTCCCCAGCAGCACAGCTGTCTGTTCAGTTAGAAAATAATTTGATTTTATACAACACTATGTATGAAAAGTAATTAACGTTAACACAGGACATTAAATTACATTATTTGCCATAGGTTAGCTAGCCACGCCAATATACCAACAAATACAATAAACACTATATGTACTCAAGCAAAAAAAATAAAAATAAAAATACCTAATAATAATTAAAAATGTAAACAAAAAAAAAAAAACTTAGGTACTACCTAAATAATAGCCTCCAGGTATAAAGGGCGTGACAGCTTACATATTTATGCAATGCTGGGTTGTGTTTACATAGCTGTCACTTGAAGTCACAAATGATAAACTAGGACCATCTAAGCAAAATAAATAAAATAAATAAACAAGTTATTACTAATAACAACAATAAAACCATGGTCAGCAAGACGACCAGTCACCACAAGCAGCACCCGTTCACGAGCATAACGCAAAGATCAGCCATTACCCCCCTCGCCATATTTGAGGGAAGGAGGCAACCCGACCCCCGACGCTACCGCAAGCAGTGACATCTAAGGGAGCATGACGAACTTGCTGCCGGTTGCTCAAGCAAGAATAATATTATCAATCGTAGAGGTCGCTAGCTAACCACATATTGCAATCAACTCATTAAAAAACATTGAAATGAGTAGATTATGTCAATAATAAATTAAAATAAAATTAAACTGAATTGACTAAAACTGTCTAATAAAAAAAAAAGAAAAAACAATTATATGAACTCATATAACCTGTCAGTAAGCTAATTCTGGAGAAAGAACATAAAAATTGTCTTGATTTGATCAGGGCGACCAACTATTCTTATCGTTTAAGTAGTCGTTGATGGAATAGTATGCTTTTGAACAAAGGTTGGATTTTACTTGAGATTTAAACGTATTAAAAGGCAAATCTAGCAAAGAAGAATATTGGTATATTCCACTCACAGCACTGATTTGAAAGGGACTTGACTGAACGGCACCTAAGCTATTCCACTTACGGCACCGAATTAAAATTTTGACAATGAAATGAATTCTGAATTGGTGAAATTGCAGTAGTTTACAAACTAGAACTTTGTTTGATAGGTAAGCATTTACGTATGCAAATTCAGAAAACTCAGACATTTTTTTTAATGATTCGTTTTGCAATGTATTTCTCACATTTCCCTTTTATGTAGTAATTTCCTTGAAGATTAGGCCTATCAAGCTGATATAACAAATCCCCCTCTGGTAGCAAAAAATGTTCCTGCTTAGGTTAGACGCTGGACTTTTACAAACCGACAAAATTCGTTGAAAACTTGTTAAAAAAACATAAACAAGTTATCAAATGAAACAAAAACAAAACAACTTTCATGATACGGTAAAAGTTTAACAACGAAACAAAATAATGTTCAATTCGCAATCAGAAATTCACTCCATTTTTTTTTGTTAGTTAAAATAAAAAGACGAAACCTACCTGCCTACTTTTCATAACAGCCCGTTCTGTAAATATAAAATAAATTGTATTGTTGAAATTAATGAATACGGCTCTATGTGGGCTGAAATTACACAAAGATCATTTACTTCTTTCTATACAAATAAATAAAATTGAAGTGTCTGTTTGTAATTTCCAAAGGGAAATAATAAGTGCAGCTAGAAAAGTTTTCTTTAGCACCTCCAACCCAACGTCTTTTTTTTGTATGCAACGAGTTAATAGAACAGCCTCTATTATATTAATTCATCATCTTTACTATTCCAACAGAATATCAAAAAACCAGCGTCAATTTACGAACGTAAATTAATATGACAGAGCTACCGATAAATATATTTACTTCCGAATTGATAACTCAGCGACTAATGTTGTAAGTGAGCTACTTTATTTATTTTAGAGATTCAACATCTGTCTGCTAATAAAATCAAATTCCAGCCTCAAAATAAGCTATCAAACTTTTTTATTGAACAACTAAATTAATAAATCATATTCTTTTTTCATGAAAATTTGCAACTCAAAGTCCTGGAGTGTTTGTTTTTGATGATAATATTTTTTGTATGTTCAATTAGGTAGGTATATCAAGTCATCAATTACCGATTATTCCCGATGTCCACCACTTGTTTGGCCACCACTGGGGGACAGCGAAACACCTTTTAAAAATTATTCTCGTTGTCCACCACTGGGGGACACTTCATGGTTTGAATAGGTCGAATCTGTTCCAAAACAGAGTCGGGGCACCCCCGACTTCACGTAGTCTTTTGGCTGCTATCTCTAGAGTGTATATAAAAACCGTAGGCGCGAAGGGAGAGCAACCCCCGCCCACGGTAACAACAAAGCAGAGCCACCCGCGCGAGCCGTAGCACGACCAGCAAGCCGAAGCTGCGGAGGTGAGCGTGTATATATAATACGGTACTTATAAAAAACAAACAATTTTTGATTTTTTTTTCTATCTGGCTGTTTGTTTCGGCTAATCTCCGAAACGGCTGGACCGATTTTGACGGGACTTACACTGGCAGACAGCTTATGTTATTAGGAATAAGTAATAAAGGCTTTTATATATATTAGAATTATATATTATAGTTAATAATATGTATGTTTATTATAGGTTTATAACCTATTTATGTATTTATGTACATACTTTTAATTGTTTTTTTTAATAATTGTTCCTCTCAACGAAAGCACCTACCATCTAATCTCTTCATCACCCTTGGTTGTCTGATACAGAATGCCTAAGGCATTAAGTCCGCCTTTGTACCTTTTTGCGAAAAGTTTAAATAAATAAAGGCTATTTTTAGGGTCAGGCCACATTGATCGACGGCCTTTCGCACTTTGCCGCGTTTTTGTGTCAGTCCTCCGCCGGAGCGCGTTTGTCGAGTCGATGCGAAAGGATGCGTACGTCGTTGCTTGCTCTTGTTGGTGTCTTGTACTTTGCCCTCTTTTTGTATGGACAAACCATCGAACGCCGTTGATCAATGTGTCCTGACCCTTATGTAAGAAAAATAATTATTAAACAGACACATTATTGTTTGTCAATATCCACGCGAACGATATCGCGGGCACAGCTAGTGTGTAAATAAATACGTACCCCCTTACTAATTAACGTTGTATAGCGTCTGTATAGTTACACAACGCTTTGTCTTCTTCTTTCGAAAGTCAAATTACTGACGACTGAAAGAGTGAAATCGGAGTGTAACTATTCATCTGATATAATACGTTTATTAGTAAAAGGGTTTGTCTAAAATTACTAATTAGGAGGCCTAGACAAATAGCTACCCTTTAAACGACCTAACCTATAATTTCGAGAGAAAGGGGGTTATAATGAACTTCAGTATAATCCATTCCAATTATAAATAACTGTATCGAACCAATGAAAACCCATTGGATACAAATTGACCAATAGGGGTTCAACAAAACCGATTTCAAACAGCTATTTGCACGTTCCAAGTTAATCAATGGCTGCTTTTGAACTTTTGCAATGAAGCCTTAAAAAAGGAGAGGAAATTGGTTTACAAAAAAAATTGGACTTTGTATACTAACTTTATATTATGATGAAATTCGGGTCGCTGAGCTGCTAATCAAGGTAGATTGTGTTAGAATGTTTTTTGATTTCAATGTTGCGTTTGTTTCCGAAGAGAAGCAATTATTGTTTAGGCGTTTTTAAACGAAATGCGAATCCTATCCTACGTTACCTATATCTACCTATTTGTAGGACAATTCCTTGTTTCTTGTGACTATAAAATAGACTATAGGGTAATGCTTTATTTTTTCCTTCAGTCATAATTTGCCTAGCCTTTTTCCAACTATGTTGTGGTCGGCTTCCATTCTAACTGGATGCAGCTGAGTAACAGTATTTTACATGTAGCCACTGCCTATCTGACCTCCACAACCCAGTTACTGGGTAATACGAAACCCCTTAGCAAGACTGGTTGTCAGACTTTCGGGCTTCTGACGAGCCGTAACGACTGTCAAAGATCCACGAATGACAGCCGAGACCAACGGCTTAATGTGCTTTCCGAGGCACGGAGGGGTCTTGGTATGTAAAAATGGTCACCCATCCACGGACCAACCGCGACAAGCGTTGCTTAACCTGATCGATCGATCCGTGCGGCTGTTATTTCTTAGCCACAAGCCCCTCAATTTTTTTCTTCAGTGCTCCATATAAAAGTACTAACTTCTCTCTGAGGCCCTTTGTACAAGATACGTTTTCTTTACGGTACGGCGTATGAACCAGGCCGTATTAAAAACGTTCCCATCATCAAGCTTCCATAGTGATCCATAAGTCGCAGCCAACTGGTTTAATTAGCCGTTTAGTTAACCGCCTAGCCTTTTAACTAAACGGCGGCCGTTCAACTAACGGCCTGAATGATATTCAATTATATTTTAGGTTGTGGAACTGTAACCAATCACTCGCGAGCCGAATTAGTCGCAGTAACTAAGCCAGGCTACCCCGACCAAATGGGTTAGGTTAGGTTAGAACTGTGATCAACCGCGTGCGAGCCGAGAGAGCGAAGCGAGGCGAGCACTACTTCCAAAGGCCTGGCGGTTAACTAAACGGCTAATTTAACCAGTTGGCTGCAACACATACACCACTGACCACCGGGCCTACACACGGCGAGCAAAATCCTAACCGAAACCGTAGTTTTTCACAGCAAGAAAAACGTGTGTGTAAAGACGCCAGCACATCAAGCAACCCGAAACTGTAAAATTTTCCGAATCAATTTTTTACCTCATGGTTTAGCGATAAAGTTGAAAATCTATTCAAAGTCAAAGTCAAATCATTTATTTCAATTAGGCACAGTAAAGGCACTTTTGAACGTCAAAAATTATAGTAAAAACAATTGATTCTAGTCGCCCATTCCAAAAGGTAGTTTTCGTATGGAGAAGAATGGGCAAGAAACTCCACCGTTACTCTTTTAAAATGTTTTACAAGTTCTGTATAGGTACATTAATTATATAATTATATGTGAAGACGATGCATCTAGAATAAAAATTAGTCTGCCAACAAAAGGTAAAAAGAATTAAAAATAAAGCAATGACAGGTAAATCAATTATGTGATAGATACATGGTGCTCACATATTTACAACTATTGTTAAAGTAGATTATTTTTATATAATTTTAACAAGTGTGTGAGTTACTGTAGCCACAAAAAGTAAAACTAATGTCATAAAAAAATATATAAATTAAATTAGCGACCAGTTTGATTTTGTCTAGACTCTAGATTGTCCTATGGAGCAGGACCAGCATGTTTCCAAGCATTCTTATCTTGGATGTAATCTTCTAATTTGTAATATCCTTGTTTACAAAGTGTACTTTTAATATGAGTTTTAAATTTTCTTTCATTTAATTGCAATATGTCACAAGGTATTTTGTTGTAGCATTTAACACAGTACCCCATAAAAGATGTCTGTACTTTAGATAATCTGAAAAAAGGTTGATCTAATTTATCTTTATTTCTAGTATTAAAATTATGTCTATCACTTATTTTATTAAAGAGACAGACTGTAGTAGTTTGATGTGCTGGCGTCTGTACATAGGGCCATGTGGCATTATCAAACACCCTTTCTTACCTCATTATGATTACTGAAAAATCCTCTGGGCTGACTTTACCACTTACTTTTTATTAGTTAAGTTACTAGCTTCTGCCCGCGACTCCGTCTGCGTGAAATTTCGAGCCCTGATCCACCGCATCGCATCGCCCGCCCGCGCTGTTACTCGTACTTCGTTTTCAGTTAACGTTTTGTTTTACAAAAATTGCAATAGCTCGGCTAATATGCATGATATAAATATAATTTATAGCCAATAGCACTCAGAAATAATGTAGCTTTCTACCAGTGATTGTTTTTTTTAATTGGATCATTAGTTCCGGAGATTACCCCCCACAAACAAACAAATTTTACCTCTTTATAATATCAGTATAGATAACCAGAGAAAATGTGGAAAATGTTTATTCAAATCTTTTCAATATTTTGACAAAAACACGTGAACAACTCACCAATACACATCATCACAGTTGTTGGGTCCCAATAAACGCTAAAACTTTCCAATTTATCTGAAAAACAAACATTAACTGCATTCGTGTTAACTTTTCACCTTATCTACAAAAAACAAAGATAAACTCTCGGCAATAGTTCGGACGCCAGTAACAGTTAACCGTGTTTACAGGCGATACGGTCACAAGTGTTATCACCCGAACGTTGGGGTTTGAATTGGGAACAGGAGCTGTAGAGCGCTAGATATCTGTTAGATACGTGTATATTTCTCTAGAGATAATCCAATAACAACTGAACATTGGGGTGCACTAAAAGAACCTCCACTAAAAAAAATTCTGCCGTATACATCATCGAACGAACGTCGAACTGTCTCGTTGATATCGTAGTCGCAAGCGCGACTGCTGAGCGGTCTGTGTTCGATTCCTTGGTTGGGCAAAGTGTTATTTCTATTGGGAATTTCTTAGTAACAGCCCGGAGTTTGGTAGTTAGTGGCGTAATATCCTCGTACCTCGGAAAGCACGTTAAGCCGTTGGTCCTGCGTCTCCGGTCGTGTCACCTTGCGCGTGGTCTGCATGAGCAGGTTGCGTGATCAACGCGTCATCGACAAGCTGAGGTGTGGCCAATGACCACTCGCTTTAACGGACTCCACCGAACCCTCTAACTCTAATTTAATTATAATTAAGTAACTGTTTGTCCGGGAGTTTATTTTCACACTCAACAGTCGCGCTTGCGACCACAAGAACAACGCGGTTGTCAAAACTGGGAACTACACGACAGCTGAAGACCTCGTAACATTCATACTCCAATACCCGACCGACTTTCCCCTTTGACGAAACTTTGCGGCCGGCTACTCATAGCTGAAACGCCTTCGGCATCGTGCGTAACTATAAATTTCCTTGCTAGTTCCTCGCTGACGCATTCTGGCATCATGCCAACAGTTATATTACATGTAGACGAAGCTTAACTATTAATATTGATCGGGCCTTGGGCTTTGTTTCGGGCTGGATCGGCCTTTGTGGCTTTGCCTTTAGTCTATTTGGTTTGAGTGTCTGAGGGGATAAAGGTTTGGTTAAGGGGAAAATTGCTCTATTTTATGTTACACATTACAGCGGTGCTATTCTGTAAAAAGATCACCGTGATAACTTAGGTGAAGTGAGCTTCAAGTAAGCTGTCATTCCACCTGATGCTAGGGATCGACACTATTGACAGCTCACTTTAAGCTCACTTCAGCTAAGTTTTCACGGTGAGATTTTTTACAGAATAGCATTACTGTATTACACAAATTTTGAGCTACAGAATAAGTCAATCTAAATATATAAAAGAAAAACTGACTAGTCAGTCAGCTTCTTCTTTTATATATTTAGATTTGATTGATATATTTAGGCTGCTGGGACAAAGGCCTCCTGTCTTCGAGAGGGAGTGGGCTATATAATCTACCAAGCGGGCCCAGTGCGGGTTGGTAGATGTCACATGTCTTTGAATTTTTGGTTCTAGGACATGCCGGTTTCCTCACGATGTTTTCCTTCACCGTTTTAAGAGCAGTGGTGATGAAATAATTTACACAAAGTAAAGCGCCTGTCTGGGTTCGAACCTACGACCTACAACTCGTAAGTCGCGGCCATTACCACTGGGCCACCACGGCTCTCACCAGCCACACAATCACAATCAGCCAGCCCACAATCGGCTGTAATTTGATAAAATACACTACAATAGACTGTCACAAAAGTAAATTAGATTTGTTCAGCGGTGGCGACAGGCTGACAGCTTGTACCAAAATCATGACAGTTTCGTAACCGCACGCGGTCGTTTCAAATTCGAAACACGTTCAATGCTCAAGTGTTCAAAGTCAGAGGGCCTCTTATTAAAGGCATGGCTGTGAAGCATAACTTGGGCTGGTTTGTACTGAAACTATTGGTCTATGAATGATTGAGGTCTACTTACCATACTTAGGTACTCTGAGATAAGTTGTGGAATCAGGCGTTAGTTTGCAGAAATTCATGAGGGTATGTTATGTAAAAATATTTCGTTTTTGTTCCGCAATAACTAGGTCCAGGTTTGGAAGCAGAGTGCAGCACCGCCCTCCCGTTCACAAAAAATATGCACATTCAGAAGATTTTAATCATAACATTTTAATTAGGTACTTTGTTTCATAGGACGTGTAAGTAAGTATGAACTTCTAATACAACGTCAACATTCGATGAACGTCTTAAATATCATAATATTGAAACTTTCATTTATTTTTCGTTGTTCGTTTCATGAATTATTGTTTTCATTTATTTTTCGATACTTTTAGGGCTGGTTTTACCATCACCAGATAACTTTATTCGAGGAACAATTTTGAAATGTTGACAGTTATTTCGAATAAGAGTTATCTGGCGATGGAAAAATCAGCTCTAGGAAGAAGAAAGGGAGGCCTTTGCCCTGCAGTGGTACAACATAGGTTAAAAAATAACTCAGAACAACTCGCGTTCTTCGGGAAGTCAGCTTCGCTACCAGTTGCTGGCTAGCTAATTTTAACACGACGCACCGCATCTTGCTATCCAACATTTGCAATTTAGCTTCCAAAAATGTAAACAAAATTGTGTTTTTCTAAAAATAACTTTAAAACCTATGTTTTAAAGTTCAGTTTGCGCTACAACTTCATAAATTTTTAAGACTTTTTTATTGGTAAGTACCTACATTCTGAAATCAAATTAATTTACAACTGCTCAAAGTTGATATTTGTTTAAGTGTAAGTAACATCAAATGGAAACAAGGATTTGAACATCGAAAAAAGTGTTAGTCACTACAATAAACCTCCTGGAATTTATATAATATTATGTTGCAAATTTTTGTATAAAAGTATAGCGCGATCAGTCACAAATTCAAGTATGCTTCCACAATAAAACTTTAAACACCACACTGCAGTAAAGATCGTACCAAAGGCAAGTATTATCATAAAATCAATATTCGATATCTACATTTGAATACAAAAGTCTACATAAATATAAAAGTTTATCATATGCTTCTATTCCACCTTTCATTTCTCTTCAAAGAAGAATAAAGATATAGCGAAAATGGAATTTCATCATTACACCCAGCGAGTTTAATTTTGTATGTGTAATGTGAATGTTTTTATATCTATACCCTTTCAATATTCGTCTCTAAGCCGTGTGATGTATTTGGTTTCAATATACATAATTGAGACTTCAGAATAAAAATTTAATGTTTTATTTTTTCGCTTCGATAAAAAGCTATTTAAATAACGATAATGGTGTATTTCAAAAATAATAGGCAACCCACCTTTTTTATGCTAAGTTATAATTACCTAAGTGTCTGGTTAACTTGTATACCTTGCAGGCATTTTAAAGTAAAATAATCTTGGCTTTTCTTGCTCTATGCTTGCTGGGGCCATTTTTGGGAAAGTTGCGTTGTAGAAAAGGGATGGTCCTTTGTCTTGTATAAACTCCATCTTTCTCTCACATTAGAACAATGATGGCTCTATCACACTATAAACGGGGTATTAAACCCCTACAATGTACTATAAAGTTATAAGTTTACAACAATGCCGAAAAAGGCTTTTCTGCCTACGACAAAGTCTGCATATAAGTTTCAAGACAAATCCGTCCTACGTAGGGTTACCAACCTTCCGGTTTTGTCCGGACATATCCAGCTTTTTAGTCTCCCTTTCGGACTTTGCGTGGCCTTCTTATTTGTCCAGACTTTTAGACATAAGGGGACTTCTTAAGGAAATAAGAAAACAAAAACGATAACTGAAAAAATAAAGATCATAAATGTCCGGACTTTTTTGCAAACGTCCGGCTTTTTATCACGACTGTTTATTAGTCATATGCAAAAAAATAATAAAAAAATATCATAAAATATTTATTTTGCTTTGTGCATACATGAGATGACACATAAAGAACAAAAACAAAATAAGATGTAAAATATTTAAAAATAAAGAAGAATGGGCACATTGCTCGCAGAACAGATGACCGATGGGGCCAAAAGGTTCTGGCGTGGCAACCGCGTACTTGAAGACAGCGTTGGAAGGCCTCCCACAAGAGGCACTGATGATCTTGTGAACGCCGCCGGCGCCGCAGGAATCCGCTGGATGCGGGAAGCACAAAACCGGTCGAAGTTGCGGTGCTTGGGGAAGGCCTATGTCCAGAAGTGGACGACTTTCAGCTGAAATGATAATGCTGATGATTAAAGAAGAATAAAAACGATAAAAAGAGGCTTTACACTTCTTGCTGGCTAACACTTTTCAAATTTGGAAATGGTAACCCTAGTCTTACTTGGACTATTGCCAATCCATACTAATAAGGTCTACTTTCGTCCACAAAGTCCTAACCCTTTACTTGTTAGTTTTTATTCACTTTGTATTGTACGGAATAGAGGACTTAGTACTTTGGGATCTAGTTGGAAACCCAGGACGGAGTTCCCAAAGTAATTAACTAGTGTGTGTAACGCATAACATAGTAGTTTTATGAGAGAGAAAATAAAGTAAGACATAGCACTATTTTAAGTTTTATCTATGTCTAGTATACCTAGGTACTCTGTGCCCAGCTCCGGATAGAGGGGTATCTAGCTATCGCTATTGACCTATTCATCTTCTATCTATACTAATAATAAAGCTGAAGAGTTTGTTTGTTTGTTTAAACGCGCTAATCTCTGGAACTTCCTGTCGGATTTGTGAATACTTTTTGCATTTTATAGCCCAATTCTTGAGGATGGTTATAGGCTGTTTAATATCACGCTACGTCCCTTGGGAGCAAAAAGAGAATAAGGCAGAAATAACGCTAAGGGGAAAGAATTAATGCGACGTGTTGGGTAGGGGGCCGAGAGAGTTTAACCTTTTAACCGCTCTTGTCGTATTTATGCGACAGAGACATGCATGATTTTTTCGTTTTATTTTTGTCCTATTAACTGCGTGGTACAACTAAAACCATTGAAATAGAATAAAAACCTTTTTGACTATTTTTTAATCAATACAACGATTTCTCCTTATTTATTGTAGGTATTATTTTATCGATTTGTAGCCGGGCGCTAGGGGCACGGCAATGAATATTTAGCCAAACGACTTCCACGCGAACGAAGTCTTGGGCAGAAGCTAGTGTATTTATAACTACGAGTATAATCCGCGCGGAACTAGTTGGCCGCGCCTTAGGTATGTGAGCGGGGGGAAGGAGGGGCGGGGGCGCATTACTCAGTACGTGCCATAGATATCCGAGTACGTGCGTTGCGAACCGCCGCCTCACCCCTGTCCCCACTTCAGCGGCCAACTGGTTTCGCACTTTCTTTTTACTTGTAAGTTTAATATTAATGTTTTCATGCACATAAACCTTCCGGAATAAATTCTCTAAATGATCACACAGACATTCACGAAAAGCGACTTTAATTGTACTAGCAGCGCCCCGCGGTTTCACCCGCATAGGTTTCCCGTGGTAATATCAGGATAAAAACCATCCCATTAAGATGTTATGTGTGTTATGTTATGTGTGATATTACACATAACATCTTAATGTCATGGATTTCCGTAAAGTAACGCCTGATTCCATAATATAAAAACCATCCTATGTCCTTTCCCGGAACTCAAGCTATCTCTATACCAAATTTCATCTAAATCGGTTCAGCGGTTTAAGCGTGAACAGGTAACAGACAGACAGACACATTTTCGCATTTATAATATAACCGAACTTGACTTCTACCGAAATAATTGGTCCGCAATGTCTAAGTATCAATAACTTTTAATTCAGTAAACTGTAAACGTCTACAAGATGTCTTCACTGGAAAACGCAATCACTTGTAAAGCTTTTCACATCAATTTAATCGTTTACAAAAAGGTTAAAGGTTATTATTTTGATTTATCTTTCAAGTCAGTATTTATGTGCTATCAAATTAAATTCGAATCTCTTCGATAGATAACTAAAAGCCAAAGAGAGAAAAACGACCAAAGATGCAGTGACGTTCACAGAATTTTATTTGACGAATTGCCATCAGTGATCAGAATCATTAATATTTTATCTAAATCTCGAATAAATGTTCAAGAGAAAATATTCTCAGCAGCATATATAAAATAAGATGAAAACGTTTATACAGGGTGGGCAAAAAATCGTGGATCAAACGAAACAGGGCGATAGTTGGGGTTATTTACAGTAAAAAATAATAATAATAATAAAAAAAAAGTATCATCACTACAACAGTGCTTTTATGACAGTGGGTACCATGATTTATCAGTATTGGCACTTTTTTCAATATCTTTTAAGGCTCACGAAAAATTATTTGTAACTTTAGAACCTTACTGTAAACACTCAAATTGTCATTACTTTTAAGGAGATCAAGTTAGGGCTCTCGCACAAAAATATTTTTTACTACAAATAACCCCAACTATCGCCCTGTTTCGTTTAGTCCACGATTTTTTGCCCACCCTGTATATAAACGGTATATTTTATATTCAATTTATAACTTGACGTTTCATACATACTAAACCGTTTTAGATATCGTTGATTGTAACAAACAAAGACGCCTAAATCTACAGTTTTACATGAATGAGATTATTTTGTTGGATTTTTTAAAGTAAGTATTTCAACACAGTATTTTAAACTAAGGACATTTGCAATCTTCAAAAGAATTAGCATTGCCATTCAACGTGGCAATGCTGCCAGTCTTCTGGGCACGTTTCCGGATGACAGCGATGCGGACGAGTACTTCGACGCCTAAGTGTCCTTTGTTTTTTTTTTAAATTATTTGTATAGTAAGTTAGTTAGTCATTTATCTTAGTATCTAGTGTACGTATATTGTAATTATATGAAAATAAATATGCAATCTTTATTTTTAAGCAGTACAATTATGTTGACACTTCCTTGTATTTATATTTTCGTAGTAGCTATGTTTGTAAAGCAACATCCAAGTCGTTTCAAACGTCTAGCTGATGTATTTCTAAGATATAGGCGTGACAATAGTAAATTATGTCAATTAACGTGTCAAAATACTTTGGTGCGCAGAAGTGATTACTGTATACCCCAATTATTTACAATAAATTACCAAGTAGTTGGTTGGTTGTGGTTGGAGTTTTGTTGTTGGTTTGGAGAGGCTTGTGGCTAAATAATAACAGCCGCACGGGTCGATTGATCAGGTTAAGCTACGCTTCCCGCGGTTGGTTCGTGGATGGGTGACCATCTTTACATACCAAGACCCCTCCGTGTCTCGGAAAGCACGTTAAGCCGTTGGTCCCGGCTGTCATTCGTGGATCTTTGACAGTCGTTACGGGACCTCAGAAGCCCGAAAGTCTGACAACCAGTCTTACCAAGGGGTAACGTATTACCCAGTAACTGGGTTGTGGAGGTCAGATAGGCAGTCGCTCCATGTAAAATACTGGTATTCAGCTTCATCTGGTTAGACTGGAAGCCCACCCCAACTTAAAAAAAAGACTTAGAAAAGGCTAGGCAGATGATGAAGAGTTGGAAAGACTTACAACAGTGCTGTTCAAGAGTAGACTACGTTTTGTAATGGACAAAACGTACTACAGTGTGACTGAGTTTTTATCAGAGAAAATAATTGCCTGAATAGCTCTGGATTGATGGATCTGGGCTTTCAGTTAAACATAAGTTAATGCTAATAATATAAATGTTTGCATGCCGAATGGTAAAAAACACCCATCGTCCTTTGTAATAGATAAAACGTATAGTCTAATAGGTGACGGGATTTTTCATAACGATCATGGATACGGTTAGATTTACTTCAATGGGTGGCAGTCCCCTAATGTGAGTGATGTCGGTCTGCCTGCTCTCAGTGGTTGCAATTTCGAATTATAGCGCTTACAAGAGGCTTCATTGTTGCGAAAAATGAGTATGGCGAAAGTATGGCGTCTCCGCAGATGAATCAAGTTGGTCTGCCGGCTCTCAGTGGTTGCATTTCAAAGCTCATAATGCGAGCAAGACTGTTGAAAAAATAAAACGATAAGAGAAATTGACAATTTTAGTACCTATTCGAAGTATTGTGTCTCCACAGGTGAATCGAGTTGGTCTGCCGGCTCTCAGTGGTTGTATTTCAGAGCAATCATTGTGTATGTAAGACGCTTATTTGTGGAGAAAGCCTAAAAAATAAAATACATCGAAAAACGGGACAATAGGCGAATTTTTCAAGTGCACGCCGCGCCGGCCAGTGTCGTATCTGCAACGCAGACCCCCACCCTACGACTGTCAAGTAAGTTAGAGTAATGACGAATATGT
This sequence comes from Hydraecia micacea, assembly GCA_914767645.1. NCBI lineage: Eukaryota > Metazoa > Arthropoda > Insecta > Lepidoptera > Noctuidae > Hydraecia > Hydraecia micacea. The sequence goes on from OU611785.1 coordinate 5,444,274, forward strand.
GATTTCAGGAGACAAAAATTATCAGATTATATAGCAAGCTAAATTAAGAAAAATAACTGGAATTAATACTTTATTTATAAGTATTTATTATTTTTTTATACTTTATTTATATTCATTATTTTTTTATACTTTATTTATATGTATGAATTTAACACTATACTTATTATTTTTTTCAAGGAAGTTATAAACACTGCTATAAAATACTTTCTCAACCACTTTAGAGAATAAAGGTATTAACGCCACCGGTCTGTAGTTACTGACTTTTGTTTTGTCATCTTGTTTATGTAAGGGTTTGATAATGGAAACCTATAACTTTTGTGGAAAAACTTCATTTTGGATAATTTTATTTATAATATCACTTAGTATGGGCGCTATAATAGGCGCTATTGATTTAATTACCCTTATGTCAATATCGTCATAATCTGTACTGTTGGTGTTTTTAAGATTGTAGTTATATCTTTTGGTGTGGTTAGTTGTATAAATATAGATTTATATGATCCTAGTAATGTGTCCGTTTTAGTGTTGTAGCGGTATCTACAACGCCACATGCGAACAACGCGTCATACTGACGTCACGAAATCCTGCGTCTCGCAAGCAGAATTTACCGCGCAACTAGCATAGATCAACGGCCCGACAGGAATCATTGGGCAGTTGCCCGCCAGACACAACACCCGTCTGGTCGGAGGATCCTCTCTTTTCTATAGAGTATGAGTGAACTTTACACCCTGTTCCTCATGCCTCTATAGTGTTATTAATTATTGGCAAATTGTCGGCATTCGATTGAACTGAGTCTATAAAATAATCATTAAACTGTCTTGCTATCATTTCAGGATTTATTATACATTTGTCATTTACGTTAATTACATTTTTAGTCGTTTTAGGAATATTGGATTGCATAGAAAGTAATTACGTTCCAAGTTGCTTTAAACTTGTTAGTGCTTCTTGTTCCTATAAAATTGCTGTTCTGAGCCTTTTGTGTCAACTTGATCACTTTTTGATATCTCTTTGAAAATGAGATATCAAAAAGTGATTAAATTGACACTTGATTTTATATCGTAGATTTGACAAGTCGTGCTTAAATCCCAACAAAACAGTAAGTACAGCCATTATAAAATGACACAATGGGCGGTCTTGTCGCTAAAAGCGATAAAAAGCGCTTTGTTAAACAAACTGTACTGTTATTCAGCGAATATCTAGTTCATCAGCATTAAATTCAAGTTAGCTCAGAGATCCTTCCCGTTTCGTGATGGAAAAGCTCGGAAACCTTTCGTACTCCGCTTTTAAGCGCTTGGCTTTACTTATTAATTACGTTCAGTCATTCATTTGTTTCTATTACCGACACAAAGAGCAAGCGAGACGACGTCGCATTCCTTGGGGGGTTAAAATTTACTCATACAGAAGCTTGGAAAACAGTAAGGCTAGGCGCAAACGAGCCACCGGCCACAGCCACCGGTAGCCCAGCGACAAGCAGATTACATGATTTTTCATACTTTTTGTAAGAATTCGTCGCACACGTGTGGCCAATGACGGCCACCTGCTGCAGCAGTACTCAACACCGCAGCACGGGGCGACAGCCACCAGTGGTTGTGGCCAGTGGAACGTGTGTGCTTACCCTAAGTGAGCGCACACACGACCAAGTAAAAGAACGGACCGACAAATCGGTGAAAGAGAACATTAATTTGGATTAACGTTACTGCGGTGCACGCGTTCTAGAACTTATCTATCCGATTGCCAGTGACTATTGCCAGAAAAGCACGATAAGCCGTTGATTCAGGCTGTCATATGTAAATCTCTGACAGTCGTTACGGACCCGTATCGACTGTCAGTCTGACAACCATCTTACCTAAGAGTATCGTGTTACCTAGTAACTGGGTTGTAAAGGTCAGATTGGCAGTCGCTCCATGTAAAATACTGGTATTCAGCTCAGAATAGATTACAGATAAAAATCTAGAAAAAAAGATGCTGCAAATGAATGCAACACTAGAGTAAAAACATATACCCAAACACACTCACACTCTCCAACTCACACTCACACAAGTAAGTATGAGTTTCATAATCATATAAATGATTAGATTTTTGTTGATTTATATTTTGTTTCGATATTATCAATTATTATTTTGTTATTTAATTGATCTCACTGATTTTATTTTGCTTTGTTTGATCTTACGCTGATGGCAATGTATATTTTGAAGTGTTTATTTATAATTGATTTTAGTTTAGTTTTAGTTTTCCTGTCTTGCATTATTCACGGTGTGCCTCACTCTGTAAATGTCGCAATTCTGACCCTCAAAATACAAGTAAAGTCCTAGTTTAGTGGTCACCGTCCATTTTTTTCTTGTAAAAAATAATATGATTATCTATACAAATAAATAAAATTGGAGTGTCTGTTTGTAATATTAAAATAACCGCTTTTTACTAAATGCATAATATATGGATGTATACACGGTATATACCAAAATATATTTTTTAAAATTTTTGTCTGTCTGTCTGTTTGTTCCGGCTAATCTCTGAAACGGCTGGATCGATTTTAACGGGACTTTCACTGGCAGATAGCTGATGTAATAAGGAGTAACTTAGGTTACTTTTATTAAAAAAACAACTTGTAGTTAGGATAGGATTTCACGCGGATGAAGTCGCGGGCAGCAGCTACTTAATAAATAAATTTGATTTGCAGAAAAATTACCGTGATCTTCGCGATGGGTTCGAAATGGGACACTGACTCTTCAACTCTCTAAACTTTAGAGTCTAAAGCCTAATGTCGGCAGTAATTGTCGGACCGATTAAAACAAACCGTCTGCATTAGAGCTAAAAGCTTCTAAAATATTCTGACGACAGCAAATATATGTAGTCCTCTTTTTGCAACTTCAGATGTTTCTTTATATTACAATTGAAATGAAAAATGGAGAAATCTTATATTCTTTTGTTGTTCTGACGTAGCGCAATATTATTTTGTTGATATTGTACGAGTATGTTCAAGTTAAGGGGGAGTTACTTTTACGACACAGTGGAGAGATGATTCAGTTTTATCTACTGGATTCTGGGCACGTGTTTCGTGTTTAGGCTGTGGCATTGGTTCAGGTGGGGTTGGATAACCTTGAATCACTTTTGCATGTCTTTGAGGTCGTGGACCAAGTAACTAAATTCGTGGCAAATAATGTAATTTAATGTCCTGTGTTAACGTTAATAACTTTTCATACATATACATAGTGTTGTATAAAATCAAATTATTTTCTAACTGAACAGACAGCTGTGCTGCTGGGGAGTTTGTTCCGCCATTTCTTCTTCCCAGCGAAAGCACTAGGAAGTGGCGAAGGGCGGGCGTTTTGGGGGACTGTCTTATGTAATTTTGACGTTCGAAAAGTGCTGATTCTCAGCCTAGTTTGAATAAATGACTTTTGATTTTGATTTTGAAAAGAAAAAAGAAAGAAAAGTATGAAAGAGAAGTAAAAGAAGGGTGAAAGAGAAGTATGGATCCCAAATAAATTGTGATAAGGACAAGAGAATGATTCATTTTGTTTTTCTTTCTGCACCGATGGTCGTAAAACTAAGGCAAATTGTTAGATACTCAAACTAATATACAGGGTGGCGATTTAGAGAAAGTGCAACCACCGAAATATTGTTATTATATCTATTATTTCGGTAATCACGTGCATCCGTCAAGTGGCTGATTCAACGTGTCATTTTAAACAATTTATGAAACTCAAACCCGCATTGCATATGCATGCAACGCGGGTTTGAGTTTATCAAGTTTTTGACTATTTCCGCATGGAAATAGTCTAAGAGTCTACTGTGTTGTATAAGACTTTATATTTTTTTTTTTCATGAATCGGGCAAGACTTTTGTAGCGAAAGTTGTTTAAGATGACGGGTAAGATCACCCCTTTGACAGGTCCACGAGACTAAATCGCCACCCTGTAAGTATTATGTTTCTGCAATATATTTCTTAAAATTACGGAAATACATTATGTAATGTTCTTTATTCTACCTTGACCACTAACAGCCTTGTTTGCTGCCAAGACCAATGAAACTTAACATAAATCAGAGGTCTATATCCCGTGACACACAATGACCCAACATAGAAGCTTCCTTATCACCAGTAAGCCGTGTTTATGTGTTATCTTATCAAACAAACTAACGAAACTTTTGTACTAATAATATTATTGTAATGATTTTATGGGAATCTTTATTTTGACTGGGGACATAACTATGTATACATAGAAAAACGAATTACCAAATCAACAAGCCCATAACTATGGACTCGTTGATTTGGTAAATCGTTTTTCTTTTGTTCTAGGATTCAAGATAGACTATCTTTAGGTAATTTATTCTTTCGGGATTGGTATAACATTTTCTAGATGACATATTTGATTCGGCTCAGTGGTTCAAGCTCGGGAATATAGGATTGCTCAGGTACTTAGACAGATATAATATTTTTGCACACTACTTTTTCTTGTTTTCATCGGTTAAATCGATAGCGCGTCTGTGGTGTAAGATTTTTCTTTTATGAGTCAACATCAGCATGTTGACCGCCTCGTTAGCCTAGTGTTTGCAAGTGCTACTGCTGATCATGAGGTCCTGGGTTCGATTCCCAGGTAGCGAAATGTGTTATTGGATTTTCCAATCAGAAGTTTGTCAGCGGTAGTCCGGAGTCTGGATTTGTCCCCATTTGATGGCAATAGGGTCTCCTCCCATTACATGACTTAAACATAACTGGCGAAATGTAGGGGTACCTGCTATAGGGACACCTCTGCCTATAAATTCCCTCCGTCATAAATTACACGTGCCGGATATGTTAAGTCCCATGTTTATAAGGCGAGCCTATTGCTATCAACCCCTGCGCTACAGCACCGTAATTTCACTACAGTCTATTTACATAACAGTGAAAACATCGGTAAAATTTACCCTAAAAAACAGTCGCATTGAAATCCGCCATCTACTCCACATCACTGACACGTCCGTCTCTAAGTCACTGACACGTCCGTGTCTAAGTCACCGATACGTTCGTGTCTAAGTCACCGACACGTCCGTGTCTAAGTCACCGACACGTCCGTCTCTACGTCATCGACTCGGCTGAAAGCGTTGAGAATTCGGAGAATACTTACGGAAAAGGGTGATAATTTCATAACCCTCAAGTCTCTGGCGACATAATTTGAGCCTTGAACCTACTTTGTAGCTTAAATTCGTAACCATCCCGTGCAGTTGAATATTTAATCACGTTGACGAGTTTCATCACGGTTAGCTCTGTCTTGGATAAAGTATCTTTATCTAAAAAATACACACGTAATTGTTCAAGTTTTCACTTCTGTCGGCACTCCCGGAGTGCCATTTTTTTTTGTAATGTGCTTTTTGTTTGTGTTGAACAAACAATTTTTCTTTCTTTTTTTTCATTATCTTGTAGGTGAATGTACCTACTTCTTACTTATATTTACAGCTAAGGTTAGTAGGGGTAAGACAAGGTGCATATTTTTTTGCTTCAAAAGCTTGTAAATCTTCAATTTTTGAAAACATGATGAGAATAAATAAAATCCATCCTACTGATGCCGCCAAAAAATATAATTGTCTATTATCTATTAACCCTAGCTGAACTATACTTTAAAAACCATAGAGACAGTTGCAACAAAATAAACAAAAAGAGAATCTGTGGGCAACAAGTTAAAACCAACCAAAAATAGACTCCAGAGCGAAAGATTTTTTTAAATGAAACTTCTTAGACCGCGATCCGATAATTGGACGAGAAATTGAGAGTGAACTATGGACGCGTCACGGTTATGCGAATATAGTTACTTTTATATTTTTTTTCTCAGTGTATGTGTACAAACTGTCTTTAATTTTGTAATTGGTTTTAAACCGTTTTAATTAAAGAAAAAATTGTTTTAGAATTGACACTTCCATCACATTTTTTTTTAAATTTCACTTTTCTTTGTTCAATTTTGTAGAACAAAATCTGCCCTTGTTGGCAAGGGAAAACTTAGACCCAATTCACTTAGATCAAAACTATTAATATAGGTACTGATTAACTTGGATTAATCAGTATATTAATAGTTTTGATATCAGACAGAGCAGATGAGTTTGAACAGATCAGATAGACGCATAGATACCGATCTAGACTGACAGTGCATTAATTAGTGGACGTAGATGAGTAAAGTTAGTTAATATCTGCGCAATGGCCGCCCGAATATAGTTCGGCTAACTTTAGTTATTAAAGGTAGGTAGATTAGGTACAGTCACGAGCACAAATGCCTTGCACTTACGCTAAATTACGGCAAGCGTAGCGTTGGACGCCCGGCCCCCCAGGTAGATTGACCTACGACCTTAAGATGGTGGCTGAGACAGACTAAATGCGCGGCGGAAGGCGGAGGATAGGGTGTTGTGGCGCAGCCTGGGAGAGGCCTATGTCCAGCAGTGGACTGCAATAGGATGAGTTGATTGATTGACGCTAAATTAAATATCGATTATCTCGTGAAATAACGCTTGATATTTTGAGAAAAGACATATTTCATAATAGTCGATCGAACTGCCTATTCTTTTCCAAACTATGTTAGATTCGGCTTCCAGTCTAACTGGATACAGCTGAATACCAGTATTTTACATGAAGCGACTGCCTATCTGACCTCCATAACCCAGTTACTGGGTAACACGATAGGTATCCCTTGGTAAGTCTGGTTGTCAGACTTTCGGGCTTCTGACTACCCGTAACGACTGGCAAAGAACTACGAATGTCAGCCGCGACCAACGTTCCGAGGCACGGAGGGGTCTCTCGATATGTTATGAATCCCCATCGAATATGAATGAAACCCATCCACGAAGCGACCTCGGGACGCGTAGCTTAACCTTACTTTACCTATATGTTTGTAACACCATAAAATTTCTATCAATACTTTAGGAGAAAATCGTTTTTGAATCTTGCGTAAATGTAAAGTATTTATGCTCTTGACTGTACGTATAAGTTAGTTACAGTTGCTGCAAATCATGAACGGAGATCATTTGACTTTAAAATCATTCACACACGGTTTAAATTGCAATAACCCGTGCCAAAAACTAGGTAGGTAATACGATCGTGGGTATATTCCGTTGGATGATAATTTCTACCAAATGCAGCGACATTTTTATATTGGCAACATATTGATTAGACGCCATTTTATCGCCCGCCGTCCCTTTCGCTTTTGCTATATAAAAATACCACTGCGTTTAGTAGAAATTATCATCCAACGGAATATGTCCACTATCGTAATTGCCCTAGTAAACTATACTACTGAATTTAGTTGATGGTAAATCGTGCTTGTTGAATTATTAAGTATTTTAAGCTTTGTTTTCAATATCAGTGTAAAGATGATTGATTTTGTTACGAAAAGTTGAATTTTGATTACAATGCTAAAACTAAAAGTGACTTGACTAGTTTTGAAATATGATTGATAGCTTCGTTAACAAAAATCAGTTGACGAGGCGAGATCGCGAGATCTTCAAATATATCTTGGCTTTAAAAGGTTGACTTGAACCCAATTGATAATTTATGTAGTACCTCGCAACTGGCGTACGTGTATGACCCATTATCAATGACAATCTGAATCATTTTGACAGATTCTGCTAATCCATTGCTTCATATGTTCGAAATATTTGTTTGCTCAACAACGTAATTAACGCAATGAATGTTTTTGAACTGTCAAAATAAAAGCCATTCCTACTGTTAGTGTGTTACGCAATTACCCCGCTACATTTATGAACGTAAACGAGGCAAAAGAAGTATGTAATGATCGTATCAGCGGTGCTATTCTGTAAAAATCTCACCGTGAAAACTTGGGTGAAGTGAGCTTCAAGTGAGCTGTCAATAGTGTCAATCCCTAGCATCGGGTGGATTGACAGCTCACTTCAAGCTTGCACCTGAGTTTTCACGGTGAGATATTTACAGAATAGCACCGCAGGTGGTGTTCTGTAGTTTCTACCTACCCATATGAGAAGGCGTGAAATTATGTATTTATGTGTGAATCTTTTGCTTCAGTAGCATTATAAGTTAACATATAAACTATAATAATATGTACATTTATATGAAAAAATAAGCAAAGTAATCATAGGGCATCAAAGAATTCGTCCGCATCGCTGTCAAGAGGAACAGTGCCCAAAAGGCTGGCAGTATTGCCACGTTGTATGGCAATGCTAATTCTTTGGCCAAGAAATAGGCCAGTCCTCTGGTCACGTGAAGAGTCGACTAACCGCTTGGCGATATCTCGAAAAACTAAGTGGCCACTCGGACCCCATGGCCCTAGTAATTCAACCCCAAAGTATAACATTATAAGTTAGACGTTATTGATCCACACATGTTTATTTGGGCCCATTAAATCAATCAAAATAAACGAATGGAACTTGAAAAATCAGCTCCATTACCATCCTTGCAGACCCGGCAATCCTTCCACCAGAGCCTTTTTTCCCATAGATTCTTCATCTGGGAAGAATCATCCCAATTTCGAACATAAACGTAGTAGATATAAGTACAGGGTGGATTTTTGCGCCGGAACCGTAATTGTAGCTACAGGAAAACGGTTTCAGGAGATTGTCTTCAACTTTTTGAGAAATTGGATTCGGCATTCACAGTTTTTGAAAGAAAAAATTTTCAGCAAGTAAATGAGCATTTTTTGTTGCCGATCGATCCTGTTTTTTATAAGGATCAAAAAACTCTATCAGACCAACTATGTAGAAGAGAACTAAAAAAGTCAGAAATAGCAAAAAACTTTTCTCGTAGGAGATGAGACTCCCAACTTTCTTTTGTCATGATGGCGTATTTATTTATATATGTATAGTCACCAAATGAGATAAGTAACCAGGGTCGTCGGAAATAGTTGAAGTTTAGTAAGAAACCGATGGATGTTCTCGAATATATTAATAGAAAACAAACAGCTCATTTATCAAATTAAATTTCAGTCAACAACGTACATCGGTTTCTTACTAAACTTCAACTATATCCGACGATCCCGCACACTCATCTCTTTTGTTGACTGTACATAAATAAATGAAACAAACCCCATCTCACACACGACAAATCCGTATGTATCCGTTCACAAGAATCAGTACACAGTCTGTCTCACAAAACGCCTTCCTCGGCCACAAGACAGACGGGAAGCTTGATACGCTACGTACCACGAAATCGGTACAAGACAAGCCTTAACTTGCCCGGGCATGAAATTCTCGGAAAGGCAGAGCATAAATAACGGTGTTCAGTGTTGTTTGTTTTGATGCGGGGAAGACGAATCGCAGGTTTCGCAAAGTAAGAATTAAACGAGTATTTTGAAATTCACAAAACGTAAAACACTGGGTACTAAATTAAATAAATAATTAAGTATACAAATAAATACTAAAACAAAAGGACACGTAGGCGTCGCGGCACTCGTCCGCATCGCTGTTTTGAAATTATAAAAACTAAAAGCAAAAAGAGTATTGTAAGGATCAGAAGGCCAATTCTCGTAATTAAAAACGTTCAAAATCTAATAGAAGTCTCACCTCAGCGACAAACAAATGTCAAAAACTGGTCATAAATGTAGGTAAATTAAAAGTATTTTTGACAGATTGACACTGAGATTAGAATCCGAACGTTATAAAAAATACGGGAAATTGCTCTGGTGGTTTTCTGCCCATGGAAAAAAGTTGTGAGAACCTGTTTAAAAAAATGATGGCTTCCACTCAGGTACCGGTAGAAAAGAAGGATCCCAGTTAGATAAGGATCATCGATTAGAAACTTTTTAATCTCTTCCTACTTTCTGATCTTTTTCTCAGTCTATTACAACGCGCCATCTTCGCTGTAAAAAACAAAGAATTTTTGGCAATGCGACTCCCGACTCAAAATGCAGACGCAATGCAGGCCCATAAATAAAAATACGGACAACATAAACAAATTCCGAACGATTTCCTTCTTTGTCTTCGTAGCAGTTACCTACGCACACTCGTAACTCACATCCTTATCAAAACATTTCTGTTACCAAGATTCACATATCTTTAGAATAATGGTCGGAACATAGCTTTCGCTTCTGCCGTCCCCAAAGGAGGGAACGGAAGAGCCAATTTATAATGTAGGAGCATAACGTAAAATCTTCTACTATGTATATTTTGTAGGTCCCGGCTCACTCTAGGGAGAAAAATACATTCTACTACTAATTGCTCGAATGAATTAGTACGCGGGGTGCATACTACAGTTTCGTTTCGCGAATGTGTTTCGTTTTGTGTTTTTCTTTTGTTTTTTGGCTCTTTGTGGAGCTTTTACAGTTAATTGAATGGGATGCAATTACATGATTTGGCTTAACTTTTTCGGAGCGTTCGTAAATTCGTCTCGCTGCATCGTCTTGTCATCCTTTGAGGGACTGACGGAGAAGGAAAACATCGTGAGTAAATAATTATTAACTGAAATTTATATGATTACGAATATCTATAATTTTCCATATTGGTGCTTAAAAAGGTTATAAATATAATTAATGGTACCACACATTTAGCTGAACAAGGTCTAAGGTGCTCTATGATTTCTACGAGGTTTGGTACACTAAATTTATCAGTAAGATACGTATTTTCAACAGGAAGACGTTTCTGCCCTTGGTGCCCATCTGAAATACTTTTCCTAACGATACCCACAGGAGGCAGTAAGGTGGCTTATTATAACCTAGGGACCAAAATGTGAGTGAGATATACCGATGCAATTTTCGGACAAAGGACCATTTATCATGCGCTTTAAAAGTAAAATCTCGTGAGGAAATGCTACACTCAGAGAAAGATTTTACGTCTGTGTAAAAAGGTTTGCGTTGAAGAAACTACCTAGATATTCTCTTGAAACTTCTAAAAATTATACATCTCTATCACTGTTGCAATATGTTATATAAATATTTGCAGTTACCCCTAACAGTTCTGGAAACCGAAACATGAAGTTTATTTTTCCACATTTTATGCAGATAAAAATATGGCAGTGATTGAATTTGCTTGGAGATTTTTCCAAGTAATAAAATTAGTAATAAAAGTATGATTAACGATACAACCATTTCATAAACTGACTTAAAATTTTATTATAGCAGCTTGTTACTTCCCACTACAGGGCAAAATTTCTACATTCATATTTATTTTTTTAATTTATTTTATTAGGTTCACCAACAATAATTGATTACCTACACTAATACAACCGCATAATACATTTTTAAAAGTAAAATAACTGTGCATAAATTACTTATACGTAAACACAACATACATAAAACAAAGAATCAGAGAAATAAGCTAACTTTGTACTAATTAGGTAATACGGGTTGGTGTCCGCAACTCCACGTCTATACGCGTATTTTGCGCACAAGCTAATATTGATAAATTGGTAACATCGGTAAAAACTTACTTCTAAATGAAATTAAAATTTATGAAATTCTGATTAAAAATTATAAAATTAGTAACGTTCTTTGACATTATAACATTAATAAAATTGATAAGAAATTAAGTAAAAAAAAAAATAAACATCAATTAATAACATTAAGTAAATTCATAAAAAATAATAACATCGTGCCGATGTTATAGACATGAAATTAATATAAATGGAACTAGGATTAGTAATATTTATGGTGTACAGACGCCAGCACATCAAGCTACCCGAAACTGTCAAATTTTCCCAATCAACTTTGAACCTTATGCTTTAGCGATAAAGTTGAAAATCTATTAAAAAAAATTGACAGATTGTAGTAGCTTGATGTGCTGGCGTCTGTACATAATAAAGAGTATTTCTATTCTATCAAAAGCTTCTGATACAGATAAAGCACCAGCAATTAATCACCTCTTAAAATAACAAAGAATATTGTAAAAACAAAAAATAGAATGTATGTCCCACTGATTGAAGCAATTTAACAATATCGCAGTTTGTGTGCAATCGTCCGCTGGAGAATTCGTGCCTAAGCGACTCGTGCCAGATTTTAAATACTTCAACTGGCAACTTTTACCCAATTCCCACATCTAATCAGCAATTAGCGTACGTATTCAAACTCGTAAAGAACTCGAGAGCCGCTCGTATTAATACGTATTTATTAGTGTTGCTACATTATGACGGCTTTGCACTCGAAATTGGAGATTTAGATTTACGTACCAAAACGTAATTTCGTATGTTATTTGGTAGCTTTCGCGGACGTCAAAAATTATCGCACGGGAACGTACCACCTATGTTCTGACTCAGGTCGTGGTCTAGCTATGAGCTAAACATAGACATCCAACGAATGAAAAGGTTACGAAAAAAAAGGACAAAAAAAAACAAAAAGACCGGAAAACAAAGAAAAGAAAGGAAAAGGATAAAAAGAAGGGAAAGGAAAGGAAAAAGAAGGAGGGAAGGGGAAAGGGAAGGGGCAGAGGGGAAAGGAAAGGGGACAGTTACTTTCGCAAAGAAATTGTTTATTATAAAAAAGTAATTATACTCTTAGCTTCCATTTTCTAGGTACCCAGCACATCAAGGTACCCGAAACTGTCAAATTTTCCCAATCAACTTTGAACCTTATGCTTTAGAGATAAAGTTGAAAATCTATTAAAGAAATTTGACAGATTTTAGTAGCTTGATGTGCTGGCGTCTGACCTATAATATTAGTATGGAGTTATGGATTCGGAATATGAGGATTACAAACATAACATAACATCACGTCTGTATTTCCCGAAGGTTTAGACAGGTTTATTGGGATGCATGAAGAAGCCTCCTCGTATAGCGCAATTTGTTCCGTCTCATCAGCTCCAGTGCCTTAGGCATCTTCTGGGCACGCTCGTTCCAACATAGACCTCATCCATCGCTTTCCATCAGGCGTGATCGAGGTCAAGAGCGGGCCCATTCAGCAATAAAAAAGGTGTACCTATAATTACACAAACATTTCGCCAGTTATGTTTAAGTGTCATGTAGAGCAAGGCAAGCCTATTATTGCCATCAACCGGAGGAGGAGTCCGGATGAGGATTGTGTTTGGTCGAATTTCGTTGCTTCATCGATTCGTTTTTCTTAATAACGTATTCATTCGGGGCGTTAAGTCTACATAATTATACGAAATGAGAGACTGAACAAATAATCCAGTTACCTTTTGCAATTAATTTGGAAAATAAAACCTTTAGGTATGTCTATTTTAACATTTTCGGTAGGTAACATTTCTATTTATGAATCGCGTAATTGACGATGACGCAGTGTTTGATATTGACGATTCTATCTATTTAAATATTCAGGCGCTGCACAAACATTTTTGGCGTTCAATGTTCGTGAAATATTTAATATGTACTACTTTATTAGAGTGCTATAAAAAGCACAACATTAAAATTTTCAACATTATGAGGATTTCACGTTTGTGGCTGCTTTGCTGTATTTGCATCATGCAGTTTTTTTAAACACATCATTGATGGCGGCTGCATCATTTTATAAGAGTAGGTACTACCTACTTAGGTGATAAGGCGGATCACACACTACAACGCTCCAAGAAACGTGACGCGGCAAAACGGAGCGAAATTAATATTACCCGCGCGGAAACACATTTTTATTTTTGTACTAGCTGACCTTGACCTGACGGAAGGGTACCTTTCATCCCGAAAAAAAGTGCGACAATTGTGTGACAAAGTTCAATAGACACGTGGCGCCATCTATTATCATAATAACGTTATTGTTGTTTTCCTCGGGAACAGCACTTTTTTTCGGGATGAAAGGACGTACCCTATGTCCGTTTCTGTACACCTGACAACTTATATGCAAAATTTTTTCTTAACTTTTCAATAATGTTTTCTGCGCCCCGTCACGTGGCGCGTTATAGTGTGTGATCCGCCCAAGGTTCATCAACATGACTAAAAAAACGCTGGACTAAGTAAGTTAGATGTGCCTTAACCCTGCGGGCAATATAGGAATGTGTGCTTTAACTCAGATGAAACTTTTTAGGTATATCGGATTGCAAGATGTCGTCTAAAACTATTCTCAACTTAGTCTCTTATTTATGTACAGTGAACGTTAGGAGCGCCATCACAACAACCACAGCATAGCGTATCCTGAACCAAATTTTTTCGTATTCTTAACTGCTACTATTAAAGAGAAAAACGAAAAGTCGCAATTAGCAACGGGCAATATTGGCACCTTAAGACGAAAGCGCCAAGATAGCCCGCGAAATTTTTTTTTTCTAGTGTATATTTCACCGTCTAATTTAGTGCATCTCCTTTAAGATCAATCAACGATCAAACATTGTGACTCTATTTTCTGGGCCCCCCTGGGCCCCGGGGCCCCGGGAGTCTAGCACACAAACGACTTCATCAGTCAGGAAGTTCCTGCGCTATTTTTCATATCTTTATACAAACTTTTTTAATACGAGTACAAATTATGAATAAGAAATAAGCCTGTTGATGAACGGCGTCCTTGATTGTTTTGAAGCAATTAACCTTCAGCTATTCTGTCTCGTTTCTTTTCAAGTCCATCTAAAAAGTTTTTGATTATAAATAAAAGTGAGTTTCTGCAAATTACTAAACATACAACTGCCACTAAAATTGGATAATTTCTAAGTATTATTTTATTTACACGTAGCTGAGAAACGACACATAAATCTTATTTACCTAACGCTAAAACTTGTGTAAGTACTTTTTGATTAACTATCATTAAACAGGGAGGACCATATGTTAGGTCCAAAACTTACTATGAAAGTACATTATTTATAGTACTTCGGTGTAGTACGCACGGCTACACATCAAGCTATACAAAACCAGTATAAGCTGACTTCTGAATGTACGAAAAACCTATACAATGCAAGGTCAGCTAAAACTGGAAATGTATAGCTTGATGTGTCGCCGTGTGTACCAGAGGAGATTCAGGTCTATAAGACGATCAAGCATAATATTTCAGACCTCTAACTACGACACTTATTATCACAGAAAAGCAGGGAAAAAGCAGTTAAAAAAATAAAATAAAATTTTACAATACTGCAACAGAATACCCATTACCTAATAGGCTAGAATGTAATGTGAATAAAGTATCACCAATTGTGATAAAAGAAAAAGAAAAAAAAATACTGCAAAAGAATAGATCATAAAAAAAAGTTTAATTGAAATATATTGTCAGATTGTCGAGTTTATTATCAGTAGCCTGTTAATAGGCCCCTGCACCCAAATTGCGTAATACACTATCAATCACAATTTGAATCATTTTGTAGGTTATTGCTAATCCATAGCTTCATATTTTCGAAAAATTTGTCTGCTCAGCAATGTAAATAACGCAATGAGTGTTGTTGAATTGTCAAAATTACTGATAGTGTGTACGCAATTACCCAGCTGGTCAAAGATACTCGTATTCTCAATTTTATTCTCCTAACTGGTTTGGATGTTGTTGAAATGGCCGTTTCTTTTGTTTTCAATGTAGATTTAAGTATATTCTATGTTACACTTGCTTATGTTCTTGTTCATATATTTAGATGATTATTATTATGTTGACTTTAAGTGATTATTTCATTTTAAATGTGTGTCTGTGGTTTCGACACCACTAACTTTATTATTATTTGAATACTCTCGAGTAAAATGTAGCGAACCTACCCTCTTATTATAACATCCTATTGTAATGAAACCTATATTTACGAATAAATTTGATTTAAATTCTAGGTGTTACCCTAGATATCTTCCTAAGGCTCTGCTATCACTTCCTACAGCTTAATAATATTATATTTGTTACACGCCATTGATTTCGATTAATCCATCTATTGATACCGCCTTATCAATGTTACCCCATGCTACCCTGTGATAACTTACTCAATTTAGGCAGTAAACTATCTTAGCCCCAGCTGACGTAGGAACTACAGCAATATAATAATATCCCATATGTTTATTACAAACACCTGTCTTTAGGATGGCAGCATATTTTTAGGGCTAATTAATAACAGGTAAGGTTATGTCACGCATGCCGAGGTCGGTACGAGGATGGGTAACCATTAGTGACCATGTATCACATATAAGGTCAAAGGTGTAAACAACAATGGCCGCTCAAAATTTAACAAAATCGATATACAAGAACATTTATTATTATTAATGTTTGTTTTCGTCTGAATCTTCGAGCGAACTAGACGAAAACAAACATTACTTAAAATAAATGTTCTTCAAAATCGATATAAGTACATCGATTTTATTAAATTTCGAGCGGCCATTGTTGTTTACGTCTTTGGCAAATTTGGCGCGGCCGGACTTTAGATCTGTTAGATTGACAGTCGTCACTGGTTGTTAGAAGCCCGAAAGTCTGACAGTTACTTTTTATGACGTTATTTTGTGTCCATGGGATAATTGCCGACCTCCACAAAAGTTTGTTACTTTTATAATATCTTTCTCCCTAAACCAAAAAACATGATCAATGGTTTGGAAAATAGTGTGCATTCATTGAATAAATAAACTATCAAAAAAATGAATTTCAATAAATGTATTGTTTAGTTTTAAATCCCTGTTTGAGCCCCAAACAATTCATTGGTCAAAACTTGGAATATTTTTATGAAATAGAAAAATAAATTGTGTATGTGACGTGTTTATAAAAGCGTATTGGATTTCTATTTATTTGGAAAACGAAACCTATAATGGAACTAGAAATATAGGATAGACTAATTTTAAAGCTGCAAATTTCGATCAAGTGCAACCAGGTTTTCATTCTTATCATCCTGCAGCCAACGAGCATCAAAACCACATATAAGTACTAAATTATAAAACTTAGTAAATCTCTATGGGGATGGAAAAAATTAAAACTAATATTTACTTCATAGTAGTGCCGCCTTTTCAATTGAAGATGAGTCTCGAGAGCCGTTCAAAGACTTCATAATATGACCATGACCAGTAGATAAGTATGTACAGTTCAACCACATAAGGTATGCGCTTCGATAATCTCGAAGCGCATACCTAATTTCTTCAAAAATTCGAAGACGTGACGTTTACCAACCCGCACTGGGTCCGCGTGTTGAATTACAGCCCACTCCCTCTCATTGAGAGAAGACCTGTCTTCCAACAGTGAGAACATTATAGGCTATTGATGATACTATAAGAGATCTCATTATCGCGCATTCGTATTGCCGAAAATAGACGATGACTTCCGAAGCGCACACTTATTCTGGAAAATCTGTACCGCGGTATTACCATTTACCTGTCAAACCCATCAAGATCCAAAGCGGTTATTGCTAAACAACTAAAGCCATAATTAACAAATGCCAAAGAGAAAGCAGATATTAACAAAGTTTCAAATACTAATATCATCATATCTAAGCGAGTTGGTAATTGCAGAAACGGTTATTAAAGCACAGCTGTTTATTACTGGACAATTTCCCCGTATAATCCTATATTCAACTCAGTTGTACCCAAGGGAGCACGAGGACTAGCAACTAATTGTGAACCACATTGTAAACTAGTTGAGTAATTAGAACTTTTGTACTTTAGATACACATTTTTTTAAGTAAATATGTATATGAGATTTTGTCGTCTTCATTATGTTTTGTCTTAATTTGTTTTGTTTTCGGGGCGAACCTTTTAAAAGGCGCGCCGGGCTTTGGGTAAGGCCAATTCTCGTAATTTAAAACCTTTAAAATCTATTTGCAGTCCCATCTCAGCGAAAAATATATGTCAAAAACTTGTAGTAAATGTATTGTAATGATTTTTTAACAGATTGAGACTGATCAGACTGTGAATCTTCTTAAAATTACGAGAATTGCCCCTCTGGTAGTGTGCGATTTTTACCTCACTAGAACCACCCCGGTAGTCACCATCTACACATGGAAGGTGCACCGTTACCTCTCAAAAAACCGATCCGAAACTCCCTCTGTGCAACGCCTGATAGGACACATCGCTGGGGAGACTGTAAAGGGGTCCCCCCGGAACCTTACTATGCAAGTGTGCATGGCACCACGTGACCACAGTGTGCCGTCTTGCCTTGTTCATCACTAGGTAAACAAAAGGTTATAAAAAAAAAACAATAATCTTAGAAGTAGGTTTACAGACCTTTCAGCGTTATTTTCCCTCTGATTTAGCATCACTAACAAAATCAATGTAATCTTTATCGTCATTGCAATAAGGTAGTTTCGGGTTGCTGTCATTGACAAGTCTTTTAAAATTAAAGCGATCTTTATTTTCGTTTATATAAGGTTGCTATTGGGTTGGTCAAAGGTAAAGGATTTTAATAGGTCTGTCTTCTGCTTTGCGTATCGATGGCAATAAGTTCAATATAATATGCATAACTTCGTAAACATAACATCACGCCTTGTTTACCCGACCTGTGTCTGCGCGCACACTTGTGCACTATAATATCTCCCGCGCTGAAGGCTAGTCTCCATTGAGATTGGCCGCCGTGGCCGAAATACGGTCTGGAGGACTTTATTTATTTATAACTAGGTTGTAGAGGGCAGATAGGCAGTCACTCCATATAAGATACTGGTAATCAGCTGTATCCGGTTAGATTGGAAGCTGACCCCAACATAGTTGGAACAAGGCTAGGCAGATTTATTGCCGTCTCTAGACTATTCTGAGCTCTATGATATTACCGTACACCAAAATATCTCAATACTATTTATATTGACGTTTACCAGTCGCAAAGGTCAAAGCAATTCATTTACGAAACCAGTCTGACTTGTATTCGTCGATTAGATAATAATTTTAGCGTCAATACTTCACTGGTTGTCTCTGATAAAACGAGCTACGCTTCGAAGTAACAAGGGTCGACGATGAATATTGATTCTTTGTTAACATTGTTATTCATCAATTCATTGCATATTTTTATAGTAATTTACATTTGGGCCGAGTAGGTGTTGAAGTTTTGTATGGGACAGTTGAATTTTTTTTCACGATTACGATGTTAGTCCTATGGAGAAAGTTGTTCAGTTTGATGGTCTGTACCACACCCTTATATGTATATGATCACACATTTCTGATAGGTACATGCTGTAATTGACTACCAACTTAAATTGTCCGTATATTCAAATTATTACAACTTTCATATTGTAATGCGGCATATCGACGTATACTCCATTTGTTTAGGTCCTTGACTTCACAAGAAGCAACACCAAAACTATGGGTAAGACGTACGTCTTACCCATAGTTTAGGTGTTGCTTCTTAACTAATACACTACTAATAATAAAGCTGAAGAGTTTGTTTGTTTGAACGCGCTAATCTCCGGAACTACCGGTCCGATTTCAAAAATATTTTTGCATTTGATAGCCCAATTATTAAGGAACGCCTAAGTATAGCCTTTAGGCTATTTATCATCACAAAAACAAAAAAAGTCAGAAAGAAAGCTACGCGGAAACCAAGTAATAGAGCGCGGGCAGACGATGCGATGCGACGAGGCTCAAGAAATTTCACGCGAACGAAGTCCCGGGCAGAAACTATTCGAACATAAACAGAAATCAACTAGTTATCAATAGATCAATGAAAACTAAACGAAACCACTTGATGGCCCTACCAGATTTTAATGGCCTATGTATAGTAGTATAAGGCATAGTATAAGGCAGCACACCCAATATATCTTGACACCTAACAACACCGCTACATGCAAAAGCAAATGCCAAATTCAATACAAATTCTACAATACTTCCCTATTTAGCCGAAGACCATGATACGCAGGTCATTTAATGTTGATTCATTTGAGTGCTCGTATAATGATTGGCAAGCAAGGTCGCATTATGTTGGATACAAAGCAGCTCTTTCAAATTACCGATGTCTGGTAAACATTAAACGCTGATCAAATGCCTCGTAACTGTAGTTCTTTATTCAGTGTGACCTTCTAAATGTTCCGTACGTTTGTTGGTACTAGTTGATACAAAGCGGCATCATGTGCGTAACTTTGGTTGATTGATTATGACTGACGTTAGCTCTGATTTCTGGTTAATTTTATAGTTATTTTCCTTGTATTATTTAGGGTTCCGTACCCAAATGGTGCCAACGGGACCCTGTTACTAAGCCTCCGCTGTTCGTTCGTCCGTCCGTCTGTCAATCAGCGGGCTGTATCTCATGAACTGTAATAGGAAGGCAGTTGAAATGTTCACAGTGTGTATTTCTATTGCCGCTATAACAACAAATAATAACAATAAAATAAAGCTGAAAATTAAAGGGGGAAATGTGTTTTTTTAGCATAATTTGTCTTGTGGTCCGGAACCCTTCGTGTGTGAGTCCGACTCGCACTTGGCCGCTTTTTTAACTTTTAGGTACCTATGTTTGTGGTTCTAGGATTTAAAATAAAAACTTTTTTACAAAAAAAAAATCCGCCGACTTCCTGCCGAATTTTGCAAATCGGCTTATAAATAACGGAGAACTCTGAGGTAAAAAAAATAAAAAAACAAAAAAAAAAATCAACGGAATTGATAACCTCCTCCTTTTTTTGAAGTCGGTTATAAAAAAGAAGGTTCCAATGCTGGGGAAGCTTGTTGATGAGTGCAGAAGCAGCTGTTGGCTTCGTCATGAAAGCTAGCAATTACAGCAGGATTTTTGGCCTTACATTATGGAATGGTGTAACAAATTATGTACAGTTAACAAAAGAGATAAGTATACAGGATCGTCGGATATAGTTGTAGTTTCGTAAGAACCCGATAGATGTTGTCGACTGAAATTTAATTTGATAAATGAGCTGTTTGTTTTCTATTAATAAAATTAAATTTTATTCGAGAACATCCATCGGTTTCTTACTAAACTTCAACTATATCCGACGATCCTGCATACTTATCTCTTTTGCTGACTGTACATACTGGGGAATTAATTATGACATTTTGCCATGTAACAGCCATCTCATACAACTGTCAAAGAATGACAGTTGTGAATTGAATATACGGGAGGATGGTGTTAATTTGAAAAAAAAAAACATTTCCATGACTTTACAATTACATTTCCCTAAAACCAGTAACCAGTCTTGCCATAGGACATGGCATTACCCAGTAACAGGGTTGTGGAGGTCGGATAGGCAGTCGCTCCATGAAAAATACTTTTTTTTTATTATTGCTCAATGGACCCGCCCGCTCTTGACCTCGATCACGCCTGATGGAAAACGATGGATGAGGTCTAAGATGGAACAAGCGTGCCCAGGCACTGGAACTCCCACGCATCGACGAAACACAGAAGGCTGCTTGAAACCGGACTCCGGTGGGAGGGTGGTCGCAAACCAGACGGGCGATTGCCCTACCACCGCAAGGGAAGAATTGGCCAGTCAAATAAGGTGTTGGATGTGACTGTCCAGGATGCGCCGAGCGCTCTGTTCAATTGAGTAACTGGCGGAACAAACTGCGTTACACGAGGAGGATTCTTCATGCATCCCAAAAATACCCAAAATACTGGTATTCAGCTGCATCCGGTTAGACTGGAAGCCGACCCCAACATAGTTGGGAAAACGCTGGGCAGATAATGACTACATGTACATGTATGTGTGTGTGTGTGAGGTACATATTTCCCTAGAACCCTGCAAGTTAATATTCAAGAGCTTTGTGATTTCTTTAATTTAGTTATATGCGTTCTTGGTCGGCTTATAAACGAAATCACATTTAATTACTTACCTAACACGATATTCAATGTAAATCCAGAAGCAACTAAGTGAACAATTCTATTTGTCAGGCGCGGTTACACTAATGGCTATTAAACTGTTCAGTGCGGGATACACTGTTTATTCATGCAGGGTTATAACCATAGATATACGTGGTTATAACTAGGGATGCCTCGATACGCCTTTTTTGCCGATACGATAGCGATACCGATGCTCTTATAAAAATATCGGCGATACCGATACCGATACTATATCCTACTACTATTATTTGTATTTTAGACCGAGTAAACTCTTTATTTGCATGTAAAAATTGTAATTAATTCTTTTTGTATGCCTACAATAGGCTGATCATAGCGCACATTAACCTAAAACTTGTTCAACCAATGTACCTACCTATGTATCACAAATAAAATATTTCTGATTCTGATACGCTTATTGAATTAAAAAATGAAGGTAAAATAAATAAAACACAAGTCAGGTTACCCGAGTGCGAGGCCAAAGCGGGCGGGCGAATCAAGACACTGAATATAAAGCGCGGGGTTTCCCCGAGCATAGTTAGTTCGTGCCTCGTTTGCAACGAAATAGAGATGAGACAACACGCGCGTTTACATTTTTAAAGCGCGAAATTTGAAAAGTATCGTTGAATCGGCCATAAAAATATCGGCATCGGTATCGGATGCATCCCTAGTTATAACCCATAGCAACCTACCTTCCTACTTGATATGATCAATGTATTGAGGACTATTTTAGTTAAGATAGGAGCGGGTCTGAAGCAAAATGAAATTGGCAAATCTTGGGGAAAAAAATCTGAGTAGCTAGTGCACCAACCTTCCTAAAGGTCCTATTTGATATGATTAATTTGGGATCCCGCCATTTTGCGTAAAAGATTTTGACAAAATTTCGTTATCCAAACATATTTTAGCAACCTTTTTTTATACTAATGCACTATTCGGAATGATTTTAGTCCGCACATTTTCATTTGATCAAATTTTTACTCGGCAGAATATTACCAAGGATAATGTCATTAAGGCATTTGGTATTTAATCAAATGATTTATTACAGCGAACAATATTTGGACAATAAACATTTAGCCAAAAAATTTGTTCTGAAAAAAAAAATGTGCAAAAATATATTATTTTGGGAATTATCGTCGAACCGATGCCACCCGAGTTCACCCGACTTACGTTTCGTGCGTACTTCGGGTGACATCGGTCGCATGGTTGCGGTCGGTCGATAGGCGATGTAGGGTGCAAGTGCGAGCGAAGGGCACCCTGAGGTTAGGTTTGGTTAGGTTACTTTAAACCCTTTTCACAGAAATACATACCTTCCTACTTTTACTTTTATCAATTTATTGAGGAACATTTTGATTAAGAGCGGGCCTAAAGCAAAATTAAAAATTGGCAAAATTTAGGAATAAAATAAAATCAGAGTAACTACATGATATTTCCAAGTATTTTGTGGAACAGAAACATAAAATAATACCTTTTTTCTCAATACAAAAGCATCACGAAGTTACCTCTAATACCCACGCTTTTCAATTTGTACCTAATTACTATAGGCCGACCGCTTAACTGAGACGTTAGCTGAGGTAGCCGCGCGGTGCGGAAGGGGTGTGGTAACTTGATGCGAGAGCTCGGTGATACCGTCAACTTGTGACAACTATCACCCCTCCCACACCGCGCAGCTACCTTAGGCAACGTCTCAGTAAAGCGGTTGGCCTATAGTGACTAACAGTTAACACAAGACGATGTTTGTGAAGGGATTTTATAAAGTTCCGTAAATTTTTGGTTTTATTATGATAAAGCGCTGTAAGAGGGAAGCGCTAGGGTAGTCCGCGAAATTTGCATGTATATTGAACAAAATATGATTCGCGACCGTAACAAATAATGACTTTACAGAATTATAATCATGAATATCATCAATATACCCCCTAAGTCCATAATCCTATTGATTGATATTTCATGAAATAGGCATTCTCGATTATAATTATGTAAATACATACTTGTTACGCTCGCAAATCGTATTTTGTTGAATGTAAAACCGGAGACTGACCGGTAAATTGCAAAAACGTAAGAAAATTTGAATTTCGCTGGCTACCGTGGTGCATCCCCCCCCCGCCACCCTTAAGCAGTAACTACATTCTTATTGCGAGGAAAAAGTCATCTTCAGTCGCATGTAGCGGAACCGACAAGCATATTTTTAGTATACCTGTAAGCGACGCTATTGGAACTTTTTGACAAAAACCTTTTTTATATGTATAATGTAATTACTTTTTTTGCCTTTTAAAATGACAACTTTTGTTTTATGTGTGTTCTGTCATCGTCGTGAAAAAAGATACATTATATTTTTCTCTGCTATTTCCTTTATTAAAGTTATTTCTATTAATCTTCGTTTCTTCGTCACTTCGAGCCCTAAGACCATTACAGTTTTTGAAGCACTTCGAGTATTCATTGTTGCTGGTGGTGAATGAAACATTAGATCCGGCTAGGAGGACCAACTGTAATGGTCTTAGGGCTCGAAGTGACGAAGAAACGAAGATTAATAGAAATAACTTTAATAAAGGAAATAGCAGAGAAAAATATAATGTATCTTTTTTCACGACGATGACAGAACACACATAAAACAAAAGTTGTCATTTTAAAAGGCAAAAAAAGTAATTACATTATATAAAAAAGGTTTTTGTCAAAAAGTTCCAATAGCGTCGCTTACAATACCAGTGAAAACATTCTCAACGTTCTCGATTGAGATTTTTTTCTTGTAATCGTAGTTGTCGTTTCATGGCATTGGGCTGGACATAATTATCTGCCGCATTTCAGACGACCAATGGGTCAAACTTACGACCTAGTGGGTCCCACTTAATGGCAAGCGACATCGCGGCAGGCCCAGACGGAGATGGCGGGATGAGCTGGACTCTTTCAACAAGAACTTTTCCTTAGTAGCTTTAAACAGAAAGAAGTGGAAAGAGAGTTAGAAGGCCTTTGCCCTGCAGTGGGACATCACAGGCTTTCAATAATAATAATTTAATAATAATCGTAGTTCGTTTCGCTTGTAAAGGTTTTTATAAACCCTTGGAATATTTATTGCTCAGAGCGACACCTCTCATCAAATCATCGTCAAAAACGATTTGGAAGTTAAGCCGTGAGCATCTTTAAATAAACAAATTATTCTCACATCAAATTATTAAGCACATTCATCAGCAATGAGTTATTGAATGATGATTAAATTAAAAAGGGCTTTCCTTGGGCGGTAATAACATGTAACATACGAGTCGAACTTCTCTATATTGCCATACTACAGCACAAAAGAAAAACACAGAGCTGAATATGGTGGTTCGCCACCATATTCAGCTGAATATAGTGGCTTACCATCGTATTCAGCTCTGGTTATTTAAAGGTTAAAAGATTTTTATCAGACGACCATTGGAAGATTGAAATCTTGTAGACTCATTCTTCGAATTGTTGACCGTATTCTATTTTGTTAAGTACCTTGTACTTTTTGACAGTATAATCTACCGTGTATAGCTATTAACAGTGTACAGTGGTAATTGTAGTAACCGTGGAGTTTCTTGTTGGCTCTCCTCCATAGGAAACGACCAATTCGAACCGTGCACCTAGCTTCTGACGTTTTATAAGTGCTCATGCAGGTTTATTAGAATATCTGCTGGTCTTTGACATCAAAATGATCAAAATATTCCATAGGTAGGATCCAAAACCATAACTTCCCACAGTTACAAAGTTCCAACCAATTGAACCAAAACGGCACCGAAATTACCAAAAGTACCAAAACGCATGGAAATCCGATAAGTGTAATGAGTTGTAACGAAGGACATATGGACTTAATGTGTCTTTATGTCGGCCATCACACGTTAACGCGGTTAGGCGTCGATAAATGATTAAATGGGTTCCTGTTGAAACGTGCCGGCGGACCAGAGAATGCAATTAATACTTTCAACATGCTGATTACTATGCAGATGTATTTTTTATTGGTGTTGCTGTTGAAAGGTTTTGTTTTCAAGTAAGAAATAACTTGGCTAGTTGGTCGCAGTCTCATCTCAGCGACAAAGCGGCAGTCTTTAGGTCATTTAAGGTGCAGGTGAACGGACACTTAGGGACACTCCAGCAAGTGGCGCATGGTCTGATCAAAAGCACCGTACTAACACTCCTTGGATGGGTTCAAATTCAAATTCAAATCATTTATTTTCTCTTCACAAAACAATGGTATAATATAAATTTAGACAAGCCTAGAAACTAGTTTGTGAGAGACTGGTGTCTGCACTCTAGGAATACCTGTATAGCAGATCACCAGGGTCCCACCACACGGTATTATGAGAACATAAATTACTTATTTAATAAATGTGAAGGGATACAGAGCATAACATAAAATCAATGAGAACACAAAATATTATACTGTAGTCGATCGTGTTACCCAGTACTTTGTTGTGTAGGTCTGATAGACAGTCACTCCATGTAACATATCTCTATTACTCCTATATACTCCATGGAACACCAGTGTGTTCTGAATAGACTGGAAGCCGAACCCAACATAGTTAGGAAAAGACTAGGCATACGATAAAATACCTCTAAAAACTGAAAAGATTCACTAAAAAACAACCGACTTAAAAAAAAATACTACAATGTGGTAAATAACTTTAATTTCGGAAGTCGGTGTCAAAAACGAAAATTGGAATTTTGTAAAAAGTTATTATTTTTCACTTTTTAGTGTACAACTAAAAAGTGTTAAATAAAAACTACGTCACACAAATTCATTTAACACTAGTGCATTGAAAAATTTAAGACACCAACTAGAAGAATCGTCAAAATTCGCATAGAAATGCCGGAGATGTACATTTATGCATACGAGGTATATAAGAATAATTACCTAATGTATTATACACTAAAACCTTCCTGAAAGTAAAATTGCTTCATTAGTTTTTTAGAAATTCGCGGACATACAAATTACTTACATACATACGGGTCGAATACAGAACCTCCTTTTTTGCAGTCGGTTAAAAACAGTCGCGTCAAGCCTCAGATATAATCTAATTTAGCTCAATGTTATCTCCAAGGCCTTCTAGACCCTTGAGGCACACAGGTCGTAATCGCTGGGGTTAACGAACTCTACCTGTTGAATGTTGAATTACCTCTACTCAGGCAGAAGATCCCTCTAGTACTCGCTTATTAACTAAAGTAAGCATAAATTAAGCCGTGGTCGTGATTAAATCTGTTAATAGATAGCTATTTGTGGCTCTTTTGATTTATATGAAGTGTGGGTTGTAATGGGTTTCGTAGTCATTAGGCGTGATAATATGATCCGATTTCAGGGGTGTCAAAGGACACTTGGAGTTTGAAAGAATGGGCTTTGAAGGTCCGCGGCATATGTAGTGTCGCGCCATTTTGTTTTTTTTTTTTTTCATAATTGCGGCCTCGCATCAATCAACTCAGCCAATTACACTCCACTGCTGGACATAGGCCTCTCCCGAATGAGCACTCGTTCACCACACGAACTTTGCTGCGAGTCACGTCTCCACTCGACAACATTTGATGCTCAATTGCATGCTGCACGGAAACAAACAACAAGCCGCGCGCCAGCTGGCACGTCGCGCGCTTTTGTGCAAAGCTGCCGAACATGTTGAGCGTCACGTGTTGCGCGTCAGTTGTTGCCTAGTGGATACGAGGCTTGAAAGCTTTTATGATAGTAAAGCACATGTTTTGTACGAGATAAGTAGTAAAACCGATATCAGACACTTGTGAAGGTTCGTTTTTGTTTAATCCATAGAAATGTAAAAATATATCTATGGTTTAATCCACGTTCATACGATATTGACAAAATTATGAATGAACTTTTATCAACTCCTTTCAGTTTTCGATCATTCGGTGCCAAGTGCAGTGGTACCCTGGTGGCCACGGCCGCAACTTACGAGTTGTATGTAGGTCGTGGATTCGAACCAAGGCAGGCGCTGTAAATAAGGCCTGCTCAAAACGGTGAAGGAAAACATCGTGAGGAAACCTTCTAGAGGAAATGTTCTAGAACTAAAAACTCGAAGACATGTGACATTACCAACCCGCACTAGCTCGTACCTCGGAAGGTCCCGGCTGTCATTCTTTGATCTTTGACAGTCGTTACGGGTCGTCAGAAGCCCGAAAATCTGACAATCAGTCTTACCAAGGGGTATCCTCGTATTACCCAGTTACTGGGTTGTGAAAGTCAGATAGGCAATCGCTCCATCTAAAGTACTGATATTCAGTTGCATCCGGTTAGACTGGAAGCCGACCCCAACATAGTTGGAAAAAGGCTAGGCAGATGATGATGATGTTTGTCGCAAAAATAGAACAAACAAAGCTATTGGAATAAGTAATTTTATGAGGTATTCCACTCAGAGCACTGATTTGAACCGCACTTGGACGAACAGCACCTGAGCACTTCCACTAACCGCACTGAAACAAACTAAAACTCTATAGGCAGCAATGGTTGTAGTTTCCATTAGGTCGTTTCGCTTGCTTAGTACCTAAATTCTCAGACCATTTAGAGGTCAGATAAGTACTAAATAACATAAATTATTATTCCATTTAAATCATAAAGACGTTTAATTGAATAGAGTGGCCCTAAGTCTAGCAATATTATTCCACCCACGTTGTACCAATCCATTGAATACGGGTACTATGGAATGCAGAATGCCGAAGTTAGGTACAGTCAGGAGCGCATAAATACCTTAAACTTACGAAAAAATCCAAAGCGATTTGCTCGTGAAATGACGTTTACATGAAAAAATTATATTCTTAATACCTAGAATGTCATGTCGTGTAATTTAATTTCGTGATGGCTCAGTGGTTAAGGCTCGCCTCTTATGCACGAGGTTGTGGGTTAAAATTCGGGCAAGTACCAATGTATCTTTTTCAATTTATTTATATTTTCTGAGTTTATCGTGGACATTACTGACATTATTTATTATTTTATACTTTACTAGCTGAGCCCCGCGGTTTTAACCGCAAAAGTCTCGATCCCGTGGGAATATCGGGATAAAAGTATCCTATGTCCTTTCCCGGGACTCAAACTATCTCTATATTTTTTTTTTATCTAAATCGATTCAGCGGTTTAGGCATGAAAAAGTAACATACAGACAGACATTCAGAGTTACTTTCGAATTTATAATATTTGTATGGATTTGTTTCTTTACCTTTATTAATAGGATTTTTTATTTTATTTTATTGAAATAAATTGAAAATAATATAAATATTTATATATTGTATATTTCTATGGTATTCAGCTGCATCCGGTTAGACTGGAAGTCGACCCCAACATTGTTGGGAAAAAGCTAGGCAGATGATGATGATGATGATGATATTGTATATTTCTAATTAAAATAATTGTATTTAATAAAGGAATTTGGATGAAGGAAAACATCGTGAGGAAACCTGGACTTATAGGGGTTTATTTATAAACGTTGCTTAAAATTAAGAGACGTTTAATCATCAACAATGTATCGTGCAAGAGAGAACAGGCCCTTGTCTCAGTATAGCAATAATAAAAAAATAGGCTCGGACTCTCTAGAGGGGTCCATGGCTAAATAATAACAGCCGCACAGGTCGATCAATCAGGTTAAGCTACGCTTGCCGCGGTTGGTCTGTGGATGGGTGACCATCTTTACATACCGAGACCCCTCCGTGCCTCGGAAAGCACGTTAAGCCGTTGGTCCCGGCTGTCATTCGTGGATCTTTGACAGTCGTTACGGGTAGTCAGAAGCCCGAAAGTCTGACAACCAGTCTTACCAAGTGGTATCGTATTACCCAGTAACTGGGTTGTGGAGGTCAGATAGGCAGTCGCTCCATGTAAAATACTGGTATTCAGCTGCATCCGGTTGGACTGGAAGCCGACCCCAACATTGTTGGGAAAAGGCTAGACAGATGATGATAATGCTCGGACTCTCGGATTCTCTTACATTATTCCTTAATATTTAGGTTATGCAAAACATTACTATTTTATCAAGTTTTAACAGTAAAATGATAACAATAACAATACCTATAATTAGGATAATCTATTACGCTCGTTGTTAAAGAAGTTTTCATGTAAACCACTGAATGTGTACCGAAATGAATAATGCACAGCATTGCACAGCTCTTACTGCGCTGGTTTTTCATATTACTCTTTAACTTTCTACAATAACTTGAACTGAGTCACAAAGTTCTTTTCAACTAAAACTCCATCATTCAACTTTTAGTGAACGCTTGCAACCATAAAGGTATGCGTAATGAAAATTTTGCATGAGAATGAATCATCTTTTCATGTTTGAATTCAAGAAAAATTTACTCTTTTCATGTCGTCATGTTTTCGGAAACATTTAATAGGGATGAAAAATGTTAAAAATAACTTACCTACTTTACAAACAAAAGGGTTATGTGAGTAGGTTGGATAAAGAGATGGATATTTGAAAAGAGTAACCGTGGAGTTTCTTGCTCGCTCTTCTCCATAGGAAACGACCAATTGGAACCCTGCACCTAGCTTCTGACGTTTCGTAAGTGCCCATGTTGGTTTATGTGGAATAAAATATTTTGATTTGATTTGATTACACTATTCCAAGTCCCTTCACAACATCCAGTGGACCCTGACCAGCCAGCTCCGCGATCACCCTATTAACTGATTAATGTTTTTACCCACAGAGCCCAAAATGACTTTGAATGGCGAAGGTGACATAAGTTGTTGCGCCACCACCACTGAACTGTATTATACAAGGTCAGTGACCACGATACTAATAATGACATATGGAAACTGAAGATTTTCAATACGTCATTATTTATGTCGTGCTGCGAGGAAACGGTGTCACGTGACGCTTATGGTTTGTATGGACAGCGTTGACAATGCCGACTCTAGCAGCGGCCGCCGAGGCGTCTCCGTGCTTTGTTTTTGCAATCAGGCATGAGCTTGTATTTTCACATACTTCGTGCCGTGAGAAAGAAAGAACCCGACTCCACGTTGAGTATCAAAAAAGACTTCCGTAAGGATTTTACTCATAATGCCAAGTTGCTATAGACTTCTGATGGCCTTAGTGCAAATTTATACCTATTCGACCTTCGTTTTTAGTGAAAATGAATAAGCACTGTCTGGTGACAAAAATGGGAAACACAATTATTCCATGCAAGTGAATTATGGCAGAAGAGTCCTGAAGAGACCGCGTATCGGCAAGCATAGTGTGGGACCCCCAGCTATATGGACCAAGGACGTTAAGAAAGTGGCTGGGACAGACAGGATGCGGTAGGCGGAGGACAGGGTCTTG
This sequence comes from Hydraecia micacea, assembly GCA_914767645.1. Lineage (NCBI taxonomy): Eukaryota > Metazoa > Arthropoda > Insecta > Lepidoptera > Noctuidae > Hydraecia > Hydraecia micacea. The sequence goes on from OU611785.1 coordinate 5,475,006, forward strand.
TGGCGCATCCTTGGAAAGGCCTATGTGCAACAGACTTATAAGCTGAGTTGAAAACATTAAAGCGATCGAGTAAGTATAAAAACACGCACAAGGTTTCTATAGACTTCTATACTAATAAGGCTGTTTATTTTACAACACAACTTTGCGAACGTAAAGAGTTGAAGAAGTAACTTTATAACAACTAACCAGACCAGACTTCCATATAAATATCTCACTTTACTTGACTGGTAATTAGTGACCGGTACTTAAACACGTGATTGTACTCATGATAACAAACAACTTTTACTATGGGACCGAACCTGAAATTGCGAAAAAATATCTGCTGTTTAAAATAGAATAGAATAGAATACTCTTTATTATGTACACCATATAAATTACAGACATAAATATAGAAATTTTACAATGGGTGACACAATGGGCAGTCTTATCGCTAAAAGCGATCTTTTAAAGACAACCTACTACTCGTACTCGTTTTACTCGTTTATGTTCGCCTAACTGGTCAAAATGTATTGAACAGCAGATTTTTTTTTCGCGATTTCAGGTTTGGTCCCATAGTAAAAGTTGTTTGTTATCATGAGTACAATCACGTGTTTAGGTATCGGTCACTAATTACCAGTCACCCTATATACCCGTACAACTTAATGAGACGAATAAACTTAATTAATTAAGTGTTCACTAAGTTCCCAGATGTGTTACGAGTACTTAATAGTTTATTTGATTTCAAAGGATCAATTTAACTTAATAATCGGCTGGATGCGAGAACCACAGAACTGGTCGAAGTGCCGCTCCTTGAGGGACGCCTTTCTATGTCCATTGATTTGTTGCTGCTTTGCATATTAAACACTATTATTAATGGAAGTCGATTGCTGAATTCGTTAATTGCTTAGGAATCGTCAATATTTTCAGATCCTCAGACAAACACCCACAGGTCAGACTACCTACAGTATTTGTCTCTCCTTCCCCTTTTTAATCCATCCAAAGTTTGTCCTTAAAAGATGGCTCTTAGCGATAAGACCGCCCCTTGTGTCACCCATTGTAAAAATTCTATATTTATGTCTGTAATATATGGTGTATTCTATTATATGTACAGTTAACAAAAGAGATAAGTATGCAGGATCGTCGGATATAGTTGAAGTTTAGTAAGAAACCGATGTGATGAGCATAAATTGCTTAGAAACCATATTAAAGTAATCGAAATCGCAACCCGTGAAATAATTATAATTGAGTAGTTCCGGTGGCCATCTGTGGTCTTCATCATCAGTTCCACTTCACCAAATGGTGCTTTCCGAGAGCAAATGCACGAGTTACTATAAAAAATACCCAAATCGCTATAGTGTTGTGCCTATAATATTTGAAGGATTCCTTTGATTTCAAATCCTTTCAAATCCGTTCAATGGTTTAGGCGTGAAAAGGTAACATGGCAGACAGACAGACAGAGTTACTTTCGAATTTATAATATTAGTATGGATAAAATAAATAATTATAATAGGTATTTTATTGGCGGCAAGAGCAAACGTGCATTCCAGTAAGATGCTGGTAGGGATCATGACCGTACTTCCGGGATTGTCCTGATAGCCGTGGGATACCTCTCCACTCCTTATAAGTACCTCAGGATATGTATTGCCCCCTTGTCGCTACAACACTATGTGCTAGTGACCGTTTTCGGGGGCTCATTATTGAGTGTGCAAGTCACCCCCTGCCATTTAGTCTGTGTAATTTATATAAAACATTGCTCCGGTAGGGGGCATAGTCATTCCATAGTCCTAGATAACCAGTTCACTTTAGCCACCCAAAACCATAATCCAATATCTTTGTTTCCATATCCTGCAATAGTCCTACACAAACCGTCCTTGCACTTGCATAGTGCGAACAGGGATAATCGTCGGTTGGTGCCGCATTTAATTGAAAACGTCTAACGGGCCTCTACGAGTTGGCTTCCGCCCCTCGTGGGACCCAGGGTCCCGAGATATATCAAAGACACTTTCAATAATAGGTATAATTCCGTAAAAAAACCTATAAAAAATCTATTACGTTAGGATCAGTGTATAATTTATTATCCACGTGTAAAACTGTTTACTCTACATCTACGGCTTCATAACTGGAATTAGTGGAAGCAATTAATAAACAGAGTTTAAGTTGGTAAGCCCGGCTTTTGTCAGTTGTCAGTGTTGCCACCATCGCTACATGGGGCTTTGTTAAGCCAAGCGCACATTACAGCGCAGCGGGCCGCAACGCAACGCTTTTTCGTAGAATAAAAAAGTGCTGTGAGGCCCGCCTGTAGTGGGCGTTCGTTTATAGAAAATGCGAAAGTGATGAAGGAGGATTTTTGCAATGAGTTGCGTTGCGATGCGGCCCGACCTAAGAAAATGCGAAAGTGATGAAGGAGGATTTTTGCAATGCGTTGCGTTGCGATGCGGCCCGACCTATCTCCTTTATTAGTACCGTGTTCCAGTAACGCAGATAGTTTTATTGCATTAAACACAGCAATTCTTCGCCGCTGCTTTCAAAACGGTGAAGGAAAACATCGTGAGATCATGTCCTAGAACCAAAAAAATCCGAAATATTTGACATCCACCAACCCGCACTGGACCCGGTTGGTGGATTATAGCCTACTCCCTCTCACAGATAGTAGGCATGTGTCCCAGCAGTGGGAACATGATTATGATTATGCTAAACACAGCAAAACATAGTAAGTATGAAATATTAACTTACGACGAAAAATTAATTTTTAAACACAGATAAAAAATACAAACGTACAACGGTTAGGGATTTATAAAAGAACAAAATTAAAGTTCCAAAAGTCGGAACAAACTTCTTAAAAACAGTCAGAAGGTACGAAAATATTAACTAGAAAAACATGAACTAATCAATGTTAGAAAAGTTAAGAGAACTAATTTAAAAAGTTGTTGGAATATTAATTTTCCTTGTAAATCGCGTGTAATTAAGGTCGTCAGTCCATTTTTCAAAATGAAGTGAAGAGATCTATCTCATCAAACCGATGTTTCTGAGCAGTATAGTAGGTACAGGGCAGGGGTGTATATATCGCAGGGTGCTCTGGCTTAGATACTGGGACCAATTCGGCTCGCGCTTGGTTGTGATAAATGATTTATTTCTGTAAGTAGGTTTGTACAAACACTTTTACACGTCAATCATATTTTTTAAAACTAGATGGGGTCGGCGTTTCCTAGCCGACTGCTCTGAGAAGAAAGGCCGAAACAAACTCAGAGGTCACAGTCTATTTTAAAGTCCAGACATAATCTTGATCAGATCATATTGAGGACCATGTAGATTGGTGTCTGAAATGGTCTTTTGACGAAGAAAACAACAAAAATTTGAGTGGACCTGTCCCGTCAGTGCACGCATTTATCAGAACTTAAGGAGCTAAACGATTTGTTATTCACAGTTCCTACCTAACCTATGAACTGCCGAACAATTTACCTAATTGTTTTTAAAACACGCACGTCTGTTATTGCAACACTGATTTACGGCAGGCTTAGAACTACATTTTGGAATCCCTGGCCACCGAAAGGCGACATTCTTGCCACAGCTGCCCTAAAAGAAATGGGAGTTTCTGACTTTTCTATAGTCCATGGTAGTCATTCCGGAACTACATTTAAATTTCTGGGCAAGTAATTAAACGTTATCGATTAAAACCATTTGCCTAGCTGTTTGATTGAATAGCTGAATATAATTCAGGCGGCTAGTTGAACGGCGCCGTTTAGTTAAAAGCATAGAAATGTAAAAAACAGATCTATGGTTAAAAGGCTATGCTGTTAACTAAAAGGCTAATTAAGCTAGTTGGCTGTGACCTATACACCCACACTACACCAGTTAGGTATGTGTTACTCCTATGTAATATAGGGGGCGAACCTATTGCCATCAATCAGGTAAGTACAGCGACGATCTTCGCAGGCTGGCAGGTAGCAGCTGGATGAGACTTGCCGAAAATCGAGTTGAATGGCGTGCAATAGGAGAGACCTATGTCCAGCAGTGGACTGCTATAGGCTGATGATGATGATGATGAGGTAAGTACAGCCGCTGACAATAGCGGTCGACCACTTTTCACCCTTATGCCCTCGGTAATAAGGTTGAAAAGTGTTCCACCGCCAGTGTCCGCGATGGTACATATCAGCAGTGAGAGCAGTTGTGGCCCAGTGGTAAAAGCCGTGACTTACGAGTTGTAGGTAGTAGGTTCGAACCCGTGGGGTAATTGCGTAACACACTATCAGTAGCAATGGGTTTCATTTTGACAGTTCAACAACATTCATTGCGTTATTTACGTTGCTGCGCAAACAAATTTTTCGAACGTAATTACGTTCTGAATCATTTTGAAGGATATTGCTAATGCATTGTATTGGAAACCGACATGTCCTAGAATCAAATATTCGAAGACATGTGACCTCTACCAATCCGCACCGGGCCCGCGTGGTGGATTACGGCCCATTCCCTCTCACAGAGAGAGAGGATGAAAAATACCATAAAGAGAAATGACATAGTGCTAATGGTTTATTTGGAAGTCACCTAGCCGACCTACAGCATAATCTGAGCCGCGTAAACATGGGTTTTAAAGAGCGAAACGCCCACGTGAAGAATAAATAACTCTTTGACCTTCACATTGTAAGCCTAAAAACTTTGACATTTATGCTGACATTGTGTGCAGAAATACAGACGGATGAACGCTGAAAAATTTTATCCGTGACGTCATTTATTTAGGAATAGCGAAACCCACGACATGTTTGGAAGAACATAAAAAAATCTATACATTATTTTTCTGAAAAGGGAGGACTAGGTAAATGCACACATACCTACACAAAGAGATTGCAGGTGACAACGATAAGATAGATACTAAAAATTAGTTTAAATAAACCCAGATGAAGTTTAAACCTTGATGAAAATGGGTCATATTTGCTCATAAGCGAGCTAGTCCGTTATTACTTCAATTGTAATTTTAAGCTTTATGCATAACAAATGAGGTCACACACTCTGGCACAAGGTCTTGGACATTCAGTCATACATAAAAATAAATAAAGAAAAAAATAACAAAGAAGGTTAGAAAATGTTTCCATAGGATTACTCTTGATTCAATTGTTTTTTTGCAGACAGGCCGACCTGGCATAGTGGATTCTAGGAGACACCCAGATCAAAATATTAGGTACCTAGTTATAATTAGTCTCCCTTTTGATCGAGAACCATTTCAGCGATGGACGTTTACTAGTTTACGACATCAGTTTGTGATAACATAATATTTTATAAACTCTGTTTACACAATTACCCTTTGAACTGTCAAGGCCCCCTTTAAACAGAAGAGATAAGGAGGATAAAAGGCCGGCCATATTTTACACTTAAAACTTTGCCTTTGAAATATTGCAACAACCCAACCAACCACAACGTTTGTGATTGGTTATCGCCATAGAAATGTAAAAAAGTTATCGCATTATAGAGTGAACAATAATGAGTGAACGGAAGCTGCTGACAGTGCAACGCACTGATATTAAACTGGGTTGGTGAAAGCTAGACTTTTACAACGGTCTAACAAGTTGCATACACCTATACATAATAATGTCATGTGGCTAAAGCGACCGGACAACAGATGACTAAAGGCTTCCGCACACAGGCGCGATGCGACAGCACGACGCGACGCGACGCGACTCTACCGACCAGAATCGCGTCGCAGCGTCGTCGCTTCACGGCATGCTTTCTTTGGTAAGTGGGAATATTGTCTGGGTAGGTAGTGTAGTTCTGATACTGTCGTTGTATGAGAGACTGCAATAAAAAAAGTTGCCAAAACTACAATGCAGAAAAATCTGAAAGTCTCAATTGATGAAGTGATGTGACATGGCATATTTATTCGTGCATAGCACGTAATACTCGCACATTTTTCCAATCGCAGTTCTGGGAACATATTATGGATATTGTACAATACAAAAAAAAGCCTTTGCAATATTCACATAAAATAAAAATATTGTGTAGTGCAGGATATGTGGGAAGTAACTATTTATCGTCGAAAAAGGCTTGTAAAACTGTATTAGAACTAGTTCGTAAATAGACTACGTGACCGGTTTAACTCGATACGAAATTGCAGAAGATAATAATAAAATAGAATTTTCTCATAATCCCAGAAAAAAGTGTGAACCACGACCCTTTTGAGGTGGTCCGATGCTCTGATCCGTTTCGTCACGCACGCATTTACGCGCTTTCTGTATCGAGTTTACACGCGAGTCGATCTCGTCTCGATCTCGACATTCGATTCGATTCATTCATTCAGTTTGCGAGCGATCGCCGCGTGGTGTAGACGTGTTGCGTGCGTCACTTTCCCGCGACTTTACCGCCATTCTGTTTTCGTAGTGTTGAGAAAACTTAAAAACAGTGATGTTTTGTGCAACAATGACGTTGTTCAGTGTAAACTTTTTGTGATATTCGTGACTGCAATAGAAGTGTCAATAAAAGTGTTTGGGAAGTTGTGAAGTTATTTTACGTCACGGATTTACCAAGTTGACCGGCGTTTTGTGTAAGTACTAAGTACCTACCAACTTATTCGTATTTTAATGAAGTTTTGTATTAGTTTCAGTAGCATAAGGATTTGTTAATCGCGTTGGTTCGTTGATTTCTTTATTAGTTGCGTTATCTGAATATTGGAAATACTAAGTTATCGCAGTCTTTTCGGTTGACTAACGCCACGTTTTATCACGGATTCTAGATTCTAGTAGGTGTCGGACATGTTGAAGACTAAAGTACACAATCATGCATTTTTTGTGATCACGATAAGTGCTATAAATGAATAAGGAATCATGTGTTATCATAACGCGATAAGATTGCGTGCTGGTAACAGTTTATAGGTCAATATTGCATTTTCTTGAGATTCAATAAGTAGGTAAGTGAGTAAGTTATCTTCGTAATTTGACATTATTAGGTACCTACCTACCTACCTACATCAATGACTTGCTAGATAAGTAGGTATTTAAAGTACGATTCTTAAATACATTTTATATTATTTATAGCTTTCGACCGCCCCCCTAAGACTACCCACTGACCCTACTAAGTGGGGAACTAAAACACAAACAATACAAACGAAACAAAATAATACAAACAAAATATAAAAACAATGTCAACCATTGACCTCGGACATTATACGTAAACATTCAAACTCGTAAATACATAATTAAACACTATTACACAACAGTATCAACAATTCTTATATTAAAAATAATAGGTTGTAGGTCAGGTAATTACTGCATTGCCATCAAGTTAGACTGCGGGCCCACCCGGAACATCATTTTATTCCTACCTACCATGTTTTTATTTTGTACCTACCTTCATTTCTTTCTGTCTGGCGAAGTACATAGATATGTGGGTTTTTCTACCACTGTCATTCTATCTATGGTCATTCTCGAATTATCTCCTAAGGGTGTTTACATAAAGAAACAGGTTTCTGGTGCAGGTGGTGCAGGCGAGTCTGTGCGGGTCGGTCAGTACCGATCGGTGCGGGTGAAATAGTCCCAACATTATCTTGTGCGTTCACACATAAAGAAACAGGCAAAACATGTAGGTAACCGTTTCGTTTCCTTCCGAAGATCAACCTGCAGAGACCTGTACCCCGGTACAGGTCACAAAGAAGCGGGTTTTCAGTCCCAACTCGGGAGTTGGGACTGAAAACCCGCTTCTTTATGTAAGCACATTGTTATTGAAAAAAAAAATTAAAATTAATATTTTTTAAACTTTTATTTTAATTAAGTACTTATCTACACACTATTATACAACAGTTTTATTATTCCTATATTGGAAAATGATGGGCAGTAATTGCTGCATTTGCCATTTAAAAATTTCAAGTTACGCGTTTCTAAACGTCTTTCATTCCTACCATCTTTTTATTTCTACCTTTTTTTTTCTTTTATACTTGAATAGCTAAGTAAGGTCCGACCGCGGCAGATTTGCCAAAGCTGTAAACAACAATGGCCGCTCGAAATTGAATAAAATCGATATAATCTTAATCAGCCTACAATGTTCCCACTGCTGGGACACAGGCCTCCTCTCGTCGAGAGGGAGTGGGCCGTAATCCACCACGCAGGCCCAGTGCGGGTTGGCAGATGTCACATGGCTTCAAATTTTTTAGTTCTAGGACATGCCGATTTCCTCACGATGTTTTCCTTCACCGTTTTGAGAGCAGCTTTTTGAATAATTTACACAAAGAAAAGCGCCTGTCTGGGTTCGAACCTACGACCTACAACTCGTCGACAACTACAAAATCGATATACAAGAACATTATCTTAAGTAATGTTTGTTTTCGTCTAAATCTTAGAGTTAACTAGACGAAAACAAATTCTAAAATTTGTTGTATGAATAGATAATTAGATACACCTCATATTATGTACTAGCCTGCCTATCAGACCTACGATTGATAGCCTAGGTCTATCACAAACACCATTTACAGCTTGATTAGTGTTACTCATTAGTAACAGTACATTGCGCACTAATGAAGCGAGTGCATATTTATAGGTAATCATGGTAAACACCTGCAGATCAATGCACTTTAAATAAGGTGTCGACCGAGCTACTAATTACCTATCTATTTAAATCTACATAAAAAAACTGAGTAAAAGGGTCTTGATACGGACCGACAGACAGACGGACAACAAAGTGATCCTATAAGGGGTCAGTTTTTTCCTTTTGAGATACGGATCCCTAAAAATTATCACTAGCAACTTGCCACTCAAACTTAAAAATGAAATCATTTTAAGACACTTTTGAACTGTTAAGAGTTTATTTGCTCATAGTTCATTTACAGAAAAAATAATAAATATTGTGTTGCTGTTACAATGGTTAAAGTACATTACCTACAGTCAAGAGTTGGTCAGTTAGTCAGACAGTTGAAGTACGGTTTCCGTGGTTGAAGCTAGTTGTGACAAAAAAATTGCAACCTAACGATAGGTATATTGAGTCAACTCATAATATTTTATACGTAATGTTTACCTACTTGAAAAAGTACCTAAATTATATTTTAAATTTAGGCATAAATTGCACCAATTTTATTAATTTATCGACCTCGTATTCCTTAACATGAAAGTATAAGGAAAAAAAAGAAATACACCTAGACAAGTTAATCTTACCGTTTCGTCACATAGGCGTTTCCACATTAATCTAAAGCCCAGTACAAACCAAAAACATTTGATCAACAATCTTCAATCAGATCTTACAAGCATTTCACTCTTCGACGGTTTTACGACGCAGTAAAAAGCAAAAAAAAAAAGCAATAACCTGTGGCGGAGAAATACACCATAGACTCTGTTATTGTTGATTGTACGCCGAGATTGTGGGGGCTGACCCAAAAACCCGAGGTTTTGTCATACTTTCTCAATAGCCCAGCACTTCAATGATTCAACCAAAAAAAGGGATGAGTGAAACTGCTTGATCGCTCCACCCTTTCGAAGTTTTGATGCTCAAGAATTTTTGGTGGCGAGAGCAATTCACAAATCGAACATGTTAGATTGCGGTGAACGCCAATTTTGTTACTGGCTTTTGTGTAAGACCACTTAACATTTTTAGTGTGAGTTAGTATAGAAAACTCAGGATATTATAGACATAACGTTAGATATTTAAAAGTTCAAATTAAACCACCAGGATTTTGCCTACGCCCCTGAGACGTAGGCGAGAGTTTTATGTATGTATGTTTATTCGAACTTTTTAATATCCAATTTAGTTTTAAAAAAGGTACTTAGGTTAATTAAATAGGTACGGTTAACAAAAGAGATAAGTCGATCGTCGGATATAGTTGAAGTTTAATAAGACACCGATGGATGTTCTCGAATAAAATTTATTTAAATTAATAGAAAACAAACAGCTCATTTATCTAATAAAATTTCAGTCGGCAACATCCATCGGTTTCTTACTAAACTTCAACTATATCCGACGATCCTGCATACTTATCTCTTTTGTTGGCTGTACCTACTTATAAATAACTTTTATTTGGGATAACTTTTTCCTGTAGTGTCGAAAAATCTCGGCAAAACCGCGATATCCGACACGGAAAACCGAAATGTCTAGCTACTAATTATACGGGCGAAGATACATGGAGGAAATTAATTGATCTCATTTGTTAGTCACACCACTAAGGCAAAAGCTTGTATTCCACAGCCATAAAGGAAGGAAGGTCTACAAAAACAAAATGCCAAGATATTTTCTTGAACAAAAAAGTTGATGTCTCTAGCAAAATGAAGTCTAGAATATTCCTTCCAGTTTTGAACTCCTTGCAAAATATTAGCAAAAAATTCTTTGTAATTTAAATAGCAATCGCATGTTCATAGACAAGGAAATCTTAAGACGAACTGAAAATGCCTGGAGGAGCTACTGGTCCATGAAAGAGCTTATGAAAGGAAATCTGCCTTTGACACTAAAGCGAAAAATTATGGACATGTGCATCCTTCCCATTCTGACCTATGGATCCCAGACATGGTCTTTGACAAACATTCAAAAGTCCAAACTCAAGGTTTGCCAACGTGCAATGGAGCGCAGTATTCTAGGCGTCAAATTGACAGACCATATTCGCAACACCACACTGCGTTCCAAAACACAAATTACTGACGTTGCTCAAAAAGCCGCTAAACTGAAGTGAGACTGGGCTGGCCACGTCTGCCGTATGCCCAATAAGCTGTGGGCCAAAATAACCACCACGTGGAGCCCTGACACAGGTAGAAGGCGTCGCGGCAGACCCCGAAGAAGATGGCGGGACGAGCTGGACAAAACAAACGACTTGTGGTCCACTTTAGCCCTGGATCGAAAGAACTGGAAGTCATGGGGAGAGGCCTTTGCCCAGCAGTGGGATGATGCAGGCTAACAGTAACAGTATGTTCAAGAGACGTTGAACTTCAATTCTCTGCAAGAAATGACAGGTCGTCTTTAATAACGTTACAAAACAGTAATTTTGTAGAAGATAAATTGAGGAAACAGATGGAGGGAATGAGATTATTTAGGATTAGTAGACGTTTTTAAAAACCACCTGAAAAAAAGACATAAAAGTATGGTCTATGGGTGAGGTAAGGTGTCTTTGAGGAAAATAAACAACAAATTCGAATAACAGATGTTTGCGCGACGCATTAAAAGATATGATACTTTTAACATTGGCATACTTTTGTTATCCACTTTACTGTGCCCGCGACTTCGTTCGCGTGCGTGTCGGAAAATAAATTGGATTTTATAGGTTTTTTTTGTTACAATTATAAGTAGGTACCTACCGTATATAGTTTCATATGCATTTAGTAAAAAGTTGTTATTTTGACATTACAAACATCAATTGTATTTATTTGCGTATATAACAACTTTTATTAAGGGGGTAATCACGGTAATGTTATACGTACCTAAACCGTTATTAAGCAATATTTTATCAGTTTGCAATCATCACGCTAAACAATCTGGTACAAAATCAGTTCAATACTATTTATTGCAATCAAATCGGTGTAATAGTGTCTTTTGGTCTGTGCTAAATAAATATATTTCTTTCTTTTCTTTTTATTCCTTCTTTTGTTTTAATCTTTTTGGTATCGCCAATTATTTTGCTAACTGTACTAGGAGTCTAGGATGTCCCACGCATAGATGTGACTACATTCAATCCAGGTTGGATATGAATTTTACCAAATTGCGTGGTGGCCCAGTGGTAACGGCCCCGACTTACGAGTTGTAGGTCGTGGGTTCGAAACCAGGCAGGCGCTTTACTATGTGTAATTTATTTCATCACCACTGCTCTCAAAAACGGCGAAAAGAAACATCGTGAGGAAACCGGGCATGTCCTAGAACCAAAAATTTGAAGACTGGGCCCGCGTGACCCTCTTACTGAGAGGGGGCTTGTGTCCCAGCAGTGGGAACGTTATATGCTGATTGTTGTATTATATCATAATACCATGTTCAAGATATAAAATATTTCCTTTACGTAATAATGACTGGCATTGCCGAGGTGTAAATTGTGAGGTAACTGCATAACAAGGTCAATGTCGTTAGGCAGCCAATCGGAACGATTCGTCTCGATTTATAAAAGCACGTGTTTATTAATAGGTTTTATGTCCTATATGACATCGGCTTATGATATCTATAATAGACGAGGATACCTATATAACATTACGCCTGTACTTTCTAAAGGGTTAGGTAGATGTTATGTTAAGTCCCATGTAATGGGGGCGAGCCTATTGCCATCAATCGGGCACAAACCCAGACTGCAGGACTGCAGAAATTCCAGATGGAAAAACCCTATAAAACTTTGCCCGACCCGGTAATCGAATCCAGGACCTCATGCTCAGCAGTAAGGCTTGCGACCAATATACCAACGAGGTTGTCAACGAACGTTTGAACGAGGTTTGTCCAACATGGATGATTAAGTATTTAAATCGGTAAAAGAATTTTGCTTTTATGCTCTTTGTTACCTTGAAAAAACTGAGAGTATAATACGTACCTATTACCAACAATATGATATAGTATTATAAGGTAGCTAGGCTGTCGTTGACTACAATAGAAAATCTTGAAAAATTGTTATCCCACGAACATTATTTTGCGGGAAAACTCCAAGGATAAAACATAGTTCAGGAAAGATTTTAATTTAACTTTCGTTTATTAAAAAACTAGTGACCCGTCCTTGCTTCGCATGGTCGCATGGTTGTTACGACTAGTCAAAACATCGAAATTTCTATATGAATACATATATTATTATCCGGTTAGACTGGAAGCCGACCCTAAAATAGTTGGGAAAAGACTAGACAGAGGATGGTGAATACATTTACATTATGTAACACATAAACTTTCCGAAATAAATTTTCTCAATGATGGTGAAAACAGCTTCTAAATCCGTTGCGTAGTTTAGTAGATGAACAACGCGGTCACTCAGACGAGACACGAAAAGTGTTCAATTTATTTTCATATGTTTATAAATTTATATATAATAGAAAAATTGTGTATAACCCAAACAAAAATAACACCAGTAACTAAAGATGACTTTATAGCCCGCGCTTTGATCTTAAGATGTGTTTGTCCTACATTTTAAATGCTTTTAGAAGACGTCATTATTACGGGATGGGCACATCTTCAACATTAATAAAGTCGACAGCACTATCTGTTCTTTATTTATATATAATTAAACATGTTACAGCAGGTACGCAGAGCAGTGATAGCTTTCATTTCATCACCATTGCTCTCAAAACGGTGATGGAAAATATTGTGAGGAAACTGCATGACCTAGAACCAAAAATTCTAAGATACGAGTATGTGACGTCCACCAACCCGCACTGGGCCCGCGTGGCTTATTATGGCCCATTCCCTCTCACAGAGAGGAGGCCTGTGTCCCAGCAGCGGGAACAGAATAGGCTGATTATGCTATGTTACAGCCATCTTGTCTCAAAACTTGAATACCTAGACAAAATTGATATTCTATCAGCGATAAAGATCAAAATCAAAAGTCTTTCATTCAAACTAGGCTGAGAATCAGCACTTTTTTAAACTCGAAATTACATAAAACAGTCCCCCAAAACGCCTGCGCTAGGAAGAAGTGGCGCAACAAACTCCCCATCAGCACAGCCGTCTGTTCAGTTAGAAGAACTTGATGATGGAAAACTCAAAAAATGTATTGGATTGACATTTAAGTTACTTAAAAGATTATGTCTTTCCTGTAGAAATCGTTTGGGAAATACGAAACGCTTTGAAAGCAATTGCCACTAGTCTAGATATTATATCCTCAAAAATAATACCCATCTCAACGCCGGCTGTCGCTGAAAACCAGCGTTGGGGCTCTGTATCGCATAGGGTCGTAGCATGGCCGTTTTGCGTGGATGTATCGCATATTTTCCTCCAACTTGTTGTTTCTGTTCTTTATCTGCGTCATGTTTTACCGTATTTTTTTTTTTCTTCTGGGGCACAGTTGGGTACCAACCCCGACGTAGTGTGCGTGCTAAATATTCAAAGGTCACGAAAATTACTGTATTCAAAGACCCTAATTTAAAGTAAGGTATTCCTCCCTCAATATTCTTGTTTGATGTCTATTAATTTATGTCAATATTTATCTTCAATTATCATTATTTGGGTTTTGTAAAGATCAGAGAGGTAGGTATCCAAATCAGTTATTTACTTAACTGTATAGATTTCAGTTAATGTTTGGCTGATATTTTTGAAATCAATACAGAGCGGATAATTACGAAAAAATACAGGAATTAAATCAAGGTCTCTTCATGAATATTGATGAATAGTATTAAATTGTTTTTACCCATTCTTTCGCATATGTAACAAATTTATATTGTGCCTCTTTTACTTCCATGTTTACGAATAGGTAGTTGAATTGCCGACAACGTCATCAAATCATTATCATGATGTAGCATCTTCCCATTGAAATATAATAATAGCTGATGTGAAATATTGTCTAATATCTAAGATATTGGGGAAAATATGCTGTTTGGTTTGCACAACATCAGATTCACCGCATAACTTTAGATGTAATCTGCATAAGTGAGCCAGCAGCCAGCACCATTCGTTTCGAAGTCACTCAGATCCTTTAAAACAAAGATAAAACTTTAATAATTAGTAAAATTCTTTCTCTTGGTCTTTTATCTGCGTTATTCTCGATTTCTCTTCCGTGTTCCGTATCATAATCATCAGAAAATTTTCACGGTCTGTCTTCAGTATTTTTAGTTGGTGGCTTACTAACTAAAGGTTTGCTCCATTTACACGGTGCAAGTTTATTGTCTGCAGCATACCATATAATTGAAGCAACAATTAACTGGCACCGTCTAAACAACACCTACATACAATTGTTGCACGATACGGGCAAGTTAGTTGCCGTTGAAAACTGATATAGGTGTAAACTGTAAACAGCACGTACAATAAAATCGCATTCAATTCTGGCAATTTTCTGGCTTATGATTTCTTGGCTGAAAATTGTATATCATTCAACAATATGAGCGAAGGAAAAAAGTAAAAAAAATCTTGAGAAACGAAAACTTGACGCAGCAATACTTGCTTGCAATAATGGCCTTAGTGTAAACAGAAGTCGCATGTGAATGCCAAAACTTGCATTCAATTATTGTATGCCATCTTATGGAAATCACGCGTTAAATACTTGCATGCCATTCTTGAATGGCCATAATTGAACGTACTTTATGGCATGCGATTATTGCTCTTGAACATTCCAGAAAATTGCACAGTGTAAATGGGGCTTTAGTGTGACTTAGACAAATGTTTTTGCTGAACGCCAAAATGTGTGTACTAACCTCATCTTGTTTGCTACACATCGTGTTGCTTCAAGACTAGATATCGGGCTTGCTGTTTCAGGTTTATAGGCGTAACAGTATATTATTATGTCATAAAAAGAAAAAGCTATGTACTTACTTGGGTAAGTACATAGAGATTGGTCTCATGTTTAGTTCTGATGAAAGCTGTACCATCCAGTTTAATATTCTCGAGGCGTCTAGTAGGAACATGAGCGCTTGGTATTTTCGTTCTTTTATGGTCACTAAACGAAATGAAAATATATATCGCACAAAACCAACATTTTATCTTGCTTGAAATCCTCTATTGTGGAACTAAGGGCGAATATCACCAATGATACTACGCGACCGCGTTCAAGAACTGACAGTGTCAATATTCCACAACAATGATGACATTGGCAGTTCTTTAACGTGGTTTAGTTGTGTTTATTGCGTTCAGTATCGTTAGTGAAATTCGCCATAATAGCTTGGCCACGACCTTGCCGCTATCAGCGGCAGCTTAGCGCGGGGCGGCGAGCGGTAAAAACAAATATACGAAAATGTATGAACCATCCCACGACGCACCGCTCGCAGCGTCAACGCCAGCAGTGCATTTGACAGACACCGCGCCGCTTGCCGCTAAGCCAAAAGTCGTGGCCGGGCGGTAAGAGTCCAAAAACTGTTGCCTAAGCGTTTTCTCTGTTTGTCCAGAAAAAATAATTAGGTATACACAGAATAAAAAAGTAAGTGTTCATTACAACGCGATCCCGCATAAAGGGAAGTGAAATTTTACTACTGGGTCCATTTTCCTTATGGCAAGTAAGCTTGAGGGACGATGGATATAAAACCATGTATGTGGTCGTTGTCCTGCATTACCTACTTTGCGTTTAAACAAAGGAACATAAAAATAAAATAATATTTCTCATACATTTTTGTAAGCTGTCTTCAACATTGGATGAGAAAAGCTGATGGTGATGATATATCATCATCGCCTTCAGCTCTCCGTCTAGATCTGGGGGCACCGGAGTGCCCCCGCCAAGACGAGCCAAGCGAAGCGCAAGGGCACTACCTACTTTTGCTCGAAGAGCTTCGTCGTTTTTTTTTGAACCCTCATAACTTGAGTTTGGATTATACCAGAAAAACTTATTAACCTTTTAACCGCCTGACTTTATATCAGTTGTCGTGCCCCCAGCGCCCGAAAAAAAAAAAGAAAAAACGAAAAATAAATACCGATTAAACGAGCTGTGATGATGTAATGTAATAATAATACAGATTAAACGAGCTGTCGTATATATGTATACGACCCTGGCGGAATGGACACGAAAATATTTGTCGGATTAATCCGGCGTATGCATAGCTCTTATACTTTAGATTTTATTGATATATACAATAACTGACGTTGATACGTTCTGATGTTCACTTACATCATCTGACCGCCAAGTTGCCAAAAAATCAGGTATGAAAAAAAAAATATTGGCCATAATACATTTATTATGGCCAATATTTTTTTTTTCATACCTGATTTTTTTTTTTATTTGAAAAATGCTGTAAATATTTACATAATATGAGCTAACATTTAAACTATAATAATATGTACATTTATATGAAATAATTTAATTTCATATTCTGTGTCTCGTAATGTTAATTATTTTCCATACCTACTCTTACTATTATATAGAATCATGTTTTTCTAACTGAACAGACAGATGTGCTGTTGGGGAGTTTGTTGCAACACTTCTTCCCAGCGAAAGCACTAGAAAGTGGTGAAGGGTGGGCGTTTAGGGGGACTGTCTTATGTAATTTTGATGTTCGAAAAATACTGATTCCCAGCCTAATTCGAATAAATGAATTTTAGGTATTTTACTATAGACAATAGCAGTTTTGTAACTGCTATCACCAAGACTTTCTTTATCACAGTTTTTAGTATAACCTACAAGTTCCTACTGATATCCGAAACTCGACGTCTGACTTTTCCGCTGTCAAGTCGCCTCTACGTTCTTCATGCAAATTACTTAGCCAATTAGCAAAGTGACGTTGTAAGTTAATAACTGCATCTCAATTTACTATTCTGGGTCAAAGTATCAATAGTTAATGGCATCACGTTTAAATTAGAACAAAACAATTAAACTCGTGCACCATAAACAATTTAGATTAAGATGAAGTTTGACACCAAACTAATGAGGTCTTGACATATAGTTCTGATTACACTATGGCACTAATAGATAATTGAACTAGATTTATGTAATTTATTTATATCATCGTGCATCGTTCTCACATGCATAATTTCTAACGTGAATGATATATTTTGTAACCATATTATTTTTATTTAAAAGAATGTCCGTGGAGTTTCTTGCCCGTTCTTCTCCATAGGTACCTACTATGCTTTGGAATGGGCTATTAGCTACATCTTTCTGACTGACCGACCCCTTGACAATTCAAAAGTGCCTGTAATTGGTTTATTTGAAATAAATACTTTGAGTTTATATAATATTGTTTACTAGTAATTGTGCCCGCGACTTTGTCTCATGCATACTGGATTTCATGGCTTTAATTTTTTTTGACGCGGAGCCCTTTTTATTTTCCTAAAATTAAAGTAAACTAAGTTACTCCTTATAACATTAACTATCTTCAAGTCCCGTCAAAATCGGTCCAGCCGTTTCGTAGATTAGCCGGAACAAACAGACAGACAGATAAATATAAAAAAAAAAATGTTTTCGTATACTTTCATATCCACTTATAAACAGCTGTTATTTTGATATAACATCAATTTCTGGCATAACGAGATTATGCTAGAAATCTAAACAATTTGAATAGGTACGTTTTAGAACAGAGTTTTTATTCGATTACCTTCTTTTGAATGTTCTGGCACACTGCATTTGTATATTTTATGCGTATGAACTCTGGAGCTTTTTATGAAGTCGTTTGCCGACCGCCATTCTTGTTTAAAATATTCAACACCCGGAACAACAAAGCGAGACCTTACAAAAAAGTATTTCAAAACTTCTATCGAGATTCATGAAAATTTCGGGGCGAATATATAAATATTTAAAGAAGTTGATAACTGTAAAAATCGGTGTCAACAATCTTGCAAATGGAGATTTGGAGATCCCTTCGACTAACATTCGATGAATAAAACAATGATTTATAACGGGAGAACAGCTGTAAGGAAAATTCAACACATTTTTTTTTTGTATTCATATAATTTTACTTCCTTTGGGGCTATTTGTGATTCCGAATGATAAAAAGCGATTGAGGCGAATTTTTTGTTAAATAAAACGTTGACTGAAGACGGAAAAATATAGATTTTAATAGCGGCTGCGATTATTCATGTAAATTGGAATATTTTAGCTTAATCATTTGAAGAAAATATTACGTAATACTTACGTACATCAAAGTTGAATATTCGTGATAAATCGTCCAAATGAGGTTGTTTTGTTAGAACTAGTGGAGTGAATTCTCATCTATACGTCAACTTGATGGTAGTATTTGATCTCTTGACCTCTTTTTAGCCAGAGGGTCAGTCCTTCGTTTGTCGCATCGCAGTCAAATTGGAACTTTAATTCTGAAACTTGTATTTTCGGAACGGTTCCCATTTTCATCAATCGCTCGCTGGTTTTAACTTTTAGTTTAGAATTTCCAAAATTTAAATCCTCTCACATTTTAGGTTCCAGTTGAATTCTCGCAGTTGGTTAAACGAATCCACCGGCAACCGCCAGCTACACACATTCTTTTTTAAAAACAAATTCATCGCGTACTTTCTTTAAAATATTTGTGTGTAGTACATCGATTGTGTAATACCACTATTTTTAAATGTTCCATTTGAGTTCTGGCTGTGTTCCAAACTGACCAAAAATTTGTGTTTTGTGGACATAATACCACAGATTACTGAATAGTTACTACGTAAATAATACTGTCCAGAGTTCTGGACAAGCCGTCACAAGTGTTGATAACAGACAGTTTGTTTAGGTGTGAACCCCAAAGTGCTAACTCTATTATGAAGTTACCAAGTTAGTATTTGTTTCGTTACTTTTGTTTAGGTAATCAACGAGTTCTTTGTTTTGTGAGCTTTCGTGTTTCGTGGTCTGATGATAATAAAGATGACGATTCTTGTTTGAAGTTTCTGATGAGTTTAATCCCTGCTTAAAAGTAACTCTGATTAGCATAAAGATGTGAACTAGGTTTAACATCACGCCTGCATTCATCGAAGGGGCAAGCAGAGGTGTCCCTAATGTATAACACACCCACATTTCACTAGTTATATTATTATTTGAGTTGTGTTTGTTTGTTTACAGTTATATCATAAGATTTTGGAGTCAATAGGTTTGCCCTTGGTATACGCGACAAAACGGTTTCTTTTTTATTATACTGTAGTTCTGACTACGTAAACCTGCCAACACAAAACTGAAGCAAACAAAGTGCCGATGAAAGTCTCGAAAAATCTTCAAAAACAGGTCTCAGTATTTACGTGCCCTAAGGGAGAAAATGGCGTAACTTGCGCAGTTTTCCTTATTATGAATGAACACTCAAACAATAAATGATGAATCAAAACAAATACATTTGTCAGGTCTAGTTGTTCATGTATGTAAGCAGAAATTGACGCAATCCAGATAGCTGTCCATGCAAATAAAAACATGTTTATTTGCGGGTAGTTCGAAAAGATGACATACAACTACAAGGTCTAACGGGAATTCGTAAAATGTCACGGACTTATTTATGGCAGCGTGTGACGTCAGTTCATTCATTACAATACACCCATATACCTACTTAAATGGTAGTATTGAAAACATTGTTTTTTCCTTGTAGAGTTACGTAGTTGTGGTTTTAAAAGGTCAATGTCATTCAAGTATAGAATTAGCGTTTTCGCTCATTATGTGATTCACATAAAAACGGCTTTAGTCATGAAGATATTTTTGAGGATAGGTAGGTACACTTACCAAAAGAGATAAGTAACAAGGGTTGTCGGACATAGTTGAAGTTTCGTAAGAAATCGATGAATATTTTCGAATGAAATTTAATTTGATTGATAAACTGTTTGTTTTCTATTCATTAAATAAAATTTTATTCAAAAACATCCACCGGTTTTTTACTAAACTTCAACTATATTGTATATCCGACGACCCCTGGTTACTTATCTCCTTTGGTGACCGTACACAGTATTTCTGTATTTAATGGAAATGAGGAAAATTGAGAAATACCTATTTTAATCACCGCTAGCTGTGCCCGCGACTTCGTTCGCGTGTATTTCGGAAAACAAATTGAATTTTTTGCGCGGAACCACAATTCTTTTTCTAAAATAAAAGTCATCATCAGCTATCTGCCAGTGAAAACCCCCTCAAAATCCGTCCAGCCGTTTCGGAGATTAGCCGGAACAAACAGACAGACACACAAAAATTCTAAAATTTGATTTTTTGTTTTATGTACCATATATACTTTCATATTATGCATTAACTAAGAAGATGTTATTTTGACGTTACAAACAGACACTTCAATTTTATTTATTTGTATAGATGTAGGTATAGATAAACCAGAAGATCCTGGCAGCTGGATGAACATGAACTGTGAAGATGTAGGTACCATCGCGGACACTGGCGGTGGACCACTTTTCAACCTTATTACCAAGGGCGTAAGGGTGGAAAGTGGTCGATCGCCGTTGTCCGCGGCTGTACATGCAGATATCCTCATTTCAAACCTAGTTTAAACCCTCGATTGCGCGGTATTTGCAGTTCCAGCATTTACAGAAAATCAAGATACCTGTTACATAATATCCCAAATGAGAATTCAAACGCATCGATATGCCGAGACGTACGTCCATTTTAGACCCTAATTAATAGCTTAGCAGATTAGGGTGCACCTGCACCCTAATGTACCTATGTACTTAATTACACTTCCCACCAAACGTTATTAAAGCCCGTTCACACGACGGTCGTCCGTTACATAATATTTTCTGAACCGTTAAACTTGGGCCATTCGGGCAATTTTGGTAACGTGGTTTTCCTGGATCCGATACCGCCGACTCGTGTGAGAACGCTCGTACAAATATGTACATACGACATCAGCCATCACCGCAGAAAAAACGTATCGTGAAATTAACGTACCGTAAAAATAACAAACAGTTTTCATGCGAACGGGCTGTTAAGTTTCAGTGGTGAGAAATATGGATAATCGTGGAGGGTAGACTTGTAACTTTTTACGTAACTACACATGTTCTATGTGAGAGGGTTTGCTTTTCGCACTTAGTCCTTCAGGTGGGCCATGGCGGCCGTCGGTGGTTATCCCAACCTCTCCAGAAGTTGATTAGGTCTCATTCTGGGAAAGCAGCAGGGTTATTGCGTAACACACAGCAGCAATGGCTTTTATTTTAACAGTTCAACAACATTCATTACGTAATTTTCGTTGTTGAGCAGAGAAATTTTTCGAACATATGAAGCAATGGATTAGCAATATCCTTCAAAATGATTTAGATTGTGATTGAAAGTGTGTTACACAATTAGGTTGCTGGTCTGTTTAGAACCGCAACTACACATAATAAAGGTATTCTAAACTAAACACGAATGTAGTTGTAACGAAGTAACCTAAATGTTTCTTACTATTAGCTCCAGTGAGTAATGGGCGAATGTAGTCAAGTGTTGGCACAAGTATCTGAAACATTCACTGCATTTTCGATACTGTTTATTATCTCTTCGTGTGTGTATCATTATCCACGGAGAATAGCCGCAGTCCCGCTGAACCATGTCTAGGTTGAGAACCTAAGTATGGTTTGTCCACCATTGAGAATATTTTTTTTCTAGAGAACCCCCATTTTTTGTTTACTTACCATCTGTCGCGAATCTATTGTCACCGTTATATTTAAACGTGTACTATTATATAGTCGTAAGACAGGATATGTATAATTTTCTGTGAGTTTTGTTCTGCCCCCTGAAAGTCTCAATCGCCATCTACTGGGCGTTTATATGTATAGCCCACTTTGAGAACCTATGCGCTAAACCGTCTGTAAACGCGTTGTGGGGTTAGGGCCTGTTTCACTACCTTCGTCTAAGGTCCTTTTTAAAAACTTTGCAGATAACATACAACTTCTGTTTAATTTTTTAAATTATTGCGGAGTAGTGAGGTTATTCGGGCATTTCGAAAAAGATAGTCAACCTTTAATATGCCCAGTTTGATACAAATAAACTCTTTGGTACCAAAGAGTTTATTACGTATCACACCTACTCACAAATCAGATAGTTTCCCCTTCTGAATTATGATCAAAGAAACCATTGTTCTCGTGCAAAGGAAACCTATGTGAAAATGTACCAACGACCCTGAATCCCGAGAGGCAGACGATACCAATGTATCATTAAGGTCGAGAAACGGGTGCGAACTCATAAATAATAATTCTTGACTCTGTTGTGCGTGAGAATTGACTGACAGAAATAGTTCAGGAATATACTTAGAATGTGTATTATCTGTATTATCTATTTCGTGGCTAGAACTAGGCTACAGCGATCCATACTTGTCTTATTGTCCATAGAAAAGGGTGGATCCTCGGACCAGACGGGTGTCGCGTCTGGCGGGCTACTGCCCGATGAATCATGTCGGGCCGTTGTATAATGCTAGTTGCGCGGTAAACTCTGCTTGCGAGATGCAGGAATTTGCGTGACGTCTGTATGACGCGTTTTTCGCATGTGGCGTTGTAGATATCGCTACAAAATAAAGCAGTAGGTTTTCCGGTACAGATCGCTGCTGTTTGATCTACGGAAAGAAACGGTCAAAAGGTTTGCCTGTTTCTTTATGTGTGAGCGCAAAAGTCAAAACGGGAATATTTTTCCCGCACCGATCGGTACCGGCTTGTCTTTACCGGGACCCGTGTCTGTATTAAAGCACCCTTAGGTACCTGCATAACCTGAGTACTACGCGTATTTATTTTATTTCTTATTGTGTTATTTATATCTCTTCGTATGCTGCATCCGGTTGAAGTCTTCACGTCAACGCCGACTGTCGCTTTAAACCAGCGCTGGGGCTCTGTCTCGCATAGGGTCGTAGGCCATAGCATTATGCTAAGCGATGGCCGTTTTGTGTGGATGTGACGCATATTTTCCCCGAACTTGTTATTTTTTGTGTTTGTGTTCTTTCTCTGCGTCATGTTTACCGCAAATAAACGCATTTTCTTTCTTTTTTCTTTCTTCTAGTAAAATTACAATTAAAATTACAAATTACAATTTAAACAGGTTCCTTTTAAAATTCCTTGCAATTATTAACCTTTTGATCATGATAGACCACCTTAGCTGTTAGCATAAAGGGTGCTTAGAAATACTTGAAAAAATTTTCTAGACAAAAATCTGTGGGGATTCATTTAAACGCGTAGCTTCAGTTAACTGTCCAAAAAGTTAGTTCGCAAGTGAATTTATTTGAATCAACACTAAAATGTTTGACGTTCCGCGTCATTAATTTTATGCGAGTGTTGCATATTCAACCCCAAAATGGAGTTCAAAAGTGTCACTTAACACCGCCAAAATCCACTCGCAAATTGTTCACGTCATTTTACTAAAATGTGAATCGTAAATTCTCGTCAGGCCTAAATAATAAACGCGGCACCATGAGGGTTGAGTTCCAAATGTGCAATTGTACTGCGAACGTCTTTTGATGAATAAATTCTGTTAATGGTTAGATGTGAACATGGGCAGCGGGGTTCGGGTTAAGTCGTGTATGTGATGTGATGTTAAGCTTTTTATAATAATAATAATAAATCATTTATTTGCCTGAAATATGGTGGGTACACAAGATGTTAAATTAAATTATAGCACTGGACATATTTCACCCTCTTTACGGGCATGCAAAATTATAGTTAATTTAAATTACAACAATAATATGAATAAAATTACAAGTATTAGAACTGTTTAAATAAGAAAATTTGAATTACAATTATTACAATCATTTAAATTACAATTATTAGATTTCAATTACTTAAATTATTGAACCAGTATCTTAGTGGACACCAAATCGGCATGTGCTTTTATTCAAAAAATCTTTGACAGTATAGAAGCTCTCCTGTATTAACCATTTTCGCAAAGCGAAACAGAACCTTTTATATGGCAGATCGGTCATTCCTTTGGGCAAAGAGTTATATATTAGAGGTGCCATATAGGCACAGTTCTTTCTAAACAGTTGTAGCTTAGGGACAGGCATTTTTAGGGGCAGGTGGTTAATTTTACGTTTAAATGTATTGTCGTTGGTGGTGAAAAGATGACTGTGGTATTTAACAAATTTAGCTACTTCATAAATGTATATGCAGGGAACAGTTAGTAGATTCTTAGATTTAAAGATCGGTTTACATGATTCCGACCAATCCATGCCGTACAGTGCCCGAATGCATTTTTTCTGTGCTATGAACACCCTCGCGATGTCACAAGAATTTCCCCAGACAACTATGCCATACCGTATAATGGAGCATATGTAAGCGTGATATACAGTAATAGAGGTATGTCTGCTCGTCAGGTCTTTTACCCTCCGAAGTGCAAAAACAAACTTGTTTATTTTTATGCATAAACTATTAATATGTTCTTTCCATGAAAGATGTGTATCAAGAATAATGCCTAAGAATTTTGCGCTGTTTATCTGTTGTATAGGTGTATTATTATAACTAATATTCAATTCGATGTTTTTACTCTTATAAGTTTTGAAGTTAATTAGTTTTGTTTTCTCTATGTTTATTTTTAATTTATTTGTGTCTAACCATTGAATAACATCTTCTAACGTTTTATATATTTCCGTTTCATATGTATCAATATTTTTACAGTCCATAATAATAGTTGTGTCGTCTGCGAACAAGACACAATCATGTGTGAGTGCACTCGGAAGGTCATTGACGTAAATAAGAAATAACAGAGGCCCTACGATGCTACCCTGTGGCACCCCAGAACAGTTAACTCTTTGTTTCGAGTCAAACATAACTACATTATTTGTTCCAGTATCAAATTTAGTAATCCTAGTGAATTGTTTCCTGTTTTGCAAATAGGACTGAAACCATAGCAAGGGAGACCCCCTTATTCCACATTTGTCAAGTTTCGAGATGAGCATCGAATGATCAACGAAATCAAATGCTTTACTGAGGTCTAATAGTAAAGCTGACGTTGGGATTTTATGGTTGATATTACTAATGATGCGGTTTATTAAGGTGAAGGTAGCTAATTGCGTTGACCGATATTTCCTGAAACCAAATTGTTCCGGTGCCAAAATGTCATATTTATCCAGGAAGTTAACTATTCTTTTGAGCATTATTTTTTCAAAGATCTTAGATAGGACCGGAGTTAAAGCAATAGGTCTAAAATTATTTTTATCTGATTTTGACCCTTTCTTATGTAGTGGCTTTATTATCGAAAGCTTAAGTTTGTCTGGAAAACATCCCTGTTCAAAAGATAGATTTATGATGTGAGCCAAAGGTTCCGATATAAATAAGGCAATACGTTTCAATAAGTCGGAATTAATGTCGTCATACCCTGCCGACTTAGAATTTTTTAGTGAAATGATTGTGTTGAAGACTTCATTTGCATCCGTGGGTTTTACAAAAATGCTAGCATCGTTACTTTTTAAATTTGATGTGCGATGCTCAGACTCATTGTTGACAGAGGCAGAACTACTAGAATTTTGAACTACATCAATGAAAAAATTATTAAATATATTTGCTATGTCAGGTCCAGATGTAACTGTACTTCCGTTGTCGACAATATTTTCAATGAATGTACTAGTCCTAGGTACAGTGCCATCAATATAGCGTTTAACTACGTCCCAAGTTGCTTTACCTTTATTGCGAGAGTTAGATATGTACCTTTGGTTACAAAGCGACTGAGTGCTATTGATACATTTCCTTAACAATTTGGAATATTTTATATACTTAAATTTATTATTATTGCTTCTATTTAAGTAATAGTTGTATCTTAGCGTTCTTTTGGTTCTACAACTGATTTTAAGACCTTTCGTTATCCAAGAAATTCTGCCGGCTCTAACACAATTTCTTCGTCTTATTATGGGAAAGCAAAGTTTAAAGAATAACGTTAATTCTTCATGAAATTCATTGAAAGCCTCATTTGTATCCAATCTATTCAATATTTCAGAAAAAGATATACTGCTAATGCACTCTACAAATTTACTTAAGTTATTTTTGCCGTAGTCACGTGTAGTTGTGAAGTAATATTTAGATATTTTTTCTATTTGTTTTGTCTCAAATTCAATTGTTTGTGCTGTGTCGTGATCCGAGAGACAGAACTTATGTGTCCTACCTACTGCTCTTGGAATATTACTAAGTATGTTGTCGATACATTTATTTATTCGTGTTGGTTCCTGGATATGACACTGAAGTCCGTAATTGGATATAAGTTCCAGGAATTGAGTACTTGCGGTATCGTGAGCCAGTATATTAATATTAAAATCGCCACAAATTATTAATTTACGTTGTTTGTGGCGTAGTTTAGATAAAATTTCATTCATTTTGTTAAAAAATACATTTATATTCGAATTAGGTGTTCTGTAAATACATATAATAGTTAGTTTTATTTGAGGAATTTCTAGGCCACAGATTTCGAAATGTTTTTCAATACACAGATCATTAATATCATGCAGTTCGACGCCTTTGAAGTCATTTCGTAACAAGATACAAGAACCCCCTCTCCGTTGCAATTGCCGGGAAAAAATGGTAGACACATGAAAATTATTAAGTTTTAAAAATTGTTCCTCACCTTTAATTATAAAATGTTCAGTGAGACATACGGCAATAACACGTTTATTTGATTCATGTAGTAAATTGAGGGCTAAGTCTAGTTCGTCCATTTTACTAAGTGCGCCTGCGATATTTTGGTGCATAATACTACACAATGAGGTATTATTGCGCTTACTTACGAAAAAACTGATCTTTGTTCTTATTAGTTAATACGGAAGAATTATTATTTACAGAATAATTATTATTTGTGACCGCTGAGAAATAAAAGGGTATTGTGCCTTTACGAGGTTTAAGTTTAGATGGCAAAACCATAGTGGAAAGGCTCTTGTTGTCTTGTAAAATGTAGTGCTTTAAGGTATTAAAAATGTTTTTCATGCCATGTCTATTTAGTACTCCACTTCGCTTATAAAACATTGTGTTGTCGTATTTTAGATTTAAATTGGAATCATATAATATTGCATAGTTATATTTACAAATGTCTTGGTATAATAAGGTATTAAAAGTCTCAACTCTTGAGTTAAAAATGTTGTTATATCCATTAAATTTATAGGTAGGTAAACATAATACTAGGTTAGTGTAGTTAATTGACATTAAAGTTTCGCGTATACTTATAACTAGATCATAATAATTTACAGTTGTCTCAAAATCGTGTTCTCCTATAAAAATCAGACAGTAGTCTTGTTTATTGAAGTTAACAAGCTTATTGTTAAGATTATCGAGTAGCTGTTTAGTTCCACAGTTTGTTGAAATATAATGGCATACATCATAACACGGAAACGTATTTAGTGCCAAAGTGAGAATATTATTTACTTTGTTGCTACTAATAATACAAAGTTTTTGTCTTGGACGATTTGAAACAAATGTCTGACCGGCATCAAACGGGACGTGTGCCTCTGGTTGTAGAACGTGCGAAGGTGTGCCACAATTTACATTCTCCCGTAAAGTATCGGTTGGTGTACTGGTAGCGCCATCTATTGTCGAGTTTACATATGAAGATGTGCCACAATTTACATTCTCCCGTAAAGTCGTGTCGGTTGTTGTACTGGTAGCGCCATCTATTGTCGAGGCGCTGGTTAACGTATTCTGCCCAAGATCGATCAAACTCGTGTTGTCTTCGTCATCGAATGTCAGCCTCAAGTTTCTTGACATTTTCTTCCTTGACGTTGTAGATTTTGTCCTGGATTCTGAACAAATTCTATGAAATGTTTGTGTTTTAAGTTTTTGTTTGCTTAGAGCGTCTTTTAGCGACAAGTTCTCTTCACTAAGTTTTACTATTTCTAAATGTGCGCTTTCGAGTTCGTTTCTAAGCTGTAATAATTCTTTTTCCAAGTCTTCTTTATCACTATCATATCCAGTAGACAGGTCTGGTAGACTATATTGTCTTCTTACTTCTGAATTTGTAGATTCAAAAGAGAGATCCAATGATTCGTTCAACAGTGTTTTGTGCCGACGCACAGTGGGCCCATACTGAAAATTAGTGGACTTAGGCAACAAAGTTCCAATATCGATGCGATTTTTTTTTATATGACGTGTTATGATATTCCTGACAACTTTTATTCTTATAACATTTCTTCTAAAGTTGATAGTTTGTCTTGAAAAAAATTAATTAGATTATTTTGTATGGAGCGAATCACGTTTAATTTTTTTTCTTCAATTGTACTAATATGTTGGGTGTGTGGCGTGAGTATATGATAGCTAGGGTCATTCTCTATCCACGAAAAAAAAAACAGCGCCGGCCATCTGCGGCAGCGCGAGTAATCATTCGGTAAAAAAAAATGTTTTGTAAGATTTTTTTTTGCCATTTAAAATAAATTCAAAGTAAATTTTTTGTGTCATTAGGCTAATTCACCTTTTCTTTATTAAATATATAGTTTTAACAGCGCATAGGTACTTATAACTAATTATTCTGGTAGAAATTTAGTAATTATTGCTATGTTATCGGTAGCACCTGCATTGTGATTGATGACTCATTTGTTATTGCGCTCGTCTAAGCGTATAACTAATGAGTCGTCGAAAAATGCTTGTCTCTGATTGGCTGTGTTATTTTTTTAACTGCACGTTATCTATTGTTGAATAAATATCGTAATAAGTTTCAGGTTATACTAATTTTGTTAATGATAGGTGAAATAATTTAAATTTGTACGGGCAAGTCGTTGATAATTATCTACATAATCAAGCGTATGAAACTGTGAAGTAATTGTAGCCCTGAAAAGGGCTGTTTGTCATATACCTAGCCCTGATGGGCTTTTGTGAGGATAATCTAGAGCCGGATCACATTATTTCTTGTTCCAGAAGTGCTAGTGGGTCCGGCAAATTTTCGGACTCTGCTATGAGGCATTCTTCTTCCTCCATAATCTCACTGTCACAGGGAGGCTCAGTAGTCTGTAACAACTGAATTGCTTCAGGCAACAACTCATTATGACCCTGTTTCAATATTTTAGGCCTTATGTAGGATATGTGGGGATCAGAGCTTATTAGAAGTCCATGGAGGATGTCTTCGTTTGTTGCTATTCTCCCCGTTTTCCGAGTGTGCCACTCCCTGACGTTTCTGAAGTCCTTATTACGGGCTTCCGAAGCTTCTTCAGATAAGATACCTAAAACGAATAAGTACATACATTTTAATTTCAAAACGCAATTGAGTCAAATAATACATCAAACTATATTTATTTTTTACTTACCGATTGGCAAAACACCAAAGTGGTTACAGATGTCTGCACCGTGCATTAGAAGTTTATGTACACTAACTGGCATGTAGTACCACGAATAGTGTTGCACGTACACATCAGCTGTTTCTCTGCAGTATCTTCTAAATTTTTCACAGTCAATGTTTTTGCCTCATGATATGGCTTGTAGAATAACGGAAAATCTGAAAATCAGATTTTCGTCAATTCCCGTTATTCTGGATGATCTTTTGTAATCTTGGAAAAAGCGCCTCGCAGTATTCCCGTCATTTGTAGTTCCAAAACCCTAAAATGGGAAAACAATACTGTAATATACAATACATAGAGATATAATACACAAACAACATAAAAAGAGCCAAAATTAAATACATACCTGTTTGACTATATCAATCAGCATTCCAGTTTGCTCACGAAACTCTTGTTGCGTGGTATTTTTTTTAGCTTGTTTCAAAGCCTTATGTTCGCCTCGAGCAGTCCATCGTTGAAAATCCAGATTATAAGATATATGGAGAAGACATTCCATACACCGAATCTTCATATGCAGTGAAGAAATTCCTTGTTTGTAAATTTCTTCACGAAGTGGTTTGGAAGTCAAAGCGTCTAAATTATTCATCTCGCTCGGTTTTGCCAAGCAAATAGGACACGTTGCATATGATGGTACTTCAGCAATAATATTGGCCACTTTTCCATCAATCATGGTCATATGCAATTCATGTGATACAATAATATTTCCACACTGTGTAGATATTCGTTCATCAATTTGTTTTTTCATCTCAGACTCTTCAGACATTATAAAATCAGCTGTCTCCGAAGTGAAGTGAACTTCACCGGTCGACAGTACAGAGTTGAGCAAGGTGTGGGGTTCTCCCAAACTATATTTTCATTCCCAGAAGATGGGCTAGTAGACACTAGCCGAAGAGGGACGATGCTTATCATGACTACTGATGAATCATCGAACTCTGTAGACGTTTTCTGTTTATAATTGCTCTGCGACGAAGAACCATCAAGTCCCCATTTCCAGGTCAACTTGAGTTCTTTATTTTGAGACCTATCAACAGAATTACTAATACCTAGTAAAATCCTTTCCACAGTGTGGTCCAATAGCGCTTGCAATTTAATTTGAGCTCCTTTTTCGGTAATCTCCATACTCTCTTGTGGTGGGTAACATCTTTTCTTGGCATTTACAAGCTTTGGATAAGATGGAAAGGCAGCACAGTTTTCTTCTTTCAGAAATTGTCGAAGAGCTAAGTACTTCCATTTCGAGAGCGCAAGTGATGTATAAAGAGCTAAACAGTTATCTTCAGAGACAGTACTTAAGCTCTGCTTTTTGAATAGTCGCTCGTCTACTTCGGATAGGGCATCTGGATTACTGGAAAGGTATTCGATCACTTTTGCCAGATTCGTTTTGCCGTTGTCTTTCAATTTTGTTATGTACCAGGTCTGCAACTCTTCTTCGGAATTTTCTTCTACTATGGAAGTAGAACGTCTTTTTTTTTTGCTTCTTACTTAACTCTTCGAATGGTTTTCTGTGCTCCTTTTCTGTAGATGTTCCCGCTTCCGCAGTACATACTGCAAGAGTAGGAACATGGGAATCTATATCCACAGGTTCAGATAAGACTGCGTCCGAAAAGCCCATCTCACTTCTCAGGTCAACACTGTCACAAACAGGCCAGTTGATGTTTTTTTCCAACCACTTGCGATTACTTACACGATTCATAAAAGTTTTTTGGTTTCTACTTGACTCTATCCACTTTTTATTTAGATTTACACAAAAAAGTCGACAGAACTCCTTGATTCGGTTCTTGTCTTCTTCAGAAACTTCGGTAGTCAAGACAGAAATGATACTTTCATATAGAAACATATGATTTTTCAGATCACCGCCACTTCTTAATTTCACAAAAAAATCTAGGTTGGTACAAAATCCAGCCATAGTTCTAATGTAAATATAAAAATAAAAGTATTTCACTGTGTTCACAAATAAGCGACAAGAGCGAAACTAGATGGACTTAATGAATGTCTTTATATTTATAGACAGTGTTAATTACTCAAGTAGTGGACACTGTTATCAGTGAGTGAAAATTATTCAGCCAATCAGAGACGAGCATTTTTCGATGACTCATTAGTTATGCGCTTAGCCGAGCGCAATAACAAATGAGTCATCAATCACAATGCAGGTGCTACCGATAACATAGCAATAATTACTAAATTTCTACCAGAATAATTAGTTATAAGTACCTATGCGCTGTTAAAACTATATATTTAATAAAGAGAAGGTGAATTAGCCTAATGACACAAAAAATTTACTTTGAATTTATTTTAAATGGCAAAAAAAAATCTTACATAACATTTTTTTTTTACCGAATGATTACTCGCGCTGCCGCAGATGGCCGGCGCTGTTTTTTTTTTCATGGATAGAGAATGACCCTAGCTATCATATACTCACGCCACACACCCAACATATTAGTACAATTGAAGAAAAAAAATTAAACGTGATTCGCTCCATACAAAATAATCTAATTAATTTTTTTCAAGACAAACTATCAACTTTAGAAGAAATGTTATAAGAATAAAAGTTGTCAGGAATATCATAACACGTCATATAAAAAAAAATCGCATCGATATTGGAACTTTGTTGCCTAAGTCCACTAATTTTCAGTATGGGCCCACTGTGCGACGTATTGTAACATTTTCGTCTGCCATTCTAATACCTTGATATTGTTATAGATATTCGAAGATTGGACAATGACAAGACAGTAACGCGCCCTGTCGTTTACTGGAGACAATTTCAACGCAGTGTTTTATTTCAAATAGCTATTCGACGACAGATGTCGTAATTCTTTACAAAGGTACTTATTTGATGGAAACATGTACAAAAAGACCTTTGCCGTATCGGGGTTTGAACTTGAGATCAGTCATCTACGATGACTTTAGACGACAAGCGAAGCCACCGCGCCACGGTGTAATTATATGTCTTGTTGAAATTATGGAATACCTCATACGTTTTCCTCCATTTGAATTTTGTGGACAGTTGTCATTCACTATGTTTTTTTCCACAAATCGTCACTATTCTGGAAATAATTTATACACTGCTTAGTTCTGATGCTTATGTGCACGATTTTGAGGACGTTTTTGATATTATTCACTCATGTTTAAAAGTTATTTTTAGTTTTGTTGTTTTCTTTAGTCACTAAGTTAATAAACCGTTTTAAAGACACTTATTCTTGATATTTAGCGTAAATAACACTTGTACACCCGAATTGGCACTTTAACTTCCTATTTTACTATAAATTACGACTTATTACGAAAGAAAACTATTTATAATTATTTTAAATGTGTGGAGCACTTGTTTCCGTGGCTAGTAGCGCCATCTATCTCTTTTAATGTGATGTTTGCAAGGAATGAGATCTTGTCTTATATATAATTACTCTTACTAGTTCCTTCCCTCGTGGATGTCGGTAAATGTCCTATGGGAACGTACTACCGGGATTAAAAGTACCCTATGTGTTAATTCAGGTTATATCTGTGTGCAGAATTTCATCTAAATCGGTTCAGCCGTTTTTGCGTCTATCGGGGACATTACATCTAGACAAAAATTCTTTGTTAGTATTTTATTAAATGTATCAGATTCAGGTACAATAATTACAATGTTAATGTTTTGGGCCCGCGTGGTGGATAACGGCCCACTCCCTCTCACAGAGAAGAGGCATATGTCCCAGCAGTGGGAACGTTATAGGCTGATAATGCTTAATGTTAGTCGACTCGCCTGTAGACACTTAATCAAAATGCAGTCATAAGCCTGCTGCACACTATGACACACATTCCGTTTAAATTGTAATTCAAAGGCAAATTGCACAACAAAAGGCGACTAACAAAAGGTATTTACTAGGCAGTTGTCAGTGGAAACGCTGGGAGGGGTCCCAGCGTTTTCACTCACATCTGCCTTATACCAAACATGTTTGAAGTTGTAGCGTAAGCTGAACTTTATTGTGTAGGAATTAAAGTTATTTTTCCATAAACTCATATTTGTTTACATTTTTGACAAATAAATCGCAAATGTAGATTATGTATCAAATTGCAAAAAACCAATATCGTTTAAGTAATAAGTGTTGAAAAACGTAAATTTTCGGAAGATAGCCTGGTAATATTAATAAATCAATCGTAGCTACAAAATTTTATTGTAAGTATTAAACTTTTACACAGGTAAAACCGGTATACTTCACAGCCAAGGTACCTGCTAATTTTATCTGTGATCGTAACCCAATTATGGACGTGACCCAATAATGGGGGGTCCAACTGTTGGATAAGTGTTTTTCCGCGTTATCCAGATCAGTAGCTACTTTTCTGCTCGAATTCTGGATAATTGATACCCCGATAAATTGTTAACAACAGCAATCTCCACATATATAACGACTAGCTGCGTCCCGTGGTTTCACACGCATAAGTCTCGATCCCGTGGGCATATCGGGATAAAAAGTATCCTATGTCTCTTTCCCGGTACTCAAGCTATCTCTATACCAAATTTAATCTAAATCGGTACAGCGGTTTAGGCGTGAAAAGGTAACATGCAGACAGACAGACAGACAAGAGTTACTTTCCAATTTATAATATTAGTATGGATTGATTATTATAGGTATTCTTTAATACAATTAAAGGCTCCTGCAGACAGGCACGACGCGACAGCGCAACGCGACACTAGTAGAAGAATTTCTATGAAAACTTCATGGAAATTGGTCTACCAGAGTCGTGTCGCGCCTGTCTGAGCCTTAATAGACTTGCGTTTGTGCTTTCTAAACTGGGTCATGATAGATTTTAAAGTTTCAACGATGAAATTCAAATGATTTTATTTCACACTAGCTTTTGCCAGTGGTAACGACCGCGACTTCCGAGATATAGGTCGTAGGTTCGAACCCTGACAGGCGCTTTACTTTGTGTAAATTATTTCATCACCACTGCTCTCAAAACGGTGAAGGAAAACATCGCGAGGAAACCGTCATGTCCTAGAGCCAAAAATTCGAAGACACGTGACATCTACCAACCCGCACTGGGCCCGCGTGGTGGATTACGGCCCACTCCCTCTCACAGAGAGGTGGCCTGTGTCTCCGCAGTGAGAACATTATAGGCTGATTATGTATGTAGGTTTCCCCGAGGCTTAGCCCGTGTGAATGTCGGAAAATATCCCACGAGACCGTACTTCCCGTTCTACCGGGGTTTTCATATAACTCTATTGGTTTACGCGGCGCATGCCAGTAAAACTCCAAGTCGATATGATTGTTCCGACACCTTCAACAATCGTCGTCATATTTCAGCCAGTTTACACAAAACCTTAATGTACAATACAATTATACTTACACCTAAACCTTCCACATGAACCACTTCGACTTCGTCCATTGGTGAAAACCATTGAAAATCCGTTCGGAAGTGTTTGAGTGTATCGCGTTCTGACTTCTGACGGACAGACAGACGTGGCGGGGGGAGGAACGACGAATTTGTTGTACAATATCTTCTATATCTATATACTTCTATACCTACTAAAGAAAATTTGTTTGTTTGTATTATATAGGAGGTAATCTCCGGAACTACCAGTCGGATTTGAAAAATTATTTTTCATTTGATAGCCCAATTCTTGAGGAAGGTTATATGCTATTCAACATCACGCTACGACCCTTAGGAGCCGAGCAAAACGAAAAAAAAAACAAAAAGAACGAAGAGAAAACGACGTGATATTGCGGGCAGGTGATGCGATGCGATGGGATGGGTCGGGGAACAAGAAATTTCACGCGGACGAAGTCGCGAGCAGAAGATAGTGTAGTGATAAACCGTCATGGGCAATGAAACGCTGGAAACTAGGCGTCCGGAACGTTTTTGTGAGTCGTTTCCTGTATGAAGAAGAGCCGACAAGATACTCCACGGTTATGTCCTTGTACAGACGCCAGCACATCAAGTTACTACAATCTGTCTTTCTTTAATAGATTTTCAACTTTAGCTCTAAAGCATAAGGTTCAAAGTTGATTGGGAGAATTTGACAGTTTCGGGTTGCTTGATGTGCTGGCGTCTGTACACACACGTTTTTCTTGCCGTGAAAAACTGCTGTTTATTCGCCCAGACACGCGAGCCTAATTGCGTGCATGACAGTGTTGTATGGATCACTATGGAAGGTCGTTCATAGACACGTTTTTCTACGGCGCGGCTTAGGCTCAGCGCAGACAGAACGGAGAGGATTTTATTAACGCACTTGAAAATAAACTTTAAAATTATTACAATAAAGTGCATAAATGCTTGAACCTGACAAAAAATGCTCGCGCGTCCTCGAAGACGCGTCCTCGCAAGCTTGAACATACGCGATCCGTAAAGAAAATGCCCGAGACCGCGCGGGGATTATTCCTCTCTGTCTGCGCTGACCCTTATACGCCGTGTGTAGGCTAGGCACGGTCGTCAGTGTTGTATGGATTACTATAGAAGTTTGTTGACGGACACGTTTTTTCTACGGCGCGGTTTATACGCCGTACCGTAAAAAAGCCGTGTCATGTACGAAGGGCCTCATCACCTACAAAATTTCTTGAGGATGGTTACAGCGCGTTTTCGTTTTATGAACATAATATTTTAATTTCGTTAAACGCTATTTATTATTTACAATTTTCTAAAATAGTATCTTGGAGCAACTTAGAACTGTAGCGCAGGGGTCATTTTCCGGGGTCACGGATCATAACATCGTCGTATCAATTAAATTAAAACAAATAACGTGCAAAGAGCAGGCGAATTGAAGGAAAGAGAGAGTACTATGTCGGCGAGCGGCGCAGGCGGTAGTTTTCAAATTACGAATTATTTTATGTTGTTACTAGCAGCGCCCCACGGTTCCACCCGCATACGTTTCCTGTGGGAATATCGGGATAAAAACTATCCTATGTCCTTTCCCGGGACTCAAACTATCTTTATACCTAATTTTATCTAAATCGGTTCAGCGGTTTAAGCGTGACGAGATAACAGACAGACAGGCAGACAAACACTTTCGCATTTATAATATTATATTAGTATGGATATTTTTTATAAAACTGGCCACTAGCCATACTCGTGAATAATAATGACATACGCCTGTGTAGTCTTTGCTCATGCATAGCCCCATCACATCCATAGGATGCAGACCCTTCAAAACCGTTTCCTCCGTAAGGCTACGGGATCCCCTTGGTTCGTTCGAAATGAGATCCTCCATGTTGACCTCAAAATCCCCACCATCCAGCAATTCATGAAGCGCCTTTCCAAGCTCTTTTTTGATAACGCTGCCAATCATCGCAACCCTCTGGTTGTTGAGGCCGCCAGGTATACTCCCTCCAAAATCAGTAAATGCCGCCGTCCAAGGCATGTTCTCTCCGACCCTGACGACCCCATAACTCCTCCAGGAGAGCAATAAGTCAACCAGTACAGTGCACAAATACAAAACACCGTCATTTCGACCTCGCCGCCGAAGTCCCTCGCGACGTACCCAACTAAATGCTCCCCCCCGACCCTTGCTCGATGAAGTGCCAGCCCGCGCCGCAGCTGAGCCTGTAGATTTAAATTCCCGACCGTGACCAACGAGTTTGTTTCGGCGTTTCTTCTCAGACTAGTCAGATAGGAAACGCCGGCCTCATCAAGCTTAAATAAAAATAATCTGATCCAGCCTATCCCATCTTCATGCCCTCCCCAGCGACGCGACGCCCTAAGCCGAGGTTCGTACCCCACAGGGGGTGCCCTTATCGTGTAGTCGCTTAGTATATTAGATATTCGCCCCTGGCTGGAGGCTTTGAGTTTACTTAAGGCAACCACAGGATAGTCCGGTTAAGTAGTCACGACCTCTCAAGGTCAACTACGAGATGCCAAAAAGGAAAAAAAAAAACTCGTGAGTTAAATTGTCGCCATTGTAGCGGCATGTTGTATAATAAAATAGCTGTTTACATTACATTGCAGTTACGTTCCTAAGTTATTACAAAAACATCTCAATGTAATTTAACAGTACATAGTACATACATATAGGTTACGAGCTGCCTTCCTATTAGCATACCTAGAGGCCAGAATACAGCCATAATTTTAATTTACTACACGTTACGTACTTTGTTCAAGGATATAAAGCGGTAATGAAGATTCAGGTATCACTTAATTAAAATAATTTCGTTAGATAAACTTTTATCTAGCGAAATTATCTCGGTTTCACCTGAATCCCTGGGCTTATGAAAATAACCCCTGTCCTTATTTTGATAGGCTCAGACTGGAATAGGTCTAGTTTGTCATAAAGATAAGATCTGGAATGAGTGCTAAAGGTCTGATTTAATTTTCTTACTGTGGAAGTAAAGTTTATTTTTCGTTGTTATATGTCTGCTAGTACCTAGTAGTAGTAGTGCGGGTAGTCAGAAGCCCGAAAGTCTGACAACCAGACTTACCAAGGGGTATCGTATTACCCAGTAACTGGGTTGTGGAGGTCAGATAGGCAGTCGCTCCATGTAAAATACTGGTATTCAGCTGCATCCGGTTAGACTGGAAGCCGACCCCAACATAGTTGGGAAAAGGCTAGGCAGATGATGATATGTCTGCTAGTCCGTTCAAAATTTTTTTACCACTGAGTTTGCATCACTGTCAAAATCACAGTGATCTTTATTCTTATATTAATAAGGTTGCTTTTGGGTTGCTGCCACTTTCAAAAACATTGTGATCTTTATTCTCTTCACTATAAGGTTGTTATTAGGGTACTGCTATCAGAGATAAAATAACTGAAAGGACTGTAGGTATGTTTTTCTGGTATATTATGTTTTTTTTTTGTTTGTAAAGATTAAGGCAGACTCGTATTAAGCCGATATTATCATAGAGGAGATGATTCCAGTTAGGATTTCTTTTCGTATTCACAAAAACTCTGCCAGAAGATCCATGATTACTTTTCATGAGAACAGAGCATATCCTAAAAACTCTAAAACATTTGTCCACCAATCCGCACTCGGTTCGCTTGGATTATGGATGGCCCACTGGCAGCAATGGGAATATTATAGGCTGATTATATGTACCTACTATGAGGACAGACTCCAGGAACGCCTCTTGAATAATGATGCCCCTAGAATGATGTTTGGATTAAAACTTCCTGTCTTTGCTAGTAGATATTTACTTACGCTTTTTTTTACATAAGTGCCATATTCACGCTATCATTTTATTCAAGGCTGAAGCAAATCGCTACTACGTGAGCTAAATGGCTGACTGACTAGCCCTTTTTTATCAACAATCTTGTGTTATATTCAACCGTAACAGGTTGGTTTCTAGAATTTTTTTGCGAGTTCTAGTTATCTCTTGAATTATTGTAGTAGTACGGCCAGCAACAAAAGTCGATTAACACTTTTTTTTAATCTTAGTTATTGAGCAAAATATTTGTTCAATATTGCAGCAGGAGATTTTTTTTTTAATATAAACTCTTTGCTATTATATTAAAAGCTTAAAAGCAGTTTCATCATCATCATCTGCCTAGCCTTGCTTACCAGTTTTTATAGGCAGAATAGTGATGCTTGTCGTTCACTAAGATAAATTAAGGAGCTACCGAGGTGAAAAAAGAAAGTACTTACTTAATTACAAAAGAAGTGTTTGGCAATGCTGCCAGACTTTTGGGCACCTATCCTGTTGACAACGATGTGGACGAAATTTTTGATGCCCTATAATTCTTTAATTTTATATACTTACTTGAACATTAGCTTTTAAATTATGTAAATATTTTAAGATAACTCAATAAAACTGGCAAAGACGTATGACATCCATACTATCCATACTTATTAGTAAATGCGAAAGTGTGTCTGTCTGTTACCTCTTCACGCTTAAACCTTTGAACGATTTAGATGAAATTTGGTATAGAGATAGTTTGAGTCCCGGGAAAGGACATAGGTAGGATAGTTTTTATCCCGATATTCCCACGGGATCGAATTTTATGCGGGTGAAACCACGGGGCGCTGCTAGTACATTATAAAACGATGTGTATTTATTATTATTTATGTATTCAATAGGTCACTACATTTATGTTGATGCAATCATAAACTCATTATAGTTTTACCGTGCATCAAAATCATCGACCATACCTGTGATAGCTAATAAAACAGTTTGCAGGGTTTACAGAATTATGTAGTTTTATCAAGCCCTGAAAAACTGAATACAATAAGCACTGGATCATACCCTCATAACGTAACATACCTACGAAACGTATAGTCCTATGTTCACACACTATACAAAACCTATGTTATATCATCTCAAATGGGGAACTAAAAGCCAGCAACTAACACATATAGGTATTGGAAGCGAGCGCTAATGATATATCGCATCAGATTCCACTTAGCTAAGCCATTCTTTAGACATTCGACTTTAGACCAAGCGTTCACATTATTGGAATTGTAGTAGGTACGATAAAGATACTCGTAGTTAACACTCATTTCGTTTATATGTATAGGTATAGTAAGTACTGGTAAAAAGGATTTCCGAATCACCAACATTAAGGGTCAATCTCCACTGAAAGAGCAGCGGCCGGCAGCGACCATTACCCATAGTCATTTGAAGGCAAAGGAGGCAGGAGGAGCAAGGCGCCGCAAGTCTGCACGAGCCTTCTAGCGACTAGTCAAAAGAAGGAAAGTCGCTTGTTCTTACGGCCGCTGCGCGCCGCTGCTCTTTCAGTGGCGATTAACCCTAAGGCAGATAGATTTCGATAGGATTTAAATTAGCTTCTGTCCGCGACTTCGTCCGCATGAAATTCCCCCGACCGACCCCGTCGCGTAGCATCACATGCCCGTGCTATCACTTCGTTTGCGCTTAGCGTTCAATCTGATTTTTTTTCTTTTTGCTCGGCTCCTAAGGGTCATAGCGTGATGTTTTATAGCCTATAACCTTCCTCAAGAATTAGGCTATCAAATGCACAAAGAATTTTTCAAATCCGACTAGTAGTTTTAGAGATTACCCCCTAAATACAAACAAACAAATTTTACCTCTTTATAACATTAGTATAGAAGTCGAAGACTATCTCGTGGCTAAGCAATAACAGCCGCACGTGACGATTGAAGGTTAAGCTACATTTGCCGCGGTAAGTTCGTGGATGGGTGGCCATATATTACATACCGAGACCCCTCCATGTCTCGAAAAGCAGCTTAAGCCGTTGGTCCTGGCTGTCAATCTTAGATCTTTGGCGGTCTTTACGGGTAGTCGGAAGACTGACAACCAGTCTTACCAAGGGGTATCGTGTTACCCAGTAACTGGGTTGTGAAGGTCATATAAGCAGATTCATTAAAACACTGGTATTCAACTGCACCCAACTCTAAACTGAACAAGATCTAAAAAATCGTGGCTTACATTATTTATTCTCGTAAGATTTTTCCTTGACGTTGTACAAAACGTGTAAGGGTGCGTCTAGATTATGTTATATAACTATGTTTAATCAGCCGCACAGGTCGATCGATCAGGTTAAGCTACGCTTGCCGCGGTTGGTCTGTGGATGGGTGACCATCTTTACATACCGAGACCCCTCCGTGCCTCGGAAAGCACGTTAAGCCGTTGGTCCCGGCTGTCATTCGTGGATCTTTGACAGTCGTTACTGGTCGTCAGAAGCCCGAAAGTCTGACAACCAGTCTTACCAAGGGGTATCGTATTACCCAGTAACTGGGTTGTGGAGGTCCGATAGGCAGTCGCTCCATGTAAAATACTGGTATTCAGCTGCATCCGGTTAGACTGGAAGCCGACCCCAACATAGTTGGGAAAAGGCTAGGCAGATGAACTATGTTTAATAACATGTTATGTTACACAGTGTGGACGCACCTTAAGAAGTAAGCTCTTACCATAATTATTTATGTGCCCTGATTATCCTATAAAAAAGCGCTTTCTATAGACCAAACTTATCTGTATTAAACCCGCATTTTGTCCGCACAAAATGGCGTTTTACTTTTGTATGGAAACCCATTCGCCGCTCGCCTTTTCGCTGCGCTATCGTTTCGACGTGCTTGTGTTCCCGTCGAATAGCCGGCCATATCCTTTTACCACCGCGTATAAAGACATGTTCACATTTGCTTAAGTGATTAATAAAGTAACGAACAACAGTATTGCTATTCTGTAAAAATCTCACCTTGAAAACTTGGATGAAGTTAGCTTAAAGTGAGCTATCATTAGTGTCTATCCCTAGCATC
The DNA here is from genome assembly GCA_914767645.1 of Hydraecia micacea. Taxonomy (NCBI): domain Eukaryota; kingdom Metazoa; phylum Arthropoda; class Insecta; order Lepidoptera; family Noctuidae; genus Hydraecia; species Hydraecia micacea. The sequence goes on from OU611785.1 coordinate 5,516,743, forward strand.
TGGTGGAATGACAGCTCACTTTAAGCTCACTTCACCTATGTTATCACCCCCCGCGAAGAACCCGCGACCCCGGCAGGCATCGGCCCTAGCGGAACGGTAAAATAATGGCTGTTGTGATTCGAGTTTACCTACAGTAAGTTGGGGAAAGGGGGGGGGGGGGTTCAAGGGATCAACCGGAATAACTCGATAGTTTTGCTAATCAATTAATTTCCCTGAGGTCCGTTTTTAGTTGTCCAGATGTCGTGCTACATATTTAAATTTTTATGTGTATATAGACATTCGTGGAGGCTGCTTCAATGAAAATGCTTGATGCATTTACCAAATTATCGAAAATAACCATTTTATAGAAATAAAAGTCAAGCTATAGAAATTAAAATAGCATTAGCATTTGGAAAACTCTGTCAAGTCTTTTCTGGCATAGACAAGAGTCTACTATGCCATAAACCCCCGTCGACATAAAATAATATATTAAAATATTCCATTTGAGTCGCTAAGTCAACAAACGAACTATAAAGCTAAACACACATTACAACCGCAACGGGCCCCAGCGCAACGCATTTTCATACAAAAAAGTGCGGTGCGGCCGCCTGTAATGTGCGATGGTTCATAGAAAATGTACAAAAGTGATGTAGTAGGATTTTTGCAATGTGGTGCGGCTCATCTAAATCTGCGTCAGCATTTAGTCCTCGTACCACGGGCGATTTTTCAACGCCAAACTTAGCGCCAAGATTAAAAAATGCATCAGTGTATATTATGACGCGCTGGGATGCACTCTGTTGCATCCTACTCTGACTGTTGAAAGTCCAGTGCTCAATAAGAAATCATCGGATAAATAAATCGCCCGTACGAATCTGGGTTTAATAAATTGGCAACATTGGCATATAAGTTGACCTTTTTCAATCATTTTTAAATGATTCCTTTCAAGGGAAAAAGTAAGATAGGTCACTATAACTTCGCACAAAAGTGACAAAGAAATTCTCGCCACTGGTATTCCGGCATGCAATATTACGTCGCAATACATTTACCAGCGCTCAAAGTACAAACCTTGTGCCAGATTCATTTAAGCATTCTCTTTATTGCACTTATTATTGTCAATAGTGTCATTGGTCTGGGAGCGAAGGTCTCCTTAAAAGTGCCATCAGTTTGAACACATAGTCTATTAAGTTTAATATCTGCATTGTGTGTCTTTTGTGTTATGTTGAAGTTGCTCCAATTTCTTCTGTTGTTTTCTTTAGATCGTCGGGTTGAGAATTCGTGGAAATGTGCGGAATTTCATTACTTTGAAGAATTAGGTACCTAGGTACTTACCTACTTCTTGTGAGCGCTGAAAAAAGCCAGAATTATATTGTTTTATATAATGTTGTTTGCTTGGTTCATAGTCATCGTAATGCATCAATTTGACCTCAGATTGATAGAAAGATCTGGATATATTTAGGTTTTATTGTACACCAAAATTGAATTTAACCCTTCGTATTCAGATCGCGGATCCACGCGAGACACAATGGCTTTTTGATTGTTTCTGTAATTACGGCTTTCAACCAGTTACAAACCGTCTTAAGCTATGAAACTGCACGTTTCACGACTCCATAAACATTAAAACACAAGTCCATATCACTCGAATGAATAGCTTAATTAATGACAAAATTAGCGACAATAATGAGACATACTGTCGACTATTGTTTGCAGTAACAGTGCGTTGTATCATGCGGCTAATTGGTCAGCTGAGCGCATTGCGACTGCCAGTGCGTATTGTTCCGTAGTTCAGTGCAATGATTGTTGTTGCGATCGTGTTTGGCCATTAGTTTGGGCGGAGATGTGAACTCAAACTCAAAGCATTTATTTCAATTACAGGCACTTTTGAATTGTCAAGAAGTCGGTCAGTCAGAAAATATGAAGCTAGTTGGCCATTCCAAAGCGTAGGTACCTATGGAGAAAAACGGGCAAGAAACTCCGTGGACACTCTTTTAAATTATATTTTTACAAAAATATTAGTTACATCATTTATGTTGAATTTATAATTATATATGAGAACGATGTAAAAAAAAAGACTTACGCGTTAAGAGCGTCGTGCGTGACGTTATTAACACGAGGTTTGGAAAGTTTGGGTGATACATCTCAAGTTTAGGCTAGATTATTATCTGATCGCAAAACGGTAAAGGAAAACATCATGAGGAAACCGACGGCATACCAATCCGCAATGGGCCCGCGAGGTGGATTACGGCCCACTCCTTCTCAGAGAGGAGGCCTGTATCCCAGCAGTGAAAAATTATAGGCTGATTTTAGGTATTACAGAAAACATTTTGATAACGAATTTAGAAAATGTACAGAACGCTGAGCAAAGCTCCTTTAAAAATTGAATTTGATCGAAGACAAACACTCGCAGGGAACAAAAGATCTCATACAAAGTAATTCCACAACTTATTCTTTCAAAAACCCCTAAAAGTAACAAAACATAAAGATTTCAATAATTTTCACATGTCAAACATCGACTTTGTTTTACAAACAAGCTCTTTCAAAGTTACAAAATCGCGAACGACGTCAAAACACACCTATTCCGTTTCAGTACCGTTAAGTAAGGTCCATTGTTACAAATTCTTTCGTAACTTTAAACAGCTGATTACACAAGGGTTTAAGTCAGTGTGTTGTAGAGAAATTAGATCAGGTCCCTTTCAGGCAAAATGTAATATGAATTTTCTTAAAAGAGATACGACGAGGTTCAAGACGTAGAACTACGGATAGCGGCTCTGAAATGGAGGTAGGCAGGACACTTGGCTAGACCTGGAGGTGGCAGGTGAAGCAGAGCCCTAACCGAATGGTTGCCGAGAAATGGTAGAAGAAGCGTTGGCAGACCAATTGCTTGAGGGTGGACGCCCTACAGAAGGTCGCGGGAAAGACCTGGATGAGACTCGCACGGACCAGGGAAGCGTGGCACAAAGGGAGGATGCCTATAGTCACCGATTATGATGATGATGAGGTATAGATAACGACATCCACGAAGACGCGACCCACTCTTCTTCCTAATTGCTTACAGTATACAAGTGTGCAACATTCCGCTAGTGTTATAGTTTTGTCGATACACAGTAATTACTTATTAGTGGGTAATTAGTGTGTATCAAAAAACTAAAACTCTAGCGGAATTAACTAGCGATACCCACTGGCGATTAGTAAGAAGAGTGGGGCGCGTCTTCGTGGATGGCACTATCTATAGAATTGTACTAAAAGAGGTACGGTCATAGTAGGTACATGTGCCTCCTGCAAGTTTTCATGAATAATAAAAATATATAAAATGAAGTTATTTTACTGAGAATTTTGTTGTTGCGGTAAAATAAAGTAACATCTAATTTTAGGACTGACAAATGACCTAGTTATAACCCACGTTACTAAAAGTCATCTTTCCAAGTTTTTCATAGTTTTTTTCCCTGCAACACTTCGGTAAATATAATATAATATGAATAAAATTACATATGAGATTTTTTTCTGAGAATTCTCAATTGTTGCGGTAGGTATGATTTGTCTTCTATTTTTATGGCTGGCAGGGCTGGTATTTTCTGAAACTTCGACTTTACGAATAGCAAATACAATGGAGAGCAGTGGTGGTCCAGTGGTAACGGCCCCAACTTACGAGGTGCAGGTTGCAGGTGCAAACCCAGGCGGGCGCTTTACTTTGTGTAAATAATTTCATCACCACTGCTCTCAAAAACGGCCACAGCAAACATCGTGTGGAAACAGGCTTGTCCTAGAACCAAAAATTCGAAGACATGTGGCATCTACAAACCCGCACTGGGCCCGCGTGGTAGATTAGAGCCCACTCCCTCTCATAGAGAGGAGGCTTGTGTCCCAGCCTCCCAGCAGTGGGAACATTATAGGCTGATTGTGTAAGTACAATGGCATCATGACACTATTAACAATCTCCCGGCACGGTAATACTTAACCATTAATCACAGTCGGGTAAAGACTCGGCACCTTCAAGAATTCATTCAACATGATTTCTATTTCGGTGTCTTTGTTGAGAAAATCTTATTAACAGTTAACGAATATGTCGTCATTCCTTTCAAATGAGTGTCTTAAAATATCCCTAATTAAGAATTTTGTTGGTTTCTCACATTTTTTCAAAATATTTCCGTCCTACTCCCGTTTATAATTGGTAGTGACGTCATTTGTCAGTACGGAGTAAAATTTATGTTTGTTTGTTTTTGGCGTGGTGATGTGGGAATGAAAATAAACGATGACTGCATTGTATTGTGCAGCATAAATGCTTCTTTGTGAGAAAGACCAGAAATAATGGATATTAATTAGTTTTGTTCACTAGTTAAAAAACTATTCGTCTTTACGATACCAGGCGAGATTCTCCAAATTCTTCTTACTTACGAGTAAATCTTAAAATGAGCTAAGGAAGCTTAATCCTCATCATTTAATAAAAAAAAATATTATTGTAATACCGAATTATGATATCCACTGTGGCAACACTGTCAAATTACTAATATTGTAATAACAAACTTTTAAATGTATTTTAATTATGGCAACTGAATGCTTTTTAAAATTTGGCAACACTTAGAAATAACGAATATGATATTATCGTTATTTCTGGGTCGGGCAAAAGTCATTTTATTTTAAATGGTAAAATGTAGTGCGTGTTAGTCGTTGTTTGACAGAGAACAGTAAAGTTGTGCGATTAAAATGTATAAGCAAGAAAATTGTGTTTTCTTAATATTCTGTAATTTATTTATTTGGGGTCGGCGCAGCTTGTCTTTTTCTTCCATACCGTCTCCACCTCAGTACTTCACCCAATCCATTCATTGATTCTTTAGTATTCCCCCCTAGTTTTATAGCCTTGCTAAAGCTTTTATTGTCGTATTTCGGGTACTGACATTTATAGGTAATAACCCGAACACACATATCATTATCATCTAAGATTTCCATATACAGTATCCCGAATATATAATAGTAGATAATATATAATATTTTTTTTTTTGTCGTGTTTTGTGACATCTTTTGAGGAGAACCTAAAGTGATATATAATATTATATACTTATTTTAAATTAAATTCATTCAAAAACCTAGATTTTTATTTTATATTGGTATTCGTTTTAATTTCGCGCACGACCACTGTTTGCTGTAACCTCTTGTCGATCAAACGCAGGATCGCAAGCAACCCTACGGCGCACAGTGGGCCCATACTGAAAATTAGTGGACTTAGGCAACAAAGTTCCAATATCGATGCGATTTTTTTTTATATGACGTGTTATGATATTCCTGACAACTTTTATTCTTATAACATTTCTTCTAAAGTTGATAGTTTGTCTTGAAAAAAATTAATTAGATTATTTTGTATGGAGCGAATCACGTTTAATTTTTTTTCTTCAATTGTACTAATATGTTGGGTGTGTGGCGTGAGTATATGATAGCTAGGGTCATTCTCTATCCACGAAAAAAAAAACAGCGCCGGCCATCTGCGGCAGCGCGAGTAATCATTCGGTAAAAAAAAAATGTTATGTAAGATTTTTTTTGCCATTTAAAATAAATTCAAAGTAAATTTTTTGTGTCATTAGGCTAATTCACCTTCTCTTTATTAAATATATAGTTTTAACAGCGCATAGGTACTTATAACTAATTATTCTGGTAGAAATTTAGTAATTATTGCTATGTTATCGGTAGCACCTGCATTGTGATTGATGACTCATTTGTTATTGCGCTCGGCTAAGCGCATAACTAATGAGTCATCGAAAAATGCTCGTCTCTGATTGGCTGAATAATTTTCACTCACTGATAACAGTGTCCACTACTTGAGTAATTAACACTGTCTATAAATATAAAGACATTCATTAAGTCCATCTAGTTTCGCTCTTGTCGCTTATTTGTGAACACAGTGAAATACTTTTATTTTTATATTTACATTAGAACTATGGCTGGATTTTGTACCAACCTAGATTTTTTTGTGAAATTAAGAAGTGGCGGTGATCTGAAAAATCATATGTTTCTATATGAAAGTATCATTTCTGTCTTGACTACCGAAGTTTCTGAAGAAGACAAGAACCGAATCAAGGAGTTCTGTCGACTTTTTTGTGTAAATCTAAATAAAAAGTGGATAGAGTCAAGTAGAAACCAAAAAACTTTTATGAATCGTGTAAGTAATCGCAAGTGGTTCGAAAAAAACATCAACTGGCCTGTTTGTGACAGTGTTGACCTGAGAAGTGAGATGGGCTTTTCGGACGCAGTCTTATCTGAACCTGTGGATATAGATTCCCATGTTCCTACTCTTGCAGTATGTACTGCGGAAGCGGGAACATCTACAGAAAAGGAGCACAGAAAACCATTCGAAGAGTTAAGTAAGAAGCAAAAAAAAAGACGTTCTACTTCCATAGTAGAAGAAAATTCCGAAGAAGAGTTGCAGACCTGGTACATAACAAAATTGAAAGACAACGGCAAAACGAATCTGGCAAAAGTGATCGAATACCTTTCCAGTAATCCAGATGCCCTATCCGAAGTAGACGAGCGACTATTCAAAAAGCAGAGCTTAAGTACTGTCTCTGAAGATAACTGTTTAGCTCTTTATACATCACTTGCGCTCTCGAAATGGAAGTACTTAGCTCTTCGACAATTTCTGAAAGAAGAAAACTGTGCTGCCTTTCCATCTTATCCAAAGCTTGTAAATGCCAAGAAAAGATGTTACCCACCACAAGAGAGTATGGAGATTACCGAAAAAGGAGCTCAAATTAAATTGCAAGCGCTATTGGACCACACTGTGGAAAGGATTTTACTAGGTATTAGTAATTCTGTTGATAGGTCTCAAAATAAAGAACTCAAGTTGACCTGGAAATGGGGACTTGATGGTTCTTCGTCGCAGAGCAATTATAAACAGAAAACGTCTACAGAGTTCGATGATTCATCAGTAGTCATGATAAGCATCGTCCCTCTTCGGCTAGTGTCTACTAGCCCATCTTCTGGGAATGAAAATATAGTTTGGGAGAACCCCACACCTTGCTCAACTCTGTACTGTCGACCGGTGAAGTTCACTTTCACTTCGGAGACAGCTGATTTTATAATGTCTGAAGAGTCTGAGATGAAAAAACAAATTGATGAACGAATATCTACACAGTGTGGAAATATTATTGTATCACATGAATTGCATATGACCATGATTGATGGAAAAGTGGCCAATATTATTGCTGAAGTACCATCATATGCAACGTGTCCTATTTGCTTGGCAAAACCGAGCGAGATGAATAATTTAGACGCTTTGACTTCCAAACCACTTCGTGAAGAAATTTACAAACAAGGAATTTCTTCACTGCATATGAAGATTCGGTGTATGGAATGTCTTCTCCATATATCTTATAATCTGGATTTTCAACGATGGACTGCTCGAGGCGAACATAAGGCTTTGAAACAAGCTAAAAAAAATACCACGCAACAAGAGTTTCGTGAGCAAACTGGAATGCTGATTGATATAGTCAAACAGGTATGTATTTAATTTTGGCTCTTTTTATGTTGTTTGTGTATTATATCTCTATGTATTGTATATTACAGTATTGTTTTCCCATTTTAGGGTTTTGGAACTACAAATGACGGGAATACTGCGAGGCGCTTTTTCCAAGATTACAAAAGATCATCCAGAATAACGGGAATTGACGAAAATCTGATTTTCAGATTTTCCGTTATTCTACAAGCCATATCATCAGGCAAAAACATTGACTGTGAAAAATTTAGAAGATACTGCAGAGAAACAGCTGATGTGTACGTGCAACACTATTCGTGGTACTACATGCCAGTTAGTGTACATAAACTTCTAATGCACGGTGCAGACATCTGTAACCACTTTGGTGTTTTGCCAATCGGTAAGTAAAAAATAAATATAGTTTGATGTATTATTTGACTCAATTGCGTTTTGAAATTAAAATGTATGTACTTATTCGTTTTAGGTATCTTATCTGAAGAAGCTTCGGAAGCCCGTAATAAGGACTTCAGAAACGTCAGGGAGTGGCACACTCGGAAAACGGGGAGAATAGCAACAAACGAAGACATCCTCCATGGACTTCTAATAAGCTCTGATCCCCACATATCCTACATAAGGCCTAAAATATTGAAACAGGGTCATAATGAGTTGTTGCCTGAAGCAATTCAGTTGTTACAGACTACTGAGCCTCCCTGTGACAGTGAGATTATGGAGGAAGAAGAATGCCTCATAGCAGAGTCCGAAAATTTGCCGGACCCACTAGCACTTCTGGAACAAGAAATAATGTGATCCGGCTCTAGATTATCCTCACAAAAGCCCATCAGGGCTAGGTATATGACAAACAGCCCTTTTCAGGGCTACAATTACTTCACAGTTTCATACGCTTGATTATGTAGATAATTATCAACGACTTGCCCGTACAAATTTCAAATTTAAATTATTTCACCTATCATTAACAAAATTAGTATAACCTGAAACTTATTACGATATTTATTCAACAATAGATAACGTGCAGTTAAAAAAATAACACAGCCAATCAGAGACAAGCATTTTTCGACGACTCATTAGTTATACGCTTAGACGAGCGCAATAACAAATGAGTCATCAATCACAATGCAGGTGCTACCGATAACATAGCAATAATTACTAAATTTCTACCAGAATAATTAGTTATAAGTACCTATGCGCTGTTAAAACTATATATTTAATAAAGAAAAGGTGAATTAGCCTAATGACACAAAAAATTTACTTTGAATTTATTTTAAATGGCAAAAAAAAATCTTACAAAACATTTTTTTTTACCGAATGATTACTCGCGCTGCCGCAGATGGCCGGCGCTGTTTTTTTTTTCGTGGATAGAGAATGACCCTAGCTATCATATACTCACGCCACACACCCAACATATTAGTACAATTGAAGAAAAAAAATTAAACGTGATTCGCTCCATACAAAATAATCTAATTAATTTTTTTCAAGACAAACTATCAACTTTAGAAGAAATGTTATAAGAATAAAAGTTGTCAGGAATATCATAACACGTCATATAAAAAAAAATCGCATCGATATTGGAACTTTGTTGCCTAAGTCCACTAATTTTCAGTATGGGCCCACTGTGCGGCGTCTTACTACTCAGTTCAATAAGATTTTCCGGGATATTGAGTTCTTTGCTGTTTCTGCTGGAAAATTTAGAAGTATTGTGCTTAAAATCATAGCAGAATTAAGTACACAATCCTAAAATCAAAATTTCAATTTTAAATATTCAATTATTATCTTCTTTCTATTTTTATTATTTTTACCTGTATAGTGTATGTTTCAGTTTAGTTTTTTTTTTATAAGTATGTTACCATACTTTCTATTTAATGTATGTAATATATATCGCATGCCGTTTGTGTTTGTTTAACTTTTTAATATTTTGTGGAAAATGTTATTGGTTATACATTTATATTACTCCCATTTTAGTCTTAAGTTCTAATACCTTAACATTATAATGTGTAACCGTTTATTTACCCAAATAAAATAAAATAAAATAATTTTGTTATTTATAATCTTAATTTTAGCCTTTTGCTGTGCATTTTGTACCTAGCTTTAAGCCCTTTGTAACATCTTTATTACAATTTGGAATGCAATAAATGAATATGAATAGTAATTGGAAATCATCTGCCTAGGCTTTTCGCCACTATGTTGGAGTCTTCCAGTCTAACCGGATGCAGCTGAGTACCAGTATTTTACATGGAGCAACTGCCTATCTGACCTCCACAACCCAGTTACTGGGTAATACGAAACCCCTTGGTAAGACTGGTTGTCAGACTTTCGGCTTCTGACGACCCATAACGACTGTCAAAGATCCACGAATTACAGCCGGGATCAACGACGGCTTAACGTGCTGTCTGAGGCACGGAGGGGTCTTGGTATGTAAAGATCCCCATCCACGGAAAACCGCAGCAAGCGTAGCTTAACCTGAACGATCGACCCGTGCGTCTGTTACAAACCCTGGCTTCCAGAGTCAAAAACAAATTCACTCCCTGTCACGTTCCTATTTACGCGTGACGTCACATCTTGTCAGTTGACAGTAATTATATTTGTTTGTTTTCTGGAGGCGACTGAAGACTTCGTTGCTACGCACTTTGTTTCTGTAGATATTTAACTTTCTTAATTAATCAACAATGAAAATTCTCGACGTATCCAATCTATGGTAATCTTGTTTGAGTAGGTATGCCTCGTCTTGTTTAATGGTGGTTATTCGTTTCTGTCTTTTGACTTTTCCTTCAATCATCTGTATAATTATGGTGTACATAATAAAGAGTATTCTGTTGTATTCTATCTATGGACTTTCTTTTTTAAAATGATTGTACTATTTTAACAGGTGACTATAGTTGTCGCGTTTTAGCATGGCAATAGCGGTCATTGACCCATCAAAATTTTCAAGAATTTTTTATTTCAAAACCGAAATAAAGTCCGACTATCGTGATCTTCAACATGCTCCAATAACGAAATCCATACATCGTTTATTGTTTGAATTCCTACGGAGAGATATTAAGGAAAGGGCAATAACCGCTACCTATTGCCATGCTGAAATGCGGGAACTATACACTTATTGGAGGTAGGTACTAGGGGGTTTATTTATAAACGATTTTTAAAGTTAAGTATCGTTTAAACGTCAAAAATGTATGGATAGTTGCTAATCACTACTGAACTATACGCAACGTTTATGAATCTTTATTCATAAACGTTGCGTATAGTTTATGGCCAACATTTGTATCTACAATTTTCCTATGTTATTATGCAGTGTCGTATCCTTCTGTTCCGTCCATTGCATATATAACTATGGTACATTTAATAGCTTTAAAAGAGTCTGCCTGATACAAAAAAAAAAAATAAGTAGGTACACAGAATTTTCAAATTATTTTTCAAAAGCCATTCCCCCAAGAAAAACTCAAACCGTTATTCCCAGAAAACGCTGACACGAACCTCTTAATAGAGTGAAACTTAACTTTAAAAACATTAGTGACGTCATAAAAACTTTTGTTTTACCGACGAAAATTGTCTAAGGAAGTTATCTCGGTGGATTCTCCAGTCTGAATGACCCACTTTGGTGAAACATTGAACGGCAGTTTAAAGGGATTTGGTATACTTGAGATGCGGTAGACTGCATAACTAAGTTGGTTACGTTTAATATTAGCAATTGTTAAACGGTGCTTCGAAACTTTGATGTCTTGCTGGATTGTTTGTTAGCTCTTTGGTGTTAAGTTGGGTGTAATTCTGGGCTTTATTTATGAATATGTATATGTATTTATTTATGTATCTATTATACAGCATTATATATATGTATCTATGTATCTATTATAGTATATTATTTTGCACCACTGACAACCCCATTTTTTTATATCCACGCAATCACTGTCCATTCCAAGGTTGCCTGGAAGAGATCGCAGAAAGCGATAAGGCCGCCCATTGTATGTTTTATGTGAACCATCGTTTTATTGTAATGTTTTTTCTGGTGTACAATAAAGTATATATAAATAAATAAATAAATAAATAAATAAATATTGTTACCTTCAGTTTTCTAATTATTAAATCACTGTACTAAAAGTATGTAGTAACACACTGCTACGATCTTTACTTGGTCATTTTGTTTCATTTACGTTCATACATCTGTCATACACGCACCATCTGATCTTTCTAAAAAATATCACCAATAAGGCTATAAATCCTTCTAAAGCGTCCCCTCCCGGCGGCTTTTCAAATCACTATTATGTCTTGTGTATCACAATCAGGATATTTTTGATTTTAGCACACGATTACACATTTCTAATGCTAACTAAAAAAATCAAAACAAAGTTATGGCACCTGTCCCTCTACCGGTATTATCGAGAAGCGAATAGAGCTAGCAACCAAGGCTTGGAACCGGTTTAAAAAATACCGGTTAACACCGGTTTATTTCGGTTTTCCTCCGAACTTTTCTTAAGAACGTGAACGTTTTAAGAACTTTAATTTCACCTAAATTAACCGGTTTATTCGACGAACGGCATATAAACGTCCGAAACGGATCAAAAAAATTCTTACGACTGAATAAAAACTGAACAGCGCGCGACGTTTGTTTATCGTGCTTCCGTATTAACCGCTTTTTATTGCTCTAAACCGTTTAATCTGAAAAAAACCTTTATGTAAATGCTCTTCCAAATACCGGTTTAAATAAATCGGTTTATGCGAACGAAACCGAATGTAAAGATTTTGCGTCAAGTACATAATATCGGTTTGAAAATTTAACCGGTATCCGAGCCTTGCTAGCATCTAAAAATGAGTTGGGGAGCAAGGAGCAGAGATTGCGCGACGGTGACGAGCGATTACTAGCTGGTATGTGAAGTCTTTCAGCGAGTGTTCAATCCGCCAAGTAAACGTCACTGCGCGAGTACTTTCTATGATATTATCTCTTGTTGCTGCGATAAACGAGTACTCGCTGGTGGTGTAAACAGCTATTCAACTAAATATTAAGAGGACTACATGACCTAAAGCGCGGTCTTTGTCGGACTGCATAGAAAAGAAAGAGAAGCGCGATGACACAACGCTGGTAATTTATTGCAAAATATGAAGCAGTTATCGATTTACGAAAAATCTAGTGTTTGGACAAAAAAACTAAAACACTATAGTTTTAGTATGTTGCTAGAATAATCTGACAAAAAAATCATAATGATTGTATGTATATTAGTATGAATTTTGTTGTAAAAAAAAAGATTTTAGAGGTATCTTCATGATTTTTTTCTATCGTACCAAATAAGTTTTATTATGTTTTCAACACACTATCTTTCTAGCATTTATCCTGAAGAATATCATATATTTTTTTGATTTTTTTCACTGTACTTAGTCGATCATATACTTTTATTGTTTCTAAAACTTGCGTTTTTTGCGTTTAGGTCCTGTAAGCCCCTTAATATAATTATGTATCTCTTTTACTTACACGCGACCTACAATCTTTTGCACGTTTCTAGAGCACGAAAAAGATAAATATGATAGTCCCTTCCTCGTCGGCGGTAAAACAGGTGCCGAAAGAAGACTAGTGACAAAATTGGATAAAAATGTAGAAATTAATCTGTATAAGCTGGATAGCTTATACCAATCGCTTTTAGTAATGGCAAAAATAAAATTAACTTCTTTTATGAAAACGTGGTGTATTAAAATAGATCAACAGATATAGTAGCCAATTTTACTGAAGAATACTTAAAAGGCACTTATATTGGTCTCGGCTGAAAATAGAAAGAATATAATACATTTTTAATATCTTTCTTCGGAATTTCGGATTTTTTTCAGCCTTTGTCAGCGAGTTTATTTTTAACATCTGTGTGGGTTTTATTTTGTAACTAGTGCCCCCCCCCCCCCCTACTTCGCACGAGAGTAGGTAATCTATTGCTGGGCGTCATGTCAAAACATTCTGTATCCGGGAATACATGCGCTAACTAAATGATGGTGAAAGCCGCATCATAATTCATTGGGCAGATTACAAGATCTTAGCGGTCACACACACAGACACGAAAAGCGGCTTTGTTTATACCTAAGTACTATGTATCGTTTTTTTTTTTGCGCAGTTTACAAATTTGTTTGTTGTGTGTGTATCTGACTGCCCCGTTGGTCTCGTGGTTGCAAGCGCGACTGCTGAGCGTGGGGCCTTGGGTTCGATTTCCAGGTCGATCAAAGTTTTATTGGGTTTTCCATTACGAATTTCTTAGTCTTGTGTCCGGAGTTTGAAAGTTAGCGGTTTAATACCCTCGTGCCTCGGAAAGCATATAAAGCCGTTGGTCCTGCGCCTGATCTCTCCCCGGTCGTGACGGATTGCCGTCCCATCGGACTATGAGAGTAAAGGAACAGAGAGTGCACCTGTGTTTGCGCACACACTTGTGCACTATAATCTCCTGCGTACCTGAATAATCTCCGTTGAAATTGGCCACGTTGACCGAAATCGGCCGGGAGGCTGTTATTATCGATTTATCTCTATATTATACCTACAATCAAGTTTTGTGTATCAGTTTGTAGTCTACTGTCTACTATCCTTGGGATCTGTAACCTCCGGTCTACTCTCTATGCCCGTCAACGAAGATACGGGCCCGTCCGAATGTAATAAATCGTCAAAACAAGTGCGAAATTCTATGTTTCGAACTGTCAAATCGTGTTATCATTCATTATTAGTTCGGGCCCCGAACTAATCTTCTCTCCGTAAGTAACACGGAGTATGAAACGCCCGTAACTTAGACCTAAACTATGAATTTCGAGCTTTAGGGAGTAGACCTCTAGGGATGGAAGGGTTCAAAATGAAACCAATCCCAATTGATAATGTGTTACACAATTGCCCCGCTTAGTTTTTCTTCGTCAATTAGTAACTTATGCGTCCTCAAATTCCAAAAAACTGTTCTAGAGTATAGGGTCATGATCTTCCTAGCCTTCCCTAACTATGTTGGGGTCGCCTTCCAGTCTAATCGGATGCAGCTGAATACCAGTATTTTACATGAAGCCACTGCCTATCTAACCTCCACAACCTAGTTACCTACTGGATAATACGATACCCCTTGGTAAGACTGGTTTTCAGACTTTCGGGCTTCTGACGACCCGTAACGACTGTCAAAGATTAATGATTGACAGCGGAGACCAACGGCTTAACATGCTTTCCGAGGAGGGAGGGGTCTTGGTATGTGAAGATTGTCACCCATCCATGGACCAATCGCGGCAAGTGTAGCTTAACCTGATCGACCGACCCGTGTGGCTGTTATTACTTAGCCACAAGCCCCCCTATATGGGTATAGTATAATAATAAAGAAAGAAAAAGAAAGAAAGAAAGAAAAAAAGTTTATTTGGTCACAGTTCGTGAAACACAAAATACAAAAATAAATAAAAAGGTTTCAAACAACAATAGTGTATGCCTCACGGCTGCGCCAAAAAAGGCTCATTTCAGCATTAATGCCAGACAGATGCTGTCTGACGCTGGTACGCTGGTGGTAATAGGGTACTAGGGTTATTTTTTGCAGAATCCACTTGTTGTGAATATTATAGATTAGTTACCTACGCACTAAAAATAGAAATATCATGTTTCTAAGAAAATCAAGACAACTTTACTCAATTCCTCAGTGTTACCAAACTCGAAAAACAGTTTGTTCAACGAAATTATTTCAGAAGTTATAATAAACAAAGGTTTTATTTCTAAGCAGATAAGAATGTTGGCAAAGTTCTGAGATGAATATGAAATAAGGTTTATTTCATATTCTGCTTGCCTTTGGCTAAGTATGTTACAAAGTATGTACTGTAGATTTATACACTTTGTATTCAATGTATTCTGAATTCTCTTTGCTAACAATGTATGAAGAGTGGTTTTATTTTTACAAATTGGTTAGGAAAGTTGAGACATTAACTTAGTATTTTTTAAGTAAGGTGTTGTACCTTAATGTCCGCGATATAATTTATTTTAAGAAGAAAAGAAAGAAAGAAACATATTTATTTAGCACAGACCAAAAGACACACAATACACCAGATACATACATCTGATCAAAACAAACAAGAACAAAAAAAAAAGGTCAAATAAAAAGTGTAAGGTACGATAAAAAAAAAGAAATTAAAGATAATAAAAAATAAGCAGGAAATTGTGCCTCACGGCTGCGCTAAAAAGGTCCAGTTCAGCAAAAATGCCAGACACCTAGTGCCTGACGCTGGTTTTCAACTGGACCTGGTGTGTGAGGTGAAGGATGTAAATCAGTTTTATACTGCAACGTGACGTGTGTATGCATACTTAAATAAAAAATAAAATAATGATTATTAAATAATTTTATGCACCTGTTTGGCAAGATATATTGGAATTATAATTCTATTAATAATTACTTTGCTCTAAATATTCATCCTTGACGAGCAGTGGTGGCCGATGAGCAGTGGTGGTCCAGTGGTAACAGCCCCGACTTACGAGTTGTAGGTCGTGGGTTCAAATCCAGGCAAGCGCTTTACTTTGTGTAAATAATTCCATCAACACTGCTCTCAAAACGGTGAAGGAAAACATCGTGAGGAAACCGGCATGTCTTAGAACCAAAAATTCGAAGACATATGACTTCTACCAAACCGCACTGGGCCCGCGTGGTGGCTTACACCCCACTCCCTCTCAGGAGGAGGCCTGTGTCCCAGCAGTGGAAACATTATAGACTGATTATGTTAAATATTTAAGACAAGATGTAACGTCTGTTAGTTAACACACCACCGACATCATACATGCTTTCCTCTCCCTTTACCTAATTAATAATTATGCTCGCTCACTTAAGCTCATTAAGGTCTGATTCATAGTTAATTACAGTAGCGAAAGATTCTGCCTTCTTCCATTGATAATGCACTATAGTTCATGTCCCCACTAATTCCTTTTACATTAAAGTTCAAAGTAATTTGAATTCGAAAAGCCGCGGTCTCGCAACCGCAATTACAACGCGGATTCATGGCTTAATATGAAGTTTTAGTGAGAAATTGTAGCGTTAACTAGTATCGCGCTTTGAACCGCTGGAGACTCACTATGATTAAATAGAGTTAGTGTTGCTGTTGCATGTTTTAGGAGAAATAGTTTTGTTTTGGTAATGTGGCATCAAGTAGTAGGGTTTTTTTCGTATGGTGAATGCCTCTCAAATGCCTTTTTATGAGCTACTAGCTGCGCCCTGCGGTTTTACCCGCGTAAATGTCGATCCCGTGAGAATATCGTGATAAATAGTATCGTATGTGTTATTCTGATGTATAAGCTATATTACTGTAAAGTTTCATCAAAATCCGTTCATTAGTTTTTGCGTGAAAGAGTAACAAACATCCTCACAAACTTTCGCATTTATAATATTAGTAGGATACTATACTTACTAATATACTATATTTTTTTTGTTATCAGGTATGTTGTCTGACCAACAATAGCTGGAGCTACAAAAAAGGTAGGATTCGTTCCTTAGGATCTGTTTCATACCTCTCAGTTGGTTTCGCAATTAAAACGCGGATTCATGACTTAATTTTAAGTTTTAGTGAGAAACAACCTGCGCGCCGCCTTTTCACCCGCGTAAATGTCGATCCCGTGGGAATATCGGGATAAAAATTAGCTTATATATTAATCCAGCGTGTCAGCCACCTCCATACAAAATTTTATCAAAATTCCAGGGAAAGGACATAGGATAGTTTTTATCCCGACATTCCCACGGGATCGAAACTTATGCGGGTGAAACTGCGGGGCGCTGCTAGTACTATATAATTTCAAATAATTTCTAACATAAAGAATAGTCGTTTCACACCTACTTAGCTTTTAACGATTTCTCGCTTTCCAATCCTCAACTAAGTTCTATCGCTATCATTTATCTACTCGTATTGTGTTCTTATCAACTGCTAGAACCAGTTCTGACTCCTTTTACTTTAAAACCATTACAAACTAAATAAATAACTGTTATCAGTACTAACTACTAACACCAAAGTTCCACGTTCTACTTAGTGATAAGAAAACTGGGCTTCACTATACATATTTACTTAGTTTTCTCTCAGCCAGGTAGTATGCTGACATCTTTTGTAAAGCCCGTCGTCCACAACGCTACTCAAAAGTGACTTGTTACAAACTCAAATCACCAATGAGTAGCTAGAATGTCATTGCACTAGAATTTCCACTTAGAGTAAATTAGCAGCGCCCCGCGGTTTCACCCGCATAAGTTTCTAAAGACACGTGGCGACATCTATTATCATAATAACGTTATTGTTGTTTTCCTCGGGAACAGAATTTTTTTTCGGGATGAAAGGTACCGTATATCCGTTTCTGTACACTTGACAACATATATGCAAAATTTCCGGATGAACGGTTCAGTGGTTTAGGCGTGAAAAGGTAACAAACAAACTTACTTTCGCATTTGTAATATTAGTTAGGAAGTGCGCAGTGCTGCACACCCCACCTTATTTCAAGTTAAACAAATATTAACTTTATTTCAATGCTATTAAGTTAATTTCAGTGTGACTAGCACTATTGAAAAAGTTATAAAAATGTTTGAAGTTGTAGCGTAAACTGAACTTTATTGTGTAGGAATGAAAGATATTTACATGAGAACTGTTTGGCGAACAGTGAAGCAAAGAAAAACATCATATTAAGTGTATTGGAAATTAAAATGCTCTGAAATCGCTTTAACGCAATAGGCAAGCGTGGAAATCATTGCTTTTTCTTTCTCTGTAACACTTTTCCATGATATAATTTTCAACAAAGGCTGGAATTTCTCCAACCAACGTCAGCATTGCACTACCGTCTATCGTGTTGTATAAATATTCCTACGCACATCCGTACGGAGAAGCGATGACGTCACTATGATATAATGATTAAAGTCTTCTTCTAAACTGTTACGTGAATGTGCAAATTGCTCACCATGTTTCCTACTGATCTGTATGGAAATTGTTCTGTGAATCTTGCAATTCATTCAAGAACAGTTAGAGCGTTATCATACTGACGATTTCCCAGCGTGTTTCCAGCGAAGCTCTTTGTGGTCGTCCTCTCCGCGGGTGCAAGACTGCAAAGTGAGCTAGCTACGACTACGCCTGCAACGTGTTCTCCGAGTTTTCACAACATTGTTACCTCTCTTATCTCGCTCTCTCTTGTACGCTCACGTCAACTGCTCTCGATACTCAAACGCGGCGATCACGTTGCGAACCCGTGGCGTGCTCGCACACGCAGTGAGTGCGTTAAAACAATCAACTCGCTAGAAACACGTTCGCAAATCGCTATTGTGTTAAGGCCGTTAAAAGTAGGTACTGTTTCTTACTTAGTATTTTGGTTTACACTGGACAAACTTCTAATAGTAAATAAACTATTAAAATAAATATCCTAGCCTGACTAAGGGCTGAAATTTTTCAATCATTTGATAACTTTATTTGAGGAATAATTTTGAATTTTTGACAGTTCTTTCATACAAAAACTGTCACGTCAATTTTATTCCACGAATAAAAATTATCTGTCGATTGAAAAATCAGCTCAACAAACTAAACTATGGCGTCGAAAAATCCGCATCGCTTTTTTTTTTTGTTTTTGTTGCGTCGAAAAATTCCTCCTTTGTTTTGTTTTTGATCACGTGTTTTTTTTTTTGTTTTATTCGACAAGCTACGCTACGCTAAGTTAGATTAGCTTAGCTTAGCTCTTGGTCTGCAACCCGCATTAGGTTCTTCCTCTTCTTTTCGTGTTGACGGCACTTTGATTTGACTTCTTTATATTGTTTGGGCCCATTAGATACCCACGTTGTTAAACACCGGAACGTTTAACTTGCAAAAATTGATATTCACTTGTTTATCAAAAACATGTATTTTTTTTAAATAATATGAAGTCTAATGTGCCCACTGATTTAATAAGACTACGGGCTTATGTTTTGCTGAAAAAAAATCTGGATCTAGACAGAAAATGTCAAACTTAGGTACGCTTGACATTTTCTGTCTAGATCCAGAATTTATTCATTTTCAGTTTGAATAGGTACTCAAATTAAAATATCTGTCATGAAAAACTGCTAAGAAAATTGGGTTAGGGACCTTGTTCAGACAAGTGGACCTCCTTTTGTAGAGACAGGTTTATTAATTACTTTTTTTAGTTACTTCATTCACTTTATACCTGTATTTAATAACGTCAGTTATTGTCAAAGTCGACATTATCTTTAACGGTATTTAATAAAATTATCCAAGAAAATGCGTCGAGTATTAAAACATCCTGCAGTACTAATTCCGTCTATAGTTAGCTCTCGAATGACCTCAATACCGCTTCGAGTCTTATCGGTGTGAATTAAACACAAATCTGACGATTATTATCGCTATCTAACTTAGTAAGTAGGTACTTATAATGAAATAGTGATAGAGTCAAAACTACATATAATGAATATTTTTGAAAAATCAGTCATCTGCTGCGAGGGTTGGGAACGAGTCTGGTGCCGAAAATATAGTTTTTAGAATTTTTGTCCGTTTGTATGGATGTACAGAAGCCAGCACATTAACCTACTACAATCTGTCAAATTTCTTTAATAGATTTTCAACTTTAGCGCTAAAGCATAAGGTTCAAAGTTGATTGGGAAAATTTGACAGTTTCGGGTAGCTTGGTGTGCTGGCGTACGTTCCGGATTGTCACAAAACCGACATCCACGCGGGTCAAGCCATGGGCAAACGCTAGTAGGTATGTACCTTGATCGATGTTGTGGATCATCGTGTGTGTGTTTTCTGATCAGTTTTAGGCTATTGTTCAAAATACAAAGCGTACTTAATCCGACGCCGTAGTAAATGCTTACCGCTTGAGGTATTACGTTGCCCTAAATACTTACTCGACAATTAACTTAACTTTTTACCGTTAAAGGGAATCCCACACGCGTGTAGAATTAATTACATTATCGTGCTCGTGTGGGATTCCTGCATGTTCACCGAGATAATATATAGTGCTATCTTTTGGTCGTGCTTGGATTGACAAAAGCTGGGTTGTTTTGATCATTCAGATGCTAAGCTATAAAGGCTCTAATTGCCGACATGGAATGCAACACAACAAGTTAACAACAGGATAATTACTACTTGAAATGATCGTCATAATTTCAGCTGAAAACCTACTACTGCTGGACATAACCTAGGATTGCCACAATCCAGCTGGCTGTTACAGAAAACTAATTTTCTCAAACATGGTTGGAAATTTGAGCATTATTTTGACAACCTTCTTCGAGATAAATCGAAATTGCTGTACTGGCCAATTACATGCGAGCAGCGGCCGGCAAAAGTTGTATGAAAATCCATATCTGTCGTGGTTTAGCGGCCAAAAAAATTACATAGTAAACTGATATCTGTCGTGTAATTTAAAAATGTAACGATCTTTTACTCCGAAACATGGCAACTAAGGAGATAACTTATCAAAGGTTTTATTAATTAATTAATTAATTATTTTCTAACTGAACAGACAGCAGTGCTGTTGGGGAGTTTGTTCCGCCACTTCTTCTCCCCAGCGAAAGCACTAGGAAGTGGTGAAGGGCGGGCGTTTTGGACTGTCTTTTGTTATTTTGACGTTGAAAAAGTGCTGATTCTCAGCCTAGTTTGAATAAATGACTTTTGATTATGACATCCCGCTGGGTTATCAGCATGAAACTTTGAACAAGTTTTTTTATACTGAAGTTGAGCACTAAAATTTATCCTGTCGGGTTGAATAGAAGATGAAAGCTTGTATGGAAGTCCGTCATTTTTGTCGATTAGAAATCTCATTGGGAACAGGGCTTGTATTAAGATAATAAGATAGTAGTGACGTAGTGACTTCCTTAAAATTAAATATTGTGCAATTCAGCCTACTGAAATCTATACTAATATTATAAATGGAAAGTGTGTCTGTCTGTTTGTCTGTTACCTCTTCACGCTTAAACCGCTGAACCAATTTAGATGAAATTTGGTGTAGAGATAGTTTGAGTCCCGGGAAAGGTCATAGGATAGTTTTTATCCCGATATTCCCACGGGAAACTTATGCGGGTGAAACCGCGGGGTGCTGGTACTGATTAATATGTCCAAGATCTTGCGCGCAGCTAGATACCTATATTTGTTAAATTTTTGGTCCTTGTCTCCGCTGTCTCAGATTTCGACCTTTATTAAATTAAGAAATATTTATTTATCATCCCTTCAAAGGAACTTTTATTGTAGGTAGGCGTTCTTTCACAATCTTACCAGTTCTGTAAGACCAGTTTTTCGAAAAGCTATTAAGGAGTTACTCTGTTAATTGGCGGTATTTAGGTCGTAATTGGGATTAATTAAAGAGAATAAACTTGATTTCCTTGTCATTGGGTCATTGTCGATGTTCATGAGGGCTTATTGGTTGATTCGCACGAATTTACTTTCTCGAAAAGTGCGAATCGTTACTTTTAAATAATATTATTTTTTCTATAGGTGACTCGCAGGAATTGGCACATTTTGAATTTTATGCAATGAAATTAGGAAAAAGTACGTTTTATAATATTTAACTCTTATCAGCTTATTACTTCTGCGCGCTAGTCCTGTTTTCTATACTACTTATAATAATATTATTTATTAGCTGCGCCCCGCGGTTTCACCCGCATAAGTGTCGCGATCCCGTGGGAATATCGGGATAAAAAGTATCCTATTGTTAATCCTACAAAATTTTATCAAAATTGGTCCAGCTGTTTGAGCGTGAAGAAGTAACAAACATATAAACACACACCCACACCCTCACAAACTTTCGCCTTTATAATATTAGTATGAAAAGTGACGATTCGCACTTTTCGAGCGAGTAAATTCGTGCGAATTGACTAATAAACCTTCATAAGACATGTTACAGACCTACCGACCTTCAATGTATGGGACACGAGCGTCATCTCCAAACACATTAACGTTACGCGGTGTGCTTGACGTGCCAACAGAATTAGTATTCAGGTCAACGTGTTTCACGTAATTTCATACTGTGTATGTAATATGCGTGATCTTGAAGAAGTTCTCGCTTTTGTAGCCTTGGGGGTTCCTTAATCGGACAT
This sequence comes from Hydraecia micacea, assembly GCA_914767645.1. NCBI lineage: Eukaryota > Metazoa > Arthropoda > Insecta > Lepidoptera > Noctuidae > Hydraecia > Hydraecia micacea. Next base: position 5,539,186 of record OU611785.1, read on the forward strand.
TGTTCTTTACACTTGTTGTTTCCGTTATTGTTACACGTAGAACTTGATACTTACTCGTAATTACTGTTGTTACTAAGTGGGTATAATTTCTTCTGTATCCATTAAGGTGTTTATTTTAAACGAACAGCAGCGCCCTGCGGTTTCACCCGCATAAGAGTCGATCCCGTGGGAATGTAATGTTGGGATAAAAAGTATCTATGTGTTATTCTGATATATAAGCTATGTTACTGTAAAGTTTCATCAAAATCCGTTCAGTAGTTTTTGCGTGAAAGAGTAACAAATATCCATCCTTCCAAACTTTCACATTTCTAATGTTATTAGCAGGATGATTAAAGTTCTAACGTCAAAAATGTATGGTTAAATAGTCGCTAATCACTACTTATCTTTAAGCAACGTTTATGAATAAAGGGGTTTATCTTTTGTCATCATTTAGGATTAAGATTTCACAAGGTTTTTTTAGCATAATCAGCCGATAATGTTCCCACTGCTAGGACACAGGCCTCCTCTCAGTGAGAGGGAGGGGGCCGTAATCCAATACGCGAGCCCAGTTGGCGGATCTCAAATGTCTTCGAATTTTTAGTTTTACGACATGTCGTTTTCTTCACCGTTTTGAGAGCAGTAGTGATGAAGTACCTAATTTACACAAAGTAAAGGCTCCTTAATGAGGGTAAAGGTTCCCACTGCTGATTTTATTCGTCACGTAGGCCATAATCAGCCCAATGAATAGACGCTCAATTTTGTGGAAATTTAAGTAAATACCTCATCGGTGTAGTCGGAAGTGCCAACCAAACGTGACGTGTATCCTAGAAATTTCTGCTAGGAATTTCACTTCAGCAGCCTTCAGAAAATACATGGGATGAAGCCAGGACGTAACATAAACTTTTGAAAATATAATATCTATGTATACCTATCTAATACTAAAAATAACAAAATTAAATCCTAACTTAACTAAAACTATACAGAAACTAAAATATAGCGTCGAAAAATTCATCCGCATCGCTGTCGACTGGTAATGTTCCCAAGAGACTGGCGGCATTGCCACGTTGTATGGCAATGCTTAGCCTTTGGCCAAGGTAAAAGCCAGCTCTAAATAAACATAAACTGAATATATTCTTCACTCTGCCATTTCGCTCGTTCATTACCACGGTAACTGCAAATTGGTTAGCGTGTGCGGTACATAAATGTTGTATTGTATTAATTTTACGGCTCCTCTGATTAAATTGTATCGGAAACATGTAGTTAACGATGTTATGATTGTTTTTGATACGATCTTTGATAGAAAGGCTTGTTTTATTCTATTTGAGAGGTTTTTTCTGATGTTGATGGCCAAGTAGTCTTACCAAGGGGTATTGTGCTATCCAGTAACTGGGTTCTGGAGGTCAGATTAGCAGCAAGTGCAGTACAGCTCCAAGTAATATACGATTAGACTGGACGTTAAGTAGTCTTCTATATGACAGTGATAAGACAAAGAAACAAATGATATCCAATTAAATAACGTGACATGCAATCAAAAAACAATGATGAACCCAGGCAGGCGCTTTACTTTGTGTACCTAAATAATTTCATCATTATTTCAAAATGGACTCCTAGAACTAGAACTCTAGACTCCTAGAACAGAATTCTTAGAACCCACAAAATTAACGACATGTGACATCTACTAACCCGCACTGGGCCCGCGTTGTAGATTACAGCCCACCATCGCTCTCGAGGAGAGGAGGCCTGTGTCCCAGCAGATAATCAGCCTATAATATTCCCACATTGTAGGCAGATTATGCAATAAAAAAACAAAGACCATATTTTACATTCATAAGCCTGAAAATCGTATACAGAATACCTAAATCCAGCATGTATTTCATAGAAGTTTTAACGCCGCCCGCATGCAAACATAATAGTATCTTATGCCAGCTTTGTTCTAAAGGGGTATACACACATCCGTAACTTGGTACAGCATTCTCGGTTTCGTTATCGGCCGCACCACAGCTAGGTCTTGTGGCAAAGCCTTTGAAACTAATATCTATACCCTGTCTACGGTTTCCTTTAAAACTGGTTTGACTTGTTGTTTGATGCGTCTTATTTTCACTCTATTTTGACTTATTTTGTACCGGTTTCGTTGATATGATGCTGTGTTCTGATAATTTTGTGGATTTAATTTTAGACTTGAGTCGGAATGGATTGTAAATTCTTTACTGTCTGTGAAGGTCCAAGGTCTTTATAATGCAATTCTTTTTATTCGAATATGTAATGTAATAATCACAAAATACTTAGTCACTGTGATATTTGGAAGTTTAAACGTACGAATTCGTAGCCGACCGCAGACAGCAGCAGCAGACGACGTGTCGCTACGACACTACTGGTTTGTATATATTTCTATGGAATACCTTCCGCAGCTAGCGACACGGTCGCCCGACTACACGTCGCGTCGCACGACCACAGACGTCGTTTCGTCCGACCGCAGATCAGTATTGCCACCGACGCTGGAGCAGTTGGGTTCGAAATCATGACTGCAGCGACATGACGCTGCGACGTGTCGCTACGACATGTCGCAACGTCACGTCGTCTGCTGCTACTGTCTGCGGTCGGTTACGAACTTGTTCAAAAACATGCAACATAATGTAAGATGTTTTTTTATTAGAACAACTATAGATGTTTTTCTCTACCTAAGTTCACGGCAGTTCAGTAAACCCACGATCACGCGTCTATTTTATAATGCAAGACAATAAAACCGGTGCTTTCACACGCGATTATGGTACAAGTTTAACGCCGTACGACTTTAAATGATGGATTTCCGTTTCCGTAAGTAATAAAACCATATTGTACATACTCATGCTGTTCACGAGTATGTAAATTGGCTATTGTGTCAAGTTCACTTTTGTGTCTTTAAAGTTTTAGTGCCATTTGACGTCCAATGCCGTGTGCAAGGCGATTTAAAAACGTAGGAATAAAGGTGCTCTTCCGAAACCTACCGCAACTGTAAACCGCAATTTCAACGACGCGACACGGCCTAATCGCAATGACAGACCGCAGTGACATTACAGGTTTATAAATAAATCTATGAAAATGATGACCGGTCGACCAATGTCGCCCAAGTGCTCCTTAAATCGTTCAAACAAAAGTCATAAAGTAAAAACATTTTTATTTCTAAAATAATATTAAATAATTAAGTAACCACTTAATATTATTTTAGAAATAAAAATAATCTTCTACCGACCTATTACCTACTTAATTGTTTTATGGCTGATTTTTCCGCGCAAGATAATTTTGTCGGGGGAATAATTTTGTTTGTTTGACTGTTCTTCCATACTTACAAAAACTGTCAGACGTCAATATTATCCACGAATAAAAATTATCGGACGATTTTAAAATAAGCTCTTTATAAATATCAGCTCCTTATTTTTATGACAGGCAATTTACACATTAACTTTTAATGGATGTTTTTACAAAAAAAAAAAAAAAAAATATATATATATTTCTGTCCTACTACTCCTACGTAATTTCGACAGGCTCGAATAACTGAATAACTTATTTTAATAAAATGCGTTCCATGCGCTACTGGCAAAAAAGTCCGCCAATTTATTTGAAATAAATATTTTTTTTCTGACAAACGTGCAGGTGGGTAACTAAATCGAAGGCAGCCGGTAGGTGTATCTTGTATTAAATATTATGTAAGATTAATAAAATCTTGTCATTTATAATACCTACACACTTTAAGTACGTAACTCTGTCGGTGCGTGCCAGCAGTAAGTACCTACCATTTGAAAAAATACCATAAATGTCTCTCCATAGCAAAAACTATTTTTATCAGGTGCCTATTGGTTGTTGATTACCTACTCTGTTTAACAGCAAACATTACTCACTAAACGCTCCCGCAGACAGGCGCGACGCGCTGGTGCGACACGATTCTAGTAGAACAATTTCCATGAAGTTTTTATAGAAATTGTTCTACTAGCTAGTCACGTCGCACCTGCCTGCAGGAAGCTTAAATAAAACCACAGCTTAATCGACTAGGTACTAAATATTCTGATTAATAAAACTCATTTACTGAGCTTTTTCGAGCGACTTCGTCCGCGTGGATTTTTTTTCGTGGGACCCTTTTTTTGTCTCTAAAATAAAAGTAGCCTAAGTTACTCCTTATTACATCAGCTATCTGCCAGTGATTATCCTGTCAAAATTGGTCCAGGCGTCTTAGAGATTAGCCGGAACAAACAGACAGATAGACAAAAAATGTAAAAAATGTTATTTTGGTATATGTACCTACCGTGTATACATCCATTATGCATTTAGTAAAAAGCGGTTATTTTACTATTACAGACAGACACTCCAATTTTATGTATTTGTATAGATGTATAGATAGATTTTTCAATTAAAAATAAAACATTGGAGTCAACACGTCCATTTAACACACGGAAATGAAATACAATCCGCAAAAAAAAAACGGTCCAACCGAACCGGTCGGTCTGTACCCGATTTAATATTCATTTCGCTTGATTGATCCGTTCTCAATGGACGCATTAGCATACAATACCTACTACGTCTGTCCCGGCAAGCCGGTTCCGGTCGTGTCAGGCACCTATCTTACCGCCGATCACGAGGAAGCGACTAGCTAACCACGAGTTTCTCGCTCATGAAACGTACTGAAGATTGTAGGTCCCGTGTAAGTAAAAGAGATACATACACTAATAGTTGTTAGCTCTCAAAACGGTGAAAGAAAACATCGTGAGGAAACCGGCATGTCCTAGAACCAAAAATTCGAAGGTATGATGTGACATCTCACAAACAGCAGATTTTTTTCGCAATTTCAGGTTTGGTCCCATAGTAAAAGTTGTTTGTTATCATGAGTACAATCACGTGTTTAAGTATCGGTCACTATTACCAGTCACCCTATATATTTAAATGGTGTTAAGTTAATATTCTTTTATTTGGTTTTACTATACAATGGTGCGTCTGTCCCGACAGGCCGGTTCCGGTCGTGTTAACTGCTATCAATTTTATCAATGGATTCGTGACACCCGAGGATATCGGGTTTCTTATGATATGTATTCACATGTGTCCGCTGTCAACAGGGTTTGAAATAAAGAAGGTATTGTATTGATGGTAATGGGAGTTGTCATATCAAGTGTTGACTGAATATTATGTTGAGGTTTCTTTTGATATTCTTAATTTAAATGGTGTCACGTTGAATGTTTTTTCTTAGCAGTTTTAAGTTTAGAACGTGCCTTTAAAACTAAAATTCTATCTGTACAGAGTTATTGGCAAAACACTAACAACCTCTAAAGAGGTCATTGTACTCATCATTATGAACAACTTTTACTATGGGACCAAACCTGAAATCGTGAAAAAAAATCAGCTGTTCCCTACATTTATGTTCGTATAACTCGTAAAAATGTAAGGAACAGCTGATTTTTTTTTCGCGATTTCAGCTGCATCCGGTTAGACTGGAAGCAGACGTTAAAGTAATCGTGATTCTGTTTAAATAAAAACTTTAAAATATTCAATCTGATTGTTTGTTCTTTCATAATCCCACATTAAAGTGAAACATTTATTCACCAGAACTTTCCTAACCCGGAACGAATGACACTTACTGCACCCATTAGAAAGGGCCATTGTTTTTTTCCACTAAATAAATCGCTTAATTCCCGTTAACAGCGACTCTTTAATTACTTAAACAATTCCTAAGTCCACGTAAGTACCGTGGTTTATCTTGGTCTAAATTAATTTAGATTACCAAGTTTAAGACTAGAGACAATTTTGTGGGTATAAGTATACAGGATTGAAGGGACATCGACGAGGAAACTAACCATAAATTCAGCACATGATTCTAGAGATGTTTTTTTTCGTCGGTTATCAATCTGCCTAGCCTTTTCCCAACTATGTTAGGGTCGGCTTTCAGTCTAACCGGATGCAGCTGAATACCAGTATTTTACATGGAGCGACTGCCTATCCGCACTCCACAATCCAGTTACTGGGTATCACGATACCCCTTGGTAAGACAGGTCGTCCGATTTTCGGGCTTCTGACGACCCGCAACGACTGTCAAAGATCCACGAATGACAGCCTGGACCAACGGCTTAACGTGATTTCCGAGGCACGGACGGGTCTCGGTATGTAAAGATGTTCACCCATCCACAGACCGATCGCGGCAAGCGTAGCTTAACCTGATCGATCGACCCGAAAATTTGTTGTTTGCGCTAGTGCACAATGTAAAGCACGCCAGACATTGTGTTTATGGGTGCATGCAACGGTACAGGGGTCGTGGTGGGGGTATTTAAAGATGTGTTATATAACATTAAAAATTTGTTTTCGTATAAAAACGTCAGTAGAAGTTGGAATTTTGAGGTATATTCCTTGATATGCAATGGTTGCTGTAGCACCATGAACATGAGGCTACAGGAGCTAGTGCGAATCTTGGGGTTCATTCGATTAATCGAGTCTGGTTTAACCATGATGGGCTCGGTGCAATTCATTCATTTATTCAATATATTCGTAACCAGGTTTCCAGGTATGATCCAGTACAAAAAAATTATCACAATGACGGGAAGTAGGTACAAGTGACTCTCGGTTTCGATAAGTGTCTTTCTACACCCGTTGTATAGTTATAGATATATGAACCCTTTCGCATTTAGATTCCGAAATCCATTTTCTGCTTGAATTTTATCCCTAACACGTAAGGAACACGAATGATAAGCCCAGAAAAGACGTAACCAAGTCCCCGGAGACAATTTTAATATCACAGTATTCAAGACACCCGTCGGATCTGACTTTGAGTTGAGAGTTGTTTTATTCTTTTCTTTTTTGTGCGCAGCGTTACGATCCTTCGGTAGGTACCTACAGGTATCGTACTGTAGATAATAATAATATGACGTAATAGTATAATAATATGGCAGTGGCAGTGACCTGAGCCTCATGTACCTGTTGGCAGTTCGTGTTAGTAGCAAAAGATAATAATATAATGTTACATAAATATTTATGTTGTGATTCCGAGTATAGGAGACACCTTCTGTTTATGTTTTTTTGGATTATGAACTTTGATGCGGAGGCTTTATTCTTATAAAGCATTAAGGTGCCACTAGTCGATATTTTTTCCATACAAATTTCGGGAGAGTATTACTCCACTGTTTGACATTGTGCATCCAAAGTTAAACATGATATCGTTTTGGCTTATTGTTAATTTTGTCTGTACAGAAACAGAATATTAAAATAAAAAGCCGATCAAAAGTTATGAGCCAACCAAGATTCGTTTTTCTTGCTATTTTTATTTTAACGTAACTTTGGGTGTAAATAAGTAGGTAATAAAAGAACTGTAAAATCTTCAAAACCAAGTCCGTACTGACTCAATTATCGAAAAGTTCAATAAACTTTATTTATAATTGATTTATGCAGTGTTTTTTTCATAATACTCTATTTTCCAAAGCAGTTTTCGAATGTTTTTACGCGCCTATCAGTTCGGAACGGTGTTTCTGTGCGTGAGAACTAGACGTTGTGCGTGTAGACTAGCGTCTAACACTGATATTGGCTCTGTAAGACACGAAGCCAGGTGAGACAGCGTTCTTTTTGGCCATGACCACCAGTGAGTTCGAGCTTTCGACTAGTTTACTCTTAAATAAAGTCCTCCATACCGAAATTCGGCCATGGCGACCAATCTCAGCGGATTCGGCGCGGGAGATATTATAATGTACAAGTGTGTGCGCAGACACAGGTGCACTCTCTCTTCCCTCACTCTCATAATCCGAATGGGACGGCTCGGCAATCCGACATTCCGACGTGATCGGCACTTGTGCACTATAATAACTGCCGCGCACAAGTCAGCCAGCCAGGCCAGTCTCCGCTCGGGTTGGACATGGCCGAAATCCAGTTTGGAGGACTATTATTATGTCAATACTAGCTTCTGCCCGCGACTTCGTCTGCGTGAAAATTCACCCTCCCCCCATTCAACATCCCCCCATTCTCTTAGGGGTGGAATTTCAAAAAACCCTTTCCTAGTGGATACCTACTCTTCACAAAGAAGAACACACCCTGCAAATTGCATGTCTCTAGGACCAGCGGTTTAGGCTGTGCGTTGATATATCAGTCAGTCGTCCATACACTGGCGTGGCTAGCTAACCTATGGCAAATAATGTAATTTAATGTCCTGTGTTAACGTTAATTACTTTTCATACATAGTGTTGTATAAAATCAAATTATTTTCTAACTGAACAGACAGCTGTGCTGCTGGGGAGTTTGTTCCGCCATTTCTTCTTCCCAGCGAAAGCACTAGGAAGTGGCGAAGGGCGGGCGTTTTGGGGGACTGTCTTATGTAATTTTGACGTTCGAAAAGTGCTGATTCTCAGCCTAGTTTGAATAAATGACTTTTGATTTTGATTTTGATTTTGAGTCAGGACTTTGAATTTTATATACAGGCTAAAATTTTAATCACAGTTTTCCTCGATTTTTTTTTGTCAATCAGGTTTGGTCCCATAGTGAAAGTTGTTCATAATGATGAGTACCTACAATGGCCCCTTAACAGGAAAACGGTGATTAAAATTTCAACCTGTATATAGATATTACTAGGTAACCCTAAACTAGCACTACCTATGTGGAATCAATCGTGCAATGAACTAAAATTAAAGCATAATTTAAACGTTTCCCACTAGAACATTGTCCATTCATTCTATTGTAACTTAAATGTATGCGCATATTTACATCGGAGAATGACTCCGTAATTCGTATAATAATACTGGCGTTTTGTCGATTTTCGTTGGTTTATTATACTTTGGTACTTTATTTTTAAATCGTGTATTAATAGTTAAATCAGTTTTAAGACCTTGATGCATCTTTTTAAACCAATGTTGTGCAACCAACTAAAGACTTAGTTAAACCTATAAGTAGTTAAACCTATAAACCTATAATATCATTGTATCTCTAAGGGCGAGATTCACAGACGACACCTAGACTTTACTTTGCTTATAAAAGTTAGCGTTTCAAACAAATGCAAATAATGCAAGCGATTCATATGAATAAGAAAAAAAAAACTGTTAATAAAAATAAAATTTATCGTCACTGGAAAGGAGAAACTGCTAAAGCGCCGTTTGGGCCAAAATGAGTTATACATACAATAATATAATTATCGTTGGATTAGATTTTTTTTAAACAATTTTCAACAAATTTTTTTTGACATTCTGAGCCATTTAAAATTGGCTCAGATTGCCTTGAAACCTAAACAGCTCGACGCAAAAAAATAAATAATCCAACGATATAACTCATTTTGGCCCAAATACCACTTTAGCATTTTCTCCTTACCAGTGACGAATATGAGAATTAAATTGCTTATTTTAATTAGCAAATTAAAGTGAAAGTGCGGTCTGTGATTCTCGCCGTAACAGTCCACAAAATGTATACAGAAAACTAACATTTAATTCCATAAAATACCCCCTCGAATGCGAGACAGAATTAAACCTACATTTTCAACAACTCGCATAAAAAATCGACAAAATGAAAAACCGGGCCGACATCCCGTACTTCATATTCAACATAATATTCAACCCTGAAAAGACGCCGTAACTCAACCTGAAACACTTCCGCACAAACCGGGCAACCTATGTAAACTCCTTTAATATGTATGCATGCAGTGACACGACCCACTAAATTCATCCTTCGTGCACGTTTACAGGGTTAATTAATCAAGTAAAAGTCTGGAGTTCTGGACGAACGTTGCACATGTTGGTATAATTTATGTGTTGAAATTAGCTGTTAGCAAGTTCATGGGGGTTGGAGTTAAATAGTTGTTCGTAGATTTGAAAACGATGGATGAACTGTGTGATAGATGATAAGGTTAGAAAGTGGGTGACTACCGAAATGATGACTGTTATATTATCTTCTAACTAACGGCCGGCTCCAGCTTCGCACGGGTGCAATTTTTTTTTTAATTTCCAAAATTTTCTTTCATTCAAACTTTGTCCTGGCAATACCGAAGACAACAAAAAAAGAATTATCCAATTTGGTGCAGTCATTCGGAAGTTACGCGCGTACAAACATTTCGGCGACTTTGTTTTATACCTACTATGAAGTACCGGATATTGGCTCGGATTTTCATATGGCAGATTTTTAGACTAGATACTCTTTATTTTAATAAACACAAAGTGCGTATCGTATTATAGACATGTCAGCGCTAGTGCTGCCCCTGTTCGATAACAAAGTGTTGGGCACAATTCCAGTAAAAAATACCAGTAATTTCCCCCACATTTTTGACAAGTTTTTGACATTGATTGTCGCTGAGATGAGATTGTGACTAGACTTTGAACGTATTTAATTAAGAGAATTGGCCTTCTGATGTTGCTGCTTTAAACGTTCACTGAATATTATTCAATTCAATTTTTAACCACTTATAAAAATAGGTGCCATTTCATATCCAGGAACAGATTTGTGTGGTTACACCAGCAAAAAGGTTACATCACAATAACGTCGACGATGTCGCTAATGACCATACAGACTATTTTTAACTGAGCCGGGAAAATACTAAGTTGATTAAAGATTTTTCGTTAAGTTACTTTGAACTGGAGTAAATATTGCAGTTTTTGTATTGGCGTTTATAAGTTACGTTCGATCTCGGTTTTCTGGCTACCCGATTATATAGCATAAATTCTTTGATAACAGAACTGAATGGCCTGTTAAAATAATAAAAATTTAAACTCTTAAACACTGAATGATCAGCATAAGCATAATCAGCCTACATTATAGGCTGAAGGAGTAAGGAAGTCTGATATCGCCAAGCCAACCCGTTTTGAGCAACCGTAGTGATCAACCCTCGTGCCTTCTCTGTACGAGAAGGCCCTTTGCAGTGGGACAGTGATAGGCTAGTACTATTATATTATTTAGGTCTGGTTGGAGTGGAAACCGACCTCAAAATACAGAAAGGTGCAGCTAATGATAATTTCCCCGCAAAAGTAAACAGTACCACATAGGTAAGTGTAAATCGATACAAACAAACCGCGTATTGTGTTACGTGTGAAAATCTAATTAGCGCTCATTTCTAACCATAATAGTGTTTGTTATTAAATACATTGTTATTACAACTGCTGCCAAACAGCAGTTAACAACTTAGTTCGATTAGCCTGTTTGGGTATCCAGTTTCATGGATTGGAAAATTGCGGGAATGTTTGGATATTAGAGGCTAATGTTTGGAAATAATGTGTTAATGCAAAGGAAGAACGCATTAAACAAACGATTTGTTGCTAAACCACAGATATAGATACACCTAGATAACGCAAGAGCAACTACTTCGCGTGCCATAAATCGCACCAGCTTACGTACAAAAATCGTAAGCCGCCACGTTCGCGCTCAGTCCGTTGTACTGCTGGCTGGGTGAGCGTGAGCGCTGCCGCGCTGGCGCTAGGCCCCAGGGGTGGGGCAAGAACAAACCAAACGTGAAGTTCTAAAGCTACGGTTTGCTAGGAGAGCGGTGGCCGCCACATAGCGTTTGCATTTTACCGGCGAATGACGTCATAGAACTCGATTCCCACCGGCTTCCCTTCGAAAATTCAGAACATAACCACTCTATAGTCAATTTATCATTGAAATTTCTTTTGTAATTATTTTTTGCTCCGGCCTACCTCTGTCATAAATTCACCCTTCGCCACTGGAATGTAAGCTGGGTGTGTTTTCTTAGAGAGCCTTTTTTGACACCGTCATTTCACATCCCGGTGCCATACTCGTACATTTTATGACACTGCGGCCACCGCTCTTCTCTTCTTAACTGCTTCAATTCTTCTTAATCGAAATACTAGAAGACTAAACCGTCAAACGTTGAAGCTTTAACAGCATGACCTAAATATTTCAGGACGTAAATAATTCTAAAGGACTTCATCAGTCAATCAACCAAAATGTTTATAGGTACTTGTTCGAATGTGGTCACAATACTCACAATATAGTCTTAAAAAATTATATATGGTTGGTAATAAAATTTAAGCATACATTACACACTGCCAAAAAAAAATATTAAATAGTCTGCTGCTAATCGATGAAGCTGTAACTGCCTAAATACCTACTTCAGGATATTACAGAACAAAACAGTCAGACGCCTCGATTAGTACAGCTGAGCTATTGGCTTCTGCCGTACCAATATTTGTTCGGCCCAGAGATAGTTGTTTCGGCGGTACCGAGTGTTTGAACATATGAGATTTGTGTTTGTAAAAGCACCAATAAATATGATTTATCGTCAGGTGGGGCAACAATTTAATTTGCAGGAAACGGGTGTTAGAATGCAATAGATTATATTTTAGACGAATACGAAAATATATGTAAAATAAAGTTAGTGCATTGTGTGTAGTTAGTGTTAGTGTGTGTTAATAACCCTTAATGTTATAGGCAGAGGGTTCAAATTCGTTCGTTTATAGGGCGGGTCAGGGAATTGCTATCACCGACTGTACTTCAAGCGACTTCGTCCGAGTGGTTCAATCGGCCGAGTTCGGCCGACAACGTACGAGCATAGTTCGGCCGATGACGGATTAGGCGTACGCCTTGCATTACGCACAAAGCACGCAAGCTTAGTAACAGAAATTATTAAAAAAATAATTAGAGGTCAACATCAGAAAGAACAACGTTGCATGTAGGAGCTTAACACAAAAAAGGCTAATCTAATTAGCGAGAAACTTTCTTCTTTCCAAATACAGAATAAGTCGTGAGAACTCACGAATTACAAACATCATACTGGGAAATTCAACTCTATCGTACGTAGGTGTGTCCACAAACACAAATCTAGAATGCACAAACATTGCAATCGAAGTGCTGCCGCATAAATGATGATCCTACTTGAAATTCTGTCTGCCGAGCAAAAGCCAAAGAAGCTAAGTCATTCGACTTATTACCGTGTTCCATTTTTCTTCTTTAAAACGTACAATGAGACATCCATTAAATTTATTTCCGTAGTATGGCGCTCGTAGGAATAATCTTAGATCAAATATTTGAACTTATCGGCGCAGTCTGTTGGCGCAGTTGCATAAACAGACAAACAGATGGTTTTCTATAAAATACGGGCGTGTTATGTACGCTTTGTGGGCGGATAAGTGTCTCGTTAAATAGACGCTTGGTTAAGAATGGTTTGGTAAAGAATACAAAAGGATAACAAAGGAATTAAACGTATTACGGTTAGAATCTTGAGTCTTGACACCCCGCTTACAGATTTTTAGTTCTGAGTTGAGGGTATGACATCACCGCCTAACGGCATAGGTACTTACTCTATTGTGTATCTTGATATAAAAACCGGCCAAGTGCGAGTCGGACTCGCAAACGAAGGGTTCCGTACCACAAGGAAATAATACGGCAAAAAAATCACGTCTGTTATATTTTTTATGAATTATTTATTTTTAAAGTGAATATACAAATAATATTCTGTGAATATTTCAAACGTCTACCTGACACCTGTTGCCGTTAATAATATCGAGCAAAAAACGGCAAAAAAATCACGTTTGTTGTATGGGAGCCTCCCTTAAATATTTATTTTAATTTGTTTTTAGTATTTGTTGTTATAGCGGCAACAGAAATACATAATCTGTGAAAATTTCAACTGTCTAGCTATCACGGTTCATGAGATACAGCCTGGTGACAGACAGACAGACAGACGGACAGTGGAGTCTTAGTAATAGGGTCCCGTTTTTACCCTTTGGGTACGGAACCCTAAAAAAGTACCTGACCAAGACATATATGGATTTTAAAAGATTTTGGTTCGGTCTTTCTTCTAGGATTAATCAGATGGGAAACACCGCACTCATCTACATAGTTTTAAAAAGCATAATTTATTGTTGACATGTAAAAATGTTTGTACAAACCTACTTACAGGAATTAAATCATTTATCACTTTAATACTGTCTCGCCAAAGAAATGAATCCAGTAATGCTATTCTGTAAACATCTCACCGTGAAAACTTAGGTGAAGTGAGCTTAAAGTGAGCTGTCAATAGTGTCAATCCCTAGCGTCAGGTGGAATGACAACTCACTTTAAGCTCACTTTTTTTTTTTTGGATGGGAAATCATCTAATGTCTCCTCCCGCTCTGGGTGAAGCGGAAGGGAGTGTCAGACTCTTACTGACTAAAACCCACCCGTGTTCCTTCCTTAGCCCTTTATGTTCCGGGGCAGCGGTAACCCTTTCGGACGATCCCGCTACCCACTTTAAGCTCACTTCACCTACGTTTTCACGGTGAGATTTTTACAGAATAGCACCGCTGAACAACATTGTTGGCAGCTTGTCACTAGAGGCGTTCAATCAAAAAGCAAAATTCAACGTTTGAAATAAAAAACTGAACTGATTGGGTGTCGAAGTAGTCTCCGTACTTTGAAACTCAATCATAAACGAAACAACATTTTCATTCATACATACACCCACAACACAATCCATACCAACCATACGCAGACCACTTTTTAATTTCACCAGGCAAAAATATTCGTATCATGCTGCGAAAAATTCCAATTCAAACCAGATTTTATCCTGCGTGTCATTGAAAGTTGGATGAACTATGTAAGGTTGATATGGGGTGAAACATTCATTCAGTAATCGGATCCCCAACTTCGGACAGGCCCATCCGGAGTGCTGAAATAGGTGGAACGGATGTGTTATCATTATTAATGGTTTCCATACTACTCCACAGTAGATAAGATGTGTGGATATTTTTCACACAGGTATTCCGAAGTTATTATGCGGAACTTTTTGAGTATCCCCGTGTAACAAAGGATTTATGTTTGTTGTGTTCTCTTTTGTGAAGTTGAGGTGGTTTAGAATACAATTATGGTAATTCTTTGCTGTGGTTTATGAAAGTAGGATATATGGGAACTTTTCCTCATTATAGAGTTAAAAGCGTGACGTTGACATTATTTTACCAAACATTATGTTAAAACCACATAATTCAACATTATGAGGTTTTATGATAATGTTACACAACGGGATGTTGCTACCAACCTTTTGAGCACTTTTCCTGTTGACAGCGATGCGGACAATTTTTTTTTCCCCTATGATTCTTTCCTCCTTTTCTTATATTTTTGTGTTTACATATATACATATTTTTATTTGAAGTCTGTTAGGTTATATTGTGTAAATATTATCTTGTTTGAAATTAAAACATGTAGAAACACATCAAAAGACATAAAAAAAATGAAGGAAGTTAGTAAATGTAATGCTGAAATTAAATATCGCTACCCAGCCATCTACCTATATTGCTATTGATAGCTGTCTTGCAATTTCACTTAGGGAGCAGTGGTGGCCAAGTGGTAACGGCCGCGACTTACGAGTTGTAGGTCGTAGGTTCAAATCCAGACAGGCGCTTTACTTTGTGTTTTATTTCATCACCACTGCTCTCAAAACGGTGAAGGAAAACATCGTGAGGAAACCGGCATGTCCTAGAACCAAAAATTAGAAGACGTGACATCTGCCAACACGCACTGGGCCCGCGTGGTGGATTACGGCCCACTCCCTCTCACTGAGAGGAGGCCTGTGTCCTAGCAGTGGGAACATTATAGGCTGATTATCTTATGTTGCAATTTCACGCGATTGATCTCGTGATATGAATGTGATTTAGATAAGGATAATACTTTGATAATGTCCGGAGTCCAAATTAATGTTTTATCAGATTTTCGATACTGAATCATTTGCTTGGATTCTCCGAAACAGCAATAATTTGGGTAGATAATATTTGGCAGACCTGGGGCCTTATTCTCTATGACACAATGAACGAAACCGCGCGAAATGAACACGAGATTGGCGGGATTCGCTAAGGAATTGACGTGGTTTGGAGTAAGTGAATTAGGCTATGAGAGATCCGGGAGCGAGAGACAGGTGATCCACGAGAAAGTGATAGAGATGTCCATGATAATGATCTTTCAAACAATCGTACAATCTCATTCGACTATGCCTCTCCCAGTTCACGGCTCTTTCGTCTTTCGCATCCAATTGACATCATTCAGAACTACTGATCCAGATTCCTAGAGGGTGTCTTCTGTTGCGTTTTTTAATTGAATTGTATTGAATGTATTCCGACTTTACGAGATAAAGTCAAGTTTTTGTGATAGGTACAACACGTTGTAAGATATAACGTAAGAACGATAATTCTAACTATTAGCTGTTACCGTGTTTATTTATAGAACACCTCGTTCCAACGACTGCATTAGAATTTCTTATCTCATTACGGAACCCGATCACGATGTTGATGATAAATATAATTCATAACCAGGTCATCCAAGGTCAGAGGGATAAACACATGTTGACGACACACGTGATAAAATCAGCAAAATGATAATGATAAAATATCTGCATCCGGCAGATAAGGGATTAAATATTTATAGAGTATTATTAAGAGCATTATGACATTTATTTCTAACAAAGAATGCGATGACGATACTGTCTTGTAACTTGCTGTGCTTGTAACTATGAAGTGACTCGATGTTTTGGGAGCCATGATGGATTAGCTAATGTTTGGCAAACAAATGACGTCACGGAGATATCAGGGGCCAAGGCAAAGGCTTGTTATAGATATTTAGATTTATAATGTAAGATCCATACAAACAGCATGTATGGGTTTACAGACATTATAATATTCAAGGTCGCTCAGCGCGTTTTCGAGAAGAGAACCGGAGTAACTGACATAACTTGCAGAGTAAGCATACTGTAGTGGCAGTGGGTTGGCCATATTTGTCGAAGGACCGATGGCCGGTGGAGCAGACGAGTCCTAGAGTGGAGACCGTGTATCGGCAAGCGTAGTGTGGGACGCTCCCCAGCTAGATGGAACCGACAACCTTAAGAAGGAGGCTGGAACAGCCTGGATGCGGAAGGCGGAGGACAGGATATTGTGGCGCAGCAGGCTGGGACAAACATATGTCCAGCAGTGGACTTCTATAGACTGAGTCGATAATATTCTATGTTGATGTTCTTTGAGATGCTTTTGGAAGATGTTAGCGATGAAATTATAGTCGCTAATATCAAAACTAATCAAGTCACTGGATTATTAGGTTATGAACCTACTCATGTTCTAATGACAAATTACGATTTCAACATCAAATCTTAATCGGTAATCAATATCATAAATTCACAGATGAATTAATTTACCACGAAACGACATTAATCATCAAACGGGTTTATCATCAATCATCTACATAACGATCTTAGGAATGTTATAGTAAATAAACTACTGTAATTAAGGGGGAAGTGCCAGGGTAGCCCGCGAAATTCAAATTTTCTTACGTTTTTCGCAATTTTCAGATCAGTGTCAGGTTGTATTTTGATCAAAATTTGATTCGCGACTATAACAGGTACGTATTTACAGAATTATAGTCATTAGAATCATTAATACATCTTTCTAAGTTAGATTTGTACCACGACAACAAATCTCTTATGGAAAACTGCTTAGTGGTACAAATCTAACTTAGAAAAATGTATTAATGATTCTAATGATTATAATTCTATAAATACGTACCTGTTATTGTCGCGAATCAAATTTTGATCAAGATACAACCTGACACTGGCCTGCAAATTGCAAAAAACGTAAGAAAATTTGAATTTCGCGGTCTACCACTGCGCATTCACCTTAAGTAAAGAAAATATAGGGAACATTAAAGTTCATTATATTGAGATAAATATCTCCTTGAAGAGAGGGACCATGTAATGATGGCAATCAGCGTAAAGAAATAGATAACAAGGCACCGGAAAAAAGTTAGTTTGTGAAGGTCAAACTAATGTTACTAATTAGGAAGATACATATTGAGAAGAGATAAAACATTTAGGTCATCATCTGCCTAACCTTTTCCTAACTATGTTGCGGTTGGCTTCCAGTCTAACCGGATGCAGCTGAATACCAGAATTTTACATGGAGCGACTGCCTATCTGACCTCCACAACCCAGTTACTGATATTGATAAGACTGGTTGTCAGATTTTCGCGGAGGTGTCTGGGTACGTAAAGATGGTCACCCATCCACAGACCAACCGCGGCACGCGTAGCTTAACCTGATTGATCGACCTGTGAGGGGGATACCCCAGAGAGCAGTGGTGGCCCAGTGGTACCGGCACAACTTAGTTGTGGAGGTCAGTTCTAGGCAGTCGCTCCATTTAAAATATGTAGGACCTGGACTGGACCGACCCAGGCAGGCGGACAGATTGAATATATACTTAATATTATTTTTAAACATTTTTCAAGCTTGGTGGTAAGCTTTTGTTTGCAACTGGATCCGATTTGTATAATGCAGTTATTATTAATGCGCTTATTGCTATTAAAATTAAATAGAGCAGATTAATTGTTGAATTACGATTCGAATGTTTCCGAGAACAATTTACAATGCGTTAATTGTTTGCTAGGTAATCGATAAGGTTAAATTATCCATGGCGATAACATGTTACTTATTATAAACAAGGCAACACAATTGTATCCACTTGAATAATCAATTCCGTGCCTGATTAAGAGACGATAAACTACCTATTGAGTTTTTTCTAAGTTACCCTCGAAAACCAGTTCACTTAACATTGTCACTGGGGTGCGAAATATCATAAATAAAGTCCTCCAGACTGTATTTCGGCCACTGCAGCCAATCTCGACGGAGACTAGCCTTCGGCGCGGGAGATATTATAGTGCACAAGTGTGCGCGCAGTCACAGGTGCACTCCCTCTTCCCTTACTCTTATAGTCCGATGGGACGGCAATCCGACACGACCGGAGAGAGATCAGGCGGAGTTTGGAAGTCGGCGGTGTGATACCCCCGTGCCTCGGAAAGCACGTTAAGCCTGTAGCGGTATCTCAACGCCACATGCGAACAACGCGTCGTACTGACGTCACGCAAATCCTGAATCTCGCAAGCAGAGTTTACCGCGCAATTAGCAAAGATACAAAGGCCCGACATGAATCATCGGACAGTTGCCCGCCAGACACAACACCCGTCTGGTCGGAGGATCCTCCCTTTTCTATGGAGGATGAGTGAACTTTGCACCCTGTTCCTCATACCTCTATAAGCCGTTGGTACTGAAATATCATACAGTCATAATAAAAATGTGTTTCAATATTAGTTTCTAGTGCTTATGAAGTGGCAACGTTTGTATCATCTTCCAGAGCCTACCTGACATTTCTTCTTCTGATGCCTCTCCAATTATTCAAGGTTGGCCATCAACTCCGAATATTATTATTTCTCCTTGACCTTTGCATGGTGGTGCAGTGGTGGCCAAATGGTAATGGCCCCGACTTACGTACTGAAGGTCGTGGGTTCGAACCCACGCGGCACATTACTTTGTGTAATTTATTTCATCACCACTGCTCTCAAAACGGTGAAGGAAAACCTCGCGAGGATAGCGGCATGTCCTCGAATAAAAAATTCTAAGTATTAATTCGTCTAAGATGCATCTCAAGAACAAATATCAGAAGAGAATAATTTAAAACCAATAAAACTATGCTTTCCGACATCTGGTATTCAAATTTTTGTTCTACCTTATATATAATAGACAATGAAATTCTCGGAACGATGATGTCCTCCTCTGAGGGAAATGTATGCTCATTCAATTTGACATCGCTCTCCACTCTAAAGATGTAATCTCGACTTTTATTCGATTTAGGGCTTTGGTGGAAGACTGATAGTTCGATTTTGGTATCTATTATATTTTTGGGTCTTGTGGCGTCAATGTCTGCAGGTGTTTTGACTTGATTCTGTATCTAGGTACATTTGAATTCCCAGCTGTGCACAAGCGCGTTTTTCCCGCGGCGATTTTTTTTCGCGCACTGTATTTTAACGCACTGCTTAGGGATGAGACTTGAAAATCCAATAGTCTGTTTTTTTGACGCGCTGTGATGCGCTTTGTGGGATTCTCAACGCTCGGCTTGACATCGAGAGTTGAAAATCCAGTGCGCAATAAAACCCCGCCGCGATATTTTTACGTCCTAGTTACCAAATTTTCAAGTGCGCGTAGTCTACCGTGATTTTTTCAATGAATTATCAACAGCCAATCACATCACTTGACTTGCGTGTAATTTTGACGCGTCGATAACGTTTTCGTTCCAGAAAGCGGGCGTTTTAAGCTAGGGTTTACTGCGGCGGCCGCTACATAGCGTCCGCAATTTACCGGTGAATGACTTCAGTAAAACGTTATTTATGGACATCATTTTCATGATAGCTGTCACTCTCAGTATGCGGCGACCACTGCTCTTAAAACTGTAGCTTATGTCTTCTTTTTACTTTTTGTTCATTAGGATCAATGTATGCAGTAGGGTTAGGTATTGGAGGTTCAAAGTTGCCTGGCTAACAAATAGTGCTAGTAGCTTCTACATTAGTAATAGGACCACAAAAGTTATACCCAACAGCGTCCACCCATACATTCACCTTTTAAATTCCCAGCAGTATTCTGTAATGTTTCGATATCTACGCAAGCCGCACCGCAATATATCAATCAGCATCGATCAATCACCTGAGTGTCGTCTTTATGAACGTCACTGCTTCGTGTTTTATAGTCTCGCACAGATAGGCAACCGTATCTCAGAATATTCCTGTTTAACACCTTTTGCTAGTGTATAGTCGTTATCGAAAATCGATTAACAAATTTATGGAGAAGGTATTGACAAAGTTTGGTTGAAATAGTATGTGTGCTATTGTGACTAATTTACTATCACTCAAATTATGTTTTTGACTCGCTCAGCATTTATTTCAGTCGACTCTTAACGGGACCTTGTCATATTTTTAGCCCATTGACATCCAAAGTGGTAATGCTACCAGCCTTTTGAAAACTTATCCCATTGAGAGCGAAGCGGACGATTTTTTTATGCTCAATAAACTCCTCCCTGTACATAATATAGATATTTGAGTGTTAGCTTGTATACTATAATTAAGGTTTGTGTTTGTATATTGAAATAAAAATAAATGTTATCCAAATGGTTGCCGATTGATTTGAAGGCCTTCAGGGTTATTTCTTCGTTTTTAAGTACCTAACTAAATGAATACTCAAAACACCAAAACGAATATTCAAATATATGATCTAAATAAAATTACCAGCCGCCTTTAACATCAGAAAAAAATAAACCGACCAATAAGTTACCGAACTGCTACTAAGGAAGAAGAATGTGCGTCAAACGGAACCGCGTTAGTTTTCGTTCTTACAAATTATGCCACTAACTTGTAATTTAGCTATTTCTGGTCCCGTGCCAAGAACATTAGCTGAGATACAGAATACGCATGTAGCAGGACAATAAATATGATTTAGGTTTCTCAATAGCGGTTAAATAAATCGCTACTGCAGTGGATTGCCTTGTATTATGTCGAATAGAACTGAGTACTATAAAGAATGAGAATTGTCAGTCTGACGTCAGATATTAACATAACGTCCGGAAATTATGGTCTTATAAAATCATGAATGTTTCTTTATTTTTTTTATTATTATTGGGTATGTGCTTTAAAGGCTGGCAATTCACGGACATAAACGGTTTACTTTGTTGAGTTTGTTCCGAAATGATAGACACTAAAATGCCAATAATTAATTTGAAAAATGTAACATCAATTTTCCAAATCATAAAGCTGTAAATATACAGTACGGACAACGGTTATTAGCAACCAATTCTCTCTTCAATATACCTAAGATTACACGCCATCAGATTAAATGGGAGGTAACTACAACTAACGAAGAAAATAGTTCATAAGCTGTAATATATGAGGGTTCCTAAATGGACGCGGCGAGAGATTCGGGTTAATTCGTTGGGTCTGTCCCTGCAATTATGAAAAAAATCGCTGTCGATATTGCACATCTGGCCTTGGTTTCTATCCCAATTAACGGAATGACGTGTGTTAGCCATTTTGGTTGTGCTCACTTCTGGCACGCCAGGAGCTTTGCAGAAAATTAAATGGACATTGAATTGACTCAGTTCGGTTTCGTTTAAAAGGATTGGTTATATTCACGTGTGGTTTTTGATCGAAGTGTGTAGTTCTTTTTTTGTGTAAACATTTAGTTGAAGTGTGTTTTTCATCCCTGAAGATTAGATGGATGTACGGCTTCTTCCTGCTTTTGTTATGATAAAAGCATTCGAATTGTAGGTACTTACTGGAAAAACCGAAGGATATGACGGAGACTACTTAATTAAATCCATTTGAATTTTACTACGAAATCATATTTTAATATCAGACGATCAAAAAGCGCTGCCGCAAAAACAAGCTTACCATTTTACCAAGAAAATCTGATGCAGATTCAAATTGGCTGCGGGATTTCTAGAAAAAATATCTCGTAAAAGATTTCGAGAATAATATTTGGTAGCTTTCGTAACCAACTCCCGTACTACGTTCGTTAGCGTTTGGATCACGTCGAATCGCAAAGAGTTGCTAACAGAGGGTACCTAAATTTTGCAGTCTTGTTTAATTGGTTGTCATCATTCAATTGTATGGTAACTTTGTGCGGCTTATGGCTAAATGATAACAGCTACACGGGTCTAAAGTAGGTTAAGCTACGCTTGCTGCGGTCATTGCGTGGATGGGTGACCATCAATTACATATCGAGACCCTTACGTGCCGGAAAGGACGTTGAGCCGTTAGTCCCGGCTGTCATTCGTAGATCTTTGACAGTCGTCACGTGTCCCCAAAAGCCCAAAAGTGTCGAGAAGCCCAAAAGTCTAACAACCAGTCTTACCAAGGTATCGTGTTATCTACTTAATAAGTGGGTTGTGGAGGTCAGATACGAAGTCGCTCCATGTAAAATGCTGGTATTCAGCTGCATCTGGTTAGACTGGAAGCCGACTCCAACATAGTTGGGGAAAGGCTAGGCAGAATTGATTGATTCGTCGGCATTATGTACGTAATTATGCCCAATATGAAATATATAATATATCTTGTGGTTAATACATTTACCGCCCGTTAATTGGGTCGCAAACGTAGTTGGAAGTATTTATGTTCCTATTGAAAACACTTGAATTATTCTATGTAATTTTAGGATAGGTTTAAAATTTACCTATTTATACTGAGGTAGTGAATAGTGCAGTTTGCA
The DNA here is from genome assembly GCA_914767645.1 of Hydraecia micacea. Classification (NCBI taxonomy): domain Eukaryota; kingdom Metazoa; phylum Arthropoda; class Insecta; order Lepidoptera; family Noctuidae; genus Hydraecia; species Hydraecia micacea. The sequence continues at coordinate 5,562,128 of OU611785.1, forward strand.
TGTATGCATACAATTTAAGAACACACAAAAGGCGTTGCTGGACTAGAATGAAATACGCATGAAGCTCCGTAGAATTTTCAGTGACATTTTTGAGCATTGGGTGTAGATTATTATTATTCTTAGCGCATATTCTGATGCCTGACACATATGAGATGGAGTAAGCTCTTCCATAGTTATTTTTATCTCTGACTAGCTTAACCCGGCTAGCTTCGTACCGCTTCAGATTATCTTCTTTTTTTTCCCCATGTTTTAATAGTCATTCTGCTATTCGGGACGGAGACAAATCCAACAAATCAAAGATCATAAAATCGGTGCAGCCGTTCTTTAGTTATAAATGGTGTAACCAACCCGACGTTGTTTTATTTACAGAGATTTAACATCACTGTCAAAATAAAAGTGATATTTATTCTCGTTTCTATATGGTCGCTTGTGGGTTGCTGCTTAGGTTACTGTCAGAGGTACAAGAACTTTGAAAGGACTGCATCTAGTAATATTTTGACTTTATATTCCTGCTAAATTGGAAGGGCTTGTGGCTAAGTAATAACAGCCACACGGGTCGATCGATCAGATTAAGCTACGCTTGCCGCGGTCGGTCCGTGGATGGGTGACCATATTTTCATATCTTTACACACCCCTCTGTGCCTCGGAAAGCACGTTAAGCCGTTGGTCCCGGCTTTCAATTTTGTGGATCTTTGTGCAGTCGTTACGGATCGTTAACCAGTCTTACCAAGGGGTACTTACCGTATTACCCAGTAACTGGATTGTGAATGTCAGATAGGCAGTCGTTTCATGTAAAATACTGTTATTCAGCTGCATCCGGTTAGTCTGGAAGCCGACCCCAACATAGTTGGGAAGAAGGCTAGGCAGAGTTGATTCCTGCTGAATTTATTGAGTCAATAACAAAAAGAGAGAACGTGTGTGTCTGTGAAAGCCTATACGTAGTAAAGCCTTAAGCGATAGTAGTATCGCGCCTGCGAATAATGTGCTAATAAGGATATACAATGTAGGAGGAGCGGTTCGTTGCTAAATAATAATAGCCGAACGGGTCGAGCTTCAAGATTAAATGACTCGGAAAGCACGTGAAGCCGTTGGTCCCGGCTGTCATTCGTAGATTATTGACTGTCGTTACTGGTAGTCAGAAGCCCGAATGTCTGACAACCAGTCTTGCCAAGGGGTTTCGTATTATTCAGTAAATGGGTTGTGAAGGTCAGATGGGCAGTCGCTCCAAATAAAATACTGGTATTCAGCTGCATCCGGTAAAACTGTAAGTCGGCTCCAAGATAGTTGGCAAAAGGCTAGGCAGATGAGGATATACAATGTTGTTACTTGTTAGGAACCCTAACAACATTGTATTTACGGTATTTACCTACACCTCTTTTGGGTAGGTACAGTCGAACGCAGCTCTGATAAAACTTTGACCTTGCGCGAGCCTAGCGTAGTACGGAGTTTCAATAAAATAAGAGGCCAGCATATTATACTGGTTTTGTTACCACTGACTTGCGGCCTACTGCACAAAATTTTGTGAATATCGTGCAAAATACAGACGCCAGCACATCAAGCTACCCGAAACTATCAAATTTTCCCAATCAATTTTGAACCTTATGCTGTAGCGATAAAGTTGAAAATCTATTAAAGAAATTTGACAATTTGTAGTAGCTTGATGTGCTAGTGTCTGTACATATTTCAATACAGTCCAAGATCAAAACAATGACGATACAATATGATAACATATGCCGTTTCTGATTACAAGACAGACATATAATATGATTCGTAGATTATAAAACATCTGTCGAGTAAATAATAAGATTTCAGACATTTTTAGGGTTCCGTATCCAAACAATGCCAACGGGATCCTATTTCTAAGATTCCGCTGTCCTTCCGGGCTGTATCTTTTGACGCGTAAGTAAAGAAATATGTAGTGTTAAATGTTGTACAGTCCCCGGCACGTAACTTGACAAGAGTCGTTAGATGTGTTTTTCCTTTCATTAGCTTTCTTGTAAACAGACATGTTTAAAAATAATCTACGGCATTAACCATCGTATAATGACAAACAATAAAGGTGACGATTTTCTTGTTGCACTAAGTGTACATGCGCTAACTTACTCCCAATACGCCAAAACCTTGCCAAGTTACGTGCCGGCGACTATACAGTGATACGGAACCCTGCACGTCCGACGCTCACTTGGTCCTTACCAATAAACCAACAGACGCGTCGAGTGACAAAAAATATTGCCAATTTGCCACATTAACTCTAATAAGATGTCAACTCAACACATGTGTTAATTTGTAACTTATTTATAACAACAACGCCAAATATAAAACTGTCTAGACAAGCGATTTGTCACCAAACAGAACTTAGTCTTTGAGCTATTTTGATGACAATGCGCAGAACGTTCTTACAAAACTTCTGATTGTGGTGTCATCTTTATTTAATTCGTGGAACAGTGACACATAAAGGCTTTTGTTATATTATTGTACAGACGCTAGCACATCAAGCTACCCGAACTGTCAATGTAAAATTTTCCCACTCAACATTAAACCTTTCTCGTTCTTTAGCGATAAAGTTGAAAATCTATAAAAGAAATTTTCAGATTGTGGTAGCTTGATGTGCTGCTGTACTTTGAATATTAGGTACTTACTTGGTCTTTGTGAAGACAGAATGAGCGTTAATTAGTGGATGAAGAAAACAATGACTAATCAGTTTTGTACCTAAACTAAGTCTCTACAGTCTCAACCTAGATACTTTCTTCATAATTATGAGCGATTATTCAGAGTTCATTGACAACTTGGCAAAAGTTTTCTTCATTAATTGTCAAAAGTTCCCAGGGAACGATATTTGTACACTTGCATTGGCCCTTTTGTATTTAAAAGCGAGCATATAGGCGTGACGCGACGACGACGCAATGCGACTCTCTTGAAACAATTTCTATGAAAACTTTATGGGAATTATTTTACCGGAGTCGCGTCGCTACGTCGCGTCGCGCCTGTCTGCGGGCCCCTTAACGGAGGTCCTAGCACGAACGCGCGCCGTAAACGTAACGTAAGTTGGCACGATTTTCGAATAAAAAATACAATAGCATTTTGTTGAATAATATCTACTTCTTTTTTATTGTTTTTAATCTGTGTGATTATCGTTGATTTTATGTTATGCCCTATATCCCATTACGTTACTAAATAACTATTTATGTTCATATAAGTACCGTGTGGTGGGACCCTGGTTATCTGCTATACGGGTATTCCTAGTGCAGACACCAGTCTCTCACAAACTAGTTTCTAAGCTTGTCTAAATTTATATGATACCATTTTTTGTGAAGAGAAATATAAATAATTATTTGAATTTGATTTTGGTAAAAATTTTGCAACAAGCACAATTAGTATCGCCCAAAGAAATTAGTAAAGTCTTAAAACTAAGGTAATATGTGCGTTACGAGTATTTTCAATTTTGAAATCGTTCGAATTGACCTTACTTACGTTTATTCTGCGCGTTCATGTCAAGCCCACATGACTTTTATCCATCAAATATCAGTAGGTAGAGTAGTATAAGCATAATCAGCCTATAATGTTGGGACACAGGCAGTGGCGTGCATTGCATTTAGGCATATTTTAGTATGTGTGCCCCACAATTAAGAAACTCACTTCATACCTAACAAAAAACAAAATATTCATACAAACACGCGCGGCAGTAGGCAGTCGCCGCGCCGCCTACTCGGCTCCCGCCTACTCGGCTCCCGTACTATTCGCACATTGTCATTGGTCTTTACTCGTTCAAGTTAATACGACAAAAATAAAAATACGTACGTCTCCCGTGTAATACCACGACGTTCGACCTTCGCAATTTATCACCCTTAAGTAGGCATGCCTACTCAAATAACCACACTTTTGACCTCACTTTTTTTTTCTGATTAATTAGTGACCGCGTCTGCCTAGCCTAGACCCGGCCTAGTCCCTAACTATTCTGAAAATCAATGCACGCCACTGGACAGAGGCCTCCTCTCGGTGAGAGGGAGTGGGCCGTAATGAACTACGCGGGCCACCCAGTGCGGGTTGGTTGATGTCACATATCGAGTATACCGAGTAAAACCATGAAAAACCCACGTTAGCCAATGCAATAAAGGTAGATAGATTTTCTATTGGACCGTTTTCGACATGCATTGTTTATCTACACATCGGTTATGCGCTTTTATATTTTTTATCGTGACGATATTATCGTCGACGTCCACGTGACGGCATCACGATAACTGGAGGGAAGCAAAATGTATGGAAATATATGAAGACGCTTTTAAATTTCCGTCCACGATAACTTTATAACGTGCACGTATTTCCATACATTTTCTGGACGTGGACGATAAAATCGTCACGTTAGAAATTATAAACACGCTCTATAGGCATTTGTCTTTATTTCACAGATCAGGTACCAAATTAAAATGAAACATCAATCAGAATTGCTAGAAACCTCTCTGTGAGAAAGCCGTCGTTCATACTTTTCTTTGACAAAATCTATAATATTACGTCAAATTTAGACGTAAGTATTCGGTTCACGATTTTATTTTTGTTAGAACTTCAAATAATGTCGGGATTCCAAGATACCTATGTTTGCAGAAAAATTACTACAAAAAATCACAGGTTGGCATTTCTGGTGAAGTCGACGTGAAAATGCGACAAGAATAGCAATCGAGAAAATCTATATCTAGGTATACCTACTAACAATAAAGCTGAAGAGTTTTTGTTTGAACGCGTTAATCTCTAACTACAAGTCGGGTTTGAAAAATGATTTTTGGTTTTGATAGCCCAATTCTCGAGGAAGGTTATACTTCGGCTATTTAACATCATATAGGCTACACAAAGATCACGCTAGGACTCCTAGGAGCGGAGCAAAAAGGTATGAATGAACGCGAATACAAACTAATGGCGCGAGCATGCGATGCGAATGGTCGCGTTGGGTCGGGGGAACAAAGATAGAAAATACATTTATTTAGCAAAGACTAAAATACACACACACACACACACACACACAATACACCAGATACAGAGCAACAAATAAAAATCAAATTGAAACTGTAAAGTCCGATGTAAGAAATTAGCAGGAAAGTATGCCTCACCGCTGCACCAAAAAGGCCCTGACAAAAAATTTTACGGGGACAAGTCGCGGGCAGAAGTTAGTTTATTAAATAAAACGGTTCGTCTTTGGTTTCGTGGCGCCAAGTCACAGTATCGATGACTTCATGTGTAAAAGTTCCGGATTTGATTAGTTATTTGTATATAAATATTCCTGGCATCCTATTAGAAGATAAATAACCTAATTAATAAATCTAAGTAAAAATGTATCGCAAGTTTTTGTAAGGCCATCGCCAGATAACTTTTATTCGAGGAATAAAATTGACGTTTGACAGATTTTGTATGAAATAACTGTCAAAATTATTCCTCGAATAACGTTATCAGATGATTGAAAAATCAGCCCTAAGTTAAATATCTACTTACTGTTATTGCCGCTCGTTATTATTTTCTTTCATACCTCTGAAGATTGAATACTTTCAGAAAAATTACAACGAAATACCAAACAGGAATGAAAACAAAAACTTCTTTCTTTCTTTAAGAATGTACGAGAGAAATCTTTCTCATTCCATTTCTGCAGTATTTATTAGACTATATTTTACCCACGACTCCTCGTATTTATCTTACACAATACTCGACGAGTCCGTTTGAACTTAACGATTTTCATCGAGCACTGTCATAACTTTATATTCCATTACGAATAGCGTGGTGACATTGGAATCTCAATAAAAATTGCTCCAAGTAAGCGGGAGCATACGCTGGTATGCGCCTAAGTGAGATCTACATTCCCAAGAGCTCTCGCCAGTAATCAGATCCACCTTGAACTTGCTTGAGCAGTCGCTGGCTGAGTAAACGCTCCTTCAGAAAAATAAATCGTCTGCAGTATTCCCGGGTGTGATTGGCAGGTTGCCAAGTAAAACTTAATTCTTGAGTGGGAGTGCGAAAAGTAGGCGCCTTATAGAATTGAGGCCTTATCGTTATTCTGCGGGTGACCTAAATGAAATCCTATCTCGACTGTTTTTTTCAACCCTAATAGATTCCGATGTTTTTAATTAATGGAATGTTCAGAAAATAATTTTATTGTATTTGTTAATTACAAAGCTAGGGAAAGAAAACACTGGGTATATATTTTTCTTGTTATATTAACTAATAAGTACTATAAAGAGAAAAGATTTGACCTATTTTTTTTTGTTTATTTTTTATTTTATTTATACAACCAACAGCGATAAGTACATAAAAATATTTTACAAAATATGCGTGTTACAGTTATTATGGCCAATTATAGGTTTCCCTGTATATTCCTTTGTTATTTGGATGAATTGGCACATAGGTAAACCACGGCCTGAATAAAACAACAACAAAGTATATGATACTTTTTATCTCGATATTCCTACCGGATCGATACGTATGCGGGTGAAACCGCGGGGCCTGCTAGTTTCTTAAATATTTTTGAGTAGCACTATGTAAATGATCAGTCTGTACTAGCGTGGCCAGTAGCTGGTGACGGTATCCGCGGGGCAATTGCGTAACACATTATCAATCGGAATCGGTTTCATTTTGACAGTTCAACAACATTCATTGCGTTATTTACGTGTTGAGCAGTCAAATTTTTCGAACTTATGAAGCAATGGATTAGCAATTTGCTTCAAAATTATTCAGATTCCGATTGATAGTGTGTTACGCAATTAGGGTGCAGGACATGTTGAACTACATCTGAATTTGGTCATAATTTTAAATTAGTACCTACCCAACACTGACTGGAACTGGACTTTAATCTCTAAAACAATAACAATAGCCTAAAAACAACGTGATAATATCGTAAGATTTAGTTACACAATCCAAATGAACAAATAAGTACCGTCAATCAACTAATTGATGAAATCAGGAAGTAAGTATCAACAAAATTACAAAGTCCTTGAAGACAAATTGTTTCAGCTACGCTAGTTGGTTTTAATGCCGTCTTCACTTCACACTAAATAATAATTAATTAACCTTGCCAATCGGCGTCTTTGAGTTTTAATCGGGTTTGACACAGCACTAATGCATACTAATGGTTATAGATTAAGCAATGTTTCCGAGCGTATTCCTTACAAAAATGTTGGTCACTATTGGACTGTGTCTTATTAAACTCGTTACTTGTCAACTGAGGGCTCGTACACATATAGGTCCGTTTTTACTAGATCTGTTTTAACGGATTTGAATTCGCCTGTGTGACATGATTACTGTAGCCGGAATACTGTTTTGTGTGTGAACTCGCTCATACAACTACATAGGCCATCAAATAACGGACCTTTAAAACGGATCGCTATGTGTACGAGCCCTGATGTGAATCCCGCGCGGGAATACGGACGAAACTCACTCGCGATTGTCGCGATAATTGTGTCAACTAACATGAATATGGGTGTTCAAACTGGTCCGAATAACTGCGTGACTTAATCATTAGAAAAGTCGCGTCCAGCATCCCGCGCGGAATTTGGTTATGGACGATTCCAATAAGTAATTTACGGACCGTTTTTGGTTAAAATTTAAGTCTCTTGTATCTTTACCAATAATGAAGCAAATATCTCATAGCTTTGCATAGTAGACCCTCCCATAAATGCAAGTAGCTATCACAGGTAAAATTAGCTTACGAAACTATTTATATGCCCAGTTTGGCTATAAAAAAAAACGAGTGTGCTTATGACCACACGACTGAAGTGAAACTTCAGTTTTGCGTATTTGGCTATGAGAGGAAGAGAGAAAGAAAATGTGCGCGTGCACTGCTGTCTCTTTCTTATACCTATCCCCCACTCAACTCCCGTTCGCCTCGCCCGATCACACTTTTCGTATCGCTTACGTCACGCGTTCACCAGCTTAGTCCCCAAGTCAAGCGTGCGTAAAGAAGTTTCACTTCAAAAATGCTACCATTGGTAATCAAAACGATTCGATTTTGTTTATAGGAACCGAGCATTAGTGTGGAAAGAGCTTCTTGTTGCAATCGTCATTTTTTAGGGTTCCGTACCCAAAGGGTACAAACGGGACCCTATTACTAAGACTTCGCTGTCTGTCCGTCCGTTTGTCTGTCACCAGGCTGTATCTCATGAACCGTGATAGCTAGACAGTTGAAATTTTCACAGATGATGTATTTCTGCTGCCGCTATATCAACAAATACTAAAAACAGAATTAAATAGATATTTAAGGGGGGCTCCCATACGACAAACGTGATTTAGTGTTAAATATTGTACAGTGGTACGGAACCCTTCGTGAGCGAGTCCTACTCGCACTTGGCCGGTTTTTTATGACTCCACTTGCTTTGAATAGTATATACGGCCATAGAAGACGGAAGAGGATATGCAAGAGGGAAGGGACGCCTTTGACTTGCAGTGGGACAACACAGGCTCGTAATAATAATAACATAAATATGGCCGTGGTTTTCACAAGCCGAATATGCAGGCTTTAACCTAGTAATTCCTTTGTTTCTTCATGCGTCGGTTATTCGGAATGGATTTTTCACTTCATTTGTTTCGGTAATGAGAATTGAAAGCCTTTTCCATTGCAGCCGACTAATGGCCGGGCCTTGATCAATAGCTAGGATTCGTAATCGGATTAACAAATGGTTACACATAGCTGTTAAGGGCCCTTTTTTCGAAATTTACGTTTCTAGATCGAGTTTTTTTCAGAGAAATCACCATATTTAAATCCATAAAAAATATATATAGTACAGATACATCTTTGATCTAGTGACTTTTTTGGTTAAAAACACATTATTTAACATTTTGCTCGATAAAAAAAAAATCTGAAGTAAAGTCGATTTTGAAAGTATTTTAAGTTTTATGAGACTTGGGGGAACGCAACTTTTATGAAAATTTAACATTTCATTAACTAATCGGGTTTGACAGGGATATTATTGGATAAATTTATAATATGGCACTTATTTTTTTTAATATAAAATAAATACGTGAAAACGGCACGCGCGCACCGCGCCATTGTCCTCACATTGTCCTGCCGGACGTCATCGAGGGAGGACCTATGCAACTTTTGCTCGCGACCACAAATTATCGTTGCCGCGCGCGTAAATAAACGTGTTGTATTATAAGTAATTAAAATGGCGAATAGAAAAAAACAAAATTAAGAAAAAAATCCGAAAGTGTATTGCGTAAGTACTTATTCTATAAATACGTCACAATATAATTACTTCTCTACACAGACCAGCGAAGTCAGTAGGACTAGAATTTTAAATCTATAATGGAAACATTCTTAGACCATTACAAAGTGCAGTTTTGCATCCTGGTCAAATTCAAGGAGGTGTAAGTACCTAGGTATGTTGTGTTTTTTTTTTATTATTACATTCTTTTATTATGTTTATGAAGATTTGAGAGAAATTGAACATGGCTATCGGTCACTACTTGTACTCACTTGATGATTTTACCAAGCAATAAAAAAAAAGTATGAGAAGCTGCGACCTGCGATCGCCAACCCGCATGCCCAGCGTGGCGATTATGGGCAAACCCTCCAATGGCAAGCCACAATCAACCACGGCCCCCAGTTCCCGGCCGCCTTGCTATTCCTGATTTTGGCGGCGGTCACGGTAACGGCAAGGTAGGGGGTGCGAAGAATCCCCGGGTTACGAATGGCCGCCAAACACAACTGACCTTGGCGACGTATAACGGACGTACGTTACGGCTCGACGAACATCTAGTGCAGCTCGAAGAAGAACTCGGGAAAATAAGGTGGCACATTCTTGGGTTGAGTGAAGTCCGAAGAGAGGGGGAGGACACAATAACCCTTGAATCAGGTCACCTTATGTATTTCCGAGAGGGAGACCAGCTATCCCAAGGCGGAGTCGGGTTCCTGGTAAATAAATCCCTTAGTGACAACGTTGTGGAAGTCTCCAGTGTGTCGAACAGAGTAGCGTACCTCGTAGTGAAGTTAACCGAGAGGTATAGCCTCAAGGTTGTTCAGGTTTACGCACCGACCTCGGCACACTCTGATGACGAAGTGGAGGAAATGTTCGAGGACATCTCCAAGGCCTTGCATTCCACCACTAAGGCCCACTACAACGTTCTCATGGGAGATTTTAACGCTAAAGTGGGAGTACAGAATTGCAGCGAATCGGTAGTAGGATCCTACGGGTTTGGCAACAGAAATCATAGGGGGCAAATGCTAGTTAACTTCCTTGAGAAGGAGGGCCTTTTCTTGATGAATTCCTTCTTTAAGAAACAGCCTCAAAGGAAGTGGACGTGGCGAAGCCCCGACACTATGACAAAAAACGAGATAGACTTTATCATAACGGATAAAAAGCATATATTCAGGGACATCTCGGTGATCAACAGGTTTAATACCGGCAGTGATCACAGACTTGTTCGAGGCTCTCTGAATATCAACTTTAAGCTCGAGCGAACTCGTTTGATGAAGTCTAAGCTCCGTCCAAATATGTTCCAAACTATGCTAGGGTCTGAAGCGTTCCAGTCAGACCTGGAGAACCGATTCGCTGCCGTGGAAACCACAAATGACGTTGACCAGGAGCTCGACCAATTTGTGGACATCCTCAGGGAGGAAGGTACGAGATTTTGCAAAATGCGGCGTACGGGCAAGAAGTCCAAACTTTCGGAAGAGACTCTGGAGCTTATGACTGAACGATGTGAAAACCCACCTGTCACTTCGTCAGAACAACGGGCACTCAACAAAAAGATTAGAGCATTGGTACGACGCGACCTCCGACGCTCCAATACACGCTCTATAGAGAAAGCGATTGAGGAACATCGGGGGTCGAAAGTGTTCGTCCAATCGCTTGGGAGGAGCCACCTGACGAAGTTGACCAAATCTAGTGGGGATATCGTCGTTTCGAAGCCGGAGATCCTTTCGGAAGTCGAAAACTTCTATGGCCAATTGTACGCATCGCATGCATCTCGGCCTAATCCCGAAAATGAGGATTCAAGAGCCACCCTAACCCGCCACTTCACTGAAGACCTGCCGGAAGTCAGCCAAGACGAAATCGAGGCGGCTCTTAAACAGCTTAAAAATGGAAAAGCCCCTGGTGAGGACGGGATTACGAGCGAGCTCCTGAAAGCGGGAGGAAGCCCTGTGCTGAAAGAACTTCAGGAGCTCTTTAACTCTGTCCTGTTCTCTGGGAGAACTCCAGAAGCATGGCGAAGGAGCGTGGTCGTTCTTTTCTTTAAGAAGGGTGATAAGACCCTTCTAAAGAACTACAGACCCATTTCGCTCCTTAGCCACGTATATAAGTTGTTTTCAAGAGTCGTCACGAATCGTCTAGCGCGAAGACTCGACGAGTTTCAGCCACCGGAGCAGGCCGGGTTTCGAGGAGGATTTAGCACCATAGACCACATCCACACTGTGCGACAAATTATACAGAAGTCCGAAGAGTATAATCGACCCCTATGTCTTGCCTTTGTGGACTATGAGAAAGCTTTTGACTCTATCGAGACCTGGTCTGTTTTGGAGTCTCTGCAGCGATGCCAAGTCGACTGGCGATACATCCAAGTGCTGAGATGTCTTTATGAAAACGCGACAATGACTGTCCAAACTCAGGACCAGCGAACTGAACATATCCCCCTGCGTCGAGGGGTAAGACAAGGGGACGTAATATCCCCGAAATTGTTCTCTAACGCATTGGAGGATATGTTTAGGACGCTGGACTGGGATGGGCGCGGCATTAACATCAACGGCGAGTACATCTCACACTTGAGATTTGCGGATGACATCGTTATACTGGCTGAATCGGTGCAGGACCTGCAGCAGATGCTGGACGGCCTAGTTGATTCTTCTGCACGCATTGGTCTCCGGATGAACTTGGACAAAACCCAGGTTATGTTCAACGAACACGTAACCCCGGGACCGATTGCTGTCAATGGCGGTGCTCTCAAGGTTGTTCAAGAATACATTTACCTCGGGCAAACTCTGAAGTTTGGTAAAAACAACTTTGAGAGGGAGGCTAGCAGAAGGATTCAGCTGGGCTGGGCAGCGTTTGGGAAGCTTCGTCGAGTCTTCTCGTCGCGTATTCCACAGAGCCTAAAGACTAAGGTCTTCAATCAGTGCGTCCTGCCAGTTATGACTTACGGAGCCGAAACGTGGACACTCACGGTACGGCTGGTCCATAAATTCAAGGTCGCTCAGCGAGCTATGGAACGGGCTATGCTTGGGGTCTCTCTGAGGGATCGAATCCGCAACGAGGTGATCCGGCAGAGAACCAAAGCTGTCGACATAGCTCACAGAATAAGCAAGCTGAAGTGGCAATGGGCCGGCCATATTAGCCGTAGAACCGATGACCGCTGGGGTAGACGTGTTCTTGAGTGGAGACCGCGAATCGGTAAACGTAGCGTGGGACGCCCTCAGGCTAGGTGGAGCGACGATCTTCGCAGGCTGGCTGGTAGCAGCTGGATGAGAGTTGCCGAAAATCGAGTTGAATGGCGTGCAATAGGAGAGGCCTATGTCCAGCAGTGGACTGCTATAGGCTGATGATGAAAAAAAAAGTCATAAATTTATAACAATATACCTAAGTGTATTTAGTGTTTACAGTCAATAGTGCAGTGGACAGCACATGAAGCTATACGTTTTTGTTGCAAACAAGCTATTATTACCAGCACGCCAATAATATTTGAACTACTGATTTATTTATCTATAATGTGGCGTGCTCGCCCGCCGCCATAGGTCACCAGAGTTCATATCGCGACGGCTCCTGTGCAACGCCGACGCAAGCCGTATCGGTGCGTAAAATGCCTAAACTTTCGGAATAAGGGGCCCTTAATTAGAAGTTCTATTTGTACTGCAGTAATGCTATGTTGCGGTTGGAAAGATGCCTGTTCAGTTTTTTTTATTTTTTTTATTGCTCTTGACCTCGATCACGGCTGATGGAAAACGATGGATGAGGTCTATGATGGGACGAGCTTGCCCAGAACATGCCTAAGGCACTGGAACTCCCACGTATCGACGAAACACAGCCGGCTGCTTGAGCGCGGACTCCGGTGGTAGGGTGGTCGCAAACCAGGCGGGTGTTAGCCCTACCACCGCAAGGGAAGAATTGGCCAGTCAAATAAGTGTTGGGTTTGACAGTCCAGGATGCGCCGAGCGCTCGGTTCAGTTGAGTAACTGCGGAACAAACTGCACTACACGAGGATGCTTCTTCATGCATCCAAATGTTACGCGCGATGAATATCTTATGATATTTACAACAGATCGGTAAACCCCTTACCTATTCAAAGCGGGTATAATAACCACATTCCATCAGATTGGTTGTCTCTTACATTTTCCAAAATCCTTTTTTATAAGCCCTCATTCATTGTAGTGTAAAGGCTTCATTACTCTCCTTGCACTTTTTTCTGTCCAGTGTTGCCAAACACCACTTTTTGTTTAAAGTCCAGCTCATCCCGCCAAAACATTCATAAAAAAGTTTCTCACTTCTATCTTCCAAATATTAGAACAGAATGCCAATTCCCGTACATAAAAACGTTAAAAATCTAGCCGCAATCTCATCTCAGCGACAATCAATGTTAAAAACTTGTCAAAAAATGTAGGGAAATTAGATGTATTTTTGACAGATTGGGACTGAGATCTGACTGTGAATGTTCTTAAAATTACGATAATTACCGGTCTGGTTTCAATTAGACTATGATATTTCAGAAGTCAACAACCTATAAGTCAGTAAAAAATCGATCTTCACAACAATAAAAGGACGCGAAACAATAATATAAATGACAATGAAGAAGAGACATGTGACTTATAATATAACCATGAACTGGATTGAATCAATCTCAATCAGGAACCCGTGACGCGGGGTACGCGTCGAGTGGTCACGTGCCGTTTCGTTCAACTCCTTTGTGATTCTGACACCCTAGTACCTACTGTTTTAGACGTCTTTAGTTATTTTGGTCTTTGATAGAAATAGTCATGCCTAACAAAAGATGTTTTGCATAGTATTTGTACCCAAGTTTTAGTCTGCAATTAGGGTTGCCAACCTTACTATATAATATAGTATTCTGGTATTGGAGGCTTAAATGCTATATTTCTATGAAAAACATATTTTTTTTTTTTTTTTTTTACAATTTTAAGAAAGCTTACAGACTAATACACGTAAATGGTAACGAAATAGTAAACAGCTGACAATTTCTAATTACAAGCTTCCACATATATATTACAATGTTATAAAAGAAGACTAAAGAAAGAAAAGAAGAAAAAGGCATGGAAAAATAGGTAGATATGCCACGATAAACCAAAAAAAAAAACATTCACCCATTGAAATATTCCTTACTCAAGATTTTCCTGATTCTTAACGCACATATAGTAGATGAAACTGCTATAGAGGTATGAGGAACTGGGTTTAAAGTTCACTCATCCTCCATAGAAAAGGGAAGATCCTCCGATCAGATGGGTGTAGTGGGCAACTGCCCCATGATTGATGTCGGGACGTTGTATATAATTATGCTAGTTGCGCGGTAAACTCTGCTTGCGAGATGCAGAATTTTGCTTGACGTCAGTGTGATGGTAGTTCGCATGTGGCGATGTACATGCCGCCACACTACTATATTTGCATTTCAATACAAAATGGCGAGATGACCGCAATAGGTCCACTATTAATCTCAATGGTATTTTGTAACCTTAATTTAGAGTGTTTGTAACCTTAATTTAGAGTGTTATGATTAATCGTTTTGGGACAAAAGGCTCAAAGTAGCAAAAGTACTTATGATTTAAAAACATTTTTTTTGGCCCTCTACTTTATTTTTACGGTCAATGGTTTCGAAAATACTATATTTGATATAAAAGTTGGTGACCCTATCTGCAATTAAGTTATGATTTACGCATCGTTTAGTTGACTTCTCTGTACCTGTGAAATCCTGGCAGAAAGTTTACCAGGAAAACGACTTGATATTTGATAAAAAAGAATTACCTGATCATTTATTTATAGCGTTGAGTCCTTTTCCCAATTGACGCTTATCCAGGATACCAACTTTTTTTACAGAAACAATCTTCTTTTGATCCTCTGATTACATGTTTTATTATTTTTGCAGAGACACTAACTCATTCAAAACTTAATAAAGTTTTTTTTTCTTTCCAGGGTGAGTAAACCTTCAAGCTGTTCTAAGACTGGATGCAGGCAAATTAGGAACTCTTCCATCTGGTCTGTATATAAACAATACGATCGATAACGATTTGTATAATTTACGGAGTTAAAATTAAAACTTGTATCGTTAGAAATTATGAAGTAAAGACTTCATAGCTTTGCATAGTAGACCCTCCCATATGGAAGTAGCACAGGTAAAAATAGCTTACGAATCTGTTTATTATGCTCAGTTTGGCAATAAAAATTCCACCATTGGTTAGTAAAACGATTCGTTTTTTGTTTATAGGAACCGAGAATAAATAGATCTCAGTAAGGTATTATAGATACAAGTGAATGTTTTTGTTAAACCTAATTCCAAAAATAAATTAGTTTATTCAAACCCGGGCGGGACACGTAAAAAAGAAAAACTAAATCACCGGTAATTATTCAACCCTTTAAAACCGAATAGTTTTACAGGGATTTGAATTCACAGTCCGCTAACAATGGGACTGCTGGACCGAAAGTATTCCGGGCAAAATCAGGTTTTTTTGGACGACTGTTTACAAAGGCGGATACTTGGAAAATGGATAGTCGGGGTTGAAAGAGGGCTAATAGGATATTCCACAACCGCCGTTCGAATAATATAGAACAAGATGGTGTTTTGTTTGAAAACGTAAATATTGTGGAAATGGGGACATGGTGAATTTTTCGTAAATGTAGATGAGGCTGTGAATATAGAAATGTAGCTTTTGGGTAAGGGCGACGATATAGAATTATGAGGATAGCATCACTGGACCCCACGACACTAGGAATCCTAATGTGAGGTCCAGGGCATTTGTAAAAACCTAGCACCAAATCCTTGTAATCTGCTACTCGTTGTTTTTTTTATATTGTACCAGGTTTTCCAGAACTGAATAAAGTTTTTATTTATTTATCAAATCGACGATGAAATGACAAGAACTCCTAACTGACATTTTTTGCAATTTTACTTTTTTTATGTACAATAAAAAAAGTAAAATTGCAAAAAATGTCAGTTAGGAGTTCTTGTCATTTCATCGTCGAAATGCAATAACAGATAAGGATGGAGAGGAGCGTGTCTTTATTAAACCGAATATTCACGGTTGTTTATTTGCAACTTTGCATACCTACAGCCACAACAGTTTTAAGGGAGTATCAAAAAAATGTGAAACCTCTAAGGAGTAGACTTCCTAGCAAAAATAAATATAAATGCGTAGGTACTCCGAATACTTTGAATCGCAGACATAATATGTCAGTTTGATTGACACACGGTCCCATATCCCACTAGACCTTTCGAGGAACGTAGGCTTGACGCCACATTTTCGCGTCAATATTCACAGTCTCCTAACTTTCCCGAGACTAACTATCTCTGAATCAAAAATCACTTCATTAATGACAGCCAATCGCTCTCTTTTTACTTTAATTTATAACAATTCAGTCGGCATCTTTACAAATCCATTTATTTACATTAAGCTCTAGTGATATTTTATTCTGAACACCGTTTCTGCTAAAGATAGGAACGCTTCAGAAATAATAAGAGTTCTTGAGATCAATATATTATATCGAAATGTGTAAGACTTATAAGATACTGATGGATTGCAGTTTACTGAGCAGTAAGCAATTGGAGTTCTAACGAGGCGTATTTTAAATCCATACATTAGGTTGAGATTTATTCTCCGTTCGTCCCGAAGTTTCGTACCACATTCCAAAAAATCCTGGTTCGTCCCAAAACAATATGCTTCCTTAGTCCCAAAATATAATTTTTATTATTTATTCCCGCTTCGTCCTATTTTTTATTCCTTCTACGGCCCATATTTTTTCTTATATATGTCAAGATGATTGTATCGAAATAAATGAGCAGTCAAATAATTAAGCTGTACTGTCGAGCGTCATAGACTCACATCACAGGGGGTACAGTCGCCTTGCATCACGTCTACGGAGGTGTAAAAAACTTAAATTCATGCAACACCGGGCAACATCAATAATGTATGTCTACAATAATTCACGGAAAACGAAAAGAGAAAAAATATAAGATGATAGATTTATAAGGAGAGGGGGATGAGATGAATAAGGGTGTAAAATGGAAATCCATATTACGCCCTTTTATCCTTAGCCGCTAGTATTATTGACTGCACTGTCAGTTTTACCTATGTCAAGTTATTGGGCATACTTCATACTAGCGACTCCGTTTGAACAGATGTCTATCAAACCGTTTACTGACACGTTACCTCTCTATTGGTTATCTACTCCGCGTTGAATCCGGACATTTACGTGTCGAAATTGAGATTGATTGAAGTTGACTCTAGCGAGACGGTAGGGACTCGAAAATGTGTTGCTCTTCTGTGGTTAACTCTGTGATTTTTTTAGGCTTAGGCAAGATATCAATCATTGTCAAGTTTATAGCGGATGAAATAAGACAGATTCTTTTTTTTTAAATCTTTATGTGTATCTTTCGCGTCGCAAACTGTAACACAATAACACAATGGATTCAGTTCATGATTCTAAACCAAATAATTCAACGCAGGGGGCGATGAAATTTTTCGTGGTTATAAAAAAAAAATGCTGTTCCATACATTTTGACCACGTAGGTTTTGCACTTTTATGTAACGGCAGATTTTTTTTTTTTGATAACCGGCTAATCATTTCTATGCTAGGGGGTCGAAAATCATGTGCTGAATTCATGGAAACAGGTTGCTCATTGATGTCCCTGCCCTGCCACCCTGTGTGCTACAGAACTACAGATGACGCCAAAGTACCTACCCAAAATTCTAGGCTATTCTATTGGGTAGTATGGGAATATTTTACAGACAATAGCCATAATATTTTCCATAAATGGCCCCAGAAAATATAACATAAGTTAGGAGGTAATTCTAAGTTAGCGACTTGATTCTCGCCCAGAATCTGCGTCAGCGATCTCAATTGCTACTCTCAAGTATCCATCACTTGAAGCCAACGACCACTCGGACATTATACTGGTTTAAGTTATAAGAGGCTACATTTTTTGACACGTCTCTTGCCTTTTGGGAATCATCTTTCTCTCTCTCAATTCACGTTGACGGAAAAATTTTTGAATTTTATAAAATGGCTACTCTGCATTTACTTATTTTTTTTTTTTGTTGAAGTTGGTCAATATTTTCTTTCGTTTAGCGTTCTAGTCTTTGGTTTTCCGGCCTGGCTACGGTTTCTATTGAGTCTTTTGTTTTAACAACCTGTGCATTTTTATTATCATAGTCTAGATTCCTAGAAAAATGATAATATTATGTGTTTGACATAACTGTTAGTTTATTGAAAGCACTTTACAAAGCACAAGTTGTACGTTTTCCGCACAAAGCTCGGAGTCACGTCGGCGGTCGCTGCTAGAAGCAGCATGTCAACACTTTACAAACAAATAAAGCGTGTCAACGTTAAGGCTGCCTGTCCATTGACGCGGAGCGAAGAAACGGAGAAATATTAACCCATTGGATTGCATAAAAATCTTAATGTAATTTTCTATTCGTTAATATTTCTCCGTTTCTCCGCTCCGCAGCCTTTCTTCGCGCCAATGGACAGGCAGCCTTTTTTTTTTTTGTTTCCGGGGTGGAAAATCCTCATGGATGTCCGCCGCCCTGGGGCGGGCGGCGGGGTCTGTCAGACTTTTACTGACTAAAAACCACTCCGGTGTTCCATCTCACACCTATGCCGGGGGTCGCGGGAACGTACGATCCTTCCGCAACCCCCGGCTGATGGACAGGCAGCCTAGCCTAACTCGCACTACAGCTACGGTGTCCTAGAAGAGCATTTCCGTCAAAACAACAGACATCATGAAAATTTACTCAATCATTTATTGCATTCCACAATGTATATGCTTAGGTGGTAAGTAAACATTTGTTGTAACAATCGTGGACCCTGTCGGGCACAGCAAAACAAAAAATTGAAGGAATAGGACCTATTTATACACGCAAACTACCTTATTTTAAGTAAAATGTAAGGTAACATTTTATTAATTATTCATTTATAGAGGTATGAGGAACAGGGTGTAAAGTTCACTCATACTCTATAGAAAAGGGAGGATCCTCCGACCAGACGGGTGTTGTGTCTGGCGGGCAACTGCCCAATGATTCATTTCGGGCCGTTGTATCTATGCTAGTTGCGCGGTAAACTCTGCTTGCGAGATGCAGGATTTGCGTGACGTCAGTATGACGCGTTGTTCGCATGTGGCGTTGTAGATACCGCTACACATTCAATCAAAAATTTTATTATTAATTTATATTATTATGTCTGTTCTATTGATTTGTCAATTAAATATTTAATTTATGCTATAATTTATTTAGTTTTTTTTTTTAATAGCTATCTTTTTCTCATTTCTGAGAACCTTGGGTAGTTTGTTATACATTTTTACCAGTAGTATTTTGACCAGTATTTGACATTAAAGTGTAAAAAACGCACTGTATTAAAATTTTGACATTACGGCCACATATGGCGTTCATCGCTCTTCTAGGGAACCGTAGCATAAGACACAAATGTCATATAGAAACTTATTCCGTGACTGAAATAAGCGCTCAACGTAATTTCGCCGCTTAGAAATTTATTAGTACTGCCGATGCCGTCTCTCTCCGGTTTTCTGAGCTCTGTGGTTTCCCGCTATATCTTATACAGTGAACCCGTTCCTCATCTACGCATGCATGTCAGGCGTTATTATTTATACTCTCTGCATCTGTGGTGACAATTTCGGTCAATGAATTATTGATAGTGATGCTCCGTGGATATTATTCATTCATATTACTGATATTGGTTCAGGTCTTGTCTATTTTTGTTTTGAGACGTTTTGTGGCGGTACTGTTATGAACTTTTACGTGTGTGAACTTTTTTTGTATACCTACAGGGTGAATCTATGATAACAGGTGCGTATAGTATTTTTCCAATATCAATGTTGACTTGTTTGTTAAATAATCAGACCATAGGGAATTGGTTATTAATATTTATATACTAGCTGTGCCCGCGACTTCGTTCGCGTGCATGACGGAAAACGTTTTAATTTTTTGCGCGAAACCCTAATTCTTTTTCTAAAATAATAGTAGCCTAAGTTACTCCTTATTACATCAGCTATCTTCCAGTGAAAGTCCGTTCAAAATCGGTCCAGCCGTTTCAGAGATTAGCCGGAACAAACAGACAGACAAAATTAAAAAAAAATATAAATTTTGGTATATGTACCGTCTATACATATACATCCATATGAATTAAGTAAAAAGCGGTTATTTTCATATTACAAACATACACTCCAATTTAATTTAATTGTAATTTGTATAGATAAATCGATAGGTTAGATAAGATGATACCAGAAAATCTTGATTAAATCGTAATAGGTAGGTGTATTAGGAAAACTATTTTTTTATTACATCCAAAAGAGTTTTAACATTATGTTGAACGATTTTAAAAACTTCGTTACAAAACTTTAAAAAATCCTGCGTGCGAATTCTAAAGGCGCTTATACATGTGGTCCACATAGCGATTCAGCGATTCCTGCCCGGTTCGAATTAGACCCAATGACACGCATGGAAGCTTCTTGAGTGGCTTTCTCAGATGTTACTAGTATTGGTTCTAGACCAATAATATCTGCCTTGATAATATCTGCCTTTGCCACACTGCTTTGGTTTGTATAGAAACGTCATGTTATACTGTGTTTCTTTTGCCTCAATAGTTTTCTGAGCCTTTCATCGAAGCGGCTTTACACCGGTCGCAGCAATTGTATGGTTTCTATTGTAAAAAGAAAGTTTTTAGAGGTATGTTCATGATTTTTTTCTATCGTACCAAATTATTTGTATTATATTTTCAACACACTATCTACGAGACCTAGCTTAAATCCTGAAGAATATAATATATTTTTCTGATTTTCTTTACTGTAGTCGATCATATACTTTTATTGTTTCTAAAACTTGCATTTTTTGCGGTTAGGTCCTGTAAGCCAGGCAGATTTTTTCAGGCTTTTTTTAGATTTTTTGACCTCCATTTGTTGACCAGCGAGAATCCATAAAATAAGGGGTAGGTACAAGGGAACTTAAGTTAACCATTACTGAGTCAAGCATAAAATGTAAACATTCTTTGCAAAGTTAATCAATCGTCTCTGAGTAATGCTATTCTATCAGATCGCCAGCTCATCAGCTAGTACGGTTATCCTTTCTCTCAGGCTTTATGACATCCTTGTCAAGCAGCTAAGTAATACATTTCATGGTTTTATTTTACTTCGAGATAGCAGATGACGATTTGCATAGCAATAAAATCTTAAACAATGTCATCTATCTGCGGGATGACTATAGTCATTAATTTACATAGTACGTTACATTTCAATTAAAAGGACGAGGTATTAAAAAAATAACTCAAATGCACGAAGGGTTCCGTACCACAAGGCAAAAACGCCGATAAAAAACGCTTCTTGTATGGACGATAAGAAAAAAAATTAAGATAAGAAGAAAATAAAATAAAGTTAATAAAAATTAAAGAGGGAAGGGGTTGTTATAGCGGCAATAGAAATACATTTTTTTAGTGAAATTTCATTATTTTTATTGAAATTTACTGTTTGATATTCATAATTTATTGTTTTTAGTTGTAAAATATTAATTAATGTACTACAAAATTCAAACACAATGCGAATTGTTATATGAATAAATAAATAAATACACACTCTTAGAAAATTTCAACTGTTTACCTACGGTTCATGACAGCGGGCTTAGTACTACGGTTCCGTTGGCACACATGGTACCTACAGAATCCAAAAGCCTGTAGGGTCTTAGAAATAGATTTATTATCACAGCTTTGTCATCGTAAAAATCGAACGCTGAATGTTCGACAGTTGGTCGGACGATTTTTAAATGTAATTCTGCGAATTGCTAATGTAGTTGATTTGTATTGATGTGCGTAGTGGGAAAATACAAATGAAAGAGTCAATTGATGTCAATAAGTACCAAAGTTAATAGCAATTCTTTCTTTGAAAACGATAACGAATTAAAACAACTAGAATATACTTACTTACTTGTAGAATAGAAAAGAAGGATGGATTGTGTGAGGAATGATATGAAAGAGAAGAGAGTGAATGATAGAGTGACGCTTGTCTGGGAAGAATGGAGGAAGAAAAAGTGTAGCGCCAACCCCAAGTCAAGGAAGATGATGACTCACTTGAACAAGGAACTAGGTATTGTATCATTATTTTATCACACTAATATTATAAAGACGAAAGTTTGGGAGTGAGTGTGTGTGTTTATATGTTTGTTACTTCTTCACGCTCAAACGGCTAGATCAAGTTTGATAAAATTTTGTATGGAGGTAGCTGACATCCTGGATTAACATATAGGCTACTGTTTATCCCGATATTCCCACGGGATCGATATTTACGCGGGTGAAACCGCGGGGCGCAGCTGGTTCTTTATAAAAATCATCTTTATGGTGTTACTTATATCTTCGTATACTGCACCGATTGACGTCATGACGCCAACGCCGGCTGTCACTGAATACCAGCTCTGGGGCTCTGTCTCGCATAGGGTCATAGCATTATGCTGAGCGAGCAGTTTTGCGTGGATGTGACGCATGTTTCCCCCCAACTTGTTCTTTTTTGTGTTTGTGTTCCTTTTCTGCGTCAAGTTTACCGCAAATAAACGTACTTTCTTGTAGAATATTAACATAGTATCAGTCCTGCAATTAAAAAAGAACATAACCAAACAATTCGTTTTAGAAATCCCGGAATGAGGAACAAGAAATCCTCTATAAATTCTCAAACTTGAACTGTGGTGTGAAACAATTGCCGGTTAACAGGAAGCGTTTACAGTGAGTGGTGGACGGTTATAGCAAGTCAAATAGCTTGGCTCGTTATGACAAATTGAGGGGGGTTTAGTGGAATAGCTCGCTGTGACTTTGTTCCGACGGGTAAGGATTTTCGGACCATTCCGTTGACATGAACGTGTATTTTGTAAGGCGATTTGGAGTTGAGTGTATATTGTTGAGAAATGAAAAGGATTGTTTTACAAAACTCTTAGGCTCGTGTTCAGCGTAGTTGGCTAGATAGGGAATGACTACTGAGATGACGACATAGAGAAGTATGGAAACAAAATCCCTTGAAAAATACTTCTGGAATAGCTCTAGAAGTAATTAGAACTGAGTCTTAGCCGTATGATTATTACGATAATACTTAAGTAGACAGCGTAACAGTAGGTACAGTCAACTAAAGAGATAAGTATGCAGGATCGTCGAATATAGTTGAAATTTAGTAAGAAACCGATGGATGTTGTCGACAGAAATTTAATTTGATAAATGAGCCGTTTGTTTTCTATTAATAAAATTAAATTTTATTCGAGAATATCCATCTGTTTCTTACTAAACTTCAACTATATCCGACGATCCTGGATTCTTATCTCTTTTGTTGACTATACATAATCCGGTCTTTTGAAAATAAGGGAATTAGACGGCACGAGGTATGTGTAGTTTTTCTTTTTTTCTGTGTAAATTATAATTAAGCAAGCACGAAGTTTTAGAAGCACTAAAGTATTTGATCGACTACAGTAAACAAAAACAGAATATTTTCTAGGTAGATAGTGTGTTGAAAACATAATATACAACTAATTTGATAATACACCGTGTTCTTCACGTTATCCATAAACTTTGTCAAACGCTTTTATAGCTTTTACAAATTAAATCTAAAAAGGAAGTAGTACTTAAAAAGGCTTCGTTACAAAGATATTTGTAATTTCATTTAATAAAATTTAATTGAGCTATGCAGTGAGAAAGGATCTTAACTTAGTTTTGACAAGTTTCAGTCCGCCAAATCTTATGAATGAAAATTACTTCGTTGTCAATTCGAATAAAGAGGCATGCATATCGGGTGATTTACGTCAAAGTATTTAGTTTGTATGAGAATTAACAAAAACTAAAAAATAAGAATTCATTAATGTGTCCATAATGAAAAATGCTTATTTCCATGGTCTGAACATCAGGTCGAAGTTTATGTATATCGTCCGGAACACGGTGTATAGAAAAAAATCATGAAGATACCTCTAAAAAATTTCTTTTTACAATAAAAAACATACTAATATACATACAATCATTCAGATTTTTTGTCAGATTATTCTACAAGCAACATACTAAAGCACTGGTGTTTTAATTTTTTAATCCAAACAGTAGATTTTTTGTAAATAGATAATTGCTTCATATTTTGCAATAAATTACCAGCGTTGTGTCATCGCGCTTCTCTTTCTTTTCTATGCAGTCAGACAGTGACCGCGCTTTAGGTCATGTAGTCCCCTTAATATTTATTTATCATCAATCGTTGTAGAATGTGCTGCCCAGTCAGTTTGAGTTACGTGTTTGTGTCGATAGTTTTTTTAGCTAACCAGTCCCAACAGCAGATTTATCGATGTAAGACTTGGTCTAGCTTTCAGAATCTCATTCTCAATCATAAGGCATTCTTGTACATTTAGGAACTCGATTCTGAATCATTTATTACATTACACAATATATACTAAAGTTGTTAATTTATAATACATGAACCCTCTCGGGTACCTAAAGAGAATAGGAAGTACACAAACGTTCATGTAATTAATATTGTACCGTTCCTACTTAATTCTACTTACCCCGAAACCTTGGAAGCGTGAACATACAGACTTACAGACATACACAAATTAAGGCTCCCAGATGGCGTTGCTTGGACCTCTGCAAACAACTTAGGAGTACACAGGGCAAAGTTTTGGGGCGTGCCTTGGTGCCTTAAGCCTTCAAGTTGAGTATGTGATGTATAGCTGTTTATTAATAACTGTTGAAGGGTTTTGTTATTAATTTTAAACCAGTTAAGATTGTAAGGGAAAATGTTTTATTGCTGATTTGGTACATAAATTGTAACAACAAGTAAAAATATAAATAAATAAGGATAGTTCTTTCATTTTATTAAAAAAAAAAGTGGCTGTTTTTTTTTCTAGCCAGTATGGGTTCTAAACTACAAATCGTAGAGAAAAAGTCTGAAATAAACCATGAGCTCGATTTTAAAGAAAAAAAGACAATTCTTTTGAAAAAAGCATTGTGTTTTTCAAACAAGATAATGCTTTTTCCTTTCGTGACGATTTCTACCAGTCAACTCCTACCGCAAGTCGCGTTACAAAAAATCGTTCCAAAAACGTGAGTGGTCGTCCGTCAGGAATGAAGTCCCGTAAGGATCATTTTGAAAAATTACAACTGGCCGCGCAGAATGCTCGTCGTCTGTTCGAATTTCGATATTCGCACGCACACACGCATTTGTATATTATATTTGAAAGAGACAGAGAGAGAGAGAGAAAGTCGCATAGAGGGAGCATAACGCCTTTTTCTTACTTGACCATTTCTACTAGTCATCTCCTACAAAAAAACAAGGCTCGTTAAGAGTGGTGAGAGCTGGTGGTCGTTTCTCCATAGAAACGCTCTCGCCTGTTTTCTTTTTGGTTAATGACCATAAAGCAATTATTTTTTACAGAATAATAAATATGAACTACCTACTTATATATCCCTATGTTTTCCTTTTTGATGATACAATATTTTTATAAGCACTAGAACCCTCAAAAAATGCCGCTTTAACCGCTGTCAACAGAGGCCTAGTGTACAATTAATTTGACAACTATTAAAGAAAACAGAAAAACATAGGGACACAGTATATATCCCTCTTATTCAGTTTATGAAATATCTTTTAAATTGGTCCGATATTGGAGGAGGAAATAGGCGAGAGCCAAACCTCAAAAGTCTCTTCGGCCGCATTTCCTCTTAAGTAATTTCATTCCAAAAACACCCTGTGTGCGTGCTTCATTTCAGCCGAAAGACGTAACCGCATAAATTCAACTAAATTGAAATACCATTAACTGATGGAAATACATATATACATAAGTTCACCGCTTCTTCCCATGGGGGTAAACATGAGAAGGTATGGCAGGCTGAGTTGAGGTATGGGAAAATGGATTAATTCAGTTATTAATAATTTTCGTGGAATCATTCATGTTTTTTTTATTGCTGAATGGCTCTTGACCTCGATCACGCCTGATGGAAAGCGATTGATGAGGTCTATGATGGAACGAAATGCCTAAGGCACTGGAACTCCCACGCATCGACGAAACACAGCAGGCTGCTTGACTCCGGTGGGAGGGTGGTCGCAAACCAGGCGGGCGTTAGCCCTACCACCGCAAGGGAATAATTGGCCAGTCAAATAAGGTGTTGGGTGTGACTGTCTTGGATGCACCGAGCGCTCGGTTCAGTTGAGTAACTGGCGGAACAAACTGCGCTACACGAAGAGGCTTCTTAATGCATCCCAAAAATTAAAAAAAATTATTAAATTATGTTTTATTTTTTAAATTATATCTAAAATGGTTGAAAATATAGATATATAAAGACTAGCCATATTGATATGCAATTTGTTCTTTTCATGTTTGTGCATTTCAACAATCTAGATTATTAATTAGATTGTAATAGTAGGTAAGCATGGTCTAGCTGCTTAGACAGACCATGGCATCGAAATAAATAAAAAAAATCTTCAAAGAAAGCAACAAATCAACTTTTCCCACTCACTCTAAACACCAAGACCCCAAGCAATTGTCAAGCTAGGTACATACATAACACTTTACTGAGGCCGCGTTCACACCAAAACGTATAATCATCATACAATTAGATATATCATCAAATAAAGCAACAATCTTACTTTCCCACTCGCTCTAAACACCAAGGTTCCCAAGCTATTGTCAAGTTATATGCAGAACACTTAGCTGTTAAAGCGGAGAGTCCTACACGCTTCGCTCGACTCCGCTTTCATAGCCCTTCAGTTGAGCACGCTGTTTTGCAGACTCTTATTCATAAAATGTTAGAAGTAGATGCGTTTTTAATGTGAAAGATATAGGTTAAACTAGGACTGTTGTAGTATGTGACGTTTTAAGAATGGATGTATTTATGAACACCAAACAAAGCCGCTATGTAAGTTTCCTTTGATTCCATTTCATATGATTTATTGTTGAATTCCTTTGTAGAGACCTCTTCTTTTAGACTGACAGACATAATCTGCTGTTTATTTTTATAAAAGGCTGAAAATACAGAGCAGTGGTGGCTCAGTTTTATCGGCCCCGACTTACGAGTTGTAGGTCGTGGGTTCGAACACAGGCAAGCGCTTTAGTTTCTCATTTTATCACCACTGCTCTAGAAACGGTGAATGAAAACATCGTGAGTACACCGGCATGTCCTACAACCAAAAATTAGAAGACATGTGACATCTACTAACCCGCACTGGACTAATTTTTGTTAAATATTAAAATTAATATTAAATTGACAAAATTTGAAAATTCGAAAATTTTATAAGGCTAGGGAAATTTAGGAACACTCAGATGTCCCTCTCGAATAGAGAACGACTGTGTCCCAGCAGTGGGAACATTATAGGCTGATTACGTGATGGCTGAAAATTCGTTTTGAATTAGTGTAACAATCTTATAACACTCGACGAAAACTCATTCAAGATTTCCTCACGAGTGTAGAGTATATACAAACAAATAGCAACATCTTCGTTACATAAAAAGTCTGGAATAATTTCACCTACTCCAGTTACTTCATTATTTTGTTTACCCATAAAGCAATGTTTACAACCGTGAAATTGGGTAATTTTTATAACATCGCCCTACTGTAGGGCAGCTGCACACTTGCGAGGTGTGTTCAATGTTTGATAACGTTGTAAAATGCTGGAACACTATTGCTTCATGCCTGAAATGGGGCAGATAAGATTGTTTAAGTAATTTGATAAGGGGTTGATAAAATTCCTAATTGCAGGTCATGTTTACTCTTACGTAGATAGTGTGTTATTCGTGTAAATATGAACAGAGATAATTTGCCTTGTTATTATGCCTTGTTGTCAACTAATTAATCCATCAAAGCAAATATCCAGTCATCTAAAAAGAGAATCTCGCTAAACTCTTGAAATTTTAAGAATCTATAACTTTTTTCTGGAGCAGTGGTGGCCCAGTTTACTTTGTGTATTTAATTTTATCATCACTGACTTCAAAACGGTGAAGAAAAACATCGTAAGGAAACCGGCATGTCCTAGAACCAAAAAAAATTAAGATATGTGACATCCACCAACCCGCACTGGGCTCGCGTGGTGGATTACGGCCCAATCCTTCTCACAGAGAGGAGGCCTGTGTACCAGCAGTGGGAACACTATGCTGACGTTTTTCTTACCCGATAAGACGCTATTTGTGTACGAACGAAAATTACAGCATATGCTAATTAATCTTTGCTTAGGTTACGGCTTTTACATTCTGACTCGCAGAAAAACACTAAGAAAAATACTGATCTATATACCAGGAACGGCAGGAACATATTAGCCTAAATATATCTTCTTCATCACAAAAAACATGCCTAACTTCAATATCAATCCCATCAAAATTATTAGACGCTTCCTTTGATATTGATCTCGAACAGCTAGAAGGATACTTACTTCCGCAAAATGTTATATTCTGGAAGGCGTGTTCCCAACAGCCTTCAATCATGAAGACAAGCCATAAAATAGTTTGGCCATAAAGGTACTAAAGGTAGTAAAGATTTATTCAAGGTGATAGGGCTAAAAAACAAGTGAAGTTTCAGTATCAAACTATCAAATGTGTTGATCTTTGGTATGTTGGATACAATATGTGATAGGTTTGGGTAAATAAGAGCATTATTCTTTTCGTTGTTGGAGGGGCTTATGGCCAAATTATAACAGCCACACGGGTCGATCGATCAGGTTAAGCTACGCTTGCCGCGGTTGGGCCGTGGATGGGTGACCAATGTAACCATCTTCGCATACCAAGACCCCTCCGTGCCTCGGAAAGCACGTTAAGCCGTTGGTCCCGGCTGTCATTCTTGGATCTTCGTATTACACAGTGTCTTGGTTGTGGAGGTCAGATAGGCAGTCGCTCCATGTAAAATACTGGTATTCAGCTGCATCCGGTTAGCTAGAAGCCGACCCCAACATAGTTGGGACAAGGCTAGGCAGATGATGATTCTTTTCGTTATATTCACGAAGAAAGTTGCAGTCTGTTAAAAACTAAAGAAGTACTTCTTTAGTCATTGGATATTAGTATTACACATCGTCGTCGTATCGCAATCAATCGCACACCAGTGTAATCGCAGCCTAAGTCACAAATTCATATGTAAAGGTTCCCGTAGATAGGCGCGACTCGATGTGGTGCGACGCGATTCTGGTAGAACAATTTCTATGAAGTTTTAAAAGAAATTGTTCTACTAGTAGAGTCGCGTCGCGCTATCTCCTCGCGCCTGTCTGCGGGAGCCCTAAGGCTATTCCCAAGACGTTATTTATTGTTCTGACAGATGCTGCTAAAAATGGCAGTGACTCGTGCCAACGCAATCAGTTCGTGTGTCTCCATTTTAAGGAAGAACATATTATCAAGTTGTAAATAAAAAGTCCTTACACACAATGAGTCACGACTCGACTCCGTCAGTCTGTTTATGCCGAGGTCATGATATTACTAGCATTACGTCACAGCTCACAGGGTATCGTAAAAGTGCTAAATCGTGGGAGGTTCCGTAGGTAGTAAGATTTGAAACCAGGCAATCTTGGCCCAGTACCAATGCTCGTAAAAACTTGAGCCCGCTTCCTACGCTCTCGTTTTTAGGATATTGAAAATTATGAATGAATTCCGTGAACACTTTACCGCCGTATTTATTCCTTTGTTCCTATTCGGGCGTTAACTTATTACGTATTTATTAAACCTGGGTTTAAGACTTCAAGCCCCTATTTGTCGAGGAGTTCTTGAGAGGGGTGTTTTCTGGCGTCATCGATTACTTTATTTTATCGCTCAAGTTCAAGGCTTTAGAGAGAAAGTTATGGAACAAACTGTGTGGTAAGAGGTGCGTGGCTATAAATAGGTTAATAGGATAACCTGCGGGGTAATTGTGTCACAAACTAACAGTAGGTATGGCTTTCGTTTTGACAGTTCAACAACATTCATTGCGTTATTTACGGTTGTTGAGCAGACATGTTTTCGAACATAATAAGAAGAAGCAATGGACTAGCAATATCCTTCAAAATGATTCAGATTGTGATTAGTAGTGTGTTACGCAACTAGGGAGCTGGTAACAGTGATCATATCGAAGAGCATTATTTTTACAGTCTTCAGTAATGGGACAAAATACAAACAACTGACGAACAACTCCTCAAAGACCTTGGCCTTATCACACTGGAACAGCGCAGACAAAGGTGTAGGTAGGCTCATTGAGACGTACAAGATACTTACAGAAAACTACGAAGTGCCCAGCGTTCAAGATATTTACACACTGAATACGAACACACTTTTGCGCGTGGGCATTCCCTAAATCTATGGGAAAATTCATTTAAAAAAAGCCCTTGAAGCAAATCTTGTCTAACCGGAATAGCTCCCGGAAAATGTTATGACGGCTCCCACACTGAACTGCTTCAAGAATCGACTGGACAGACTAAATATCTCCAAGCTATACGATACACACACATCAGCTTATTAGCTGCTAATGTGTCTAACCAAATAATAATAATAATAACGTTTCCATTCCAGTTACACAGTTTTCGATTACAATAGCTAAACGAAAATAACACAACCAGCCCAAACTTATTGGTAACGGAAAGCTTATAAATAGCCGAACAGTTCATAAAAGGATTGGAAAATAAAGATAAAACGATAAAAAACTCACAAACATAAAACAAAATTAAACTTTACGGATATCAAAAGATTTTTCTTCTTTTGTGAGAAAGTATTTGTGATTAAGTTAAATTTACTTTCAGTCTTCATTACAATTTTGTCACAGACACGGTTGAGAATCGTATTTAATTAAAGGAAACCTTGGTCAAAGGTAAGGACAACAGCTTAATAAGGCTTTGACTCGAAACTACGAAACCGCGTCTTTAATTAGAGAACATGGTTGAAGTTGTTTCATTATTTTAAAGGGCCAAGAAAATATTTTTAGACATGACCTTGTCTACAATGTTCTAAAGTTAGTTGTACAAATAATGAGTTGGTGAAGAAAATAAAATTTATATTGTGACATGACATGTGTCGAGATGGGCGTTTCTGTCTGCTGGATGTAACATTATACCAGGAGATCCAAGAAACGGACAGCAATATAATAGAAAAGGAATTGAAACCCCAAGTCGTAAAAACGTGGACGACAGTTAGGATTCTTATCCACTTCATCAATCACACTATCCATACTAATATTATAAATGCGAAAGTGTGTCTGTGTGTCTGTCTGTTACCTCTTCACGCTTAAACCGCTGAACCGATTTAGATGAAATTTGATATAGAGATAGTTTGAGTCTCGGGAAAGGACATAGGATACTTTTTATCCCGATATTACCACGGGATCGACACTTATGCGGGTGAAACCGCGAGGCGCAGCTAATCTAATATTATAACGAGATAAGATTTGATTTTTTGTATGTTTATTTGTTACTCACGCTAAAACGGCTGAATGGATTTGGATGAAATTTGGCACATATACATAGACCATGACCTGGATGAGGATATAGGATCATTTTTATTTCGATATTTTGGCGGGATCAAGGCTTATGCGGTGAAGTCGTGGGGCGCACTTAGTATCCTATATTCATAAAAAAATTCTTACTAATTTATATAAACAGCACGTTCCACGTCAAGCTTTACAATAATTATAATAAACTGAGCTATGCCGATGTGCCTTAATTATCACAATACTAGGTAATAATCGGATTTCCAATCAGCCGTGTTAGATGCATCAACACTCGGACGTCACCAGCAATATTAAGCTGATATTGCAGTGTTATTAGGTGCCAATGAATTGTCAAATACGTCATCTACACATGACATACGTAATCTACATTCGCGATTTATTTGCCAAAAATGTAAACATGTATACGGAAAAACAACTTTAAATCCTACACAATAAAGTTCAGTTTACGCTACAACTTCAAGCATTTTTATAACTTTTTCAATAGTACTAGTCACTCTGAAATAAACTTAATTTCCATTAAAATAAAGTTGATATTTGTTTAACTTGAAATAAAAATCACGTCTTCTTCCCATGGGCGTAGGCAGAAACCTCAGAACTCTACTTGATACCATTTTTAAATACTACTTTTGCTTCGTTTACGTTCATACATCTGTAGGCCAATTCTCGTAATTAAAAACGTTAAAAATCTAGTCACAATCTCATCTCAGCGACAATCAATGTCAAAAATTTAGGGAAATTAGAGATATTTTTGACAGGTTGAGACTGGGATCAGACTGAACGTTCTTGAAATTACGAGAATTACCCCTCTGGTCATACACGCACTACGCACGCACCTGACCTTTCTGAAGACAATCACAAATAAGGTAATTAAGAATAATGTTTAAAAATACACTGACAACACAAACACAGACACACACACAGTACAGTTGACTGATATCTTAAGATTCAACATATCTGCGGTAGAAAACGATACAGTTAATGCTTTCCTCAAAAGGGTCTTCTCATTTATAATTAACATTCGTGGTGTAAAAATGCAATAAAATCCAACACATTTTTTCAGAGAGAAAAGTTCCCAGCATATTAAAAAATCCCTGGTTTGACAGAGCATCAATGTAAGTGGAAAATCCTTGCCAATTCTTAGATGTCTTCACCAACGCCAGCTATAATTCAGTTCTAGTAACTGCCATAATTTAATATTTCACTTCTCGGAATCCGGTGCGATCATCTGACATAGCCTGCAGGTATCTTAGAAGATACTGCTCAGCTGAAAACTTTTTATTTATAGTTGACTTTTTCGTTTGTTTTCTCATTCAGGCTGTATCTCATGAACCGTGATGGCTAGACTGTTGAAATTTTCACAGATGATGTATTTCTGTTGCCGCTATAACAACAAATACTAAAACAGAATAAAATAAATATTTAAGGGGAGTTCCCTTACAACAGACGTGATTTTTTTTTTGCCGTTTTTTGCTCGATATTAATAACGGCAACAGGTAGACGCTTGAAATATTTACAGAATAGGTTCGTAGTTGTATATTCACTTTAAAAATAAATTAAGGGGGGCTCCCATAAAACAAACGTGATTTTTTATACGTAGTGTTAAATATTGTACGGTGGTACGGAACCCTTCGTGTGCGAGTCCGACTCGCACTTGACCGTTTTTTTTTATATTTAGCTGTTTTATTATTGTCCCTGTTTTCATCCGATTACCTTTTTGTGTATTGTTTTAATTTTATTATTGTCATTCTGGTTGGATTTTGTTGTTTACTTTTCCTAATTTCCGCCGATTAAATACTGTTTAAGTACCCTGTCATTTTAATGAACATAGCATAAGCAGTCTATAGCGTTCCCACTGCTGGGACACAGGCCTCCTCTCTGTGAGAGGGAGTAGGCCATAGTCCATCACGTCCCACGGGGGTCCAGTGCGGGTTAGTGGATGTCACATGTCTTCGAATTTTTGGTTCTAGGACATGCCGGTTTTCTCACGACGTTTTCCTTCACCGTTTTGAGAGCAGTGGTGATGAAATTAAATACACAAAGTAAAGTGCCAGTCTGATATCGAAGTCTCGATCTACAACTCGACAGTCGGGGCTAGTGTTGCCAGGTCCGATTTGTTGTAAATCGGTACATGAGGTCAAAAAAATCGGGATTTAGGGTTGCAGATCGGGACAGTAAACAAAAAAAAAACAAGGGGTTTTAAGTCTATTTAATCTTACATAAGAAGTAATCAGTCTTGCTAGACTAGTAGAAATGTAATTGACGCACTTCAGAAGAATAGAGTACCTAAGTATTAATGTAAATTATTTGTTTTTATTAAAATTTTATTAAAATCGGTCCCGATTTTAATAACATTTTAGTAAATTTAGCGTCCCGATCAGGTACAAATCGGGACGCGTCCCCAGACCCCTGAAAATCGGGACGTCCCGCGCAAATCGGGACACCTGGCAACACTAGTCGGGGCTGACACCACTGCTCCCATAATTGATGATTTAATGAACAATTATTAGAAACTTCTTGTTTCCTTTTCAAATCATCAGCTTGTAATTTTCTAGTTAATATAATCTCAAAGTCATTTATTTGTTATTAATTACTTAACGATTTGCTCAAGTTCTCTGTAATCAATTATTTTGGTGAACTACGAGAACTTAATCAAGGTAATTATTATTATTAATAATTGGGGTAACTTTGAGTTTGCGTTAATTAGAGATGTTGATTTGAGATTCTCACTCTTCATTAATGTTATTAAAACGAAGAAGTAAGACACCTATTATTTCACTTTATTGTATAATATTTCGAATAAAGATTTTCTAATCAAACACGGATTCCTTATCTTCTTAGAAACGAAAACTTCTAAAGTTAGATACTTACAACAAGTTGTAATTGAAACGTACTCAATCATTATAAAAAAAGTTTTTGGCAACAACATTGAAAA
The DNA here is from genome assembly GCA_914767645.1 of Hydraecia micacea. Classification (NCBI taxonomy): domain Eukaryota; kingdom Metazoa; phylum Arthropoda; class Insecta; order Lepidoptera; family Noctuidae; genus Hydraecia; species Hydraecia micacea. The sequence continues at coordinate 5,596,634 of OU611785.1, forward strand.
AAAAATCAGCTGGTCCATTCCATATGTCTGTCGTCCGTCGACAGTAGCCGACGTGTCGATGACATAGGATGCAAGAGCGAGCAAATGAGAATACTAATACCTTTACCTAGGTATTTTACAATAAAATTGAGTTTTAATTTTGGTGGTTATTTACTATTTTTGGCAGTAAAAAGTGTTTTTTAATGTTATATTTTACTTTATCTGGTGATAAGTTAAACATAAGCCAAAAAATAATGCACATTCCTCACACAATCCACCCACCATCTTTTCCAAAATGATCACAAGCTGCTTAGCACAAAATGCTTGAAACGTTAATGAGGTGGCTAAACCACAGAAACTCTCTTGTTACGTGAAGTACGTCAGATTTAGTGCTGCGTCAATCGCGGTGTTAGTTGGATTATCTTCCGCTGAAGTTGGGATTTAGTAAGGCTTTACACCTTGAGACTTATCTAAGTAAGAACAAGGCTTTAGTTACTAATCGATGAACATCGTAGGCCTGTACAAATCGTCGTATTAGGCTTCTACAAAGAATGACACCAAGTACCTATATGATCCTGATTAAATACTGACGGACGTGCGAATATGAACAGCATAGCTATTCACAACTACGCGTCCGTACTGTATCGAACAATCAATAATATCGTTGAAGTCCTCTAAACACTGTTCACAAATCCAAAAAAAGAATTATCAAAATCGGACTACTCTGTAAAAATTTATGCGTGATCATACATAAAAAAAAAATATAATATACGCATCGACTTGATAACCTCCTCCGTTTTTTTTCGTCGGTTAAAAACCTAAAATGTTGTTAGTTTCAATGAAACAGACGAGCGCTATTCTTCCGACAGCTGTTTGCTGTCGGGGGTAAGGTAAATCAAGTTATCGAAATATGTCATTTTCGATACGATAGCCTGTCGAATGGTTTTGAATAGATATGCTGATGTATGAACATAAACGATGCAAAAGGAGTATGTAAGGATTGTAGCCGTGGCGTTCTACAGTTTCTGCCTACCCCCGTAGAAAGAGGGCGTTAGTTTATGTATGTGTTTAACACGTCCTAAGCCCCAACATTGGCCATTAGCTTCTGTGTCATTTTCAATTGTTCATTAATGCCTTGGTTTATGATGTAGAAGAGCTAATGGCAGTGTATCCAATACTATAACGTTATTTTTTGTCCGATTCCAAAGCATCTAACAAATAAAGTACCTTTATTCGGGCGCTCGATAGCGAACATCTACTTTATTGCGTGGTTGGTGCTTAATTTCTTTTTAATCATAGTGCTTCGAAATTCGAATTCGATGCGATTCGATTTTATAGTATCCATCATGTCTTACTGGGTACAGGTGGTGGACACAACGGCCACAAGACACCTAATAAATGGGGCATTGTTCGCATGGGTTTCGCAATCGTACAATCTCGACTCAAATCTAGTTTCAAATTGATTATTGCTTGAGCATCGTTTTAGAATACCGGCCTTATAACTTTTTTCGTCTTCTATACATAATAAATTATAATTTTATTTTTTTTATAAACAATATAAAAATTTATTAAATTTTATTTTTAATAAAATTATTTATAATATTTTTTTTTAAATTAAATTCGATTTTCGTGCTTGTCTGTGTGACCGCGTTGTTCTTCTAAACTACGCAACAGATTTTGAAGCGGTTTTCATCACTTAGAGAATTAATTCCGGAAGATTTATGTGTAAGTATAATATATTAATATTAAACTTACATATAGGTACTTAATTGAGAAATGTTGATGTTTTATCAAGTCGTAAAAGCCGTACGAAGCAGGGTTGCTAGTAAATTATATTTATCAAATTTCTGTATCGATTAACGCGATTTACAATGGATGTTAGTAATAAAAATACGCTCTATCAAAGTAAAAGTAAAAAAATAACTAACTAGAACGAATCAATCAAGGCATTAGTTAAATATTTCAGCCTCTATCAAAAAGCTTTAAGCCGTTGATTGGCAAATATTTTATAAAAGCTGATTGATTACTCGGGCCGGAGTGGGCACTACTGTTTTATATTTATTTTACGTACTTTGAAACGAGACCATTTTTTAGTTACGTGTTAGTGGCATTGGATTTCGATGGAATCACAAGAATCCGCTTTGTTGTATATGGATTTTATCACGTAGATACAGACGCCAGCACATCAAGCTACTACAATCTGTCAAATTTCTTTAATAGATTTTCAACTTTATCGCTAAAATATAAGGTTTAAAGTTGATTGGGAAAATTTTACAGTTTCGGGTAGCTTGATGTGCTGGTGTCTGCACTATTTATTTATTACTTTAAGCACACAAATTTATAGAGGCGGACTTAATGCCATAGGCATTTTCTACCTGTCAACCTTAATAATAGTGTTGTTTTATACTGTGTCCATGTCTCCACAACTAAGTACTTTGATTGGTTTCATTTTATAGTGGCTCTTTCAGTTTCGAATAGTGAACAAGACCTTTCCGCCATGTTTCTCTGCCACGAGCATGTATTCGTTTTTTTCTTTACTAGGCAAATAGGAAAGAAATGTGGATAGTTTTAAAGAATAATAATATTATATAACAACACTAGTTTTTGCCTGCGGCCTTTTCTAATCCCCTGACAACGTACAAATATGCAAAACAAATATGCAAAATTGCATGATGATCGGTTCAGTAGATTAGATGTGAAAAGGTAACAAACAAACAAACTTACTTTCGCATTATTATAATATTAGTTAGGATGGCAACATCACGCCTGTAATCCCAGAAGGGTTAGGCAGAGGTGTATCTAATCTGCATTCGCGATTTATTTGTCAAAAATGTAAACAAATATGAGTTAAAAATAACTTTAAATCCTACACAATAAAGTTTAAGCAACAACTTCAAACATTTTTACAACTTTTTCAATAGTGCTAGTCACTCAAAGTTGATATTTATTTAACTTGAAATAATATTTATTTGAAACATAAGTTTGACTTTATGTGTACTGGTACACCCACATTTCGCCAGTTATGTTAATTCCCAAGTAATAGGGGGCGAGCCTATTCCCCCCAAACGGGCAAAAATCCAGACTCCCGGCGGCTGCTACTGAGAAATTCCAGACAGAAAAATCTTTTAAGAATATATTATATAACCTCAAACTACGATCACCTCTGCCGATACATTACAGGAATTCTAATTCATAAATCCCTGGATTTTTGGCCTATACTATATCATTTTTATTGATACTTTGGTAAATAAGTTATTGCGGATACAATTCATAGCTTGAAGGGTAGCCGGGGCAGATAATCCCTAGAAAATATTAAGCCTTAATATTTATTGGTTTCTGTCTCAATAACCTGGATATTCTTGATTATTCTTTTCTCAATATGATACTTTATAGCTTTTGTAAATCGGTTACTTCTTCATAAATGTGATCACCATGATACCTTCTTAAACTTTTCAACAGAAGATAATCGTGAGAAGCTTATAATAATACTAGCAGTGCCTCGAGGTTTCACCCGCATAAGTTTCCCGTGGGAATATTGGGATAAAAACTATCCTATGTCCTTTCCCAGGACTCAAACTACTTCTATACCAAATTTCATCTATATCGGTTCAGCGGTTTAAGAGGACTACATGACCTAAAGCGCGGTCTTTGTCGGTCTGCATAGAAAAGAAAGAGAAGCGCGATGCCACAACGCTGGTAATTTATTGCAAAATATGAAGCAATTATCGATTTACGAAAAATCTAGTCTTTGGACAAAAAAACTAAAACACTATAGTTTTAGTATGTTGCTTGTAGAATAATCTGACAAAAAATCATAATGATTGTATGGGTTATTGTAAACTCGCCACAACGAAAATTCGCCACATTTAAAAATATTGGTTAACTTGCCACAGTGACAAAATAATTCACAATAGGTATAGTAAACTCGTCACAGGTACGTCAAACTTGTTTTGAATGTACCGACAGCAACTACATTAGTGTTTAGTAAAAGTAATGTAGTTTCAGAATAAAGAAAAAGAAGAAAACGATTTTATGTAACAATCAGTTTAATTGAAAGTAAAAGGCGTGATTATATAGATTGATAGAAAGATCAGTTTAATTGGATAAATCATAGATTTAAAAAGGTTTAACTATGTTTTAAAATAGGAATTAGTAACGAAAATAACTAACTTTGGCTTAATTACAAATCACAGCATTTTGTATTACACAATCAAACTTACAACTACATTGGTACATAATATAAAATGTAGAGACATTTATCTTTAAACACAGTTAAAATATAAGGTAAAAACAATATATATAAAAAAAAAATCGAGGTATTATTTAACAGGTCCGACATATAAGTTTAAAATATTTAACTTTGGCTTAATTAAAAATCACATTCAAACTTACTATTACAATAAGAAGAAAACACACTATTTAGTTTAAGATCACAGTATTGATAAAATTGTACATCAGTATTATGTAATCAATTGGCATATTATTACAATTGTTGCAATGCAGCTATTTTTGCTATTACTTCTGCTAGAGGCATATTATCATAATTGTCACCGATGGCTTTTAATTTTTTATCGTATGCAATTGACCGACACGTTCTCATATTAAGCGGTATTTTAAAACTTATTCTTTTTAATTTCCAATCCATAATATACTCGGCTTCTTTTTTTAGGACGTCAAGAAAATGAAGTAAATTAGGTTTCTTTTTTCCCCATGTTATTATTAAGCCGTTTATGCCATGCTTCTGCAGAATTCAGCAGTTCCCTACATTTATGTTCGTATAACTCGTCAAAATGTAGGGAACAGCTGATTTTTTTTTGCAATTTCAGGTTTGGTCCCATAGTAAAAGTTGTTTGTTATCATGAGTACAATCACGTGTTTAAATATCGGTCACTAATTACCAGTCACCCTATATAAACGCTATTACTCACTACACTATATTATTAAACACTACTACTTCGTTTGCTATCGGTACTTTTAAAGCTGTGGCAAGTTTTCGTGAGACAGATAAAACTGTGGCGAATTTACTATAATTTTTACTTGTGGCAAATTTTCATTATGGCGAGTTTACAATAACCCGATTGTATGTATATTAGTATGAATTTTGTTGTAAATAAAAAGTTTTTAGAGGTATCTTCATGATTTTTTTCTATCGTACCAAATAAGTTGTATTATGTTTTCAACACACTATCATCCTAGCATTTATCCTGAAGAATATCATATATTTTTTTGTTTTTTTTTACTGTAGGCGATCATTTACTTTTATTGTTTCTAAAACTTGCGTTTTTTGCGTTTAGGTCCTGTAAGCCCCTTAAGCGTGAAGAGGTAACAGACAGAAAGACACACTTTCGCATTTATAATATTAGTATGGACTAGCAGTGCCCCGCGGTTTCACCCGCATAAGTTTCGATCCCGTGGGAATATCGGGATAAAATCTTACCCTATGTCCTTTCCCGGGACTCAAACTATCTCTATACCATTTCGGTTGATTGATTAGGTTTCCTGATCAGGAATTCAGATTCGGAGATCCTGAATGCACGCATTTCATACAAAATCGTCTCTAAGCGCATACGTATTATATTTTCCGGACGGAAATATTCCTGATCAGGAAAGCGGACATAATTATGCGGCCGGCCTAAATGTAAAAGTTCTCAAGAAAAATAAATAATTGAATCTAGTTGTACACCAGAGGGGTAATTCCCGTACCTATTTATATTAAGAACGTTCGCATTGTAATTTAATTCTCAATCTGTCAAAATATAATCAATTTCCCTACATTTTTGACAAGTTTTTTGACATTAAGTCGCTGAGATGGGATTGCGACTTTAATTTTTTAACTTTTTTAATTACGGGAATTGACGTTTAGAGCAACTCATCCCCATTCTTGCTGTTGATGTAATTCATGTGTTACATCTTTACTAATAAACGTATTAATATAAGATGAATAGTTACACACCGATTTCTCTCTTTCAGTTGTCAGTGATTTGACTTTCGAAAGAAGAAGACAAAGCATTGTGCAACTATACAGACGCTATACAACGTTTATTAATAAGGGGGTTAGAGTCTATTTTTATAATGACTCATAAACACGCATCATCGTCAAAAGTATCATCACACGTCGGCCTGATAAAATATGATAAAAGTATGTATTTTCTCATAACCGTATTTCCTTTTCATTAACTCTCAACGAATGTTCGAGATAAATATCAAATCAATTTCGGTTATTAATAAATGAACAGCGGATCACGTTCTGTAAGTAATTGAATTTTCTTATTAGGTTACCTGTAGGGACTCTGGTAGGTATTTGAGAGACGTGATACTTTTATTGATAAAAGTATAATAGGCTTATTTGATGTTGGTTGTATAAATAATATCCTCGTACCTTTACACACAAATAATCAGGCTTCCAGGTATAATTCACTAGCGACCTGCCCCTTCACGCTGTATTAAGACTTGACAAAAAAAAACAAGGAGATTTTTTGAAGTGAAAACTTGCGGGCGACATCTAGCAGGTAATTGTCATAATATCTGAAACTGTTTGTATGTAAAAGCTTGAACATACTAAGAGGACTACATGACCTAAAGCGCGGTCTTTGTCGGACTGCATAGAAAAGAAAGAGAAGCGCGATGCCACAACGCTGGTAATTTATTGCAAAATATGAAGCAATTATCGATTTACGAAAAATCTAGTGTTTGGACAAAAAAACTAAAACACTATAGTTTTAGTATGTTGCTTGTAGAATAATCTGACAAAAAATCATAATGATTGTATGTATAATTGTATATTAGTATGAATTTTGTTGTAAATAAAAAGTTTTTAGAGGTATCTTCATGATTTTTTTCTATAGTACCAAATAAGTTGTATTATGTTTTCAACACACTATCTTCCTAGCATTTATCCTGAAGAATATCATATATTTTTTTGTTTTTTTTTTACTGTAGGCGATCATATACTTTTATTGTTTCTAAAACTTGCGTTTTTTGCGTTTAGGTCCTGTAAGCCCCTTATTCTGTCGACATGCGTATTTGACCACTTGCGTTTCTGACGACATGCAAGTAATCCAAACAAAACAGATCCATTAAAATATTTTAATTTGGCAGCTTTGTTAATTCAATTACAAACAACTACTATAGAAGTCCAATTATTGTCTAGATATTAATATATGTATTTTTTTTTCTTTTCAGGTAAGTTCCAGGCTTTGTAAGAAAGTTTTACTATTAAAGTAATAACGGTCAAGTTTAGTGAGTTTTCTTTATTCTTTTCAATGAAAATTATTATTTTTCTTCAAATTACTTAATGAGAAAAGTTTTGTCACTATTTGACGTACATAAAAATTTTTATTACCTACCCACTCACATTAATTTGTTTGATTTATTTCTATTAAAGAAATTTGACAGATTGTAGTAGCTTGATGTGCTGGCGTCTGTACATGGCACAGTTAGTCATTAAATAAATCAGAGTATTTTGAAAATGTGTGGATGATACACATGATTTAGTTCACCATAATTAATTGCATATTCAAATACCTACTCTATTTAGTATAATCGCTGCAGGATTGATTGGATTGATTGGATTGGATTGAATCTAAAACAAAAGCTTACTTCAAAACTAAAAAGTTTTCTATAGCTATAACCATAGATATCCGGCTGTTGACGTCACACAATAACGAGCTAAGCAAAGGCTAGTGCTGTACGTGACTTTTACCAATAATGCTATATCGACTGTCGAGAGAATGGTCAAAGGCGACTTGGCTATACAATTTAATAGTATTATTTGATTCAGATAGTCCGCAGAATTGTCTCGAATGATGTATGTAGTTGTGAACTAGTTTTGCTTGCTCGCTCTTTACTTGACTGTGCGACTGCAAAGACAGGGTTATTATGTTTACGCGTACTATTTATTTTTTTGTGTACAGTCAACAAAAGAGATAAGTATAGGTACAGGATCGTCGGATATAGTTGAAGTTTAGTAGGAAACCGATGGATATTGTCGACTGAAATTTAATTTGATAAATGCGCTGTGTGTTTTCTATTAATAAAATTTAATTTTATTCGAGAACATCTATCGGCTTCTTACTAAACTTCAACTATATCTGACGATCCTGCATACTTATCTCTTTTGTTGACCGTACATAAGTATATTTGTACATGGGATTATTTTATACCCTTGAAGCATCCTAACGGCAGGATAGATTTTAATGCATAAGGTGTCCACCATTTTCTTTAAAATAAAACCAGGATGGCGGATTCTTGAGGACACTATTCATGTTTTGAACTTTTTAGTTGCAGTTAGGCTTTTTTGATTATGCGTCAACAATCTCCGAAGTTTATATAGGTAGGTAGGTACACTTTTTTCATCAACTCAAAAAGTTTTCATATAGAAGCTTTGTTGATAGAGCAATTAGAATTTGAGTAGTTTATGAGTTTGAGTAGTTTATGCGGCCTACCCGAATGTCCGGTCTTTGGTATTGTTCGTCAAATCGTTGAGCTCCTTAAGTTCTGAGTTGAGCTGCACGGTTACTGACAAATGCGTGCACTGACTGGACAGGTCCACTCAATCTGTGTGGTTCTTTCCTCAAAAGACCATTTCAGTCACCAATCTACATGGTCCTCAAAGATTATGTCTGGATTTTTATATACACATTGACATTTATTCATTTTATATATACAATGACATGAATATTTACTTTGTAAAGTATTTTTATTTTATTTAATTATTGTGAATGTGAGGACTATGTGGGTCATTTCTTTTTTCTGTTTTCCTTCTTAGTTAGTTTTAATCATGATCTGGCAGTTTGAGTAATTGACGCGGCCTACCCAAATGTCCTTTCTTTGGTATTGTTCGTCGAATCGTTGAGCTCCTCAAGTTCTGAGTTGAGCTGCACGATTTTTGACAAATGCGTGCACTGACTGGACAGGTCCGCTCAATCTGTGTGGTTCTTTCCTCAAAAGACCATTTCAGACACCAACCTACATGGTCTTCACATGATCTGACCAAGATTTTGTCTGGACTTTAAAAGAGACTGTGACCTCTGAGTTTGTTTCGGCCTTTCTTCTCAGAGTAGTCAGATAGGAAACGCCGACCTCATCTAGCTTTAAAAAAATATGTTTGACGTGTAAAAGTGTTTGTACTAACCTACTTACAGAAATAAAATCATTTATCATTTAATTTGTCACTGTCGGAGTCAAATATTAAATTTAACTTAGTCTATTCAGCGGGTGAATTGCGTAACACATTATCAATCGGAATCGGTTTCATTTTGACAGTTCAACAACATTCATTGCGTTATTTACGTGTTGAGCACACAAATTTTTCGTACTTATGAAGCAATGGATTAGCAATTTGGTTCAAAATGATTCAGATTCCGATTGATAGTATGTTACGCAATTAGGGTGCAGGTTCTAAATCAACTTTAAGATTGACATGAAATTGACTGGGTATTATCAAAGCAACAGTCGAATTAATTTTAAACGCTCTATTTATACGAAACCATCTTCTTCCCAGAAAAATCTTACTTTCAACTGTTTATAACACACTTGATTTTATTATTAGAATGTTAAAATTAAAACGTTTTTTTTTATTGTCTATCGTTTCATGACTATTCTGTGGTGATCTTCAATAAAAGCATTTACGAGCAATCTAATAACACTAAACTCAACCAGTCTTAATTTTTTTAAACAATGACTCAGTGTACAGATGTTCTTTTGTAAGATGGATCAATAATTATTTCAATGGCTGAGTGGTGCGATTTTTGTTCGGAAATAATCCATACTAATAATAAAAATGCGAAAGTGTGTCTGTCTGTTACCTCTTCACGCTTAAACTGCTGAACCGATTTAGATAAAATTTGGTATAGAGATAGTTTGAGTGGGGGAAAGGATATAGGATTGTTTTTATCCCGATATTCTCACGGGATCGAGACTTCTGCGGGTGAAACCGCGGGGCGCTGCTAGTTCTTTATAAATGTCACCGTGGTAAATTAGGTGATGTTCGTTTCAAGCATAGAAATGTAAAAAACAGGAGAAGTGGCAAGGGGGCGTGTCTGTGTCCACGCGCCATGAGCAAATTTGGCCTGTACTCGGCAAACGGCCGTCTCCGCGAACTAGTGCGCTTTCGACCGTGATCGTGATAAAATATAAAAATGCCGAGTTGTTCAGTGGTTTCCTGTAAAAACCGAAGTCAAAATAAAAACTTCGTATCTCATGGAATCACTTACCATATATAAGTAAAAGTATTTTACTGTATTTGTCTTTAAAATCATGAAAAACAACAAATGGTAAAATATTTCTTGCTTTTACTACGTTATTTTTGTTTTCAAATATCGCAGCGGCTGTACTATTTTTGCAGCAAATACATTGCTCCTTAACCACTAACTACTAAGTATGTCGTCAAGTGACTGGACAAGCAATGTAAACATTACAAAACGATACTTTATTTTCGCCGAGCGTCGCATAGTACAGCCGCTGTGTCTTGCGGCGAGATAGTGATGTAGTTGGTAATGTCCACTAACGTAGGCTATCGACAACAATGTCGATTGCCCAACGAATATATTGCTATTATAGTTAATTTTTCAATTTGTCAACCGTTTTAACCCGGTTTATAGAAGACCTGACAAGATGACGTTTAAATCCGGTTGGTAGACCCTTGAGAAGATGTAAAAAATATTAACTTTTTTATTTACTTCAATTATAGTTTTTTAGCTACATTTTATTGATTTATAATATAATATGCTCTGGACATATCGTTTTTAATTTATTTTATTTTCATGACCGTACATTATTTTTAGTACAATAATTAATGGAAGAATCGATAACTTTCCGATTTAGTCAATCACTAGCGTATATGTAAAATAAATGACTTTTGCACAGCACAACGATAGCGATAGATGTTTTTGTGTGAGTAAGTTGTACGGTGCATTGTAAATGCACGTTGTGTTTGAGGAGTTAAGGTTTATAATTGATTGTGTAGTACGTTCTGATTTATGAATTGCAAGTGTGTGCGCGACTTTGTATCTATTGCTTTTGCTGAACTACATGTGTAGTAGTGGCGCGGTGGTGGGGCCAACCTAGCGACATCGGGTTCTGATACATTTTCAACTAACGGGCATATCTCCTTCTTTCATATATCTATGGTTTCAAGTGAGCTATCGGTAGTGTCAATTCCTAGCATCAGCCAGTATGTTCTGTAAAGATCTCACCATGAAAACTTAAATGAAGTGAGCTTAAAGCGAGTTTTCAATAGTGTCAGTCCCTAGCATCAGTTGGAATGACAGGTCACTACAAGCTCACTTCCCCTAAGTTTTTAAGGTGAGGTTTTTACAGAATAGAACTGGTGGCCTATCATGATCTGATTAAAAACGATTAAAAAACAAAACATTTCAGTTTAGGTTCCTAAACTGCATCGCTTGAGCTGCTATATGGACGTCATGATCCCAAACAAGTATGAATGAAACCAAAACTTGCTATTCAGTTTGGGACAATCGCTGTCAGCAGATGGCACGGCCCAAACTGAATCGTTAAACTGACGTCATGGTACGAATTAGAAGAAAAGTTCAGTTTAGGTCCTAAAATGGATCGCGTTAAGAGCTTGTGGTAGGCCTCCAGTTCGCAGAATAACACCTCACTTTGCATGAGTTTTTACTGTGAGGTGAGACCGGCAGTTATCGCATGGCATGGGTATGTAAGCTTTGTCGGTCGCCAAATCCGATAAGCACAGAACCTGAAGATATGGGGAGACCTACGTCCAGCAGTGGACGCCTTTATGGCTGAAATGAAATCTATATAATCACAGATAAAAAGTTAATCTCTTCATGGCTCTCATTCTAAAGTGTTCTTGACCAATAACGACTAATAAAAAAGTACTTAAAAACCAATCACAGCACACATTTTTCAGAGTACATAATACGAATACCTATCTATACGAATCTGCGTCAGAATACATAATAAAAAATAATTTATTTAGGTTAATGTATCTACGTGTGTGTTCTTTAAAATGAGATAGGTGGTAAATGGGTTATAGCCGCTTTGTAGGGCAACAGGGCATGATAATCGAAGCTTGCGAAATGTCTATTAGTGTTATGTGTAAAGTTTTGGTCAATGTAAATACAACACGTTATTATAACAGCTAAGATAACTTTAATGGATCTGGTACTAAACGATTTCATAATTTTATTTGCTTACTCCTTTACTAATAATAATAATAATAATAACCCCATCGCCGTATCTCTACGTTGACGTCGTGGTGGGGCTTGTGCGCTCCGAACTCTGGGCCTGCGCCGAAAGAGTTTACTCTCCGGAATGGGTCTAAGGTGAGGAGCCAGACCAAGAGAGATACAGAAACCCGCAGGGCAGCATGTGGCGAGCTGTTGGGCAGTAGCGACCCCACGGACCCTATCTCCCGGGAGAAGTCTTGTTCCTCACCTCTGGCTTGCCTTTATTGGCCGGCTGGAGTGAAAAATGACGAGGAACAGAGCTCCCACCTCATTCTTGCCTTTATTGGCCGGCTTGAGTGGAGATTCGCAAGAGCAAACGTGCTCGGAGGAAGGAAGTATTCCAGTAAGATGCTGGTAGGGATCTTGACCGTACTTCCGGGATTGTCCTGATAGCCGTGGAATACCTCTCCACTCCTCATAAGCACCTCAGGACATGTTGCCCCCTTGTCGCTACGTCACTATGTGCTAGCGACCGTTTCCGGGGGCCCATTATTGAGTGTGCAAGTCACCCCCTGCCATTTTATCCGTGTATATATAAAACATTGATCAGGCAGGGGTCATAGTTCTTCCATAGTTCTTGGTAACCAGTCCACTTCAGCCACCCAAACCCATAGTCCAACTTTTTATTTTTCCTATCCTACAATAGTCCTACACCAACCGGGGGTTATCCTTGGGTGCATTTGCATAGTGCATACAGGGATAATCGTCGGACGGTGCCGCATTTCCTTAAAATTTCCTAAGGGGCCTCTGCGAGTTGGCTTCGGTCCCTCGTACGCCTTCCAAAGGACCGGGACCCCATGGTCCCGAGATATATAAATTCAAAAATAAATAATAATAATAATATAATATTCCACAACTATCACACAACGCCATCTAGTCCCAAGCTAAGCAGAGCTTGTGTTATGGGTACTAGACAACTGATAAACATACTTATATATTTCTAAATACATACATATTATAGATAAATTACAACCAGACACAGAACAAATGATCGTGCTCATCACACAAACATTTGTCCTGGGTGGGAATCGAACCCACGACCTCCGGCATAGCAGTCAGGGTCACTAACCACTAGACCATCAGGCCTGTTAATAAACGATGTATAGCGTCTGTATAGTTACACAATGCTTTGTCTTCTTCTTTCGAAAGTCAAATTACTGACGACTGAAAGAGAGAAATCGTTGTGAAACTATTCAACTGATATAATACGTTTATTAGTAAGGGGGTTAGTGTTTATACACACGAGTGACACGCGTCAACGGTAGAGGCAACTGAAAGAGTGTGACCTCTTAGGGCTCGTTCATATATAGGTCCGTTTTTACTAGATCCGTTTTAACGGATCAGAATTGGCCGGAGTGACATGATTACTGAATCCGGAATACTATTTTGTGTGTGAACTCGCTCATACAACTACATACGCCATCAAGAAACGGACCTGTAAAACGGATCGCTATGTGAACGAGCCCTTAACCTGTATCGCTGATGCGATTTCTGTTCGGAAACTAGTTGGCTCTGCCGGTCTATCCTCTGAAAATCACGCCGTGGTCATCATCATCATCAAGTAACATGGGACGCGTCGCCGTCGACGAGTCTCGAGGGTTGCAGTTGCCTCTGTCGTTGACGCGTGCCTCTCGTGTGTATTATGTACACTTACTTAACTGTAAAAAGAATTGGCGTTTTTAAATAACAGACTCTCGAGTGCAGTTCACGCCTTAGGGCACACCAATCAAACTGAACCCGATTGCACATCACATTTTTTTTGTAAAAAAGTTTTATCGAGCACATTCTAAACGCTCTAATTCAGTGCACCGAGGCCGAGGCACACAGCAATTCGCTGACTTGCACAATTCGCTCGCTACGCGATACCCGGCAACGGTAGGCAGGAACCCGACCGACGCCATGGCGCTCGCGCATGGCAGGATCGCCATGAAGTGTGTGGGTTGCGGGGAGACAATCAAAATACGTTTATACACACGGCTACACATCAAGCTATACATTCCCAATTTTAGCTGACCTCGCGTTGCATCGGTTTTTCTTACAATTAGAAGTCAGCTTATACTGGTTATGTATAGCTTGATGTGTAGCCGTGTGTACGCTACGAGTGATTTATTACGACTACATGATTAAATTTGCTTTGGCTACACATAGGTAGGTACTTATACACACATGAACAGATAAAATAAATAATAGATGTGTATTACCAAATGCAATCCTAATATTGCCCGAACTCAGTATTGAATGTAATGTTTATGGTTTTAATTTGATAACTAATTTGATAAGCTCTTTATGAACGCAATTACCAAACGTTAATGTAGTAATTTTAACACTGATAACCATAAAATTGTCATTAATTAGAACTTTAATTAATTGTGTCTTATCTGATGAAAGAAACCAGTTACCTAATCTAATCATAATATTTAATACCAAAATCTCTAACGTTCTCACCGTCTTACTAAAATCAAATATTAACATTAATATTAAAGCGTTTGAGCTTCATCAAATTCAATCAGAAATTCGTAGTTCTAGATCATCAGTAACGGTTAAAAGATGTTGGGTAAATAGAATATTAATTAATCTTTAATAACACTATCTATGGTATTTATATTTCCCTGTTCGTGTATCAATAGTGGTAATTAATATAATTCAAGTGGAGAAGATTCTACAAATTGCAAAGACGTCAGGTAAGGCGATTGGCACACTGCACCGCATTACGCAGCGGGGTGCGTGAAACGGAGCCAAATTCCCCGCACGGAAGCGCGTTTTTATTGAATTATAAACTTTGGTTTGATACAATCGTGTCTTTAAAAAATTAATGCGCTGCAGCCATAAATTCTTAGCTATACGGCTTTACCCCGGTCTCCCCAATTTATAGCCCCAAAGAAATCCATTATGAAAAATTTAATTCCTAACTATGAAGAAATGTGAAAAGTTTTCGAAACCGCTTTCCATTAGGTGGTCCGTAAACTTCCCTGTCATGTTTAAAAACGTAGACCAAGTTTAAATTAAAGCACTCTGTGGAAAACGGTACATTACTCCTTCTCTACAGGTATTCACGGTAACGGTAAAAAAAAACCGGAAAACCGGGAAATAAGCTACGTCATACTGCTTTTTAAACAAGAGGACGATAATATGGGATTATGCAAATTCAAATACCTTATTTTCTTTAGGGCGATTATTCCCGATTTAAATAAACCCAAAAACCCTTGTTGTTTACCCTATCATTTCCATGATTCGGATAGTCCCCTTTTTTATTTATAAAGGTAAGGTGGGTATCAGATTACTGTTTGTAATTGGATGTCTCCTCATTAGGCTTAGGGCAGAACCTTATTGGTTTCGTCATGAATCTTTCAGAGTTAGAAAGGCTACTGCATTACCTAAATAACAATCATAAATGGGGAATTATAGGCCGACCGCTTAACTGAGACGTTGCCTGAGGTAACTGATGCGCGGTGCAGGAGGGGTGATAGTTGATTTAATCTTTGTTCGTCCCGAAGTTTTGTCCCACTTGCCACAAGTTGACGAATCACTGAGCTCTCGCATCACGTCACCACACCCCACCCGCAACTGGTACCTCAGGCAACGTCACAGTTAAGTGGTCGGCCTATAATCCGATAAGATTTGCGGTAATATATTCTAACAAATTTTTCTCATAAAAGCGAGCTTATGTTGTGACGTAAAAGAGGCTGATAGCAGTGTATTCGAACTCGTGATTCTTATACCACTTTTGACAACAATTCCCAGTAAATTGACATCGTGCCGCTCGTGTATTTGAGTACGAGGACGCTTTTAACGCGTACGTCTTTTTTTTACGTCGTTCTCACATTATAAATTCGACATTAAGGATAAACATTTTTTTTTCTCCGTTGGTACCTACTACGCTTTGGAATGGGCAACTTAGCTTAATTTTTTCTGACTGACCGACTTCTTGACAATTGAGTGCCTGTAAATGGTTTAATTGATATAATGGCTTTGAGTTTGAGTTTGGTGCTCGTGCTCAGTTGCCTCTGCTGTTGACGCGTGCCGCTCGTGTGTCCATGCACACTAAGGTTGAAACTACCTAACTGTAACATAGACAATCAAACCTTGTCGTCATGACGGGCAAGTGTCATTCTATCTTAGGGTGATAAAGAAATTACGAGGTCGACTATACTTCCAACTTCCAGAGAAGGAACAAAAACATTTTATTAATTACGATTAAGAGAATATTGAATCCATAGTTTTTTTCGCCTATAATTATCTCAAAGACAACTAAAGGGAGAAATTAACTTCGGACCAAAAAGTCACCTGGCTCCTAACGTTCTGAGGGCAAAGAGTGTTGAAGTAAGATAATCTTTAATTGGAAAGAGGCGGGGTTACGACCAGATTTCTTCAATCAATCTGGTTTCAAATTAACAGCTTACTTCGGCTAAATTCGGAAAGGGACGCTCGTTTTTACTGTTCAACAATTGATGCACCCACTCGTCATCAATTGACACAGTTTCAATTTTTCGTAATTATTTTTATTAGTATGATATACGAGTATTAATAAAGATCATCAATTGACATGTGTTTCTTGGCTAACACATTTTCATGAGATGGGTATAAATAAAATTGTAATTATATGTAGATCAACAATAACACTGTAATTTAAAAACATTGTAAAAGTCTCTTTGGCCTGTTTAAAAGAGTCATACTGTTTGTCCACCGCCACCGTCAATAAGAAATGAGATTATTCGAACCTAACATGACGTCCAGACGGTGGTGTGCGGTGGACACACGGCTATAGTAAATGTATTTATCTTTGCTTCGGCATAGTAGATCTCGTTCTCGTTGACGTCCCTTTGACGGTGCCGGTGGACAAACGGCCTAACCGTTGAGTTACTTGCCGGCTCTTCTCCATAGGAATATAGGAAATTACCAATTGGAACCGTGCACTGTTCTGACGTTTCATAAGTTCACATGTAGGTTTATGTGAAATAGAATATTTTTATTTGATTTTTAAACATTATTTTGTTCAGTGTAGGTAGGTACGTCACTACTATTGGTTAAAAATGTTTATTTTTAGATATTTCTTGGTTCAAATATATCAATCAGCTTGTCAAACTTTAAAAAAAAATCTTAGTAAATATTCCTTCATCAGGAAAAATAGCTTAGAATCTATCGTTATTATTTATTCTTCGGTAAACGAACGCTGAAAATTGTCTACTCAATTACTTCCACGAATGATTTCCTGAAACTGAAAATTAAATCGGACGATTTCGTTAATTAATTTTGGGTTTCAATAACTGTTCGTCAAGTTCAATTTTCTTTGTTAGCAAAATACAGAATGCTTGTTGCTTTTCTCTATATAATGATTTTCACAAAAAATAAAAATTGTAAGCAAAAATTCTTTCCTCAATATTTTTTTAAATTGACCTTTGGCAGTAGGTAAGTTACAAAGAATATCGATAATATGATTAATCGTATAATCTCAAGATTAGTGTTGCATTACCGACCTCGATAAAATCGTAACATTTATTCAGTCGATAAACTTGTAATAAAAAGTGAGTAGGTACTAACACTAACACCTGCGGGGTAATTGCGTATGACACACTAACAATAGCAATGGCTTTCATTTTGACAGTTCAACAACATTCATTGCGTTATTTACGTGGTCTCGGTATGTAAAGATGGTCACCCATCCACGGACAGACCTCTGCAAGCGCAGCTTAACCTGATCGGTTGACCCGTGCGGCTGCTCTTAACTACGTACCTATTTTCAAGAAACATTTTAATTACCAAATAAGCTTTTAGGTTTTAAAGACGATTTCTATAGACAAATCTTAAAAAAAAAGTTTAATAAGCAAAAGATAAAAATACAGATTGAAGAATAGAATAATGGGTATCAGTATACTATACAATACAATTAGCTGAAAAAAATATTCATAACGATATTCCGAAAACATCAAACAATATCTTTATAAATTTTAAATCTGGTCTAATATTCCGTCCATTTACCAATAAGGTATATTTTAATGAATAAAAGAAAAAAGCCTCGACTGCTTTTAGACGACCTTTCAAACAAAACGTCAAGTCTTAACTCACTTTTAAATATTAGTCGTAGGATTATTTTCAGTAGAAAAAATAAAAGAGACATTTTATATATCAATTTGCAATCAAGTGGGATGTGGAAACAAATTCATCATCATCTGCCTAGCTTTTACCGAACTATGTTGAGGTCGGCTTCCAGTGTAACCGGATGCAGCTGAATACCAGTATTTTACATGGAGCGACTGCCTATGTAACCTCCACAATCCAGTTACTGGGTATTGGGTAATACGATACCCCTTGGTAAGACTGGTTGTTAGACTTTCGGGCTTCTGACTATCCATAACGACTGTCACAGATCCACGAATGACAGTCGGGACCAACGGCTTAACGTGCTTTCCGAGGCACGGATGGGTCTCAGTATGTACAGATGGTCACCCATCCACGCAGGAGGGCATGTCAGACTTTTACTGACTAAAACCCACCCGTGTTCCTTCAGTTGCCTGTGCCAGGGGCCACGGTAACTCTTTCGAACAACTCGCGACCCTGGCAGTATTATGACACCTCTGGTGAAAACGACAGATTTTCATGTCAGTCCTTTTATTCTGTCGGTCACTGCTCTTCTAGGAAACCATATCTTTACTCTTCTACGTTAACGTATTTTGTTTTTATCTATATATATAAAAGGAGAACTGACTGACTGACATATCAACGCACAGCCCAAACCGCTGGGTCTAGAGATCCCAAATTTGGCACGTATGTTCCTTATGAGGTCTAGGGGTGCACTAAGAAAGGATTTTTCAAAATTCACCCCCTAAGAGGGTGAACGGGGGGAGGGAGGGTGAAATTTCACGCGGACGAAGTCGCGGGAAGAAGCTAGTAATAAATATCATGCTAACACTACCGACAAATAATAACCCTGGGACCTTCAGGCCGAAGGTCACTCAATATCCTTAAAGTACCACCAGAGCATCCCTTTAAGCCCCCTGTCATTAGGTGCTACGTTAAGGAATTTATCGGCGTACGGGGTGGGCTCTATTCGTAATACCCGTATGCTATTCTCATTAAGCGTTCCTGGTTTCCAATAAATGGTTCCTTTGGTAGTGCCGTACTGAGTACCATGAATAGTATTGTAATTTTTCTAAAGCTTCTAGCTTTCTAAGGTTGAATACAGTGAAATTGCGCGTAGTCTACATACAGTAATTTGTTCTATTCCAATCTATGCAAATAAATAAAATTTAAGTGTCTGTTTATAATGTCAGAATAACAGCGTTTTACTAACTGCATATGAAAGTATATACTGTCCTTATAACAAAAAAAAAAATTACAATTTTTGTCTGTCTTTGATCCGGCTAATCTCGGAATCGGCTGGACTGATTTTGACTGGACTTTCACTGGCAGATAACTGATGTTTTATAGAAGGCAAAAAAATTAAAACCCATAAAATCCAATTTGTTTTCCGACATGCACGCGAAAGAAGTCGCGGATAGTTTAACAATAAGATGAAACTTGTTCAAATTAATAACCCTATGATTGTTGCACTGAATTGCACCAGCTTCATAACACCTAAAGTGTAAAAGTGGCTCTCAAAGGCACTCACCACAGGATGGAACCATCAACTCACGGTCACTGGGTAGCTCTAAGATCCTGGCAAATTACTGCCATTCCCTGCAGCTATTTCACAGCGGCACCATTCGTCTCGGAAAAAACACTTTTTTGAACACTTTTCAGAACACGGTTTGGAGCTGAATTTTTTAATAGCTAGTGTAAAAGTCATCGCTTGCAAATTCACGGGTGATTTTAAAGTTCTTTTTTTTAAGCTCACACCCACTTTTGTGGATACATATTGGTTTTTATGCCCCTTTTTGGTTAATTTCTATTGGATTCTTCCTGCGGGGTATTCCGTAATACACTAACAGTAAGAACGGCTATAATTTTGACAGTTTAACAACTTCCATTGCGTTGCTGAGACGACATATTTTTCGAACATATGAAGCAATGGATTAGTAATATCCTTCAAATGATTCATATTGTGATTGATAGTGTGTTACGTAATTAGGTTGCCGATTCGTTTACGCCCTCAATAATAGTAGTCTCTACTTAACAAAAAAAACGTGTAGATATATCGTGTTTGTCTTTAACGAAAACTATTTTTCCATTATTTCAAGTTTGTTCTTCTATATTATAGTATATATAAAATTCAAAGTCCTGACTGATATATCAACGCACAGCCTAAACCGCTGGTCCTAGAGACATGAAATTTGGAGGGTGTGTTCTTTGTGAAGAATAGGTATCCACTAAGAAAGGGTTTTTCGAAATTCCACCCCTAAGAGGGTGAATGGGGGAGGGGGAAATTTCACGCAGACGAAGTCGCGGACAGAAGCTGGTCGTAAATAAAACCCAACACACACGCAGTGTTAAGTATGGGGTACCATTAGACAGATGCTTTTGTGGTTAGGCTCATAAGTATTTATGAGATTTCATGCGGTCGCCGGCTCGTGAATGATGAATTATCTTCCGTTACATTAGATATGGTCTTATGTGGTCACGATCTCTGTGAAGATTTCCTTATTTCGTCTAAGTTAATGTTAATGCTTTCGAATAGGTTTAAACTATCCTTATGTCAGTTTCTCTTATGTTAAATGCTAATCACGTCTAGAACGTTCTGACGTCTGCCGTTATGCATTCATCCCAAGAATCATACGTTTAATTGGTCTGGCTGGCATGAGTGAGTTAGCTTATAAATGATTTAATAGATATACATTTATTTGTAGCTATACGAGAACACAGGTACGAGTGAAACGAATAACATTCTTTAAACAAATTCTCACTCACGTCAATTTCGTATTTGAGACCCCAACTCAGGCAAAGTATTATCATATTTTGAATCAGTTCCTATTATTTTACTTTAGAATGCACGACTGGATTTCTTACAAATTATTTGAAACTTTTTTCATCATTGAATCCAAAATTGAATTTCGTTCGTAATAAAATAAATTGTTACTTTCAAAATAATATTTCACTTTTCAACTATAAACTTTTCTTTAACTGAATGTTCTTCATTATTGATTGTTGTGCTTATTCATTTTCATTTTAAGCAGAATTTTGAAATTCATCTAAAGATGATTTACAGAAATCTTTTCAGTAACTTTAGTCCATTTCTCAATGTCAAGCTATGTTGGAAGTATTTTATTCAGCCTTGTATATGTTAAATTATAACGAAGTTCGCATCGCTCAGGCCTGATTCAGGATTAGTATGACTAATTGATATTGGTTAATTCTCACGTTATATTTGCGTGTATTGTCGACACACTGTATTATCTCCGTCTAGAAACCAATTGCTATGACTAATTTTATTACATGCTTGGACTTGCCTTTCGCAACTTTACTCACATTTGTATGATTAATATCGTCTACTCCTCCGTAACCTGTCTAGCCTTCATCAATATTTAGTTTCAACACGAACATTTAATGATATTTCAGGGCTCTTTGGTTGAAAACCAAAACAAATCACTTATGCGGTCAATTCTGCTACGTGGAACGGAGCCGGCTCAATTTGTCCGTTCTTAGTAAATCATACCTTGTCAATCCCATCTCCCGTCATACCGTTTATATCTCTCAAAGTTTCTGACATAAAGTAAAACCATTATTTCTGATTAATGACCAGTGCTCGAGATAACGAATGTAATTATTCAAATATAAATGAATTGATTGACATTCATAATGTACTTATTTGTTCATTAAACCGATGTGAAATGAGATCATATTTTATCTGCTACAAATCCTGCTATACCTATCCGAAATATTAATTCATATTGTTGATACAAAGAGTTTTGTTAATAACCTCGTTGTAATAAGTGTAGGTATTTTAGTCCCGGAATTGATGAGATTGTAATTGGATTCCAGTTGGCTGTTAATGATGATGACGCTGTAGGTACGGAAACGAAAATATCCAAATTAATCAAAAATAGTCTACCAAAATACGTGTGTAAGCAAGCGGGGGAAGTATGCCAGAAGGCAAAGAAGGCTTCACTTTGGGAGGAGATTAAAATTAAGATGATGATTTTGTAGTATTTGTGAAAAGAAGACTTATCAATGATATATTTTACCTTTCGGGGCCGACGTGCCTATCTTTTGTTTTGACCTTGTTTACGCATAAAAAGTTTTCTTCAAATTAGAATCCGCTTACTCATGAAAACCACATATTATGCATTGTCTATGAGGATGGATATATTGTGTTTGAACACCCTTTTAGAGAACCTTTTGAATTTATTTTACTGTCCTCCGTCCTTGTTTTTCTCTAAACCGGGAAACCTTATTGTTCTTATGTTTATACTGAGATGTTATTCCGATCTTCTTCTTTTCAGTTGAAAGAAAGAAGGAAAATGTATTTATGGGTACTCGCAAAGGAATATCACAAACTAAAATAAATACATTTTGTTCTAGCAAAAACCTTATTTCTTGTATTCTATCTTGGTCGAATACAAACTTTTTTATATAAATAAGCTTCACAATCATACCTCAACCAAAAGTAGACTCTTACGGTTGAAGAACTTTAGTCCCTCCATCATCATGATTGAAATTATCTCTTATTTCACGTGTATTTCCTTTCATAACTTTCCAATAATAGAGGAGCACAATGAGTGTTCTGACAAAGGTATGCTGCCTGGATGCTCTTATTGTACAATGAGTGATTCCCAATTACTGGTTGCCGTGGAAATACCGATGCGTAAGTATTGTATGTATTGTTGTTAAGTATGCAAGGTATTTTCTATTCAGACGCAGTGTTTACTTACGTTGTTTTGTTACAGACACTAAGTGTGTGTTCAGTGTTCATTTAAGGTTCGCGCACATTATGTCGGGGCGGAGCGGGCAAAGGCAGATAGCACATCAATAGGAACCAGGCACGCCGGGCCCGCTCCGCCCATAGTGTGCGATAGTTCATTTAAAATTCATACGAGCAATGTGAGCGGATGTTTGCGCTGCGAACCGACCCGCTGCGGCCCGAAATAATATGCGCAAACCTTTAATAGTCTTGTTGGTGCGAATGCTCTGTGCACCAACTGAGCTAAACAATACATAATTATGATGTTTTATAATTTTTATTTCTCTTTTCTTCTTTCTCGTGTCACTGGCACGACTGTATTTTAGATATTATTGCCCAATACTTAGCCACTTCAATTTTTCTTTAAAAATATAACAGCTAGAACAGTTTTGATGTTGTTATATTTAAACATAGGCCCAAAGAGTAATATATGAGCTGCGTCTGAAATGTAAGCTGTGACTAAACAAAAGAGATACAATAGAAAATTTGGGTAGCCTAATTATGTCCCGGTACGGTACACATGGATTGGTGAACGCAGAAACGATCTTAGTAGTGTTGTTTAGGATAAGCTGCCATTGACGAGAAAAATTAAAGAAAAATGTCGACCATGAGATTGCCAGAATCTCTAAAGTTCTTAATAAGGAATTGACAACTCATATGTACAGACGCCAGCACATCAACCTACTACAATCAGTCAGATTTCTGTAATAGATTTTCAACTTTATCGCTAAAGCATAAGGTTCAATATCGATTGGGAAAATTTGACAGTTAGGTGTAGGTTGATGAGCTGGCGTCTGTACGTGTTTGACGTTAGTTTTTGTTAGAGCTTAAACATTGTCGGAATAGAGTTCGAAATTAAAATATGGCTCTATGGTTTATACCTGAGACTAAAGTTTACATTGTTTTGTAATATATCCCGGTCTTTCGGACCTAAATTTTCTTAAAATAATAATAATTATGTGGAAGTATATAAAAAGGACCAGAAATAATCAAAGGGCATCAAAAAATTCGTCCGCATGTCCAAGAGGCTGGCAAAATTACCACCTTGTATGGCAATGCTGATTCTTTGGCCAAAAAATAGACCAGCCCTCTGGTCACGTAAAGAGACGATCAACCGCTTGGCGATGTCTCAAAAAACTACGTGGGCACTCGGACCCCATGGTTCTAGTGTTTCAATCCCAAACGGCTCGAATAAGTCCACAATGAAGTTCCGTCACAATATTCACCTGTGTAGGCAAGGCACCTTTCATGTTCGGATCCGATATGTATTCTATTAAAACAAGAATGTGCGGTATGCCTACGAACCTTTTCATTAAGGGCGTTCCTATAACCGTTTACTAACAAATAACTAAATTAGAATTTGCTTACTCAATGTTTATAGTTTAGAATGTCGGGTGAAACGTGATAGCTTTAATTTGAATTCTTGCAGCCATTTTATCGTAAAGGGTTTCAGGCTTCCCGAATTCCTATCGATTTGATGGATTAGAGAGAGATTAGAAGAGAGTTTATTTATTATTCGAATCGTCCTATAAATAAAACCATTCAAAGATCCACTCTAGGTCCTTCTTTTAATTAATTTTACCGTACTTACGCCCATTAAACGAAGCCTAGTACCGACAGCGACCTGGATAAATTACATTATATTTTTCACGTATCCATTGGCAACTTATCTACAAATAGCCATATTCAGAGATACCAAGAAGAGGAAACGTATCATATTATTAATAGGAAGTTTCATTATGAGTATAATTCACGCCTATACTGAATATAAATTTACAGAAGCGAACTTTATTGTACTAGGAATTAAAGTTATTTTTCCATAAACTCCTATTTGTTTACATTTTTGGCAAATAAATCGCGAACGCAGATTTATGTTTCTGCCTAATGGAAAAGTTTAGCCGGATTCTTTTTTGTATTCCTAGTACTTATTAATCTATTCTGTAAAATTTCACCGTAAAAACCTTGGTGAAGTGAGCTTATAGTGAGCTGTCATTCCAGCTGACGCTATGAACGCTATTGACAGCTCGCTTCAACCTCACTTGATCTAAGTTTTCACGCTGAGATTTTTACAGAATAGATGGACAGTTGTTGTAGTAGGTAAGTAGTGAAAATACAGACGCCAGCACAGCACATTAAGCTACCCGAAACTGTAAAATTTTCCCAATAAACTTTGAACCATCATTTCAGCCGAAAGACGTCCACTGCTAGACATAGGCCTCCCCCAAGCATCTCCATAATACTTAATCAACTTTGAACCATAAGCTTTAGCAATAAAGTTGAAAATCGATTAAAAAATTTGACAGATTGTAGTAGCTTGATGTGCTGGCGTCTATACTACAGCCAAAGACTGAAAACACAAGAACATTCGAATACACATCGCTTCTCTCTCTCTCTGATCTTTTTATTCCGAGAGTAACTGAAACCTAAAATAGATTTTGAGCAGCCACAATTAGTAAAGGTAATTTAGACCTTTGCAACCATTAGGCTTCTATATATCTACCCATTTGGTGACACACATCTCTGAAACGTATTTCGCACGTAATCACGTAATTACACCTGTTGAATGACTGAGAGCCGCCCATTGTATTTAGCCAATTAACTAAATGGTCGTTTGATTCATTAGACATCCATCCTTGTTTTGATTATCTATGTATACAGTATTGTAACTGTTTGGTAAGCAGGATTAACATTTAAACAGGGTGGCAGGGACATCGAAGCGAACCTATTACCATGGATTAAGTGGGTACATGGTTCTGGACCACATCACAGATACATTTTGGCCGCGTAGGTATTAGGTACACTTTCTATGAAACTGCTTATTTTTTTTTTTATAACCCTCGTAAAATTTCTATGCTAGGGGGTCTAGAATCATGTGCTGAATTCATGGTTACAGTGTACGCGTCAATGCTAAGTAATAACAGCCGCACGGGTCAATCGATCAGGTTAAGCTACGCTTGCCGCGGTTGGTCCGTGGATGGGTGACCATCTTTACATACCAAGACCCCTCCGTGTCTCGGAAAGGACGTTAAGCCGTTGGTCCCGGTTGTCATTCGTGGATCTTTGACAGTCGTTAAGTCGTTACGGGTCGTCACGTCAGTAGCCCGAAAATCTGACAACCAGTCTTACCAAGGGGTTTCATATTACCCAGTTACTGGCTTGTGGAGGTCAGATAGGCAGTCGCTCCATGTAAAATACTGGTAGGTACTCAGCTGCAGCCGGTTAGACTGGAAGCCGACCCCAACATAGTTGGGAAAAGGCTAGGCAGATGATGTGTTTGCGCGTCGATGTCACTCTGTATTATTTACTTTTATTTTTAGTTTACAGAAGTAGGTAATTAAGATTATGAAATCAGATACTTGTGCTGATTCCCTTGTTCAAAAACTAAACTAAATTTAAGTTCAGTGCATCTTTTTCTTTCTTTTTCATTAAGAAAAGGACAGAAGATAAATTTTAGTTTAGTTGCGTTCTTTTTATGCGTCATGTTTACCGCAAATAAACGTATTTTCTTTCTTTCTTTTCATTATACATATTTATGTCGATAGCTTCAGATTTATTAATTAAAGGCGTTTGTTGCTACTAAGCTTGGACTATGAATATATGACCCCATTCATTCCTAATCTACCCCTGGGACAGAAAACTAACCTATTTGATAACAAGGAGGTTGTCTCTTTATGTGAAGGCCTCAGAATATTTTTACTACCTCATTTAGGGGTTTTATTTATTACTCTCTTAATGAAACAATCTATCATCATTAGTTAACTTTGGGCAAAGTTTATAAATAAGGGGGTAATTCTTTAAGTATTAAATTACTTTACCCTTTACTTTGTTGTCGAATTGTCATTAATATCTCAAAGGTACCATGCCTACAGATGCGGGCCTGCAATTATACACCCTGTCCGCATCCCTCAATGTACGTTGCGCCATTTCCAGCACCAACCTATTTGCATGAAATGGACATGCAAAGGTTAACCGTTGGTGCAGCCTGCCTCGACCTCGTTCCCGTCTCGTTGCCTCTGTGGGAACCGCACCTTAGATGCATAAATATCAAAATTAGAGTCGACACCTCGACACGCTCAAATAAATTCAAGTAAAGCCAACTGTCGATAAAATAAATATCCTCCTTGAATGCGCTGTAGAATATCCACGTACAAGTTATCAATCAAATGTCCATACCAATTCCGGTATAAGTCTGAGTATCTTGTATTTTTCTAAGTCGGTAAATAGGTCGGCACTACCTCTTCCTGAGACTTTGACAGATCGAGTGGCCAAAAGTTGTTGCACTTAGTTTTAAAATGTTTTAAGTGTACTGTGGGGACGTGTGAAGTAAAACGTGGTAGGGAACATGGATAGTTTGTAACCTACTTAGTTATGTTTCTTCACAGAGCATGGAGAAACCTTGGCGAAGGCTTGTAGAGGCGGCATTGTCAACATATTCTATGCAAACCAAGAGTGTCACTGTTTACTCGTACTAGGATACTAATAACCTATTAACACTGTAATCTGAAAACATTATAAAAGCTAATTATTTTTAAACGTGCACTGACTGGTCAGGTCCACTCAATCTGTGTGGTTCTTTCCTCAAAACACCATCTCGGACATCGATCTACATGGTCTTCATATAACCTGACCAAGATTATGTCTGGACTTTAAAAGAGACTGTGACGTCTGAGTTTGTTTCGGCCTTTCTTCTCAGAGTAGTCAGATAGGAAACGCCGACCTCATCTAGTTTTTAAAATACATATGATTGACGTGTAAAAGTGTTTGTGCAAACCTACTTACAGAAATAAAATCATTTATCATTTATAAACGAGTAACTGTGGAGTTTTTGCCGGCTTTTCTCCATCGGAAACGACCAATTGGAACCGTGCACCTAGCTTCTGAGTTCTGACGTTTCATAAATGCCCAAGTAGGTTTATGTGAAATAAAATATTTTTATTTTTTTATTTTGACTAAAGACGTATAGGTATAGAAGCTGATGGCTTTGAAAGGTGACCATGACAGAAGCAATGCCGGCGCTCAACGCACTTTCGGTACCACAAATTTTATTAGTACTGATGTCTGTGTTTTATTAGACGCTGGGACGCGGCGATTCGGTTCTCTATGGTACTAAAGGAGCTCGTCGAGAAGTTCGTTGGGAAGTACCTATTCCTACCGCTAACCACTGTAGCTGTATGTAGTTTGTTGAAGGATATGGCTGCCGACTGCCGGTGTAATTGAGGTACTACCGAGATGAGGCATATTAGATTTATTTCTGGCAAAGTATGGCCCCTGAGCGGATGGATGCTTCTATGTATTATTGCAGATGACACAAAAAATTGAAGTGGCACTCCGGAAGTGCCGACAGAAGTGAAAACAAAACAAAAAATACTTTGCCATCACTCACTGACATATCTGATATACATTAAAACCGAGTACATCCCGAGGACAGCCGAAAACATCCGAAGCGGTGTCGGTTACGGTAACAGTGGCGCGAATTCTATGGCTTTTTCCCATCTCAAAAAATGCTCAACGCGCCTAAAGAAGTATTCACTTCAAAAATCCATTCCTTTAGCGAATTGATATCACAGTTCTTACACCTATGTGGGCGAATTTGACTAATGGAGTTGAACGCGATCCTCTCGTCTAAAACTCGTTCAAGTCAGCTGTCAATCAGATCATTTTTGTGGTACATGGACTCTGACAGCTCTTGAACGCGATGTAGATTTGCTGATCATGTTCAGCTTCATTGGTAAAATTCTCCCTAAGTGAAACAAAGTGATTTATTGTAATGAACCCAAATTCAACATTCGTTTCGTTCGTGTCTAGTCTATCTACACCGGTGTCATGATAATGAGCTAGGACGTAAAAAATAAATTACTACAAGCCGGATACATTGCAATTTATTTGTCGACCTTACATCTTTACAAGCACGAGTTTTTATGAAGATTGCTATTATTCAGTTCTTAGGAAGTCCGCATAAACAAGATTGCTAGGTCTCTTAACAATAAAAAATTTAAGAGGTATAAAGTAACAAGGAGTTTTAATTTTTTTTTTGAGAGGTTCAAAATTAAAGTTTAATTGTGACTTCTGTTGGGAAAAACGTATAATTTCGGGTTCGGCTTCCAGTCTAACCGGATGCAGCTGAATACCAGTATTTTCCATGGAGCGACTGCCTATCTGACCTCCACAACCCAGTCACTAGGTAATACGATACCCCTTGGTAAGACTAGTTGCCAAACTTTCTGGCTCCTGACTACTTGTAACGACTGTCAAAGATCCACGAATGACAGCCGGGACCAACGGCTTAACGTGCTTTCCGAGACACGGAGGGGTCTTGGTATGTGAAGATGGTCACCCATCCACGGACCAACCGCGGCAAGCGTGGCTTAACCTGATCGATCGACCCGTGCGGCTGTTATTACTTCCCACAATCCCCTCTTTCAGCAGTAGGTATATACAGGTCAGTGTCATGTTGAATGTTGATTAATAATGACTATTTGAAATATGAATCAATAGGATTATTATATGAACTTAGAGGACTGTATTGGGGATTTTAATGATTATAATTATTTTCTGTAATACATACTTTTTACGCTCGCGAATCATATTTTGTGACAGGAGAGCAGTGGTGGCCAAGTGGTAACGGCAGCGGCTTACGAGTTGTAGGTCGTAGGTTCGTATCCAGACAGGCGCTTTACTTTGTGTAAATTATTTCATCACCACTGCTCTCAAAACGGTGAAGGAAAACATCGTGAGGAAACCGGCATGTCCTAGAACTAAAAATTCGAAGACATGTGACATCTGCCAACCCGCACGGGGCCCGCGTGGTGGATAACGGCCCACTCTCTCTCACTGGGAACATTATAGGCTGATTATGTTATGTATAACCTGACACTGACATGAAAATTGCAAAAAACCTAAGAAAATTGGAATTCAACTTGATTGACATTGAGCTTTTCAGCAGCTCATGTCAGTTTTTGATTTTTCCATCATCTTTACGCTGATAAAATTTCACTTTGTCTGGGCCCACCAGGGTCAAATTGGTTTTCTTTGCGATAAACCAGCGCTGGGGCTCTGTCTCGTATAGGGTCTTAGCATTATGCTGAGCGATGGCCGTTTTGCGTAGACGTGACGCATGTTTTCTCCCAAATTGTTATTTTGTTTGTATTTTTTTTTATGCGTCATGTTTGCCGCAAATAAACGTATTTTCTTTCTTTTCTTTCTGTAAACAGGTGTGTGTTTGCGATAAACAGTTTTAACTTGTACCAAAAAAAAAATTAAATACCAATTTTTTTTAAATACTTACTGCTTTTACCGACGTATTTTTTACGAAAACATGGTTTTAATCATACTCAAACTCAAAGCATTTATTTCAATTAAACGATTTACAGGCACTTTTGAATTGTCAAGAAGTCAGTCAAAAATAATATGAAGCTAGTTGCCCATTCCAATGCGTAATGCTATAAACACCACTTTAAATACCCTCACTCACCCCTGTACCGTTGCATGCACCCATAAGCACAATGTTTTGCGTGCGTTACATTGCGCACTACCGCAAACAGCAAATTTTCACACCAAAAATAAAATTCGTTTCCCATTACTTAGTTTGATGTACAGAATGCGTAGTTGACTGCTATGTAATGGGTCTTTTAACACCCCTGTATGTGCTTGTTTTATTGCGAATGTGCGCGTCATAAAATGTTTTCATTAAAGCGATAGGTAGTCTGTCTAAAGACTGTATTGATTTGACTAAGAAGGCCAATTCTCGTAATTTAAAACGTTCAAAATCTAGTCGCAATGTTCTCAGCGACAAACAAATGTCAAAAATGTAGGAAAGTTAGAGATTATTTTTGACAGATTGAGACAGAACAGACTGTGAACGTTCTTAAAATTACGAGAATTGCCCTCAGGTCTGTGCACTGCCTTAGTATCTAGTGCAGTGCTACTAAGTATAATTAATTTAGTTGAATGAAACCCACGCACCTACTCGTGGCGGTCACTATCGTTCTATTTGTGTCATAGAGATGAATGAACGCAGTTGTAAATGATGTGTCTGGAAGAATGAAATGTTTATTTAATTGATCGGTTATTTCAATGTGAATTTGATTTCATTATTTATGTTTGTTTTTTTGTGTTTATCCGTACTAATATTATAAATGCGAAGTTGTGTCTGTCTGTCTGTCAGTCTATTACCTCTTCACGCTTAAACAGCTGAACCGATTTAGATGAAATTTGGTATAGAGATAGTTTGTGTCCCGGGAAAGGACATCGGATAGTTTCTATCCCGATATTCCCACGGGATCGACACTTATGCGGGTAAAACCGCGGGGCGCAGCTAGTTATTAATAAATGATGATTTACGGACGTGTGCGCTATAAACTTACTGATCAGCATAGCTAATCACAACTACTCAAGTACTCAATACGCTTCCGTGCCGTATCGAATATCAATCAATGTTATCGTAGGAGTCCTCTAAACGCTTTTCAGAAGTCCAAATCCCGAAAATTTTGTCAGTTTTGCAGACAGCTGTAGACAGTTGACAGCTGTTTGCTGTCGAGGGCAAGGTATCATCGAAATGTGTTATTTTCGATACAATAGTCTGTAGGCTGTGAATAGCTATGCTGAACTTGTTTTATTATTTTGATTTTTATTGTAATAAAACGCCTAAACAAACCAGACAAAAAGTAAATACCAATATTAAAAAAATTACAAAAAGCCAAGAGCTAGTTCAAGCCAAATTAATATATCCTATATTTACTCATGAAATGAATGAATGATTCTCTCGCACGTGGGTGCAAGTTAAATAAAACAGCGGCGAGAAGTGATGGGTTGAATGATTTATTATTATTGAGTGTGAACGAATGGAAATTACTAGTTAAAAGTTTATTGCGTTCTATCGTAGTTGGTTGGATTCAGAATTCTAGTTGATGATGGCTTTATTTGGGTTGCGATTATTTCTGTTGCAATACAACGTAACTAATGTAATTGAGTGAGCTAAGTAAGTTGAATTTAGAAATGTGTTGTATGCAACATTTTTTTTAGCAGCTGTGTAACATTATCCTTTTTCACTTTGAGCATCATTTAATTATCTTTTTGTAAACCGAATGAATATTAAAACTAAGTCAACGATTAAGGCTTCCGCAGACAGGTGCGTCGCGACTCAAGTAGAAAAAATTCTATGAAAACTTCATGGAAATTGTTCTACCAGAATTGCGTAGCAGCCCCGTCGTGACGCGCCTGTCTGCGGGGAATCTGAAAGCAGACGATAACTGTGCGCACATACACTATGTACGAAGCTATGAACTAAATTAAAACATTGTCCCTAATAAAGTCATAAAAAAACATAACCCTCCTTCTGGCGCAGTCGGGTAAATGTAGTCGTCCCAACTTCACTCACACACTGCGTATAATAAATCCTCCACTTTACGTCAACACCAAAAATACCCAGCAAAAGTTTAAAGAGCGTAACAATGTTGTCTTTTAAAATTATGACACACACACAGCAACAGAAGGGTTATTTACGTTTGCGGTCCCGGTCCTTTTGACCAAAGACCAAACTTCGCTTGGTCCTTGGTATTAAAATTATTCAAAAGCTTACGTTGTAGACGTTCTACCTAGTTTTATGTTTACTGGCCGTAATTTATCTACAACATACAAGTGTTGGGGTATCTATCCTATTTTCCTTGAAACTTGTTTGTTCTGGGGTTGAACCTTCATCAGCTATTCTTGTTTGAAACTAGTGAAGATTACTGGGAGCTTGCAAACTGTTGCGTTTGCTAATAAGCGTGGGACGTACCGTATATGTTATACTGCGAGTCCGTGATACTTACTAAGATTTTGTACTGCGAGGCGTTAAGTCCTGTAAACATGTAACACGTTTAACTACATGCATTAATTTTAGCAGTAAATGTAGCTATTTTAAACTTGTGTTTTAAGATTGCTGGGTAGTTTTTGTAAGACTGTACTTAGACTTTGTGAAGGGAAAGAGAAAGACATGCTTCTTTTTTTGAATCGATTATACTTTTTAGATTAGTTAAGTCCAGTTGGTGGCCACGTTGTAATAGTCAGTTGTTTTATTTTGTCATTGGAAGACTTCATACTGTATTCTATTGATGACGACTTTCGACTCAAACGATATATTTCCCCATTCGTAGGATACACGAGTAACATTAGAAAAAGGTCACAATAATGTACTTACTTACAAAAATGCTACCCGTTCTCACGTACTTATTATGCGACAATTCCACGTACCTACCATTCAAAATATTTAATTGACACAATTTATGTAAATCACTGAAAATAATCCGCGTTGTAGTCCGCATTATACAGGCTTAATAACCGGTCTACTCGTAAACATTTACGGGAAGCCAGGGCCGTAAAATACGAAAAATAATCTAGAATAAGAATAATTATTTGTAATGATTCATATAAAATTACACCTATCTGGTCCTACGTGGCCATTCAACTTAATCACGAGAGTCGAAGGACCTCTAAAATGCTAAATGTTTGCAATATAATGTACTATTTGGTCCCAACCACCACCGTTGGGGACCAAACGTTACTTCGTGCCAACGATGAGGAACTTGTGGGTAAGAACGCTGCTTAGTTTCCGTGTGGCGGTGTCTGAATATTCATGTTTATTACAAAATTTAATTAAAGGCCAGTGTCCTTCCTTTAAGTGTGGGGGCTATTTGCTGAAACTGTTTAGTTGATGCAGTAACTGTTCCTTAGTGGCCCGAGCCATGTGCCGGTTTCAAAATAAATATAATATTTTGTTATTAAATTGGAGTAAGTGACACACAGTCACATATATATGACAGTTCCTAAATACTCTAGGCTGATAAAATTTTAGTTTTTCCTAATTATGTTAAATATTAGTATTTAGGTCGCTTCCCCCAGTATTTGATCTAGAAATCAGAAATGGCTGGGAATGGGATGGTCTTGGTTTTGCTACAACTTTATAACTTTTATGTCAAATAAATTATGGAACAGTCCACACATCGCATCGGTGGTAACACTTTGACCTTGAACTGGCCTAGTGAGGCCAGTTTATACTGGTTTTGTCACCACTGACTTACGGGCTAGTGCACCTACCTAAAGTCTATTCAAATTTATGTTTCCAATTGATGTTATTTCAAGTTAAACAAATATCAATTTTATTTTAGTAGTAATTAAGTTGATTTCAGTGACTAGCACTATTGAAAAAGTTTATAAAAATGTTGGAAGATGTAGCGTAAATTGAACTTTATTGTGTTGGTGTTTAAGTTATTTTTCCATAAACACATAATTGTTTGCATGTTTGGCAAGTAAATCGCAAACGCAGATTATGTAGGAGAACGATAAACAACTTGGAATTTTCTAGAATTTTTGTGATAGGAGATATAATTTTTATTAAAAACTATTCAGTCAAGCGAGACAAGCGCGATTATGGTCGATCAATCATTGTCCATATATGACACCAGGTCGTAACTAGATTTAGACAAAAAATGTTGGCGGACATTTTTTTATTCGATGTCGACGTCAAGTTTATTTATATATAATTATTATTATGTATACCTATCGGAGCAGTGGTGGCCAAGTGGTAACGGCCGCGACTTACGAGTTGTAGGTCGTAGGTTCGAATCCAGACAGGCGCTTTACTTTGTGTAAATTATTTCATCACCACTGCTCTCAAAACGGTGAAGGAAAACATCGTGAGGAAAACGGCATTTCCTAGAGCCAAAGAACCAAATTCGAAGACATGTGACATCTGCCAACCCGCACTGGGCCCGCGTGGTGGATTACGGCCCACTTCCTCTCACTGAGAGGAGGCCTGTGTCCCAGCAGTGCTGATTATATATACCTATCGTATTGTAGGTACGAGTGTCAAGTCTTGATTTTTCTTCTATCATCATAATCATCAGCTTACAGCCGTCTACTGTTGGACATAGGCCTCTCCTATTGTACGCCATTCAGCCCGATTCTTGGCATCTCTCATCCAGCTGCTACCAGCTACCCTGCGCAGATCGTCGCTCCACCTAGCCTGAGGGCGTCCTACCTTACGTTTTTATAACGATTTACTTACCATTTTACGATTTTTCCTTGTAAGTATAATCATATTTATGATCAGAATATTAAGAAGCTAAGGTACCTTCGGTAAGTATAGATTTTTTCCTAGAACCAAATCATTTTGAATCGTAAATTCAATTGTTTCATTAAACGATAACAAGACTGAATATTTCAATTGGATTTTTAAGAAAAAAATCTGTAATGCGGAGTCAACATATAAATCGAGAAAAGATTCACTGGTTGACTGTTCTACAGACTTTAATTTCCTACATTTTCACAATCGCTGACCTAGCGTTTGTAAAGAAACGTCGCGTATCGAAATCCTTATCCTATTATAATGATCCGAATACTTCGAGGCCCCTATTGAAATCTTTGACATTTCGAAATGGTCTAAACGGAATTTGAATAATTATAATATTACAAAGATATAAAGACCATGGATATCTCGCATTCTTGTCTCATCCAATAGTTTCGCCAAGAAACTTATCCTAAATAAAATTTCGTTTACTAATGGAACATGAAATCCTTATTGTCTATACTAATATTATAAAGAGGTAACATTTGTGAATTTGTATGTAGGGGGTAATCTTTGGAACTACTCCATAGCCTATTTACTCTCGTTCTTTCTGACTTTTTTCCTTTTGCTCAGCTCCTTAGGAAAGGAGAAGGCAAAGTGTTGATTATACAGACGCTATACAACGTTTATTAGTAAGGGGTTATCAAAATACGTTAAATCAGTGGATTTATCATATTAAAATTTGAAGTAATTTTCGCCTATTAAAGTAGAAAAGCAATATTGGAGCATTCAAATAATTAAAAACTTTGATCGCCATTTCGAGTCATATACCAAGGGAATAAGAAACGAAATTAAGATGCTACCAAGACTTCGACTGGATATAATTGTACCCAAGCATTTTTTTAGCCTGTTTTACCGTTTCCAATTATAACCACTCAAGTTCAACGCCTCAATTAGAATTTGTCAATTAAAAAATCTAATCTTGTGTCCAATATAATGCAAAAAATAATTACTTTCTAGTTCTACAGTGCCCAAATTATATTGATTGTTCGGGATAAAAACTGGTCTTTTGAATCTCCCGATGGTATTTAGATCCTATCGGATTTCGGGAGGTCGTCTGACCTTTGCCAGCGGCAATATCGATACCGAGTAATAGATTCATGAACTCGATTTTATGGGTTAATCAACTTGGCTGAAGCATGCGGTTTAATCAATTTTTTGTTACTATAGGCGTTTTTATATAAAAATAATTGGTATATACGCTTTATTTTTAAACGTTGCTCAACGTTAAGAAATAGAAATAGAAATAGAAAACAAATCAATATTTATTGTCCAGGTAATACAATAAGCAGGTTTAATGGTTAACAGCAAGTTAAGACAATATCAGTAGCTTAAAAATATTACCTATAGCTAGGTTACAGTATATTATTAACTAGTGAGCCCCAAACTAGACAGTTAGTCTGTATCTTGGGGCTCGGAGTACGAATTCCAGAGTGGAGATTTCAGGTATATTATCAGGTGTACTTACGTGTGTATATGTGATGTTTGTGTGGTGTGTGTGTGATGTGTGAGTGGTGTGTGTGCGTCTGGTGTGTATGCGTGTTTGTTCCATTGTGCTTCATTTGATTTGGTGTCAGGTCAGGGTCTTTATATTAGTTGAGAGAGAAGAGACACAACAGCCTCCATATCTCCTACGACCTCATAGTGTAAGTGTAACCTTTCATGAAAGGTTCAAAGTATTCGCAAATGAATAAGATACCTCACATTCCAATTTGAATATAAAATTGAAGTGTGTCCTTATGTGTCAACCAACAGGTTTGGTATCATTAGGACCAAGAACTCAAACACCTGCCATTTTCAATTGTGGGCGTATTATTACCAACGCCCACTACGAACGGAGTGCTTCAATCAGGAAAAGGTAGGATTCCCAGTATCCTTAACTACGGAGAAATGTGGAAAGTATTACCCGAAAATTCTTCTGATATACATCTCACGGTAATATATGTCAATCTCAATAACTGTCCATTTGAATTCAGGGCAATTTCATCTCACAGCCGCTATCAGGTTCATCATTAAAATATCGGATTACAAGTCGGTGTTTTCTAATAACGTGTCAGATGACGACACTCACCGATTACTCTGCTTTGATAAGTGGGGATGATATTACAGACAATAAATTTGTACCGTCCAAATAAATAGTGGCTATAAAACACTTTATAGGTACAGTAAATAAAAGCCAGTTTATCGTGACTAGTATTGGACCGGAGGAAGAATCGAATTGATGAGGAGAAACGATAGCTTTGATGTGTATGTGTAGTCTGTCCCAAAAGTTATTAATGAAAATGTAAACAAATGGATCATAAAACGTACGTCTGTAGATGCCAATGTGTAGTGCCACTTAAGGTCCGGCGTTTCTAAATTTGCCAAAGATGTAAACAACAATGGCTTCTCGAAATTGAATAAAATCGATATACAAGAACATTATATTTTAAGTAATGTTTGTTTTCGTCTAAATCTCTGAGCTAACTAGACTTTATAGACTAGAATTTAGAAACGAGACTATACAATGAGAGTGTTTTGACTTTAGGTACCTATTTGAATACTTAAACACGAAATCCTAATTTTAAATCAACTTAAAGATGATTTTTTCATTTGACAATTGAGTTTAATTTCGTCGATGATTTTTCAATGTCAATATAATAATGTGATTCAAACAATAACTGTTGGAAAAAATGGTGAGATATAAAGTTGAAACATTGTAAATACAAATGAAAGTGTTACTAATTCCCTTTATTGAGTGATTACGTAAGAATTTGACCAGCAACCTAATTGCGTAACACGCGTTCAATCACAAACTAAATCATATTGAAGGATATTGCTAACCCATTGCTTCATATGTTCGAAACATTTGTCTGCTCAACAACGTAGATAACGCAATGAATGTTGTTGAACTGTCAAAATGAAAGCCATTGCTACTGTTAGTGTGTTACGCAATTGCCCCACTGAACAGGCTTTGGAATACAGAATACCTAAATGCCTTTTTGGCTCGTGATCTAGGGTTTGGAGAGATCATCAGAGATAAGACGCGATACGATACGCGCTTTTGGCTATAAGGAAAGTTTTTGTAAGTATACATATTGAATGAGTCTTGTCGTTGTGGTTGGATAAGTTAGGCTTATACGAAAGTATGTGTATCAAAGTCAACAACAAGATACGTATTTCTCTTTGATCGTTTGTTGTACTGGGCTATCCGTAGGCTCAAGGCTACCTAGCATTTACAGAGCTAATGCGATGAATAAGATTTTCCATCTAACTAACATCTCCTCTTTCTACAGAATATATGTATTTTAAACCCTATCCAATCCCCACAAAAAATTTTCTTCAAGAAACGCTATAAAATTCTTTCATTGTTTATAATCAGAATTAATTAATCAGCTAGTTGAATTTACAGCAATAATTATATGACTTTTGCTGGTACCGAACTTGTAATAGTAGGTAATCCTACTATTACAAGTGTGCTATTTGCCAACCACTGAGCCGATTCTATATCAGAGAGCGAATTGTAGCCTTCTTAGTGTATCGATGGCAATAAACAGTACGAGAAAAATAAATATCGTCTTTTAAATTTGTTTGGCCCAAAATTAGGTCCTCACGTTTTCAAGTGACAAGGCATGAGGTGCAAGTGGAATACCTATGGGAGGTGAGTCATTGTCTGTGGAGAGACACCGCATACACACCGGGGGTCTGAGCGTTCCATGAACCCCAACTTGTGGAGGTTGTGCTTGCTGTGCAAGTAGGCACTTGGATAAAAAGTCTATTTAAGAGATTGTAGTAAAGAAAGAAATAATCTCTGAAATATTATCGTCAAAGCCATTGTTGACGATAATTTTATTATGTTAGTAGTACGTGGGAGTATTTTTGTAGTAAGTAATAGGTACCTCATTGAAATCGAAACTGCTTCAAGTCGCACGTAATCAAGGTTAGGTGTAGTGTGGGCGGAGTTCCATATTCATTAAAGGGGAATCAAAAACATATTCAGTTCTCATAACTTTCTTTCAACGTTATAAAATTCTACCACCGTACTCCGTAAATCATCTAAGTATCAGATTTTGCAGCAACAATTATTTGATTTTTGCTAGCGCTGAAACGACTAATTACAAGTGGGCTTTTCGCCAAACGATTCTGTATCACGACGCGAAGGACCTTTGTAGCAAAGGCATACGTTCTGAAATATTAGTAGCAAAGCCCCTGTTAACGATGTGTTGTAGTAAGTAGGAGTATTTGTGTAGTAATTGGTACCTACATGAAATCGATTGCCTACAAGTGGGCTATTCGCCAACCGATTCTATATCACAGCGCGAAGGACCATTGTAGCAAAGGCATAAGCTCTGCAATATTACCAGACAATAAATAAATAATAAAAACTTTATTGCCAATAAAATTACAGGGAGTTTTACATTGGACCCGAACTAGGCAAGTCTTAGGTACTACGAGTCCACGCGGGCCCAGTGCAGGTTGGTAGATGTCACATGACTTCGAATTGTTGGTTTAAGGACATGTCGGTTTCCTCACGATGTTTTCCTTCACCGTTACACACAGAGATATGAAGGTACACTCGTTACACACAGAGATATGAAGGTACACCCTTAGGTACACTCGTAAGGGTCTGATGATGAGTTTGAGGGTTTTTAAGCAAGAGTCTCAAGTGTGTGTGAGAGTGGCACGTGTGTGCAAAAATTATTTTTACTTTATCTGCTTCTTCATAATGACAATTTTAGCAAAGCCCCTGTTAACGATATTATATTAGTAGGTAGAAAGTAAGTGGGGTTATTTTCAAAATCAAAATCAAAATATTTTATTTCACATAAACCGACATGGGCACTTATGAAACGCCAGAAGCTAGGTGCACGGTTCCAATTGGTCGTTTCCTATGGAGAAGAATCGGCAAGAAACTCCACGGTTCATCATCATCAGCCTATAGCAGTCCACTGCTGGACGTAGGCCTCTCCTATTGCACGCCATTCAACTCGATTTTCGGCAACTGTCATCCAGCTGCTACCAGCCAACCTGCGAAGATCGTCGCTCCACCTAGCCTGAGGGCGTCCCACGTTACGTTTACCGATTCGCGGTCTCCACTCAAGAACAAGTCTACCCCAGCGGTCATCGGTCCACTCCACGGTTACTCTTTTAAAAATAATTGGCTTTTACAATGTTTTCAAATTACAGTAGGTATGGGAGGACAGCGTAGGCCTGTCAACAAGTACCAGGTACTTGATAAAATAAAATATGGTCTACAGATCTAAAGTCTACAAGGCTTACAAAGTCCTAAACTCCTAACTGTCCTACTTGTGTAGTAATTGGTATCTACTCATGGACGCTTATGATCAAGGATAGTTGAATTATAGTGTGGGTGGTTCATACTTTTGTTGAGAGGCAATTATATCATAAAATATTATGGTAATTTATGTGTGAAAATATCATCATCTACCAAGCCTTTCAACTATGTCGGGGTCGGCTTCCAGTCTAATCGGATGCAGCTGAATACCAGTATTTTACATGGAACGACTGCCTATCTGACCTCCACAACCCAGTAACTGGGTAATACGATATCTCTTGATAAGACTGGTTGTCACTTTCGGGCTTCTGACGACCCGTAACGTGAAACAAAGACATTTTTTTTTGTGTGAAATATATAAAGTTATTAATTAAACAGCAGATATATAACGACACGAAAGACTTAAAAACTTGCTAATATTCTATGCCAACGCTAGGTAAACAATACGCGGTGTTGTGTTTGTGCTTGGGTTCTAGAACTAGCGTATTATTACCCCATTTATAACCCTAGCATATTATTATTCAAGGACGAAGCTACGAAAGTTGTTACGAATCAGGAGTATTTGGGGAACATCAGAAACTAACTTAAAATCTTTGACAAATGTCTATTTGCTCCCATCCAACAGATTCTAATGGAACTTTTACAACTATTTCTTTCTTCTCCAGAACAGCTTGTATTGTTCACAAAATAGAGTTCATAATTCTTTAAAGTGGATTGGAATAGGTGAAGCGTAGCTTAAAACATAGTAAAGAAACTTTGTTGACTTAGGAGCACCATCGTGAATGGGGAATAATTCAAACACAAGTCAATGCAAATAAAAAAAATCAGGGCAATAATGTGTTGGCGTGGCTCGCGAGGCAATGAACTAGTTGTAATAGTGGCTCAATATATCACTGTCTAGCAAAATGGCCATTATTTTGAGTAAAAAAGTATAGGGTTTGCTAGCAAGTCCGTAAGTTTAGAAGCGGAGTAACAAAGAATTCGTCCTTTATGTGAATTTTAAGCAGTTTTATTGTTTCCTTAGCGTCAAGATTGTAAATAATGGACATCTGAGACTTTCCACTGTTTGGCAACCGTTTTGTATGTATATGAATAGGTACGCGAGCTGTAGGTATCAGCTGTATGCAAGCTGGTGTAAAGAACATCAAAATATTATTTTACTTTTTAAAGTAAATAGGTACTTAAACAAATCTAATAATAATAATAAAACTGAAGAGTGTGTAGCGGTATCTACAACGCCACATGCGAACAACGCGTCATACTGACGTCACAAAATCCTGCATCTCGCAAGCAGAGTTTACTGCGCAATTAGTATAGATACAATGGCCCGACATGAATCATCGGGCAGTTTCCCGTCAGACAACACCCGTCTCGTCTGAGGATCCTCCCTTTTCTATAGAGTATGCGTGAACTTTACACCTCATACCTATATAAGTTTGTTTCTACGCCCTAATCTCTGCACCTACCGGTCGGATTTGAAATAATCATTTCATAGCCCAATTTTTGAGGGAGGCTAAGGGAACGCTCAGAAAGAACGCTAAGTGATAGCGCGGGCAGGCGACGGGATGGGTCGGGAGAACATGAAATTTCACGCGGACGAAACCACGGGCAGAAGTTAGTAGGTATAAAATATACAATGTCATTCACACTGAATAATAAAAAACAACATTGATGCCTTACAGAAATGGTGTAATAAAAAAAACTCACTAAGCTAGCTGTTTTTCTCAAAAACACAAATGACATGATACGAAATATTGCAGATATTCGTTACGACTAGAGTAGAGTGCAAAGATCCGATAAAGATCTGGAATATAGATTGAACTATTAATTTATGATCCATGTCTAATGATGCTTTAGCCCTTGAAACTTGAACTTTGGGTTTGATGCAAGGCCCTTTACACATTATGCCGTGACTGCAGCGGCGCCGCGCCGCAGCCGCCGCGGTGCCGTATGATGGGGGTTCATACAAATCATGCATAATGTGTAAACGGCCTTTAGGCTTACATTGAACCCTCGAGGCATTTGATCAAGTGATAAGCTTAAATTTAATTAAATCAAGAATACGACGATTGTCACTGTATAATTGGACCATTAATTATGTATCAAATAGTTTTTTGACAATGCCTAACCTTTTTCGTTTTAGGTACGCACGGCTACACATCAAGCTATACATAACCAGTATAAGCTGACTTCTGATTGTACGAAAAACCTATACAATGCGAGGTCAGCTAAAACTGGAAATGTATAGCTTGAAGTGTGTACAGCCGTGATGTGATTACGTAGTTTTTTGGAAATTATGAATGCTTAAGGGAAATTCAAAATGATGCTATTTTAATTGCTTTCCAAAATACATGCCACAAAAAATATTTCTTGCGTCCAATTTTCTATCATACAGATTACTAAGGCTCCAATTTGGGTGTGGAATTCTAAAAATAACAAAAAGCGGCCAAGTGCGAGTCGGACTCGCACACGAAAGATTCCGTACCACAAAGCAAGAAACGCCGTAAAAAACACGTCCCTTGTTGTTGTAGCGGCAATAGAAATACACAGTGTAAAAATTTCAACTGTGCTACGGACTACGGTTCATGAGGTACAGCCCCCCGGTGACAGACAGACCGGACGGATGGTTGGTCGGACGGACGGGCGGACAGCGGAGGCTTGGTAATAGGGCCCCGTTGGCACCCTTTGTGTACGAAACCCTAAAGAGCATAATATTTTCCGGAACATTTTATCCAAGAAATTTTTACTCAGGTTTCGTTTAGAGTAGGTAGTTTAGTAATAATATGATCCCATTAAAGGTTCGTTAACGAGGAAGGCTA
Source organism: Hydraecia micacea (assembly GCA_914767645.1). Taxonomy (NCBI): domain Eukaryota; kingdom Metazoa; phylum Arthropoda; class Insecta; order Lepidoptera; family Noctuidae; genus Hydraecia; species Hydraecia micacea. The sequence goes on from OU611785.1 coordinate 5,639,850, forward strand.
AAAGAACAAAGGAGCTACAGACAGAATTGTTTACCAACATGCCTGTAGTAAGTTGATAGTGGGTGATCGTATTGCGTACCGTACCGGTATTGTGTCATGCGAGGCATCTGGCCTATGGAGTTAGGACACGGATTTAGTGATAAGCGGAGCGGGTTGTCGAAATATTTTTGGCTTTTTCGTCCCTGCATGCGTAGCATGACCGCCGTAGAAACGGGTTTTGTCGACGGAAGAATAGACAACATGACAGATTGTAGAAATATTTGTACGCATTCTACGCGTCTAAGCATTGTGTCATTTTGTCTATTCGTCATACATGCTACGCGTGCTGTATCCGCTGTAGCCGCTCACTGTTTAAAATCTTTTGGTCCTTGTGATCCTCACCGCAATGTTCAAATTATTTTAAACAGTGATCGGTTTTGAGAGTTTCTTGTGATTGCTAAGTGTTATAACATTATCTAGTTGAATAGTGCGAATCAAATTGTCTAGATTATAAAAAGATAATAATTCTGTACTTATTGAAATATTTTCTAAAACAATAATTATGAATATTAAATGAAAATACTTATAACCGTTCTATTATAACCAGCTAATCCTAGCACAATTTAATTTATCGCTTCACAGAAAGCAACACCTGCTTAGAGAACTAATTAAATAACATTAAATTTTCATATAAAATAATACGTTCTCCCATTATGTGTACCACATAACCAAGTATTCAACCCCAGAGCAAAATTATTTCAGTATTAGTCTAGGTAGTTAGGTACCACGTTGTATGAAAATGAAATTATTTTAATTAAAGCTTAATTTCCATTTGCTGTTATTTCTAAGCTGAATTGGGTATTTACTCAGTGCAAATATTATTATATAATTTATAAAGATCTCATATTGTTTTATTGTAAGTTGGGAATGATTTGAGCCGCGTCATGGCGAAGCTGTTTGGTTTCTTCAATCTGAGGCGAGATTATTTATTCAAAACATTCCTTGAAGTAAGTACAGACGCCAGCACATCAAGCTACCCGAAACTGTCAAATTTTTCCAATCAACTTTGAACCTTGTACTTTAGCGATAAAGTTGAAAATCTATTAAAGAAATTTGACAGATTGTAGTAGGTTGATGTGCTGGCGTCTGTACCTCTGTCACTTAATATGCATTCAACAATAATCGGGGAACGAAATCTAGTTATGATTGAGATCTTATTATGGATTTATTTACATGTCTCAAAACGATGAAGGAAAACATCGAGTGGAAACCGGCATTTGCTAGAACCAAAAGTTCGAAGACATGTGACATCTACCATTCCGCATTGAGCCTGCGTGGTGGATTATGAAATAGGTACTTCCTCTGACTGAGATGAGGCCTAATGTCCCAGCAGTGGAAACATTATAGGCTGACCGCTGCTTATGATGATGGATTTATTTATAAACAAACTCTCTAATATTTTTGTTCCATACTTTTGTACTTTAGCACGGCATCAAAAGAGCTGGAAGTCATGAGGAGGCCTTTGCCCAGCAGTGTGATGATGCATGCTAGCAGTAAAAGTAATTTATATACCTACTACATTTTTTACAAACGTATTGAACCTGAATTTTTGTATAATTAAAACAAAATATTAATTTAACAATAACTTCTTCGATGTATTCTAAATCGCTCAAAGCGTTTCCGAACCCGCTTCGCTTATAACACTCAATCGCTACCGAACGCGGCATTCTATTGATGTACACTTTTATTACAGAATGATTTGCAGATGTGTATAGGCTTTTATTACACGACAGATAGATTAGGCTTTTGGTACAAAGGTTAGTACTTCTTTTGTTTTGGCTCGTCTTTAAATAGAGTTGAATAGAATGACTTGCCCTTTTTGAAGTTCAATTATTATTTAGAATGAAATGTTTCGTGGGATATAACTTTTTTTGGTTAGCCGCGTAGAACCTGTTTTTAAATTAGGTTGATAAAATAATGTAAAAAATCAACTCATCCTATCTCAGTCCACTGCTGGACATAGACCTGTCCAGGGCTGCGCCAAAATACCTTGTCCTTCACCTTCCGCATCCAGTCTGTCCCAGACACCGTTTTAAGTCGTCGGTCCATCTAGCTGGGGGGCGTCCCACACCACAATACCCTTGCCGATATGCGGTCTCCGCTCCAGGACTCATCTGCTCCACCAACCGTTGGTCCTTCGACAAACATGGCCAGCCCACTGCCACTTCAGCTTCCTTATTCTGCAAGCTATGTCGGTACCCCCGGTACTTTTCCGGATAATTTAATTTCTGACTTTATCATTCAAAAGAACTCGGTTTATTGTATGTTGCTGATTTACAATAATTTTTCTTAATCTTCTACGCTAGGTCGCTATAGCTATCTTTCATCATGTAAAGAAAACAGTAGTACCAACGAAAATAATTATTTTAAATCTAGCTTTAAGATGAAGCATAGCCAAGTCAAGGAAAATGTACAGAGGGACAGTGAAAAGTGACATTCTCGAGTCTTAATAGAATAGGTATGTTATAAGGTTGATCCTGAAAATATTTCTTGTGGAATAATTTATTTTTCGTTTCTTTCCACCTCGACGTATCCCTCACCATTTATTGCACAAATCGACTCGTTCAATCTTTTGTCCGGTTTCTTCGTGTTTTCCCTTTATTCCGTTGTTTTGTACGTAATGTTACCATTATCGTGGTATTATTTATTGATGGGTTATGTTATTTCATAATTGATGTGATTTATTTAACGACCGCCTGGTTGGTGTAGTGGTCGCAAGCGCTACTATACTAAGCATGAGCTCCTGGGTTCGGTTCCAGTGTTGGGCAAAATTTTAGTGGTTCTCCATCTGGGATTTCACAGTAGCAGCCCAGAGTCTGGATGAGTGACCTACGGGTACACATCTATCGTTCGGTGAATGCAGACGTGATGTTAAGTTTTTTTTTCTGTAATTTTGGTCCTTATGGACATATTAACAAAACAATACATTCACAATAAAAATAAAGAAATTGTGATATAGGGTTTACGGCGGTAATCACGATAGTGGGTATGTAGCGGTATCTACAAACGCCACATGCGAACTACGCGTCATACTGACGTCACACAAAAATTCTGCATCTCGCAAGCAGACTTTACCGCACAACTAACTAATATATACAACGGCCCGACATGAATCATCAGGCAGTTGCCCGCCAGACACAATACCCGTCTGGTCGGAGGATTCTCCCTTTTCTATGGAGGATGAGTGAACTTTACACCCTGCTCCTCATACCTCTATAGGTATAATGGTCGTTGGATGATAATTGCTACCAAACGCAGTGGCATTTTTATATAAAAAAAAAGCTAAAGGAACGGCGGGCGATAAAATGGCGTCTAATCAATATGTTGCCAAAGACTGAGGTGCCATTAATATGTTAGTTACTCAAGTGATTCTAAAACTAGCAACATTATAACCCACTTCTGTTCCAAGTCCAACAAATCACACAATCAAGCCTCAGTGAATTTATCTTGCATTTATCAAAGACTTAGGTCCAAAGGTCAACTTACGTATACCAGATGCGTACGACGTACGCAATTATCGACAGACGCCGCCCACTTCAAAGAATATGTTTGATAAAGTTGATTGGTCTAGCGTCTGGCATATCACAGACCTCTGGCATAGATTAAGAAACTCGTATAGAAGCGAAACTCTTGTAATTTCCTTTGTGCGCTGTAATAGTCATCTATCACTTTACTACCTGCGCTCATTTAGGTCAAAACAGCTTCGTCAATGTTGCCGATGAATGAGCGCAGAACACGTAATGTTGGGTTAGTGAAACGTTAAATGAAATGTAACACACGTTGAAACCAATTCAAACCAACATGAAATCAGAGAGGCAATTCTCGTAATTTTAAGAACGTTCACAGTCTGATCTCAGTCTCAATCTGTCATAAAATATTTCTAATTTCCCTACATTTTGACAAGTTTTTGACATTTGTTTGTCGCCGAGATGAGACTGAGATTAGACTGTGAACGTTCTTAAAATTACGAGGATTGGCCTTCAGAAATGTAACACAACAACTAGGTGATTTTGTTTCAACGTCTGTATTTCATGTTATGTTTCACATATAGGTATACCCAGGGGACCTACTCTCCAACTCCGAAGATAAGGTCCTAAAGTAGTTCAAAACTTCGAAGTTAAACCTACACCCGATTAATTAACTTTTTTGGACGGTCAAAAATACACTGGGCTGGGAGTACGGACAACTGTCAAATCACGGGCCCCGAACTAATCGCATGTCCTTGAGTAATACAGGGTAGGAAACCGCCGTAACTTCGCTGTAAATACGGAGCTTCGTGCTTAGGGAGTAGCCCTCAGTACCCACCATAATGTGACGTGCGCTGCAATTCACGATACAACCCTGACCGTTGAATACATTACTCGCCTCGAAACTGTAGGCATTTATAATGCTTTTGGAGCGGCACTTTCGCTTCTATATCTTCTTATTCTATGTCTTCTTTCTAAGGGCGCCAGTAATCCTATAGTTGCGTATTTGTAATCATATTGTAATGTGTCAAATGCTTTTTTTAATTCGTTAGTATTTGATATTCTGGGAACTTTCATGATGTGATATGCAGTATTCTTGTTTCGGGTTTAATCGATCGTAAAATCTAGATTTTATTTCAAAATATCCGGATTTTACTAGGCGATTCGGATGATGTTAGAATTCGAACGATCCTAGTTCACGGATCATGGATGGAAATAAAATGATAGTGCAATTGTTTATCTCTGACTGACAGTTCAAATGGCGATGTGTCCTAACGATTAACTTTTTGCACTTCGGTTGAGTTGTTATTTATTTAAGCTTCTAGCACTCAAAATTTACAAAGGCGGACTTAATGCCTTAGGCAGTCTCTGCCAGTCAACCAAGAGTGATGAGCAGTTATATGGTGGCAGGTGCTCCGTTTGCGAGGCACAACTTTTCTTTTATGATAATCTTAATTAATTATAAATAAAATAGGTACACAAGTACATAAATAGTTTATAAACTTAGTTCTATTCCCAAAATCATCAAATATTTGTGTCTCAATGATTTTCCGAAGCTTGTACAAAAATTATGACTACTCCTTTTAGCGAGATCTAATCTTAATCCTGATTTACTCATCTAAAAAAAGTTCGCACAAATCACGAACAGCTTCCGAGTAATATCAAAAACATTCATCCTATTAAGATAAGAAAACGACCATAGTGTCCAAGTAATGAATTTGGTCGATCGTTAGCAATTAATTGGGAACCATTGTCGGACCCACATGGAGACAGTTCGCGCGAGATAGCGTTCATTCAATATTGGTGATAGCATCGCAACAGACCAGAAACTTGTAATTTGGCGGTCAGCGGTGTGCGGTGGGATTTGCTCGTTGATTTGATAGTGATTTTGGAGGTTTGTAGGGTTTATTTTGACATAGTGGTTCCTTAAGCCTATTAAATTGTGTAATCAATCAAGTCAGCTTATCGCAGTTCACTGCTGGACAATAGGCCTCTCCCGAGCTGCGCCACAACACCCTGATCTCCGCCTTCCGCATCCAGTCCGTCCCAGTCACCTTCTTAAGGTCGTCGGTCCATCTAGCTGTGACACATTGGCACTGACGGGTTGGTCCACAAATTCAAGGTCGCTCAGAGCGCTATTTGGCGGGCTATGCTCGGAGATTCTTTGAAGGATATTCAGAAATGAAATTATTCGGAAAAGACCCGGAAGAACCGACATTGCTTGCAGAGTAAGTAAACTGAAGTGGCAGTGGGTTGGCCATGTTTGTCGAAGGACCGATGGCCGGTGCAGACCGCGTATCCGCAAACGTAGTGTGGGACGCCCCCAGCTAGATAACATTATTATGTCTTCTTATGACACATTACAAAGACATTCGAAGACAGGTGTTGACAGTTGACAAGGTGGACAGCCCCTTTCTTAAGCACTGGGTGCAGAGGCACGTGCCGACATGTGTTGAGCCACGTAGTTATTAGTTGTTGTTAGGTTAGTTTGTAAGTCTTACTAACATAGTTACTTTTTTAAGTTGTTACTAATTCTTTATGGATTGTGTGTATTTCTATATGTGATATATGAATAAATTGTGAGTGAGAACTACAACATATTTGTGAATATTTATTCACAGCTTTCAATAAAACCTTCTAAATATCCTGGCGACTCCAAGCTGTTAATTGGAAACTAATTTAAGGCAAGTGTCTCAGTCATGCCCCACTAGTCTGCAATAAAAAATGCCGTTTCTTTAATAGACAATTGATTCCATCTCTATCCTTACCAAGAAAGCAGTAATGTAACGAGAGACATACGATTGGTTTTTCCATTGGCGAATCTGGATCAACTGAATTAGGTGTGGATTTTTTTTTCTAATTTCTGTGTCTATGAAGGCTACAGATAGTCGTGTCCCCAAATTGCCAACTCCATCTGCCAATATATTCAAGAGCAAATACAACTAGGAACATCTTTTACTCACAATGGTTTTAGTTAAACAGACAAACTCTTTCACTTACAATAATATTAATCTACAGAATTGATCTTGTTGACAAGTATTGGGTATCAAGTAATATATTGTGTCCAATATAACAAGTCTAGAGCTTAGTGGTCTAGAGAAAAGGGATGAGCACCCTTTGGAAAGTTGCGGACCAGACCATAGATCACTAAGGATGTCACTGGCCATAGGTAATTAAGATGTACCTAGATAATAGACGGGTGAGTTGCGATAAAATTGTGACCATTTTGTTTATATATTGCTTGTAGATACCGCAATCTTATATGAAAAAGGTGCGCAAACCAAGCAATGAACAACATCTATCATGAAAGTATCCGTTTTTTTGCATTAGGTTTTAATCTACCTGGAAGAATTACCATTCTCAAAGAAAGACTACCGTCTTTCTTTCTTGTTGGCGTGAAATGATTAATTAATACCTATCCTTTTTTCACGCGCGATTTAAAAATATTTCGCGGGCCGCATCCTGCCAGCGCGGCAGCGGGCCGGGCCTTGCCCATATATGGTCTAGACAACTAATTATATTGTATGGCAACTCTCACTTCTACACAAGCTTGAAACTTTATCAAATTAGTGCGGGTAGTAGGCAATTTAGAATTCGGTTTTGGAACAGCTTCGAGAACGCGGTTCCCTACCAGGGCCCTATGACCACTTAACGATTCCTTACTTCGAAACCACGTCAATTCCTTAGTTAATCACGACATCTGCTATAAACGTATTCTGTATGACACAACGGCGTGGTTTAAGGCCACAGCAGACTAGTTACTTTTAGCATCGGCGATATTTAGCCGCTTTTTAGAAGCTAAATGCAGCGACCAAACATTCCATCCCACACACTTAAAAACGCCAAACGCGGCGATTGAGTCGCTTTTTGAATGCTCGACTCAGCGACTGAACGCTACACTCCGCACACATTTGGATGAGCAGTCGTTAAAACGTGCGATTTTAATACTATGCGCGATGTATGTGTGATGTATGTGTGTGTGCTATGTGCGATGGAACGCAGAGAGTCGCCAAAACGCGATGCAGCATTGATACAGCAGCAAAATCGCAGATCGCCGATGCTAAAAGTAGCGTGTGTGCTTTGGCCCATTATAAACTGTGAAAATACATGTTTTCCGTACGATTGACATTACTATTCCTTGCCGTTAACAAGACACGATATTGACGTGGTTTGCACGTGGTATGATTTCGCTGGGAATAATACAGAATTGGGGCCCAGTTTCCTATTTAGGCTGCCTGTCCACCGGAGCGAGACAGCGGAGCGGAGAAACGGAGAAATATTAACCAATACAAAATGACATTGAGGATTTTATGCAATCCTATTTGTTATTATTTCCCCGTTTCCCCGCTCCGCAGCCTCGCTCCACTCCGGTGGACAGGTAGCCTTTTTTTTTTTTTAGATGGGAAATCATCTAATGACTCCTCCCGCTCTGGGTGGAGCGGAAGGGAGTGTCAGACTCTTACTGACTAAAACCCACCCGTGTTCCTTCCTTAGCCCTTTATGTTCCGGGGCAGCGGTAACCCTTTCGGACGATCCCGCTACCCCGGCAGGCTTCGGCCCTAGCGGGCCCCTTCCTTTATGCTGACATCTCTTTGAGGCGCGCGTGGAACACATACGCGCCGTCCGGCACGGGCCTGGTCCTGATCCGACGGAGAGCTACCCATTACTCTCCGTCCACAGGCCCGTGCCTACGGTGGCCGGGAGTCGTCACGCGGCTCCCGACGCCAAACCTACGTCAAATTTAGTAAGTTATGTATTTGCTTCCGGCACTACACAAGTGTCTGAGTTTGAACTATCAATTTGTTGTTGACAGCTTTGAGGCAAATAATAGGACTAACTTCACTGATCTCGTAGGTCTGTTCTCCTAAAAGAGATATGAGCTAACAGCAGTTTTATGGACCATGTTCTCTGATAAAGAAGACCTCTTGCATGAATGCATAATAATGATGTGCTTAGACACAGAAAATAACAAAAAATATTAGATCTAAGTTCGTCCTATGGGCTATTTAAACCACCGTTTTAATCATTGGAACGTAAAAGGTAAAAGTCACCCAAAGGGCAATGGATATGCTTGAAGTTTCCCTACGTGGTCGAATCAGAAATAAAGAGATCCGCAGGAGAACCAAGGTAACCGACATAGCCCGAAGAATTGCCAAACTTTAAGTGGCAGTGGGCAGGGCACATTGCTCGCAGAACAGGTAGCCGATGGGGCCGAAAGGTTCTGGAGTGGCGACCGCGTACCGGAAGACGTAGTGTTGGAAAGCCTCCCACAAGACCGACGACATTGTGACGATCACAGGAACCCGCTAGATAAGCCGGGAAGCACAGAACCGGCCGAAGTGGAGGTGCTTGGGGGAGGCCTATGTTTAGCAGTGGACGACTTTCGGCTAAAATGATGATCATGATGATGACATAAAAGGTACCAATAAAGATTAAAATTGTTAGATTCGCCCGATTGCGTCAAAAGGTGGTCACATTTCTGTTTCGTTGACATTTGTATAAGTTTTGTGTAAGGTCACTCTTCTCAGTGTGAACACTTTTTCGCGCGACCTAAGTAAAATAAAGGTACATCTAACGATGATTTAAATCTGTGCCAATATCAAATCAGTTACAAATGTTACAATAAAGATAATCAAGTTAGTCATAGGCAGTGCTTAAATTAGACTAAGCTGACAACAGAAATTCCCTTTTAAGGTAAGCTTATATAATAATCTCATGGATGTCGATACAGGCGCCTAAGGGATTATCACGAGCGTCGAGCGTAGGTAGCAGCTGTTTATAACGGAGTACTTAAAGACTTTAGAACGATCGTGAAAACTCCCAGAAGCTTTGGTTAAGGCGCATTGAGTGATGTGACTAACATACATGACATACAGGGTGGCAGGGATATCAACGCGCAACCTTGGTACCATGGACTCAGTATATGATTCTGAACCTGCGTTGAAATTATTCGTCGGTTATCATAAAAAAAAAATCAGCTATTCCATATAAAAAACACCATATACTTACGCGGTAAAAATGTATGGAACAGCTGATACTGCTGCTGGAAATAGGCCTCCTCCAAGCACCTCCACTTCGACCGGTTCTATGCTTCTTGCTTCCAACGGGTTCCTGCAGCCTTCACAAGGTCGTCGATCCAGCTTGTGGGAGGCTACCTTTTGTCCGCTTGTAATTCATTATTGTCGACATCCACAGATAGGGTTACCATCAGTCCGGACTTGTTGTTATTGTCGTCATGTCGTCACCCACAGATGAGGTTACCAACCGTCCGTCTACCCATCCACATGTCCACCACTGGGGCTCCTGCGCTGTGGCTGTGTCTCGCATAGGGTCGTAGCATTATGCTGAGCGATGGCCGTTTTGCGTGGATGTGACGCATATTTTCTCCTAACTTGTTATTTTTTGTGTTTGTGTTTTTTACTTAGAAGGTAATAAATTAGGAATATAAGCCTGATTTCCAAAGTGAACTTAAAAATAATGACTATGTTTAAATTACTACTAAAACCTCTGCTCAACCCTGACGGGTTAATTATGCTAATACAGAAAGTATCAGGATTTACAGGCTCAAAGACCTCGTAGGTTCCCATATACTCGATTTTTGGCTCACGCTCATAAAACCGTAACGTCGACACGAACGTTATTTATTGGCGAATTAACTTAATCAAACCGAATGTCTGTCAGTAGGTACAGCTTGATATTCAGACGTACTGTTCAACGATATATGGGATATTATGGGGTTATATTTCATTTCATTATCTTTAGTGGCCTAGCTTGTATTGGGTTTTTGTGTAGTTATTATGATTGAGAATAGCAGCAGTGGTGGCTCAATGGTAAAAGCCCCGACTTACGAGTTGTAGGTCGTGGGTTTGAACCCAGGCATGCACTTTACTTTATGTAAATAATTTCATCACCACTGCTCTAACGATGACGGAAACATCCTGAGGAAACCGGTATGTCCTGGAACTAAATATTCAAAGACATGTGACATCTACCAACCCGCACTGGGCCCGCGTGGTAGATTAAAAGGCCCACTCCCTTTCACAGAGAGGAGGCCTGTGTCCCAGCAGTGGGAACGTTATAGGCTGATTATGACGATTGAGAATTGTCTGAGTAAATCTTACCTGGAGTAAATTAAGAATAGTTCATAATTATCATCTAGCTTGTCTTAAATGGATGGATGGATGGACGGGAATGGGGCATTTGGGGAATGGGTCTAGTCCTACCCTTGTATCGTCGTAAGTAATGGACATAAATATATTCCGAGGTCCTACTCATTTAAACCATAGGTTCTCAACGTGGGCGATAACGCCCCCTCGAGGGCGTTTGAGACTTTGAGGGGGCAGTAGAAGACTCAAGAAAATTATACAGGATTATTGGAAAAACATTAACAACCTCTTAAGAGGTCATTGGACTCGTCATTATGAACAACTTTTACTATGGGACCAAACCCGAAATCGTGAAAAAAATCAGCTGTTTCCTACATTTATGTTCGCATAACTCGTCAAAATGTAGGGAACAGCTGATTTTTTTTTCACAATTTCTGGTTTGGTCCCTTAGTAAAAGTTGTTCATAATGATGACTACAATGACCCCTTAAGAGGAAAACGGTGACTAAAAAAATTCAACCTGTATAATATTACACGTTTAAATAATAATCGTGGCATTAATAGCTGTTTAAGATTCGCGACAGATGGTAAGTAAAAAAAATTGGGGGGCTCTAGAAAAAAAAAACTCAAAGTGGGCGGTGGGCAAAAGAAGGTTGAGAACCTATGATTTAAACACTACCTCTTTGTTCAAGAGTCGCAGTAAGTAACTATCGATGCGAATAGTACGAGAACAGCTCACCCTGGTGAATAGAAAACCCAGTCAGCACTTACATTGTTCACAATAGTGTTCGCAGTCATATATTAACACTCCTTTTCACCAAAACCACTTAAACCAGTAATTTCCTTTTCATTCCATTACAGCTTTTTAAATTAAATCGCATCGGATCCACCGCTTCTGTCTCTTTCACAGTACTAAAGCGGATTAAACACCTGCCAAATAAATGGAAAAAGCGAGAGAAACCGCGGTATTTACTAGTATTTTGGCACTGTGCCAAGCAGAGGTCACTGCGCTCCGCAAATATTTTATCTCTAGGACAATGATAATCGTATATGTTAAGGATTAGTTGTTTGGCCATACGCCTTGAGAAACTTTTCGTCATAATTTAGAGTTGGTTAACAGAACTTGTGGAATATACTTAAACTTATCCCCCTATATAGTAATAAGCCCGGGAGTAAAGAATGTCAAACTTTTTTCTTTTTTTTTTACCTGTAGCCTTACTATTCCCACAACTGGGCAGGGGGGGGTGTTTCTCTTATTGAATTTACTTGGTGTTGTCAGTCACAATTTAGCTAGCAATGTTCTACATCAAACACTATTTATTTAGATAACACAATAAAGAAATTATAAGGCAATTTGCTGTGACATGCTACTTGAAAAGACACTTTAAGGTCTGTCAAACTTTACGACTGAGTTAGAGCGAGGCCACACGATGCGTAAACGGTACGGTGCGACACCGCACCGCAATTAATTCGAGATATAGGGTTCCTCAATGGCGGTGCGGCACCGCAGTAGAACGCTGTTTATCGTGGTGCGCGCCGCAGCGCATCACCCCTCCCCGCCTCGTCTCGCAGGTCACAAGCGCGGCGCGCCTACTGTTCGACGCCGCACGGTCAACGCATCGTGTGACATGGCATAGTGATTTGTATGTAGAATGACGTTGCGGCATCGCTCCGGCGCCGCACCGCACCGTTAACGCATCGTGTGGCCTCACTCTAAATACGCAATGTCTGTTTTCTTTGCTTTCTGGCCCTGACATCAAACAATGGAAAAGTTGTCAAACTTTAAACTTTTTTTGACTTTGTATGTGTATTTTATGTCTTTTTGTAATGTGCGTTTTGTTTGTGCAGAATAAACAATCTTTCTTCCATGTCGTTCTCTTTACTACTGACCTACTGACACAGTCATGTTTACTGGTAACTATGTAAGAATACATAAGTCTAAACAGACGCTGCTGAAACTATGAGGGATTAACAAAAGTTATGAAAAGTTATCGTATCATTCTTCGGACGAAGTCGCCGAATATAAAAGCGAGTAATGGCGTATTGCCAGACCGAACACTAAAGTTGTTATGTGCCAGACAATCCCCATATACTAACACCAAGCATGTGTAAAATTGACAAAACTTAGTCAAACTTCAGACGTGTTAATGTTTGAAAATTGTAGTTGTGTAGGTTTTAGTTCGCGGCATAAACCCGTACAAGGGGTTCTATAAAAGCATTAAATTTTATGGAACTTTTAATAATTGAAATATTATTGGATATGTATGTCTTTATCATCCATCAATTAAATATTTTCCAGTTAATAACAACAATTAAAACACTCAAGAAATCAGAATTTAACATACTTAGATGAGGGTAATGGAAGTAACACGTGCCCAAAATAAATATTCTCATTGAGAAGTTCTTTCATTATAGACCACGTAATGATAAAAACCTCCCGATCCCTATTACCTTTTACCGTTGAATGGCATGGGTTTTTCAAACTGAAAACACACTAATGCACCGCTCGACCTTGTTCTATGCCTACACTAACACGCAGTGGCGAAGGGTGAATTTATGACGAGGCAGGCCGGAGCAAAAAAAAAAATGCCAAAAGAAAATTTCAATGATGAATTGACTATAGAGTGGTTATGTTCAGAATTTTTGAAGGGAAACCGGTGGGAATCGCCTTGTATGGTACCTTGGGCCACTGCTAACGCGTGTATCGAGGTCTCGAATTTCAATACAAAACTTACCACATTAAACAATGTTAATATCACGGTACCTGACTAAGCTCAAAATCGTTCTTAATAACAATGTAAATCTGTTAAGCTGGATTCCTGTCAACAAACTAGTTTAACTGAAATGTTCTGGGGTAAAATCAGGATTAATTGTGTCCAAGCGATAGTCGATACAAGATTTACGAATAATTAAACTGGTAATTGTGTAAATCCCTTAACGGTAACAAACGAAAAGTTTTAGGAGAAGTTTGGCGTTTCACGTAAGGGTTTACGGCAAGGTATTAAATTGCCTTACGAGTTTTAAGTCGGTAAGAACCTACATAAGAACATTGGAAAGTTGAGGATATAGAATGTTAATGATTGTAAAACGTGAACGCTGTAGGTAATTTGTGTGTGTTTATTTATAAATTCATAGGCGAGATTTCTACTTAAAACATTTAAGCATTTTTTTTGGAATGCATGAAGAAGCCTCCTCGTGTAGCGCAGTTAGTTCTGCCAGTTATTCAACTGAATCAAGCGCTGTGCGCATCCTGGACAGTCATACCCAACACCTTATTCGACTGGCCAATTCTTCCCTACCACCGGGTAGGGCTAACGCCCGCCTGGTTTGCGACCGTCCCACCGGAGTCCGGCGTCAAGCTGCCTGCTGTGTGTCGTCGATGCGTGGGAGTTCCAGTGCCTTAGTCATTTTTGGGCACGCTCGTTCCATCATAGACCTCATCCATCGCTTTCCATCAGGCGTCATTGAGGAGGAGGTGGTTTGAGTTGGGGAGACTGAAATCCCTTATAGACCCTTCAGTTCTCTTTCTTCTCTCTCCTCCGATAAATCCACACGAAAAAATTAAAAGTTTAAATTATGATGAAGAAAAACAACCATTGGATGAAGTAGGTAGGTATAGGTGAAGATAATGTCTGACACGAGTTTACAAGTCTGCATCGTAAATTATCAAGTTAGCTTTACTAAGTCTATAACTTCGAGTAATATTTGTTAGCGGTCTCGTAAACATACTGCTCGTAAACTATCGAGCACACCAATTAAGAAACCTTATCTAGCGGATAGGTCTAATGAACCGTCTAGCTATACCTACATGCTTTGTCCCACAGCGTTGTATCCCTTAAGCCGTACATGTACGTACGAACGAACAAAAACATGGTGAACACGAACATCGAACACTTTGTTCGCACGTGCGTACCACTAACGAACATCAAACACTGTGTTCGTCAAAAATGTTCGTGGCGATCCAATTTGGTTGTTCTGTGCGGACGGTGTTTGGAGAAATTTGATGCTACCTCACTGTCTACCATTTCCAACGGTGAATCCGCGGTTACTGAGGGGTTGAGCGCGAACACAAGTAGAACTGTGTTCGGTGGAAAGGTGTTCGAACCAAATGTTCCGTGATGGATGTTCGTGTTCACCATGTTTTGTTCGTACGTGCGTACACGGCTTTAGTAGCAATTACATTATGAACAACTTTAACAATGCGAACAACAGAAGTCACGAAAAAAATTTCTGCGGTTCCTTAAATTTTTTCAAGTTAAGCGAACATAAATGTAGGTACCTATGGAGCATTGTTTTTATTTCGCGATTTCAGGTTTGCTCCCATAGTAAAAGTTCTTCACATGTCTTCGAATTTTAGTTCTAGGACATGCTGGTTTTCTCACGATGTTTTCCTTCACCGTTGTGGGAGCAGTGGTGATGAAGTAAATTGCACAAAGTGGAGTACTTGCCTGGGTCCTCACCCACGACCTAGAACTCGTAAGTCGGGTTACCACTGGACCACCACACTCTCACCTACGTAATGAGGTTATATTATATTTATATATTTTTTTCGTTATAGAACTAAAAGTTTGCACCGCCAAAAACTCCAATTGAGACATACACAAAACGATTTGTCACCACTTATTAGAACAGCTAAATAATTAAAGAAAGATTAGCCCGATAAACCGCTCTAATTTTATTGTAGAACTATAAATAAAATGATAAATGATAAATGATTTTATTTCTGTAAGTAGGTTTGTACAAACACTTTTACATGTCAATCATATTTTTTTAAAGCTAGATGAGGTCGGCGTTTCCTATCTGACTACTCTGAGAAGAAAGGCCGAAACAAACTCAGAGGTCACAGTCTCTTTTAAAGTCCAGACAAAATCTTGGTCAGATCATGTGAAGACCATGTAGATCGGTGTCTGAAATAACGCCTCCTATACCAAGGATGCAACAAACTGCGATGGGTATCTAATCTAACTTCCTAATAAGTTTACCGTTCAGCTAGTCGGCAAATCGATTACATGGATAGGTGTGAAACATGGGAGCTGTCCATCGGAACTTTAGTCTGTTAGTTTCATGTACTAAGTGATAAGTTGGACTTGGAAGAGATTTAAACTATCGTCATTCAGGTACAGACGCCAGCACATCAAGCTAACATTCTATCAAATTTATTTAATAGATTTTCAACTTTATCGCTAAAGTATAAGGTTCAAAGTTGATTGGGATAATTTGACAGTTTCGGGTAGCTTGATGTGCTGGCGTCTGTACATAGTGTCGTTGTGGAGAAGTTTGGAAAGTAATGATTTATTGACGGTGTTTTGGGACTTTGCTGGGTTGAGTGAAACAGAAACTTCATGTGCTTTTGCTGTTTTAAGACTACTTTTATTTTTAGGGTTCCGTAACTACCAAAGGGTGCATATTGGTGGAAGAAGGCGTACTTATCGATTCATGTAGTGATGAGAGGTTGAAAGACTGGCAAAATGATTAGAATGGTCAATTAAAGACACTGCTAGGAAGTAGAAGTGAAAGACGACAAATAACGGCAAGAGAGTTAATAGAAGTAGAAGATTTCAAACAACAAATAATTTCAATTAAGACCCTAATCCGGAATCCCCCATTCATAAGATTATCCGCATCACCACGACCGTATACTGTGTAGACATTAATTGAACAAAAACCAAACTGTCACCATAAAATTTCCTAATACCCGAACCTACTATTAAGTAATTCAACCCTACCCTTGAACACTTGAACAGCCTTTATGTCTTAAGACAGACATCTGTATCAGCCTATCAGGGACCCAATCAAGGGTTTTAATAAATTTCCACAGAAAACCATTACTTTGATTAAACTTGACCTTAGTTGGCGAATTATCTGTATTTCTATGCTCATAAATGTTGAATATTAAAACCTCTTTAATCTTGCTGTCTCATATTTTTCTTAGATTTTAAGTAAGAAAGTAGAAATTGCGATGGAAACCTGATCCTAAAACTTTACGAAGTTAAAAAGAAATGGAGATGAAATTATTAAATATGCGAAAGATATTTTTGCACACAGTACAAAGTTAAATGAAAAGTATTTTTTAGTTTAACGAACTGTATGTACAGAATATTAAGTTCATTTTTCATAGGTACTTATTTAAGGGGATTACAGGACCTATACCCAAAAAAGGCAAGTTTTATAAAGTCGACAGTAAACAAAATCAGAAAAATATAATTATGATATTCTTCAGGATATATGCTAGGTAGATAGTGTGTTGAAAACATAATACAACTAATATGATACGTCAGAAAAAAATCATAAAGATACCTCTAAAAACTTTATTTTTACAATAAAAACATACTAATATACATACAATCATTCTGATTTTTTTACAGATTATTCTACAAGCAACATACTAAATAAAGCACTAGTGTTTTAATTTTTTAGTTCAAACAATAGATTTTTTGTAAATAGATAATTGCTTCATATTTTGCAATAAATTAACAGCGTTGTGTCATCGCGCTTCTCTTTCTTTTCTATGCAGTCCGACAGTGACCGCGCTTTAGGTCATGTAGTTCATTCAGTCAGATGTACCTCACCCGTATGGGGGGGGTAAACTGGTAATGTGAAAAAGTATAATATACAGTGTAGTCCCCTTAAAGAATTGAGAATATACTGTCTACGGTTTTATGCTATTGTTTTCTAGAAGAGCGACGGCCGTCTTATTATAGCGGCCATCATGAAGATCTGTCACTTTCACCAGTACCTATTTGACATTAAGATGTCAAAAAGCGCTCTGTATTTGGACAGTCGTTATTGTGTGACCGTTTCCTCTTGCTTCGTTGCTTTAATAGGAAGGCGATGGATAAAAACTCCAATTTAAAATCTCGGAATTCTTGATGTCCTTGTTTAGTTTGGCAATTTCTACAGAAATAATATCAACGGTAGCGAAGCCTCATAAAAAAACCCCTTAAATAAACGAGCCATAAACCATTAATACCTAAGAACTTTTTACGATTACGACTTGTTATATTTAAGGGGCCTTTTCCAATTTGCCATCCGATGCTATTGCTGGCATTGAGATTATTTCGTGCCCCTGCTTCTGAAGACAACTTTGTAACTATTCATATTTGGGTCAGAACTCGGACGCCACTTAGTTAAATACTAAAATTGGACTTCCCAACTTCAAAATTTGTTAGTATCAAAGCGAATTTGGCTTCCATATTGTTCAGTAATCAGTACGTACATAAATAATTCAATCTTGATAACTTGCCCTTAGTCTCCTGAGCCTTAAGTCAGTCTTAATAATTCAGCAAGTACATAATCGATATTGTTCCAAGGTCCCACAGTTCTGTTAACGCGGACTAATTAGTAAATGATGAATCCACGATCATACCTTGAACTGCATTAAGACTTGTTTCTAGACACGTTAATTAGGCACTTATACTTCTTCTGTTAATTGCCCGTAGCAACTGCTCTAATTAATATTTTCCGCTTCGCAAGTACCTGGTGAGAAAATTCGTGTTTCGGAAGCACTGAGCAAAATACTTTGACAGATTAATAAGTTGGCGACTGTTTAAAATTTCATCAGAAAGTTGGGCGTCCTCTTTCTCGTTTATTGGTAGAAGCTATTGTTCATACTTTAGAAAATAGTATTATCCGGAAGCCGACGAAGGAGACTCCTCAAATTGTAAGCCCCGAAATAGAATAACGCAATTTAACTGGAAGCATCAAGACAAAAACAAAACACTAACGCAACTCAAGACATATGAATGACGTATTTTTATTGTTGCTCGTATTTTTGTTCCTGATTACATAAATGTGTTGTGGGATACAAGATGCCCTGGAGATTTACGCAAACAAGCGGCCAGATTTTTCCAAACAGCCAGAACAAGTTTATGGCTTAATCTTTCATTTTATATGTGGTAGGAATGCCTGACAGGACTTTCAAAACGTGTTTTGGCTCATGCAGTTTCAGAAATTAAGATTATTGTACAACTATAGAATTCTGATTTATTTGAATTGTAGCAAAATGGATTTCTATTTTGAACCCAGGCAGGCGCTTTACTTTGTGTAAATTATTAATTACATCACCTCTGCTTTCAAAACGGTGAAGGAAAACATCGTGAGGAAACCAGCATGTCCTAGAACCAAAAATTCGAAGACATGTAACATCTCCCAACCCGCAGTGGGCCCGCGTGGTAGATTACAGCCCATTCCCTCTCGAAGAGAGGAGGCCAGTGTCCCAGCAGTGGGAACATTATAGGCTTTTTCCCAGCTAATTTGGGACTGGCTTCCAGTCTAACCGGATGCAGCTAAATACCAGTATTTTAAAAGGGGCGACGGCCTACCTGACCTGGGTACCACGATATCCTTTGGTGGGAATGGTTGTCAGACTTTTGGGCTTCTAACTACCCGTAACGACTGTCAAAGATCTACGAATGACAGCTGGGACAAACGACTTTATGTGCTTTCCGATGCACGGAGGGGTCTCGATATGTAATGGATAGTCACCCATCCACGAATCGACCGCGGCAAGCGTAGCTTAACTTTCGATCGACCCGTACGTCATCATTTAGCCCTCGAGATCTGAATATGATTTTAATTTTAATCTTAACAATTAGGTATGGAACTTACCCACACTATACCTAGCCTTGAATACGTGCGTCTTGAAACAGTTTCGATCTCAAGCTATTACTACAAAAATACTTCTTATTACCAATATAATATCGTTAACTGGGACTTTGCTACTAAGATATTTCATAGATTCTTTGCTACAATGGTCCTTCGCGCTGTGGTATAGAATCGGTTGGCGAATAACCCACTTGTAATGGTAGTCGTTTCAGCGCTAGCAAAAATCAAATAATTGGTGAGACTGGTTGTGAATTTTGGGCTAGCTTGAATATTTTTCAGAGAACAATAAAGATAAACAGGGGCCGAATTATGACTTATTAATGCCACCATTTTTCCAATGTGAAAAAGAGACGGAGCTATAGAAGGCCGATAGCACCATCTCTTTTTTGCAAAGGAATAATGGCGGCATTAATACGGCCCTGGGCCCTAATTCACTATGACCACTTGAAAGATTCCTTACGTCCAAACCACCTCAATTCCTTACATCACATTTGCTAATGACGTATTCTCTATGATACAATGGCGTGGTTTGAACTGTCAAATACATGTCGTCCGTACGGTTGACATTTCGATTCCTTGCCGTTAACAAGACACGATACGATACGATGACGTGGTAGGTAAGATTTCGCGGGGAATAATACAGAATTTGGGATCAGGACGTTTTATAGACGGGATTTAGGTAAGGACTGTTGTAGTCTTTGGTAAGAATAACGTCAGCAACAGCGGCGACAATTTGTTTAGCGCAACGCGTTACTATGTATTTTACATATTGAAATAGCGCTACTGTTGTCAATTCCACGCTTGAAAACTCTGACTTTTCAATCTAAAGCTTACTTCTAGTTCCGTTTCACTGGTTTAAAATCCATCGTAAAATCGATTCGGATGTTGATAGTTGAAAAATATAGTAAAAACAGTCGTAAGCGAAACTTTTCGTATTTAAATGATCATATTTTATGATACAATATTATTTTCACTTAACATTTCTGCATCAACGACTGCATCGTTGGTCTAGTGATTGCAATCGCTACTACTTTTTAGCGTGCCTATGGCAATCTAAATGGACTCTGCTCAGAATTTATTTGGTGTTTGGCGCCATCACTAGCGTCCATCAGTTGTTGTGTCATGCAGGGCATGATATTAAGTGTCTCAGCGTTTGTGGAACAGCTCCACTGAAACACAAAGCCGGTCACATATTCCTGGACTTACGCTTATCACCGAAATCTATCACCCAAAGCACGGTAACGCAGTGTTTGGTGCCGGTGTAAGCATACTATCTATCAAGAGCAAGCCCTAATGCTGAGCATGAGTTCCTGGATTGGATTCTCTTGCCGGGCAAAGTGTTATCGGGTTTTTCCGTATGAAATTTCTCAGTAGCAGCCCGGGGTCTGGATTTGTGCCCGGTTGATGGCAAAAGGCAGACCCCCTATTACATGGGACTTAAACATAACTGGCGATACAGTCAACAAAAGAAATAAGTATGCAGGATCGTCGGATATAGTTGAAGTTTAGTAAGATACCGATGAATGTTGTCGACTGAAATTTAATCTGATAAATGAGCTGTTTGTTTTCTATTAATAAAATAAAATTTTATTTGAGAACATCCATCGGTTTCTTACTAAACTTCAACTATGTAGGTACATCCGACGATCCTGCATACTTATCTCTTTTATTGACTGTACTATACACGAAATGTGGGTACAGCTCTGTATAACCCTTCGGACAATACCTATAGGCGTAATATGTTAATTTTGCAAAAACTGACGTTAGATTTTCTTTTAGAATACTAGCTGTCCATATCCATCCACTTACGAAAGATCCTTGCCATCAAAATATGTCAACTATTTCATCTTTCTTCAAACATCAAAGAGTTGAGAGAGAGAGAATGAAACGTATAAGAACCCCACAGAACCGCATGCACGTCTACTTTGACTGAAAAACGTTTACGTTTCCACATAGCTAATACAAACTCCGTTTGTTCGCAGGACTGCGAGTGGCACGCATCAAGCTGATTGTACCTGTAAGTATACACACGTTAAACGTACACAACACAACACAGATACATAGGTACAATTTACCCGTAGAGGACCGGTTGTTTGCAAACCGTGATGTGATTCCCGGTTTTCGGTCGCGTCGACTGGAATGGTTGATGAGCTTCTCCAACTAAATTAAACATGATTGAGGCTTAGACAGAAAATACAAGTAAATAGGCTTCGGCAGATTGAAGAAGATTGATTGATTGATTGAAGTATTTACTGATGTTCATGTCGATACGAAACTTCATTTACTTAAATTAAGTTAAAGACTTTGCTTAAGGGGGAAGCGCTAAGTTAGCCCGCGAAATTCAAATTTTCTTCCGTTTTTTTGCAGTTTGCTGGTCAGTATTAAGTTGAACGTTGATTAAAATATGATTCGCGACCGTAACAAATACGTATTTACAGAATTATAATCATTAGAATCTGTAATACAACTTGTTAAGGGCTCCCAAACAAAACTGCGATGCGATGCGATGCGAATTCGCATCGCAGGAACTTGCGATGCGAATTTCTGCGATACGATTTAGTGCGGCAAACCGTTTGGTAGGGCGACCATTCCTTCAAGTGTAGTCAGCCGTACTGGACGTGTTTTTAGGAAGCGTAAGATGGATCGCAAAAAGATTATTGCACTGCTGTTATTGTTAAATAGATATAAAAGGAAAAGAAGATTCTGGGTTCATCCATTTATTACGATTATGAACTCTGATGGGAACTATTTTACTCAAAAGTACTATGCGTTGAGAACTGAAGAAGATAATTTTTTTGATTATTTTAGAATGAGCATATCTTCATTTGAAGAGCTTCTTTCTTTAAAGCTGTCTCAGAGCGGACTAAAATGGCGTCACCAAGGATGACGTAATATCGCAGGAATGTGCGATGCGAAGCAGATCGGAAATTCTTGCGGTGCGTTCGTGCGAATTCGCAGATATTTGCGATGCGATGCGAATTCGCGGTTTTGTGTGGGAGCCCTTAGTCAGTATAATCCTAAAATGTCAAGATATTATGAAATAGTCATTCAGTAGGATTACTTGGTCTTAGAGAGTGGTGTTGATGACTTTAATGATTATAATTATGTAAATACATATTAGTTACGGTCGCGAATCATATTTTAATCAACGTACAACTTAATACTGACCAGCAAATTGCAAAAAACGTAAAAATACCCTGGCGCTTTCGCCTTAAGTGTTTAACAGAATACTTAAAGGGGATGCGCTAAGTTAGCCCGCGACATTAAAATTTTCTTACGTTTTTTTTTTTTTTGCAATTTGCGGGTCAGTGTCAGTGTGTTCATGAAATACCATTCAATCAATGGGATTATAATTATGAACTTAGAGGGTTGTGTAGATGATTTTAATGATTATAATTCTGTATAGTCATACGTATTTGTTACGGTCTCGAATCATATTTAAATCAACATACCTACAACCTGACAGCATGCCTGCAAATTGCAAAAAAAGTAAGAAAATTTGAATTTCGCGGCCTACCATTCATTCGCATTTATGAAAATCACGCTAACTTAAACAATTCTAATAATACATTAACAAATGCCACATCAATTTGAAGCTCAAAAGAGTATGGGTAATTAAATCATTAATTATTAACGGGTTTTCAAAAATTAATATTCTATTAAAACGTGAACTATACGCTTGCGAGAATATAGGTACAGTTAGCAACATAAACCTTTAAGTAGTCGACCAAAGAAATGTGTAAATAAA
Organism: Hydraecia micacea; assembly: GCA_914767645.1. NCBI lineage: Eukaryota > Metazoa > Arthropoda > Insecta > Lepidoptera > Noctuidae > Hydraecia > Hydraecia micacea. Next base: position 5,662,813 of record OU611785.1, read on the forward strand.
ATAATGAAGGAAAGAAAGAAAATACGTTTATTTAGCACAGGCTAAAACAGCCACCAGCGGGCTAATTGCGTAACACATTATCAATCATAATCGGTTGCGTTTTGACAGGTCAACAACATTCATTGCGTTATTTACGTGTTGAGCAGACACATTTTTCGAACTTATGAAGCAATGGATTAGGAATTTGCTTCAAAATGATTCAGATTCCGATTGATAGCGTGTTACGCAATTAGGGTGCTGATCATTAGTGTAATTTTAAGAACGTTCACAGTCTGATCTCAGTCTCAATCTGTCAAAAATATCTCTAATTTCCCTACATTTTTGACATTTGTTTGTAGCCGAGATGAGACTGCGACAGTGATGTCACCATATCCGGAAAATCCATGAGTTTCACGGTTTCACCAGTTACTGAGCAGGAGTGATGAAACTTTAGTGTTTAAGCTAATTGGTGTCTATTATGTATTTTGTTGCTCATACTATAAGTTCAATTACCGGTATCAGCGAATGGATTGCGATGCACTTTATACTCACATTGGCCCCAAGTCAATTTCCCAACATATACAATATGTAACATAATTAACGGAAGACCTCATACACACAGTAAATAAATATACAGTAGGTTATCTAAGGCCGCCCGCCGAGTTATTAGCCTACTCTTGCGTTGATACCCAGGGTTGTCACTTTTACTTTTAGTTAATATTTTCGAACAAGCAGCACTTGATCTAAATTTATAAAATAAAAAGCATATTATGATTGAATATTTTACCAATTTATAAATTTAGTAAAAATAAAAAGCTTTTATTCACATAACATTTATTATACTAAGTTACAAATTTGATACCGAGAAAATTTTTCTCCTGTTTCTGCACGTCCACGTCAATGTACTTCACATATTCGTTCATTATGTTTTGACTTGTTAGATAAGTCTTCGCGATCAATTAACCGTAGCCACTGTAAGCGTCTGAAACAATTAAACAAATTGGTCAAGTGAAATAAATAGAGAGTTCCATACGTATTTTCGCGAATATGTAAAAAAATATTTATCACCTATTATTTTTCTTTCATGATACTTTACTTTAATATCTAACTATCTGATGACGTAGGGTTTTGTGTAGATTCACCTAATAATGTATTACAAATTTGAACTTGAAGGTAGCGTGATGGACTATTTCCCAGGTTTCCCAGTTTTGTATACAAAAGTCGTTATATTTACAAAATGAAACCATATCTAACAAAAATAACTGATGCATTTAGTATAATACACATCACCTTACAATAATAAACAAAAAGAACAGACCTCTTAACACATTTTTTTCATACGATAAGCGAAACAAAAACAAGTGTCAAGTGGCCGACCCGAACGCCGGCCAAAAAAATGCGATGTACACACAAGTATATAAGTCGATCGTCAGACTACCGGAACCATATTTGGATTGAACAACACATCAGACAATAGAAAAAATAATAATTTCAAAAGTAATTAATTTGCAATATTAATTATTGTGAAATTGCCCTTATTACAACTATACCTACGCGAAAAATATGTTTACCTAAACGATGTTTCGTACTCAATCCTCTATTTTATAGTAAAACTAGACTTCTTAAAATAAACTTTAGCTCTAAACATAGTATTCAGAAAAATGCGACTCGGCTACGCTCTTAATAAAGCAAATAAACTGTGAAATAAACAATACAATACCATATTTTCTAATAATATTTAAGTATAAGTAGGTACTTACATTTCTGGTTGAGTAGGAAGTATGAAGAATGATAAGTCCGGGTTTGCGAAATCATTATTGAGGCACCCGAAAACACTACAATATTTTTTTCCCCTTTTTGAAGTCATGATACTCGTAATTTACGACAAGTGTCCGCCGCCCGCGCCGGCGAGAGTTGACGAACGCAAGCGGTCATGTAGCGTACGCGCGTGCTCACAGTCGCGCTGCACAGCCCGCACTGCCGCCACCTTATTCCCCCATATATTATGCTAGCGTGTGCGTGAAATCGCGTGCCGACATGGCGCGCGGCGCGCACGCACACATTCAAACCGAGAGCGGCACGTTTGTATGAAGATGTTTTACTGTATATTTATCTACTGTGTCATACACCCCAATTAGAGTATTGAGTTGAAAGCATTATACAATGACCAAAACTTATTTTTTTTAAAGCTAATTATTATTATTAAGAAAATCGTGATAGCATTACTTTGTGCATTCAAAATTGATTCTTATTGCCTTAAAATACGATTTAATTTTCAGCGTTCTGTTAGCATACACAATAATCGACTATTTAACTAATATTATTTGTGGGTTGCAACATTGTCATTTTTTTAACATTGGTATGCTTTTGGATTGTGGCAACCCATAGATAATCCTTGGATGAAAAAACGGCGGGAATAGAAAAAGATTGCATTTTCTCCGCTCAGCTAAAAAGGATGATGAAAGTGGTCTCGCTCGAGTTACAATTACTGTTTTACTGTGTTGAGTCTTGAGTACCAATAAAGTGTTGTATACAAGTGTTCGAGTTTATAATTTTAACAAGTCAGAAGTGTGCTAAAGTTTATCTACGTGCCTGACGCTGTGGTATCCTGGACCAAGGACAGTTTAAGTTAATATCTTTAGCGACGAACGGACGACGCAACACGGCGCGTGAGTGATTATTATCAATTATTGAACTAACGTGTGATCCGGAGAGCGCGCTCGGCGCGCAGCCCCTGAATTGGCCCGACTAGTCGAGCCCGCCGCGTACCGACCGCGTACCTGCGCACACCTAAAATGCAGAGTGCGCCTGGTCTGGTATAACTTCGTTTCCCTGTGATTTTGTGACAAACTTGTTGTTGTTATAACATGTGCATAAGCATGCACGAGTGTGCTTGAAATAAGGAATAAGTTGTAATAAAAGACAATTTGAGATTTGAATAGTCCATAATTGCGATGGAATTATTATTTTAAGTATTATATTACCGATCGTTTAAAATTTCTAGTTGCTAGTTAAACTGGTTATATTATTATTTGATTAACTTGTGTTGCAAACGAATTTCAGCTGACTTTATTATTTTCTTTTGTTAGTTATCTATATCATTATAAATATTAGTTATTATTATCTAGTTATCTAATTTTGTTGTTGTTGCATTTAAATAATTTAGACTTTATTTTGAATCACTTAAAATCGTTTAACGTGATAATGGGCAATTCTAAGCGAAGGCGACGTGAGACAAGTAGTGATAGTTCGTCTGTAAATAGTAGTGATAGTGATGATAACCACCGTAGGTCGCGGCATAGTAAAATGCGACGTCGTGTTAAAAAGCATAGCAGTAGCCATAGACAATATAGTAAGAGAAGTAGGAAGCAAAGGCGTTCTAAACGTACTGATCGTGAATTAACTAAAACTCCTCCGTTGACTTCCTTAACACCACGTGCAGTCACTAATCACGCTACCCCTGATTTATTGGATAATAATAAGTTATTGAATAATATTCCATTAAATGTGAATAACCCCATTGGTAACTCTGCGTCACTATCAGCATCCAATTTCTGGGCTCAAAACAACTTTCCTGTTGCTTTTAGTGTTGTACCCGAATTTGACCCTAGTGATAATAGCCAAACAATAGAAAATTGGATTAACAAGGTCAGTGAATGTGCGCAGATTTACTCTTGGAATGATCGTCAAATATGTCACTATGCCCTTCCCAAATTAAGTGGTTTAGCCAAGAAGTGGTATCAGGGTTTACCCTCTGTACTATTTGATTGGAATGAGTGGGTTCAAAAATTAAAACAGGCTTTTCCTTCCAACGAAAATTATGGAGATCTGTTGACATCAATGTTAAGGCTTAGATGTAAATTTGGTCAGTCTTTAGAACATTATTATTATGACAAAATGGCACTTATAAATAAATGTGAGATAACTGGTAATAAAGCAGTTGGCTGTCTTATACACGGTATTGACGACAAATTTGTACGAATGGCAGCAGGAGCCTGCATGTTTAATGAACCGGAACAAATCCTTAATTACTTGCGTACCGTGTCCCAACACGACAATAATACAGCTACTTCCAACTTCCGTAACCGGAATAATGCGCCACCTAAAAATTCCAATAAGGTTTCTAATGAGCAAACAAGAACCAGTACAAATGATAACATTCGATGTTATAATTGCAATGAGCTAGGGCACATAAGTTTAAAGTGTAACAAACCCATTAAACGATGTAACTTTTGTTTTAAATTGGGACATGAAACTAAAGACTGTCGTAGAAGAAATGCAAATAACAATGACTATTTAATTAAAACGAATACCGATACAGAACAAAATAAAACTATCTTGTGCATTACTAATAATGAATCCGCAAATTCAAAATATTACAAAGATGTCAGAATAAACAACGTTATCCTACAAGGATACGTTGACCTCGGTAGTAAATGTACTCTTGTAAGAGAATCAAATGCAAAACTAATAGTACATGATTGGGATATCGAAAATTTACCCATTTTACAGGGATTCGGAAATTCCGCTGTAAAGCCACTAGGAAAGTTTACAGCAATTTTAGAAATTGGCTCTGTTAAAGCTGAAACGGAAGTTCTAGTTGTAAATGATAATTATTTACAGACAGCAATTTTAGTAGGGCAGTCTTTTACGGAAAAACCAAACGTTATTATTTTAAAAACAACGGATGAACTAGTATTTATGCATACACCAGATTTTGATGATAATGTGTTTAAGACTAAAGTATACGCAGATACTGATAAAGTGATAAAACCTAAATCTGTGATGCCAATAGTTGCTATTACGAATGACGCGTATAGTGGTGGCTTGTGGGTACAATACAGTCTTCGGATTTTACCGCAGAATGAATATGCTGTTTTGTCTGGGGTTTTTGAGTTTGAAGCAGGTAAAGGATATTTAATGATAGCAAATTTATCATCTAACGATTTAAAAATTTATAAAGGAACTTTATTAGTTCGGGGTCAACAATACCAAGAAGTAAATAAGGAATATATAGGTTTAACAACGGAAACTAAAAATTATGAAGAGTTACCTTTATCGGATATAAAAATTAGTACGGAAGTATCAGAACAGCAAAAAGTACAGTTATTTGATTTATTAAAGAAGTATAGGGATTGTTTTGCAATGAACTTAGGAGAGTTAGGTAAAACTAATCTAGCAAAAATGGATATTACGCTAACAGACAATAGACCAGTAGTATATAATCCCTATAGAATATCACACAGTGAGCGTGATCACCTAAATAAAATGATTGAAGAATTATTATTGAACGGTATAATACGCGAAAGCAGTTCGGATTATTCGAGTCCTGTTATCTTAGTGAGTAAGAAAAATGGGGATAAACGGCTATGTATCGATTATAGGGCTCTAAATAGAAAAACGTTAAAAGATAAATATCCGTTGCCTCGCATCGAAGACCAACTAGACAGACTAGGGGGCAACAAGTTCTTCATAAGCCTTGATCTCACTTCAGGATATTACCAGGTGCCAATGAGTGAGGCCAGTAAGCGATTTACTGCGTTTGTAACACCGGATGGTTTGTATGAGTTTGAAAGAATGCCCTTTGGACTTGCCAATGCACCTAGTGTTTTTCAAAGGACTATTAACTGTATGCTTAGGGGTAAGCAAAATTTGGCGTTGGCTTATATGGACGATTTATTGTTGACATCACGTTCAATTGAAGAAGGTTTAGATAAGCTGGAAAAGGTTTTTCAATTATTAAGGTCTGCTCATCTAACATTAAATCTTAAAAAGTGCGATTTCTTTCAGACTCGTATAAATTATTTGGGCTACGAGATTAATTCCGACGGCATCCGACCCGGGGCAGTCAAAATTCAAGCTGTAGTGGATTTCCCTTTACCTAAAAATGTTCACGAGGTTCGACAATTTGTTGGCCTTACAAGTTATTTCCGACGGTTTATTCAAAATTATTCTATGATAGCAAAACCTCTAACGATTCTAACAAAGAAAAATGTTTCTTGGTGTTTTAACGAACCTCAAATAAAAGCATTTAATGAATTAAAAAGTAAATTAACCACTCGACCTGTTTTGGCATTATATGACCCAGAGGCTGAATTAGAAATTCACACTGACGCTAGTAAAATTGGTATAGGAGCAATCTTGCTACAACAACGGGCGAATTCAGATAAAGTATTCCATCCTATAGCTTATTATAGCCGTCAAACGACACCAGACGAAAGCAAACTACACTCGTATGAGTTAGAAACTTTAGCGGTAATTTGTGCTTTGAATAGGTTTAGAGTTTATGTTTTGGGTAAATCGTTTAAAGTTGTTACTGATTGTGCCGCTATACGCAGCACAATGACAAAAAAAGATTTGATACCGAGAGTAGCGCGTTGGTACATATTAATGCAGGAGTATGATTTTACTGTAGAACATCGCGATGGTAACAAGATGAGTCATGTCGATGCACTGTCACGCAACCCAAGTGACTCTGAATCCAATGGCGTAGTACAGGTGGTTGATGTTTTCACAATAGATGACGATGCGTGGTTGCGCACAGTGCAGGAACAGGATTCAGAAATACAAAGGATAATTAACATTTTGAATGATTCAGAAACAAAAGATATTGTCGAGATTCATAAGAACTATACTGTTAAAAATGGCCGTTTGTACAGAATAACTAATGATAAAAATGAAGTAACTAATTTAAAGTGGGTAGTTCCAAAATCAGTGAGATGGCAAATAGTTCGTATGAATCACGACGATGTCGGTCATTTCGGTTTTGATAAGACTTACAGTAGGATTAATCAGATTTATTGGTTTAAAAAAAATGAGACGTTTTATTAAAAAATATTGTAGTTCGTGCTTAAATTGTGCCCACAATAAGTTGCCAGCTGGAGCTAAAGAAGGGGAGCTTCATCCAATCCCAAAAATTAATAAACCGTTTGATACACTTCATACTGATCACTGCGGTCCCTTTCCAATCAGCAAGAAGAAAAATTGTCATATTTTAGTGATCATTGATGCCTTCACTAAATTTATTTATATAAAGCCAGTAAAAAATGTTAAAAGTAGTACTACTGTGCAGGTATTTACGGAATATTTCTCGCTATTCGGAGTGCCACGTCGTCTGATATCTGATCGCGGCACTAGTTTTACAAGCAAAGAGTTCTCCGATTTTATTAATAAAAGGGGCGTTAAACATATCTTAAATGCGGTTGCCTCTCCCAGGGCCAACGGTCAAGTTGAGAGGTATAATCGGACTATTATTGATGCCATAACGGCTGCTAATCACAATAAACAAGAAAATGAGTGGGACTTGTGTTTACCCCAGATACAGTGGTCTTTGAACAACACAATAAACAAATCCACTGGTCGAACTTCTTCAGAAATGTTGTTTGGAGTTCAAACTACCGGCGTTTCGGATGGTTTTATGAATCCACTTGTCGCGGAATCTCATAACCCGTTAGATCGCGATGAAATTAGATCGGATGCAGACTCGCGAATTCAAATAAGCCAACGACTACAAAAAGAGCGTTTTGATAAGTCTCATAAAAAACCAACTGAGTATAAAGTAGGAGATTTAGTTCGTGTAGAAAAAGATATTCGTACAGACCCTGGACAGAGCCGTAAACTAATACCAAAATGTGTAGGACCGTACAGAATTTCTAAAATAATAGGCAACGATCGTTATGAAATAGAGGACACTCCTATTACTAGAAAAGAAGGTTGCAAACCATATAGGTCGGTTTATGCCGTCGATAGGATACACCCTTGGCTTGTTTTTAATCATGATGCGATATCGAGTGATTCAGAGTAAGAGTCAGCAATAACTATTGTTGTAGTAATATAATTGAGATTGTCAGATTAACAGTGAACGTCAATATTGTGATTTGGTCATGAAATAAAATTAATTTGATAATGAAGTCCCACTTGGACAACATTTCATTTCAACTTAGAGAATTGTAAATAATAAATAATTATCTGTATTTATTAAAGCGATGTCTAATGACCTGTATTTACAGAGAATATTACTGATTAAATGCAAAAGAGTTTAGAAGAATGTTTGTTATTTCTTAATAAATAATGTTGATATGAGATTGAATTAAAGTGAACGGACTTGTTGCAATATACATAAATAAAATATAAGTGAGATGTAGCGATAATGAAGATAGTGATGATTAGTGAGTCTTTACGGGTGTGTATGCCCTTAAATGGTAAATAGAGATAAATTGAGTAACTACAAGTGAGAGTGCTTGTAGTCGATGTTTAGTTATACTAAGAGTGAGTCACTACAAGTGAGAGTGCTTGTAGTCGATGTTTAGTTATAACAAGAGTGTGTCACTACAAGTGAGAGTGCTTGTAGTCGATGTTTAGTTATAAGAGTGAGTCACTACAAGTAAGAGTGTTTGTAGTCGATATTTAGTTATAAGAGTGAGTCACTACAAGTGAGAGTGCTTGTAGTCGATGTTTAGTTATAAGAGTGAGTCACTACAAGTGAGAGTGCTTGTAGTCGATGTTTAGTTATAAGAGTGAGTCACTACAAGTGAGAGTGCTTGTAGTCGATGTTTAGTTATAAGAGTGAGTCACTACAAGTGAGAGTGCTTGTAGTTGATGTTTAGTTATAAGAGTGAGTCACTACAAGTGAGAGTGCTTGTAGTTGATGTTTAGTTATAAGAGTGAGTCACTACAAGTGAGAGTGCTTGTAGTTGATGTTTAGTTATAAGAGTGAGTCACTACAAGTGAGAGTGCTTGTAGTCGATGTTTAGTTATAAGAGTTAGTCATTGAGTTCTTAATTAATAGTAAGATTTTGATGTACCTTTTCATCTTTGTCTCTTTGTTTATTTTTAAATGAGTTCTTCAGTAGGAGTTTGATGTACCTTTTTTTTTTTTATTTTTCTCTGTTTATTTTTTTTTAAACGCGAGGCCGCGTTTGTCGTCAGGATTAGCCGAATGTTAGCATACACAATAATCGACTATTTAACTAATATTATTTGTGGGTTGCAACATTGTCATTTTTTTAACATTGGTATGCTTTTGGATTGTGGCAACCCATAGATAATCCTTGGATGAAAAAACGGCGGGAATAGAAAAAGATTGCATTTTCTCCGCTCAGCTAAAAAGGATGATGAAAGTGGTCTCGCTCGAGTTACAATTACTGTTTTACTGTGTTGAGTCTTGAGTACCAATAAAGTGTTGTATACAAGTGTTCGAGTTTATAATTTTAACAGTTCAGTATGGCAAAATCCATAATTTTTGAAAAAATACCTATATCAAAGGTTACTGAAATCGATTCAGTAGTCAATTATCAACAAATTATTTGCAGCACTTGTGTTTATTCCGTTACGCCTTGTAGATTACCTACCAATTTATTTTTCAAGATTATTTATTATTTATTTTGAAGTAAGTAGAATTTTAGTTCCAAATTTAGCTTCCAAGCCTACATTTGGCCAAGCTAAATTACAAAGTAAACATGACCTTTCAGAATATTTAAATTTCAAATAACGGACGAAAGTTTTGCCTAACAAAACGTTCCTTTCGGTTGTTTTTGAAATTTATATTTTATTCAGCACTAAAGATATTCAAAACGATTCTTTGGGAAGGACAAGGAATATTTGAGTCAATTGATCCCATCTTCGGATGTCAAATACATTTTACGAGTAAGTATGTATCGGGTCGGTGAACATTTGCCGGGTGCAAAAGCTTTTAGTGAATAAGTAATGTGCGTGTGTGTTGAATTGGGTGAAAAAAAACGGCTAAGTGCTAGTCAGACTTGCAAACGAAGGGTTCCGTACCACCGCTTTTTTTATGTATGGGACATCATCTAATGACTCCTCCTGCTCTGGGTGGAGCGGAAGGGAGTGTCAGACTCTTACTGACTAAAACCCACCCGTGTTCCTTTCTTAGCCATTTCGTCTCGCACCACCGCTTAACACTACAATTTTAACACTACATAGTTTAAAAAAAAACTTTAGTAATGAGCAAAAAACACGTTTAGTTTATGGCGACACCCTTTAATTATAAACTTTATTGTATTTTTTAACGCTGTAAAAATTTCAAGTGTATCCTTATTAACAGTACGGTTCAACAGAGACAGAAGACGTCTGTATGTCGCGCTGTCCTTCCGACAGCCTTAGTACCTAATAGGGTCCCGTTGACACCAGTCGTGCACGGAACCCTAAAAATGCTCCCATACTTCCATTATTTGATGTCTATAAGGTTTGAAAGCCTAAAACGTTCGATCTGATCTTCAGTTTTGACCTCTTTTGTTAAGGGATAATTTTGTGATGAAGGTCGCACTGAAAATATCTATTTTTATAACTACACTAGACTTCGTCTGCGTAAAATTTCTTGTTCCCCCGACCATCACCACCTCATTACATCGCATCGCCTGCCCGAGCTACTTCTTCGTTTTGGCTTGGCGTTCTTACTGAATTTTTGCTCGGCCCCTAAGGATCCCAGCGTGATGTAAAAGAGCCTATAATCTTCCTCAAAAATTGAGCTATCAACTGCAAAAAACCCGACTGGTTGGTCCAGAGATTAGCGCGTTCAAGCTTTATTATTAGTAAGTATAGATGTACATTCCACTCACAAGTACAATAAGCTGATTTCTGTTATATTTAAATGAAGAAATGTAATTAACAGGTAAATAAAATTAATCGGGTACCATTTAATTTTGTTACAAAACTATTTAATTACAAATTGTAAAGTGTTTGCATAAAAGAACAGTGGGCGTTTCTAAGATGCTTGTATTCTATAAATAAATTATGAGTTCTCCTTTCATTTTTGTTTTCAATTATGTATTTCTTATAGAATTTTTCTTTTGATTTTATAACATCTCCACGGGTTTTATTATTTATAAACAGAATATAATATATTTATCATAATTTATTTTTGTACTTTCCCTATGTGATCGAATCAGAGATAAAGGGTTCCGTAGAAGAACCAAGGTAACCGACATAGCCCGCAGATTGCCAAACTTAAGTGCCTATGGCCAAGACACATTGCTCGCAGAACAGATGGCCGATGGGGCCGAAAGGTTCTGGAGTGGCGACCGCGTACCAGAAGACGTAGCGTTGGAAGGCCCCCCAATAGATGTGGGATGCAAAGAACCGGTCAAAGTGGCGGTGCTTGGACCTCTTGGGGTCCAGTTGTGGACGTCTTTCGGCTGAAATTACTTAATGAATTATTCATTTGAATTCTTTGCTGTATTGTAAAAGTTTCTGCTGACTTAGAAGTAACATTAAAACGGCTGTTTGTCAGCCTTAAGTCATAAAACTTGAGAAACCTTAATTTGAGTTTTACATCTTTGTTATTTCTTGCAAATAAGAAATGAGCTGACATCTTGACATTAACATTATTATCATCTAAAAGACTTTCTTTAAGAGGACTACATGACCTAAAGCGCGGTCTTTGTCGGACTGCATAGAAAAGAAAGAGAAGCGCGATGCCACAACGCTGGTAATTTATTGCAAAATATGAAGCAATTATCGATTTACGAAAAATCTAGTGTTTGGACAAAAAAACTAAAACTATAGTTTTAGTATGTTGCTTGTAGAATAATCGGACAAAAAATCATAATGATTTTATGTATATTAATATGAATTTTGTTGTAAAAAAAAAGTTTTTAGAGTTATCTTCATGATTTTTTTCTATCGTACCAAATAAGTTGTATTATGTTTTCAACACACTATCTCCCTAGCATTTATTCTGAAGAATATGATGTATTTTTTTGATTTTTTTACTGTAGTCGATCAATATACTTTTATTGTTTCTAAAACTTGCGTTTTTTGCATTTAGGTCCTGTAAGCCCCTTAAGTATATTATTATTCTTAGTTAATACATCAATTCTTATTATAATCAAGCACTTTACTTTATGTAAGTAGGTACCTATATAATTTCATCACCATTGCTCTCAAATCGGTGAAGCAAAACATCGTGAGAAAACCGGAATGTCCTAGAACCAACAATTCGAAGGTGGTAGATTACAGCACACTCCCTTTCGAAGAGTGGAGGCCTATGTCCCAACAGTGGGAACATTATAGGCTGATTATGTATTATAATTTAGTTTTCTATAGCCTCATCATCAGGCTTCTCAAATTATATTTAAACTACATAATATCTTTATCTCATGTTCGAAACAATCGTCTAATATCCTTTCAATGTGAAAATCTCAATAAAAATCCTAACGACGAATGTTAGTATAGTTTCATTGTTTTATTGTATCATCTACTTCTATGAATATGCACCCTCATATCTGGCACTAAAGTACATTATTGTTTACCATTTTAGATGTTCCTTCAGTGGAAATGTTTTACATCTCTTTGAGTGCTTTCTCTAAAAGGATTTGTTCTATTTGTGCCAGTATCGCTGTCTTGTAAATTAAAATGGTCTTTCATCAATGGAGTGGGATGTTTAGGGCTTTTTGTCGATATTTCGGGATGCAGCTGCGTACCAGTATTTTACATGGAGCGACTGCCTATCTGACCTCCACAACCACAGTCACTGGGTAACTCGATACCCCTTAGTAAGACTGATTGTCAGATTTTCGGGCTTCTGACTAACCGTAACGACAGTCAAACATCTACAAATGACAGCCGGGACCAACTGTTTAACGTGCTTTCTTTGACACGGAGGGTGGTCACCCATCCACAAACCGACCTCGGCAAGCGTTGCTTAACCCATAGGTCGACCCGTGCGGCTGTTATTATTTAGCCATGAGCCCCTCATGTGAGTCATGTATCAATGGCTTTCATATAATATTTGTACAGACGTTTATTCCCAGACAAAAGACGTATACCTACGTATCATGTAACATTAAGAGTCCCTATCAATTTCGCTGTCTAAAAACAGAAAATTCAATTTTTTTCAGCGCAATTTACTCAGTATCCTTAAGTTATCTACTTTTTTTTTAAATACACAGTTATTTATCACCTATTTATCTAGTAAGTCTACAAAATAAAATTTTGATAACTACTTAATGTAAATTAAGAAAAATAAAAATCTAACACACGTTTTTACGTAAACCCGAAACACCATGTTTTTCAATTGCTTTTTTAGCTTACTGGTAGCAAATAACAATCTGAAAAAAAAACAAAATATTGGGCACATAGTATATTAGTAAGTCTACAATTTATTTTTTTAAAGTTTAATGTATTAGTACTTGTAAAAAAATGTTGACTACGCTGAAAAACTCCAATAAAATCATGTGCAAAACCGTCGTCTATGTGTAAGAATTTATTGAAAATAACAATAAGTGTTAAATATTTTAAAAGTTGAGATGTTTATCTACCAAACTCAATTTTTATATTTTAATTTAAACTACTTATTTAATTGTAGTAAAATATTTAAATAATGCCTTATAAACCGATGCGCTCGCTCGATGCATTCAGTCGCGCCCGAGGGCTTCTCGACGACGGACCTGTGTCGCCTGTGACGTTCGCCGCTCCCGACGTAACTAGCGAATCGCGCGTGATTTTGTACTACGCCTGACAAGTTTTGAGACTCTAAGTATATTTATTTTTTTATTTTAATAGTGTGACTTATTAATGTTTTTTATTGTACTATTAGTAATATGGTGAATGTATTTTTAGAAAATGGGTCGAAAAAGTGAACTTTATTATCATGGAAAAATCAATGGTAAAAAGAATAAAGTTGCAAAAACACGAAAGGCACGTGCAGTTCTTAGGTAAATAATAATTGTTGCAATCACCTTAATTAAGAAAATTGTAATAATTTACTATTATTTATATAGTCTAAAAATATTTTAATTGTATTTTAGAGAATTACATGGGCAGAAATCTAACAAAAATCAAATATATACCTTGTATACGTTGGTCACACTTTGTAATTTGCTTTTACTATAGTGAATACTACGGTTAAAATATTTTTATTTCAACGATATTTGTATTTAGGGGACCTAAACATAACATGTCATAATCACAATAAAATCCATCCAGTATTACGGAATCTTAGTAAGTAAAAACTATGGAGTGCTAATAATAGCGGTTCCGGACCAAGATTATTTGTTCCCGTTTCATCGTACGCTTCAACGCACACTACGATTATCAGCTATAGTTCGAACGCACACAGACACATTGCGCTCTTATAATACCTAATCTAGTAGCGCGCAGAAATTGATAGGGACTCTTAAATTTCTACCTGAATTTCAGTGTACTTCAGTTCAGTGTCTTTTATACTATTTAATACTGCCTTATTTCATATTGTATGTTAAAATAAGGAAATGTATTCTGTTTTTTTTTCTCTCATTTCCATAGTCCATACAGATGTGATCTCCTAATTTATTACTTCCTATAAAATTGTGTGGTCTAGTTAATAGTCATAAATTTTAGTCTCAACATATTTTTGGGCTATTTTTCTGTAACTCATAACTACGAGTAATTGTTACTAAGTTTATTTATTACACGGTTTATAAATATAGGATGTTAGCCATATAATTGCAAATAGTTAAGAAGTTGAGATGGAAGAGGGGCTCGTGGCTAAATAGTAACAGCCGCACGGGTCGATCTTCAAGTTTAAGCAACGATTGCCGCAGTCGGTCCGTGGATGGGTGAGCACGTGGTGTGAGCACCCATTAGATGCATATCTAGACCCGCCGTGCCTCGGAAAGCGCTTTAAGTAATTGGTCCTGGCTGATATTAAATATCAGCCAGGACCAATTACTTAAAGATTGTCAAAGATCTACAAATTTTGTAGATCTTTGACAATCGTTACTAGTAGTCAGAAGCCCAAAAGTTTGACAACCAGTCTTAGCAAGGGGTATCCTGTATCCAGTAACGGGTTGTTGAGGTCAGATAGGCAGTCGCTACCAGTGGTGAAGGTACCATACAACTCGATTCCCACCGGCTTCCCTTCGAAAATTCAGAACATAACCACTCTATAGTAAATTCATCTTTGTAATTTTCTATTGGCAATTTTTTCTGCTCCGGCCTACCTGTGTCATAAATTCACCCTTCGCCACTGGTCGCTACATATAAAATAGTGGGGTATTCAGCTGAATACTAGACTGGAAGCCGACCCCAATATAGTTGGGAAAAGGCTAGGCAGATGATAAATAAATTATGAAGTTGAGATAGATATAAAGTTACTAGCAGCGCCCCGCGGTTTCATCCGCATAAGTCTCGATCCCGTGGGAATGTCGGGATAAAAATTTTCCTACGTCTTTTCCCGGGACTCACTCTATACCAAATTTAATCTAAATCGGTTCAGCGGTTTAAGCGTGAAGAGGTAACAGACAGACACACTTTCGCATTTATAATATTAGTTTGGATTGTTATGTATCTACAGCGAATGAAACTAAGTTTGGCACATTTCCATTTCATTGAAAATAATACAAAAATTCTACAATGTTGTTAAAAAAACTTCGAAATCGATTTTATGTTTCAGTCTTTCAGGATTAACAAATTCAAAACATTTTCGTAAACACAGCTCTTACTTGTTACAAAAGTTACCACAAGGTTATTTTGTCAACTTTGAACTCGTCGTAAAAAACGAACTTCGGCGATAAACGGACCATTAAAATCGCTTCAGTAGTTTTCAAGATTTACACTTAAAGGGGGACTTTGTTACCGTACCTCTTTGGTGGGTCTTATAACTCAGAGACTATAAATAGTATCTTAATTTGAAGGTCAACAAGTCAGCAAGTTTGTATCTATTTAGGTACAAATTTGTCATGTATATCGACATGTGCCTAGTTATAACTGGCACCGACTGGACAGGTCCACTCCAACTTGTATTGTTCTCTCAAAAAGCCTGACCAAGAATATGTCTAGACTTTAAAAGAGACTGTGACCTCTGAGTTTGTTTCGGTCTTTCTTCTCAGAGTAGTCAGTTAAGAAACACAGATAACATAAACAATATGACGTGTAAAACTGTTTTTTTTTAAACTAATTTACAGAAATGAATATCATTTACTTATATGCTTTGTTGTTGTTTGAATCGTTCTCAGCATACGCTTTTCAATGAATAGGTATCCAAGTTTACCCACCACTGCAGATGTTCCTAGAACTATAAGTACATAATGAGATGAGAGGTAGAAAGGACGGCGTCACAGCACACGATTCATGTACAATTTCATCAAGGCAAACTCAAGATGCTATATCTAGACTTCGACAAAATACAGCATGTATGTATCAGAAAGGTGTAGTCAAAAAAGGTTAACTCGAGAAAAAATAATCATCCGTCCAATACATTCGAAATTGGTCCTATGGAGAAAGTTGTTGTTGTACCAGACCCTGGCCCCCAGCAATCAGTAATCTGATCCACAATATCCACCGTTAGGACATCCATGTAAATCAAAACAAGGATATTTCAGAAACGCCACGGGTTTCTGTCATGTATAACGTGACGTCATGTTAGTATCAACCAGCTGTGACGTTTACAGTTCGGTGTAACGTCAATACAGACCGTTGACGTTGTCGCAGTGAACATTCACGACAGGATGATTTCTGGCCCACAAATGGAATTGTGACGGATCGTGCACTGTTTCGTGGATGTGATTTAGATTAATGCGGATTATTGTATCTACGTAATTACTTAGTTTACGTTGAGAGTGTTATAGTAATTAGTACTATTTGTGTGTATTTGTAGTACGGGCTTTGTCTGTTTCTTAGTTTCTGATGTGAATGTAGTCAATCATTGAATGTAGCTTAAGCTCGTATCCAAGAATATCCGAATTGCTTTTATGGTCAATCCCCACTGAAAGAGCAGCGGCCGGCAGCGGCCGTTATCCATGGTCGTTTGAAGGCAAAGGAGGGGCAGCCCGGCGCCGCGAGGCTGCACGAGCCTTCTAAAAAGAGGAAAGTCACTTGCTCTTACGGCCGCTGCGCGCCGCTGCTCTTTCAGTGGGAATGGGTTTGAATAGTAATTTTGAAATTAAATTATTCTGTAATTGTGAGGAAATATGTAGGTACCTACGAAGCTTTAATTGTCATTAACACGGCCGTAGAATTTATTGGTCTTGCAATAAAATGCTATCATTCAGATGTGATTCATTGCATTGTTGCAAGCAGGGTTCGTAAAAATCCGATATTTTATATTAAATATCAAAATATACCATATTTGATATATATCCGATATAATTATGGGATATAATTATATCGTGTGTAAAAAAGATACGATTTTCATTCCGTAAGTGGTTTGTATATGTTTTAGTTAAAAACATATAAATTGAAATAATACCTATCGCGATATATATCATGATATATTTCAGCGAAACCTAATTTCTATGCACGATATCATCCTATTCCCTTTAGCAAAACATATCAAGGAGCAAATTGAGCAGGTAATTCCAATTCCCACGTTAGAGGAAACATGTGTAATAGCTTTGTAATTCAAATGATTCATATTC
Organism: Hydraecia micacea; assembly: GCA_914767645.1. Taxonomy (NCBI): domain Eukaryota; kingdom Metazoa; phylum Arthropoda; class Insecta; order Lepidoptera; family Noctuidae; genus Hydraecia; species Hydraecia micacea. The sequence goes on from OU611785.1 coordinate 5,680,146, forward strand.
CTAACAAAGTTACAATATTACTCTAAACATTGACAGGTTACACAATTACTAAGTACGAGGCAAAGTTACTAAGGTTAGTACTTAGTTGATGAAGTTACAAATTCACTTTGTGTTCTTAGGGTTTTGCTGCGATAGTTCTGTTAAGTAAATTCTATTATTAGAATAAGTCTTCCTACAGCTGGAAGCAAGATTTGTTTTTCTTGTTTTTGTTTTTTTTTTTGTATGGATGGGAAATCATCAAATGCCAGGCGTAAGGGAGTCTGACACTCTTACTGACTAAAACCCACCCGTGTTCCTCCCTTAGCCCTTTATGTTCCGGGGTAGCGGTAACCCTTTCGGACAATCCCGCTACCCCGGCAGGCTCGGCCCTAACGGGCCCCTTCTTTTATGCTGACATCTCATTGAGGCGCGCGTGGAACACATACGCGCCGTCCGGCACGGGCCTGGTCCTGATCGGACGGTGAGCTACCCATTACTCGTTATTGTTTTTGCTTTTAATAAATTGTTAGTAAAATAATAAAAGTGTATAAATCTAGTAGAAGATCGATGATTGATGTAGTAGATCTACTCGTATATCTCTCTAGTTAGAGACAGAGAGCATCATAAGTTCTTTAGAATTAAATGCAAATGAGTTACTTGCAAATCTTTGATTTAATAACCACGCTATAAAATAGCTATGAAAATATCTAACTTTTCTGAAGCATAACTTTCTTCTGACTCAACAGAATTAAATGGATCCACTTATTTTTCAGTTTATACTGTATTCTCTCGAGCTGTAATTAATGCACGCTAAACTTTCATTTAACTTAAATATAAAGGTGCGCTTACATGGGTACCTTTAGGGGTGTTGCAAGTATGACGTTACTACAATACCGATCAATTTACGGCAAATCCGAAATTGTGGCAATTGTTGCTAAAGATGTAACCACCATTGGAGTAATATGGAGCAATATGGCTATGACAAAGTCAAAGTCGAATAATTTAATTATAGTAGGTCAAAATGGTCAATAAAATGCACTTATGAATGTCGACATTACAAGAAAATAGGATTTGAAACTCCCCTTCTAAATGGTAGTTTCGTATGGGCAAGAATTGCCGAAACAGGTTAGACAATTTATGACAATTAAAAAAGATTGTTCTACTTATTTTACCAACCTCCAGCTATTTGGCTGGGTATGATTGCTGAAAAAGTGGTGGAAGCCGAACCCAACATAGTTGGTAAAGGCTAAGCAGATTGATATTGATCGTTGAAAAAGTGGTCCGTGTAAGCACAGCTTAAGAAAGATAGATAATTAGCATCACATCAAGTCGCTGCATCTTGAACATTATAGCCTTTAAAGTTTACGATGCGTTGCCTCCCGACTCTTTGTCAGCATGTACAAGTTTATTATCATTACAACATGCAGCCATGTTACTTAGCAGAATGATTGTTCCTGCCTGGCTCTGCTTAAGGTGAATGCGCAGTGGTAGACCGCGAAATTCAAATTTTCTTACGTTTTTTGCAATTTGCAGGCCAGTGTCAGGTTGTATCTTGATCAAAATTTGATTCGCGACAATAACAAGTACGTATTTATAGAATTATAATCATTAGAATAATTAATACATCTTTCTAAGTTAGATTTATACCACTAAGCAGTTTTCCATAAGAGATTTGTTGTCGTGGTACAAATCTAACTTAGAAAGATGTATTAATGATTCGAATGATTATAATTCAGTAAATACGTACTTGTTATAGTCGCGAATCAACTTTTCATCAAAATACAACCTGACACTGATCTGAAAATTGCGAAAAACGTAAGAAAATTTGAATTTCGCGGGCTACCCTGGCACTTCCCCCTTAAGAGGACTACATGACCTAAAGCGCGGTCTTTGTCGGACTGCATAGAAAAGAAAGAGAAGCGCGATGCCACAATGCTGGTAATTTATTGCAAAATATGAAGCAATTATCGATTTACGAAGAATCTAGTGTTTGGACAAAAAAACTAAAACACTATAGTTTTAGTATGTTGCTTGTAGAATAATTTGACAAAAAATCATAATGATTGTATGTATATTAGTATGAATTTTGTTGTAAAAAAAAAGTTTTTAGAGGTATCTTCATGATTTTTTTCTATCGTACCAAATAAGTTGTATTATGTTTTCAACACACTATCTTCCTAGCATTTATCCTGAAGAATATCATATTTTTTTTTGAGTTTTTTTACTGTAGTTTATCATATACTTTTATTGTTTCTAAAACTTGCGTTTTTTGTGTTTAGGTCCTGTAAGCCCCTTAAGAAAGTCATCATATTTTAGAGGACAAAACTTTCAGTAAAAATGCTTCGTATATTAATTGATTTTGTATAGTTTGTAATTCCGAAGGTTAATGTTCTATTATTGACTTTATTACTGTCGACATCCTTATTATTGACATCTTTGTATTATTGACATCACTATATTTTTGACATACATATTTGTATTATAGACAGTAATTAATTTTAATCGTGATTTGTATTAATTAATAATTTTGCTTTTTATTAAATTTAACTATTCGTGTAATGTAAATAATTTTGCATGCCGTAAGGTAAAGCGTATTGGGACTCTCCACAAAATAACCATATTATATGTATACCTACAGTTTTGGCAAATAAATGATTTCTATTTCTATTGTGATTCACAAGAGGCATAACATGTATTTGCTTTCTTTGCATTTTTGCGTCATTAATGCAGTGTATTCGGTTATACATTCTTTATGGGATACTTAATCAGATAAATAAACCAATTTTACCATACAACCACTACACTCCCTTGATGAATTTCCCTCGTTTACGTAATGTACTCTTTAGCTAGTATCTGATTCCATAACGTTCATTACCGACTTCGAATTAGCGAAGAAACTTTTCGTCGGATAACAAAAAAAGAAAATCTGCCGTTTCATAGAAAAGTGGTAAATTTTTTTTTTTTTATAACCGACGAAAAATTTCAACGCAAAGATTCAGTATCATGTACTGAATGAGTCCATGTTAACAAGATGCACGTCGATGCTGTCATCTTATATAGTCGAAATTGTGATTTCCGTCAAAGCGTATTTCATTTCATCACCATCAACTCACATTAAAGCTTTTTACTGTTGAAAATGAGCGCAAAACGGTCCAAATTTCGGAATATAAATCTGTTCTATGAAAACCCGTCTACCTAGATGCACATTTAGAAATTAATTCAGCAAAACAATAGTATAATTTGTGTTGCTTTCAAGCACAAAGGTGCAGTGATTTAGAATCTCAAGAAATTATCTGCAGTGCTTATTTATTGGTTAAATTATTCGAATAATTTAATGTATACCTATTAAATTTAAAATGGGAATGATAATGATGAATAACGAGGCACTTATAAACATTTAACTGTTAAAAACAGCAGCGGAATACCGTTCCCTTTGTTGGCGTGGCTATAAAATTAAATAATTTATCACCTTGCTGAATCTCGTCCGAAATCTTGGAAACTCTTTCTAAAGACAGTAGACATTTTAATAGTCCACTTTTAATTAAATTTTTTCGTAAACTTTGATCAGGTGCGTAACAGTCTTAACCGGTGGTGTGCGTGTATGACCTGCGGGGCAATTGCGTAACATATTATCAATCGGAATCGGTTTCATTTTGACAGTTCAACAACATTCATTGCGTCATTTACGTGTTGAGCAGACAAATTTTTCGAACTTATGAAGCAATGGATTAGCAATTTGCTTCAAAATGATTCAGATTTCGATTGATAGTGTGTTACGCAATTAGGGTGCAGATGTATGAACGTAAACGATCCTAGTAGGCGGGATTCCGTAATTTCTGCTCCCATGGGAAGAATTCGTGAGTTTATAAATGTATGTTTTAGTAAAGTTTGCTGCAAAAAGTTTTTACTATCGTAGAAACATCGTCCAATCTTTTAGTGCTTTGCCTTCTACTCGATATTACTCCCAATAAAAAGCTATGGGTTCGATCTATATGGTTCATTACATACTAGAGTTCCTTGCCCGCGCCAATTCAAATAGAGTTATTCTTAGGGTTAATAAAAACGTTCATAACTCCCATTTATGGTTGCGTATGCGGTGATTAAGTAACCAATATAGACGCTATAAATTTATTTGTATAGGTAAGTTACCGCTTCTGTACTCGGTGGCCCGGTATTTTAGTTAAGAGTTTCTTGTGTAAGTTCCGGTATGTTTGACTTTTAGCTTGTTTCCCGTTATACCTAGTTAAACGTCCTTCTCCCTAATTTTGTCAAGACAAAATCAACAAAATAAAAACAACAACGAAGTTAAAATCAACTGCCGATTGGCAGTTGTTTGTTGAAGTTATCTGAACAACATTCAAGTGTAGAAATGTATGAAAATATCATCAAGTTTTTGGCAACTCATAACTCATAGTGGGCGACGGGCGTGCCTAATTGATAAATTAGTGTATCTTCATACCTATCGCAAACTAAATTTCAATCTTTGCGTTTCAGTTTACATAAAACCTCACACATAATTTATATTCACACGGTGGTTTCTTTATTCCATACATCGGATTTCTAAAATAATATTTGAGCATAGCAAAATAAATATTGGATTCGCCGAGTTAAAGCGTGCATTTTGCATGATAACCTTTTACGTAGAAAACTGTAGGAATTCTATTAAAATATGCAAATATACGACGAATATGTTTACCTCTGACAAACTCTCCAGTTCGGTAGGTCCAACTTCGAGAAAGAGGTCAATCGTCGAATCCGACTCGGCTGGGCAGCGTTCGGGAAGCTACGCAATATCTTCTCATCCCACATACCGCAGTGTCTCAAGAAGAAAGTTTTTGACCAGTGCGTGTTACCAGTAATGACCTATGGCACTGAAACGTGGTCGCTCACAATGGGCTTTATTAGAAGGCTGAAAGTCACCCAAAGGGCAATGGAGAGGGCTATGCTTGGAGTTTCCCTGCGTGATCGAATCAGAAATGAAGGGATCCGCAGAAAAACTAAGGTAACCGACATAGCCCGGTATGTCGGTTACCTTAGTTTTTCTGCCACTTGGCAGTGGGCAGGGCACATTGCTCGCAGAACAGATGGCCGATGGGGCTGAAAGGTTCTGGAGTGGCGACCGCGTACCGGAAGACGTAGCGTTGGAAGGCCTCCCACAAGGTGGACCGACGACCTTGTGAAGGCTGAAGAAACCCGTTCTATGCGAGAAGCACAGAACCTGTCGAAGTGGAGGTGCTTATGTCCAGCAGTGGATGTCTTTCGGCTGAAATGATGATGCAAATATATTTTATTAATCGAAACCTCATCGAATCAGGTGTTTGTCGACAACTGGTCTCGATTGCCGTTAAATTGACAAGCTATAATGAAAAAACTTTTCGGTAACGAAGTTTTAAAAGACGTTTACATTTTGCTTTTTGTTAAAACTTTGTCGCCGGCACCGTTCTGACTTTGATTTAAACATGATTATAATATGGCAGAAAGTTTAACAGACGATCAAGGTTTTTGTAGAAAATGATGCTGATATTTTAGTTTTTTTTTCTGTTTTCATATCTTTCTATAGTATCCGGAAATGTAAGACCGTTAGTTGTAAGAACGACTAGTTGCGCAAACTTAGTTATTCATTGATAGTTTCACGTGTGAATAGATAAATAATTTACCCGTGAAACCATCAATGAATAATCAAGTTTGCACAACTAGTCTCGTTGTTAAATTCGGCTTTAGAGAAGCGAAAACCTCCGTTTCATCTGAATTTATCAATTTTAATATAAGCACGTAACGTAACATTATTAAAACGTTCCTTTGTATAATGGAAACCCTCTCCTTTACTAACTGCCTAATTGTCTGGGTTAAATTAAACGAGGTTTTCGATAAAAGAACAGTTGTATATTGGAAAGCAGTATAAATACAAAAGCGACACACGTGAGCTATGCAATGGTGGACGTGCAAAAGGGAAGAGCGAGATAGCACGAGTTGGCTATATGACAGTTACCACAGATTAGATTAGAGCATTCTAATGTCATGCAAACAAGGCTACAGATTTACAAGGCTTTATTCTAACACAAAAACTACATACCTACTCAACTGCGATCTGCATCCTAATTGCGTAACACACTGTCAATCACAATCTGAATCATTTTGAAGGATATAGCTAATCCATTGCTTCATATGTCCGAAAAAATTGTCTGTTCAACTACGTAAATGACACAATGAATGTTGTTGAACCGTCAAAATTAAAGCCATTGCTACTGATAGTGCAGCAGTGCTGTGAGCAGTGGTGGCCCAGTAGCAATGGCCCCGACCTACGAGTTGTAGGTCGTAGGTTTGAATCCAGACAACCGCTTTACTTTGTGTAAATTATTTCATCACCACTGCTTTCAAAACAGTGAAGGAAATCATCGTGAAGAAACCGGTATGTCCTAGAATCAAAAATTCCATTATATGTGACATTTACCAACCCGTACTGGGCCTGCGTGGTAGATTATAGCCCACTCACTCTCAGGCTTGTGTCCCAGCAGTAGGAATAATACAGGGTGTCCAGTAAATAGTACGACATATTGCAAGGGGTGATGGCTTGGATCAATACCTACCAAAACAACACAATATATGTTCCGCAAAATGTAACTTTTTTTTTCACCACTGTAGGTTAAAGTTAAGCCATAAGAAAATTGTTCTGCGAAAATTTATACAAAAATAGTATTTCTTGAAAACATTCTTGTTTTTGATAGAAAAAAGAATTTTCATTGAGTAGAGTAACTATTCACGAATAATTTCATGTAAAAAAAAAAACAAGAAAAGGAATTTTTCATTACGAGATGCTTAAAAATTTGTTTCAAGGTAGAGATTTTTCGATATTTCGGAAAATTTTGTGTAACTGTAAATCCGTAACATTTTGCGGAACATATATTGTGTTGTTTTGGTAGGTATTAACCCAGGCTATCACCCCCTGCAATATATCGTACGAATTACTGGACACCCTGTATAGACTGGTTATGCTACTGATAGTGTATTATGCAACTACCCCGCTGTTTTCGTTTGAACGACTAATTTCAAGTTACCTTACTTTCTACTTGATAAATTGGCGAAGGCAATTTGACATAAAACTTCCGCACTTCACCAACTTCCCAAATAAGCTTGCTTGAAGAAGGACATACTGCCAAAACAGAGATGGCTGTTATGCAAAGTACAAAAAAAACATCTATAGTATATAGAATACGTAGGTATAGTCAACAAAAGAGATAAGTATGCAGGATCGTCGGATATAGTTGAAGTTTAGTAAGAAACCGATGGATGTTGTCAACTGAAATTTAATTTGATAAATGAGCCGTGTGTTCTCTATTAATAAAATTAAATTTTATTCGAGAACATCCATCCGTTTCTTACTTAACTTCTACTATATCCGACGATCCTGGATACTTACCTCTTTTGTTGTCTGTACGTTAGTACGTACTCCAGAGCACGATACATCAAGCTGAATACCCGTGTGATGTCAGATGTCGATATGTTTTTGCCGACAGTTTTTATAGGAGCGGCCTTTATATTTTTATAGGTTTATCTAGAGAAATGTAAACATTTCACTTTTATGTTTCCTTTCGTTTATAGACGTTGGGCTGTATGGGTGATGTTTATTGATGTAAATTGTTTTATAATATATATAAGGGTCTTCTGTGACGGCCTGGATTCCGCGTTGACGGTTGACCTTGTGTATCTCAGCCGTGTGTTTGATTTTATTTTAAAATTTTCTACTGATAGTCCTGTGAACAGTCATCAAAAGAGATAAGTATGCAGGATCGTCGGAAATAGTTGAAGTTTAGTAAGAAACCGATGAATGCTGTTGACTGAAATTTAATTTGATAAATGAGCTGTTTGTTTTCTATTAATAACATTAAATTTTATTCGAGAACATCCATCGGTTTCTTACTAAACTTTATCCGACGATCCTGCATACTTATCTCTTTTGTTGATTGTACCATCATATCGATTACACTGAAGGTGTAATCTGTACTTCCCTAGGGTTGAAATAAACGCTCATTAATTTATGTTTTCACATGAAAGGACTCTTGGTAAACAAAACAGGCAGGAAGAAAAATAGGTTTATTTGTCACAGAAACACGTGTAAGTATACAAAAAGATGAAACGAGGAAATTATATAACAAACAAGTATTGTTTTATTAAATCCATTATAAAACATAACACTGCTGTTACGTCTCCCAAAGTAATCCTATCCCTTACTCGTCATTTTCTAAATAATGGTTTGTAATTATAAAATATTTTATGGAGCTATGATATTACGACTCGTATAAGGACCGCAATTTTCAGTTTACTTCCAATCGTAAAATATACTTTATACCCTGTTGAGGAATAAAACGCTCATAATGTTACGATTTACTAACAATGGTTGTAAAACATAAAACGGTAAGTGAACTGATGTATTGAACATGATAGTATGATGTTTGAATATTCAGCGGGAAAAAAAATATCCCGTTACGATGTAAAATATTCTTTGCGTTATTTTTGGTAGCCTACGTCGGATAGGGCCCACGTCTGTCATTGTGAGCTTTCACGGTTTTAAATAGCTACCTATTTTCTATGGTGACTTACGTAGCGCAGTGAGCCTCATTTGTAATCATCATACACAGTAAAATCACAAGGTTCTACCGTCCTTGACACCAAGGATCACTTTCTACCCCCCCCTCCCCCCCCCAAATATCTCAGACCCAATTACATTCCCCGTCAACTTAATAAACCTTTTCATAAAATACTGCTAACATTACCATCACCTTCAAAACCTCATTCACGATTCCATTATGAAATTCTCCAAACGGCTCATTACCGGCGTCTGTCAGCTTGAAAATCAGGATCTAGTAGAAAATTGATGCTTTCACCCGCTTCGCCGAGTTCCTGCCAGAGTTTCATAAAGCCTTGTACGCACTAGGCAACAATTGCCTCCCGACATTGTATCGAGACACAATCACATAAAGTCCAACAATGTTTCGGGACATATTATCTCGAAACGCAAATTTGGTCATTGTCACGGGACTTCTGGGTGCAGACCTGCTCAGCAATATGACTAGTAAAATAATGCGGGCATGTGATGCGGAGGAATGATGAAAATGTCGTGAGGAAAGTTTTGAGTACGAATGTCGGCCAAAAAAACGATGGATGGACTGTGTGAAAGATGATATGGCTAGAAAGGGGGTGACTACCGAGATGACGACCAATAGGAAGTATGGAAGAAAAATAAATCTTGCACTGATCCTTCTTCCTAAGATATCACGACAATAATATGGACGGTTGTCTCGGAACAATCATGGCGACGGAAACATGTCTCGCAACGTCTCTCCAAGTGTGTACCAGGCTTAAGAACGTCGTTACTTCAACATTTTGGTGAAACCTTAAAAAGACAAATGGGTATCTCATTACTATCGCCACTCCTTGCCTCCTTGGTTATATGAAATTCTTAAAGTGACGCCTTAAGAAGCCATATTAGTGCTCTCAATCTACCGAAGGATTACGGTTTCGTTGCAAGTTGCAACGTTGCGGTTGGGGTGAAATTAATACGTGTCTTAGGGCAATCTTGCGGGCCCTGTAGTAAGGTAATACTGTAGACGAAGTAAATTATCCTAGACGCTTGAATATTGTCTGAAGTTTTGTTCGGATATTTCAATGAAATTATGAACATAGCCGGGTAAAGTAATTTGAATAATATTAGGTACAATCATAGATATGTGGGTACGATACACTTTTTTTTTTTTGTGGATGGGAAATCATCAAAAGAGGGGTCTTTTTTTTTCTGACACTCCCGGGGGAGGGGTCCCGCTCTGGATAGAGCGGAAGGGAGTGTCAGACTCTTACTGACTAAAACCCATCCGTGTTCCTTCCTTAGCCCTTTATGTTCCGGAGTAGCGGTAACCCTTTCGGACAATCCCGCTACCCCGGCAGGCTACGACCCTGACGGGCCCCTTCTTTTATGCTGACATGTCTTTGAGGCGCGCGTGGAACACATACGCGCCGTCCGGCACGGGCCTGTTCCTGATCGGACGGTGAGCTACCCATTACTCTCCGTCCGCAGGCCCGCGCCTACGGTGGCCGGGAGTCATCACGCGGCTTCCGACGCCCGGAACGTCTCCCGCGGCGGCTGGGATGTGAAGCTCTCTCTCTCAGCCATCCCGCCACCTCCTTCGCTAGCATGACTGCTTCGCAGAAGGCGATCTCGCTCCGGACCATGGCTTGAACCAAGGCCGGACGCGAGAGGTCGCCGCCTCTGCCGATCGACTTTACGAGGACACGGCGGTGCTCCGCCCAAGCGGAGCAGACCTCCACCGTATGCACCACCGTGTCCTCTGGGCGATCCTCGCAATGGTGACACCCGGGCGTCTCCTCAGCCTGATGATGTGAAGGCACCTCCCGAAACATCCGTGTCTAATTAACAAAAGGTTTTAATAAAAGATAAAGAGCTAGGTCAGTCTTTTTTTTTCGTATACCTTGTTTCGAACAAGGACTCTTGAAACAAGAGGCAAATTGACCTACAAAAATATTCATACAGCCGCACACATATGGCCATTTTGCGGTCCACGATATCTCCCCAAAAATTGTTTGTTCTTGCTTAGTTCGTGACGACCTACATTTCTGCACAACATGATATGAAACCAAAACTTCACGAGCCAAACAACTGTCGAAAATCTTCTCTTAAAAATAAATATTTTTATTCCGCTGGCTTCAAATTATGTATGTATAATTTTTTTGTTAAATAAGTCGTAAAATTCTGGATATGAATATTTAGCATGAGTCTAAACAAAATGTTGTAACATTAAAATTTGAATTTTTTATCTTTATTCAAACCAGGCTGTAATGGCAGTATAACAACTTAGGTCCAACGTTTTCATTTAAAACAACGACGAGCCAGTCTTTTTAAAAATGACCCAATTTGCTATTGTGTGGAATATTTTGTTATGCGTGCTTGATTAAAAGAGAACAAAAAACACTTTATTTTTACCTTAAAAGTACACTGACCAAACTTAGTGCGTCTATAACAAAACATTAACAAAATCGATAACTTTTACCGTAAAATAAAGTAACATTTTTGTACTGAAAAACTTTTAAAGAAAGTGACGATGATGTGGAAAATATCTCCACTTATCTCGCTTAATTATCGAATTGCATTGAAATTATAAGCTAATTTGCATGGGCATTTTAAGATATAAAATCTTTAAGGCAAAAAATATTGCTCCTCCAATTTTGTCAAGCTTGTTTTCATAAAAAAAAATAGAGGTGCACATTTTCGTTTTTTTGACACCGACTTCCGAAATTAAAGTTATTTTTCAATTTGTAGTGTTTGTTTTTGGAAGTCGGTTGTTTTTTTTGTAAAAAGTTTTTATTTTTTGCTTTTTAGTTGTACCTACCCCATACAAATTCATATAACACTACTTGCTAGTGACAGGAAGATAAACATCATCAATATAAACTAAGTGGAAAACAAACGTATTGTTGACGCTAATTCCAAAACTACCCAAGCAAAGTTCATAAAATTTATATGGGACCACCTCTGAAGCATACCTTATTCATTAATTAGACAAGATGCTGATAATCCTGGCTGCAGCATCAGGCCAAACTTATGTCAACTTTGCATTGAACTTAAAATTTAGTCCTGTTTAAAATGAGCCCAAACACGACTACGGTGCTGTAATTTCAAGGTTTGTACTTTTTCTGATGCTCCTGGCTTCAGCATCAGGTCTCTATGTACTTCGGTGTTCCTCATTAACATTACGTTTATCCACACATCGAGCCCTTTCCAATGAGCCTAAACACGATATATCTGCTGTTAGTTGTCGAGGAGTTAGGTACTCTGCAGACTATCCTGACTGCAGCATCAGGTCATGACTTGATGATCATGAGACCAAATGTGGCAAATGCCCAATCAAACATCAAAACAATTTACTAAAACAGTCCTTGCCTGTTCGAGTAACTTCTTACTGTTAAGGAGTTGTACCTTCCATCATCAGCCCAGCTACCTGAGATGGTGACAACCATACGCAAATACACAAGATACTTCATAAAATATGCGAAAAACCATAAGTAAGCCTATAAAATTTGAGGGTTGCCCTCGATTTCTCTAAGATCCCATCATCAGATCCTAACTTGGTGACAATGGGACCACCTCAGAACTATCTACTTTCGAACAAAAAAAGAATTTTGAAAATCTGTCGACAATTGGCGGAGTATTCGATGAACAAACATACAAAAAAAAAAAAAAAAAACATACAAACAGCCGAACATAGTACCTCCTCCTTTTTGTGAAGTCGGTAAAAATAGAGGTGCACCAAACGGAACATTTGTGACAAATTACGCGTTCACATTGTCAATTTTAACGAATGGTAGCACAGTATGTCGCGTTTGACATTATCAATAGCTTTTTATGACTTTTTAGGCCGTGAATATTTTGGTTGAAAAAGGCATGGGATGATTCATTACGTTCGGGAAAAATAAGATGTTTCAGTTTTTTTATCATCGTAAATTAAGGATCATAATGATTTCAATGATTAGTAACAATATAGTTCCAAAGTTTAAAGGTAAGTGAAATAAGAAAGCATAAGGATAATCAGCCTGTAATGTTCTCCACTGCTGGGACACAGGCCTCCTCTCTGTGAAAGGGAGGGGGCCGTAATCCATCACGCGGGCCCAGTGCGGGTTGATAGATGTCAATTGTCTTCAAATTTTTTATTCTAAGACATGGCTGTTTTCTTACGATGTTTTCCTATACGTTTTGAGAGCAGTGGTGATGAAATCAAATAACACAGAGTGAAGCGCTTGCCTGGGTTCGAACCGATGATCTACAACCTCGTAAGTCCCAGTGCTCTCAAGGAAGGAAGGAGGAAGACAAAAGAAAACGAGGGATGGATTGTGTGAATGGTTGTATGGCTAGAAAGGAGCTGACTATTGTGAGATGGTGTATGAATGAAGAAGACATGCTGTGCCGACCCCAAACAAATTAGGATAAGGGCAGGCGGATGATAAGGTGGCGAAATAAATAAAAGTAGTTGGATACCTCAAAACGGTGAAAGAAAACATCTTGCGGAAACAGGCATGTCCTAGAACAAAAAATTCGAAGACATGTGACATCCATCAACCCGCAGTGGGCCCGCGTGGTGGACTACGGCCCACTCCCTCTCACAGAGAGGAGGCCTGTGTCCCAGCTGTGGGAATATTATAGGCTGCTGATGGCTGGCTGTGATAATCATATCAGATAGGTACTTATTTTAAAATCACACAAAGCCCTCTGTCAATGAGACTTATTTTCATAGCACAATGGATAATTTATTTTTATTTATTTATTACTGTTCTCATTATCACTCACCATATTCAGGGCACGACTTTAATATAGATCCAGTGTTGACGTAATAACTCCATGACGATTCTAAAAATGTAGGTTTGTTTTATTGTTGGTATAATACAGAATTAAAAAAAAGAGAATTACAAGGGACTTGTAATACAAAGAAAATAAATTTTAAAAACAAAAATAAGATTATAGAGCAAATCACAACCTAAAAAAAATATGTAGATATTAATTAGTTATGTTATATTTTCTGTTAACACACAACGCGATGGTTTTTCTTCGTAAAGACTTCTGGTTTAAACAGACGGTAAAGCGAATAATTTTTGGAAAAATGATTATTTATTTAATCAAATAGCAGTATTAACATTAAATAATATCATCTGTAGGTACACTTGACTTAACCTAGTTAACAAAACAGGTATATGTTGAAACCAGCACCCTTAATAAGTTATGAAATAACTTATATTTAGGACAGTAGTACAAGTCCATACATACTTCAGTTTAATAAAACAATTGCAGGCAGAACAAAAATGTTCAAAAAATTGTGACATTTGTTCAAGTTTTTAGACTATACAAAGATATGCGCGAGCGTATTTTTATCGCGGCGATTTTTTATCGCTCACTACTTTCTATATTGAGCCGATCAATGAGCGTCCAACGGTGTCACATTGTTGGATTATCAACTCTCGGCGCTAAGCAGAGCGTTGAAAATCCAGTGCAAGAAAAAAAATCGCCGCGATATATAAATACGCACGTGCGTGCCTGGGCTAATATTTTTTTATTTGTTTAATAGGGAATCTCCAGAAAAGTACATTATTAAGAAACCTGGCTTTCTAAAGAAATGAATTTAGAAATTCACAAATTAATTTCGATAAGGTCAAGTTTGTTTTTTAAACAAAATGAGTGGGTTGGTATGCGAAATGCCAAGACCTTCGACTTTAGCGTAAAACTTTCTAGACTGACAAACAAAGGAACCCAGAAGGCCAGAACACGTGTAACGAAAAAACTTTTGGGAAGTAAGCATCTCATACTTGACTTTTATACCAAAATCGGATTGCAAAACGCTATTTTTATTACAAACGTAAATACAGTGCCACGCTTCTTCACCGAATTTGTACTGTGTGGGCTTATTGAGATGTTATATGTACATTTTCCACTGAAGTTGCAAGAGGGAAGTTTTGCTTCTCACTCAAGAACTATGGAATATGCAAAGTCTGAAGACGTGCCCATTCACTATATTTTCCTGGTACCATTCGATGAAATAAGCAGTGGGTTTTATTAAGTGTCTTGAAATATAAAAATAATTTTAGCTTTCATCTGTATAGGGTGGCAGGGACATCGACCCGCAAACTGTACCCATGAGTTCAGCACGTGATTCTAGCTAGATCACCTAGAGTAGAAATTTTTCTTCGGTTTTCAATAAAAAAATCAGCTTTTTCATAGAAAAGTGCATTACCTAAGCGGTCAAAATGTACTGAACAGCTATTTTTTTTAATAGCCGACGAAATTTTCAACTCGAGGGGATAAAAATCTTATATGTATAGACGTGTCGGAGACCCATTTGTCGAAATAAAATCTTGTCTTATTACGGTTTGTCGAAATTCAGTTTGTAAGTCCCATAGCAAAAAGGTTGTGCGTTGATGGCTGTCACCCCATATTTAGCTTGAATTTTGTCAATTGCAATTTTTTTTAAATCCATCTCTTTCTCATCAACGAAAAATGTTTTAAACAATCCGTGTCGAATCGGAAACCTCTGAAGATGTTTTTCCTTTGACGACTGAAATATCTTTTTTAATGGACCCTGAGAATATTCTATCGATTTCGAAATGTTTTTTCCATTAACATACTTGTGTAACGTAAAAACAAACAACGTTTTCTTTTGTTGCTTTAGCTAGACAAGACCGATGTGGATGCGGCCAACGAACTGAAAAGACGTCGATTACAATAAATCGCGATAGATAAATAAACTTGCTTTATTCGTTAATTAATCAATAATTTGACAGTACTATTGTTATATATTATTTTATATTGTAATAACTGCATTTCACATACTTGTGTAACACGTATTTATTTTAATGTTAATTGAAATGTTTTCCTATCTCCTTTATTTGTGTATCCGCATAAAAGGGTATCATGTAGCCTTTAATTTCATAAAGCATTTAGTCCCTTGTCCTGAAATGAAATAATTCTGACAATAAATAAAGAATTAAAGTCCAGTGATGAGAAATGGCGCCATCTTGACTGTTGACGTTAACATTTGAAGCGGAAATAGAATCGGGTATTTCATTTCCGGGATCCCTAAAAGTTTGATCTTCCAGATATTTTTTACGACGTACATTTTCATGTCGTGTGGCTCTACGCAGTGCAGATAAGGATAAGATCCTATTTGTAGATTGTGAAGACAGTATAGTTAACCTTCATTCGCGATTTATTTGCCAAAAACGTAAACAAATATGAGTTTATGGAAAAATAACTTTAAATTCTACAAAATAAAGTTCAATTTACGCTAAACTTCAAACATTTTTATAACTTTTTCAATAGTGCTAGTCACTCTGAAGTCTGAAATCAACTTAATTACCATTAAAATAAACTTGAATAATATTAATTTGAAACATAAGTTTGAACAGATTTTAGGTCCTTTCGTAGGTACAAAACGCTTTAGTGCGAGTTACGTTTCTAAGGACCAGGGGGTCTACGCCATATTATGCACGAAGTCTGTTGTATAGGCCGAAGTTACGGGAATTTCCTATTCAATATTATTACGGATATAACTAATGTTCGGTTCGGTTTCCGAACTAATAATGAATGACAACACGATTTGACAGCTGTCCCTAGGCCCGATGTGTTTTTGCCCGTGCGAAAAAAATAATTCGACACTTGTTTTGATGGATCGACTACTATCGGACGGACGCTTATCTTCGTTGACAGACTTAGGAGCGTTTACAACGTACGGCATTTAATACAAACTTTCAAGACCTTGTTTTTCGAAATTAATGAACAGATTTTATAAAAAGTTAGTAAAAAACATTTTCATACCATCGTTTTTTTCATTGACATTTGAAATGCCGTACCTCGTAAACGCTCCTAGAGAGTAGAACCCCAGAATCATAAATTAAATTCGTGATTAATGTTTTCATGTCCCCTGATGTTGAATCGGTTTCTGACCCCTCGTAGGTCACAGTCGCGACACTTATCACAGTTCCGGTTAAAAAAATCCTTTTATTCCCGAGCTTCGATAAATTAAATCGTCCAAAATGTATGCCTTTCCGATTCACAATTGTACACAATACTGAATGATAATTTATTTATGTATTCTTACCAAACGATTGCATACTGAGCTCCTTGTTTGTGTCGAAGCGAGTTTACCATATTGATACCATATAAGGAAAATTTGGAATTGAAGTAGGTAGGCTTAAGAGTCAAGTTAGGGTAGTTTTGTACAGACGCCAGCAGATCAAGCTACCCGAAACTGTCAATTTTTTCCAATCAACTTTGAACCTTATGCTTTAGCCATAAAGTTGAAAAACTATTAAAGAAATTTGACAGATTGTGGTAGCTTGATGTGCTGGCGTCTGTACTTGGATAAAAGGGGATAGATGGGAACCCTACAATAAGATATCTATACGAAAGAATAAATAATTGTCTATGCTCAATCATACGCATCTTCATTGGCAGCTTTGTTCCACTCAGTGATGAGTACAGACTTCCTCCTTTTTGTGCCATACTTCCCTGGTCTGTGCGATTTTTTCCCTGTTCTTCACTTCTGTAGGTCGCCTTCTAGCTGGTATCTGGCTTCACCCACACAGGCACAAAGTAATGTAGGTTAAAAAGAACATACGAACCGACAATGATGAAGTAATTCCAAGAATTAGAAAGAAATTCATTTCCTTTTTCCAAGTATACAAAACTACTATCGTGGACCCAGTTGATATCTACTGCATATCACCAAACCCAGCACAAATCATGAATTACGAATGTACTTGGTATTGAATAATCATTTATTTATGACTTTGATCGCGGAACTTTTAGGGTAAGGTTCCACTGAAGCGGAGCGGAGCGGAGACGTGCGGAATCATCCAATCACAGACGAGACGAGTGACACAATGAGAATTTCAACCATTGTGATTGGTCGCTTCCTGCAGGTCTCTGCTCCGCTCCGTCCAGCTCCGCTTCAGTGGAACCGCACCCTTAAAGGCTTATGCGTTGAGCGATGACAGGAACTTGCAGTTGTAAAATGAAATACTTTCATAACCCCCAGTCATCATTTCAGCCGAAGGACGTTCTCTGCTTGATATAGGCCTCCCCTAAGAGTTGCCACATCGACCGATTGGTCATTGGTCCGCCTTGTAGCGAGGCCTTCCAACGCTATGCCTTTCGGTACGCGGTCGTAACTCCTGAAACATTACCACTTCCAGACCCTTGTTTGATGTTAGTTGTAAACTTTATCAAAAGAGATGCTTAGAACGAGAATGTTCCTTTTTCAGAAACTAAACTTTTACTTTGGAATTGGTAGACTTATAATTGGCAGTATTTACATGCTTTTTTAGCATCAAAATGTTTTCTATATTTTCCTCCGGTGAGTTATATCTAAGAAACGACAATTCTGAACTTCTCTTTTTATTTACGAGTATGTAGTTTGCTATTTTTTTCATAATAAAAATAACTTTATTAGTATTCTAAGAATTTTCATTCAGGCTTCTCAACTGTTTGCTTTTGTCATTACGCTTTCATAGAAACATGGCCTTTTACGTTTGTGGGTAACTGAATATAGCTGGATCTATTTTCGCGATGAAAACATGGAAAAGCTGCTTTATGAAAAGAAAATGCCGGTTGATAATAGATCACATACTCATAGCGTTTCATAATTTTACTTGAAATTCAAATTCAGAGTGCTCATGCCAGTTTGTTTAAAGAAATCTGCAAACGGCTGGTTGACACTTGCCATGACCCAAGGGCTAGCTTTTACCTTGGCCAAAGGCTAAGCATTGCAATACAACATGGCAATGCCGCCAGTTTCTTGGGTACAGTCGTTAGTACTATTAGTTATTCTGTGGTACAATATCTACCAGTCGCCAGAGATGCGGAGGAATTTATCGACGACATATTTTTGTTAGCCTATTTTGTGTCCCACAGCTGGGCAAAGGTCTCCCCTTTTTCTTGCAAACCTCCCTGTCTTGTGCGATCTCTGGCCATGTTGGCCCTGCAAATGATATTAGATCGTCATACCACCTTCGCCTTGGCCACCACCACCACGACGTCGATGTCCTGCGTCCAGGCGTCCAGTGAGTGACGATCTTTGCCCATCTATCCGGGTGCATTCGTGAGACGTGTCCGGCCCACTCCCACTTCAACCTGGCTGTTTTCAGCCAGGCAGCCAGGTAGGTTAGGTTATTTTATTTTTATTTTAATAGTTTATTACATAATTCTTTTAGTATAAGAAGTTTATCCAGTGTATACATTTATATCCTCTTTAATTAATATACTTATTACGTTTAAATGTTTTAAAAATAGGTCCGCCTATTAAAAGGACATGTCTTAGCAATGAAAGATGCTTGAAATTAAGGTCACGTAAAGGGAAACGTACAGAATGTCCGTAGTCAAGTGGAATGACATTCTGAAGGTCCTCACGACGGCTAATGTGAAAGGCGGAGAGGTATTTAAATGCGACCCACGTATTAATCAATGTATTTTATCAGCTTGTCATACTTGATTGAGTAAGTATCGAAACTTCGAACCTCTCCTCAATCTATTCCTAATATGAAAGTGGTATTTTTGTACGAATTAATATTGATTTGTCTTCCACTAATGTCGACGCGCAGAATGTACTTAACTATGAATTCAGCACATATTTTTAGCGTTGAAATTATTCGATTGTTGTCAAAAAAAAATTGCAAATTGCTGTTTAGATATAACAGCGGCAGCGTCTACTTATAACTAACCTACATACAGACATTTTTAGAAAAAGATCATAATTAACCTCACACATCAAAGGAAGATTAAGATGATGACTCGGATAAAAATGCTACTTCTACGTAGAAAGGAATATTGAAACTACAAAATATTGCTACATATATAAATAATAACAGCCGCACTGGTCTTCCGAAAGATTAAGCTACGTTTTTCGAGGTCGGTCCGCGAATGGGTGAGCACCATTACATATAGAGACCCTTCCGTGCCTCGGAGAGCAAAACCGTTGATCTCGGCTGTCATTTGTAAATCTTTGACAGTCGTACGGGTAGTCAGAAGCCCGAAAGTCTGACAACCAGTCTTATCAAGGGGTATTACCCAGTTCCTAGGTTATGGAAGTCAGATTGACAGTCGCTCCATGTAAAATACTGGTATTCAGCTGCATCCGGTAAGACTAGAAACCGACCCCAATATAGTAGGGAAAAGACTAGGCAGATGATGACTATTAGGTATCCGATGAAAAATTCGTGCTTCTAAAAACTAGTTGGTGATGTAATAAAGAAGAACATAGTACCTTCAAGTTAATACTTAAACAGAAAAGGAAAATTACCATCCATAATAACCAAAAACGTTCAGAATAATGATTGTTCATAACTCCACTTAGTTTTGTCTAAGCAATTACTTATATCGTAAATTGCTAAATTTTTTGCACGAGTTACTTGGGTAAATATGCCATTTCGGTAGACATCAAGTAATGTTGGCGAATTTAAATATTACGAACAAAATGTTTGCCTGGAGGAAATATATCTAATTTTCCTTAATAATATACTTGTGATATGAGATATCCTCTTAGCTTGAGTTATATGAGAATTCCTTGAAGGTTGGATAATAGTCTGTGGGTAACA
The DNA here is from genome assembly GCA_914767645.1 of Hydraecia micacea. Taxonomy (NCBI): domain Eukaryota; kingdom Metazoa; phylum Arthropoda; class Insecta; order Lepidoptera; family Noctuidae; genus Hydraecia; species Hydraecia micacea. Next base: position 5,700,267 of record OU611785.1, read on the forward strand.
ATTGAGAATAAGTGCTTCGAGATAAATTATTAATAGGAATCGTCTAGCAAAGATCTCGGGAACTTTGTTCTCAGTATAGTAATATTCTTATTGAAATTCGTATATATGTTTCTGTTTCTGAACTTGATACTAAGAATTGTGTCTTTATGTAACCTTAATAGGGTTGTAAATCCAATATTAACATTTGATTAAAATCTTAGGCTTACGTAACTTACAAACAAAAAAGAGATTATTTCAATAGTTAACTCACTTTTCAAATTAAACAACTTCTACGATGAGAAAAATAAAGTAGTTGAACTCAAGATTAACTCCACTAGTTACCAAGTGCTATGATAAATCGTTTCACACTTCATTAATCAAGACTTCATTAACACTAAAGAATACAGCTAAAACAACGGATGACTCTTACAAGTTCTAGGAAACATTTCGAGTGTAATCAAATATTAAACGCCATCCTTCGTAAAATTAATCTTTTGAACTACATTCACTGAAGTCTGAAGTTGTAATGAAACACTGTTTTAGTAACAGAGTGAGCTTGCCAATTATATTATTGCTGCAAGAGTTTGATAACCTTTTGATGTCTTGGTAAATTGTGGTTTGTCCTATCATTTCATTCTCAACCTTTTCATTGTCAGCTACATGGAATGTTCCGCAGGATATACTTTCTATCTTTATCATTAACTTGTTATTTATATCTAATAATTAATTGGCACCTCTTAAAGTTTGTAAGGTTAATTTTTTTAAACTTTGTATAAACATCCGAATTGAGAACCTCCTCCTTTTTGAAGTCGGTTAAAAATGTTTGTAACAGTCCGAATTAGGCTTTTATGGAAAGAAAAATTGGAAAAGTTTCGCGGAAAATTTGCGGAAAAATGTACCTAGCACATCATAATCAGCCTATAATGTTCCCACTGCTGGGACACAGGCCTCCTCCCAGTGAGAGGGAGTGGGCCGTAATCCACCACGCGGGCCCAGTGCGAGTTGGCAGATGTCACATGTCTTCGAATTTTTGGTTCTAGGACATGCCGGTTTCCTCACGATGTTTTCCTTCACCGTTTTGAGAGCAGTGGTGATGAAATAATTTACACAAAGTAAAGCGCCTGTCTGGGTTCGAACTTACGACCTACAACTCGTAAGTCGCGGCCTTTAATACTGGGCCACCACTGCTCTACTACTGGGACGCCAGCACATCAAGCTACTACAATCCGTCAAATTTCTTTAATAGATTTTCAACTTTATCGCTAAAGTATAAGGTTCAAAGTTAATTGGGAAATTTTGAGTGTCGGGTAGCTTAATTTGCTGGCGTCTGTACCATGCCCCGTTTTTCTATCGGTTTTTCGTATGAATTATTGAAATTTGGACAAGACAACATCTGTCGGGTCAGCTAGTAATGAATAAATTTATTAGGCTCATGTTAAAAATTTGCACACAGATTGGTCTTTTTAACGATGAAGGTAATCGTAACTATTTAACACCTAATGTATGTATGTAGTTAGCATTAGGTTAGTTTTCGGCACCATCGGTTGCCCTGCGCAACCTAAAAAGGAAAACAAGACATAATTGGACGACACAGTTTAAGTACTCAATAATAGACAATTGCCATTGTCCGACCAAACCGTCGACTTCGGTAATTGAAGTATCATTCCATAACTCTCAATTCCGCTAACAATGACAAATGCCCGAATCATTCAAAAAAAAGGAAAGAGTACAATCCATTGTTAAGAATATCGCTTTTCGTAAAATCCAAATTGTTTGCCATCCCTCTTTGTGACGAAACATCTCCAATTTATCCTTCGTTCTTAGCAAAATAAAGGAGAACGCTTATTTCTTTTGTATTAAATTGCGGATCGCGATACAATCATGAATCATCATCTTTAATCCAATTTTTGATAATATCCGCTGGCTCCTACGCTTTTGTTTCGACCTTGATCTATATTCTGCATTGTGTATTTATAGTTTGCTGTTCGCGGAATAAACCTCATAATTTATTGATGAGATTTATGAGTAGGTACTGTCAGTGTCTGCAGTTTCTTTGATTCTAAATTATGTTGTTCTGTATTCTAGAATATATATACTTTCATTTTCGCACACTACTAATTATTTGATAAGCAGTCGTGGGAGTCAAATACGGATTACCTACCTACCTACTCCCACGACTGCTTATCTATATCTACTACTAATAATAAAGCTGAAGACTTTGTTTGTTTGAACGCGCTAATCTTAGAAACTGGTAGTCGGATTTGAAAAATTATTTTAGCAATTGATAGCCCAATTCTTGAGGAAGGCTATAGGCTACTTAACATCACGATAGGACCCTCTGGAGCCGAGCAAAAAGAATAAAAGTCAGAAAGAACGCTAAGCGAAAACGAACTAACGATGCGATGCGTCGGGGTGGGTTGCCCCGAACAAGAAATTTTCCCATTCCATTTCCGAACCCCATATAATAAAAAATACTCAACTCGCGCCATATTCCACACATATAAGTGCTTGTGAAACATTTCTCCGTAATACTGATATTTCCTTTTAAGCATTTTTCCATAAAATCCCGGTTCTCAACATGACAGTGACATAATCTCTTCCCCGCCTCCACGTTCTGGGTTAGATATGACATCGTTGCGGGAAAACGGTAAAAATTCGGTAAAACCGACGCTTAGTTCAGGCTTTGTAATATCAGCTAAGGAATTGATAATTTTTTTTTTCGAAGAATGTTGTTTGATTTTTCATTGCATATCTGTTACGTGGACGAAACGTTTTGAATTAGGTGTGGGTTAGAATATAGGCAAATCAATATTGGTATCGTTTTTATTTTATTATCAATAGCATACGTAAATGAATTCATGCTCGAGTAGTATTTGCAACACAAAAGCCGAAACTGTTCTGAAGTGGCTACCGCGTACCGGAAGGCCTTCCGCAATCAGCTGGATGCGAGAAACACAGAACCGGTCAAAGTGGCGGTGCTTGGTGGAGGTCAGCAAGATGTCCAACAGTGGACGTCTTTCGGCTGAAATGATGATGATGAGTCAACACAAGGAATTTTTTGAATTAGTTGATTTAAGCCAAACCAGCTAGGTTGCTAGGCTAAGACTTTAACTGTAAGTTTGTTTTTGGGCCTTATTTACGTCTATTGCGTTAATTCTTTATATTGTTCCAATTCGCTGGAAAACCATTGAGTAGGTTTTAGCGACGATAGATTCAAAAGTTTTATTAAAACAGTTAAGTAGTTGCGCAACGGTTTGTGATTTAAATGGTCGCTACTGGGTTCACCGGAACCAGAATAGAATATTCTGTGAATTTTACTATGTGATATTCTAAAACTTCTAAATATAAGTGAAATTATTTAAAAAAAATAATATAATTATGTATAAATTAATATTATAATCTGAACAAGTTATCGTATGAATTCTATCATTTATTACATATTTTAACATTCGAGAAAATCTGTTACAAAAACATCTTATATAGCTTTTGACCTCATTCTATTTTTTTGTAATCTTTATTTTTTTATATTTACTTACTTCTATTTTCTAATATTTTTGATTTTTTTCTGGAACTAGACCTTGTTAAAATGGGATGGTTGATCGTTATATTCCTTGAGTTATCTTCGGATGCTACAACCGGACGCTGTGGCATTCAATGCTCAGCATTTAAGTGAACGAGAATAATCTTTTATCTTCAACAACAGTCAATGTATCAAAGCCAGTCTATTCAGTATTGTACCTACAAGTAGAACGAACAGACAAAAGAAACAATACAGAATATAACCTAGACATAGGTACTATCGGGCATAGTGGCAAAAAGTCTCGATGAAAAATTCATAAGGTTACCGAACTCTTCCGAAAAACTAGACCTTGTAACCGAAAGGCGCTACAATACAAAATTACATACAAATGTTATAGGTACAATCGAAAAAATAAAAGGGGGATCGGACGAAAATGCGAAGAGTTAATCCGATATATTCACAAGTTTTTTGGTCGGCTATGTCATTGACCCATTTGGCAAGTGTTCAAAACACTAAAATGTTACGCGTGTTCTAGTTAGAAAAATAGATGAAAAAAAATGTTTGGTTCGAATCGCGTTATTGTCAACTAAACATCGACAGTTATGCGTTGGTGGGTCAAAAATAATCCGATTTTATTTTTTTCTAAATTTTCTGTGGCTTTAAATAGGTATTGGTATTCACTATATTCTTAACTAGTCAGTACAATTTTTTGTTTCCCCGACCCAACCTGTCGCATCGCATCGCCTGCCCGCGCTATAACTGTGTTCTTTCTAACATTTTTTGTTTTTAATGGCTCCTAAGCGTCTAGTCTGTAGCCTTCCTCAGAAATCGGGCTATATGCATATCAAATGCAAAGATTTTTTTTTTAAATCCGACTGGTAGTTCCTTAGATTAGTGCCTTCAAACAAACAAACAAACTCTTCAGCTTTATTATTACTAGGTATATCGTATATACATAGATAAGTGTCTACCTATAGATACTTATGTATTTTCTCTCGAATATATTTTTTTTCCTGGACGTTGTTTGTGTAGGGTACATTCGAGAACGGGTGGTGTTTGAAGCGTATCGCTTGATAGTAGGGAGAGGTACGCATAAGTACATATTATTATATAGGAGGTCGAGTGCATTTCTCTGAAAGGCTCCTGACCTTAATTTACTTAAGCGAGGAGACTTTTGTGAGATATCCTTTGTGTAGCTGTTTCATGTTAACACTGTTTCTGTTTTGCACGTTAGATGCAGGACCTTGCTTACTGATGTCATGCCTATGTACTAGCTAGCCTGTAGCCATTAGATTACATAATCAGCCTATAATGTTCCCACTGCTGGGGCACAGGCCTCCTCCCGGCGACTTACGTGTTGTAGATCGTGGGTTTTAACCCAATCAGGCAGTTTATGTAAATTATTTCATCACCACTGCTCTCTAAACGGTGAAGGAAAACATCGTGAGGAAACCGGCATGTCCTAGAACCAAACATTTTAAGACATATAACATCTACCAACCCGCACTGTGCCCGCGTGGTGGATTACGGACCACTTCCTCTCACAGAGAGGAGGCCTGTGTCCCAGCTACTAATTGTATTGTGTAGAAATTTCCCGACCAACAAGTAAATCCAGGTCCCAGTAAGTAGTCGCGCACGTTGGCACATAATCAAATCCTTTCCAATAACAATTTTATTTTTTTCCGAATTGACAACAAAAATACTAAGAACAATTATAATTTCAAGTCACAAGCTTACAGCGGTTGATGTTCAACTGTGGCTGTAATCTAAGCAAAAGTTTGTAGTCACAGAACATCGTAATGTCTTGTAATCTTGTCCGAATGTTCGGTGTAAGACGACAGAGAAAAGCGTGGTTCTCTTTATCTTAGATGTAAGTATAATGTAGAATTCTTAGATAATTTAGACAAAGATTCTGTTTTTAATATGCTGCGAGTGTTACCGCTAATGATATGTATGCTTTGTGTGAGTGAAGGCATAGTCTTGAAGCGGTTTTCACACCGGTGTGAGATATATCAACTTCTAAAGAATTTTATTGGTACATTTTCATGTACGGTAACGTTACCTCTTTGAGGAAAATCAACGTACTCGCTTAGGCAGTTAACGATGATAGACACACGTGTTTGTGAAATTGGTATGGATTTCGTGTGATGTCTGAATTCATCTCCCACAACTTTTATTTGAACAAAATTGTTTTCAACTTCGGGCCTAGCCTTCATTATTTATAAAATATTTTTTATAACAGCCTCGTCAGTCTGTCGAACTCGCTAATCGCCTTGTCTATCAAAGGTAACCCTGTTCATGTCGGTTCATAGAAATTATATTAAATTCCTATGACGTATATATTTTGGATTTGTGCCAGAAGTAATTTATGTAAACCGCTTCTATCGTTACTTCCTCTCATAATCTAATCTGGTCAAATGTAGTACCTACGTTTGTTGATATTAACAGCATCTTCGGCATCATGACTTGCCATATTGTAGACCGTTTGCATTTTCAAACAAAATAATTTGATGCCCAAAAATTTGTATCAGCATCAAATACAACAAAAACGTTGATTGTAAGAATACAGGACAATTCTTATTATTTTGTGCAAAGAAACCTCATTCCCTATCAAGTATCAAAGCAATGCAATTCAATATTCTTCAAGGAACTTGCGAAGCTGTTGCATTTAGCCGACGTTTTTACTCTTAACTCTAACAAGGCTGCCTCAAACAAGGTCTTTGTTGAAAAAGTCAGAACTCGGAAATCCGATAACGTAGAACACTTCAAATAAATAGAAGTTATTGAGACATTCAATCTTGTAGTTTGTTTTGTCGCTTCGCTGATTTTGTTAAAGAGTTTATACAAAGCTCCTTACACGTTGTCCAATCTGGAAAGTGCAGAGATTTTTGTTCGAGAAAAAACCCATAAAGTGTTGAGTTTACGGACAAATGTAGAGAGGGATAAATTCTTTATTGGGCCGTGTTGGAGGGTCACTTTTAGGCCGAAGTGTTTCGGGTCTTCTGTAACGTTCTAAGGCTTAGAGATAAAATCCCAAAATTTTGTTGTAGACAGGCACACGTAGATTTTTTTACGACGAACTGGTATATCCGTTGGTTAATTTCCTCTTTTTCCTTCTTCATTGGTAGCAGTAGAGCCTGAGTAAATAATAATTTTATAAAAACGTTACAGACCGACGATATGGGGAACATACAAAAATATCTAGGAGATAACGTCACATAACTTGATTCCGGAAGGTACTTGTCTTCCAAGAATGATTTTTTTTTCAATAATACTGTTCATTTTAAAATTTATTGGTATGCCCCATGTAATACAATTATTTCATATCTCTTTTTGTGATTCCCGCTAACGCCTTTGCCTTAAAACCGATCATGTACAGACAACACAATTTTATTCTATTAGGTCTAACGAACACGCAACGCGCAAGTTCATTAGTTCCTGTGAAACATGTAGATACGTTTAACCCAATGCGCCATTATGTTTACAGTGGCTTTATGAGATGTGTATCCATTATTTTGATAGTGTATATTTTATTTGTCGATCCAGGTTCTTTATTATTAGTAAAGTCGATATGACCACTTCGACTTTGATTTATTCTTCTCTGATTTTTCTCTAAATTATTCTTCTTGCTTATTTTCGTCGCTTTTGGAGATTTGGTAGCCAACCTTCTTTGAAATCGTGATTTCGAGTCATGTTATAACAAACTGCAAGGAATAAAATAACAAAAAATTTATATATCGACACACTAAGAAAAAGTAGAATATATTTACCTATGTATGATGAAGACCATCATTTGTCTCAATATACTAAATTTCTACGTACTCAGGATCTCCGTCTACTTCAAGTTTGATTTCCTTGATAGAGCTTGTGGTCTGTTTGTCTCAGTTGTATAGAAGATGAGAAGTCCTTCCTGAAACTATAAAAAAAGGGAAAGCTTCAATAGAGTACGGAACTTTAAACTCCAATATGCTCAAAGTCATGATTGAAAACTTAATCGGGTCATTCTTTACCATTTTTCTTTTGGTTTCAGTCAAAATCTATTACAGAATTATCTATATGTATTACTAGCAGCGCCCCGCGGGTTCACCCGCATAAGTTTCGATCCCGTGGGAATATCGGGATTAAAACTATCCTATGTCCTTACCCGGGACTCAAACTATCTCTATACCAAATTTCATCTAAATCTGTTCAGCGGTTTAAGCGTGAAGAGGTAAAAGACAGACACACTTTCACATTTGTAATATTAGTATGGCTAACTGTAATGTTCGTATGGAACGGAAACTACGTAATTTTGGTATTAAGTTGTTGAGTAATTGGATCAAGTTTCATGTCGATCACCGGAGAAATTGTATTAACTTGTATAGTGTTACTAATAATCTTGATACCTTTGTTGTGATATTATCTTTCAATGTAATTTTATCAACCGGTAGGTTCATGTTCCTCTGTAGGGCTTACGTTACTTCTCTCTCATTTAGTTTTGTTGGTTTCGTTGATTATTTCCGTTTTCTATCAACTTTTGATGCATCCATAATATTTTTTGCAATATAATTTAATTTATTAATATAATTTATACAGTACTAGCTGCGCCACGCGGTTTCACTCGCGTAAATGTCGATCCCGTGGTAATATCGGGATAAAAAATAGCCGATATATTAATGCAGGATGTCAGCTACCTCCATACAAAGTTTTATCAAAATTGGTCCAGCCGTTTGAGCGTGAAGAAGTAACAAACATATAAACACACACACTCACAAAGTTTCGCCTTTATAATATTAGTGTGATTATTTATTTCACTTCAGGACACATACATCTGTGTTACCCTGACTCTGGTACTAGAAGTTCTTGTATCACTAGAGCCAGAGAGCAATATTTAATTACAATAAAACCTATTCTTTCATCTTATAGGTAAGTACTGCATAGAAATTACAAATCGAAAGATTGTTTGCATGTTTTTAATCGATTTTACTTTACCGACTACAGAATCGAAGCAAAGTTTTAATTGGTGATCGTCTTACTTGTAGAACTCAGTTCCATAATTTGATTTTCACTCTGAAAATATTTTTTTCTAACTTCGTTTGTTTCCAACTTATTCAATTCAATTTCTATTACGCATTTGAAATTTTCATTGCCATTTTGCGGGACTACAGTAAGCTATTTATGTATTATTTTAGGTATAATGGCTCCTAAAACAGTTTGTGGTTTTAGTATTGTATGTATTTGCACTGTTTTGGTCTATTAATAGCCATTTTCGTATAGTCGTGCAAACCTACAAACTGTGTAGGCACATCTATGTTTGAATAGCTTGCTTTAATGCCAACACATAAATCACATGCATGGGAATATGTCTAATCTTGCGTAAGACAGTCTTATCAAGGCTGCCAGTTGCTTTGGCATCTACAGGCGTTCTCGAGATGTGATCTATGCTATAGTATCATCTGTACAACCTCTGAGATCATTAATTCGATCTTGCAGAACTATTCTATGAACAAGATCTTGAAATCTAAAGACATGACACAAAATGTTGTCGACAATTCCATGAAAATTCTTGATACCAAAAAATATACAAAAAAAAAATGTGCTTGTCTTCAGTGACACCTACTTTATATTCCACACAATTTGCCTATGCTTGGCTTCCTTCAATATCAATACGAGGAAATGCTATAATATAAAATATCAATCCAATACATACATAGTGTAATCCCAAAAGACTGGCGGAGCAGCGACAAACTTATGGTTATATAAATTTAGAATTTCAATTTTATTAAATAATGCAATGACGCATCCACTCGTAGTTCAAAGGCATTTAGCATTTATGCGATTATAATTACGCGCAATTCACAAGCGATTTGCTCTTTTAGATAGAGAAAATACTATGTTTATAATACTGTAACATTTCTACCAATGGGTATATTAATAGAAATGCCTCATCTGCCTAGCCTTTTCCCCATTATGTTGGGGTCGGCTTCCAGTCTAATCGGATGCAGCTGAATACCAGTATTTTACATGGAGCGACTGCTTATCTGACCTCCACAACCCAGTTGTTGGGTAATTCGATACCTCTTGGTAAGACTGGTTGTCAGACTTTCGGGCTTCTGACTACCCTTAATGACTTTCACCGTCATTTAGAGAATGTATTCCGAAAGGTTTACATGTAGAAATATATTAATATTAAACTTACATAAAATAAATGAGCAGTGATGGCCCCGACTTACAAGTTATAGGTCGTGGGTACGAATCCAGGCAGGCGCTTTACTTTGTGTAAATAATTTCATCACCACTGCTCTCAAAACGGTGAAGTAAGGAAACATCGTAAGGAAACCGGCATGTCCTAGAACCAAAAATTCGCAGACATGTGACATCTACCAACCCGCACTGGGCAAGAGAGGAGGCCTGTGTCCTAGTAGTGGGAACATTATAATATTATGCTGATTATGCTATATCATAAAGAAATCTTGATGTTTTGCCAAGTCGTAAAAACTGCGAAGCAGGGGCGGTTCGCTAATAAGCTATAATAATCCTGCCAGACGTTAGAATCGTGGACACTGGAATCTCAACATCAATAGTAGGTCGCTGTGTTTACCACCAAACCCTATAATCCGAAATCGATACTGAATATCCTAATAATATTGTTTCAGCACCGATTAAATTTAGCCGAAGTAACATTACTAAACAGTAATACAAGCTTGTTCCTATTTTCTGATATTACATTTTTCTTTGAAGTTTCATGAGCACTGCAATAAATGCCCTCAGTTCAAAGACGGTATCACCTGGGTGATCTTGTTGGGCAAAGTAATTTTGTTTATAAGTATTTGTTAAGTGGGTTTAGAGAGAACGTTTGAGATGATGTAACGATCATCTCTCTCTGATGTACACCTTCTACGACCTTGCCCTGGCCTTCTTGTGTAGGAACCAGTCTCTCTGTAACACCGGATAGCATCTTGAATAGTGGTTCGTGGATATCCAAGCATCCATCCAATCCGACGCTGGCTAAACCCAGCGTCTGCAAGTGCTACAGCCCTGGCTGCTCCAGCTGCGTCCAGTGGCATTTTTTTGGTGTAAATTAAATCACGACACTCCAACAACTCGGTTTTATTCGAAGAAATGGTATCACAACCTTTTAAATCAAATGTATCCGTCATACAAAACGAGGGGCGAGACTGTCAAATTTCGACTAAACTGATTATTGTTGAATAAAAACCGCAAAAGTAAACAAAACGCGGGTATGATTGTTTTATTTATTTCAGATATACCCACTTATGAAGTTACGCCTAGTATTCAAAGCGTAAGTTAACATAAACAAAGCATATGCAATTCGAGATGGGTGGACGGTTAAATGTGCCCCTGAGTGTAGTTTTATTAATCTCATTCTTAGTTTTATTTTGTTAAGCTTTAATTTATTTTGGTTTTTTCTTTATAAATAGGTACTTTGCATGCAGAAATATGGTGAAACCAATACTGTTATTATACAATTATTATTACATGATAGGTATACATATTTGCAAATAAATTATTTTTTTAAGAGATTTGGCCTTCCAAGTGATCGAAAAAATATTTACAAATAAATGTTTGTGTATTGTGTTTACTTTCATCACAATTTGAATGGACGATTTAATGAGCTTGTGAAGCTGTACATACTTGTTAACATAACATAGGTATTTTACTGAAAAGTAATTCCATAACAATCACAACAAAATTTTACACAATTTGTATCTTCTTTTTTCCAAAACATTTCTTTGAGTTTCCTAACGAGCTGTGTGCGTTAGAAAATTTCACGTCAAGTTGAAGTTTTATAAGAACTTTTGTGTACTTATTAAAAAATATATTACATAGGCATTTATTTACCTGTCTCTTTCACCTCTCCAGTCTTGAGAATGTTCAACCACTAATTAGGTAAATTATTAAAACTACACAAAAATATGTGGCAGGAAATGAAATCTTTGCAAAAGTTCTGGAACTTTCCCAAAGATTTGACTTGTCTAATTATTCTGCGACATATCATTCCCTCTCATAGAGGAACGTTAGGTATAGGTTGATTATATACATTATACTGCCATAATTAAGAATAAAGAAACTACAAAAATACTTGCTGTGTCCGAACAAAATGGAGGTTAGTACCTCCACTATGTTTTTGTGGCGTATTTTTGACTTATATTAAATTTAACAAAAGTGTCTGAATAATCCTTATAAGTAGTTTGTTTTTGACCCTGTGATTAAGCGGGAAATTGCTGTCTGCCAATTTTTATTCTCTCATCGAATATATTGATAAGTTGGATATATGTAGTTGCCAGCGTAAAAGTTTTTTGAAGATTTTTTTTCCCTCAATATTCTATAAAAATATATTATATTTTAATGGATAGTGTGACTACATGGTTAGCTTAACGTTCCAAATATTCGTTCCTCAAACACCCAAGCTTTACTAGATGCGGCTCGTTCATTCGGCAGCCGTTTGGTACGTCCGCCAAAAGCCGCATGCTGCCGTCAGATTCCTGCCGCTCCAACAGCTAACGCAATTGACTCATCAAGTATCCGAGCCTAATCGTTGTTCCATTTAACAGTATATATGCGTGTCCGGTCTGAAATTCCCAGTCGAAAACTGAACGCCTATTAGACGTAGTGACGTTGAGGGGTTTGACGTTTCATTATCAGTGTTAGGTGGGTAAATCCAACCGATTAGATTGAGTTGTGAATATGCTCTTGAGTTTAATATTAAGATCAATAAAACAGAGATTAAAAGAATAAATATAAAAAGAGCCTAACGAAAACTAAGCTTATAATCACCAGAAGGCCAATTCTCGAAATTTAAAATGTTAAAAATCTAGTCGCAGTCTCATCTCAGCGACAAACAAATGGCAAAAACTTGTCAAAATGTACGAAAATTAGAGGTATTTTTTGACAGATTGAGACTGAGATCAGACTGTGAACGATCTTAAAATTACGAGAATTGCCCCTCTGATCATGAACTAGACCAGCGAGGTAATTGCGTAACACACTAACGATTCCAATTATTTGACAATTCAACAACATGCTTTGCGTTATGTACAGACGCCAGCACATCAAGCTACTACAATCAAATGCCTTTAATAGATTTTCAACTTTATCGCTAAAGCATAAGGTTTAAAGTTGGTTGGGAAAATTTGGCAGTTTCGGGTAGCTTGATGTGCTGGCGCCTGTACGTTGTCGAGCAGACAAATATTTCAAACATAATTATGAAGCAATGGATTAGAAATTGTCTTCAATTGTTGGAAAATAGGTTTGTTGGAAATTACGTCCTTTATTTCCCTATTTCGTTTGATCCACGACATTTTGACCACCCTGTATATTTGTAACACTATCTATTTTTTAAACAACAATCCTTCAGTTACAGTGAAATCGATAATAGTTGCAGTAGTGAAACACTGTATCGCAGCCATTAATAAAATATAGGGCAATATAAGACTGTACACGAATTTTTCCAACTATGTTGGGAAAAGCCCAGTTCAAGACCAGTTCTTCCAGTCTAACTGGATGCAGCTGAATACCAGTATTTTACATGGAGCGACTGTCTAGCTGATCTCCACAACCCACAACAGAATACCACAATACCTCTTGGTAAGACTGGTTGTCAGACTTGGGCTAAACGACTGTCGAAGATAAACGAATGGGAGCCACCAATGGCTTAACGTGCTTTCCGAGACACGGAGGGGTCTCGATGTGTAATGTATGTTCACCCATCCACGAACCGACCGCGGCAAGCGTAGCTTAGCCTACGATCGTGCGACTGTTATTATTTAGCCACGAGCTCCTCTCTCGCAGCCATTAAAAGAATAGCCAAATAATACTCCTAATCAAATGTAAATGAAAACCACTTCAGTTCAAATGGCCGTAGAAAAAGTAAGTCCTACAAAAAGTCGGTGCGAATTACAGCCAACTGGGAGTATTATCAGCAAACATCTGCTCTCGAGACATTGATTTTAATTGAAAAGACAATAGCTGTGTACCGTGTTAATTATTTTACACTTTGAACTTTGTTGTTATGGATTTTAACGAGCGTCGATGTTTGCTTCTGTAATAACCGTTTTATGAAAGCGTATGTTTTTATGTGGTTGCTAAAATTACTTTGTACAATAGGCACTTAAAATTTTATTATTAAGCTGCGTAATAAATTTTAAATTGACATAATATTTGGCTTAATGGCAACACTTTATGTGGTTACAGTGGAAGGGATTAACTGCTTTGAAAAATAACTGAACTGATCGAAATTGGCATAAATTATTAAAGGACCAAGAAGGAAATATATCCTTGCATAAAGAAACAAATCTCATTCCGAGTACTTACAAGTACTCCTCCAGAATATGCCACAAATAGCTTGCATAAAAAAAAAAACAGTGGAACTCCGGGAGTGCCGACAGAAGTGAAAACAAAACACAAACAGTATACTTTGCCATCATTCACTGACATATCGGATATGTAACATTAAAACCGAGTACATCTCGAGGACAGCCGAACACATCCGAAGCGGTGTCGGTTATACATTTTCGCCGCGCCGTAGAAAGAGAGGGGGATACTCCTACGCCGCGCCGGCTGTCTACTCTCCATCCGTCTTACGAATTTTCGATCAGGGTCACGTGTCCTGACGCGAGTTTAACATTTTTTACCCATTATAAAAAAAGTGTGCTACGCCGCTAAAGAAGTTTTCACTTCAAAAATGCAAAATATCAAAGTTCAGGAAGAAACAAAAACAATTAAAGGACAATATAAATACAGTTACACATTTCTCGACAGTAAGCTCCCAAATTCCCCACTATTCCAATTCAGTCTATTCTTCAAAACTCCACGTTCCAAACAGGCAGTTATTTACCATCCTTGGTTTTGTGTTCACAGCAGAAAAAACTGGGGTATTGTGTCTGAAAAGAGAATAAAAAATGGCGGAATTTGCTTGCTTGTCCAACAACAATGGTTACCTGAAGGCGCATTTCTATTGTGGAGACATGCAAGATGCGAGATGGACAATGGCTGGCTATGCATACTGCGTAACTGCAAGATTTTAAAGCCTCCAGGCTTATGGAAACGGGTTCAGGGAAGTGATGGATGCACGGGTACAATACAAAGGCGTACAATGGTATTAGGAACACCTTTATAAGATTGGTGATGTTCATGTCGAAAGAACTGCCAGATGTTGTTGTTGTAAACTCCTTGGTTGAGTTGAACTTTTTAGAAGATTTTTAGTTTTCATTTTATTGATATTGTTTCGTTTTGTTTTTGCTTTTTTTTGTTACGTAGCGGTCAAAAGTTTGTGTCTTCAATTTGATGTTTTATTCACTAAAATCCTTTTAACACAAAGCTTTAGTTTTATTTCATTCCACCAGCCATTACTACATACAGTCCATTTATATATATCGCCTTCAGTTGTAAAAAAAAATTTCTTTAAAGTCAAAAGCATTTATTTCAAATAGGCACATAAACAGCAACATTAACATTAAAATAGAATTGATTATAGTCGTCCCTTCCAAAAGGTAGTTTCGTATCTTTTTCGTATGGAGAAGAATGGACAAGAAACTCCACCGTTACTCTTTTATAATGTTTTACAATATTTTGTATACATTAATTCTATCTTTAGAACGAAGTTTACATGGATCATCTGGACAGACAAATCCCGTATTTTTAAGGATTTTTGGCAAGATTTCGACATTGATTATCGCTGAGAAACTCAAACTCGTTCAAACTGGATTTTGAGCGTTCTTATCAACAGCCCGATGTATTTATTGTATTTTGCCAATTCCATGTCTGTTTACATAAAACGCTATAATTTAGAATGTTTGTAATAACATTATTTACAAACTTCTAATCCAACCGATAAACAATATATTTATTTAAACCATATAAATAAAACAGTTATTAATGCAGCATCAAAATTAATGTGATTAATTTATTACCCACCACGAACAGAGATTAAATAAATCAAATTTTCAAACCTATGCTAGGTACTGAAATATTTATTAAATAAACTAAACTGACGTACACTTATTTAGCGTTTAACGTAAACATTCCGTCACATAGCTGCCAGAAACAGTACAAACAACTGACAGAAATTTTTGCTAAATATTTGAACCACTAATGATATTGTTTGAACTAGAAATTATAATGTAGGTATCTACAGCGCCACATTCGAACACTGCGTCATACTGACGCCACGCAAAATCCTGCATCTCGCAAGCAGAGTTTACCGCGCAACTAGCATACATATAATTATACAACGCGACGGTCCGATATGAATCATCGGCCAGTTGCCCGCCAGACACAACACCTGTCTGGTGGGGTAATCCTCCCTTTTCTATAGAGTATGAGTGAACTTTACACCCTGTTCCTCATACCTCTATAATAACATAACATAATATCACACCTGTATTCTCCGACGAGTTAGGCAGAGGTGTACTTACCTAGTACACCCACATTTCGCCAGTTATGTTTAAGTCCCATGTAATAGGGGGTGAGACTATTGCCATCAACCGGGAACGAATACACAGACACTGGGTTGCTATTGAAAAATTCCTGATGGAAAAACGCAATGACACTGCCTGACCTGGGAATCGTACCCAAGACCTCATGCTCAGCAGTAGCTACCACTAGACCAACGAGTCAGTCTAACGAGAAAGAATGCTTATTTATATGACAGAGAAGGTAAGTCTGTCTCGTTATCATCAGCCATCTTTTAACTGCTGTAGTGTTGGTTATTGCGCAATAGAAAAACCGTTTGCAGTTCAAATCAAATAATAATTTTATGAACAAATTAATCTCACTAGCGAATCACATACTGTAGGTACACGACACGACTAGATACGGAACGCGAGAAAGTTTCTGAGCATGTTGTCCGTGTGATGTCCGATCAGCCGTCAATTTTATTTCACGAATATAAATTATCTGTCGATTGAAAAATTAGCCCATAATGAAGTAAATATCAGTTGAGCGAATTCACAACGATGCATGTTCTTAAAAACATTTAGTCACTCAATAGTCAGTCAAGTGAACCAACTAGTTTAAACTTAAAAGTTTTACTTATCTAGTCCCTTTCAAACTGTCAAACGAGTCTAGCTAAACGCTGACCATCTGAATACATTAAGCGTTCTGAATGACACAGCACATGACATACCATTATAATATGTACAGTTGAACACGCTATCTGGGGCACAGGCAAAAATATACATCATTCCACTACTTTACCACTTAAGCTCTGGATCAAAAGAGCTGGAACTCATGGGGAGAGGCTTTTGCCCAGAAGTGGGATGTTTCAGTCTAATAATAACAGAGGTAACTGCCCTGCCAATGTTCAATTTTATTTTGTGTCTGTAACAACTTTTTAAGCCTGTGGCACTTGTCCCACCGCTGGCGATTAACGAGAAGCAAGTAGAGCTAGCGACTAAAAACGAGTTCGAGAGCAACGCCGCTAGTTGGAGAACAACTACTCGCTGGTATGCGTATGTATCAAGCTTGAGTCTCTCAGCGAGTGCTTTGCCCGCCAAGCGAGCGTCGCTGAGCGAGTCTTGTGGCTGCGGCAAACGAGTACTCGCCGGCAGTCAGCGATCAACTTTTAATATTTGTGTCTACTTTGCTTACACGAGACCTACAATCCGATCAGGACCAGGCCCGTGCCGGATGGCGCGTATGTGTTCCACGCGCGCCTCAAAGAAATGTCAGCATTAAGGAAGGGGCCCGCCAGGGCCGAAGCCTGCCGGGGTAGCGGGATCGTCCGAAAGGGTTACCGCTGCCCCGGAACATAAAGGGCTAAGGAAGGAACACGGGTGGGTTTTAGTCAGTAAGAGTCTGACACTCCCTTCCGCTCCACCCAGAGCGGGAGGAGTCATTAGATGATTTCCCATCCACAAAAAAAAAAAAAAAAAGATCTACAATCTTTTGTTCGTTTCTTGAGCGAGAAAATCGTTGATTGCTAAAACAATTGACTACGTGTCACATTCACAACATTATTAATAAGTAGTTACTAGTTGCCTGTATAATAGCTCGTTCGACTGTATATAAAGTAATAGAAGCATACTCTAGGCTTGGCCCTTGTGTCAAGTGTCAAAACTCGATCTATTAGTCACTTCTGTGACTTGCAGTTATGTTGACCTTTTGCCTCCGTAGTTGCAAGCGTAGCGTCATGCTCCTTTTTGTGCTATAAATTCGGTTACAAATGTTTTGAAACTAGGACACCGGGTTCTATTTGTGTTTTAGGTGGTTTACAACGGATCCGAAATTCAGGATAAAAAGCCTCAGGTCTCCTCATGTGTGGCTTTTTTCCCCTTATGGTTTATTCACTTAATAATAATTTGTTTAGCATTCTGCAAGAGGACATAAAGTACCTGCGGAGTAATTGCGTAACACACTTGTCATTTTGACAGTTCAACAACATTCATTGCGTTATTTACGTTTTGGAGGAGACAAAGTTTTCGAACATATGAAGCAATGGATTAGTAATATCCTTCAAAATGATTCAGATTGTGGTTGATAGTGTTACGCAATTAGGGTGCTGAATATAGTATCTAAATTGAGGCGGGTAGTAGTAAGAATAAAGGATATTCAGATGTAGAATAGGTAGGTGAAATGTTGGCTCCCAAAAAGGCGAGACACTTTAGATAAACAATCACTTTTGGCACTGCTCTCTAGGTGGTGGCTGGTGGCACGAAAATTAATTTAACTCTAGAAAGTCCTCTAAAAGTTATAATAATTATAAATAATATGGCTGTGCCGTGACAATAATTAAAAATCTTAGTATGCTTATAGAATATAATTATTTATAAGGAATAATATGATTGGATAAATATAATAGGAATTCTTTATTATCTACACCAACTAGCTTTTGCCCGTGTCTTCGCCCGCTTTGAGCTGAAACCTTTTTGTTTTTCTAAAATATAACGTCCATGTTATTTCTTATAATATCAGCTATCTGCCAATGAGAATCCCGTCAAAATCGGTCTAGCCGTTTCGGAGATTGGCCGGAACAAACAGACAGAAACGCAACAATTTTTAATTAAAATTGTTTTTTTTTCAACAAGTACCGTACTTACCTACTTTTATGCATTTAGAAAAAAGTTGTTATTTTGACATAATTACAAACAGACACTTCAATTTTATTTTATTTGTATAGGTATATCGATGAGATCGACTGATCGATGACGAAGAGCCGCAACAACTCAAGCATACCCACCATAGACCAGTAACATAATATCACATTTTGGTACAATATATTACATTCACCACATCTTACTCGTACTAACAAGTAAAGGAAGACTACTAAGATAGGATACTGCTATCATTTCTCCGGCTGCATTGATAACCCAACCCTGACATGCTGTCAGATCTGAGATACCGGGTGCATGTAAACAAATCAACCTATCTTCGAAACTATTAATAGTCTGGCTCGTTGCTCGCCATTCATAATGTGATGTGAATGATTTCTGTTCGTATATTGAGTATTTCGGACTTCTTCTTCCTTTCAAGCACTGGTCGTTTACAATTTCGACGACATATTGCTGTCTATTGATGCCGCTTGCATTTAGTGCCAAATGGGCAGCCGATGTTGAAGAGTAGTGTTGGCCCAGTGGTAATGACCGCGACTTATGAGTTGTCTATCATAGGTTCGAATCAACAACAGGCGCTTTTCTTTGTGTAAATAATTTCATCATCACTGCTCTCAAAACGGTCATAAGAAGGAATCGTCCTAGAAGAAAAAAATCGAAAACTTGTGAATTCTACCAACCCGCACTGGGCCCATGTGTCGATTAAGGCCCACTCCCTCTCATCGAGAGGAGGCTTGTGTCCCAGCAGTGGAAACATTCACAATTTCAAGAATTTAATTTATGTTATTTATTAGATTTTACTAAGTTCTAGAAACCAACAATGCGTGCTCTTTAATTATACGTAAAATATTTAGTTTTTAAATATTACTATCACTTTAATTGCTTACACTGAAAAATTAAAGAAAAATCTGCATTACATAGTGTTGTGGATTAAATCAGTATACCTATTGCACAGTCACTTGATCAATATCTATAGCCTAGTCCTAGTCCATAGTTGTAACAATAAATTATTACCTATAGTAATTATTATAATACCTAAAAGCCTTTGTTTTAGCCAACATCGTGGTAATGAGGGAGCATAGTCTGACACACGTCACGTCAGTCTCTTTGAAGAGCTATGAAGCTTTGTAAATGAACCTCTTTTGTTATGCTTTATGAAAAACAACAAAGCAAAAGTAACATTCATTAGTAATTTTTATGAAGATAAATCTTGAGCTATTTAGGGCGCCTTCAAATTAGACGCAAAGTGCCGCGCGACAGCAGTGCGCCGGCAGCGCCGCAGTCGCGCTGCTGTCGCTAGTTTCGAGCATCATAGTGTTGCACATTTCACGTTTTACAGATTCACGATGGACTCTGACGAAGAAACACTGCTTTAGTGTTACTACTGCTGTGTTACTAGTGTTGCTACTGCTATTAAAACGAAAAAGGATTTTGGACAAACAAAAAAAAAAGGAAACCTAAGAAAACGTTGCCACTATTTTGTACAAGTCAACGAACTGAATTCTTGTTTGTGACATTCTCAATAAATATATTGCATATTCTTCTCAAGCCTTTTTTTTTCGATTCTACTGCTGTACTTGTCGGACTTCGAATCCCATATCGCTGGACGACTCTCAACCTCATCGATAAATTCTTCAACCTGACTTTCGTGCGCGCCGTCACTAGTCGATCGATGAACTGACGCGCGGCCGCAGCGCGGCTGCAGCGCTGCAGTCGCGCGGCACTTTGCGCCTAATTTGAAGGCGCCCCATACATAAACTCACGCCTTGTCCCATGGTTGTAGGCTAAAACTACAGAACGCTACCTGCTACGATCCTTACATACTCCTTTTGCGTCGTCTACGTTCGTACATCTGGGCATACATGCACGCCGGTGGCGAGTACCTATTACGCACCTGACCTTTCTGAAGAGCATCACCAATAAGGTCACTATAATTATGTCCTTCTAGCGTCCGCCCTACGGCGTTACCACTCACATCTGCTTTGCAAATACCTTTTGTTAGTCGCCTTGTATTTATCCTCTCAACTGACCAAAACATCTAAGCATAATTCTTTTAATTTCCACTTACATCTGCCTCAAAAATTCAAGTAAATTCTTCTATGTAGGTAAAGTAATTTTCTTCGAGTAGTTTACAAAAGTAATAAATAAATTGCATTGAAAACTCGAAACACATTAATATTATATTCAGCCACAACAAACGTCAGGCATAATGAAAAAATATCAGAAGCCATTAAAATTAAGAGACTTGTAATGTATTTTCATAAATGTGGTATTTTAAAATCCTTCATATTCAATCATTCATTTCGGTTTTTTGGGTGTTTTTTTTTTGTAAAATAAATATTCACACAACATACCATCACGCCTTGTATCTACGAAAGGTTGGGCAGAGGTGTACCTAAACCACAGAATAACTAATAGTACTAACGTAACTATGTATAAACCCAAATCTCGCCAGTTATGTTTAAAAATAAAAAAAAAAAATTGTTTTCACACAATTGTGTGTCATACTTTCAATCAGAACTTGAAGGCTTTTGAAGGAAATTCCTAATCCAAAAATTCGTCCGCTCAACAACTTAAACCAATGACTAATAAAACTTATGGACTTGTCATACCTACAAAATTAGCGTGTATACCTACAAAAATCGGGCAGTTAAGATGGCCGCCTTTCGTAGTGTTGTAACTGCGAGCAACATGCGCAGCTGATATCGACATTATTTAAAACCTACATGAATTTGTTTTCTATTATTTATTTAAATTTTTCGAATTAGCCTCGTAATGTAATGCAGCTGAAGTGACAAGAATTTTAGAAGTTGTGGGTGTTTTATCTTTCTTGGTTTTATAAGACGTTGTAACTTGTCACCTTTCTCAAGCTTCATTTAATATCAGAAGGCCAATATTCTCGTAATATATTTACCTACTTACTACAGGTGTAGAGTATTGTTCGTACGAGCTTACATTACACACTAACCAGGACCAGGAGACTTATGATGTCGTGACTGGCAAAAAAATATTATTATTTATTTCCTACCCCGTTGGTCGAGTGGTCGCAAGACCGATTGCTAAGTGTGGGGTCCTAGGTTCAATACTCGGGTCGAACTTCGATTATTAATTATTACTTTTGTTTTTACATTAATGGCATTTAAATAATACTAGATTGCTAAAAAAATAAATAGTTGCGGTCATCTATTCGACTATATTTAACAGAATATATACAAAAACCATTGAGATCGCGAATCGGCAAATGTATACCTTGTTTAACTTGGCTTGAGACAAAGTATAAACAATCACCACAACCAAAACTAGGTGATGAAAAATTCTAAACACGCACAACTCCTCCTTATTACACAAGAAGATCATTTTCAATTTTTGTCAAAATTATATGATCATATAATAGCAGGATTATATCCATTGCAAGGCTATTAATGGACATAATATGGATTATAATCGATAATAACTCAAAACATCCGACTATTTACCCAACACTAGCAATCAACCGTTTGACAGTACATCTACCACAAAACACGGCAACATAGAGGAAAAACCCCGGCAGTTAACATGGCGACCGACCACGCATAGAAATGATTTTGACGTCACACAAAAGTGTTGCCAAATTTAGTACTTGACAAACATTTGACGTCTCTCTTTTCATATGCAGCTCTTGATTAGTTAAAAAGAAACAAAACGCTTTTTGACATGTGTGTGTCGATATGACAGATATTTGTATAACTATTATTTATATAGTAGAATATGCCGTCTCCATAGTTCTCCCAACTCAGTGACTTAAACAACGCACATAATGTCAAAATATGAAATGCATTGCCATTGCAGGTGCGAATTACCCCGCTGTACTTTTATAGCGAAATTTACGCACCTGCTTTTTATTTCATTCGAATGAATATCAACGAATGGTGTACCGGCTTGGAGAAAAAAGTCTACATCTCTTTATTTAAATGAAATTTAGCTCTTAAAGGTGACCTTTTTACACCCTTTGTAAGTTAGCGGCATTCTTATAAAAACAAATTGCGGTGTTGCTTTGGAGTACTTACCTACATTGTTTACAAGACGTCTACATAATAGTATTTTTTTTGTCTGCAATAATCGGTAATTGTGTTTGAATAAATTTTGAATTATGTATAATGTATTGGCAATGATAATAAAAGTCTCTGTGTAAGATTTTTAGGAATATATTGGCATTTTAAAATTTTCTTCTATTTATTTATTCTGCTCATTAGTTTCACTATTTCCATCCAGACTCAATTAATTATCATAGCTACTTTGTTTCTATTAACATTACATACCCATGACCTTTTACGTATCAGAGTTGTGTAAACACTTAACTTTTACTACCCTTATCGACATAAGCATATCTTTATCCCTACAATATCTCTCGCAAGATTTTCTTCTTAAGGAAGTGGGTACTTTGTCATGTAGTAGTAACAATCTCCGGTCAGTGGTTGAACAAAGCCGGGCTGTCAGAAAGTAATTCCGATTCAGCATGACGCCTTGTTGTCTTCGTTGTTCATCAAAACAAGCCCCTTGGCAACAGTCCAATCTTCAGATCTCTTGAGTGTAAACAGGCTTCTTTAGATGTAAACCGTACCTTGTTTCTTTAATTTCCGATCGTTTGTGTTGTTTTGTTTCTTAATTAGGAGTCATTGGGGGTGACACTGTAATAATTAAAGAGAGGGATTTATTTGTTGAAACTTGTTAGATTTTTGTCCTATGCTGACACTGTTAGTTAACAATAATTTTGATCATAGTTACCTAGTACAATTTTAAAAGAGAGTCTGTCGGAACGGTTTGCTTTCACTGTTTTCTGAAAGTAAGCTGATGGGTCCAAGTCAAGACTCCCGCAGACAAGCGCGACGCGACAGTGCGACACGATTCTGGTAGAACAATTTCCATGAAGTTTTTATATGTAGAATTTATTCTACTAGAGTCGCGTCGCGCTATCGTTTCGCGCTCTCCGGGAGCCTTGAATTCAGCTGATTGGTATTATAATAAACACTAATTGCTAGAATCAATCAATTAGAATCAAAATCACGCAGGTAAGTACCAACTCCGCGATTAAATTCGAAATAGCCGTAGGTATTCCGAATTATGATAAACGTTAACTGAATAAACAAAGGAAAATGTACTTAGTACACACGGCTACACATCAAGCTATACATAACCAGTATAAGCTGACTTCTGATTGTATGAAAAACCTATACAATGGGAGGTCAACTCAAACTGGAAATGTATAGCTTGATGTGTAGCCGTGTGTACACACTGCATCAAAATGGTGTATATGAAAATCATCGCCAAACATTCCGAACTATCAACAATATCCCTGATTTATGGAAGAGCTATTTTGTTAATAAACAATCCAATGGACTGCATTAATCGCGTAGAATCACAATTGAGGCAAACACGCAACACAAACGCAAATATTTCGTGTCTATTATTGTCGGCGTAAATGTTAGCCTTACAGTGAATCGTGGCGTTCCGTCATCCATACTTAATATTATAAATGCGAAAGTGTGTCTGTCTGTTACCTCTTCACGCTTAAACCGCTGAACCGATTTAGATGAAATTTCGTACCTATTGAGATAGTTTGAGTCCCGGGAAAGGACATATGGTAGCTTTTATCCCGATATTCCTACGGGAAACTTATGCGGGTGAAACCGCGGGGCGCTGCTAGTTATAACCCAAGTAGCAAACAAATGTCTAAAAAAGGTATTGTAGATATCTTGAAGGCAAGTAGACGAATTCCAGCGGTTGTCTTGGCTAAAACTATTATGTCCCTCAAGATATCTTCTAGATACACTCCAAGGGGGAGTTAAGTAAAAGTGGGCACAGCATTTAAGAACATGTTAAGAAAGAGTTAATACTACTGTTTAGATAAACTTTAACCCTACTTAAGAATGTGGTTTTGCAGAAGTCTTAAGCACTGACTTCAAGATATCTTGTAGGTTGACTTAAGATCAAGAAATAGACTTGAAGATATCTACAATACCGAATTAAAACTATCAATATTGAATTGCAGATATTCAATCTTATCTTAGTGAAGTATAAATAAAAACTTATTTTGCTTTAAAATGCTTTAAGTAACATTACTTTAGAAAATATGGTGAACTTTTAAAGTATTACAAAAACTGTTTTAAGACTTATGAAAATGGCGATTAAACAACAATTTTTTATGACTAGAAAAGGCTTTCTTATGTCGTTGAATGCATTAGAAATTTAAAACGCATGATCATTTCTCGTGTAAAATCTATAGATAGTGCTATAAAACAGACGGGCTTTTAAAATACTAGAAAACAAACAATAAAATGTTGTATAATAATATTGCAAATTAAAAAAATTGTGGCATTTAGTGCAGATTACTACATTTTCTATAAATGTGTGAGTTATTAATGTAATTAGAATTACTATAACAAAAATGTAAGTTCAATCTACTCTAGTTTTTGATGAAGTGTTGTCGGAATTTTTTTTATAATTTTTTCACTTATAGTGCAAAATGGCGTTAAATCTTATTTTTCCTAAAGAAGTAAGATTTTAGACAATGCTGATTTTGTAAGGCTAGTTCAGACAAAGTAAAGACAAGTTACACTTGAAGTAGTACTACTTAAGAGATATTATACTTAACCTATACTAAAAACCGTTTTGGTGAAGTACTATTTTAATTTGTTTGGTATTAAGTGATTCTATAGTTTGATTTAGTTAAAACCAGATTACGTCTTAATGTTTTCTTAACTTGTCATTTCATCGTCCTTGTGTGGTTCTTGTTTATTTTGTGGTGAAAACAGGTCTATGCAAGATAGTCGAAAGAATATTATAAATAGGACTTGTCAGCAGGGAACAGCAGATTTTTTTTCCACTTACTCACTACCACTGAATGAAAAATAATTGAGATGTAACATTTGGTAGGTATAAGAAAAGGAAAATTAATTATCACATATAAATGATCGCAATTTTATTGTTATTAAATAATTATTTAGGTATCTCAATGCCGTTTTGCAAAATTTCCTTCATTTCAGTTACGAAAGGTTTTAAAAATTCATTAGACAGGGTTTTCCAATACCACAGTAAATTCCAATGGTCATTACAGGCACAGTGTTCATCTCATGAATGTTACATAGAATTGGCCAAAATTCTACTTAACCCGTAACCCGTCGATATTTACATTTATAAGTACATAAATTGGCATTTTTGTCCAAATTTTCAAAATACTGCACAATATTTTTTTTAAATCCGTTATGCCAGTATTTTCCACTGCCACAGGGTTCAATATCTACAGATTTTACTGTTTTCAGAAGTGTTCTAGCGTCTTTTGGCACAACACCCGGATCATGCTTGTAAATAATCTGCAATAAGCCATTGATTGCAGTAGGTATATGGTATATTGTGATCAATAGACCAGTTTCTTAATTGGACTCTAAAACCAAAATCACGATCAACTTTCGATGTGTTACAATCAGCTGTCGATTCATTAGAGTCGGAATCACAGTCCACTTTACGATTTCCAAATTTTCCGCGGTATCATCTTCTTCGTAATCCGTTAACGTCACTGAGGACCGACTCGAAGATATCGCATTGTTAGTAACGTTTGCAGCACTTATAGGCACATTGGTTATGTTTAATTTTTTATATTTTATAACACGCCGACGAAAGCCACCAGATCTTTTTAATTTTTCCACTTTATCCATATTTCTACTTGGTTCTATTTGAAGAGAACGTCCCGTTAAATGTATTTTTACTCTAAACTTACTAATTTTAGTCAAAAAGGAATAAAATATACTCAGGAAAATCAGTTTCTAGAATTTGGTATTATAATTATCTTAATTCTATCTACAAAATCAATTTTTTCTTTGTTTGTCTAAAAAGGTACTTCAATTATTCAATTGAGTTTTAAGTGAGCTTTAAAATATTCTGAGTATAGTAAAAAAATATTTTTAGTTTTAACTGTAGACATACTTAATACAAACTAGTTTTAAGAATACTTAACTTGGTTTTTGGTATTCCTAACTTACTTAAGTAGCGCTAGTTTAAAACGATTTAGTATTAAAGAAAGAAAAGACTTAACGAAATCCTTTTTGATTTAGCTAAATCCAACTTTAGATAAAGTATAGATATGTAAGATTTAATCACTATTCTTGTTTGCTACTTGGGAAATAAAACTCATTCATTCAATGGTGTCGAAGCCGTCAACCGTTACAAAAATACATACATAAACTCACGCTTTCTTCCCATAGAGGTAGGAACACACTTAGAACGCCACCTGCTACGATCCTTACTTACTCCTTTTGCTTCGTTTACATTCATACATCTGGTCATACGCACGCGCCGATTGAGAGTACTGCGCACCTGACCTTTCTGAAGAACATCACCAATGAGGTCACTATGACATTGTATACAGGATGTCTCAGGAAACCTGTACCGGCGAAGGTCTGTGGTCAGGGGACACTAATACCCATCGATTGAACCCCTTTGTATGTTCCGCGATATTTTTTAGTTTTCGAGAAATTGTTTTTTTTTTTGTTTTTTTTCTAGATTTTTTTTAATTGTAGGCGGTTTTAGTCATAACTTTTACTGAGTGGTGTTACTTTGAGATTTTTTAATCAGTATTATAGCTAGAATGTGTATTCACATGTTATAGAACCGAAAACACCCAAATTCCAATGAATAGTAGCTCAGAATTTGATCACAAGGTTAAAATTTCTGATAATTTCTCGAAAACTAAAAAATATCGCGGAACATACGTGTGTCTGCCACCGTATACATACTGTGGCAGACACACCGACGCACAACCAGTTACCTTAGATTCAGTACATGATTCTGACCCTGTGTCAGAATTTTTCGGTAAATAAAATTATTATAAAGTAGCTGTTCATACTGAATAGCTATTTTTTAATTTATTTGACACTTTTCTATGAAACAACTGGAATACTTTCTAGTATTTTCATGTGTGTGTATTCGTTCATATAGTGCTACGTTTTTCCTGGTATTTCGTTTCAGTTGTTGTACCAAAATGTTGTAATCAACTCATATGTCGATGTTTCTTTTATTAACACATCGGAGTATTCTAATGAATTGTTCTCATAAAGGCTTTACTTTCAGTTAAATTCAGGTTTTTTAAATTTTATTCTTTTTGTTTGATAAAATAATGTTGATGAAACAACGTAGTTTCATCGAATTGTATTGTTTTGATAATTACTATTTAATATTTCCTGAATCAAACTTATTGCAAAAAATTTCCGAGGCAATATTATTTTCAGGGAAAAATGTAGGTATAGCATTCATTTTATTGAAATGCTGTTCAATTCATGTATTTCATTATTCTATATAAGTATCGAGGTATTCTTTTTTACAGCTGAATATTCTGAGCATTTAATAATAACACGAAATGCTGTTTTGGTTTATTTTTCCATATTATGAAACATGAAATTCCACGATACTTTCACAACAGCTAGGTACCTGTATATTTATATGTTCGTATGTTTTATTTTGAAGACCTCATCTAGACTCTATTTTACCCGTGCGTTTATATGTAGGTCATCATCATTTCAGCCGTAAGACGTTGCTGGACATGGGCTTCCAAGCACCGCCACTTCAACCGGTTCCGTGCTTCTCGCATCCAGCGGATTGCTGCAGCCTTCACTAGGATATCGGTCCACCTTGTGGGAGGCCTTCCAACGCTACGTCTTGAATCGGCCATCTGTAGGTGTCATATGTCTTAAAACTATCTTCAATAGTAGCTCGATCTGTTCATTGCAGAAATATGCATCATGCATATTTATTACAAGTCCAGAAATACACTGTGTCTTCGCCGCCATTTCTTATCTTAGGTTACTGTTATTTTGTTACAAGTAACGCAAATCCAATGCGGGAACTACCTTTGTATATACAGCCTAATCGGATTTTCATGCACGTACAGAATCTGCATAGCCACATTCCGCGGCTGTGTTCCAAGTTTTGCAATATCATCCATCGTTGCTTATCTTCCGGCATATAACATACTTTTGGTGCCGAATGTTCAATGTAAAAGTTATTTTATTTATTGGTTTAGGAACCCAAATCTTCTTCGGATGCTGTTCAGTTTCCTTTTAGATTTAGGGGTGGAAATAAACTTTTCGTCTAATGCACATCTTGGTCTCCGTGCTAGGAGAAGACAATCTGAATGTTATTCAAGATTCAAACAGCTTCCAAAAGAAATATGCTTAAATAAATTGAATATTATTGTTTTACCATTTTAATACTTGAAGTCTTTATAACAAAATAACTAAGGAATAAATAAAGTCTTTTAAGGGCAAATTTTTCAATCAACAGATCATTTTTATTCGTCGAATAAAATCTGACAATTTTTGTATGGAAGAATCAGCCCTAAAACGTAATAGCTAAGAAAAGTAATACTTACCCCGCTTCATAATTTTATTTCAATCAAGCGCTTTTTGCTTCAGCAGTCTTCCATTTAATCAAAGAAAATATCTGCTTTAACCAGAAATATCTCCGTACATTTATGTGAAAACTATTACTTAGTACACATCTAAGTGGATCCATTCATTCATAAAAGGTTTTTCCAATTCGTATCACCCATTCCTATTCGATCTGTGACATAAAATTTCGCGAATGCAGTACCTACTTCGAATATCATTGATAGAAATTCTGGTACAACAATTCCTCGGATATTAATAAAGTTTTTTTTTTTATCATGAATCGAAGTCCAAAAGTTTTAGGTATACTGTGTAATGGAAATCTTTGCCAAAATTTTCGAACGAATTTTTGGGACACGAATTGCCGAATGAATCCTGTATTTGTTATGTAAAGATAGCATCAGTTGTTCTAATAAACAAAGGAATAATGGATTCTAGTAAATGTTGGTTCCAGAGGGGTTATTCTCGTAATTTTAAGATCGTTCACGGTCTGAGGGGCAATTCTCGTAATTTTAAGAACGTTCACAGTCTGATCTCAGTCTCAATCTGTCAAAAATATCTCTAATTTCCCTATATTTTTTTAGAAGTTTTTGACATTTGTTAGTCGCCGAGATGAGACTGCGACTAGTTTTTGAACGTTTTAAATTAGTAGAATTGGCCTTCTGATGTAATCGAATTTTAAATCTATACTAATAAAAAAGCTGAAGAGTTTGTTTGTTTGAACGTGCTAATTTCTGGAACTATCAGTCGGATTTGAAAAATTTTATAGTTCAATTCCTGGAGGAAGCCTATAGGCTATTTATCATCACGCTACAACCCTTAGGACCCAAGCAAAAAGAAAAAATCAGAAGCAAAAACGAAGTGATAGCACGGGTGGGCTACGCGATGCGACGGGATGGGTCGGAGGAATAAGACATTTAACACGGATGAAGTCACGGGCAGAAGATAGTTGAAAATAAAGATGGTGGAACATCGGTGCTAGTTACTTGATCATGAAAAGGTGCAGCGCAAAAGTCACTAGAGTAGTTTAACCGGTTGAATGCCGCAATTACAGACAAAATTAAAAAGCCATTGTGTCTCGCGTGGATCCACGTTTAAGCATACGGAGGGTTAAACAATTCATGTTATATACAAGTGCCTTAACATGCATTGTGTACAAACACCTTAAGAACAAATGACAACGACAGTTGTCACAACCTAAGTACAGGGTGTCAGGTAACCTACATGATTCTGAACCCCCTGCGTTGAAATTTAAAGTAGGTTATTTAAAAAAAAAATGCTGTTCCGTACATTTTGACCGATTTGCTATTAGCTGGATCCACACCAGACGATCCAGTGCCCTCCGATCGGGCGCGGCAAGAACAATGCGCGGTCGATATGGAGGTGCCGCGCGCGATCGGAGCGCGCTGGATCGTCTGGTCTGTATCCAGCTATTGCACTTTTCTATGAAACAGCAGATTTTTTTTTATTATTACCGGCAATTATAATCTACGCTAGAATCATGTGCGGAGTTCATTGTTACAGTTTACACGTCGATGTCCCATTGTAACCCGGTTTTTAGTAGTTTGTATGTTTATTAAACTGGAAACAAGCTGATGATGGTTTCTATTGGACTATACTACTCACCACCGTGCTAAAGTAAATTTATAAGGTATAACCTGCTAGGAAAGGATTAATTAAACAAGTACCTTCTTACACAACACAAAGTTTATTGGAATTATACAAAATAGAAAGTACTTACAAACAATGTGGCAAGCCACTAAACCAATGTACCCTTCCCAGAGTCTACGGCATACACCCACACAACTAGTCTCCGTTCCTAGTGGTGTCAGTGAACGCCAGCAATGAGACAAATAGCAGTTTCTCAGAGTCGCTATAGCGAATCCGTGGGGTGATCGAATTAACAACTTCTAGCTCAATCGAACATGTATTGGCCTTTTTAACCGACTTCAAAAAAAGGAGGAGGTTCTCAATTCGGTTGTATTATTTTTTTTTTTTTTTTTTTTTTTTTTTTTTTAATGTTTGTTACCTCAGTACTCCGTCATTTATAAACCGATTTGGAAAATTCTTCTTTTATTTGAAAGTATATACTTTCAGATTGGTCCCATTGTCATCAGGTCAGGATCTGATGATGGGATCTTGGAGAAATCGAAGGAACTCTTCAAATATTATAGGCACACCTATAGCGATTTGGGTATTTTTTATAGTAACTCATGCATTTGCACTCGGAAAGCACCATTTGGTGAAGTGGAACTGATGACGAAGACCACAGATGGCCACCGGAACTACTCAATTATAAGTATTTCACGGGTTGCGATTTCGATTAAGTACTTTAATATGGTTTCTAAGCAATTTATGCTCATCACAATACGAATGGTGAAATGGAGCTGATGGTGTCCACCATCAGCTCCATTTCACCATTCGCAGGAGAACTCCTGAACAATTAACGTCCCTGCATCGGGAAAAACAATATTTTGTAAAAGGCGATGAGCAAGTTGACACTAGGCTATTGTAACTTAGATAAATTACAAGCAGACCCACTAAAAAGCGAGAAATAAAAACTTTTTAACAAAAAAAAACCGACTTCCAAAAAAAAACACTACAAAGTGAAAAATAACTTTAATTTCGGAAGTCGGTGGCAAAAAACTAAAATACAGATCAAAAGACACCGACTTCCGAAATTAAAGTTATTTTTCACTTTGTAGTGTTTTTTTTTGGAAGTCGGTTTTTTTTTGTTAAAAAGTTTTTTAGGACTGTGCTCATATAGGGAAAATAACTACTATACTAAGCAAACCCGAGACACAATATCCTTACAACAACTGGTCTTAAAACAACCTAGTTCCTACAAAAGGCCTAACTCTCTCATAGATTAAATCACAATGACACACAGATAATACTCTCTATAAAACCTTCAGTATAACACCCTCAGTTGACGGTTCAGGGTCCTTGGCGTCGTTCACAGGAGAAACCGGTGAACACACGCGAACGCGGCCTACGGACAAGATGGTGACGCTTTCGTTACCTGGAGTGGCGTACTTCCCTCATCACCTGGATTCGGCTAGGTAAAGCCTTCCTAACGTCGGAGGACCACACCGCAAGGGATAACCTCAAATCCGCCTGCGCTCTGATGAATACCAAATCATCACACGGCGCAACACCAAGGCATCAAATCAATCGCGCATAGCACCAATCTTAAAAGGCTAGCATAAAAACCAGACCTGAAACAACGTCCTCGTGTCAGAACACACATGCAAGAATCTAAGCTATAGGCTATCCAGCAAGAACAGAGAAAATGGTTTAGTACTCACGGAATTCTGCCTATAACGGCTCATATTTATAAAAACCCCATCGGGTTATTTGGGCACATCCCAATCCTCCTAGGATTAAGTCCCTCTAAATCGGCCTTTAGGCTCGTGTCCATGATCGTAAAAAGCGGACACCGTACCCCGCCTTTTCCTCCAGACCAATCTCACAGTTTCTCGAATCATCTTTCACAGACCATATAAGATTTCTTATCGATTTGTATCTTCATTTTATCAGACATTGTTTTTTAAAATAAAATGTGGTTAATTATGTAAGTTTGTTTATTTATTATTTAGTTATCCAATAAACTTGCAATTAATTAACTAAACAAAAAGGCATCAACGCCATCTGTGTCAACGTAGAACAGCGTTGACAACCAAGGCGTTAGTCCGCCGTTAATTACAGCAGGTGTCGCTACTAGACACGATTAATATTTAATTTTTTGCAACGTCACAATGCCCCTCTTCCCACAAAAAGGTTTTTGTGTACGCAAAAACCAACACCGCCCTCGGTGTTATAACACTGGAGTGGGTTTACCAATTCTCATAGAAACTAGTGGAAGAGTTCTGATCTATTTATAAACCGATGGTTGTGAAACGACATAAACTAATTTTAAAGATGAAATATAAATACTTTCCTTATTTTTGTCCAACTGTAAGTAAATAACGAACCTTATAAAATCCAAACTGCCAGGAAACCTATTCTGCTTACAAATCTTCCTACATTCCGGGCATAACCCCCCCATTCTTTCATACATCCCTAAATTTCTTTCTCTTTCAATCCTGTAGCCACCTGCATTCAAATCGCAGGCAGCCACCTCTTGCATACTCCCGAATTCCGTCTGTAAACCAGTGGAACTCTGAATTGTTTACTATAAATTAAACGATCCTCCTGATGAATATGTTCAGCGAGCTGATACATATATTGGGCAAACAAAGTGCATAACTCACCAGGCAAGACGTATACAGCGTTCCCAGAAATAAATATTCTGAAAACATAATGGTGGTTTGGCTTATTTTAAGAGTCACCTGCCGCTCGTAACTAGATAAGCACTAGTGCTATCTAAAGTCTCACCGAAGCAACAATGCTATATCGGCAAAACAAAACATTAGTGAAGGCTTATTTTAGAAGTCACTGATCCGCTTCAGTCAAGGCTTATTTTATGAGTTACTATCCGCTCGTAAAAAAAACAACCAAGCGAGCTTGATTACAAACAACGTGAAGGCTTATTTTAGAAGTCACTGATCCGCTTCAGTCAAGGCTTATTTTATGAGTTACTATCCGCTCCGTAAAAAAAAACAACCAAGCGAGCTTGATTACAAACAACGTGAAGGCTTATTTTAGAAGTCACTGATCCGCTTCAGTCAAGGCTTATTTTATGAGTTACTATCCGCTCCGTAAAAAAAACAACCAAGCGAGCTTGATTACAAACAACGTGAAGGCATGCAAAACGGCATAATCCCCGTATAAAATGTTTGATCAATACCCAAAACTCGCGTTCATAATAATATAAACAAAACAAAGCAAATACCATGTACCGTATGATAGTTACGTTACGCTTCGTGGTCGCTGTTAGAATGGCCCTCAAAACAATACGTGAAAACACGGACTACAGCTAATAAATAAACTGTATAATTAGGGATATATAAAATTAATCGATTTTAGATGAAATCGAATATGATTATGTTTATATCGATTTTATTATTTGACTGAACTATCGATTTATTAATAATTGTTTCTCTATGTATACAGTCATATCCCTACATATAATGCTACATCATATAAATTCTCCTGCTTAAAAGGTCCCAGCAACAAAGCAAAAAAAAAAAAAAAAAATATATATATATTTATATTTATATAAATTATGGCTGAATATATTTATATACCCGTCTGGCTTAAACAGTGTTGACTCTGATGTGTTAAGTTTTATATAATCAGAAACACATTTAAAAAAATAAAAATCTATTTACCCATTTCGACCGGTTCTGGTGGTTGGTGGCAGTCTGTTGAAACTATTTTTATTTTATTTATTTTTTCCTGGGAAAGTTTTAATAGTAAACCCTTACTTTCCATTTTTTTTTTTTTCCTTTGGTACACTACTTAAAGCTATAAAATTTTGTGAGCTTCAGATCCCTGTCATATGATCTATAAGACGAAACAACTGATTTTGCCGTTTTTATGTACCTTTCGACCATGCTAGTGTGTGGAGCGCCCATAATGAACTTGAGGCACGTTAAACTTCTATAATTGCCTATGAAACTCTGATCCCGTGAATTGAACCACACTAACGGTAATCACGGTTTCAGGAATCCCGTGAGCAAGAAGAACATAATTCTCAAAGTTTCAGGCTACCAAAGCACTAGTTGCACGACGTAATGAAAAAATATCATATATTTTGAAAAACAGCAAGAAACTACAAGTAAATGTACGAGTCGCATGCAAGTAATGCACAAACCGCAACCTCATAAGTCAATTCGTCCGCAAGATGGGAATGTTAATACACTGTCTCTAAATCCATTATGATAGCTTATTTATTTATTAATTTTGTATTTGTATAGTAATTATTACAATTTAGTAAAGCAAAATTATTGACAAACTAAACGCAAATCGTGTATAACGCGTTTCGGAACGCACCCTAACATATCAAAACGTCGAACGCCAAATGCCACCAATGTCAATGCGTTTCATAGGTTAAGCACAGGGGGGGCACACTTAGCACTGTCATCAATTTCCATAGACGACAGCGACATCTGCAGTTTGGTGGGTTAAAAAAACTTGGCAGCCATTTTCTTGTTTGTCAAATTGTCAAACAAATGTCATTGTCGCCGCCGGCCATCCGCCATTATCATTGTCAACTCCGCAACTCCGGCTTTCCCGACGTTGATACGCTTCCCGAAATCCCGAGTTTATCTCAGCTAATTATGTTAAAATTGTTACTTGTTACTGTTATTTGTTATACCCTGATTGTGACCCTAAACATTATAATAAAGATTCGCTACTTATAGTAAGTATGCTTAACTATAGGTATGTGTATATTTATTAGAGCCTTAGGTCACCCACCAAACTCAAGGTGGCAGCACTTTCCATACATGCAAATTTTACCACAGAGTTGTCACTCTTTCCCTCTATAGTTACTTTACTCTTTGGTTAAGCACCAATGTATGAAAACGAATGCTGATAAAAACAATGCTGTTTTATGAAATGCCGTGGTTGTATCTTAAATCTGGGTTAAATAATGAGTGTTAAAACGTTATACGACGAAGTGACCGACCAGTTGTCATAAAGATTCCAAGTGTTCCGTTTCAATGAAAGTTGGCTATTATTGTTCATTAATTTCTACAAATTGTAGTTCCCTGTATTGCAAAATCCAATTAATAAGAGTGAAACTTGCCTGTAGTGTTATTATCTTACTACTGAAATCCTCTAAAACAAATAAGAGACTGCTAAAACTCTTCTGAGAATTGCCTTATAGAAATTGTTTACAATTTTCAAGTTTACCCCCAATTGTTTTACAACTTTTACAGAAATTAATGTTGGGTTTATTGATTTATAATACCTTACACTTACAATGTTTCACTATAAAATAATGTAATACAGTTTATCAGGACCTCAACTTAAACAACCACATGAACATAATAACACAAAACTGTTGTTTTATATTGTAAACTAATTATCTTCCAGTTGTAATAATTATTACTTGTACCTGTTAAACAAACTTTACCACAGATGCTTACTAGTATAATGCTACATAAACTTCCAAAATATAGGTAATATTAAATCACCAACCTCTAAACAAACATTGGGTACATATTTATAGTCCCAAAATAATTAACACAATGCACTTGTCCAACTTGTGAGTTGAGCATACATATAAATAGGTTAATGACCTTTATCAACACTCTGCACCTTACCGGTCCAACAAAAGAAATGGTTTGATTGTGGTGCGGTGACCACTTTATATTTAAAACTTAAAAACTAGCCTTAAACTAATACAAGAATCCGTCAACTGAAAGAACTGAGGGAATTGAGAGAGAGAGAGATATTGTTATTAATTCGTTCACCCTATATAATTAAATAATTATATACCGTTGGGCGCCAACTGTAACCCGGTTAAGAGTGTCATGCTCTACAGAACGAGCTAGCCGGGCACGTATTGAACATTTGACAATGTACTCATAGAGGGTTATAATTGCTATAAAAAAGCAAACCCGAGATACATATTGTACTTTTGACAATGTACTCATAGAGGGTTATAATTGCTATAAAAAAGCAAACCCGAGATACATATTGTACTTTTGACAATGTACTCATAGAGGGTTATAATTGCTATAAAAAAGCAAACCCGAGCACACTATTCTTACATATACTAGGTCTTATAACAACCTAGTTCCTACAAAAGGCCTAACTCTCTCATAGATTAAATCACAATGACACACAGATAATACTCTCTATAAAACCTTCAGTATAACACCCTCAGTTGACGGTTCAGGGTCCTTGGCGTCGTTCACAGGAGAAACCGGTGAACACACGCGAACGCGGCCTACGGACAAGATGGTGACGCTTTCGTTACCTGGAGTGGCGTACTTCCCTCATCACCTGGATTCGGCTAGGTAAAGCCTTCCTAACGTCGGAGGACCACACCGCAAGGGATAACCTCAAATCCGCCTGCGCTCTGATGAATACCAAATCATCACACGGCGCAACACCAAGGCATCAAATCAATCGCGCATAGCACCAATCTTAAAAGGCTAGCATAAAAACCAGACCTGAAACAACGTCCTCGTGTCAGAACACACATGCAAGAATCTAAGCTATAGGCTATCCAGCAAGAACAGAGAAAATGGTTTAGTACTCACGGAATTCTGCCTATAACGGCTCATATTTATAAAAACCCCATCGGGTTATTTGGGCACATCCCAATCCTCCTAGGATTAAGTCCCTCTAAATCGGCCTTTAGGCTCGTGTCCATGATCGTAAAAAGCGGACACCGTACCCCGCCTTTTCCTCCAGACCAATCTCACAGTTTCTCGAATCATCTTTCACAGACCATATAAGATTTCTTATCGATTTGTATCTTCATTTTATCAGACATTGTTTTTTAAAATAAAATGTGGTTAATTATGTAAGTTTGTTTATTTATTATTTAGTTATCCAATAAACTTGCAATTAATTAACTAAACAAAAAGGCATCAACGCCATCTGTGTCAACGTAGAACAGCGTTGACAACCAAGGCGTTAGTCCGCCGTTAATTACAGCAGGTGTCGCTACTAGACACGATTAATATTTAATTTTTTGCAACGTCACACCATGCCTGTATAGAAGGTTCCAAATTCAAATACGGCTCCAAATCTAAATGTCAAAATAATTAAAATTCGAGGAACATCCGAGTTTTCCAGATGACCTGGCAACTTTGTTTGAGACTCGAGGAGGTATGGTCGGCTGATAACCTCATTGTGTTCACACCGGCTGCGTCGGAAAAAGTTCAGAAATTTCCAGGTGTTAATCGAATTTCGTTCTCGACAGCTTTCATTCGGATGGAGTTGGAAATTGTTTGGTACCATCTTATTTCCTTCCAATTTTTTAATGTTCGACAATGTCTGTGGCCAGCTATTTTCATGACGCTATCCAGAATGAGACTGTAATTAGCTAAAGGTTCTTTTTTTGAAAAAGGTTTGAAAAATCATTTCATTTCATTCATTTTCTCCCCCAAGCACCACCACTTCGACCCGTTCTGTGCTTCCCGTATCCAGCTGATTCCTGCGGCCTTCACGAGGTCATCGGTCCACTTTATGGGAGGCTTTTCAACTCTACGTTTTCCGGTACGCGGTCGCCACTCCAGAACCTTTCGGCCCCAACGGCCATCTGTTCTGCGAGCAATGTGCCCTGCCCACTGCCACTTAAGTTAGGTAATTTTTCGGGCTAGGTCGGTTGAATAATAAAATGATTGGATTATAAATACATTTGGTGAAGGAAACCATTATTATGTAACTTGGTAAAGAATGCCTGTACTTCTACGAACCCGGATACCGGAATAGATACGGCGTTGCTGCTAAATAAGAAGCAATACTGAATGTTAGCTATTTATTTCAAGAAGACAAGTTCACTTTTACGCATCTAAAACCATAATGACTTACCTACTCTAAAACAAACGCTGATTTTACAATTTTGAAACTGATTTGAGAATATTTTTTCTGCAAGCCTGCATTAGTAAGGTTCCCTTCTTTCGAAAACCTTTAGGTACAGTACGTGCCCTTTATTATATATAGTTTAATTAAATAAATAAAAGTAACCTGCGGGGTAATTGACAGTAGGAATGGCTTTCATTTTGACAGTTCAACAACATTCATTGCGTTATTTACGTTGTTGAACAGACAAATTTTTTGAACATATGAAGCAATGGATTAACAATATCCTTCTAAATTATTCAGATTGTGATTGTGATTGTGTTACCGAATTAGGGTGCTGGATTGAATGGGCCAGAATCATGAACAATAAACAATCAATATCTAGTCCTTTTCTAACTGTTTGGTATTATTCCAATACTCGCACAGCATTAAATGTTCATAAAAACTATTTTCCTTTCTCCGGGATAGCTTCGGAATAGACAATGAAAACAGTAATATGGAATTGCATTGAAACAATTTTATACCGTGCTGCAGAATAGCGGTTGTTATTAATAGAAACTGAATATCGAACATTCATGTGATTAAAAACCGCGCTAATGAAGAATGCTCAGATGTATTAAGTCCAATATAGAACTTGTTAAATGTATATTCAATG
Organism: Hydraecia micacea; assembly: GCA_914767645.1. Taxonomy (NCBI): domain Eukaryota; kingdom Metazoa; phylum Arthropoda; class Insecta; order Lepidoptera; family Noctuidae; genus Hydraecia; species Hydraecia micacea. The sequence goes on from OU611785.1 coordinate 5,739,315, forward strand.
TTATATTAGCTAATGGAAAAGCACATTCCATAAAATATTATGGTTATCTATACTTATACTAATAATAAAGTTAAAGAGATTGTTTGTTTGGACGCGTTTATCTCTGGACGTAGGTACCAGTCGGATTTTTTAAATTATTTTTGCATTTCGATAGCCCAATTTTTGAGGAAGGCTTATTATTATTTATCATCACGTCACCACCCTAAGGAGCCGAGCAAAAAAAATAAAATGTCTGAAAGAACGCTAAGCGAAAACGAATTAATAGCGTGGATGGGCCACGCGATGCGACGCGGTGGGTCGGGGCAACAAGAAATTTTACGCGGACGAAGTCGCCGGCAGAACCTAGGTTTTTTTATAAAATTGCCAGCATTTTGGACACTAAAAATGTAACTCCTAGTTAGCTGTAGGCAAAATCTGCAAGCGGCAAAAGAGACGCAATTTACTTCGGTGCCAATTTCGAGCAATTTCTCGTAACAAGATATTTTTTGACGAAGTAAAAACTCTTTGTTTATCTTTTTGTAACTTACACTAGTAATTAAATATAATACATAGGTACCTACTTATTCGGTATTTTCCTTACCTATTTGTATGCGCACTTAGTTTCATCGGTATGAAACAATTTTCTGCAAACCATAGGGTTTCCTGAGTCGAGATTCGAGTGGTCGATCTGTTGTATAGGATCCTTTAAATTAGGTCTCTCTCTTTACTTCCTTAAGGGCGAATTTCATACTGTATTTATTTACAATTCATCATTACAATTTTTCCATAGGTAGGTACTGAATTGTCTTCAATTTTTAGACTTAAATTTTTTTCCCTCAAATAAAAGATTAGACTTTGGTAAAATCAGCCCTTAGTCTTTTCTAATCTATATGTATCTATACTAATCTATAGATACTATAATAAAGCTGAAGAGATTGGTTGTTTGAACGCGCTAATTTCACAAGGAAGGCTATAGGCTATTTAACATCACGCTATGACCCATAGGAGCCGAGCAAAAAGAAAAAAGTCAGAGAGATCGCTAAGCGAAAACAAAGTGATAGCGCGAGCAGGTGATAATATGATGCGACAGTGGTGGTTCGAGGAACATGATATTTCACGCGGACGAAGTCGCGGGCAGAAACTAGTACTTATAAACATAAATCTTTGTTCATAACAACCGTTTTACACAGCAAAAATTATTCAGCATCGCAGCAATGAATTATCCTTAACATGTCTTGCTGTGATCTCCTATTCTGGAGAATTTCATCCCGCAGAATATGCAAACAGCTTTACATAAAATCATACCAAGAAATATCTTACCAGGCTCAAGACATCTTGGGTCTTTTACAGAAACTAAGTATTCAGTAATCTATACATATGTATGTATATATGTACATATTACATTACCTACCTACATTACATATTACATACAAATAAATCAAATTGAAGGGTTGGTTTGTAATTTCAAAATAACAACTTTTCATAAATGCATATGAAAGTATATACCTAAAGTTATACGTATGAAAATTTTCTTTTTACATTTTTTTGCCTGTCTGTTTGTTCTGGATAATCTCCGAAACGGCTAGACCGACATTGACTGGACTTTCACTCACAGATATCTGAAGGCCAATTCCCGTAATTAAAAACGTCTAAAATCTAGTCGCAATCTCATCTCAGCGAATGTCAAAATGTAGGGAAATTAGAAGTATTTTTGACAGATTGAGACAGAGATCAGACTGTGAAAGTTCTTAAAATTACGAGATGTTATAAGGAGTAACTTAGGCTGCTTTTATTTTTAAAAAGAATTAGAAAAAAATAAAAATAAAAAAAACCCATGAAATCCAATTTGTTTTCCGACATACACGCGAACCAAGTCGCGGGCACAGCTAGTTGAGCATTCATAATCAGCCTATAATGTTCCCACTGCTGGGACACAGGCCTCCTCTCTATGAGAGGGAGTGGGCCGTAATCCACCACGCGGGCCCAGTGCGTGTTGGTAGATGTCACATGTCTTCGAATTTTTGGTTCTAGGACATGCCGGTTTCCTCACGATGTTTTCCTTCACCGTTTTGAGAGCAGTGGTGATGAAATAATTTACACAAAGTAAAGCGCCTGTCTGGGTTCGAACCTACGATCTACAACTCGTAAGTCGCGGCCGATACCACTGGGCCACCACTTTAAAATTAAAACCCGTGAAATCCAATTTGTTTTCCGACATGCACGTGAACCAAGTCGCGGGCACAGCTAGTTGAGCATAAAAGCGAACAAAATATGTTTGATAGAACAACTATTAACTTGCTTCTAAATCAAGATAGAAAACGGACTTGAACTACCTAAAGGAGAACTTTATTGTAAACATTTAGAATTCTCCAAGTCAATGTGGGGAATTCTGACTTTGTATCTCGTATCGTATCTCGCGTGGAGTAAGTAGAACTTCAAGAAGTAACACGACATAGTCTGGACTTTGAAAGTCGAAAGGTAAAGGCGATACTGTAATAGCATGCAGTTTAAAGTTTATTGTGTGCAAAGATTGGAAAAGTTGTTTTCTCTGCCGGCTTTAGAGTCCCCAGTTCCGGTTTGTTTGTTTCATGAGTATAGATTATGGTTACCAAAGGGTGATTACGCTGGAAATCAAACTTTGAAGAATCATCTTATCTATAAAAGATACTTTATCTTGATCGACGGAGAATTGTCATATATGCTAAAAGTTATGAAATAGATCTCAATATCTATTTCAATTAGCAGACGTATGTGCAGTTTTCTACTGACTGTACTTTGGCTGACGAATTGAATAAAACTGACGAATCGACGAAAACTGGCAAACACTGGAAGCTGTCGAGTTAACGCAACTGTCAAATCGGTGAAACTGACTAATCAACGAAACTGGCGAATTAAATAAACTGACGTCTGAGGGAAACTGACCAGTGATACGCGAACTCGATAAAATAGCTCTAGTTGAAAGCAGATCCCTTTTAAATCCACAAAGTGAAATAGTAGCCGAGATAAACCAAACACTTCCTTTATCCAGAAGCGCAGTTAAAATAATCCAAAAGAGAAGAACGCACCGACCAATAGATTTTCACACAAAGAGCTTTTTAAAAAGTTTCTAAACACATACGTTTGCCCTCACACTCGGTGCAAAGTAGCTCGATAGGTTGCAAACTTCCAACTTCGCCAGTTTTCGGACCGAGAAAAATCCGGGGTAATCTCCCCGGATAGAGCTCTGCCTTGGGGAATGAATCGAAGGATACGTACCTACTAATATTTTACGGTACCTCTGGTACTCTACGAGAGGCTTGTGGCTAAATAATAACAGCCGCACGGGTCGATCGATCAGGTTAAGCTACGCTTGCCACGGTTGGTCCGTGGATGGGTGACCATCTTTACATACCAAGACCCCTCCGTGCCTCGGAAAGCACGTTAAGCCGTTGGTCCCGGCTGTCATTCGTGGATCTTTGACAGTCGTTACGGGTCGTCAGAAGCCCGAAAATCTGACAACCAGTCTTACCAAGGGGTATCGTATTACCCAGTAACTGGGTTGTGGAGGTCAGATAGGCAGTCGCTCCATGTAAAATACTGGTATTCAGCTGCATCCGGTTAGACTGGAAGCCGACCCCAACATAGTTGGGAAAAGGCTAGGCAGATGATGATGGTACTCTACGCGTTATTATTGTGTTTGAATTTATTAATATTTTATTCTCAGAGGAAACTGATTGGCTGCCTTTGCGGAATGGGATTTCAGTGACTGATTTCCTGCCGTTTTAGGTCTAATTAATTGTTAATCAAGATGAACCTTCATATCTCTTCGTTTCCGGCGAATCAATCAATGTATATTGTAGCAATAATAAAGGCTACTAGAAGTTTCCAAGTGTTGTTTTGTTGTATTAGCCAGGAGAAAATACAAAAGGAACATTTTCATTAATATTCTGTCTACATCTATCTCAATCAGACAACGTTCCCTTAATGACCAGATGCGGGCAAAATGATACGTCTTTATTTGCAATAAGATCTGTGTCAGGTCTTGTATGATTGAGTTCATTGTTTAGCGTTTATAATTGGAAGGTCAATTGGTCCGAGCTCTATGGAAATTCCTTGCGTGTGACCTTGACGGGTCTGATTGTATCATAGATATCAGTGTTTGACCTGCTATTAATTTATTCTTTGTTATGTGTTGTTCATAATCATCAACATTACATACGGTTGTGATCTCTAAATGTTCAAAAAGGTTAATAAAGGCTCTCCCCTAAAGCCGCGTTTATTATCGGTCGATAATATCGCATGCGTTATTTGCGCTAATGCGTCCCGATTACATGTCACAAAGCTGCGTTTTTTGTGCGTATCACCTAGACTGTGGGCCCGTACTACACGTTACTACGTTATTAACGCAGGTGTGTGTAAGATTGTATGCGTCCTAATACAAAATATTCTAAGAACTCATATCGGAATATAGCAGGACAGAGGAACGCAATCGTCCTACTTCTATTGCGTCATTATTATCGCAACAGTGTGTAACTTCGTGGCCCTCCTAATACAAAATGTACTGAAAACAGATATCGCAATAACGCATCCGATATTCATCATCTGCCTAGCCTTTTCCCAACTATGTTGGGGTCGGCTTCCAGTCTAACCGGAGCAGCTGAATACCAGTAATTTACATGGGGCGACTGCCTATCTGACCTCCATAACCCAGTTACTAGGTAATACGATACCCCTTGGTAAGACTGCTTGTCAGACTTTCGGGCTTCCGACTACCCGAAACGATGCATCCGATATTATCGACCGATAATGACATGCCTGTGGGGATGAGCCTTAACTGTTAACTGTCTATCAATCAACTCAGCCTATCACAGTTTACTGTTATCAACTATCAAGTTACACCACTTCAACCGAATCTCCACCTTCCGCATCCAGTCCGCACCAGCCACCAAAAATTGTCATTTAATCTAGCTGGGTCTCAAATTCCACCTATAATTATGGTAATTTGTTCCTTTAATAGAAACCCATCTACAAATTGCCCAACTTCGGGATCGATATTAATTGCAATGTCAGATAAACTGGCACATATGGGACGTATAGTTTCAGCTCGAGCGGTTCGATTGTCATCGCGCATTTTAGTTTAATCCGTTTTCGGGCTATTTCAGTTTGCAGTAGTATGGAATAGTAGAGCTCCACTTGATGAGCTTCCCTTTGATTGGATATTGGATTGTGTAAATTACTATTAATAGTTTTTTATTATTATTATAAAGCCTGTGATGTCCCACTGCAGGGCAAAGGCCTCCCTATCCCTACTCTCTTTCCACTTCTCTCTGTTAAAGGCTCCTAAGGACCAGTTCTTGTTGAAGGACTCCAGCTCATCCCGCCATCTCCGTCTGGGCCTGCCACGATGTCGCTTGCCATTAAGAGGGACCCATTAACTTCAAATAATATATCATGATGGAATCAACATTGCAGTACCTATTTTAACGTTCCCTTGCACATTAAATACATTACAGGAGTTGCTAAGAGCTTCCGTTGAGAATCAAAAGATATAAAACAGCTGGAAAAGCTCAAAGTACTGCGATTCTGAAGCTCTTCAGTTTTACAGCTATAAGTATGAATGGAGTTTCGTTTAAATTATATATGAATGATATGTGCAGATGTTCAGTACTTTTGTTTGACATTGACTGTGTAAATGTTGAAAGCTGTTTGTGAAACGATATTCAGGAGTTTCAAAGACATAATAGCCTTTTATTCGCAAATATGGTCTTATTAAAATGTATAGACGTTAACACTGATACTGACGCATTATCGACGTGGCATAACACTCTTTGTGTTATGTGTTCTATCTATTTGAAAACTTAAAATTATGGATTTATTTCCCGAAGGGATAGATAGAGGCTTGCAGTATGTATATCCCCATTCTGCCGTCCTTACAAAAAGTGCAATAACTCGGATTTTGGGCTTTTAAAAAGTTACATGCATATCCGCAATCAACAAATTCTGCTGATTTTGGGCTTTAAAAAGTTACATACATACTCGTACATATTCGTAATTAGCAAATTTTGCTGATTTTGGGCTTTAACTTTCCGAGTTATTGCACTTTTTGTAAGGACGGCAGCATTATAGCTAGTATGTTCTTCTAAATCCCTTAATTATATATTCGACTTACCATTTTCTTTTTTCATGAACTCAATAAACTCACAAGAACACCTTCTGGCATTTTGGTATTTTAGTGAACAATGAAATAACCCCTTTATGTTTCAAATTAACCCCAATAGAATTAAAAACAACACACTTTTAATGATTTCAAAGCAAAGCTTAAATTCTAGCTGGAAAATTGTTGCGAAGCGGTCAAAGAGATACTATTAGGGTGGAGAAAAAGGAACAAGCGAAAGTAATGTGGGGTTGTGGCTTTCAACTGAACTTTTAGAAAATCAATTGAAGGGTAATGGGTAACGGGTAACACAATAGCGGTGCTCTGGGCTATCAAAGAACCGTTAACTTAACCATGTAGCTAGTTTAAACTCTAAATAATGGTGCTTTAACAGATATAATGGCTCAAATTCGCATAAACACACCGTCATAATGGCATAGTGGTATAGTGCTGGTGATGGAAGTAGTTATCTGGGATTGAATTTGATTTTAGTATGGTCGTTACTTCTGTGTGCCAGTGTCTATGTGGCCTTATGTGTATCATCTTATTGGTTATCGGCCTATAATGATTTATTGTGTAAATTATTTTTGAGTGCGCTTAAATATACCTATCCAATCTGTATTTGAATAAAAGGTTACCCCAGTAAAATGGTTAGAATAGATTTAATCATCCAAACTGTTTAGTTACTGTTTTATATAAGTTTTTCTGTATTCTATAAACTTTTACTGTTTTTTAATAAGTTTTTGCTGTTTTTTTAAACTTAATTTTAGTGTTTATAACCCAGAAAAACCGTCGTTTATCTTAATAATTAAGTTTTTTCTCATAGGAGTGTATAATATTATTATTTTTGAGCGAAATAATACGTCTTATGATGTGTCGTCGTATGATGTGTGTTTGTGTGTTCCTAATAAAATTGTTAGCAAGAATTTTAATTATTTCGCAGACAAAGGTCAAACTTTCCCTTACGTCCACAGAGAAAAAGGGTACGAGATTAATTGAATAAACTAAGTACATTTAATATAGAGTCCTTCACAGTTTGTCACTCCACAAAGTTCGCTGGTTTATTTAGGTCTCGTCTCCTTTGGGCTAACATTTTAGCTCTAACCTGCTTTAAGTAGGCTTAATGAGGAACTCCAGTTTAGGATAGTAAAGTATCTTTAGGCTGAAACTGAAGGAGAAAATACTTATCCTTCTCTCGTAAGTCAAACACAGTTACGAAAATATTTTCTCATCGCTCCAGTAAATCCCCTGCTTTGAAACTATTGACACTTGAATAATTTAGCTCAACTCGCTTTACTAAAATATTAGGTCTTTATTATGTCCCCTTTGAGTCCGGCATGGTTGAAAATACTATCTACATTCAAAAGGTCTATCATGCGGCCATCTCACTTATTTATATATCAGTATTTTTTGTTTATTTTTGCAACGTTACTGAATGTCACACTATTTATTATTCGTTACTGTTTTATCTGACAAAAAAAATATTTTATTTTTTATTTAAATATGCATACACTCGTCACATTGCAGTATAAAACTGATTTACATCCATCACCTCACACACCAGGTCCAGTTGAAAACCAGCGTCGGGCACTAGTTGTCTAGCATTTTTGCTGAACTGGGCCTTTTTAGCGCAGCCGTGAGGCACACTTTCCTGCTTATTTTTTACTATTGTTTTATATATATATTTTTTTTTAAATCGTACTTTTCACTTTTTATTTGACCTTTATTTTTTTGTTTGTTTTTATCCGATGTATGTGTGTCTTTTGGTCTGTGCTAAATAAATATATTTCTTTCTTTCTTTTGCTTTCTTTCAAAAGTGTTAAAAGCTCATCTAATTTTTTTTACTAAAAGAGCCTGAAAATATTATGTACCGTAACATCATCGCAAAGAAAAATGAAAATAGATTTTTCAGTTCCAAAGACGTATAAAGTAATGAAACACTTCACAGGGAAAAGTGTCTCCAATAAGCGCTATGAATATCGAGAGGGCGTCCAGTTCTTCAAAATTTAATTTATTCCTTTCAACCAATAAGGCCTCTTAGATTCGATGAAAAATAATTACTGTAGACGAATTTTCTCCTTCGCAGTGTAATGAAGAATAATGAAATCGGGACAATTGCAAGCTACGCAGAAACGGACTTTTTGGTAAAAATAAATTGCTTTTCGATGTCCTTTATTGCGAATGATATGGGTCGCAAGACTCGCAAGTTGTCATCTAAGCAGGAAGAAGCACGTTACTTTGCAATTAGCCACATTAACTTGACTTTCCGTTTCAGATATTCTGAAATTAATAATTATATACGATAGTCCGAATTTGTTGTTATAGGAATATAAGCAATTAAATGTGTTCAAAGCTAATATCTAAAATGTAGGTACCAAGAAATAATGTGAAACCATTCATTGTGGTAGAAAATTGTGTCATTAGGTTTTATAAAGTGATTTCTAATGTATTTACGTAATTGTTAAAGAGCCTTCCTCAAGAATTGGGCTATCAAATGAAAATATTCAATTTAAACCGGAACAGAGCTAAAATGTATAGTGGTAGAGTTTTTTTAATACTGACTGCCTAAAAGCAGTTAATTGAATTATTTTGTGACAATTCAGATGATCTGTAAAAGTAGCAGTGTTAATCGACGTTAGTTGCTCACCATACCTACCTTCTGTACACATAGGTACATTTAGTTTTGAATTCTCACTCCAAAGAATAGGACTTGACTGTTGATTCAAACTTTAAGCTTGCACTCTGAATAACTGGCTTCTGATCCTAAGCCAAGCACAGAGGAGAAATTTCATAACAATGGAACCTAAACCAGGATCTTGAGCATAGATTTCCGAGAGCATTTCTGAAGACAGATCAACTGCCTTTTGATTGTGAACACCGGAATAATCCAGCTTAGGATCTTGTGTATTTTGAGTTTATTTTACCAATTGAAAGGGATAATTTGAGAGACGAGATTTAAGGAGAAAACGACTTTATTGTATGCCTATTTACCATAAGTTTTGTAAAAAGCTGCCAAGTGCGAGTCGGACTTGCACACAAAGGGTTCCGTAGCATCGTATATTATTTAACACTATCTATTTTTATTATTTGTTGTTATAGCGGCTATAGTAATTCACACTCTGTGAAGATTTCAAGTGTCTATTTATTACGGTTCATAAGATACAGCCTTGTGACAGACGTACAGTCGGACGGACAGCGGAGCCTCCCGTTGGCACTTTGGGTACGGAACCTTAAAACAGATCAGGAAGTGTTGCCCCCTATAAATATATCTACGAGCTTCCTAGTTTATCTTTAGATTATGACGGTATTGTCATAACGTATTGTCAATTATCCTAATCTAGGATTAGTTGAGCTTAACAATTGTTATCATGTGACAGATCATCAATTAACGAACCAAAATAGTGTAAATCCAAATAAATACATTAAATCCACATCCGGATTCAACAACCAAAATTGATGGCATTAGAACTAATATGAATAATTTTAGCCTATTATCAGCGTTGTTTAATAATACAACTAATTAATCCGAATTCATACCATGTGTATGTCAGTGTGACAATCTGGGCAGGATTGATTGGTTTTCGAATCAATACGTAGGTATATACAGCCGGTTGACGCCCGTTGATTGGCTAAAATAACATGCTGTTCATTATTTGGATTAGCTCGGCAGTGCTAATTGGATGATAGATTGTCGTATACTCTTGAACAGGATTATGTGTGGATCGCAATTGTAAAGACTACTTATGACAGCGAATTAATTAGTTCAAGAAACGACTACGCACGTATCCGAGACCTTTTTGCAGGCTATAAAAATACCAACAAGAGTATTTACTATGATTTAGGTACGTATCTACTTAAAGTGTCTTAGTATAATCAGCCTATAATGTTCCCACTGCTGGGACAGAGGCCACCACTCTGAGAGAAAAACTGGGCCTTAATTCACCACCCGGACCCAGTGCGGATTGCTAAATGTCACTTGTCTTTGAATTGTTGGTTCTAAGACAGCCGGCTTCCTAACGATGTTTACCCTCATCTTAAACTGTCTTACTTTTAACTAATTTCAACTTGTTCTTCTTTGCAGGTTATAAAACCCGGTATGTGGAGAAAACAGTATGTATATTATCTAAGAATTTATCTAGCTGCATAAGGCGTTTCCAGATTACTTGGTGTTCTAGTTGCAGAACTATAGTGTGGAAGAAAATATAACAAAAGATGAATACAATTACGTACGTGCCGTGCACGTGTACGTGCGTGTTATTGTTGTGGATTCTAATGCTCCATTTTGCGACTGTATGAGAGCAATCTGCATATTAGAGAAAAACTAGAATAACAAATTATAAAAATTCCTTGTATTTTTCTCTCAAGGACGAAAAGTAGTGCCATTTGCAAATGAGCACAGGCATTTACAGTAATTATGAATTTAAAAATGAACCTAAAAGATGTTTTAAAGGAAATCTTTAGGCGCCTTGAGAGATTTTTGGTAGGGGAAAACCTTATTGGTTCACGTTACCGACATTCTAATTTGTGCGTTGCGCTTAAAAAATATATATTTTAATTTATACCTAATTAATAAATTTAATTTACAAATTGTGAAAATTTTAAGCTTGGATACTACAAAGAATTAGAAAATAAAAATAAGACACTGTTATTTCATAGTTTTAAGTTTCCTTCCCCACGAATGTTTATGTTTTCTTTTATTTATATTGTGCATACTTCACCAAGTGTACAATTTTACTCTTTTCTACAACCCGTAAAGACCTCAGAGACCCTCAAAAAAGCAAAATCATGTCATAAAAACTAAAGCCAACATTCTTAGGATTCCGCCTAACGTTGTACTTGATTTGAACAGCTCTTTTGCAGCCCTTTCAACAACACTAAGCGATATTTTGACAGTCCTGGCTCTTAGTCATGAATCATTTATACCGAAGAACGGTAGCAAAGTGAGGACTTCTGTTAAACATTCAAAGAGATCGTGTGAGTGAACCGTTAACAGGTACGAAGCTTTAAAAATTCAGCAAGTTGAACATTATCGTCTATTACTTCACTATGTTGTTAACGTTAGACCTAGAACGTTCAGTTGTCGAAGTCAGTCGAAAAGTGGGTTTTATGATTGTGTACCGTTTTGTGATTCTTATATAACAACATTTACATTAGGGATGCATCCGATACCGATGCCGATATATCGGCGATACTCGATGTGTGCCGATATATCGGCATCGGCGATATTTTTATGGCCGATTCAACGATACTTTTCAAATTTCGCGCTTTAAAAATGTAATGTAAACGCGCGTGTTATCTCGTCTATTTCGTTGCAAACGAGGCACGAACTATAAACTATGCTCGGGAAACCCCGCGCTTTATTCAGTGTCTTGTTTCGCCCGCCCGCTTTGGCCTCACACTCAGGTAACCTGACTTTGTGTTTTATTTATTTTACCTTCATTTTTTTATTCAATAAGCGTATCGGTATCGGTATCGCCGATATTTTTATAAGAGCATCGGCATCGGTATCGTATCGGCAATAAGGCGTATCGAGGCATCCCTAATTTACATATCAAGATCTGCCCTCAAGGTCTTTGCGAGCGTCATAAGCCTGAAAGAAAGAAAATTCTGAAAAGTATTTTTTGTTAATTAAATATTTTATTATCTTCTATGTTACGAATTTTAATAAATTGAAGAAGCACAAGCCAATTTATTATGTAAATAATCATACGAACACATATTCAGTTAACTCATTATTTTTATGTCCTTTCTTAGCAGTACCTAGTTCAAATTCATTCAAAACTTTCTGCTTACGTGGTATGTATTTCAAATGATTCATCATAATTATTCAAGAGAGAAACTTCGTCGACACAAATGTGTTTTCTCATCCCTAATCCTTCAACATTATGTGACTGTGTATATTTAGACAGTATACACACCAGAGTCACAACACAAAAGTTTTGACAACAAAAGACAGATCATTTTTGTTTTGTTTTGAAACAGTTTTTTCAATAGATTTTTATTTATTTATTTTATCATTTATGTACACACATATATATATAAACAGACAAGAAAAAAAAAACAGAACAGAAAAAAGGTACAAAGGTGATGCTTATTTCATAAGAAATCTCTTCCAGCATAGGTACAGACGCCAGCACATCAACCTACTACAATCTGTCAGATTTCTGTAATAGATTTTCAACTTTATCGCTAAAGCATAAGGTTCAATGTTAATTGGGAAAATTTGACAGTTAGGTGTAGGTTGATGTGCTGGCGTCTGTACCTGCGATAGGACAATAGATAGAGAGATGTAGACAGCGTGAAGGAGACAAAAAAAAAAACATAATATCGTAAAAAAATCAACTTTGACTCAATCAATCTGCCTAGCCTTTTCTAACCTTGTTTAGTCAGTTTCTTGTCTAACGGGATGCAGCTGAGTACCAGCATTTTACATGGAACGACTGCCTATATGACCTCCACAACCCAGTTACTGGGTAACACGATACCCTTGGTAAGACTGGTTGTCAGAATTGGGCTTCTGACTACCCGTTACGACTGTCAAATGACAGCCGGGACCAACGGCTTAATAACGTGCTTGGCTATACCTTATGTTTTGATGTTGCGAGTGTGCGCGCTATTTTGTACAGAGTGGCGATTAGGTTATCACATTAAGCAGTACAGCGGTTATTAAAAGTTGTTATAAACAATTTTACAAAAAAAAAAAAAAAAAAAACGAATTTCCGAAATTTTCTTTCATATAAACTTTGTCCTGACAATACCGAACACAAAAAAAAAATCCAATTTGGTGTAGTCGTTCGGAAGTTATGCGCGTACATACATTTCGGCGATTCATTTTAATGGTTTTCATATTAGGTACCATGACTATTAGAATGTTAATTGTTATGAATAATTATTAAACACTTCCTTACTTTACTGAACACTGCCTGCTGACATCAGACAAGAAGATAATAAAGTAAAATTCGCACGTAAACTTAAAAAAATATTTATTATATTCTATGTAAGTGTAGGTTTAAGTGCCTATAGGTATATAGGTTATACGAGAGATGTACCTGATATTAAGTTTACTGCTAAGAGAGACTCAACGATCTCACAGTTAAACTGCATAAGCAGTTTTGTGGGGCAATGTACGAGTACCTTTTTTTTTTTTTTTTTTGTTGCGCGGTGGAAATCCTCAGGGACTTCCTCCGTCGTGGGGGGGACAGAGGGGCATGCCGGACTCTTACCGGCTAAAACCACCGCGGTGTTCCACCTCTACCTATGGCCAGGGGTGCGGGATTCGCATAAGCATTCACCGCTCCCAATGTACGAGTACCTAGCGTAAGAAATTTTAAGTGCATAAATCATTAATTCATTCAATTCATTTTTAATTGTGTATATTTAAAATACATGATGTAGAATACGTGGTTTCAATTAATGTGATAACCTAATCGCCACACTGTATAAAGTGATATTCTTGACGCAGCTCGCAGGTCCGCCAGGGCCCGCTAGGGCCGAAGCCTGCCGGGGTAGCGGGATCGTCCGAAAGGGTTACCGCTGTCCCGGAACATAAAGGGATAAGGAAGGAACACGGGTGGGTTTTAGTCAGTAAGAGTCTTGACACTCCCTTCCGCTCCACCCAGAGCGGGAGCAGTCATTAGATGATTTCCCATCCAAAAAAATAAAAAGTTCTACGCCCAGCTAAATATGTTTGAATACATACCTGATTACGAGTAGATATCACATCTCCCTTTTGTTGAAAACGACTACTACCTTTGTTTATCTTGTTTGACGTAACTTAAGTTAAAATGATTACTTGGAATAGAATAGGAAATTGCTTTTTGGTTTCATTTTGAGGTCTGTTGTAAATTATTTTGAAGATCGTCGTACTTTGCTTCCTAGCTGCCGTATTACCGGATGAATCTCATGATTTTCTTATGATGTATTTAGAAGTTGGTTTATATTTAACAGAATCAATATTAAACTCATTAATTTTGTATCTTACAAGATATGTTCTGTTGGGATAAAACGCAAAATCAATTTAACAAAACGAATATACAGTGTTAAAAAATTTACCTTACAAACATTAAGAGGTGCTTTAGACCATCGAACTGAACAACTTTCACTATGGGACCAACTCTGAAATCACGAAAAAAAATCGGCTGTTTCATACATTTTGGTCAAGTGGCTATTGAACTTTTGTATTAAACAGCAGATTTTTTTTTCGTGATATATAGTTTTGTGAGTCCCTAATTTTAATTAGAATTCGAATTAGGGACTCACAAAACTAAAAACAATACCTCCGAGTAATTAATGTAATGCCTTCTAAAAAAAACCGGCCAAGTGCGTGTCAGACCACGCACAATGAAGGGTTCCGTAGTTGGAATTAATTTATCCCAAGAAAAAACATAACATTCTAGTTGAAAATCATGTTCTCCCATACATTGTAACTGAAAATTTAATTCGGTCGATTATATTACTCGTAAACTTGTAAAGCCTACTTTAGCTGTGATGGTTTTCCTTTTAACTTCATTATAAAAATAGCGTGAATTTTTTCACATATCCAAAAACAACCATTTAGCTGGCAGGGGAGGCTGCTTACCGTGAATGGTTTTTTTGTGGTTGTTTTTGGACACTTCACTCTAACAAAAATTAGCACTTTAAAGCTTAATATTTCGTAAACGAATCCCTGAATTGAAAAATTGTTATCACAAATCCGCAATATTTTTGAAAGACCTATCCATCAATACCCCACGCCATGGGGTAGACGAGAGAAAAAAACATCCCCTCTTTACGTGTAGAGGTACCCTAAAAACTGTTTTTTTCAAGATTTTATTTTACCACTTTGTCGGCTTGATTAATATGTATATCAAAGTCAAAGTCAAATCATTTACTTCAAATAGGCACACTAAAGGCACTTTTGAAAGTCAAAAATTATAATAAAAAGAATTGATTCTAGTCGCCTATTCCAAAAGGTAGTTTTCGTATGGAGAAGAATGGGCAAGAAACTCCACCGTTACTCTTTTAAAAATGTTTTACAAGTTTTTGTATAGGTTCATTATATAATTATATGTGAAGACGATGCATCTAGAATAAAAATGAGTCTACCAATAAAAAGGTAAAAATAATTAAAATAAAACAATGACAGGTAAATCAATTATGTGATAGATACATGGTGCTCACATATTTACAAATATTGTTAAATTAGATTATTTTTATATAATTTTAACAAGTGTGTGAGTCACTGCAGCTACAAAATGTAAAACTAATGTCATAAAAAAAATATATATAAATTAAATTAGCGACCAGTTTGATTTTGTCTAGACTCTAGATTGTCCTATGGAGCAGGACCAGCATGTTTCCAAGCATTCTTATCTTGGATGTAATCTTCTAATTTGTAATATCCTTGTTTACAAAGTGTACTTTTAAAAAGTGTATCCACTCCAAATTATAGCTTTCTAGTACTAAGAGTCTCTGAGCTAAGCTGCGGACGGACAGACGGACATGGCGAAACTATAATGGTTCCTTGTTGACTACGGAACCCTAAAAACGCAATTTAAGTCACAATAAAAACGAATCAGCTTTGTTCGAATATTTTCTTAAGAATTTTCTTGTATTGTGGTATGAATTATGATTTTGTATGAAAGGCACTTTCTCCACAATAGGGGATAATATGATTGAACGGTTCTAGATGAAGGGACAAGTACCAAAATTAGCTGTTCACAACTACATATTTTATAGATGATTGGATATTGCGGTTCATTATTGAGAGAATACACAATGATGGGAGGTTGTTTTGTGTTTTTATTTAATAAAAGGACAACAAAAAAGAGATGCTGGTTTAACAAAAGATGTTTGGAAGATTTGCCTTTGCTTCGAAGTTACGTTATGGCTGTTATGACAAAAAAATGGGTTATGTATAGAATTGTAGGTATGGCAGAAGAGGAAATAAGCACTGCGTCAATCCCGCCAATGAGAGCAGGGCGCAGCGGGGTAATTGTTTAACATAGGTATATAAAACTAGCTGCTGCCCGCAACTTAGTCCGCGTAGAACCCTATCCTAACTAAAAAGATTTTTTTTCTAAAATAAAAGTAGTCTAAGTTACTCCTTATTACATCAGCTATCTACCAGTGAAAGTCCCGTCAAAGTCGGTCCAGCCGTTTCAGAGATTAGCCGGAACAAACAGACAGACAGACAAAAATTGTAAATAATGTTATTTTGATATATTTACCGTGTATACATCTATATGCATTTAGTAAAAAGCGATTATTTTAATATTACAAACAGACACTCGAATTTTATTTGTTTGTATAGATACAACAGCTTCCATTTTGACGGTTCAGCTAGTTCCTTGCTTTATTTACGTAGTTGAAGCGATGGATTAGGAATTTCCTTCAAAACGCTCGGATGTGTGTGAAGTGTGTTACACAAATGAGGTGCAGGAGCATTAATTAAGTTGTTATTTTTTTAAACTGAAAATTATTTCTTTCTTAAAAGCTATTAGGTTTCTTTTTAAAATATACTTATCTATTGTATTTTTTGTTTCCAAAAATATCTTGAAACCCTACATAAAAACATAATATTTACTAGAATAAAGCATAACATTCCACCTTCCAACTAAATATAAACACACAATATCTTCTCATATTCTTATGTTTGTAAGAATATAAAGTAAATCCAAGATATTATAAAATATTTCTCTTACCAATAACGAGATGTATGTGTTTGATGCTGTACAAAAATGTGTATTCTTTTAGGATAAAAGGATATTTCTTTTAGTTGTTGTTTTGAAGAAGAGATGAGATGATTATTCAGTTCAATTAAATTGAAAACCTCTAAAGCTTTGGCTGAGCCGTCGGCTTTTATGGAGCAAAAATTGTTTTGCTTTCGAAACTTTATTTCGTAATAAAATACTTCATAGCTACAAATAATAACGACCTTATCGTTTATTTTGATATATTTATTTTATCGGTGCTCGCTACGTGAGAGTAATAAAAATGGAGTATTTTTTTTTAAATAAAAAAAGTCACCTAAACCGAAAAAAAAAAGCGGATTGCATAGTCAAATTTGAATTCTAATCGTTTATTTTAATAGGACCTATAAAAAGCATTTATGAATGTCAAAACTTACAAGAATCATCATCTGCCTAGCCTTTTCCCAACTATGTTGGGGTCGGCTTCCAGTCTAACCGGATGCAGCTGAATACCAGTATTTTACATGGAGCGACTGCCTATCTGACCTCCACAACCCAGTTACTGGGTAATACGATACCCCTTGGTAAGACTGGTTGTCAGACTTTCGGGCTTCTGACTACCCGTAACGACTGTCAAAGATCCACGAATGACAGCCGGGACCAACGGCTTAACGTGCTTTCCGAGGCACGGAGGGGTCTCAGTATGTAAAGATGGTCACTCATCCACAGACCAACCGCGGCAAGCGTAGCTTAACCTGATCGATCGACCTGTGCGGCTGTTATTATTTAGCCACGGACCCCTCTTAAAACTTACAAGAATAAAGAACAATTATGTCTGGGTTCCCCTTCCAAAAAGAAGTTTCGGATGGAGACGAATGGGCAAGAACTCCATAGTTAAAAAACGTAATCAATATCTTGTCATACTGTTACAAGTAGTGTTTGCAAAGTTACTATAAATTAGTAAGGATGTAGGTACGGACCAAAACTATGTCCAATATATCAGGAAAACGGTTTTTAGCACACAAAAAAGTTAGAAGCGAAGAATTCCCTTACAAAATTACAAAGTTAAAGTTTCTAGTAAAAGTTTTCTTTTAAAAGAATCTCCGCGTTGAAAACAAGGAACCTTTGTTTGACCAAAAGTTTATCGTGAAGGAAAATGTATGGTGGTTTCTTTAACTACTATGAGGTTCATCGCTATGGGTTTGGCTGGGTAAACCTGTCTTCATTTAAAATAAAGGTCTAACTTTATAGGATGAAGAATTTTTACATACCTAAATAATTAAAATACTTCTGGGGCATCCTAGATTAGTTAAAGTAAACTTTGCAAAACAGACACATTATCATTATTACCATAATTTCTGCCGAAAAACGTCCACTGCAAAAGTCTGACAAACATTCTAACCTAAGGTCGTCTCGTGGTACCCAGTAACTGGGTTGTGGAGGCCAGATAGGCAGTCGTTCTATGTGAAATATTGCTATTCATCTGCAACCAGTTAGACTGAAAGCCGACCCAAACATAGTTGGAAAAAGGCTAGACAAATTGGTTGTAATGTATTTTTAAGTTCATAAAACAATAACACTTAGAGAATAACTTAAAAACTTACACGCAAATTAAAGTTGTTCAAACAAACGTATTTAGTTTCTATATTAAGATGAAATTTTGATACTTTTAAAGTAAACTCCACCGTCGTTTAATACAAAAGCAATGTTCTAAAAGTTACTTTAAAACGAATATAATAATACAACAAATAGCGATCTCATCATTTGATTACTATCCCATTCATACATTCGCTTACGCTCCAAAAATGCCAAGACTCTAAACTTGGCAGGATATCAAATCTGATTCGGGTCAGTAACTGAAACGAGGTTTTATTTGAGAACTGTTAAGTATAGGAGTATAATTTTAACTAAGTTTTAAGTTTATAATGCCCTCCTCTATATTTTATGAGCAGGAGAGCTTTCCAGCTTCATAAGACGTGCTATAAAAGTCTTGAAAGATTTTTAAATATTAATTACAACAATTTTATGACATTAGGGTTTCTGAAGCACTGCCGTTTTAGTTAACAACGTTTAAAAATCATATATTATTTGTTACAATATATTTGTCATGTACGAATTTTCGTGAAAAGTCGCTGAAATAATTTGTTATCAAAATTTCGAGAAACCTTCGAAAAAATAATTAATTTTAAAAGGCGGGCAAAGTCGCTGAAATAATTACTAATTAAAAAATCCTTCGACAAAAAAATATGGCGGGTAAGTAATAGACAGCTGCTCTTGTGATATTGATGGATAGCTTACTTAATAACAGGAAAACATAAATAATAAAGAAATAACCTTTCCTGGTAATTTGTTAGCCTCCCAATGATTTTAATATGGCGTGACACTCGATATACTTTATGGAGGAAGTTTAATGAACACGAATCCACGTGTTACGATTTTGTAAAATTCCTTTCGAATCTTCAACTCAGTAGTTACATGCGATTTTTATCGACCTGTGTAAATGGAGTGGCCTTTCGGCTTGTGAGGCGATTTGGTAAGCGACTTCCAGCACAGCGACAATCGACCTAGTGTATAGAAAATGTATGGACGAATAGGTAGAAAAAAATCTAAATGGAAAACTCACAGGGCATAAAACGTTATTTTTGTCTATTAGTCTAAAGGTCAATGTCGTCTGAAAAAGGAATACTAATAGCAACATACAGTAATAAACTGTATCCCTACGGGTCCATTAAACGCTGGTGTAAAAATATATTTTAATGAAAGCAAACGAATAAGTACCCAGTAAAATTGCCAAACCCCAAGGTCAAATAAAATGAAACGACTTATTATCAAGATGTGAATGAACCAATTTATTTTCGTCGGAATTTATTCCGTATCTATACACAACATTTTCATATACTTATAGGCAAAACTGGGTGTCGCTTGAAATAACATTGTACAAAGATTAGGATCTTTGTACAATTTCGCCAAGACCCGAAAATATTGTCTTAGCTGATAGGTCAGCTAAGACAATGTTTTCGGGTCTTGGCGAAATTGTAAAGATAGTTTAGTTAAAACTGCCCTAGACGGCTTTTCTTTTTGTTAGGTTCAAGATAGGCATTGTTAGGTTCAAGATAGGCAAGGTGGGACCCGCTGAGGAACAGCGGGTCGAGGCGGGGAGCGGTGAATGCTTATGCGAATCCCGCACCCCCGGCCATAGGTAGAGGTGGAACACCGCGGTGGTTTTAGCCGGTAAGAGTCCGTCATGCCCCTCTGTCCCCCCCACGATGGAGGAAGTCCATGAGGATATTCACCGCGCAATAAAAAAAAAAAAGGTTCAAGATAGGCAGATAATCTTATTCTTACTATTCGATTAGACGTCACAGTCGAAACATGGCACTTTTTTTTTGTTTTTTTTTTTCGTGATTCCCATTTTTGTTGGAGGCGTTTTTATCCAATGATTGACTGAGATTATTTTATTCTACAATGGATTAATTAAAATTGTATTAGATTTGAGTCACACTCGAAAATCCGGAACGGTTTTTTTGTTCAATTTTTTGCCCACGTTCGCACGGTCGACGCGGTCGTAAAAATATCGCTGCGGGATTTTATCGCGCTCTGGATTTTCAACTCTGGGTGTTAAGGGGCCATTCAAGTATTACATGAGCACTACAGGGTGAATCGGGACAAAGCTTTACATAATAGGAATTTTAACATTGAAATAATATAGTTTGTTGCCAAAAAGCACTCTAAAGTGTTTTATCACCATCATTATTTTTAGCCGAAAGACGCCCACTACTGGACATAGGCCTCCTAAAGTGTTTACTGCATTATAATTAACGATTAAGTTATTTTTGGCCACAAACTATGTTATTTCAACGTTAAAATCCATTTTAAAGTTTCGTCCCAATTCACCCCTGCAACCCTATTCACCTCATTTGTAGGTACTTGATATCAAGTTTTACGAATGTGAGACACAATTTCATTAAAATCGCAATAATTTGATTTATTGTCTTAAGTAGTAGGTACTTAGTACTTAGTTTAAAACGCGATCGTGCGTAAACATAATTTTAACACAGTAAAAGGCTTTAAAAGGGCATGACGTAGGAGTAACTTGATCATGAAGTCTTTCAAGTACTAGATTAGTGTAGGCTTAATGTTTGCTTGCCTACGCCGACTGATTTCGATCTACAATCAATCTATCTATTCAATTAATTTCCAAGCAATCGGCATTGAGGAAACATATTCAACTACAGAATAATCCTGTAAGCTGATTTCAAATGAAATAAAGAAATAAATAAAAATTTAAAAAAATATTGCGACTCGTATAAGAAGATCAAAAATTACACTAAACACAGTCAAAAATAAAAAAGGAACAAAAAGTAAAACGAAACAGAAAGTCCTATACGAGGCCAAAAGGCTCCTATCTCAGCACGATGCTGCGACATTTAAAAAATAACTGACCAGCGCTGGTATTCTGATAGGGCCTGCAGTGATGTCACGGGCAGTTACAGAAATAAATAAATAATAAAACAGATATTATGTAAAATATTAGCAATATTGAAACAATGTCAGAATTCAACATCATCATTGGCAACCTTGTTCCACCCACTGTCGTGTATAGCTGCTTCTCTTTTGTGCCATGCTTCCCTGGTCTGCGCGAGTCTCATCCAGGTCTTCCCTGCGATCATCTATAGGACGTCCACCTAGCTATTGACCTGCCAACGCTCCTTCTACCATTTCTAGACAACCGTTCTGTTAGGGCTCAGCTACACCAATATCAAGATTAATTTTGGATTAATCTTAATTTTTTGACAAGGCTTATAATTTTATTTGTTTCATCATTTGCCTAATCTTTTCACAACTATCTTGCAGCTGAATATCAGCGAGCACTTATCATTAACATGGAGCGACTGCCTATCTGACCTCCACAACCCAGTTACAGGGTAATACGATACCCCTAGGTAAGACTGGTTATCAGACTTTTGGGCTTCTGACGACCCGTAACGACTGTCATCCAAGAACGACAGTCGAATTATAGCTTTATTTGTTTACGTGTATCAATTACAATTTTACATTCTACTACATTTGTCTGGTAACCATTTTTCCGTTTAAACACTGTATATTGTGTACAAGTTTCACAATTACACCCCTGTATTCTTACACCTTCTAATGTTGTTTGTTTTAAACTCCAAACTTTGTTTTTCTCATCTATTTCCCACACAGGGATTAAATACAAGCAAGTTTTACACCTAACTTATTTTGTGTTAGAAAACAACAATGTCACCTCGGTAAATTAATTACGTAGACACGAAGTACAGTGTCTATTACTAAGTTTCTTGCAACTTAGACATCCCGAGTGTCTCGTTAAAGGTCTGTGACTTGTGAAGACGGTTTAATTAAAGTCTGTAAAGTAAAATTTGACTTCGATTGACGATTTTTCACTTCATTTTTATAAAAGAATGGATGAAAGAAAAGCAATCAATCTTTAACTGAAGACAATTTCATTATTTCCAAACGTTGGTAAGTAGTTTAGTAATAGTCAAATGGATTTGTTCTCGAGTGTCAATTTACTGACTTGAGTGAGTCAGTGAGATCATGTCAAAGAGTTTTAAAGAGTCATGAGAGACTCTCTTTTTTAGACAGGCAAACAAATCTAATGAAAATTTTTAAAATTGTTTTCGTGGTTGGTAGTTACATAATCATCGCTATTATTTTCCTGTACGTCTTTTACTAACATAAAGCTATAGATACATTAATTGTTTTATCATGTGCATCTCGCATTGGTCCTCATAAAGCCTGGAATTAGTATGTATTTTTAAGCTCCTTGTCATAAAGTCTAAGCTCTTATTTCTACATATATGATCAGTGATGACATGCCCAATTAACCATTCAGCTTTCAATCATTCGACTTCCTGCGACACAATGGCACAAAAAGCACAAAGGCCCTGTATACTGTAGATTTGTAGACTATTTTCTATTTTATTAAGTACATTTCTAAGTACCGGGGGTACTTGTTGACAGGCTTACACTGTCCTACCACACCTATTAACACTGTGATTTGAAAACATTGTGTACGCGTTATATATTATATATTATTACATATTTATTGTAAAAGCCAATTATTTTTAAAAGAGTAACCGTTGAGTTTCTTCTCGGCTCTTCTCCATATGAAACGCTCAATTGGAACCGTGTACCTAGCTTCTGATGTTTCATAAGTGCCCATGTAGGTTTATGTGAAATAAAACATTTTGATTTTGATTTGACAATATTGAAAACACAGTATAATCATTTTGAAAACACACATTTATGGTCAAGCGATTTCCAACTGGACTAATCATAAATTACGAAGCCAAGAAACACAAACACAGTGTCCTTTGAGTCCAAAGCATTGCTAATAGACTTGTAAACCAAGATGAGATCATCAGTGTATAAAGTTTGCAACTCTGACACCACAGGTAAGTTCTTAACTCATTACCGCGAATAACTGTCGACCGATAACTCGCTTCGAATTTACGTTCGCTCCGTCGGAAGTTGGGAACTTTCTTTACGAATTCCGACGCTTGTTTGTGCCAAGTTTATTCGTTTATACGCATTTATCTTGATACGATTAGCTAGCTATTCGTGTTGAATACTTCGGTCTCTCGGACACATATTGGACTTTTATGAATGTGGTTCGAGGTAGGATTACGTTTGCTATGTCAACATTGAAGTTTTTTTTGACTACAGGAGTGTGTAGCCTTTCTGTTCTGTGTTGCTTTAGTCAACATTGTTTCGTTTTCATCCAATTGATTGTTTCTCTCTTTATTTTTCTTGTTTGTTATTTTTACTTCAGCTTTGTGTTATACCGTTATATTGTGATCGGCTAATGTTTCTCCAATATTATTTATTATTGTCAACGGTTCGGGATGGTAAAGTCATAAATTATCCCTCTTGCTAAGCGGATTAGGAATGTCGGAATTATCTTGTTTGTTATACAGATGTATGTCGCTGTCCTTTTTCTCCGATATTATCTCTTGGCTACCTTCTACGATAACATTGACATGTATTTGTTCCGACTTTTCCTGTTGGTCAGCCACACGGTAAATAATACGGTATTATGTGCTGATATTTTCCATATTTTTTTCAATATTATTTATTTTCCATTGTTCTTCATGTGTATTTTATAATAACCAGTGTTTAGCATTATACCTTGTATTTGCTAAAATGTTGCGTTGCGTTGTGTAATTCTGTTTTCTTCGAATTGCAATGTCTATACATTTCCTAGCTTGCCAGTACTTTCGAATTACAAATAACATTATTTAGGTACGCATCAAAACATTCACTGAATAGGAATTTGAAATACTCAAAATTTCTAAAACTGAACAACCATGATGAATCGCCGGCTATTTGCGAAAGGCAAGCAACGTAAGCGCGTAATTACTAATTTTCATTTTGACTGCATTGGACTCTCTCGGTTTTGGTTTACACTGCACATATCCTCAAATCGCTCGTTTTCAGTATGAATAAATTTAATTGGTCTCTTTGAACTGCTTTTTGGATACGTAGAAATAGTACAAACATTGACAAGCATGCTTTTACATTAAACGTACACACGTATATTTACACTACATTTCTTTGCATATTATACATTAAGCATTATAATATGATGGCCTTTTTTACCCTAGTTCTCGTGATCTAGACTTTACTGTTTACGGGTCAAATAAACCCCCATTTTATCTCATATCAGACACTAACGGCCTCATGTAAGTACTCCAAAAATATCAATTAGCTCTTGCCAACAAAATATATCCACGAATATTTCATATAGGTACTCGTACTATCAACGCTACAGCATTGGCCACTTACCCCGGATAGCGAGCAAAAAGGGTCATAAAACACTTTCAAAGTTTTAAATTTTTAGTTAGTCTAGTACAAAGAGCTTTACAAACGACGAGTTATGGATAGTATTTCATATTTAGTACCAGTGTCTAGCATACACATTATATGCAATCTCAAATGGAAATAGGTTCGCATCGAGCGAGCATCGGTATGCATATTTCATGGCGGTAACCTACTGCGAAGGATTGCGACTGACTTATCAATATATGCATTTTCTCATACGAATTTGTGGCCGCGTTAGCGAAAATTATTGGTTTTCGAAATGGATTTTGTTGCGTTCTTTCGATGAGAAACCCGGATGTACCGAACGTGAAGAAATATCTTGGAAAGTTTGAAAAATATTTTCACGTGAAGGCTACGGCGAATCTTTAAAATGTATATAATTGTTAATCTTCAATGGCAGGGACATCGACGGGTAACCTGTTACCGTGGATTCAGTACATGATTTTGAACCCCTCTGCGTTCAGACCGGAATCAACCGAAATGTGTAGCAAGTTATTAAAAAAAAAAATGGAAAATCCAAAAGTGCACGACTCATAATGCTCATTTGATCGTTCAATTTTATTTATTTGTGTAGATGTGTATATATAAAATGAAAAATATGTGACGTCACACGAGGGATCATATAAATGTGACACATCTGTGACTTGTTGTTTAATTTCATGATTTTTGGAGCCTCATTCAAGAATGAGGCTCCAAAAACCATGAAATTCGTATGACAAAATTCGTGTAATTAATAGAGGCCTCTTAACATTAGCGCTAGTTCAGACTAACAATGCGAACTGCGCGTTTGCTGCGTTTAGGCGTACTCGAATGCGTTTGTGGTTCTGAATGTACAATTGTACATTTTGAACGAGGCAGTTGCGGGTAGACTTGCCAAACGCATGGGCGCTCCCAGTGACACGGCGATGCGGAAAGCAAGTGTGAAGTAAATTTCAATTAGGTTGACTTCATGCTGTTTACTTTGAACATTCGTAGAGTGGTGAAGGGTGCATGTTCATATTAAACTCTTACAAGTATTCCTATATGAAAACTTTGATTCTTGACTGTTGGAAGTTAGAGTGTAGTTTTCACATCGTAAATACTAATAATAAAGTTGAAGAGTATGTTTGTTTGAACGCGATAATCCCTGGAACTATGGCTGAGGCTACAGTAAGGAGCGATTTGCGATGCGACTGGAAGAGGAAAACGAGATAAACATTATAAGCGATAATCCGGCGTATATTCGGCGATGACGTGGCTATAGTTCACATACTATCAAATCATCCATCGCGGTTTACCATATGCATAATATAGCCACACGCATATTTAGTAGCACTATTGAACTAGTCGTGCAGATGAGAAATTTTCTAATAAATTCGCTTCAATTTCGCTGATATGTTGCGATGCCGTGATTACAGTAATGTTGTTCCTATCGCATAAAGAAATCAAAGATCGCTAGTAATATTTTGATGTACGGTGTAGCCATATACGTGAGCATTAATTTATTTGTTTTAATCGCTCATGTGTCGCAAGTCGCGTCGCGGCCTAATGTGGCCTCAGCCTTACAGTCGGATTTCAAAAACTTTTTGTTTTTGGTAAGAAGATAAGGTAAGGAGCAGAGCAAAAAGAAAAAAAGTAAGAAAATACGTTAAGTAAAAACGAAGTAATACGGACAGGCGATGCGATGCGATGGGCCACCCCGTCGGGGGAACAAGAAATTTCACGCGATCGAAGTCACTGGCATAGGATAGTAAAAGATAATTGATTTATTTCTGTAAATAGGTTTGTTTTTTAAAACTAGATGAGGCCGGCGTTTCCTATCTGACTACTCTGAGAAGAAAGACCGAAACAAACTCAGAGGTCACAGTCTCTTTTAAAGTCCAGACATAATCTTAGTGAAATCATGTGAAGACCATGTAGATTGGTTCATGGAATGATCTTTTGAGGAAAAACCACACAGATTGAGTGGACCTGTGCAGTCGCACGTGCACGCATTTGTCAGTAATCGTGCAGCTCAACTCAGAACTTCCTTAAGTTCTGAGTTGAGCTGCACGATGCTCAACCCAAATTCTCAGCCACTTGCATTTAATTATCTCTAGCAATCGGCATTATAGTATTTGTCTATGTAGCAGTTAGATGCTTTAAACTTAAGCATAATCAGCCTATAATGTTTCCACTGGTGGGACACAGGCCTTCTCTCTGCGAGAGGGAGTGGGCTATAATCTACCACGCGGACTCAGTGCGGGTTGGTAGGTGATCAGATGTCTTTGAATTTTTGGTTCTAGGACATGCTGGTTTCCTCATGATATTTTTCTTCACCGTCTTATGAGCAGTGGTAATGAAATTATTTACACAATTACACAAAGTAAAGCGCGTGTCTGGGTTAGAACCCACGACCAACAACCGGTAAGTCGGGGCCGTTACACTAAGCTACTTAATAGGTACCACTACTGCTCAGTATAAACTTAATTGACTTTTAAATTTTCTGGACATGGTTGTCAACATAAATAAAGCAATTAAGTACGAGGTCGAATATACTTAAATTTTTTCGTAAGTGAAATATTGTCTGAAAAGTTTTAAGACTATACCTAATAGTGGCTCCTTATCTCTTCCATGTGTCTCATAAAAGGTTAGGGTAAATGCAGGAATTACAATTTACATTTATGTGTTGACCGCATGTGAACACACAAATATACGAGTATATATATTTTAAAACAGCGGGGTAATTAAAAAAAATTAAAATGAAACATGTTTATTTGTCCCAAAACTTACATGGATTATAAATGAGACATCCCCAGTAAGTAATTGATAATACTTGTGTTGGGGCTATCTCGCTCTTTCCCTTAATTATTAACAATATTAAGACGATTATTTACAAAAGGTGAATAAAAAGTAATTTCGTAACACATCAGTAGCATTTTGACAGTTCAACAACATTCATTGCGTTATTTACGTCGTTGAGCAGACAAATTTTTCGTACATATGAAGCAATGGATTAGCAATATCCTTCAAAATAATTTAAATTCTGACTGAAAGCGTGTTAGGCAATTTGCTGGTTTCGTTCTAAGAGTGTCACAATACAAAGCCGTCGAAAGCCTCTTGAAAGACCACAAGCAATAGTTTGAGGAAACAACAATAATTGCTTCACCGCAAAACAAGTAAACACAATACCCTTCCAAATTAAATTTCCTAGTACCGATAGACAGGCCATTATTACTTGAAGTGAACGCTAAACCAGCCTGTTTATATATTGGAGGATTTGAGCGTAGTTCAATACATCCTCTCAAAGGCCTTAATTTAGTCCCGTTGTACCGTTTGCACCATTGACCTGCACCATCAATGGTGCAGAAGAGACAATTGCTCGCTAAGGGTCTTTTATCGCAGTCAATTTTGTATGGAGTTTGTAGCGTTAATCTCGTAACAAAATGTAGGCGTGGGTAGTGCAAGCTTATGTGTCGCAAGGTTATAAATATGTACTGTTTAGTTGGACTTTGGACTAATATATCTTTTATACAATAAAATTCCTAATTCCCTTAAGGAAATGAATATCAATTCATTCAAGAGAGAGCTAAAAAAATTGCTAATTAGTAAGGGATACTATAATGTTACGGAGTTTTTAAATGACAACTTCACAGCTTGGCTCATCGCCGCAAGGTTGCCTGCCTGTCGGTCTTCTACAGATTGTACTTCGGTGAGTGTGCCCAAGAACTCCACGACCTCATTCCACCGGCCCCCTTCTACCTTCGGACATCCAGACGCACAGCATGTTACCATCCCTACCTGGTTGCTATTCCACCAATTCGCACTAAGCGTTTGCAAATGTCTTTTATAATGCGCACAGCAAAAGAGTGGAACTCTCTACCTGCGTCTGTTTTTCCGAGCACATACAACCCAAATCTCTTCAAAGTGAGAGTGAACAGGCTTCTTCTGGATAAGCTCGCTCCATCGTCGACTTTGTCTCTGTCACCTTTGACCTAGACTAGAGTCAAGAGCAAGTCCATTTCAAATAAAAAAAAAATTAAAAAAATTTTGAATTAAGATCACTTATTTAATATGTAGGTATTTAGTTTTATTAATTTTATTGTTTTAATTATTATTATTTTTTACTATATTTTTGTGAGTATGTTTTTGTCTATAGGTAATTTGATTATTTCGTTTTATAATTTCAATTTAATACTACAAACTAAAACTATTTTGTACGCCGAATATGGCAAAACATGTTGAACCAGCAATATTTTTCCATCCATATGTGCATATCTATGTATCATGTTACACATGTTTAAACAAATAAATGCATCTTTATCTTTTTATCTTTATCTTTGATCCGAATAGCGGGTGGAAAACGCTGCTTCTCACCTTAGGGCGGGAAAGACTCATAGTAATTGCTTCCCTCTCTAGGGCGGGAATGAATTTTGAAACTAGAACTAAATTGGTTAGGTAGTCAGCTACGAATTTTTTTACATAATTAAGAAAAATGTTGTGGACTTGTGAGTGTATAAACAGCCAGTGTGAATAAAAAAAAACCTATTAAGCGGGACGGCCCGCGGCGGTTACGCGGTGTGTTCCATATTTAAAATATGTTCTAACATCTCAATTAATTTTACATAGGTACCTACTATTCATGTTATTATTATCAATAAATATTTTAGAAAAACCACTATTTTTTACTTTCCTTACATTCGAAATGAAAAGCAGAGTGTTTAACACGGGTGAAAGTCATCAATTCTCGTATAACAATCTACTATACGAGTATATGCCCTAATAAATTATTACTGACTCTTATACGAAACTCGAAATCCCGAATCACTTTATCCCGAACGAACGCTTTCCCGAATCAAGCTATTCCGAATGAAGCGTTCATCCCGAATCAATTATATTATTAAGTCCCTAAATTGTGTTTGGAGTTCATATCGCTCTATAAATAAATTTAATCATAACAATGCTGCTAAAGTTTATTTTTTTCTTTGCGGTTGACACTTAGCTTATATAGATTTTTCCTCCGTTCCTGAATATAAATTTAGCTGATGGTAACATCAGCTGCTGATGAACAGCTAGTCGTTTCATTAATTTGCATGTACAGACGCCAGCACATCAAGCTACTACAATCTGTCAAATCTCTTTAATAGATTTTGAACTTTATCGCTGAAGTATAAGATTCAAAGTTTATTGGGAAAATCTGACAGTTTAGGTAGCTTGATGTGCTGGCGTCTGTACCTATAGAGGATATTGGCTTGCTGAGCACTACGATTCCAATCTGGAGTATATTGCTATTGTAATTTTATAGTTATCAGGTGTTTGTGATGGGTAATCAATTGAATTATGCAATATTCTCCTGTCCTTGCATAATAGGTACAAGCTGCAATAACACTAATTGCCTAAGGCGTTTGACTGTGGAGCGAATGATTGTAATTTCAAACGCAATTCGTAACATTTTTTACGAAAATTCACTTCTATTACACAAGCACCAAAAACTAAATATCATTATGAAAGAAAAGAGCTTATGCCTTGGCAAAAATAAAACTCAGTCCGAAGGTTATCTGGAAAAATTCACTTTGCGGTAGTCTGTCATTAATTTTTTTTTACAGTAAAGGCTATATTAAAACACCAAAACCAGATGTCAATTTTTTCCACTCTGCAATTGGCATTTTGTTTTGTTTTGATTGTTGTTTGTTTGTTGTCATTTATGTATTGTCTGTGGTCCCTAGCTCTGACATCAAGCAAAGGACAAAATTGTCAACTTGTTATTGCGCGAGTTGGAGAGGCTTTGGCTACGTTGTATGTGTAGGTATATTATATGTATTTTTTTTATGTGCGTTATGTTTGTGTGGAATAAACAGTTTTCCTTTCTTTCTGTTTATGTCACCTGCATTGATTAGCAATATGCAAGCCACATTGTTATTAAAATCATGACATAAATGTTTAGGAAATTACTGCGCAACCCTCATTTGCCTCTTGCACGGTACAAAACGGTTGAGACTAAATGAGAGTCCTTTATGGTGGCACGGGATTTTGAATTAAAGCCGTGGCATTTCTGTAAGCATTACACCACAGAATAGTACAGAAAGTTGGATCCATACAACGGGTAAACACAGGAGCAGGAACCAATATTCCATTTATTCCAGTGTTAGACTAACTAAAACTAGCAAGTCATTTCTTGTAAACAGCATCCGTTTTTATAACAAGTTGCCAAAGTCGGTTACAGAACTTAGCGATGGAAAGTTCAAAACCCTCATCAAACGAGTCCTTATCAAAAAAGCATATTATAAGATTAAAGACTACGTTGAAGACAAGGTAGTTTGGCAATAATTCCTTCTGCACATGTGGCTTCCCTGGCACCTCTTTGACGGCATAAGTTCTACGTAAATGTCTATTAACTGCTCTCAAATTACGATGTTTATTTTTTATTTGTACATACTTCTATGACATAATCTTTTTATTATTTGACATTATATACAGACAATTTTAATTTTTCACCTCTTTCTTAGTTGAAATGGCAATCATATCTCTTGGTTTTAGTAGATTTTTATATTTTGTTTATCCTTTTGATACATCCTTATTTTGTAAATGTGAGGACTTTGTAAGCCTTGTAGACTAGATCTTTAGACCATTTTTTATTTTATCAAGTACCTGGTACTTGTTGACAGGCCTACGCTGTCCTCCCATACCTACTGTAACTCGAAAACATTGTAAAAGCCAATTATTTTTAAAAGAGTAACCATGGAGTTTCTTGCCGGTTCTTCTCCATAGGAAACGACCAATTGGAACCGTGCACCTAGCTTCTGACGTTTCATAAGTGCCCATGTTGGTTTATGTGAAATAAAAATATTTTGATTTTGATTTTGATTCAAACCAATATAATATATGTTATTTCCACTCAAACATATATTAACTTTATATGCTAGTCAAAACGACAACTATTGAAAATGTCCTAAACATGTATGAAGTTGTAGCGCAAACTGAACTTTACATGTGGCTGTTAAAGTCGTTTTTTACAAAAACACACACTTGCTTACATGTTTGGAAACTTAATTGCGGACGCAGGATAGATGCGGTACAGCGGTGCAGACTATTGGCCGATTCCTATAATTTACGGACGGCTATTGGTTAAAATTAAGATAAATATCTTTACCAATAATGAAGCAAATACAACATAGCTTTGCATAGTAGATCCCCCCATATTGAATTAGCTATCACAGGTAAAAGTAGCTTACAAATCTATTTACATGCCTAGTTTGGGAATAAAAAATGCTACCATTGCAAAACGATTCGATTTTGTTTATAGGAATCGAGCATATGTCAGCCGAGAATGCTGCGAGAGCACTCGCATTCGCTGTGCGTGGCGCAGGTCTCTATGTGTGCGTTTTTGCTCGTTGTGTTGAGCCAGCCTTCTGTATTATCCTGTGGCATTGCAGTTTGCATTACACACACATTCTAGTCGGATGGGTTAACAAGAACATTGTTAATGCACCGCACACCGCTTGTTGGCTTCAGCCGCAAATAAATGTTTTGAAAAGAAATTCTCAGTAAACAGATGTTTAAAACTATCTGTATACCTCTGCATGCTTGGTATCGTTTGTTGTTGCTGTTTTGTAATGTTTGTTTTTAAAATTGTTAACATTTATATCTGCCTCATTAGCTGTAGTCTAATTAATGATGTTAATAAAACAAATCAAAACAAAAATCTTGTACAGTCAACAAAAGAGATAAGTATGCAGGACCGTCGGATATAGTTGAAGTTTGGTAAGAAACTGATGGAAGTTGTCGGCTGAAATTTAATTTCATAAATAAGCTGTTTGTTTTCTATTAATAAAATTAAATTTATTCGAGAACATTCATCGGTTTCTTACTAAACAGCAACTATATTAGACGCCCCTTGATTCTTATCTATTTTGTTGACTGTACCTGTGTAAAGAGAGGTTTATATTTTTCTTAAAATTTAATATATCTAATCTTCATCACCTTAAAATAGCAATCCACAATTTTAAATATCTAAGACCGTTATTCTTGCCGTGAAAAACTAATGTTTTTTCGCCGGACTACGCACGGTCGTCAGTGTTGTATGGAACACTGTGGAATCTTGTTGACGGACACATTTTTTCAACGGCACGGTTTATATGCCGCCGCACCGTAAAGAAACCGGGTCATGTACAGACACCAGCACATTAAGCTACTACAATCTGTCAAATTTCTTTAATAGATTTTCAATTTTATCGCTAAAACATAAGGTTCAAAGTTGATTGGGAAAATTTGACAGTTTGGGGTAGCTTGATGTGCTGGCGTCTGTACAAAGGGCTTAAGACCTCTTCAATTCCCTATCTCTTTGAGCCTCCAGCTACTCTTAAACACCTATCAAAAAGTCGGTACTATACTTCCATAATTAATTTTTTCATGAACCATTAGCACTGAAGTCACTGCGCAATGAATTCTTAACTATCCTGACAACCGCAAGACTAAACAGCATTTTTAACAACATTCTGACTTCATTTACAAAGTTCTTAAAAGTTAATAGGTAGGTAGATGGACTAGGTAACTTAAAATACTGTTACCTTTATACGTTGTAAACGTTAATGGGGTTCACCGCGGGTTCAGTACACTCAGAATTTCTAGACGAGTTGCAGACAAAAGCTTAAGTGGCTCTATAATGTGTGGGAGCTAAGAAGGGGGTATATGCAAATTGTAAAATAATCTTTTTACATTTGCGCTGTTCGTGTAATAGCAGTTATTAAGACAACGGGGATTTTTCTCATGAATATGAATTTTTGTTTCTTATTTTATGGTAATGGCATGAGTGTTGATGCACAAAATTGTGGTTGGGTTTGTAACTATATTGTACTAGCTGCGCCCCGCGGTTTCACCCGCATAAATGTCGATCCCGTGAGAATATCGGGATAAAAAGTATCCTATGTGTTATTCTGATGTATAAGCTACATTGCTGTAAAGTTTCAACAAAATCCATTTATTAGTTTTTGCGTGAAAGAGTAACAAACATCCTCACAAACTATCGCATTTATAATACTAGCTGCGCCCGGCGGTTTTACCCGCGTAAATGTCGATCCCGTGAGAATATCGGGATAAAAAGTATCCTATGTGCTATTCTGATGTATAAGCTATATTACTGTAAAGTTTCATCAAAATCCGTTCATTAGTTTTTGCGTGAAAGAGCAACAAACATCCTCACAAACTTTCGCATTCATACTATTAGTAGGATTAGCAGGAGGTAGGATAGCAGGAAGTAGGATAGTAGAAAATAGGATACATTAGATACTACATAGATTCACATTTATCTTTACGTTGCATGGATATGATTGGAATTATGAAGATACGTCACAAATATTACGAACATTTGAAAGAAAGAAAGAAAAATATTTTATTTGGGTCACGCATGGGAAATACAAACAATATAAAATATCATTAAATCTAACAAAATCATTATTATGAGCCTGTTATGTCCCACTGCAGGGCAAAGGCCTCCCTTCCGTATTTCGATTTTCTCCTGTCTCTTGCTACATCTGGCCAATCCTTTAGATAGGCTTCCAATTCGTCACGCCATCTCTTTCTGGAACACAATAAAAAAATAACATTCAAAATATTGGATAAGTTAATCTAATAAATAATATCTAATTAAGATTAAAAGTAATAATATGATAGTGAAAACTCCATAACCTCATTCCACCGGCCCCCTTCTACCTTCGGACATCCAGACGCACTGCAAAGTATCCCTGCCTAGTTTCTATTCAACCAATTCGCACCCGAATCTCTTCAAAGTGAGAGTGAACAAGCTTCTTATGGGTAAGCTCACTCCATCGTCGACTTTGCCTCCGTCACCTCTGACCTAGACTAGAGCCAAGAGCAAACCCATTTCAAATAAAAAAAAAAAAAAAAATACAAAGAAAAACATAGGAAGACCTGGATCTGGACGTGGATCTGTACAAATAAGACGTACCTACTAACTTAATGGTAAACGAAGTTTTAGCTCTTAGCTAGCTAAGCTCCTAGCTTAGGTAATTCTTGAATATGTTTGTTAGTAATAATCAAGTTCGCTTATTTCTGGCAGTCATTATATAGGATGACTGGTAATTAGTGACCGATACTTAAACACGTGATTGTACTCATGATAACAAACAACTTTTACTATGGGACCAAACCTGAAATCGCGAAAAAAAATCAGCTGTTCCCTACATTTTGACGAGTTTTAGTACAATCACGTGTTTAGGTATCGGTCACTAATTACCAGTCACCCTATATACGTATTCAAACTAACGACCAAAATCCTCTTGGCAACACTAAACTTCAAAAGCAGCAATACAAAATATTTCCTAGTAAACTTCATCTCCACCAGAGAGTAACAAACCAATTTATTTTGCAATTTTCCCCACACTTCACACAAGACTGCACAATTTTCAATTGCAAAAAATCCTACTTTATCCGTTCTAAATAGAAGTTTTGTTGGTTCTAATTATTGTTTTCCCTCTTTTCTTAATAAGCCATAACAAAGCCCCGGATCACTCGTCCGTGAAGAAAGTAATTGAAGATCATACGTGATTGGAATATCTTGGGAGAAGGGAATGCAGGGATCAGTTACGATGAAACCCCATGAGTTCGGTCGGAAAGTTAGAACCCATTGAAAAATTAATACAACGATTCCCTCGTTGTATTAATTTTTGAAAGGGTTCAAGTATGCAAATTATGTAGTGCAAGGGACGAGGGATTAGGAGGGAAGTTAATATAAGATTAATAGTGGGGAACCCTGATAATAACCCTCCCTATGGTTGTTTTTTTTCCGAGAATTTTTGTTTGTCTTGGTGGAATATTTCTAATTATAAATAGAAATTGTCATCATCTGCCTAGCCTTTTCCCAATCACATATATGTTGGTGTTGGCTTCCAGTCTAACTGGATGCAGCTGATTACCAGTATTTTACATGGAACGACTGTCTATCTGACTTCCACAATCCAGTTACTGGGTAATACGATACCCCTTGGTAAGACATGTGCTCAGACTTTCGGGCTTCTGACTACCCGTAACGACTGTTAAAGATCCACGAATGACAGCTGGGACCAACCGCTTAACGTGCTTTCCGAGGCACGGAGGGGTATCGGTATGTACAGATGGCCACCCATCCACATACCAACCGCGGCAAACATAGCTGAACCTGATCGATCAACAATTTCTATAATTAGAAATTGTATCATGTAATAATAAAGCTGAAGAGTTTTTTTTTTATGGTTTGAACGCGTTATTCTCTGGAATTACCGGTATAGGCTATTTAACATAACGCTAGGACCCGTAGGAGCTGAGCAAAAATAAAAAAGTTAGAATAATGCTAAGCGAAAACAAAGTAATAGCGGGCAGGTGATGCGATGCGACGGAGTGGGTCAGGGAAACAAGAAATTTCACGCGGACAAAGTCGCGGGCTGAAACTAGTTGTATTATAAAAGAGAATAACTAAATGCATAAAATAGCTTTTGATAACATGAACTTAAATAGAAAGCGTTTATCAAATAGATTGGATGTTGCGTCTTCATAGAATTTAAAAAGTTAAATGTCCGCTCACGTAATCATGGCGACTGACAAACAAAAATATAAGTAAGTAGCTAAAAAATAACTGAAGTTCAAACTTTGATCTCAAGTCTGAGCACTTTACAGATGCCAAAACTTCTTACTATATTAATCTTTCTGAACTAAGTACACAAAAAGCAGTACTTTTCATTAAAGATAATGGTATCTCATCTGCATCAGCTGTTAGCGCATTTTCAAGTAAAACTTTGAAGTCATGTGAAGTCTAGCTAATGTTCCCTCGTCAGAGATTGAGCTTGTTGGAAACTTACAAACATCTTTGTTTTTGCAACTAAAGTTTGTAAACGTGACAATTTTGGGTGATCATCCAACATTGTACCTAATAGTTTCAATGGCTAAAAGTTTTTCACATTTCTGACCTATTGCAGTTTTAGGGAGGTTATGTCTTTTCTTCTCACACTGCTAAGAGACTCATGTTCCATACTGTAGCAAAACCAAATTGAACGCCTTCCCTGAAATCATGTTAGTGTCCCCCATATCACACTGACCATTATCTGAAATGCGGTCAAGTATAACACGTTACCAAAAAGAAAAAGCGTGTTCTTCAACAAGCGAAATTGAGTCTTATGTTGAGGATGTTTAAATAGATAATCTGAAACCAGTCGAGTCGTTACCGGCGGCGCTGATAGGAACAATCGCATCGATAGGACGGTCGGCTTCCGCACTCCCGTTGCGCTCAATTGACCTGCCTTTCATTGGAAACTTGACGTGGCGTATAATACGTAAATTTTGTTGAAATAGGTCACACGACTTGACACCGGTATTCAACCGGAACGAGTCCGGGAAATTAAGTTATTATACCCGAAATGTTTGTCAAAGAAAGTTAAGGGACATTAGCATGAATGAGAAAGAGACTGCCGTTGCTTAATAAAATAAGGAGCCGACGTAAGTCTGAATAGAACTCCAATTAATGTTTTTCTTTACTCTGATGATGTGAATATGACTTCAATCAGATACACATGCAATCTGCGTAGCCTTTTCCCAACTTTATTGGGGTTGGCTTCCAGTCTAACCGGATACAGCTCAATACCAGTATTATAAAACCAACGACTGCCTATCTGACCTCCACAAGCCAGTTACTGAGTAACACAATACCCCTTGGTAAGACTGGTTTTCAGACTTTTGGGCTTCTGACTACTCGTTACAACTGTTAAAGATCTACGAATGACAGCCGGGCACATGAACTATCGAAATTTACTTCAGTCTTCTTGTTTTCTGTCAAAAATATAAATTAGATGTTGGTATACTCACAATTTCGCCACAATGCCCGGAATTTTTCATCTCATGCGTACTAAAAGTCCAAATTTCAAAATTAATCACAAAGCTTGCCCTATTTGCGCAGCCGCTAAATCGCTTTTTGTCTTCGTTTCATGTGAAACAAATGATTTAATTTCAGAATCTCTAAAGCTCGCATTCTCTTCGGGATTTGCAGCAATAACTCAGGATGTAATTTGCATAAAAAATCTTTTGCATTTCCTCTCCTCACTTGATGTAGTTTTAATATCTCGTTTGAAAGAAGTTGAATGGAAGCAACAATCGCTTTATGAGCGGCTGGTCTTTAATTTTCTTTTTATCTGCGTGACCCTTTCAAAAAGGATGAATAGCCCCGCGTTTCTAACGGTTGAAAGTAAAAAAAATCTTTAATTTGGCGGCTTCCTCATTAATTCTCGCTTTTCGGGTTCTCCCTTATTGCTAAGATAATTGATACTGCGAAGGTTGTTGAAACGAATTTGGCCTTTATCATAATGAGTTAATAGATGAAAGGTTCAAAAATCATTGTGTCTTCAGGCAATTGTTTTGTAAATTTTGGGATAAGGGTATTGAGACTTTGGTTTATAAATGTTTGTTCATGAGTTAGCTTTCATTCGAAATATAAAAGAAGAATTGCTTTCAGATTACCATTTTATTAGATACCCCAATCCCATCTCTGACGACAGCTTTTCAAAAAAATACAAATAAAATTTCTGACAGCGAAATGATTTGAATTCCATCCTTCCTGGGATTGACTCGCAAAAATGAATAAATTCACAAAACTTTTTCGTTTACGGAATTTCTAAGTATGACATGGTGACACTCGACACTGAAATGCTATAAAAAGGACATCAAATAGAACAATCCCGTTAAAGTCCGTAGTCAAGTAATCATGAAATGTGTTGTTTTATGTACGTCACATAAGTTAGGGGTACCTGTTTACTTTATATTTTATGACAACTATAAAATAGGATAATGGGAAAATTTTCTGTTACAGAAACTTGCTACTTTTTTACTTACTTCACCATTTATGTGATGGTCTATACTGTAATGAAGGGAGGATTTCACTAAATCCAATATAGATTAGTGGGCTTTTCATTAAATCGCCTTCTAATGGGACGGCCATAAGTTGCGATCTGATAATTTGAACGTGCCGTACGTGGTACAGAAATTAATTATTAAGAAACAAGTTGTTTGAAGAACTTAAGGAGAAGCTTAGAGATAGACTTTTGTGTCGAATCTATACTTACATTTATTACATTTAAAATGTTCTTGAACAATCTTTAAAACAATAAAAAAATAATATTTTAAAAGAGAGCAGTGGTGGCCAAGTGGTAACGGCCGCGACTTACGAGGTGTAGGTCGTAGGTTCGAACCCAGACAGGCGCTTTACTTTGTGTAAATTATTTCATCACCACTGCTCTCAAAACGGTGAAGGAAAACATCGTGAGGAAACCGGCATGTCCTAGAACCAAAAATTCGAAGACATGTGACGTCTGCCAACCCGCACTGGGCCCGCGTGGTGGATTACGACCTACTCCCTCTCACTGAGAGGAGGCCTGTGTCCCAGCAGTGGGAACATTATAGGCTGATTATGTTATGTATTTTAAAATATCTTCCAGAATTTACAAGGTCTTTATATGCGCATCAGTACCTTTGTTGTATTTTTTGGTCCTTCCCCATGCTTAATTTGATTTGATTTCTTGGTAGCGTTTCAAAACTACTTAATGGAATTTTAATGCGGTTTTATTCACCATCATTTAGATACTTTGTTGAAGAAGATTTTCGTGTATAATAAGTATTTGCACCCGTACAAAACCGTGGCGAATCATCATTTCTTACTAAAATCACACCTCTTTTCTCTTCCACAGATCAACAATGAGGCCTCCAATTCCACTCTTGTTCATCTGCTTCTACGCTCTTCTGTCTCCTCTACAATGCGGGACCTCCTCCAGTGCTGATGACAGAAGATGGCTGGTGTCTCTAGTGGATCTGGTGGAGTTGGACTATGTGGACCATTGTGAACAGAGGGCTAATGCTGCGTGGAATGAACTTACGGGGAATAGTAAAGGGTTGGCGGCAAAGGTTGGTATTGAGTTTATTTAATTATTTTCTTCTTTTCGTGTCGATAGTAATCTTCTTTGATGTTTTATATTGTTTGAGGCCAGTAGTTGGCCACGTTAACTGTGGTATCAGTGGCATTCTTTAAGTCCTCCAAGATGCAGGTGAACGGGCACTTAGGGCATTCCAGCAAGTGGTGCATGGTCTGTTTAGAGGCACCGCGCTCGCTCTGGGTATTGGATATAAATCAATGATTGTAGTGTTACAAAAAGTAGAGTGCTACAAGAATATTTTGGCGTCTGAATGACCTTGACGAGAGGGCGTTGTTGGTAAATTATTAAATTGTTTTGACAAAACAAGATGGGGCCGATTTTGGCCACTAGCCAAAATAACCTTGTAGCGTTGTAGATGTTCCTTATTTGAATAAAAAAAGGAAAGGTTGATACATACCATATAGTAAGCAGTTCTATAAATGAATGACAGGCTACGTACAGTTCAATTTAAACTATTAGGTGTGGTACAGACATTTGGAAAATATGCTCACGAACAGGGAACAGGTTTACACGTGCACTAAACAGGTATTTTTTAAACTTGAGCCGATCAAAGAAGGAGATTAAGGTTTGATTGTAAACAAAGTTGGACGCAGCTAAATATCACAAATTCTTAATATTTGTAAGTATCGAAGTTAACTACACCCTAATTGCGGAACACACCATAATTCACAAACCAAATGATTTTAAAGAAAATTGCTAATCCGTTGCGTGTCATGTCTAATACATTCGTCTGCTCAACAACCTAAGTAACACAATGAATGTTGTTGAACTGTCAAAATCATTGACATTGCCATTGTAAGTGTTTTGTGCGTACCTATAATTCAATTGTTTGAAAATATTTCTATGAAGAGGATTAGGTTTAATTGACTTTACGTCAGGGTCATTATATAATTCGTACCTCGTCTATATTTGTGAATAAATTTAAGTCTGTTCGAAAATAACAGAAAGCGGGAACCACTCAATTAAATACTGGTACCTACCTAAATCTCGCATTTAATTATTTTAATAACAAAATTAATTATTTGTCAAATGTTTAATCCAATTCGGAACTCAAACATGGCTTCCGTTTTAATTAAATGCTTAATGTGGCGTTAAATTCAACAACAATCAGTAGGTACGTATGACATGTCAAAGAAAGTATTAATTTTATTTTGTAAAACTGTGGATGAAATATGTATTAATTTATTCGCATTGTGTTGACGATTTCTCGTTGATAATATAGAATTGATTAATAATTAAAATAAATTAATTAACAACGATACATTTTTATATTCATCATAATCATAATCAGCCTATAATGTTCCCACTGCTGGGACACAGGCCTCCTCTCGGTGAGAGGGAAGTGGGCCGTAATCCACCACGCGAGCCCAGTGCGGGTTGGCAGATGTCACATATCTTCGAATTTTTGGTTCTAGGACATGCCGGTTTCCTCACGATGTTTTCCTTCATCATTTTGAGAGCAAGTGGTGGCTAAGTGTTAACGGCCGCGACTTACGAGGTGTAGGTCGTAGGTTCGAACCCAGACAGGCGCTTTACTTTGTGTAAATTATTTCATCACCACTGCTCTCAAAACATTTTTATTAAAATAAAAAAAAATATAATATAAACTACATTATTTTTTATTCATGAGATAATGTTTGTAATAACAGTGTTTATAATAGATAGTGCTTGAAATTCGTTTTGATGGATAAAGCGTTAAGCCACGTTAAGTGAATTGGGCTACTTAATCATAATTATTCATTGTTGTTGAAAGTTTTCAAAATGTAGTAAATATTGTTCTTTTATTTTCATGCAATATATTACCACTTTATTACAACTTGTTTTTTTTATAATAATGATCTAGCGACCCGTCCATGCTTCAAGCGGTTTTTACGACTTGAGACTTCCACGTTAACGAAGTCGCGGGTAGAAGCTAGTGTATTATACACATAAACCTTCCGGAATAAATACTCTTAATGATTTTGAATACCGCATCAAAATTCGTTAGGTAGTTCAGAAGAACTAAGGGTGTGCCTATCGGCTGCACGGCACGGCAAGGGGTTTTTATGCGTCAAATAAAAATATAACATAATAGTATGACAATAAAATTTAAATTTCAATGACTAAGCAAGTATTTACGGATAGCTTTGTTTTTGCAAATTTCAATTTCAATTTTACTGTCATAAAACTAAGTTACATTTTTATTCGTCGCATAAAAATCTCTTGCCGTGCCGTGCCGACAGTGGGCGCAGGCGCTAAGCGTGACCGCTTAGCGCCTGCGCCCACTGTCGACACTACGAACAATTCTGTTGTGGCCAACAGAATTGTTCGTAGTGTCGGTGCTTGGGGGAGGCGTATGTCCAGCAGTGGACGTTTTCGACTGAATTAGTGAAGCGGTCACAGAGACAAGACACGAAAAGCGACCAAAATTTTAATTTACATGATTTTATTTGAACAGTTGGAGCGTGACAAAACGTTCGGCATGTTCGTCTGTCAACAAACGACTGACGTAAAGAGTGCGCTCACCGCACATGCGCTGGCAGCCGATGACAACGTCCTCCGGCGCAAGGTGAAGCTGCTACTGCAACCTGGAGACACTTTGCTTGACACTGAGCAGTGGATAAGGGTGAGAATAAATTCATATGTCATTAGAGGTGTCAGGAAAGAGGATATGGAAGAACGTGGTGGAGACCTTTGCTCAGTAGTGGAATAATAATAACATAGAGCTGTAGGATCAAAATGCCAGAGGTCATTTAACTAAATAACTGTGAATGATAATGTGGTTAGAAAGGGGAGACTGATAATGGAAGATAAAGACATGTTGCGCCGACCCCAAATAAATTGGGGTTATGGCAGGAAAATACTGATTTAACTAAGGAAGCGGGTTTACGACTTCTTATACCTATGTGAAGTAAAAACAAGGATTTTTCTGGTTGTCTATCTCCTGATCGGCGACGGTCCAGAAAAAATAATGTGATTGGGTATTCCATCAGGGAATTTTCCATATGCAGGCCACTCTCATAATGTAAAAATCTCGTGTTTGTTATCGATCTCCTCCGAAACGGCTTGACCGATTTTTATGAATTTGTGTATATTTGGTAGATCTGAGAATAGGTCGTAGGCTAGCGTAGCTAGTAATAATATCAATATTCTCACTAAAAACCAAATCCTAAGTAACTGCATTTCTTAAACAGATTTTTTTGCCCTATAAAATAACGGTTTTTAACGCTACCAAGAAAGCTAACACCAACCGTTCTGAGAATGAAATCTCCTCAGCTCCGTACAATATACACCTGAGAGATAATAAATTCATTTAGTTATTTTTATTACGATAGATAGTGGGAAGTAATTGGATATAAATCTTTGCTTTTATTTATGACGTCCGCTGTGGAGTCTTATCCGTGAAATATGATTCTAACCGCTGTTATAGACACGGAACGAAGCTTTACCTTACCGAGAGCCGTTTCTTTGGTAAACTTGCGTTACTGAGGTTTATTGTCTTTTGATAATGATTAGTTTAAGTGTGTTGTTTGCATATTGCAAGGACAAAGTGTTTATTACAATTTGAATGTGAATGGCTATAATAAAAGATGCACACCATACAAAAAATGGATGAAATGTGTGACTCTGAATGAAGTATTATAAAAGTCGTTGTGCCATTTTACGCCCGGGATATCTTCTTTAATATTGTATGGAGTTTCTGTTGTTTGGTTATTTCTAACAATTTTATTATAAAATATCTACTAAGTAGTCCAATTTAAGTAAATTAATGAGGGCCCCAATCCAGTAACATTATACAATTCCGATAACTCCCTTCGTTAATTTTTACAACGAACCATTATTATCCCTTTTTTCCTTTGTTTTTCTCTAATCTGACGTTCCGTTAAGTGGCTGAAGTTTATCTATTGCTATGATAGTCGGTTCTTTCGTTCGTTCGTTTTACGTATCGACCTAACGTTAATATCGAAATATTTCTAATGAGTCTTTATTTTCCAGCTCGTCACGTTCGGTGATAACGCTCTCAACAGAATAAGATTCGCAACCAACTACGATTGTGGGACCACCACTAATTGTACGCTAAAAGGTAAGATTTTTTTTCAATATATGCAGTAAAAAT
The DNA here is from genome assembly GCA_914767645.1 of Hydraecia micacea. NCBI lineage: Eukaryota > Metazoa > Arthropoda > Insecta > Lepidoptera > Noctuidae > Hydraecia > Hydraecia micacea. The sequence continues at coordinate 5,782,977 of OU611785.1, forward strand.
ACAGAAATTCCAGCTTAACTGGCTGGTTTTCTGTTGATTTAGTACATACCTACGTTCAAGACTAAATTCATTATTGTATGTTGGTAAAGCAATGTAACCATCTTAACATACCAAGACCCCTCGGAAAGCACGTTAAGCCGTTGGTCCCGGCTGTCATTCGTGAATCTTTGACAGCCGTTACGGGTCGTCAGAAGCCCGAAACTTTGACAACTAGTCTTACCAAGGGATGTCGTATTATCCAGAAACTGGGTTGTGGTGGTCAGGTCACATAGGCAGTCGCTCTATGTAAAATATTGATATTCAGCTGCATCCGGTTTGACTGGAAGCCGACCCCAACATAGTTGGGAAAAGGCTAGGCAGATGATGGTGTAGGTATAGCAATTCATTTGTTTTGATCTATTTAGATTGCCATCGACACGCTAAGGAGAAGTTTTGATCTTAGGTCACTTTACATTCTTATAGTCAGGTATTTATTTTTTATTTATTGATCTATCTACAATCGTTACACTGTTCAACCAAATTAACACAAGCAAACATACAAGCCAAATGCACAATATTACTCGATATACACAGCTTGCAAAAACAATAATAATTTTTAAAAAAAAAGAACACAAAAATTACAATAGGTGTAAGTACAGAATTGACGTATAATTTTCATCATTAAGATGTAAATGAAAATTGGGCACTTTAAATAATTTAGATAGAATCATTGGCTGTCAAAAAATAAATAAAGAAGCTCAAAAATAAATCCTGTAAGTTAACTTCAACGTACAGAACTACAGAGTGTTTCCAAAAATACCTTAATTGACATTGAAGCTGAAACAACTCAGACAGGAAAACAATCTATTTAAGATAAAAAAATGGATACCCAATTTAAAAATAAATTGAGGGCTTCAAAACTCCGAACGAAGGGCGGAAGTCGAAACACAAACACAAGTATAAGACGACCACTTCTCACGAAATAAAATCACAAGTCATAATGAATTTCATAAAGTAAAAGGAACTTTTAATAACACGGCAAAAGAGACGAATGTTTGTAAAAAGTTAATTTCTCGTCTTTCGTAAGAGCACTTTGTAATTTTTATGAAGAAAAAAATACATCGGTGAAGATGTTATGCTCGCATAAAATGATGAGTGCTCGGCCAAAGGACGATTCGAGTAAGCACACAAAGTACCTAACTCTTAAATTCATTCAAAGAATTAACTCCTGAGAGGTCATGTTCCAGAATTTTCTTTTATACTTACATACAAAAGAATATAAATGGAGTAACATAAATGGTGCACATGTAGTACTCCCAGATGCTTAGAATAATTAACCAAACAGAGCTGCGTTGGGAAACAAAAGACAAGGAAATTGCAGAAGTAGGGCCAAAAATATGAATTTTCATTTGTTTTTTTTTCATAAAACTGTAGAATTTTGCGAAAGAAAAGCAATATGGAGGGAATAGAATGACACGTCTTTTCAAAATCAAAAAAATATACTGGCTGACTTTTTTACCATTTGGGCATAAACAGGGTAGGTATGATGTATGTAGGTGAACCGGAGTAGTAGAAGCCTATGGCACAAAATCTCTTTCTTTATTTTAATTTTTTTTTTACGAATTCTTTGCGCGGCATTAAGGTAAATTTTCATATGATTTGTCGAACTATTTCTTTTTTTCTTTTCTTTTTGTGGATAAAAAGAGATTTCTGTGCCACTTCGTTCAGCCATACATTGCGTGCGCACACGACGCATCTGGGCTGGTATTAATAAAAATGGCGCTTACGTTTTGCTGTGTAGCTTTAAAAATAATACGATCAGAAGTCAAGTGCCAGTTAAACGCTTGTGAGCTACTGCTGCGGAAATAAGAGATTTTATGGCAAACATAAATTATAGTGACTTTAAGCGTAAGCCATATTTTGAAAACGTGTAGTTGGATATAAAATCCATTGAAATGCTGGTTGAAAACGGGTTTACCACATGTGCTTTAGTCGTTAAGCTATTTCAAAATAATTTGCCAGCTCTGAATAAATAAAAAGAAAAAAATCTACGATAATTTTATGAGGGGTGAGCTCTTATAATTTCTCTCCTTGAAAGTCTTAATTTGTTTTCTATAATGAATATAAATTTAATGAACATTTTATCATAATTATTGAAGCATCTACTTTAGCCACCAATTAATAATAATTATCTACAGTTAATAATTTAATAAATAACTGAAACCTTTCAAATATTTCATGCTTACATTGTAAACACGTAATTAGCACCATTTATGTTTAAGAGAATCAACAGCCTACCGTTTTCAAAGTCTTTGAATACAACTAGGTTTAAAGGTACCTGCTGCTATTTGATCTGTTGGTTGAAATTCTCTGTAACATCGTTAGTATTTGTCTTTGTAATTTAAGGTGGCTTGGGGTAGGGAGTTTGTTAACAGATCGATTGCCCTGAAAGGTCACTCCGTGTCATGGAGAGCACGTACAGTTTCGGTGTGGTGGTTCTTGGAAGTCACTTACGTAGGTATTTACTATGATAGTCATTACGATTAAACGGAATCCCGAGTCTGACCACCTGAACAGTAGAATGTCGGTATTGATTAATGATTTCCAGTATTTTGTCATAGACGTCAGGCGTAGGTACTTGTTCGATTCGGCATGATACGGCACAGCCGGGCGGCAAAACCGCTCGGCTCGGCGAATTGTGGCGAGCAGACCCGAACATGATTCAGCGAGGATAGATGCCTAACGAAGTTGGTCGATCGGCATGAGCCGAATGAGAGCCAAATATGTGTAGTCATTGCTTCGGGTCGGCTTTGATTTTTAACAGATACTGCCGAATCGAATGTGTGGACCCGGACAAGTGTGCAGCACCCCTTAAATAGCAGCCACTTCATACCAATTATCGGTATTCATTAGCATAATTTCATCGGCTTAGACTGTGGCTAAGGGCCGGGCTCACTGGCGGCACGGCACCGCAAAGGCTTTAATGCGACAAATAGAAATATAACTTAATGGTATGCCAATAAAATTGAAATTTCTATTACGATGCCTAACGACGTCACGGCATCCCTAATTCCTTCAACATTATGACGGCGGTTGCCGTCAGAATGTGCTTTCATGGAGTAATGCCGAAGGATCCCCTGTCGTGCCGTGCCGCCAGTGGATGCAGGCACTTAGACGAACATCTGTGACCTACATGTAGGAAAAGAAAGCTAAGAGGATATTTAGTTTTTAATAACAAAACATTTCTTTTCACAGAGTTGCACTACAACTTGGCGCGGCAGCAAGATGAGGAAACCCTACATCATATGAAACAGTCTTGGGAGAAGAACTTGCCAGACCTAAATGACTATTTGGAGCACATACTTCCTTTACTGCGGAACGCCTCAAAACAAAACAGTGAGTACATAAATAGCACCAATGTTAGTCTTTTGTTTTACTATTATTTTTATGCTCTCGACAGAATGTGTCAAAAAATCGGGTGTCAAGTAAATTGTCAAGCGATTTTATACCTTGCTGTGCAACTACAGTCCGGCCTTGGAGAATGCGTTCCGGAAACCTGTGAGTTCGACAATTCTGTAGCTAATAAAGATGACGTGAATTCGCAAAACAAGTATACGTTTGTATGAAACTGACAGGTATCAGGAACATAATATTCTCTCAGAGGCTGAACGGCTGAACCGCTGAATTTTAAACTACCTAGCAAATGGTTAAGAGGAAATGCGGTCGGAGAGACTTTTGAAAAAGCCTAAGTAAAAAGTCATAATTCGAGGTTTGGCTCTCGCCTATTTCCTCCTCCAATATTGGACCAATTTAAAAGATATTTCATAAACTGAATAAGAAGGATATTTTTTATACTGTATCCCTATGTTTTATTTTTCATTCATAGTAGTCAAATTTGTACACTAGGCCTCTGTTAACAGCCGCAATTTTCAGCATTTTTGAGGTTTCTATTGCTTATATAATAATAATTTATCTTCAAAAAGGAAAACATAAGGACACATACAAGTATTTAATATTTATTATTATGTAAAAAATCATTGCTTTATGGTCAATAACTAGAAAGAAAACAGACGGAAGCGCTTCTATGGAGAAACTACCACCCGCATTTCCTCGGTGGGCCACACGTGAGTGGTAACAAAACCAGTACAAGCGGGCTTCTTAATCTACATATTGAAACTCCGTACTACGCTAGGCCAGGTCAAAGTGTTACCACTGACTTCATGAACATTTTCTACCACTATAGGTATTATGATTATGATAGGAAAATGTATATTACGAAAATATTGGAAAAAGGTTTTGTAATTCGCCCATAGACACAAAGGCATTGAGATGTAGACAGATTTATTAAATGGGACAACTTCAAAGTACCTATACGCTTTCCAATAAAATAAAAAAAAAGAATTATCAAAATCAGGACTAGTCTATAAAAAGTTATACCATTAAAAAAATATACAGTGGCCTCCAAAAGTTAGTTGGCATTTTTCCACTTTAGTTGACACACCACATTATGATTTAAAATTGTAGTGATACAAATTCTTGAACTGCTATAACGCTGACCCGGCGAACTTCCTACCGCCTCAGAATCAATAAAATGTTGTGTTAACTTATTCGTCAAAAAAGCTGTTCCAATTACGGTTCCATACTAAATGTATGAGAATCAAAAATCTTCATTATTATTTTTTTCGTGAATTTTCCCATGTTTTAACAGTTGTTCTGCTATTCGGGGCGGAGACAAATCCAACAAATCAAAGATCATAAAAATCGGTCCAGCCGTTCTTGAGTTATGTAAATGGTGTAACTAACCCGACTGTTTCATTTATACAGGGTGAGAATCACCGTTTTCCTCTTAAGGGGTCATTGTACTCATCATTATGAACAACTTTTACTACGGGACCAAACATGAAATCGCGAAAAAATCAGCTATTCCCTACATTTTGACGAGTTATGCGAACATAAATGTAGGGAACAGTTGGTTATTTTTTCACGATTGCAGGTTTGGTTCCATAGTAAAAGTTGTTCATAATGATGTGTACAATGACCCCTTTAGAGGAAAACGGTGATTCAAATTTCACCCTGTATAGATTTCAACTACCTTGCATTTTGTCATAAAAAATAATCTAGTAATTCCTTAGGAGTACTTGATTATTTTTTATTTTAATTCATAATGTGGCATCACAGCTGAAGTGACAAACTATCAACTAACTTTTGGAGGGCACTGTATACAGGATGTTCGGCAGAACGTTGAACACACGAAAATGGCAGATAGATGGGGTCGTCTGCTGCCTACCCAGCCCAAAAAAAAATTTACTCAGGCCCCAAATTTTTTTTATATTTTTTTTATTACCGAAATTCATGAGTTTTAAAATTTTGAAGGCCTATAACTTTATGTAGGATAGACGAAACTGGCAATTTTTTTTTTTGGTTTTGTCTCGACTATTGGTAGATTCATCTAAAATTATTGTTTGTTGCAAATAGTAACTAGACAAAAAGTTATAAGCCATCAAACATTACAAAAAGGGATAAAACGTGATTTTGAGCTTTTCTTTGCTTTGCATTAAAAAAAAAACTAAAAGTGATTGAAGACTTAGAATTTCATCGAAACATCCTTGGTGTATGGCCTTTCGAACAATATGTAATTTGTTGAATTAAAAAAAAACAATATAAAAAATAAAAATAAAACTAGGGCCTAGGTATTTTTTTTGGGCTGGGTAGGTAGCAGACAACCCCACCTATCTGCCATTTTCGTGTGTTCAACGTTCTGCCGAACAAGGATACGCGTCGACTTGAGAATCTCCTCCTTTTTTCGTCAGTTAGTAAGAAAATCTTTTGTAAAAAAGAAAAACATTTTGAAAAAAGAAAAGCAAAACGAACGATAGTTTACACAGTTTACAGTGTACTCCTATATTCATTAAGTACAAACAAAATTCTTCCGAGCATTGTAAAAATACTACACACATCAAAAGTGTCTAGGGATCAAGCATTTTTATGCGGATTTCTTGAGATTGAGATGTGGCTTTGTAATAAATTTATGATTTTATAAATTTATATGGATCCTTTTTGGTGCATTTCATAATTTGAATCAGGAACTGTGAATCAAATTCGAGTAAAAGATGAAAATCAGCTGTCAATATTTTCCCTATAAAAACATACAACGCATTGAAGACATTATTAGTGCTACTGTTTCCCTACTACTGATTAAAACCAACGTTATTATGGAGCGGCGACGTCATTTAAGCAGGGAAGAAATGCTCAGAGCCGTGGGAATGATAGAAGCTGGTTCCCGGCAACGTACTGTGGCTTTAGCTCTGAATACAAGTCAGAGTGTTATCAGTCGACTTTGGACACGTTACCGAAGCACTGGTACCGTGGCTGAGCGCCATGGAGGACGGTATCGCTGCACCACACGGAGACAAGACCGATACATTCAAATCTTAACTCGAAGAGCTCCAACAATAACCGCCATGATGTTAGCCGTGAGGCTTCATCACTCTTCAGGGAACTTAATTAGCGACCAAACAGTCAGAAACCGCTTGCATGAAGTGAACCTTCATTCCCGAAGACCGCTACGGGTACCACCTATAGCAATGCACAATCGTAGGATTCGATATCAATGGGCTCTTGAACACAGAAATTGGGCAGAAGAACAATGGCGTTTCGTGTGCTTTTCTGATGAGTCTCGTTTTGGTATGAGACCGGATACAAGACGTATACGACACTGGAGAACCCCTGGACGCCAACAGCGATTAAAATCCTGCCAGGAAGTCCATCCTTATAGTGGTGGAACCATCATGGTATGGGCGGGTATTTGGATCGGCGGAAGAACTGAGTTGATTTGGATCAGAGGCAACCTCAACGCTCAAATTTATGCTGAGACGATTGTATCAGACGTCATCGTTCCTCTACAAGTGCAAATCGGTCCCTTATTTCAGTTAATGCATGATAATGCACGACCGCACACCGCAAGAGTTGTAAGACAGACTCTCGCCTCAGCTAACATCAATGTCCTGCCCTGGCCTGCTCAGTCGCCAGACTTGAACCCGATTGAGCATGCATGGGACATGCTACAGAGAAGAGCTCTGCCGAATATGGAGGGTATCCAGTCGCAAGAAGACCTTTTTTTGTTGTTGCAACGAACATGGGCTGCCATTCCACAGCGTGATTTGGATGAACTCATTTTGAGTATGCCAAACCGATGTTCTTGTGTTGTTAGTGTTCGCGGTAGAAACACGGATTATTAATTGTTTAAGTTACCCAATAAAATTTTTAAGAAAACTGTTATTCAGTCTTTTTTTCGAACTTTTGTGTTAGTGGTTCAAATGTCAAAAATCCCTTTATTAGGAAAATGGCAAATTTTTTTATTAATGCAAAGGTGACTTGGTTTATCGTTACTGTGACAAACGAAAACACTTTATTTGATGAATCCTTAAAGAAAATTTTAATTAATATCAATCAGGAGAAAAGTTATTGCAAAAATATATGTTGATCCCTAGACACTTTTGATGTGTGTAGTTTATTTTGTTTGTTTCAAAGGACAAAGGGCAAGTTTTTCCTTTTCAACTATGATGAGAGGTTTTAAGTTTCACTTCAAGTTAGGAGGCGTATTGTGAGAAGCGTTGTTCAACGAAATAAAAATTATGAAGCAACAAGTACTTAGTTTTTAGACTCTTTTGTTTTATGTTATGTAAAGAACTCTTTTGCAAAATTCTGAGCACTTTTTTCAGCAGGATATTTTGCTACATCTGACATTATTGTGTTGTTTAGTAGCGTGCCTTAAATATAAAAAAAAATATATTAATATTTTCCTTATCTATACTACCTTATCTACATAATATACTAATACTAAAATATTATATGTATAGAGGCAAAATTTGTTGCAAATTATCTTTGTTGCTGTTTCATAGAATAGTGGCCTACGCGGTCAAAATGTACTGAAAAGCAATTTTTTTTTTAAATATCCGACGAAAATTTTCAGCGCGGGTGGGTTCAGAATCATCGTACATGATAACAGTTTGTGCGTTGATGTCACTGACATTCTGTCTATAAAAAAAAATTGACAGGTCAATATCAAAAGGGTTTAACTTATCTATCTTCTTCTTATTATATCTTATATTTCAGCACAGAACATAATTTTATATATAAAAATCTCGTGTCAAAGCGTTTGACTGTTTGTTATCGAACTCCTCCAAAACGGCTTGACCGTTTTTTATGATCTAATATATAAAAATATCGTGTCACAGTGTTTGTTATCGAACTCCTCCGAAACGTTTGCGGGATCAGCTAGTTTAACTATAATATAAGCACTCGACGAGACATAAATTGGAATTCGCATTTACCTAATAAATCATAAGAAATATATGGGACAACAATACAGCCAATTAACATCTAGTGATTTATTTATAGATCGCAGTAATGGCTCATACATGATAATATATAACATTTCGGGCAAACATTATGATTAATCAATTAATTTAGCTGTAACTAATATTAATTAATTACTAAATATTACAATAATTTAATAGCGATAATGCCGCCGTTATTATTTTATTAATTTAATATAATGCTGTTAGTATAAAATATCTATTTGAGAAATTACTATTTCCATATCTATGACTATTTACAACAAAATATTTCACCATTATCACAGTCATTTGTTGTGATAATACGAGTAGTGAAATATTTTGTTGGAAATACAAAAACATTCATTTATGGTTTATAATGGCGTTATTTATTAGTAGCGGTGCATTAAAAAACCGGCCAAGTGCAATTCGGACTCGCACACGAAGGGGCCATACCACAAGGGAAAAAACGCCGAAAAAAAACACGGTATATACATAACTAGCTGAGCCCCGCAGTTTCACCCGCATAAGTTTCGATCCCGTGGGAATATCGGGATAAAAAGTAGTTAATCCAGGGTGTCAGCTACCTCCATACAAAATTTTATCAAAATTGGTCCAGCCGTTTGAGCGTGAAGAAGTAACAAACATTATAATAAACACACACACACACACTCACAAACTTTCGCCTTTATAATATTAGTGTAATTATCATAATCAGCACGGCTGGGACACAGGCCCCCTCTCTGTGAGTGAGAGGTTGGCAGAATCTATCACGCGGGCCCCGTGCAGTTGGTAGATGTCACATGTCTTCGAATTTTTGCTTCTAGGATCGGTTAGGATAGGTTTCCTCACGACGTTGTCCTCCACCGTTTTGAGAACAATGGTGATGAAATTATACATAGTAAAGCGCCTGTCTGGGTTCGAATCTGCGACCTACAACTCGTAAGTCGCCAACTCGTAGCCGTTACCACTGTAACTTTCCACGGTAATTCTAGTTATTCTAAGAACGTTCACAGTCTGATTTCAGTCTCAATTATTGTCAAAAATACCTCTAATTTTCCCAAATCTTTGAAAAGTTTTTGACATTGATTGTCGCTGAGATGAGATTGCGACTAGACTTTGAACGTTTTCAATTACGGGAATTGGCTTTCAGATCAGGAGGCCTACCACAAGCTCTTAACGCGATCCATTTTAGGACCTAAACTGAACTGTTCTTCTAATTCGTACCATGACGTCAGTTTAACGATTCAGTTTAGGCCGTGCCATCTGCTGACAGCGATTGTCCCAAACTGAGTCGCAAGTTTTGGTTTCATTCATACTTGTTAGGTACCATGACGTCCATAGAGCAGCTCAAGCGATTCAGTTTAGGAACCTAAACTGAAATGTCTTGTTTTTGAATCGTTTTTAATTAGATCATGGTAGGCCACCAGTTAAGTATTTCCTTATGATAACTATGTTATGCTACAATATAGTTCGTGCTTTAACGAAAGCGGAATATGCCATTAATTAGTAGTATTTTTTCCTTTATCTGTGGAAATAACGTTTTATATAAGATTGCAAGAAGTTTGAAATTTTATTCCGGGATAACTCAGCTGAGATACAAAACTTTGAAGTATATTAATTGTGGTTAATGTGCCAACAGACATTGCAAATAATTATTTAATGACGATAAATGAATCATGATTTTGAGAGGAACGATTGAAGTATCAATTTTTTTTTTATTAACTGGCTTATTATTACTATACGCACGAATTTATTCGCCCAGAACGGGCGAATCGTCACTTATAAAGGATAGCACGAAGTTAGTTTATTTGTGGGCGAGTAACTCCAGAAATATGTATTAGGCAATTGGCACATTTTGAATTTTATGTTATAAAAAAAGTATAGTATAACATCATACGAGTCGCGTATAGAAAGAATAATATTATTTAAAAGAAACTATTCGCCCGGCGAGTAAATTCGTGCGAATTAACTAATTAGCCTATTAACCTTGTCCTCATACTTTTCCAATAGTCTTTGTTTTGTCTTCTCGGGCAAAGTATCTATAATTATCTCATAGAACAAGAAATTATAACTGGACTAATCCAGTTCGATTTTATAAAGGAAATTATGTTTCTAATTAGTTACGTCAGCGTATTTATATAAGCGGATTTCTGTTATAAATCTCAATTTTGTAATTAATTAAACTAACATTTATGTTCGCACCACCGCCCCTGGGAGTTTTCGTTGAAACCCATTTAGAATTTGTCAATAAGTACATAACTAGGCAAAATTAGAAACTTTCGTCGGCCATGAAGCTGCGAGAGAATGGCATTTTGTTGAGAGGCTTAATGCTGAAGTTGAAGATAAAGTTGGGAAGAGAATAAATATTTGTGCTAATTACTTATTTAAAACGTTGACTTGAGGTTGAAACTTGGACTTGGCAGTCTGAAAATGTAAAAAAGGATGTATAACCAAAGTATAAAAACATGCAATGCATATAATTTATCGTAAAGCTTTCAAAATCTAGAAGAATTAATTTAAGACCATTTAAATAATACCCGAGAAATGAAATAAAAAACCATTGTTGAATTATTCTCTGTACTCTATGCTCTAGAAACTTGTATTGTACGATTTTGGATGTTCAGTTCAAAGTCAACTACAGTAAAAAGATACACGTTCCAGAAATTATCCTCATCATTCTCTAGGTAAAGATAGGGAAGTTAATTGTTTATCAAAGTGACTACCAACTTAAAGATTCCGCATATTCAAACTGTCATTCATTGACATTTACAGGAAATAACTATAACACGGCAAATTGTCAATTTGATAAACAATTAATATCCCTGATTTTGAACCATCAAATGATATGATTCCTTGACAAACAATAACAATATTTCTCTTCCACAGACTACAACTCCGTAGAAGAATATTGGGATGCCCTGGGCGAGTACGAAGGTGCCATACTAAAGGCCCGAGAATTGTGGGAAAATGTGAAACCTCTTTACTTGAAGCTTCACAAATACATTGCACTTAGGCTCAAGGGCTCTGACGCCGTCGGCAAGCCCCTACCAGTACATTTACTGAGTAAGTACCTCATAGACTTAAGTTTCCATTAGAGAAATTATATATTCTCGAGGAAATTAAAAATTGACGGTATTTTGTTTACTGACATCGGCAGAAAAAATATTGTACGTGTTTTACGGAATATTTTACCTTTATAAAATTGAAGAGCAATGATAAACCTTGTGAATTTCAACGAAATTTTAATAAAAATACTTAAAGTACTTTCCCAGACAATAAAGTTGAAACAAAGCCTCTTTAAATAAAACACATGCTGAATACACCACAGCAAAAGTTGCGTCGAAGTTAAAATTAAAGCCAGCAAAGTTGTTGCAGCCGGTGAACAGAATAAATAGTTTCAATGCTCGGGCGGTAACTTATACCTAGGCAGTTACACTGGTTTTGTTCAACTAGTAACGAGAATCTCTAGCCTATGAAACCACCTCCGGCCACAAAGCAATTAATAAAAATGAATAACGTGAAGCACACAAGCAGTCTTAATTTTCATCATAAAAGAATAATTAAGCAAATCAAATTCTCTGCTTTTGACGCCAGATAAATGAGAATAATTCATTTCAAGTTTCAGCTAATTTTGAATGAAAATTCTTTGTGACTTTAATGCTACTCATAAATGTCTAGAGACCACATTCTGAAAACTTTAAATTGTTTGCCATGTGGTACCCCTGAGAACTGTACAACCCTTTCTCAAGTGTGACATTCTCTAAAGTTTTATTTTAGGGCTAGTAAAGTATTTCTGAGAAACTATTAGTCCCTTGTGGGTCCTTCAGACTTACGCTCCCTTGTGACATCAAATCAAATGTTAGTTTTGGAGTGTACTTTTGGGTCAGAAATATTATCTAAAAGTCTACCTCTTTTCTATAAAGGTCTTTCCAAAAACGTAAGTGACTGACTAACAACGAAAGTAAATTCAATAGACATAAATAAGACGTATGATTTAATGGGCAACTTATTTCCAGGATCGCTAACGGGAGATGATTGGTCTAATCTAATAGAAAGTCTACTACCAAAACATGCGGGGATTTACCAGAAAGTACACGCAAATCTTCAGTTAAAGGTGAGTTCACTTTATTGTTATAATATTGACATCATAACATAATATTGGAAATCGAATCACTTTGAAGAAACAAAAATTAAAGCTGTTTTTTCCTGTTATTGCTTAACCTTTTAACCGCCCGACTTTATATGAGTTGTCGTGCCCCCAGCGCCCGAACAAAAAAAAAAAAAAAACGAAAAATAAACGCCGATGAAACGAGCTGTGATGATGTAATAATAATTCAGATTAAACGAGATGTGTTATTTGGTCGTATATATACGACCCTGGCGGAATGGACACGAAAATATTTGTCGGATTAATCCGACGTAAGCGGTTAAAAGGTTAAAAGGGGTTGCCCTTTTTTGTAATAACGGGAAAATGTGACCTTTCAGTTTTATTGCTTTTAACATTTTTCACGGGAAAACAAAGATGAAATGTGTATTATTTATAGCAGATAAATCTATTTCACAGAACTTGGGCGGGGTAGAAGCTTTCAAACAAGCAGCGAAACTCATCAAAGCGCTAAACTTAGGAGACGCAGACCCAGATATTTGGACTGAATCGGTGTTCAATAGTACTTGTCCGCCGACCTTAGTCGACTGGTGCAAACCCAACAAAGTTAGAGCAATAACATGCAAAGATGTCAGCATAGCCAACTTCATTGAAGCCCACGAAGCGGTCATGAAGATAATCTACAAGCAGACCATTAATTTACATAGCAACAACACTTATATTCTAAGAGAGGCTTCCCGCTACTCTGGTAAGATTCCTTTCCAGTTCTGAAGTTACTTCTTCGAGAACTTCGCAACTCATCGCGTTGTTTGTTTCAGCTGTGTATGAAGCTATCCCTGGCTTCGTGTCGCTACTTTCCTTGAACCCACATGCGCTGAGCAAAGCCGGTCTGTTCTCGTCAGAAACTTTCAACAACAATCCGAACCATCATCGCCTTGTCTTACAATTGATTATGGCTCTGAGAGATTTACCAAAGTAAGTTTTTATTACATTAGCTTGTAACTTTGTCTTATGCTACGTACTTTTTGCTTTATCGAAGTATTTTTCTTTCAGACTTAACTTTTATTTGGCAGCCGACGAATGGAGAATAAAAGTTTTAATGGGAGCTATCCCGTACGCGAAAATACCAAGTAGTTGGAGCGACTTCCGTAAGAATTTCTCCAACATTGAAACCGGTGACAGTGATTTCCTCGGAGATCCCTATATGATGTTTAACAAACCTTATATTGGGTAAGTAACTAGTAAAAGTAAAAATACTGGTTGTCTCAGGAAACCTGTACCAGCGAAGGTCTGTGGTCAGGGGACACTAATAACCATCGATTGTAAAATACTTCTTGTAATTAATAGTAACTAACCGATGGATGTTCTCGAGTAAAAAACTTAATTTGAAGAACCTAACAGTTGGAATATCTTCATGATAATGATATTACCATAACGCTGTTAGACCCCTATGTATGTTCCGCGATATTTTTTAGTTTTTGAGAAATGGTTTTCTTTTTAATTTATTTCTAGATTTTTTAAATTGAAGACGGTTTTAGTTATAATTTTTTCTGAGTTGTGTTTCTTTGCGATTTTTTTGTCAGTATTATGGCTAGAATGTGTATTCACATTTTGTAAAACACAAAACACCCAGATTCTAACAGATTTTGATGACAGAGAGAAATTTATAATTTCTCGAAAACTACAAAATATCGCGGAACATACATAGGGGTCCAATCGATGGGTATTAGTGTCCCCTGACCACAGACCTTCGCTGGTACAGGTTTCCTGGGACACCCTGGCCCTGTATAATTGAACAAAAACAGAAACTGATGAATAAGAGTAGAGTTACCTTGAACGCGGTTGTCCTAATGATTGTTTTTTGTTACAGAAAATTTATGGGTTTAATACTAAAGTACCAAATCTATCAGTCTTTTGCTGAAGAACTAGTGTCGGATGAATCGGATTTAATAGAACATGTAGCTGAAAACAACGATCGATTAATGTAATTATTTCTTGTTTTTAAACTAAGCCTTCATATTTCCAAATAATGTTTTGCAATTTCTATAATTTAAAATGTATTTACAGAGACGCAATGATACAAGGTTACGGCACCGTTTGGCCTGAGATGGTCAGCGATCTACTAGCGAAGCGAGAATATGGCCTAGAATACACGGGACTAACAGACTACTACAAGTTTTTAGATGAATACCTAGACAATCAGTTAGAACCGTCAACAGACAGCGGTAGCTCCGACGATTATGTTGAAACCGTAGAACCGGTGCCTGAAGAAAATGAGATCCCATCTTCAGCAGAGAACCAAGAAACTAAAGAAGATAAAGAAACTCACGAAGATATTGTAGAGAACGTAATCGATACAGGTGAAGAATCAAATTCTAAGTTTAGTGTCGAAACGTCTACTGTAGGAGTTTTGGAGATAAAGAATCCTGTAGCAGCTGGGGACCAAAAAGAAGTAAATACGAAAGAGGCGTCGTATAATACTTACTGGTGGATAGGAATAGCGGTAGCTCTGGCGGTCGTTGTGATATTAATAGCAATAATAGCGAGAAAACGCCACAGTCATAGAAAACAGCTGGAGAGACAGCGAAGAGACAACACGCATGCCTGATTTGAGGAATATCGGTTCTAGAAGTGGAGCCGATGCTTATTGACACTGAGACTAAATATAGTGAAATTGTGCCAATAATTGAGTGGAGTTCAAAAGACGTATTTCTGTTCAGTGTATCGTTTTGTGTAATCTGCTTTTTGTTCGGGAAGTTTAGTTGTATTTAGCTGTGTTTATTTATAATTTCTGTATTATTTATTACTTTCATCACACCAATGCTATTAAGTAATTATGTATACAATGTATACTCAGAACGTTTTAATTTCAATTTATAATAATAATAATGCTAGATTTTAAAGATGGAAATATTTTTGTACATATCACAATTTGCGAAATAGAATAAAGATTGTTACCAAGAGTGTCTATAATAGTTGTATATTCTAGATAGATGTAATTTTGCTGTGCCTTAAGCGTCTCAATTTCTAATAAGTAAGATGCATAAAATATGTTAGGAATTATCAAATTTGTAAAAAAATTACTGTAATTTTATAAAAGTCTCTATTTACCTACTGTCACCTGCGAAAACATTTCCGACCAAAACATGATGAATTTGTTTCTTGTTCTGTGTTATAAATTATATATTTTAGTTATAACAATATTTGAATATTCTATCTCTATACCTGTCATAACCAAATATATATATATTTTAATTTGATGTTGCTCGTAATTTATGTGTTACTAAAGCTTTACCGCGGTAAAGTGGGGATTAGTAAACTTGTGTCAACATTGAAAGCAGAGAATAATAAATGTTTTGAACATAACATGTGTATTTTTATTTATTCATTTTCTATTTCAGGCACATTACCCATAATTTTGTTAGTGTTACTGTCATTGTGTTATTGTCCCGAAACGACCTTTATCGTGATCCTTGACTTTTTCTAGTAATTAAAAACCATTCATAATGTATTGTCGGGGTACCTACGCAGAGAAATTAAGGAAAGAGCAATGAACTTTATTCCAGATTTAAGTGGCGACCACCATAAGACACAAAAATATACAAATTAGGAACCATAATAAAAATATACAACTTAATAATATACCTATGGTCTATTCCTTGATATGCAATGGTCGCTGTAGCACCATGGACATGAGGCTACAGGAGCTAGTGCTAATCTTGGGGTTCATTCGATTAATCAAGTCTGTGGTTAAAATATCTAAAAGCTTAATCTGCTAGGAGTCTGCTCTTTTCACTTTCCTATTTATAGTTTCAAAGAGTCTCATCTCTCATTTTAGGTGATATCTAAACAAGATATTAATACCTACAGCTACAGCTCGTTCACAGTTGTTTTACCTCTAAATCAAAGTGATCTTTATTTTCGTTACAATAAGGTTACTATTGGGTTGTTGCCACTGTCTAGTCAGTCAAAATCAGCGTATGGAGAATAATGGTCAAGAAACTCCACTTTATTTTCGTTGAAATAAGGTAGCAGTTGGGTTGCTGCCACTCAAAAGCCTACCAAGTCAAAGTGATCTTTATTTACGTTTCACTAAGGTTGTAGTTGGGTTGCTGCTGTCAGAGGTAATACAATTATTGTACCATTGATCGTATCTTATTATGACGTGAAGTCAATATTATCTTATACTGGTGGAAGATATCCAATTTTAACGAAGTTGTCGACAGATAGAAATAACAAAGGGCTAAGTTTCATAGCTATTCACAAACATTCGACGGGTTGTCGAATCGAACATTTTCAATGACTAATTATTTGCCTTACCCTCGACAGCAAATAGCTGTGGGAAGAATGGCGGTCGTCTTGACAAATTTTCGGGTTTTGGAATTGTGAACAGTCTTTAGAGGGCTCTTCTGATAACATTGATTGATGTTCGATTCGGCACGGATGCGTGTCGAATGATTGTGAATAGCTATGCTGTTGCGATTCGATATGGATCGACGAGTTCGCAGATAGAGGAGTAGATAAGTAATCGAAGTCGCAAGTTTATAGAACTGTGACTACAAGAGATGTGACAAGAGTTTAATTATCTCTCTGTGGATTTACCGAGTTTAAAAAAAAATAATAGTATTAGAAATGGTTAGAAGAATAATAAAGTTTGACAAAAAAAAAGTTTAATATGTCATGTAAATTATATACCCTGTAAAGGAAGCACCGTAAGTATTGAACCCACCAATTTTTTCTCAATAAAAAAATATTAGATTTTTTCAAAACTAAGTAAATTTGCGTGTGTGATTTATGAAAAGTCAAACATTTTTTTGAAAAGTCGCTTGTCAAATGCAATAAAATAACACTGGTACTTTATGACACCAATCGATATGGTCAATCATAAGGATAAAATATCTTTAGTTAAACATAATAAGTACTTTAATCATCGTTCTGTCTCAGTCATCTTCAAACGACTGTCAGAAACAAAACGATCGATGTTTTAATTTCGTTTAGCGCTAAACCTTTTTGTGATTTTTGGTGCAGACGCACCTTTATTTTGTGTTTTATTGCTAACCTTCCCAACATTTAAATTATGCTGAAATGATGCAACCCTCGCCTCCTAAACATCAACTCCTTATCTTATAGTACGAGCAAGTTACCTAACGCAAGAAAGCAGAAAATCAGCAGAAATCGTTGCTGACACAATAACTGGCTGTATCCGTTACCCTTAGCTTGGACGCCTGCCAAGAGTACCCAGATATGAGAAGAAAATGAACACAAAGGATATTCTGTCATGCACTTCTTATCCAGTGTTTCCAACCAATTTTTATTTTGAAGGTAGTTTACGTTAAAAAGTTATGTTGACTTCAAAAAAGAATAATTTACTATTCGTATAATTGAGAGGGTCAATTATACGAGTAGTAAATTGTTCTTTTTCATTTGACATTTGGACGGAAATGCGTGTTCAATTTTGTATTCTGTTTCTAAAGTTCCAATACTTATACCGTCGTTTCACAGTTATGTACAGCCAACAAAAGAGATAAGTATGCAGGATCGTCGGATGTAGGTAGTTGAAGTTTAGTAAGAAACCGATGGATGTTGTCGACTGAAATTTAATTTGATAAATGAGCTGTTTGTTTTCTATTAATAAAATTAAATTTTATTCGAGAACATCCATCAGTTTCTTACTAAAATTCAACTATATCCGACGTTCCTGCATACTTATCTCTTTTGTTGACTGTACCTCCGAAAGCAGCACCCTAAAAGCAACCTTATTGTAACGAAAATAAAGATTACTGTGATTTGACAGGCTTGTGAGTAGCAGCAACCCAACTGCTACCTTATTTCAACGACAATAAAGTGGAGTTTCTTGCCCATCTTCGCCATACGAAACTACCTTTTGGAAGGGGCGACTAGAATCAATTATATTTTTTTGGAAATTATGTCGTTCAAAAGTTCCTTTTATGTGCCTATCTAATCTAATCCAACTAGCCTGTATTGTCCCACTGCAGGGCAAAGGCCTTCTTCTCTCTTTTCCACACAATTCTGTATTTTGCGAGTGCCGGCCATTCCTTTCGGTAGGAGTCAAGCACAGACTACTTAGAGATATGGAGTCAAGCTCGTTCCGCCATCTTCGTTTTGGCCGCGATGGCGTCGTGCGTTTAGTGCGTTAGTTAGTGGTATATGTGTGTGTGTAATTGAAATAAAGATTTGACTGAAATATCACTTTGTTTGACAGTGATGCAAAATCAGAGGTAAAATAATTGTGAAAGGACTATCTACACTATGTGATTCCAATTTTAAAAAGATATAATTCAAAAATAGATCATTGATCAATTGCTTAGGTGTCCGAACCGATATTCTTTTTCCGTGACCTTATCCTTAATAAAAGTTTGGATTGCAAAAATTACTATCTACCTACGTGGTAGCATTAAGCCAGCCACAGGCACTTATGTAAAAGTGGCAATAATTCTGTTTGTATATTTATTCCTTTGTTTTCATCAAGAAGAAACGCTTACCTAGAAATGGCCTATCGACCCATTGTTGTAAATATCTGGCACAGAACTATTAGAAAACAGAACTTTCTAAATTGCCTCAAGCTTAGGAATGGTCTAGTTATCGAAAACCCTATAATTCGATTCGTATCTACCCATGTGATTTGTTAAGACTGCGCAAGCATTAAGAAGCTTAGAATGAAGAGTAGGTATATTATCATTTTCGGTGAAGAAAAAACGGCCCTGAATTTATAATGAAAATAACTGGCATGCGACAAAAATTTAATAACTACCGGTCCGATGACGTCACAGTTCACATCATTCAAATTCCGTTCCACGTTCGATGTTCAAATACGGTCAGTGGTTCTAAAAACAGCCAGTATAAACTGCAACTGTGTCCGACCACAAATCACTGCACAGTGTGTTAGCATTAGCATAATCTAAAATCAAACAAACCGATCGCAATGTGGTTCCAAAAAGGTTTGGGTTTATGTCCGAAAACATTTACCCAGTGGGCTGTATGGTTTCGTAATGGACCTTATTTAATGCTTTCTTTTCTATATGTTATCCAGGGTTACACGAGGCTAGTTCGTGAAGCAAGCATAGCAAGTAAGTAGGTAATATCCTGACTTAGCTCATGTTATAGCCGTTTACACGATTCTAGGAAATTTTAAGCCAGTAGCATTGCAGTATCTTAGTCCGTAGAGTAAAATGATCCGATTGGATACTAGCTTTGCCAGTCACACGAGGCTAGTACAAAAACCAGGATAGTAAAATCAGTGGTGGGGGGCGCTACTAGCTCAAATATAGACAAAGCCAGAGTGGCTAGCTTTCTAGTTTACTAGCACGCTACTTCATAAAAAGCTTGATAAACTAGCCTCGTCTGACACGGGCATAAGTTCAAATCTTATGTGAAATTAATGAAGCGTGATAATTTGTCAAACGACCAGTGGTCCTCTTTAGCCCTAGATTGAAAGAGCTGGAAGTTATGGGGAGAGGCCTTTGCCCAGCAGTGGGATGATGCAGGCTAACTACAGTAACAGTAACTCGGTTGATGATATTACCTATTAAGAGGACTACATGACCTAAAGCGCGGTCTTTGTCGGACTGCATAGAAAAGAAAGAGAAGCGCGATGCCACAACGTTGGTAATTTATTGCAAAATATGAAGCAATTATCGATTTACGAAAAATCTAGTGTTTGGACAAAAAAACTAAAACACTATAGTTTTAGTATGTTGCTTGTAGAATAATCTGACAAAAAATCATAATGATTGTATGTATATTAGTATGAATTTTGTTGTAAAAAAAAAGTTTTTAGAGGTATCTTCATGATTTTTTTCTATCGTACCAAATAAGTTGTATTATG
The DNA here is from genome assembly GCA_914767645.1 of Hydraecia micacea. Taxonomy (NCBI): domain Eukaryota; kingdom Metazoa; phylum Arthropoda; class Insecta; order Lepidoptera; family Noctuidae; genus Hydraecia; species Hydraecia micacea. The sequence continues at coordinate 5,803,246 of OU611785.1, forward strand.
TTTTCAACACACTATCATCCGAGCATTTATCCTGAAGAATATCATATATTTTTTTGGTTTTTTTTACTGTAGGCGATCATTTACTTTTATTGTTTCTAAAACTTGCGTTTTTTGCGTTTAGGTCCTGTAAGCCCCTTAAGAGGACTACATGACCTAAAAGCGCGGTCTTTGTCGGACTGCATAGAAAAGAAAGAGAAGCGCGATGCCACAACGTTGGTAATTTATTGCAAAATATGAAGCAATTATCGATTTACGAAAAATCTAGTGTTTGGACAAAAAAACTAAAACACTATAGTTTTAGTATGTTGCTTGTAGAATAATCTGACAAAAAATCATAATGATTGTATGTATATTAGTATGAATTTTGTTGTAAAAAAAAAATTTTTAGAGGTATCTTCATGATTTTTTTCTATCGTACCAAATAAGTTGTATTATGTTTTCAACACACTATCTTCCTAGCATTTATCCTGAAGAATATCATATATTTTTTTTATTTTTTTTACTGTAGTCGATCATATACTTTTATTGTTTCTAAAACTTGCGTTTTTTGCGTTTAGGTCCTGTAAGCCCCTTAAAAAAAGAGACTTTAATAAACCCTAAAGCCGTCTACGCACGAACGTACAAAACATGGTGAACACGAACATGCATCGATCAAGGAACATTTTTTGGTTTGTATACAACGTGGCGCTACAATGGTGACATTAATTTAACACACATAATTATACGTTTTCACATTTTGGTTTCATGAAGAAATTATATTTCCATTAAACGTTATTATTTACGGATTTATTTAAAATTTTAGAAAATAGCGTCTTAGAGCAACATGTACATAAAGAACTGTCGCGCAGCGGTCATTTGCCGGGATCACGGATCATAACATCGGATCAATGAAATTAAAACGAATAAGCAATACTATTAGGATGAAACAAATGCAAAGAGTAGGTAGGCGAATTGAAGGAAAGAGACATCCCTTTGTCGGCGAGCGGCGCAAGCGACGCGCGCCTCCCTTCCACCCGCCGCTCCGCCACCGCACCGAAGTCGAATTCTTTTTTATTTGCTTTTCTAGTGCTAGCTAAAACCGTGTCCTTGACACACTTCTGCCCTGATAACAAAGAATGCAGTAATCGACATTTTTGAGATTTTCACTTTTTTCCAGAAATGGCATCCCAAGAGGTTCATGTACATGAAAAAAAAATATTTTCATAAGAAAATTCGGTCAGTGGGTCGTCTTAGGGGCTCGAAGTATGTTTTTTATGTAATGATTTTCGCCGTACTTGCATAAAAACTGTTTTTTGCGTTTATTATCTCGTAACCGCCATTTTGCGATTACTGCATTCTTAGTTATGACGGCAGACTTCTTCACACTAGTGCGCATAATTACGTCGTCTAATATTTTTGTGAATGTTTCCGCGAAAAAGACGCTTACCTATTGTTTTATTTATTTATTTTTGTGTTATTAGATTATGGTACTGCGATAGACGCTTTGCTTTGTTTTTGGTTTTCGTTTTTTAAGCTAGTAGGTACGTTTACATCTCTTGCGATACGGACGCTTTTATTTGTGTTATTAGTGCTTGTGTAAACTTGTGATCGTGATGGGAAATACACAACCGAACTACACAGCAGCTGAATATGCGGACATGATCGTAATTTACGGAGAATGTCATCAATCGCGATCATCATATCGCGAAAGACAAATAAAAGCAATGATTAGTGATGACAGTTAGAACTAATAGTAACAAGAGAGGGTGATAAATGATAAGTGTTTGACTAAGCACCTCCTGTAGGTACCACTTGCGCCGCTCGGTTTTTTTGATAAATGCCGTCAAAGAATCGGACCGATCACGAGTAGGTACAAGACGCGTTGCGCGGTTGCCAGCGCGCGAAGCGACGTAAGCGAGCTAGGTAAGTAATTTCATGAATGAATTTTTGCAAGGGTGATCCCAGTTTTAGTAACTTTTTTATTATTTAGTTTGTTTGAAAAACATTTTTTTTTCAGTTTACGAATTATTTTAACCTATCAATATTTATATGATTAATGGGCACTATAACCCTACCCGTGTATTAAATTAATGTCACCATTGTAGCGCCACGTTGTATGTTGACGTAAATTAGCAAAGCGAACACAAACACCTTGCGAACACAGTTCTACTTGTGTTCGCGCTCAACCCCTCAGTAACAGTAAACGGTGGAGTTTCTTGCCCATTCTTCTCCATACGAAAACTACCTTTTGGAATGGGCGACTAGAATCAATTCGTTTTACTATAATTTTTGACGTTCAAAAGTGCCTTTAGTGTGCCTAATTGAAATAAATGATTTGACTTTGACTTTGAACCATGGATTCACCTTTGGAAGTGGTCGACAGTGAAGTAGCATCCTCCAAACACCGTCCGCACAGAACAACCAAATTGGATCGCCACGAACATTTTTGACGAACACAGTGTTTGATGTTCGTTAGTGGTACGCACGTGCGAACAAAGTGTTCGATGTTCTTGTTCACCATATTTTTGTTCGTTCGTGCGTACACGGCTTAATAATACATTATCAACATGGGAACAACACTGAAATAATAAATGCCTTTGACTAATGATAACGTCATTTCCGTCAACATTAAGCCGACTATTACTTTTTCCGAAAGCTTATAGTGGATAAGACAAAGTTTAAAACAGAAGACGAACTAGCAGGGGATCGAGGGGGGGTGGAGGGGAGGGGATGTTCAGGAGATCAGACCGGAATAAATCGATAAACAATAGCCCAAAGATAATAAAACAATTCCGGTAACCCTGAAAATAGAGCTAAAGCTCCTCTTATTTATTTCGGTGCTACTAAAAAATCATTGAATGTTGCCATCAAGGAACAATTTAACTGTTTGTTATTCCAGGATTTGTTTGTGTATCGAGATTTATCTTATATCCTTATACGCGTGATCGTTAATGGCTCTCGTTGTTTTTTTATTTTATTATGTTTTGTTATGAAAGGGTTATAAAGAACTGTCATTTGTGTGACGAGTTATAGCTGTACTAAAATAAGCCTGAATCAACCTAACATAATATATTCTCGCCTATATTTCTCGAAGGGTAGGCAGAGATGCACCTATGCAATATGTGACATAAATTATCGCAAGACCTCATACATCCCAATTAGAGTATTGATCGAGTTAAAAGCATAATAAAATGACCGAAACTATTTTTTTAGGCTAAATATAATTATTAGGAAAATCGTGTGACCCTAGCAATACTTGATATCGATCGAACCGTGCGGCTGTTATTTCTTAGCCTCAAGCCCCTATGCCAAATATGTAAATAATAAAAGCACTTGGTGCTTTTCCTGCAGCGTTAATTATTACAAAAGATCATAATTCTTTTTTTAATTAATTGCATCCGTGATAAAAGCCTTGCAAAATACTCGAAACAGACGAAAATTTAAAATGGAAATATTTTGTATAAATAATTAAACTCTATTTAATTCTCGAAAATCGCAGGCTTTTAACAACAGAGTCCACAGAAATACCTTGTAGAATATAATAACTTTACCGAAGACCATCCATTACAGAATATCCATATTAATATTTTTGTACTTTAAACATATTTGTAGAGTATGATCATATTTTACTTTATTGTGTAAACTTATTATTTTTGTGAAAGCATGAAATTAAATGACAATATCCTATTTACTTGGGCCCGTGGCTAAATAATAACAGCCGCACAGGTCGATCGATCAGGTTAAGCTACGCTTGCCGCGGTTGGTCTGTGGATGGGTGACCATCTTTACATACCGAGACCCCTCCGTGCCTCGGAAAGCACGTTAAGCCGTTGGTCCCGGCTGTCATTCGTGGATCTTTGACAGTAGTTACGGGTCGTCAGAAGCCCGAAAGTCTGACAACCAGTCTTACCAAGGGGTATCGTATTACCCAGTAACTGGGTTGTGGAGGTCCGATAGGCAGTCGCTCCATGTAAAATACTGGTATTCAGCTGCATCCGGTTAGACTGGAAGCCGACCCCAACATAGTTGGGAAAAGGCTAGGCAGATGATGACTTAATGGCATAAGCATAATCAGCCTATAATGTTCCCACTACTGGGACACAGGCCTCCTCTTTTAGACGGAGTGGGGCTATAATCTACCATGCGGGCCCAGTGCGGGTTGATAGATGTCACATGTCTTCGAATTTTTGGTTCTAGGACATGCCGGTTTCCTTACGATGTTTTCCTTCGCAGTTTTGAGAGCACTGCTCTACTGCGTGTATGACCATTATGACTTTATAAACGTAAACCAAGTGAAAGAAGTACCGTAAAACGGGGTGAATAGGGATGCAGGGGTGAATCGGGACGAAATTTTAAAATGGATTTTAACATTGAAATAATTGATTTTTTTGCCAAATAGGACTCTAATGTGTTTATTATATTATAATTAACGATTAAGTGTCCTTGTTGGCAATAAACTTTATTACATCAACGTTAAAATCCATTTTAAAGTTTCGTCCCGATTCACCCCTGCATCCCTATTCACCCCGTCTTACCGGTATGTAAGGATCGTAGCAGGTTGCGTCCTGTACTTTCTTGGGCTAAGGGCAGAAGGCGTGAGGTTATGTATGTATGAGCAGAAATGAAATATTTGCCCCAAACTTTAACAATTCTACATCGTGTCGCAATCAACGGGTTTCCTCGTTAGCAAAAAAGGGATGGTGTAACAAGGAATAATAACGTTCGACCCTATATCCCAGGCCCTATGTCAGTAAAAACATTTACACACACGAGTAGGTAAATACTTACTAATGACCCATGTTTTAATCCTATTTGAACTTCCTTATTCATTCAGATTTTTCTACTACTTATACTAAATATAATATAGAAAAAAACTTTTTGACTATTTTTTAATCAATACGATTTCGCCTCCTTATTTATTGTAGGTATTATTTTATCGATTTGTAGCCGGGCGCTAGGGGTACGGCAATGAATATTTAGCCAAGCGCTTAAAAGGTTAAGTAGTTTTAAACGCGCATGTAGATTGCTTTTACGCAACAATGCGTAAGTATAAGGTGAGCTTCCCTGGTGCGCAGGGTGTGGGGCGGCTCCAACAGTTGCGAGTCGCCTGGACTGTGTATACGTGGGTCACCGCTGTGCCGTCTCCCATGGGATGTCGCAACGGTGACCGACTGTTATCTCGTAGATATTGTTTTCCTTGTTTTTGTTTAGTATCTGTGCTTACTAACAGAGTCGTAAGTTTTACTAACAATCTTGTTGAGCCTTGGTTACCTACTCCAATAAATAAAATTCTATTCTATTCTTTCTATTAAGAGGCCGGAGGAGCATGCGTAGTTTATACAAACGTAATACCAAAATAATTTGTAAATCAAACATATTCTTAACTAGCTCCGCCCCGCGGTTTCACCCGCATATGTGACGATCCCGTGGGAATATCGGGATAAAAACTATCCTATGTCCTTCCTCGGGATGCAATGAAATCTATATCTCTGCCAAATTTTATCGAAATACTACTACGAGTACATACTGAGAAGGGTAACCTCAGACAAAAATGGCGTTTCCATGACAACTAAATCAAGTCTCTGCGACATTGCTAGCGTCAGAGGTGTCAAACTGAAACAAAAACGCGACCATCTTTTGACGCGGCAGGGCGAACCTACGATTTAAATCTTTAATAATATTTACATTCTTACATTTACCTACATAACTTTTTACGGGGCGTAAAACCAGCTGTTAAAATAACATAAAGCCGACTGGGATTTATTTTTGATAAGCATAAATCTGTTTAAATGGCAATACTTTGATTTTGGTTATATGACCGGTCATCACAAAGCTATATAATTGTCAGACTGATAATCATAATTTATCAAAATCAAAAGTCGTTTATTAAAATTACTTCACCACTTCTTAGTGCTTTCGCTGCAGCGAAAGCACTAAGAAGTGGTGAAGTAATTTTAATAAACGACTTTCTGGGAAGAAGTGGCGCAACAAACTCCCCAATGATAAACTATTCTGAAATTTGTACACAATTTCACTTACCCCCTTACTAATAAACATATTATATCAGATGAATAGTTACACTCCGATTTCTCTCTTTCAGTCGTCAGTAATTTGACTTTCGAAAGAAGAAGACAAAGCGTTGTGTAACTATACAGACGCTATACAACGTTTATTAGTAAGGGGGTTTATCTTTACTCAGAACAAATCAAAGTCTAAGTAAATTGATGATTCTATTTGTTTACAAACAAACTGTTTACCACAAAAGTCTGCCTAAAACAGTTGTTTACTTAATGAACAAGTTCGTATAAAAGAAACTTGGGAAAACTGCGTCTACAACTTGGTACCATCAATTTTGCGGATAGTATGGAAGTTATGTTGATGGATTATTTGCATAAGTTTGGGGTTCCGTACCAAATAGGTATAATAAATCAATACTAATATTATAAATGCGAAAGTGTGTCTGTCTGTCTGTATGTTACCTCTTCACACTTAAACCACTTAACCGATTTAGATGAAATCTGGTATAGAGATAGTTTGAGTCCCGGGAAAGGACATAGGATAGTTTTTATCCCTATATTCCCACGGGATCGAAACTTATGCGGGTGAAATCGCGGGGCGCTGCTAGTAGAAAATAAAAAAGAAAGGAACTATTGCTACTTTTTTAAACTACAGTATTTTTAACACGAAGCGCCGCGCGTTTTTCTTGTGGTAACTAAGTGTACAAACATACTGTAAATGTGTGCGTGAAGATAAAAATACTATACCTCAAAACCAACTGAATGAAGAAAAAAATCTATGTAAACGAGCTAAAAGAGTAACTGGCTAACTAGCTAGATAATTAGTAAAATTAAAAAGTCATACGTGTAACATTGAAATATTGCTACGATGACAAGTAATCAAAATAAATAAATGACATTATTAACTTCAATAAGCACCTCACCCATGATTAGTAACTAACCTGTCATATAAAATTAACGAGTAGACCAAAATACTATGAAACAAAATTATGAATGCTACGGAAGTTATTTCTGAACTCCACCACGTGATACACCATCCCTATTCGTTTGTAAGTAATATTAAACTCTAAACATTTGTAAGGAAATAATTAATTAAAGTATAATAATAACTATGCAACATCTGGTGAAGTCGCTAACTCCACAGTTTCACTTTATTACTTCAACTTTACGACATCATAGGTTTTAATTACATAGATATTATTATATTAATTAAGAAATGCAATTTGAAGAATGCAATTCAAATTTTGTAAAGATGTATAATTTTGATTATTTATTCGTTATATAAAGCTAAATGGTCGTAAAATGGGTCATAAGGTACGTTATGAGAAATACGTTTTGCTTCTAAAACCTGCACTACACTACTCAAGATGTTGCTTCGACAAAATACTGCTCGAAATTGACCGAAGTCCGAAGTATATGACTATACACTCATGCTAAGAACTACGCACGGGACGCTTCGAGTCCTTTGACTCGGGCGCAAAAACTGACAACGATCGGAAGTTGCCCGAAACGAGCCGAGGTTGCACGAAGCGAACCAAAGTGTCCTTCTACACTCTCGTATTCCCTAATTGCGATCAGCATAATATTAGCTTTAATTTGAAAAGGTTTTCATCCATCTCTTTTCCTAGCTATAGCCTAGCTTTCGCTTTATTGCATAACTAGCTTCTGCCCGCGACTTCGTTCGCGTGTAATTTCGGCCCTGAGCCACCGCGTCGCAGTCCATCGCCTGCCCGCGCTATTAGTTGGTTTTCGCTCAGCGTTCTTTCTGACTTTTTTTTCTTTTTTGCACGGCTGCTAAGGGTCGTAGCGTGATGTTAAATAACCTATAACCTTCCTCAACATTGGGCTATCAAATGCATAAAGAATTTTTCAAATCCGACTGGTAGTTCCAGAGGATAGTGAGTTCAAATTAACTCTTCAGCTTTTTATTATTATTAGTATAGACACCAGTGACGAAGGCACCATACAACTCGATTCCCACCGGCTTCCCATCGAAAATTCAGAACATAACCACTCTATAGTCAATTCATCATTGAAATTTTCTTTTGGCATTTTCTTTTGCTCCGGCCTACCTCTGTCATAAATTCACCCTTCGCCACTGATAGACACACAGAGTTCACTCTTACTACATTTTTATTTTTACTAGGATTACGATGACAGCAGCACTTATGAGCAGTAGACACAACAACAATCTCATGATATGAATGTTGTCTAATGTGGGCTTTACATATTACACAGGTGACTATAGACGCACGATTTCTGCCACACGCCGAAAATCGACTGTCCAAATGGCTTTTCGATTAGGCCGCAGGTGACTAAAATCGCAAGTTCCAATGTAAAGTTTAGTTCGACTTTTGTCATGCGGCGACAGGTCGCATGCATACTAAAATCGACCGTAAGGCTGCCTTTCCATCAGAGATGTACGAGGATGCGTAGCGAGGGATGTGTGTAAAATTAACCAATACCAACGCTAACTTAGTTCCAGCTATAAAAATGAAGCGATGTTATTGTTTGGTTTCACACACATCCCTCACTACCTACGCATCCTCGCTCATCTCTGGTGGAAAAACAGCCTTAAAATGCTCAGTCGCAAGCGACCAGCCGCACGGCAAAAATCTACCTAGTGTAAATCCCCCATAAGCGTGATCTAGCCACAAACTGGACGAGAACCTCTTTCCGTGTAAATGGGCCTTAGTACTGCTGTTCCGTGTGTTTGTACTTCATTAGGTAGATAATCTTATTTGCAGGTGTCATTTTATTTGGCTAAAGTTTAATGAAGGTATGCTTAATTAGGATAAAGGTTATTACGGGTTTCAATTTTTGGCGCGTATTAAAACCATAAAGTCTGGAATTCATTAAAGCAAAAACAATAAAAGGTTGTCACGGATTATTTTATTAAAAGGGACTTTTTACGTGCCCAGGAATTTAAAAGTGGGTACTTAATACAGAAAGGGTTGTATGTAAAGATACAGGTAATGTTCAGAATTTTTACGTTTGACTTTTAGGTGCAGTCAACAGCAAAAGTAGATGATGAAATTTTGGAGACACTTTTGGAGTCAAAACTGATCACGAATATATGGCAGTTGTAGGTACTCGTACTAGTAGTAAATGTTTGGTATAATTTACAATCACATAATTTTGAATCACTTCGACGCCATACAGTTCTGACGCGAAGTTCGTTCATTAGTAGACCTACTAATGAACGAACTTCGCGTCAGAATTTCTGATTTTCATCATCTACTTTGATTTGCTGTTGACTGTATATTATAATAGGGCTTATATTAATATTTATTTAGCCGTTATTCTTTTTTATGACGGATCTTATTTTATTAAAGAGTCAAATATTTACATCATCATCATAAAAAAATCAGCTGTTTAATACAAAAGTTCAACAGCTACTTGACCAAAATGTATGAAACAGCTGATTTTTGTTTCGTGATTTCAGAGTTGGTCCCATAATGAAAGTTGTTCAAATTCATGGGAAGAACATCCTGTAAAAATATGAAACCGGTAAAAAAAATCACCTATATACTGTAAGAAAATATCCAGGAACTCAGTCACGAATATCTACCTAAATATTATATAATAAGGTAACTTGTAGGCAAGCAAGCGCGAACCATTGTCGAACTCATCATCGCTTAACAGGAGAGATAGTACTCAAACGTGACCATATCCAATTTCGCTTTCAAAAATATTTCAGTTTGCAAGTGTACGGCAGTGCCCTACATTATCTGACCAATCTTACAAACAAGAAGAAAAAGGGAAGAGGGGTCAGATAATGCAGGACACTGACAGACCCATAAGTAAGTAAGCTTACGTACCAGAAAGGTAGGTTCTACACCTAACTACGTGAAAGAGTCTAAATTGCCACAAAACATCATCTCAAACGTCATTTATTCAAATTAGGCTGAGAATCAGCACTTTTCGAACGTCAAAATTACATAAGACAGTCCCCCAAAACGGCCGCCCTTCACCACATCCTAGTGCTTTCGCTGGGAAGAAGAAGTGGCGCAACAAACTCCCTAGCAACCGCAAATGGTGATCTATTTTCACGTCAACTGCTGTGATTACCTGACTGAAAAAAGACCAATCAATGAAATGACTTGACCTAAGATTAAAACAAATGAAACTAAAAAAAACGGTGATAAAAAATTATACTACTTAATCAACTGATAACACCCACGGGAATTTTATAAAATTAAAAAAAGAGCATGACACAGCATATTAATAGAATTAAATTTAACTACCCAAAGATATTCTTTTATGGAGTGTAAAATAAAGTAAGAACCCGTGATACTGTAGGGATTAAAATGAATTCTGAGGGCCTTAAAATGTTTTTATGTGTCTGTATTTTTACCCGACTGCGGCGAAGCCCAAAAGGAGGGATATTAGATCATGTTTTGTTATCCAGTAAAATCCACACTTTTATTTTTCTTTGATCGAGAGGACTTTGTGTGTGAATATTTATGTATGTTATATTTTCTTCTTCTATGCACAAGATGCTGTTAAAGAACATGTTTCTAAAATACACGGTGGCTAGTTCATAAATAAATTCAAACGTAAATGCACTAAATCTCAAGTAACGATCTACAACTCCGAAAACTCCGACCAGAACTGATATGCTTCAAGACATGTTTATTGCCCTTCAGCATTCCGTACAACCTCTCTTTCTAACTAATGACGGCTAAATCAGTGTGAGAGAGAAGACCAAGCTGACCTTTAATAAGGGTAGTGAAAGTGACAACACATTAATTAAAGTTTATCAGAGTGTCGGAACTTTTAATTGATACTGTCCGTTGCTCTGGTTATTCTATAACCTATTTAGTTTGTAAATTGATGAAGTTAATTATTAAGAAACAATTAATGTGATACTGTGGCTCTGTGATACAGGCCCCGACTTACGAGTTGTAGGTCGTGGGTTCGAACCCAAGCAGGCGCTTTACTTTGTGTAAATTATTTATTCACCACTAGAACGGTGAAGGAAAACATCGTGAGAAAACCGGCATGTCCTAGAACCAAAAATTCGAAGACATGTGACATCCACCAACCCGCACTGGGCCCGCTTGGTGGATTACAGCCCAAGCCCTCTCACAGAGAGGAGTCCTGTGTCTCAGCAGTGGCTTCCAGTCTAAGCGGATGCAGCTGAATACCAGTATTTTTCATGGAGCGACTGCCTATCTGACCTCCACAACCCAGTAACAGGGTAACACTTGTCAGATTTTCGGGCTTCTGACAACCTGTAACGACTGTCAAAGATCCACGAATGACAGCCGGGACCAACGACTTAACGTGCTTTCCGATGCAAGGAGGGGTCTTGGTATGTAAAGATGGTCACCCATCTACGGACCAACCGCGGCAAGCGTAGCTTAACCTGATCGATCGACACCTACGAAAAAAAAATCAACTGTCTCATACAAAACTTCAGTACCTACTCAACCCAGATAAATGATTGTTTATTGTGTTTCAACAATTTCTGAAGGCAAAACATCCGAAAATTATTTCCGCCATTGTGCAAAAACTTTCGTCTGTTTGCTTTGTATTTTTTTTTTAAACAGAATAACGAGGGATTTTAAAAACAAGAGTTGGGAAGGTATCGAGTTCACTCAAGTGTGGTGTTATTAATGAAACACGAGCCTACTACTGTTTGTCAGATTATTTACGTAGTAAGCTATTAATAAAAAAAAAAGATGAGAATGCTAAGGGGGATGTGTGGTGTTACACGAATGGATATAATAAGAAATGAGTACATAAGAGGAAGTTTGAAAGTGGCACCGGTAACTGAAAAGTTTTGCGTATAGATCGATGTCGATGGCTATAAGAGTAGCGGAAGACCAAAGAAACGATGGATGGAATTTGTGAATTATGATATGGTTAGAAAGGGGGTGACTACCGAGATGACGTCTAATAGAGAAGTATGGAAGAAAAAGACATGTTGTGCCGATCCCAAATAAATTGCGATAAGGGCAGGAGAATGATGATTAATAAAAAAAAACACAAGGGGAGCAAGCAAGACGGTAGAATTATAAAACATGGCGTTATAATAATATCACGACTCTCATCTCATCTCATCTTCAAATAAATCAGTAGACGCGTATTAGGCCGGTGTTTTAATTCTTGTGTTTGGCCGTTTTGCGTGGATGTGACGCATATTTATTTTCCCCCAATTTTATTTGTTCTTTTTTTGGGTTTGTATTCTTTCTCTGCGGGTGGGGTCCGTGGCTAAATAATAACAGCCGCACAGGTCGATCGATCAGGTTAAGCTACGCTTGCCGCGGTTGGTCTGTGGATGGGTGACCATCTTTACATACTGAGACCCCTCCGTGCCTCGGAAAGCACGTTAAGCCGTTGGTCCCGGCTGTCATTCGTGGATCTTTGACAGTCGTTACGGGTAGTCAGAAGCCCGAAAGTCTGACAACCAGTCTTACCAAGGGGTATCGTATTACCCAGTAACTGGGTTGTGGAGGTCAGATAGGCAGTCGCTCCATGTAAAATACTGGTATTCAGCTGCATCCGGTTAGACTGGAAGCCGACCCCAACATAGTTGGGAAAAGGCTAGGCAGATGATGATTCTTTCTCTGCGAATAAATCATGTTTAACGCAAATACACGTATTTTTTTTCTTTTTTTACGCCCATACTTTGCATGTCCTGCAAAGAAATGGAAATTAAATATTTGCCATGGAAGTTCGAATGGGTACTACACTTTAAATCTAACCTGTATCCTGCGTAACACAATATCAATTACAATCTGAATAATTTTGAAAGATATTACTAATCCATTGCTTCTTAAGTTTGAAAAAATTGTCTGTTTAACCATATAAATAACGCAATGAATGTTGTTGAACTGTTAAAATGAAAGCCATTGCTACTGTTAGTGTGTGACGCATTACCGCGCTGGAGCATTAAAGATGCCAGTGAGACTAACTCGCTTCTCAAGAAGTGTATTTTTTATCTCCTAGTTGATGTTAGACAATCACGCAAATTCAATATATAAGCCATAAAATTAATTATAACTCTTATAGATATGTCGCAGCTAACTGGTTAAATTAGCTGTTTAGTTAACCGCCTGGCCTTTGGAAGTAGTGCTCGCCTCGCTTCGCTCTCTCGGCTCGCACGCGCTTGATCACAGTACTAATCTAACCGAACCCATTCGGTCGGGGTGCCCGCTTAGTTACTGCGACCAATTCGGCTCGCGCGTGATTGGTTACAGTCCAACCTAAACTATAATAATAGAATATCATTCAGGCCGTTAGTTGAACACCGCCGTTTACACACAGATACATTGTCTAACAAAAATACACACGACCAAAACTAAATCGGTAGAGTAATTCCGTCCATGGCAAAAAACTAAAAAGTTACAAAAGTATGAAAGTGGCCTGATATGGAATCGAAAGTGATACCAAACTCGCATAATGGCGCGTTATTAAAAAAGTTAGTGTTGCCAGTGCGAAAACATGGTAGTAACTCTTGTTCCAATTTTTCCTACCCTCGTTCGAATACTTTTTTTTCGCGTTTTTTATCGAAATAAGAAAACATTGGGTAAGTGTAGCGGAACATTTGGGTTAATGAGAAAGTTGATTGGAAAGTGTGGGTATTTTTATTTAGTGTTGAAAATTAATAGAGGGTTCAATACTTATTTATATGTAGGACTGATAACAATATGATAATAAAATGTAATTTTGTTATGAAAACAAAAACATTGCGACGAATTGAGAATCTGTTTTTTAGAAATCGGTTAAAAATACTGTCAAACTATGAACTTGTTTCTAGAACTGATCTTAATATAAATTCAAAGTTATGATAATGTACTTAAACTACATAATTATTATTACCTATCTAAAATTTGTTAATTATTTCTTAATTTTATCGTTATTTTATTTTATTTATTACTTTTTGCTGTGCCTTACTGTGTCCGTTATTGTACCTTAACAACCTTGTAACATCTTATTAACATTATGGAATGCAATTAAAGATACGAATTTGAACATTTTTAAACAATTAACTACTCACTCAAACTTTGGTCAAGAAGGTCTGTATACTGGAAAGAAAGAAAAAAAAGTAGGGTTATTTGTCACAGAGACAAGTGCATACAAAATTTAATTATAATAATAGGGAAAAATAAAAACAAAATATATCCATAATCACGAGCACAAAACAGAGGGGCAATTCTCGTAATTTTAAGAACGTTCACAGTCCGATCTCAGTCTCAATCTGTCAAAAAAACCTTGAATTTCCATACATTTTAACAAGTTTTTGACATTTGTTTGTCGCCGAGATGAGACTACGACGACTAGATTTTGAACGTTTTAAATTACGAGAATTGTCCTTCTGAAATAGTCGACGGCTACACGTCATGACTGTGACAAGAAGGCTGCCACTCAGCATGATGCTGTGCTATAGGGAGCCACAGCACAGCGCTGATGTTCAGTGGCTACCCGAAAAGGACGTACGGAAACCAAGTCAGATAAAATATTTTTTTACTACAGGCCGCTTATTTTTTTTTCGGTATGTAGATTTATCTATGGACCGTTTAATCTGCGCTGTTGCTCAACTAGTGCGGCTGCGTATAAAGCGCGTTTTCTTCTGAAAAGTAATCCTGTCTGGATTCAGAATGCGTGCGGCAGCGTGCATAGTACAGCGTTGACTTGCGCTAGAATATGATGGATTAAATTGCTCAATAAATAAGCCGCTTTAGTTTAACAGGAACAGAATTTATATGGGACTAGCTGCGACCTGCGGTTTCATCCGCATAAGTCTCGATCCCGTGGGAATATCGAAATAAAAAGTATCCTATGTCCTAGGTCAAAAATGGCTCATGTATAGATCATGACCACGGCTGAACGGCTTTCCGTTCAGCCGTTTTAGCGTGAAAGCGTAAGAAACAAACAAACATAGTATAGAATTTATATTAATAGTTAGGATTAGGCCGATTAGGATTATCTGCCGAGCAACATATTCGGAACTTTACCGAAGGTGGTGAAGCAAGCCCTTTGATTGATTTATTTGGTATCGACTGACATAATTTTAAGTAAAAAGGGAGGTCATCTAATAAATCATAAATCTTAATTCCAAGAACGATGAATCCTGGCCTAATTAAAATTACCCCAAAAAAACAATTCTCTGAATTAGAATTAGCTTTCGCCAGAATTTTCTTCGTATTAACGCCGCGTTTCACTTAGAAATAAGGCAACCAAACCGAATAAAAAGTCAGAACAAAGCAATGTTATAGATAAAAAAAAAACATCTGCTCCAGAATTTTCACATTGGAAAGCTTCACAACGCCATCGAATGCGCCTTGAGGCTATTTCTATTTTAAACTAGGCTAAGTACGATTCACCTTGGATTTTTATTTAATTTTCCAGGAACCCTGTAAGTACCTTTATTAGTTCACGTCTTGAATGGATCTTTTAAAGCTTCTAAGTAAATTAATGTCGCAGTCTTATCTTTTGCTTAAGTACCTACCTAGTTTCATTCACGATAGCGAAACACGGCGTTAAAGAAAGAAAGAAAGAAAAATGTTTATTTTTTATTTGGCACAGTACAAGTCCTACCGTGAATTTTCTTTTCTGGAAACAAAAATGCTAATGGAGTTTCTCTAGAGTGCGCTCTAAATAAACGGTTTATCTATCTATCTATCTCATGCTTATAAATGTAGATTATACTTTTATAGGAATACAGTAGCATAGTCAAACAAATTACCCAATACCTGGGATAATTGCGTAACACATAAAATCGCAATGCTATTCATTTTGACGATTCAACAATATTCATTGCGTTATTTACACTGTCGAGCAGACGAATTTTCAAAGAATTTGAAGCAATGGATTGGGAATTTCCTTAAAAATTCTTCATATTCTGACAGAAAGTGTGGTAGACAATTGGGGTATGGGATCCTAGTATGCCATTGTCGGATCCTGGTTTGACTTGCGTCTATTTGGAGGATAGGATCTTCGTTTTCTCTAGATGGAAAGTACAATGAAATGGCGCGGGTGGAATGCCACAGGTGGATAGGACCTACGGGATATAATAGTTTTAACAGATCGAGGCTCAACTTTCGGTGAGCTTACACAAGTTACTTTATTTACTTAGAATTAACGAATAAACCTGTAGTTTTTAATGATTTTCTAAAACTAACTGGTTTCCCTTTAAAGACATAAATATATACAGCCTTGTATTTAATACAGGAGACGTTTCAGGTCATAATAGTAATCCCACTGCTGCGACACAGGCCTCCTCTCTGTGAGAGGGAGTGGGCCGTAATCCACCACGCGGGCCAACTTCCAAATTCCGGGCTGTTACTAAGAAATTCCTAATGGAAAACCCCAATAACACTTTGCCCGACCTGGGAATCGAAGCCAGGACCCCACGCTCAGTAGTCGCGCTTGCGCCCACGAGACCTATGGGACAGTTAACACCGCAGTACAGACGATGATGACTCACATACCTCGTAGCAATTATATCACATGAAAGGCACCACAACATTTGCGAAACACAATACGCCCCATATGTACCAAACCATGTCTTGACGTCCCTATTCTGTTTTGTAATTGCGTAATTTCTACACCCATTGTTGTACGGTAATTAAAGTTGCTATGATAATGTAAATTTAAATTTTGGGTGTCGCAAAATTTCATTGCGGAAGTGGGAGCACTCTGAAAATGTACTGTGAATTAAGTTGAAACATGCGATGCAATCTAACACAATTTATAGGCAATTATGGTAAAAATAATTTTCACAGGTTTTTTTAGGTTAATCTCCGCTTTTATTATTTCTTACGTCACGATAGTATCACGATAATATTATATAAGGTGTCCCAGAAATCGACCGACATACTGTAGGTGGTGATAGCTTTGGTCAAGCCCTCTCAAAATAACAAAATATATGTTCCGCAAAATCTTATAGTTTTCGAGTTATACCAGGTATTCAAAAAAAAAAAAAATTACCGCCATGCGTCATTCTTTTGACTCTAATATGTAAATAAAATCTTTTCATTTGTAACTTTTTCCATCAAAATATTATTTAATAGTTTCTCTATCCGTAATTACTTGTAATTCTCCATAAAAACTTACAAATTCAACATAAATTCACTATTGTTTGAGTTTTCCTCAAATATTTTTTTGTTAATAAATTTTAAACAGTGGGAAAACTATAAGATTTTATTTTTTTAAAAGGTAGGTACAGAATCGTTTCCGTCTGTAACCTCTTTCTAGCACAATCAGCCTATAATGTTCCCACTGCTGGGACACAGGTGGTTGGTTCTAGGACAGCATGTCCTAGAGTTTCCTCACGATGTTTCCCTTCACCGTTTTGAGAGCAGTGGTGATGAAATTATTTATACAAAGTAGAGCGCCTGCCTGGGTTCGAACCTACAACTCATAAGTCGGCTTGTACTACTGGGCCACCACTGCCCTCTTCAGAGAGCCAGATTAAAATTAATCAGATCGTTCACCTTTATCAGATTAATTTAAATCTGCACCCTAATTACGTAACACTATCAATCGGGATCTGAATAATTGAAAAAAAAAGCAAATTGCTAATCCATTGCTTCTTAAGTTCAAAAAATTTGTCTGATCAACACGTAAATAACGCAATGAATGTTGTTGAACTGTCAAAATGAAACCGATTCCGATTGATAATGTGTTACGCAATTGCCCCGCTGGATGTCTTCATAATCTACTAAGGGCTGATTTTTCCAACGCCAGATATCTTTATCAGAGGAATAATTTTGAATTTTTGACAATTCTTCCATACAAAAACTGTCAGACGTCAATATTATTCCACGAATAAAAATTGTCGATTGAAAACTTAGCCCTAAACCTAATATATTCTGCCTCCCTTAAGCTTGCTGTAAGCTTGTTTGTTCCATGCTTATATACAACTTTAAACTACACTGAAATTACTTGTGTTAAGCTAAACATTAGAGGATTAACAGTGTGTACGTACATGATACAACTTTCTGGCAAAGTGGCGTCTGCAAAGCGCAAAGAAATACAGATGTTTTATATTTAGTTCAGATACAGATTTTCATAACATGACCATACAATTAAATGTTTGTATAGCATAAGCATAATCAGCCTATAATGTTCCCACTGCTGGGACACAGGCCTCCTCTCGGTTAGAGGGAGAGGGGCCGTAATCCACTACGCGGGCCCAGTGCGGGTTGGTAGATGTCACATATGTGTTTGAATATTTTTGAACAAATAAATTGTTATTATTTTTCTATTAAAGATACAGACCGGTCTATAGTTACGCTACGTAATGAATCTGAGGTGCCGTTCGGTCAAGTGCCGTTGAAATCGGTGCTCTGCGTGGAATAAGTACCAAGTAGTAGTTATCTATGTTAATAATGTTGTGTTTATAAAACGTATAGTCCTTCAGTCACTTTTATTTCACCTATACGTTAGACTTGGCTTAGTGAATGCACAATCGGTAACAATAAAATTTGTATGGTCCGCATATTTTGCTACGCGCTACGAAGCTACGGCGTAGCTCATGCGTCGGACTCAGTGGGCGTATACGAAGGATTTGTTTGGTTGCTCTGAATAAAAACTGTTGTCACAGGCCGTCAAATTGTTTTCAGTTCAAATTATTTTTAGTTTGGCTGTTGCTTAAAAATCATAATTATTTCTCACTAGGCGTTCGTTAAAACTTACAATTATGCCTTAAAGAATAGATATGAAAATGGGCTACAAGTAATTTTATATTAAATCCTAATGAGTTTTTAGGTCAACGCTTTGTAAGTCGGCACAATATGTGGCATACAAACTGCGGTGAACTCCAATTTATTTCAGGGAAACCTTTTCAAATATTACGTCTTTTACACCGTACTGGCTTTAAAATCTTTTTCATCCGTGTTTAATTGTTTTTTTCTTTATTTTAATATAATTTGAATAATTAGCGCTTCTCGTAATTTCTAAAGGGTCTTATATTTCTGAGATGTCAAGTTATATTCCACTCCAAGTATCAAGTGCGATCTTCGTCAAAGTTCCAACCAAATTGGGCTGATAGTTTAGCTGTGATTAGCAGACAGATCGACATAACTTTTGCCTCTCTTGGTATGGATTAATTTTGGTTTCTCCATTTACAAAATACAGTGGTAAACTTGTTGGTTTGGTACACACACCAACACAACAGATAAGAATCGAAATTTAAAAACCGGCCTGGTGCGAGTCGGACTCGCAAACGAAGGGTTCCGTACCATAAGGAAAAAAACGGCAAAAAATCACGTCTGTTGTATGGAAGCCCCCTTAAATATTTATTTTATTCTGTTTTTATCTGTATTTGTTGTTATAGCGGCAACAGAAATACATCATCTCTAAAAATTTCAACTGTCTAGCTATGACGGTTCATGAGATACAGCCTGGTGACAGACAGACAGACGGACAGTGGGGTCTTAGTAATAGGGTCCCATTTTTACCCTTTGGGTACGGAAGCCTAAAAATGGATAATAAATGAACGGGAGATGACAGAATACAAAAGGGATTTTGTATTCTATCCTTCTATCTTGATAACGATGTGAAGAGCGGTCCCTAACCCCATAAGTTTGACCGCCCGCTGTGACATTGTGACGACGCGACGTCACGACCAACGTCGGTCATTCAAACAGGAAAGTTCTGGAATCTTTGGCAGTTGGAAGTCGGTCAGTGTGCAATCACATCCCGCTTCAACGAACAACAATCGCAGGAGAATTGTCATAATCTGATAACTTTTACCTGGGTACCAACTACCCAGGGAATATTAGTTTCAATGTAAATAGTTAGGCACAGAAGGTCGGCTCCATATAACGCATGGAAACGCACGCACACATAGAAACGCTTCACGTACAGCGAGTGCAATCACACTGGCTACTGTCATTTGACCAAGATCGCCATGCAAAAGGAAACAAAAAGAAAAAGTAGATTGTTTGCCAAGGGAGCAGACAACTATTTTGAAGGCGAGGGATTCAATGTACGTATGTCACTCGAGCTTAAAATAGTGTTGCTCCCGAGGTGGACACTCTACTTTTTATCACCCGCTATGAAAAAATAAGTAAATGCAACTTATGAATAAGAATAGTACGTTTTGTTTTTACATACAATTAGAAGCAATACATAGAAATATTTAGAGACTAATATTTTTATTTGAATAATTATATAAATGCATCGTAACATTTATTAGCGCAGGACCAATGGTTTAACGTGCTTTTTGAGGCACGGGGGTATCTCACCGCCAACTTCCAAACTCCGGGCTGTTACTAAGAAATTCCTAATGGAAAAACCCAATTATGTACTTTGCCCGGCCTGAGAAACGAACCCAGAACCCTTAGGACGCTCAGCAGTCTCGCCTGTGACCACGATACAAACGGGGCAGTCAAAAGCCTAGTATGCACGACAAATAAAAACATAAAGTGAAATTTAAAAGTTAGTCTATTCTCGCTCAGTTTATGGAGCCGAACCTTCTGTACCTATTTATTATGTGACTAGCTTCTTCCCGCGACTTCGTCCGCGTGAAATTTCACCCCCCCCATTCACCCCCTTAGGGGATGAATTTTGAAAAATCCTTTCTTAGTGCACCCCTAGACCTCATAAGGAACGTACGTGCCAAATTTGGAATCTCTAGACCCAGCGGTTTGGGCTGTGCGTTGATATGTCAGTCACTCAGTTCTCCTTTTATATATATATGGGTGTTCGGCAGAACGTTGAACACACGAAAATGGCAGATATATGGGGTCGTCTGCTACCTACCCAGCCCAAAAAAAATTACTCAGGCCCCATAGTTTTTTTTTAATTTTTTTTTTAGTAACGAAATTCATGAGTTTTAAAGGCGTATAACTTTATGTAGGATAGACGAAACTGGCAACACTTCGTTTTTGTTTTTGTCTCGACTATTGGTAGATTCATCTAAAATTGTTGTTTGGTGAACTAGACACAAAGTTATAAGCCCATACTTTACAAAAAGGGTTAAAACGTGATTTTGAGCTTTTCTTTGCATTGCATTAAAATAAAACTAAAAGTGATTGAAGACTTAGGATTTCATCGAAACATCCTTGGTGTATGGCCTTTCGAACGGTATGTAATTTGTCGAATTAAAAAAAAAAAAATTAAAAAAAAAAAAAAAAAAACTATGGGCCTAGGTATTTTTTTTTTGTGCTGGGTAGGTAGCAGACGACCCCACCTATCTGCCATTTTCGTGTGTTCAACGTTCTGCCGAACACCCTGTAGATATCAGTATTAAAATAATTTTGGGTCTATTTGGATCCAGTGAGGTGAAACAAAGTTGGCCAGTAATCGGGGTGAACCAGAATTTGTTTTGGTCCCTTTTGGTCCCAAGATTGGATTCAAAGTTTCGGTTTTTGAATCTAGAAAGTTTCGAGGTTAATGACTTGATGAACATTTTAATGATAAATTCGAATGAAAGGCAATTATTGTATTTAGAAAATGTTGTTCCAGTCTGTAGAGTTTGATATCTACTCAATGTAGATAGATAAATACTTTTATGATTAAGTATATAAATATTTACCAAAACCAAAAAGAACAGTGTTAATAGAGACCCATCATTTAATCTCGCAGCGATTAACTTAAAATCAATGGGGCAGCGCAGATTGAATGAACTTTTTGAAAGATTTAAGTAGTTACAAAATAATTAAGAAAACGGATTTTATGGAACATTAAAATACTAATGAATTTGATTTCACATTCTTCTGGCATTTATTCTATCTGGAATATCTAAAGTACATAGTATCGGCAATCTGATAGCATTACCAAGGGTCAAATTAAATTAGCTAACGAAACCACACACGTGATTGTATCAAGACATGATACGTAAAACAAAAAAGTATTACTAGGTGATTTTTTTGCGTCAGACTACACGTAGTTATATTATTTTTATCTCACGAAGCGACGCACGTTTTACTTTTTTTTTTTATTGGGGATGGAAAATCATCAAATGACTCCTCCCGCTCTGGGTGGAGCGGAAGGGAGTGTCAGACTCTTACTGACTAAAACCCACCCGTGTTCCTTCCTTAGCCCTTTATATTCCGGGGTAGCGGTAACTCTTTCGGACAATCCCGCTACTTCGGGCGCGTTTTATTTGTGGATAACAAGTGTACAAACACGCTGTGAATGAGTGTGTAACCGTAGGGGCTCTCGGTACCATCCGAGACAATGGCGAAGTCGAAAGTGTATGTGTACGACCTGATGATGTCCAGCCAACCAGGGTCTGCTTAGGGCTTCGGATGCACCATCCGAAGGTTTTAAATTAAAACGCAGCAACCTTGTTCCAACAGTATATTTGGCAAGACTAAATTATTCTAAGTCCAAAGAGACCTTATATAGTGTCGACGGAAAACCTTATCACCGCGAGTTAAATAATTGTTCAACGCCATCTATCGAGACATCGAGAACTAATTTTATAAAACAGTGTGCAAAGTTGACACAGTGCGTACAAATACAGTATGTTTGTGCGTGTGTGTTATGGGCTCGTGCTGTTCGTCTTCACGGACACATTCACAGCGTGTTTGTACCCTTGGTTAACACAAGTAAAGCACCTGTCGCTTCGTTGGATAACACTACTATAACTACGTTGTGTGTTTTTGACCCAAAAAAACGCATATATTTTTTTGTTCTATCATGTTTAAGTATCGACACGCCTGTATTTTATATTTCACTAGGAATCGTTTTGACTAATTTTGAACAAAATTGTCCTTGACATAATTTGATTTCAATGAATATCTTATAAGATATCATATTGTAATTTTTATTTATTAATAAGGAAATACTGTTCGTTTATTTATTTATTTACTTCTGGGCACGATTCCGGATGGCAGCGATGCGGACGAGTATTTCGACGCCTAAGTGTCCTTTATTTTTTGTATTTATTTGTATGGTAAGTTAGTTAGTCATTTAATTTAGTGTCTAGTGTAAATAGTTACTTACATTTTCACTAATATTAAATAAAATATTAATGCTCAATTTTTTTTTGCGATTTACATAAAATATATCATCCCTATAAGTACCTACCCGATAAATAATGATTGAACAAAACGTAGTAGGTATTAGACACTCAGAATAATAAAATATACTTCAGTAAAGGAAAAATATGCGTAAAAACATTAAAAGATGTAATTCGTCATCATTATCTGAAACATCCGGGAAACTCAGAATATCGCTCCCCCACAGACCACCATAATTAATGTTTTAAGAGGTAATCATATTTTCATGCATTTCCACGGCAACCTGGAAGGCAAATTACTAAATCCTCGAAGGGAAAGGCGGAGACTTCTTCACTTTTCGCCAGTTCACCAAAATTCAAAAGTTAGGGCCACTTACGCACTAGCGGTTGGTTGCCTAGGCGGTCCATTTGAGCGGCCAGCCGCCTGACGTGGTTGGAATAGCGGCTGACCACCGTGGCGTGTTGGTCCATAAAGGAAATGGACGCCATCGAGGTAGCTTGTGTTATCATTTATTCTCCCGAAAACAATAAACGTTGCTTAAAGTTAAGACGACAGTTTAGCCATACATTTTTGACGTTTAAACGTCTCTTGACTTTATGCAACGTTTATGAATAAACCCGTATAACGATAGACGCGTGCACCGCGGGATTCGCCTCAGCTTAACCAATCCTTGTGTCCCTTTTTTTTTTTGGATGGGAAATCATCTAATGACTCCTCCCGCTCTGGGTGGAGCGGAAGGGAGTGTCAGACTCTTACTGACTAAAATCCACCCGTGTTCCTTCCTTAGCCCTTTATGTTCCGGGGCAGCGGTAACCCTTTCGGACGATCCCGCTACCCCGGCAGGCTTCGGCCCTGGCGGGCCCCTTCCTTACTGCTGACATCTCTTTGAGGCGCGCGTGGAACACATACACGCCGTCCGGCACGGGCCTGGTCCTGTTCGGACGGAGAGCTACCCATTACTCTCCGTCCGCAGGCCCGCGCCTATGGTGGCCGGGAGTCGTCACGCGGCTCCCGACGCCCGTAGCGTCTCCCGCGGCGGCTGAGGCGTGAGGCTCTCTCCCTGAGCCGTCCCGCCACCTCCTTCGCTAGCATGACTGCTTCGCAGAAGGAGGTGACCGCCTCCCACTCCCTCTCGCCCCGGACCATGGCTTGAACCAGGGCCGGACGCGAAAGGTCGCCGCCGCTGCCGATCGCCTCTACGAGGACACGGCGGTGCTCCGCCCAAGCGGGGCAGACCTCCACCGTATGCTCCACCGTGTCCTCTGGGCGATCCTCGCAATGGTGACACCCGGGCGTCTCCTCCCGCCTGATGATGTGCAGGAACCTCCCGATACATCCGTGTCCGGTGAGGACCTGCGTCAGGCGGTAGGTGAGAACGCCGTGACGCCTCTCAAGCCACTCCTCAAAGAGGGGTCTTATCGCCACTATCGTGGCGTGCCCTATCCTTGTGTCCCTGTGTTTACCAAATCAGGCATGTAAGGAAAAATACATTGTAGGTGTACTACTATATTTTCTTTGGTTTTATTTCTTAATGAGGTCAAAGGAACGTGTCAAAGGCTACTCGAACTAATTTGTTGTATCTCATCAATGTAAGTGGATATTATCGCCTACAAGCAGTATATTAGTACTCGACGATGAATACCCACGCAAAATGATCATAAAATACAAGGTTTCTCCACCCAAATCATTATCGAAATAGTTTCTGAAGATTTAAGTGAAATAAATGTTTATGCCCTGGCTAATATTTTGTGTTATTATAATAATTGGTCGGTCCAATTGAGAGGCTTGTGGCTAAGTGATAACAGCAGCATAGGTCGATAGATCAGGTTAAGCTACTCTTGCCGCGGTTGGTCCATGGATGAGTGGCCATCTTTATATATTAAGACCCCTCCGTGCCTCAGAAAGCACGCTAAGCCGTTGGTCCCGGCTGTCATTCGTGGATCTTTGGCAGTCGTTACGGGTCGTCAGAAGTCCAAAATTCTGACAACCGGTCTTACCAAGGGGTATCATATTAGGTACCCAGTTATTGGGTTGTGGAGGTCAGACAGGCAGTCACTTCATGTAAAATACTGGTATTCGGCTGCATCCGAATAGACGGGAATCCGACCCCAAAATAGTTGGGGAAAAAGGCTAGGCAGATGATGAATAATTGGATCGGGTCGAGTTCGACCGCGCTGAACGTGCCGTGACAATATGAACAGGTTCGCACAGCGGTGACCAGAAATCACCAAAGATAGGTAAAGGTTTTAAAGGAATCAGGGGAATCCTTTTCCCAACAGTAGGATTCAAAAATATGATGTTTACAGTGGTCCAAAACTTTATTTAGAAGCCTCTCGCAAAGACCCTAAGGATATTTTGTCGGACAAAATGTTTCCCTTTGCGCTAAGATTTCTCATAATATATAAATAATCGCAGAAATTACATGGGGGTATTTCGGAAAGCTCATGGTGAGAGGAATCCTGTATAATGGATAGATAGATAGATAGAGAAACCGTTTATTCAGTGCAACAAAAGACACAATACAGGCATTAAAAAAACATCAAAAAAGGTGAGAAAAAAAAACAAAGATTAAAAAAATAAATTGACCCATAGACACCTCGCATGACTGACATTTATAACGGTCGATCACTACTGGGCGGTGTGTCCCATAGTTGCACCAAATGGGAGTCCAGCTCAGCATATTCCAGGTACAATACCTGACGCTGGTATTCTGCTGCATCCCGTTAGTCACACGGATGTCGAGAAGACACATCTAAGTTTCAACAAAATGGTGCCTACATAGTGCGACGCGTATATTATAAAGGTGGTAAGTACCCAAATCTTAATTGTCTCTCTTGTAAACCGACAGAAATTTTAAAGTTATTAAATACTTGTTTAGTGTTCACTCGACTACTTGATTATCACAGTATAGGAAATGGGGCTGACCTCGGTCTCGCCAGGTGGACAGCGATGGATGTGGTCTATGATGGGACGAGCGCAGCTAGACTATGCCTATTGACTTTTCTTTTGAAGTTTGACGGTTTATAGGAAATATAGACGCTGGGATAATGGAAAGTATAGTTTATTTGCGACCGTAAAAGATTATCCTATAATTCCATTCACGTGACCCGATCAGATCCTACCTGTGGTGAAGGGTCTGAGTTCCCTTTTTAATAATTAAATAACATGTTTTTGCCAGAGTAAACATTTACGCGTGGAAATTATGATAAGTTATCTTTTGTTCTTACAGGAATAATGAAAACGTTTCAATGGATTCCAGTGTTACGATAATATGATATCACCTAGGTTGGGCCAAGTCAAAATTAAGGCCCTTTTTCCTCTTGAATGTTTTTAATCTATTATGTTCCGATGTGAAAGACAGACAGGCGCGGACAGGGGTGTAACTAATATGGGCAAGCAGCTCACATTGTAAAAGTCAGGAAGAATAATATGCTTACATCAATTCAGGAACTATTTAAAGGAGTTTATGATTTGCTGCGCAGAAAAAAAAATAATAAAAATCTTATTAAAAGTTTTGCGAGGCCAGAAAGAGGTTATGCTAATAAAAATACCAGTGCGTGGAGGCACATCCCTGAAAAGGTTTTAACCATATAATTCATTTTCTTTAATAAAAGTTTCTTCACCCTCACGAAGAAAGGCAAAAATACCTAACTAAACAATAAGAATTGCACTTTATTGGTCACATTCACATTTGTATTCATTTGGGTGCAAACATTTTGGGAACAATTTGTGTCTCGGCGTGGAAGCCACTACGAAGGAGTCTTGTCACGAAGCAGATATAACGCCTCCTCAGTTAGTTTATACCGCTTTTATTTGGCTCTAGTCATCAACCTTAGTGTTTTATGAATTCTCCTTTTAGTGTCGGTTAGACTTTTGTTATGAGTGAGGTATAGTAATGAAAATTGTACAGAGGATGTTAGGGTTTTGAGTATGGGTGTAAATCTGGTCTATTTATATTTTTGGTAGATACATATTTTGACGAGGCAATAAAAAGCTTGGAACGTGATAAAGGACGGAGGATGCCTACTTTTGATAAATTATATTTTACTCTGTAATTTATAGTCATTTTTTTTCTGCCTGTTTGTTCCAGCTAATCTCCGAAACGGCTGCCCGGCTGGTCTGATTTTTACTGGACGGGATTTTCACTTGCAGAGGGCTGATGTTTGTTATAAGGAGTAACATGGTAAAATAAAAAATAAAATCATAAAAAAAAATTTAAAAACATTCAATAAAAGAATCGAATATATACAAGTAACTACCTTTTAATACCTAAACCACTGAATGAATTTCGATAATATTTGGCAAGAAGATAGATAGCATCCTGAGGAAGGACATAGCACGTTCCCGTGGGATAATATCCGACATCCAGAGACGCAGAAGCTAGTTTTAAATAAATATATGACGATAGGAATAATCTAAGCATGGCGAGTCTGTTTTATGTTGAATATAACCGTTACGTTATATTATAGTATGTATGTGTATGGGTTTTTAACCTATTTATGTATTTGTGCATTTTTTTTTATTTATAATTCATTAGTTTTTTTTTATCATATCTAATCTTTTCACCTCCTTTGGTTGACTGATAGAGATTGCCTAAGGCATTAAGTCCGCCTTTGTAACTTTTTGTGTGAGAAAAGATTAAGTAAATAAACATATTCTACATAGGATATATGTAACTTGTATAGCGCTGTTTGTTCCGCCAGTTACTCAACTGAACCGAGCGCTCGGTGCATCCTGGACGGTCGCACCCGACACCTTATTTGACTGGCCAATTCTTCCTTTGCGGTGTTAGGGCTAACGCCCGCCTGGTTTGCGACCACCCTGTGCGTCGATTCGTGGGAGTTCCAGTACATAAGGCATCTTCTGGGCACGCTCGTTACATCATAGACCTCATCCATCGCTTTTATCAGGCGTGATCGAGGTCAAGAGCGGGCCCATTCAGCAATAAAAAAAATTAAGAAAAATTCTTGATATTATCGTGATTTACCGATCGAGATCCATTCTAGAAACAGTCGTTTGAAAAAAGGCTGTGTGCACACTAACGTTGTTCTTTAAAATCGCGCTTATGTAACCTAGTGTGCTCAAAAGCCATTAGATAATGAATTTGTGGTCTAAAAGCTATGCTTCTATATTTTTTTTTACAAAATTGTGTTCAAAGGGAACAAAGAATTCAAACACATGATAGGTGTACTCACTAATGGAAAACATATTATTATAATATTTTTTATTGTCATCAGGCTCAAACCAGAAAAATATTGAACCTCTGAAATATAAAAAAAATCTTGAAAGAAGAAATAAAATGGCAATTATGTAAAATTATTAAAATGGTGGTTAATATTATAACCTGTACCTGACCCAAAAGTCTAACTTGAACATAATTATATAACTTAATCTGCGCGACACCCATTACGAATTCGTTCTCTAATTACAGAAACGTTGGTATCTTAATTGCCGCAGTATCAGTTAATAGTTCTCAGACTAACATTTAGACAATTATACTAAATCGCACTAAAATACATTAGCAAAAGTATTCTTACAATGTAAATTGATCCTCATACATTCAGCGGGAACGGAAAATTAGGGAATTCGTTTTGACATTTGAATTTCTGGAAATGACGAAAGTAAATCTCGTCAGCCTTTTTTTTTTTTGGATGGGAAATCATCCAATGACTCCTCCCGCTCTGGGTGGAGCGGAAAGGAGTGTCAGACTCTTACTGACTAAAACCCACCCGTGTTCCTTCCTTAGCCCTTTATGTTCCGGGGCAGCGGTAACCTTTTCGGACGATCCCGCTACCCATCTCGACAGCCTGTTATGAAAAGGAAAATGATAAAACAGTTAAAAATGGAACTCTTCACAATCGTTGTTTTTTTTATGAATTTTTCATTTGTCTATGATATTGGTCCCGTTATTGATTGCCAAAACAAATGCCTGTTATTGATAGCCGTAGACCAGTCCATTTGCAGTTGTTTTACCTCTAACTGCAGCAACTTAACAGCAACCTTATTATGACGAGAATAAAGAACACAATGATTTTGGCAGACTTGTCAATGGCAGCAACCTAATAGCAACCTTATTAGAATGAGAATAAAGATCACTGTCATTTGCACTGTTATGCAAAATCGGAGGCAAAATAAGTGCTCTCTAAAAAACAAGGAACAATGTCGAAGAGTATTTTTTCCGCCACGATATGTAGCATAAGTAATCCGCCTAACACGAAATACTCGTATGTTGGCAATTTATTTAAGGTAAATGATAAAACAGTTAAAAATGAAACTCTAAATAATCGCTGTTTGTTCATGATTGTTTCCTTTGTTTTTTTTATGATGCGATGTTGTCTTCAGCCCTCTGTAAAAAGAACAAGCAATAATATCGAAGAGTATTTTTTCCGCTATAATATGTAACAGAATCCGCCTAACACGAAATATGTTGGTCATTTACCCGACAACTAATGTCGTAAAATGAAAGAAACCATTTCAGTGAGCAATTCAATGGACCCCTTTAATGGTTTTTACCTTAGATTATGGATTGGATAAGCTATCGAATACCTCTTTATGAGTAATGGCAGCAGTAGCAGCTGTGAAACAATAGAAAAGTAAGTAGTATTTTGTGCAGTGCAGTGTATTTATACTGTTATTTAATGTTTAAACTTCTAGAAAAATGTAGGTATCTTTTATTTATTTATGCGCGTGCAGCACACGTCCGTACACGTGATTGAAGTGAAACTTCTTAAAAAATATAGAATAAGAGAGATTTTGTGTGAGAGTCAGAGAGAGTTATATCTTTTTTTTTTGTCTTATGTAACGTCATGAGCCTAAATGTGACGGGTACTTAAAATTACACTCTCAATTCTCATCCAAATATCGACACGCCGCCTAAGAAGTCTCTCTTCAAAAATAACGGCTTCAAAATGCTATAACGAAGTATCTATCAGACACAGTTTCAGATATGTCAATATTTCTATTTCACCGAGTGAAATTTCGCCTTTCTTTATAGAAAGTAAGCGGTCCATATAATACAAGGAGGTGTGGGTATATTTTCTTGGTCTCAAGTGTAACACTACCGAATTGGGGTTGACGGGATAAAAGTATTATCGTTATGTTGGTAACACGATTTTATTTGAATGTGTAGGCATTACAGTGTAGTTTGAGATCAAGGTCTGCTGTTTGAGGTAAGATTCGGTTTGGCAGGTCCTTCAAAGTTTGTTTA
Organism: Hydraecia micacea; assembly: GCA_914767645.1. Taxonomy (NCBI): domain Eukaryota; kingdom Metazoa; phylum Arthropoda; class Insecta; order Lepidoptera; family Noctuidae; genus Hydraecia; species Hydraecia micacea. The sequence continues at coordinate 5,833,377 of OU611785.1, forward strand.
CACGTCTGGCTAAGAATAAACTGTTGTTTTTATGGTTTTGTTTTCTATACAGACGGTACTTATTAGGGAATTGTTTCAGATGGGCATTTGAAGAAGGTAACTACGGAAGTAAGTTTCTACGATTTAGAATTTTAACTTTAAGTAATAGCTATGTACCAAGCAATAATTTTTGCTGTGCCCTGACAGGGTCTACAACGGCTCTTAGCCCTAAGTCTTTTGTTAACATTTGTTTTACCTTGTGGAACGCAAATAAATGAATATGTCGTTGGGGCCATGTTAAAAGACTCACTTTTCGAGAAATTGTTAATAAGTCAAACATTTAAAACTGTTAGCAAAACAATAAATATTTTTGAGAGTAAAATTTTCTAATTAAGTATATTTCTGAAAATATACAAATGCCTTCTTCTTATGGGGGTCGGCAGAAACTACAGAACGCTACCTGCTAAGATCCTTACTTACACCTTTTGTTTCGTTTACGTTCATCTGCATAGCTATTCTTGTGAATAGCGATACGGTACGGAACGAATCACTGAGCTCTCGCATCACGTCACCACACGGTGACGTGATGCGAGAGCTCAGTGATTCGTCAAGTTGTGACAACTATCACCCCTCCCGCACCGCGCAGCTACCTCAGGCAACGTCTCAGTTAAACGGTCGGCCTATAACTTTACATATCATCCCATTCGGTAACAAACATAATAATTATAGCATAAGATCACGACTGTAATCTCCAATGGGGTAGACAGAGGTGTACTTGTATTAGATCCACATTTCGCCAGCTGTTTATTCGCATGTAATAGAGGGCGAGCCTATCGCCATCATCCGGGCACAAAACTGAACCCCGGGATGCTAGTGAAAAACTCCTGGTGAAAAACCCAATAGCCAACCCAACCCCAGCGATCATAATAAAGAGGTACTCTCAAAGGCATATGGTCTTTTTCAGATAGTACAAAGACAAACATAGGTTTCTTTCTTAGGGAAGTTTTCTAAGTATATTTAAAGTTGACCCATGTTACACCCGAAGGGTAAAAGGGTATCCATGAATATTTCGTAAGACTCCTTTTAGGGTTCTGTACAAACAAAGTTTAAACCTACATTATTATTGTTACTGTATAAAGGACGTTTATATTCGCGGTGAGCACGAGCGTAGCACATGCCTCCCCACGAATACGAACGTGTCTGTATCTGCCTTAAGGTGCCTGTATCAGTTGGCAATTTTTAATTTTTTTTTAAAATAAGTACTTTAATAGATTTTTGGCGTTGAATATTTTGATAATATTGATTGATGTGCGATTCGGCATGGATGCGTATAGGACGGTTGTGAATAGGTAAGACTCATTTGTTGGAGTTAGCTTACCTTTTTACTTGCACGTGTGTCTGTGACAATAAAACATATTTATTTCTTCTTCTATTAGCAATAAATCAATCATTATCATGTATATATAATCAACATAGGTATCAAAAAATCCTACCATAAATAACAATTTGATCGAATCCCTGTAAAATTGTTTACTTCAGGATAAAATTCAAGGAAATTCGAAATCTATAACATAATTCTTCCATATCCTTGCTAGGATTCCCCTTTCGATTTGTGCCTCCAATAAAAAATTGATATTCATGTCCCGTTTCATACAAATAATATCGTATGTTTTATTTACTGAACAGGATTCTGCTGACGAACCCTTTTTGAGAATGAGGCAAGATTTGGGGACATTGTTATTTCATATTACTAACTTTGACTGCCCCGTTGGTTTCGTGGTTGCAAGCGCGACTGCTGAACGTGGGGTCTTGGGTTCGATTCCCGGGTCGGACAAAGTGTTATTGGGTTTTCCATTAGGAATTTCTTATTAACAGTCCGGAGTTTGGAAGTTGGTGGTTTAATACCCCCGTGCCTCGGAAAGCACGTAAAGCCGTTGGTCGTGCGCCTGACCTCTCCCCGGTCGTGTCGGATTGCCGTCCCATCAGACTAGGAGAATAATGGAACAGAGAGTGCACCCGTGTTTACGCAGACACTTGTGCACTATAATATCTAAAAAAATATCTAATAAAGTTATATCTTTAGGTATATATTAATTTTTATCTGTACACACATAATAACAATATAACTATATACACTAGATACTAAAATAAAAGCCTAACTAACCTACTATACAAATAAATAAAAAATAAAAACCCGAAGGACACTTAGGCGTCGAAGTACTCATCCGCATCGCTGTCATCCGGAAACGGAAAAGTATATATAAATATAAATAAATAAATATCTCCTGCGTACCTGGCTACTCTCCGTTGAGATTGACCATTGTGACCGAAATCAGTTGGGAGGCTATTTTATTATTAATAACTTTAGCAGAAACATTTGGATTGGAATCAGCCCATCCATTCAGTAAAAATCTCTCAGTAAAGTTGCCAGACTGGCAGTGCGGGATTGCGCGCGATCTGTCTGTCCGCAGTGGAGCGCGGCTTCGTTCTGAGTGTTGTCGTGTCCAGTGTTTGTCAAAATATAATATGGATGAAGAAGACTTATTTTTACTAGAAAAAATCTGGAACTAATTTGAGAACCCCGGTCCCCGCGAGGGTAAATCACTAACATGAATAGGAACTAAGTATTTGAGGTTCGAATACGCTGTCTCTTAATTCAATAATATTTTCAAGAGTCTTCATCAAATAAACTACCTGGTTGTTTAATTTGTATACCATCAGAGTGGTAATTCCTGTATTCTTAAAAACGTTTGTATTTCTATTCTTAGTCTCAATCTGTCAAAAACGCTTTTGATTCACCTACATTTTTGTCAATGATTGTCTCTGGCATGAGATGATTTGTAACGTTTCAAAACGGTTAAGTGGCCTTCAGAACAATTATTTTATGAAGAAATATTTTTAAATTGTTTTCTTTTACCTTTGTTTTGTTTACACCTCTCGAAAAGCTTACCAATTCCATGCTTAGTTAAAGTGCTGTTAAATCTTATAGTTATACCACCAAATTACTACCAAGTTATTCAAAAATCAAACTGACTAGCCTTTTCCCAATATTGGGGTCGGCTTCCAGTCCAGCCGGATGCAGCTAAATACCAGTATTTTACATGGAGCTAATGCCTATCTGACCTCCACAACCCAGTTACTTGGTAACACGATACCCTTTGGTAAGACTGGTTTTCAAGTTTTTCTGACTACCTATGACTACTGTCAATGATCTACGAGTAACAGAACCAAATAATCGACATGTATTACCTACACAATATCCCGTCAAACCTGTTTATTTGTCATAAACAGCACATCACATCATTTGCACACTAAACTGCCAACCAACAAGCCAAGGAACACATAACTGAACCTATGAACAGTACGTTATCGTACATTAAACGCTAGTTACTAGTGTATAGACCATTAAAGAGGGTGAGCAGTATGAATGAGACAAGGTGTTCAAATTCTAAGGTAACTGGCGAAAGCCTGAATTTTAGGAGTAATATAATAATAATAAGTAATATAATATAATTTTAGTTTTTCCACAACCTAGTTACTGGGTAATAAGATACCCCTTGGTAAGTCTGGTTGTTAGAGTTTCGGGCTATGGTCGACCCATAACGACTGTCAAAGTTCTACGAATGACAGCCGGGACCAACGGCTTAACGTGCTTTCCGAGGCACGGAGGAGTCTTGGTATGTGAAGATGGTCACCCATCGATGGACTATTTAAGGCAAGCGCTAACTACGCATTCTGTACATCAAACTGAGTAACATTGCACAAAAATAATTGCTGGGAAACGACTTGCTTGCTTGGGCAGTTTGCAGTAGTGCGCAATGTAACACATACAAAATGTTGTCTTTATGGGTGCATGCAAAGGTACAGGGGTCGAGGAGGTATTTAAAGTTGTGTAAACTTGTTTTAATAAAAAAACGTCAGTAAAAGTTGAAATTTTTACCTTCAATATCTCCGTAACCAGAATGTATGATCCAATAAAAAAAAAAAAATAATGACGGGGACAAGTGACTCTTGGCTTCGTCAAGTGTCTTTTTACACCCGTTGTATAAGCTAGAGGTTTAAGAATTGTTTATCTCCTACTAGTAAGAAGATGCTTGTCAGCAAAGAAGGTGAAACATCTAAATGGTTTGGTTACCGCGTCTATATTAAAGAATCATCAGTCGACACAGTGTGCAGTGTTGATTGGAATAATTGCTACTTTCTGCTGCAAACAATTTAATTAAGAGTATGTCACACTGTGCACAAAATACTTCTTACTTTTCTATTATTTTATAGCTGCTACTGCTGACAACCATTACTCGTAAAGAGGCATTCGATAGCTTATCTAATCCATACTCTAAGGTAAAAAACATTAAAGGGGTCCATTGAATTTCTCACTGCAATTGTTTCTTTCATTTTATGACATCAGTTGTCGGGTAAATGACCTACATATTTCGTGTTAGGCGGATTCTGTTACATATTGTGGCGGAAAAAATACTCTTCGATATTTAATTGCTTGTTCTTTATAGAGAGGGCTGAAGACAACATCGCATCATAAAAACAAATGAAAAAATCATGAACAAACTGCGATTATGAAGAGTTTCCTTTTTAACTGTTTTATCATTTTACTTTTCATAACAGAGGCTGGCGAGCTTTACGTCATTTCCTGAAATTCAAATGGCGAACGAATTGGGATAATTTTCCGTTCTAGCTGAATGTGTGAGGATCAATTTACATTGTAATTAAGAATACTTTTGCTAATGTATTCTAGAGCGATTTAATATAATTGTCTATACGTTAGTCTGAGTACTATTAACTAATACTGCGGCAATTTAGATACCAACGTTCCTGTAATTAGAGAACGAATTCGTGATGGGTGTCTCGCAGATTATAACTTATATAATTATGTTCAAGTTAGACTTTTGGGTCAGGTACAGAGCAATTTGAAAATAAAAGAAACAAAAAGTATTTATTGCGACTCGTACAGGAAGATCACAAAGTAAATTAAACACAATCAAAAATATAAAACCAAATTATACAATTACTAGCTGACCCGCGAACCCGCCTCAGAATTAAATAATGTGAAAAAGTTCAATAGACACGTGGAGCCATCTATTATCATAATAACGTTATTTCGTTCTAACGTTTCTGTACACCTGACAACGTATATGCCAAATTTCAGGATGACCGGTTCAGTGGTTTAGGCATCTTGAAAAGGTAACAAACAAACAAACAAACTTACTTTCGCATTTATAATATTAGTTAGGATATAAAAAAAGTAACAAAAAGGAAAATGAAACAGAAAGTCCTACACGAGGCCAAAAGACACCTCTATCTACAACACATTTACAAAATAAATGTCGCAGCACTGGTTCTTATAGGGCCCGCTGTGATGTCACGGGCAGTTACCAAAATAAACTTGGAAACTTGTAATTGGCCTTATTTTGTATGATCTATAACTTACTGTATCTGTTAGCTGTAAGTTTTCCTAAAAATGAATAAATAAATAAAAAAAAAGTTATCTGTAAAATATTAGCGAATAAAATACAATAATCATTTTTAATTCGCGCTTGACGTCACGTCACTTGTCTATGCATTGAAAGTCAGAGGCACACTGGTAGGTATTGCTGTGATAAGCAAAAGGTCGCACGCGCCTACCCGCCGGGGAAAATATTTATTTTATTTATTTATTTAAATACATCATACATTACGACTTTCTAGTGGAACAGTATTACAGTGAATATACAATAAAAGTGGAATGTGGTAGTCAATCAACGACATTTTGGTGAAAATGCCCTACACCTGACCATTTTAATCATTACATAATTGCCATTTTATTTCTTGCTTGTTCTATTATTTTTCCTTAATTTCAGCTGTCCAATATTTTTCTGGTCGGAGCCTAACGATAATTTTTTTTTTCGTTAGCCTTGTGTCCCACTGCTGCACTGCTGGGATAGCCCCCCTTTTTCCTTCCAAACCCCTGTCTTGAGCGATCTCTGGCCATGTTGGCCCTGCAAACCTGGTTAGATCGTCGCACCACCTTCGCCGTGGTCTATCTCGACGGCGATGTCCTTCTTCAGATGTCCAGTGAGTGATGAATATGAAAAATATTTTAATAATAAATGTTTTCGTTTCCATTAGTGAGTAGACATATATCACGTTTGAATTCTTCGTTCCCTTTGAACACAATTTTGCAAAAGAAAATATAGAAAGCTAAATAAATAGAGATAGACAACAGAGTCTAGAGACCATAAACTCTATTGTCTATCTCTATTCTCTATGTCTATTTATCTATTGGCTTTTGAGCATACTAAGTTACATAAGCGCGATTTTAAAGAACAGTGTTAGTGTGCACACAGCCTTTTTTCAAACTACTGTTTCGGTCATCGATCACAAACGCTATATCATGATAATATCTGTTTACCTAAGTAAGGTTCAGCATACAATAATCTAAGCAGTCTTGTTTAGATTCGATACTATTTTTTTCCTATCGACGTTGTATATTTATTTAAAACATTTCACAGTAGTGATGGGAAACACCAAACTCTCATCTAGTTTTAAAACATTATTAATTTTATAGCCTATACTCTGTTTTTTTTAACAAACGAGTACCGAAACCGCACTGACTGCGTTTCTATTGGTCCAGGTAATCAACTTCACACAAACGCTGTAGTTATATTCGTCGTTAAGGCGTCGGCCCCACCCCCAGCAATGACCCATCTCACTCTGTCAATATCGGAAATGTGCGAGAGACATACTCAGTACTCGTTTGTTAAAAAAGACAGACTATAGACTTAAGTAGTCCATTTTTACACAGAAAATCGTGACTTAAGAGCGCGTTTAGGTCACACGTGCAAATAGGTAAAAAATCGTGGGTAGATGGGGTTATTTGCGCTATTTGCGGCGAGCTCGCTGCGCGACCGCGGCATCATCGCGGCGAGTTCGCCGCGCGCTCGCTGCGAACTGGCGGTGAGCTCGGTGCGCACTCGTCTCGCTTTGGACTCGCTTGCAAATCGCCAGTGTGACTTAAATCAAAACAATATGCTTACAAAAAAAAAATATTACACTCACACTCAAAACCCTAACATCCTTAGCACATTTTTCATTACTAAACCTCACTCAAAACTAAGGTAAAAGCAGAATTCATGAAACACTAAGGTTGATGGCAAGAGCCAAATGAAAGTGGTGTAAACTAACTGAGGAGGCGTCTGCTTCGTGACAAGACTCCTTCGTAGTGGCTTCTACGCCGAGACACAAATTGTTACCAAAATGTTTGCAGACAAATAAATAGAAATGTGAATGTGGCCAATAAAGTTCAGTTTTTATTGTTAAGTTGGATATTTTAGATATTCTCGTTACAGAAAAGAAACTTTTGTTGAAGAAAATAAACGGTTAAAAACTTGTCAAGGATGCGCTCTCCACTGACTGGTATTTTTCTAGCATATCCTCTTTTTGGTCTCGCAAAACATTTAATTAGAATTGTCCCTTTTATTTTATTTTCAGCGCAGCAAATCGAAAACAGAACCACATAGTTACTGTATTGGTATGACTATCACATCGGAACATGAGCGAGTAAAAACATTCAATAGGAAGAAGGGCTTTAAGGGGCTTACAAGACCTAAACGCAAAAAACGCAAGTTTTAGAAACAATAAAAGTATGTGATAGACTACAGTAAAAAAAATCAAAAAAATATATGATATTCTTCAGGATAAATGCTAGGATGATAGTGTGTTGAAAACATAATACAACTTATTTGGTACGATAGAAAAAAATCATGAAGATACCTCTAAAAACTTTTTTTTTACAACAAAATTCATACTAATATACATACAATCATTATGATTTTTTGTCAGATTATTCTACAAGCAACATACTAAAACTATAGTGTTTTAGTTTTTTTGTCCAAACGCTAGATTTTTCGAAAATCGATAATTGCTTCATATTTTGCAATAAATTACCCGCGTTGTGGCATCGCGCTTCTCTTTCTTTTCTATGCATTCCGACAAAGACCGCGCTTTAGGTCATGTAGTCCTCTTAATTTTGACTTGGCTCAACCTAGGTGATATTATCATTAATCGATTAATGGGGGGCGAAAGCTTTTATTATTCCTTCAAGAACAATAGGTACAACCTATTATAATAACCACGCTTAAAAGTTTTGTAAACCACAAAAATACATCGCAAAACCTAAATATAAAACTACAAAATATAAAATGGGCAACCTTATCGCTTTCAGCGATTTCTTCCAGGCAACATTAGAATGGACAGTGATTTGCCTGTACATAAAACAAAAAAAAACTACAAAGTGAAAAATAACTTTAATTTTGGAAGTCAGTGTGGTTAGTTCCACATTTTCGTTTTTTTGACACCGACTTCCGAAATTAAAGTTATTTTTCACTTTGTAGTTTTTTTTTGGAAGTCGGTTGTTTTTTTTGTAAAAAAGTTTTTATTTTTCGCTTTTTAGTTGTACCTACCCCATAATACAAATTCATATAACACTACTTGCTATGTGAATATTAGTGACAGGAAGATAAACATCATCAATATAAACTAAGTGGAAAACAAACGTATTGTTGAAGGTAATTCCAAAACTACCCAAGCAAAGTTCATAAAATTTATATGGGACCACCTCTGAAGCATACCTTATTCATTAATTAGACTAGATGCTGATAATCCTGGCTGCAGCATCAGGCCAAACTTATGTCAACATTGCATTGAACTTAAAATGTAGTCCTGTTTAAAATGAGCCCAAACACGACTACGGTGCTGTAATTTCAAGGTTTGTACTTTTTCTGATGCTCCTGGCTTCAGCATCAGGTCTATGTACTTCGGTGTTCCTCATTAACAGTACGTTTATCCACACATCGAGCCCTTTTCAATGATCCTAAACACGATATATCTGCTGTTAGTTGTCGAGGAGTTAGGTACTCTGCAGACTATCCTGACTGCAGCATCAGGTCATGACTTGATGATCATGAGACCAAATATGGCAAATGCCCTATCAAACATCAAAACAATTTACTAAAACAGTCCTTGCATGTTCGAGTAACTTCTTCTTACTGTTAAGGAGTTGTACCTTCCATCATCAGCCCAGCTACCTGAGATGGTGACAACCATACGCAAATACACAAGATACTTCATAAAATATGCGAAAAACAATAAGTGAGCCTATAAAATTTGAGGGTTGCCCTCGATTTCTCTAAGATCCCATCATCAGATCCTAACTTGGTGACAGTGGGACCACCTCAGAACTATCTACTTTTGAACAAAAAAAGAATTTTGAAAATCCGTCGACAATTGGCGGAGTATTCGATGAACAAACATACAAAAAAAAAAACATACAAACAGCCGAACAGTACCTCCTCCTTTTTGTGAAGTCGGTAATGAAGCAATCCTCCTCATTGTCGCGAATAGTGTCTTTTTAATATGAAATGGTTGCTTCTCATTCCTTTACTACCTGAAGCAGCCTGAAAGAAGTAAATTTTAAAAGCAGACGTCCGAGTCCTTAAAATGAGGAAAAATCTACAGACATTGTTGGTAATAGCTACCGCATTTTTCTTTTTAAGAGCTCGACACTTAGTCGGAATGAGTCTAATAGACTCATTCCATCTGTGTCCATCGATGTACGTTTTTTGTGTTTTTTCAGTTTGTACCTTATGTCCAAGACAAAGAGCCATTTTTTTTCTAAATGGCGGCCACCATGGAATAGAATATATTTATAGTAAAACATGAGTATACATCAAATAATAAATGTGCAAGGTCTTAAAATAACAGGTAGATCTGCATGTTTCCATGTTTTCTGTTTGCATTGATGTCAGCTATCGATTTAAGGATCCAGGCGCGGCCACCATTTTGAAGAAAAAAATCAAAATGGCGGACAGGTAGGTATGCGACTGGCCTTCAAAGCCCTTTCTCAAATTATATTATAGATCTTGGTAAGTAGATTACAGGAAAATTAAAACTTCTAAGACGCGTTTCAATACGATTTGATAAAAAAAAAAACTGTCACCTAACCTAATTTTAAACTTAGACAAACCATCATATGTCGTAGAATTCCGGTAGATATTAAAATTGCCTTGCAAAAATCCAGTGTACCTACTCTTACACTAACAGACGTTGTTTACTACCAAGGAAATAAGTTTTCTCAAGGCATTAAAACTGAAAAAGAGAACATTTAAATAAAGGCACCGTTGCACTTACAGGGGTGCCGCTCAGGGTATCAAATTACTTACGCTGGTAGGTGTTGAACCAACAGTCTTTGTGCTCGTAAATTAGCTTTTAGAAGTGGCAGTCATTTCAATTGTGAGTTCTAATATAAAAACAGCAGCAGTTTGCGTTTTGTTGCTGGCAATTTTATTTTATGAGTGCCGTAAGGACAGATGATTTGCAGGCAGCGATTTATTGCGTGGTAGTTTTTAATTTAGCGCTCAGTTTATCCAGCAGGTTTAGAACATTTAATGACAATTAAATCGAGAAGAAAATCATTACCCACTTATGGTAAACTAGTTTTAGCCCGCGGCTTCGCCTGCGTGGGGACCGGAAATTAGCTACCAGGATAAAAAGTACCCTTTGTATAAATACAGGTTATAAACTACCTGAGTGCCAAAGGTATTCCTTGATTTTTCGAACGCCAGATAATTTTATCGGAGGAATAATTTTGAATTTTTGACAATTCTTCCATACAAAAACTGTCAGAAGTCAATTTTATTCTACGAATAAAAATTATATTATCTGTCGATTGAAAAATCCGCCCTTAATACGTTTAGCCGTTTTTGCGTGATGGTTATGTTTGGATGATTATTATTATACGAGAATTGCCCCTCAGACGTCGAAAATAAGTTTTTGTGAAGTTATTTATAACTTTTATTTAAGACAGAATTCTACAAAAACTAACGAAACTTGCTGGAAACGTCAAGCATCTACACCGCCACATGCGAACTACGCATCATACTGACGTCACGAGAAATCCTGCATCGCGCAAGCAGAGTTTACCGCGCAACTAGCATATATACAAATCTAGACATCAATCGTCGGTCATTTACCCACCAGACACGACACCCATCTGGTCGGAGGATCCTCCCTTTTCTATGGAGGATGAGTGAACTTTACACCCTGTTCCTCATGCCTCTATATTAGTGACCCGACGTGATCGGATAACCTTTAATACGTTGACTACCAGACAACAGATACAATAGAAAATCTATTGTTCGCGGTCAGCATTGACCGCGGTGGCAGTCAATGCCTTAAATAATCATCCATCTACGTCCTTTTCTAGACAGGATATCGACAATTTACAGCACAGTCAACTACCCAATAATAGACCGAATCAACGTTGTTGCTAAGGTTGAACTGAGCTCTTTTTTACTTGACTAAGTACAAGTTGATCAAAGGAACACAGATCACCGCACATACGGGTAACATTTTACGTAGATACTCGTAGTTATTTCGGTTCACGCTCAATCAATGAGCCGCCAATAAAGTCTTGGGTGACGTACGCAACCAACTGTTTGCGACCCTATGCTTACTTGCTTAATTGACGGTCAATATGAACGTAAAGATGTTCATGACCGGGTTTGGTTTCTGTAATAAACGTATTTTCTTTCTTTTTTCTCGTTCTTTCTTTCTGTATAACTCAAAGGTCGACTGGTAAATATTTATTTAATTTTTATTTATTTATTGTTAACTTTATTCAATTAAATACATATAAATTATTATTTTTAAATATTAGAATATAAAAAAATATAAAAACATATAAAAAAATATAATGTATGTTTATTTTATTTTTATTTAACTTATATTTACATAATGCACCACACAAGTTATAATAATGGTAGTTAGTAACTTACTTAAAGCTAGGGTTTCCTAAGACTGCTATGGTCGCTACATAGCGTCCGCAATTTACCGTAGGATGAGTTCACTGATACGTTACCTATTAATGAAAGTAAGATGGTGTGTTTTTTTTTTAAAGAGAGTTTTTGACACAGTAGAGTCCCGCCGTCACTGCAGCCGTTATGTGGCGGCCACCGCTTTTCTAGGAAACTGTAGCTTAAGCCGCTTAGGTATAAGAAAGATAGAAAAAAAAAAACGTTTGTTTGTGGCCAACATGACGCATCATAAAAACACAAACAAAAAAACAATTTGGGAGAAAACATGCGTCACATCCACGCACAACGGCCATCGCTCAGCATAATGCTAAGACCCTATACGAGAGAGAGCCCCAGCGCGGGTTTTCAGCGATAGCCGGCGTTGACGTGATTACGTCAACCAGTACAGTATACGATTAGATATACTTAAATAAAAAAACAACAATCAAAATAAGAAATTAAATAAATATACATTACAAAAAGATGGTATAAATATGAAATATATGAAGTGGTAACAGTGGGGGGGTTGGTGGTAGTGGTATAAGGAGATTTAACTTAATGAACTCTGTATCTACTTACTTAAGGTCGGTTATTGACAGTTTGATAAGGGCCAATTTTGTTTTGCCCTTTTAGATACTAAATGTCCCAAGCATTTTGCTCAATATGCAAATAATGGGAAATTTAATAACAGATCTTGGTAAACTTAAACCAGTTAGAAAATCCGTTGTTAAATCTCGATGGAAACCAGATGGCACGTACTGTTAATTTATTCATTCTGCCTAGCCTTTTACCAATTATGTTGGGGTCAGCTTCCAGTCTTACCGGATGTAGCTGAATACCAGTATTTTATTTGGAGGGACTGCCTTTCTGACCTACACAACCCAGTTACTGGGTGAAACGATACCCCTTGATAAGACTAGTTGTCAGACTTTCGAGTTTCTGACGACCCGTAACGACTGTCGAAGATCCAAGAATGACAGCCAGGACCAACTGCTTAACGTGCTTTCCGACGCACGGAGGGATCTCTGTATGTAAAGATGGTGACCCATCCGCGGACCGACCGCTGCAAGCTTAGCTTAACCTTAAATTAAAAGTTTTGTTAATGTTTATTTACACGAGAAAATAATTATGGACACTGCAAAAGGCAAAATACATATAATAAGTTCTAAACAAAATACTTCACACTCTCAAAATGTTTGCATTCAAAGTTACTAAAAACTCCGCTAAGCAACGAGATAGCCAAGCACTACATTCTAAAACACTATTTGAAGCCAAGTGTTCTAAAAATATCTCTTGCTGGACAAAACTTCATATCCGCAACGCGACTGTTGGCCATATCCGTGGCGTGTCACTAACATTCTGAACATCATGTAAAATAATGCAGAAAACCTATTCCTTACACCTCGCGATGAAATGACGATTCATTGAATAGCCAACTATAAACTAGTCAAAAAAAAAAATGGCAACGCGGGAGATATTTTCATTTCGCTCCTCATCTAATTGTGCCTTGTTTTATTAATATACGAAGTGGAACTTCTGCACCAATTTGCTTTATAATCTACACAAACTGAGTGTTCACAGGCGACAGTGTAAAATGCTTTAAGCTCAACTTTTCTTGATACAATTTTATTTTTGTCTAGTCACTAAATAAGCGAAACCACTGTGCGCGTTGGAACTTAAATGAAATTCTAAATGTTAGTAAATGAACATTTTTGTGAATGTACCGTGCTAGATTCTAAACTTTTTGCATTTACAAGAAATGCATCTAAACTTTGGGAATAGGGTCGTCTCCTATTAGAAGGGACTTAACATAACTGGAGAAATGTGGGTGTACTACAGGTACAGACGGCAGCACATCAAGCTACCCGAAACTGTCAAATTTACCCAATCAACTTTGAACCTTATGCTTTAGCGATAAAGTTGAATATCTATCAAAGAAGATTGTAGTAGCTTGATGTGCTGGCGTCCGTACATAGAAAAAATCAAGATATTTTTTTAAAGAAAATTTTTGTATTTCCTTAATCGAAGTTTGGTCATTATTTAGTGGAAGTTCGTTGATGGCTCTGCTATAAAATCCTGGCGACTGGAATCGATGAACTCTTTAGAGGCGTTTTCACCGCCTTGTTGGATTTGAAATATTTCCCCGGTAAAAAGTTTTCCAAATTCCGAATAAAAATGGAAATTAGTTGGAGCAAGGTCTGGTGAGTATGGTGGGTGACGGAGAATTTCCAGTTTTGAGAGGGCCGGTTTTGCGGTGCTTCGACGCGATTTTGTTGTTGTTGTTCAGCGAGTTCATTCGGTACCCATATTTCAAGCTTGTTTATCTTTACAATTTGATGGAAATTAATTAGTATTGATTTATTACTTACGTTGAAGGCTGCTGCAAGTTCCAACATGGTTTGAGATGAATCTGCTTCCACTATGGCTTTCAATTCATCGTTGTTCCGGTCGGCCACGGGCAATGACGTAATATTGGTCACGGGGCTCATTGTTGAGATCAAAATTTCCAGAACGGAAGCGCTCAAACTAAAAACGGACCGTGCGTTCACATGCGGTACCATGTCCATACACGTCGGTCTGTGGTGCATTGGTGCCCCGACGGAACTCGTATTCGAAAATAGCGCGCATTTAAAATTTTTCCATGGTTACAGAAACAGCGATAAAAAAAAAACGAACGGCGGGAAAACAAATGAAGAAATGTTTTTGAAAAACAGAATGTGATGCTATGTTATAAAATTTATTTGAATTTGGAATTCTAAATATAATTAAAGATCTCGATCTTCACACGATAGCCTAGTATCGAAAATCGGCATTTTCATAGGTAAGGAGTAAGGACCTAATAAATATTCTAAAGGGTATGGGTCGTTTGAGCTAGCAAAACTTGAAGCTGTTTACACAAAGGTGAAAACTTAAGGTGAATGCGCAGTGGTAGACCGCGAAATTCAAATTTACTTACGTTTTTCGCAATTTTCAGATCAGTGTTAGGTTGTATTTTGATCAAAATTTTATTCGCGTATATAACAGGTACGTATTTACAGAATTATAATCATTAGAATCATTAATACATCTTTCTAAGTTAGATTTGTACCACGACAACAAATCTCTTATGGAAAACTGCTTAGTGGTACAAATCTAACTTAGAAAGATGTATTAATGATTCTAATGATTATAATTCTATAAATACGTACCTGTTATTGTCGCGAATCAAATTTTGATCAAGATACAACCTGACACTGACCTGCAAATTGCAAAAAAGGTAAGAAAATTTGAATTTCGCGGTCTACCACTGCGCATTCACCTTAAGCCAAACATTAGAGCTAGTAGGTAACAACTAAGTTTGTTTAGGAACCTTATGTTAGAACCACTTAGTTACTCGTACGTATCACACATTATAGGCTGATTATGCTAAGTATAATATTGTAGAAACAATATTAAGTACCGAATAATAGTATAGCTTGCAACCCAAAAATTTTATTAGCTCTTATCTACAGAAGCAACTTACCTTTCAAATCTATGACTGTTCGTTTACTTTATTTCACATGAAGTACTTTAGGACCACCACCTTCCAGTATACCTGTTGATCTCAATATGTAATAGGTTTATACGACTCAAGTACAGTCGGGGTAATTAATTGTTAAGCAAATTGATACCATATGTCAATTTGCCATGCTATTTCATACAACTGTTTAGTTAGTTTAGTAGGTTTGTACAAACACTTTTACACGTCAATCATAGTTTTTAAAACTAGACGAGGTCGGCGTTTCCTAACTGACTACTCTGAGAAGGCCGAAACTAACTCGGAGGTCACAGTCTCTTTTAAAGTCCGGACATAATCTTGGTCACATCATGTGAAGACCATGTAGATCGGTGTCTGAAATGGTCTTTTGAGGAAAGAACCACACAGATTGAGTTTAGATATTATATTTTTATTTCATTAATTAACTATGTATAAGTAAGTTGTTATTTATGTACAGTAACCCTCGGGCCGTGGGGTCCGAGTGCTCATGGTCTTTTTAAAGAAATTTCAAAACGGCTGGTTGACACTTCCCGTGACCCAAGGGCTGGCTTTTACCTTGGCCAAAGGCTAAGCATTGCCATACAACGTGGCAATGCCGCCAGTCTCTTGGGAACATTACCAGTCGACAGCGATGCGGATGAATTTTTCGACGCTATATTTTAGTTTCTGTATAGTTTTAGTTAAGTTAGGATTTAATTTTGTTATTTTTAGTATTAGATGTACAGTATATTTTAATAATATTTTCTGTCAAAGAATGATAGTTGTGATTTGAATATATGGACAATTTATGTAGCCTCTTTGCTTAGCAATTAATTTCTCTGACTTTAGATTGAAAGCACTGACATCAACGGGAATACGAACTAGTATTATTATAAATTCAGTACACGTTATTCAGGAGAGCAACCGTCCACCTTCGAAATGCCCATTAATAAACTTTTCAGATTCATTTATGTCTTATGCGATTGGAATAAATTATATTTCGAATACATAAATTACTAGTTTTAAGCTACAGTTTTGCCGTTTTTGTTCAGAAATTGCTTTATTATAACTTCCGTTTGCATCGGGTTGTCTGGTTAAGTAGATTTCAGGCCTTGTCTCTTAATACCCTGGCTCAGAACTCCAATTAATGTTGGGCAATGTGGCCTTAACTCAACAAGTTTTGGACATTACGGACGATCTCAATTAAATTTAACACGACTGTTTTTGGAAATAAATTAGGAAGTTGGCTGCAGAAATAATTTGAAGTGAGGTATTATTGTCGTCTTTTATGTTTAATTTAGACACCACGTTACAATATACAATGACTGAGAAAAATCTCGTCAGGAAAGTTCTGAGTATAATATGGATGGCTATACGAGAAGGGGAAGACTAAAGAAACGATGGATGGACTGTGTGAAAGATGATTATGGCTGGAGAGAGAGTGACTACCGAGATGGCGACTTATAGAGAAGTTACGCAACATAAAATAACACAATCAGCATATAATGTCCTTACTAGGACACTGGGACACAGGCCTCCTCTCTGTAAGATGGAGTGCAGTCGTAATCCACCACGCGGGCCCAGTGCGGGTTGGCGGATGTCACATATCCTCGAAATTTTGGTTCTAGGACAAGCCGGTTTCCTCACGATGTTTTCCTACACCGTTTTGAGAGCAGTGGTGAAGCAATAATGGTGGCCCAGTGGTAATGGCTGCGACTTACGAGTTGTAGGTAGTTGGTTCGAACCCAAGCAGGCACTTTACTTTGTGTACACCTCAAGAAACAATGGTTTCTCTTGAGGTCTAAGCCGTGCTACACACTAGCGTTAGAGTGCATAGGTTTATACTAAAATCCATATTCAACAATATTCCTATACACTCCTTGAATAAACAGATCCCATGATTCCATAGACCAGTCGCCTCCCCAAACAGATAGAATCCAGCAAGCCTATTGAACAAAGAACACATAATAAATATCAATATATTCACCGACACTTCAAACAAATCTATAAACAAAACATAATAAACTGCTCTGCATGCCATAGTGAAGGTCCTTCCATCACTAGGGTTGTGTCGGAATCTCGCCGCCGCCGCCGCGCCGCCGCTTCCGCAAATGCGAAACTTCCGCGCAAAATCGTACATACGCCTAATAAAGCTATTACGCACTGTCCACTAGTCACCGGCGACTCGGTTCACGGTGACTGTGACTTATTATAGTTTAAATAGGTGTTTACGCACTTGGTCGCCGCCGGTCGCGACGACTCGCCGCGTAGTGGCGACGCACAAGCGACTGCCGTTCGCCGGCGACCAGTCGACAGTGCGTAATTCTGGCTAAATAATAACAGCCGCACGGGTTGATTGAAGCTTAAGCCGTGCCTGACACGGTCGGTTCGTGGATGGTTGACCACCCATTATACCTCATGAGACCCCTCCGTGCATTAAAAAGCACGATAAATAAACCGTTGGTCCTAGCTGTCATTCGTAGACCTTTGAAAGTAGTTATGGGTAGTCAGAAGCCCAAAAAACCTGAGAAACAATCTTAGGGCCGGTTGTTTCAAACAGTTGGTTGACGTAACATACTTACGTCAAATGATAACGACTATGCAAGGCCATAATTTTCTGAAACAACGCTTTTTTTTAGTTTGAGGATAGCTAGCGCCGTTTTTGATGTATTCGCGTGCGTCAAGTGGACGTGAAACAACCTACCCTTACCAAGGGGTAGCGTGGGTTGTGGCTTGTGGAGGTCAGTAGCTCCATGTAAAATACTGGTATTCAGCTGTATCCAGTTAGACTGGAAGACGACCCCAAATATAGTTGGCTGATTGAATCATATCTACGCCTCCGCATCCGCCTCCGCAAGTAAACGGATCTATAACCGTGCTATAATAAAAAAATCGATTCCAAATCTAGGCGAAGACCCTTTAATGTGGGGGAGATATAACCCGCCAGGTTCAGTACCAAGTGCACAACTGCTTAGTAAAGCCGGTTCAATTTATGAACCTACCTATTAAGAAATCGCCTACAAGGTGACAAAGCCGCAAAAATGTTTTTGTGAAATATAGTTTCTGCGTCGTCAAAATTTAGATTACGAATATTTTTTAATCATATTTTTTTCTATATTTTTCCACCTCCGTTAACCTCCGCTTATGCGGAAATAAAGCCTCCGCTTCGCTAAGATGGCCTCCGTTCCAACCCTAGAGGAAACCATAAAGCTTAAATCACTATAGATAGCAGTCATGGAAAATGTAACTTACCGCGGTTGATAACATAACGCATTTCGGTAACATTATGTCCTACATTGAGTTTAACATCACTATCATGAGTTTGTCGAACCCCAGAAGAGGTATTGAGTACTGTAGCAATATATCAAGGTAGAATAGTGAAATATTTGGCGGAATGTAGTTTAAGGAAGAGATTTCTGCGGAGATCACGACGGATATTGAAAAGAATGACGCAACCAAGGAGGAGGAAAACGCAATATTTTAGAAGGGTAGAAAGGGAACTGTCCAACGATCTTAATCATAGTCATTATAGTCTTTATTGTTTACTGTGGGTGGTCTAGCTAAGACGAGAGCTTTGCAATATAATTAAAAAGCGTTAAGCTTTAACCAGTGTATATTTTCAGGAGGACTTTATATTAACATGTTAAAACTAGCACTGCTTCTAAAAAACAAAAATACACAATAAAAATATTTGACACACGTTTGAACGATCGAATGGAACATTGTCATTATTGCTGATACGAAGGAATTAAATAGAGGTATTTCATGGTTATTTAATTAAGGAATTAAGGTTTTCAGATATATGTATTTTATAGTGATAGATTGATATCTTTAACTTTATTTCTGTTGAATATGTATCTAGCGGCTAATTTTTCTAATGAATTATACGTAAACATTATATGAACCATAATACGAGTAATTACTTAGAATATTTCTAGTAAGTTTTGCAAACTGCATTACTATTCTGTAAACGCACTTTCCAGCTCACTTCTGTATCCGTAGTGAAAAAGAATTCTGAAGTTATGCTGCATATTATACGGAAATGAACTCGATAGTGAGTTGTTACAAAATAGTGTTGCAGGTCTATTCACAACTTGCCAAATAAGGTAGGTGGACCTTTGGGGTCGCGGGCGCACAGAGTGGGGACTCTGTCCGCCCACCAAGTGACCCCAGGGAAGACGGTGGCACAGTGGTCACGTGCTGCCATGTATATCGAGGCTCAGAGGAGGCCCCATTACAGTCTCCCCAGGGATGTGCCTTACAGGCGTTGCACGGGGGGGTTCCGGAATTGGTCTTTTAAGAGAAACCGGGATGCCCCTATGTGCTGATGGTGATCACCGGGCTGGTTTTAGTGAGGTAAAAATCCCACACTCCCCGACCTCCCTCCCCGGAGATCGAGTGCCTTTTGAAGGTTTCCCCCGAAAACAAAAAAAGGTCTATTCACATAAAGTACCTACCTAATTCTTCTCGGTAAATAGAGCTAGTTAGTAGTCACAGTCAGTGTCACAGTCAACAAATGGATTTCTAAATCACTGTGTTTCAATTCGAACGAAAAGACACAAAACCGAGGGGCAGTTCTGTAATACACTAAAAGTAGCAATGGTTTTCATTTTGACAACATGCATTGCGTTATTTACGTTGTTGTGCTGACAAATTTTTTCAAACATGTGAAGCAATGGATTAGCAATACCTATCCTTCAAAAAGATGCAAATTGTAATTGAAAATGTTTTAAGCAATTAGGGTGCAGGTTGATAGTTTGTTGCACATAATGATAACGACACAAACAAAACTAATCAGGTATTATCTTTTAATTAAATTCAAAGCAGAGTACTGGTGGCCCAGTGGTCACTGCCGCGACTTACGAGTTGTAGGTCGTAGGTTCGAACTCAGTCAGGCGCTTTACTTTGTGTAAATTATATCATCACCACTGCTCTCAAAACGGTGAAGGAAAACATCGTGAGGAAACCGGCATGTCCTAGAACCAAAAATTCGAAGACATGTGACATCTACCAACCCGCAATGGGCCGGCGTGGTAGATTACGGCCCACCCCCTCTCACAGAGAGGAGGCCTGTGTCCCGGCAGTGGGAACATTATAGGCTGAGTATGTAAATTTAAAACAAGAAAGTTTCAGGAAAAAGATCACTAAAATGAATATAGAAGATTTACCTCAAAATCTTATTGAAGACACAACATAAAGATTATACTAAGAAACACGTCAATGAAAGCTACAAAACATCACGCAGCTTTGAATATCAAAGAACGAATTGCCTGAAATACGCGTCTTATCCCATGGATTTTTCTTCCATTTACAATCTCCATTACGGCTCAGACCAAACAAAGATGGGTGAATTAAAGGAACATTGTGAAAACGGAACGAATATTACTTTTGTTAAAAGCTAAACGAAAAATATTATTCCAAGTTAAATTGAATCGACGACGGTTTTGTGGGAGAAAACTTTTTCTTTCCACGTCGCCATTTCTGGTGTGTTATTTTTTCTAATAATAAATCAATTAGGAGCATTATTTAGTTTCTTAAGCTTCCGCCTTTTAGTATGGTTTCAAAAGATATTGTTTTGAAGTGAAAACTTCTTTAGGTGCGTTATGCATTTTTTGAGATGGGAAAAACCGTTGAATTCACGCCACTGTTACCGTAACCGACACCGCTTCGGATGCGTTCGGCTGTCCTTGGGATGTACTCGGTTTTAATGTATTTCCGATATGTTAGTGAGTGATGACCAAGTATTCTGCTTGTGTTTTGCGACGATAAAAAAAATACACACGTAATTGTTCAAGTTTTCACTTCTGTCGGCACTCCCGGAGTGTTTTTTTTTTGTTCATCATAAATTTAATTGTTCGGAATTTATGGAGCACTCTGGTCGGTGTGTTACCTAATTTCATGGTGCTTTCGGTCACAGCGCGGTCGTTAAACGACCGTATGTAATCTATGACGGACGGACAATGGTATATCTGTCATTGATGTGAGGTTCTACAGAAGATCTTAAAGCACTTAAGAGCAGATGTACTGCATAATATCATGCCTTGTTTCAGTATTTTACAAGGAGCGACTGCCTATCTGACCTCCACAACCCAGTTACCGGGTAATACTATATGCCTTGGTAAGACTGGTTGTCAGACTTTGGGGCTTCTGACGACCCGTTACGACTGTCATAATACATGAATGACAGCCGGGACCATCGGCTTAACGTGTTTTCCGAAGCACTGAGGGGTCTTGGTATGTAGGTAAATGAAATGATCACAGCTATCCACGGGCCAACCATGGCAAGCGTAGCTTAACCTGATCGATCGACCCGTGCGGCTGTTATCCCCAAGTTGCTAGCCCTACTTGCTTCTCGTTAATCGCTGGCAGTAGGACAGGTGCCTTAGTGACGCAATTACTCCGCTAGTCTCTCAAGTTTTGAATCAAAACTGCACATCAGACCAAACGCTTTGTGAGCTTACTGGGTTTGTTAAATGCCATATTCCATTATAAAATAAACCTAGTAGGTACCCAATCGAATCATAAAACGTACCTTATTTATTGCTAAATAAAACTAGAATCAGCCACAGAAGTCTATAAAATCAGTCTTAAAATCAATGTTATGGCTAAAACAATCACGTTTCGTTCTAGTTGTTCTAACAAACCATAAAAATACTGCAATTCTGCGTTTATAGTGGCAAGGAGAAGAGTGATATTTACCGATCTTAACAAAAGCTTATTACACAGTAATTTATAAGATTAATAGCTTCTGCCTGCGACTTCGTTCGAGTGGAAGTCGTAAGGTACACAATATACTAAAATAATAGCCAGTTTTCCTCCGACCCACCACGTCGCGTGTCATCCCACTGCCCACCCCCCCTATTGCATTGTTTTTGCTGTGTTCTTTCTGATTTTTTTCTTTTTGCTAGATTCCTAAGGGTCGTAACATGATGTTTAATAGCCCTCAAGACTTGAGCTATCAAATGCTAAAAGATATTTTCAAATCTGATGGTAGTTCCATAGAGTAGCGCATTATAACAAAGTCTTCAGAATTATTATTTTATTTTATTTGTTAGGGACAAAAAACAGTTACATGCCAAGCTTAACTAGGGATTCTTAAAATAGCACAAAACTTAGAAATACATTTATACACAGTCTATACCATATTTATATTATTATACATGTAACCCACAACATTGTCCACGGATTCACAAAAAAAAAGGTTAAAAGAAAACAGAGAAAATAGTGTGCATCGTAAAAGCCTAATAAAAAGGAGGGAAAAAAATACTTATGAATTTATTATATTAGTATAGACTTTAATATGGGTAAGTTCTTACTATAGAGGTATGAGGAACAGGGTGTAAAGTTCACTCATACTCAATAGAAAAGGGAGGATCCTCCGACCAGACGGGTGTTGTGTCTGGCGGCCAACTGCCCGATGATTCATGTCGGGCCGTTGTATCTATGCTATTTGCGCGGTAAACTCTGCTTGCGAGATGCAGGATTTTGCGTGACGTCAGTATGACGCGTGATTCGCATGTGGCGTTGTAGATACCGCTACATTACAAAGCAAACCACCCTTTTAAGGTCATCAGTCCTTCTAGCCGGAGGCGTCCTACACTATTCTTGCCGATACGCGGTCTCTACTCCAGAACTCATGCTCTGCTCCACCGGCCATCGGCCCTTCGACATCATGGCCAGCCCACTGCCACTTCAGCTTGCTTACTCAGCAAGCTATGTCGGTAACTCTGGTTCTTTCCTCTGTTGAAGGTCTTTGTAGAAATACGAAACGTTTTAAAAGCGATTGCCACTTATCTACCTATCCCCTCAGATATATGTAGGTATGGTTAGGTTATATACTAAAATAATGTTAACGTTTACCAATAACTGAATCTATCTTTTATAGGTCTTTTAGGGCTTAATGCATTTAAGATGAACACAATAAAGTCTGCGGCAAACGTAGAAAGAAAATGATTGATCGAAGTTTTATTTTATTTTAGAAATATTATTCATCATTCTGTCAGAATGTGATATGACCAACGCTTTGTATTTCATTCAGAAATCGATCATCTATTGTTCGTTTAAGTTATTTAAGGTAACATACATTTCTAATATTAAAAGAGGGGCTTGTGGCTAAGTAATAACAGCCGCATGGGTCGTTCGATCAGGTTAAGCTACGCTTGCCGCGGTTGGTCCGTGGATGAGTGACCATCTTTACATAACAAAACCTTTCCGTGCCTCGGCAAGCACGTTACGTTGCTTTTTTTTCTCGACTTTTCATTATGGACGCTTTTAACGTTCTGCATCGTGCTCACATGCATAATTTTAAACATGAATGATGTAACCAAGACTTTGTAAATAGATTATTTTGATTTACAAGAGTGTCCATGGAGTTTCTTGCCCGTTCTTCTCCATAGGTACCTAAGCTTTTGAATGGGCAATTAGCTACATCTTTTTGACTGACCGACCCCTTGACAATTCAAAAGTGCCTGTAATTGATTTAAGTAATTAAAATAAATGCTTAGAGTTTGAGTTACACTGGAAGCCGATTCCAACATAGTTGGGAAAAGGCTAGGCAGATGATGATTTATTATAATATATATTTTTATTGTTAATTTTGTACTTTGTGTTTCACGAACTGTGTCCAATTAAACTTTATTCTTTATTTCTTTTTGAATAAACTCAAAATTTCTCTTCAAAATAAAACAGTTATTGCACGCTGTCCCGAAGGGTTACGCAGAGGTAAGCATATTTTCTAGTCTAGTAATACAATTTAATTTAACTTTACACATTTCCCGTACTTAAGAGCACTTTTTCATGTGACCGCACAATGCTGTGAAAGTGGTAAATAGCTACAATGTTAATTAGTATAACTGCTTCAAACACCATGTAAGAGGGACAATTATGTGGGTGTTCAAAATTTGTAATGGTGCATAAAAAGAGGGTAAAATAGCTAACATTCATGGTGTTTTGTGGTCAGTTTAAACAAAACCATTATTTCTGTTGTATTTTGAGCACATTTATGCAGCCAATTGTGGTAAACTAGAAAACAAAATTAAAGTACGTTCGGTGGAATTAGAAAGAAACGTATTTTTCTGCAGGGAATACGAATTTCAATTTGTTCTAAAAGTTCCTAAAGAAATAAACACAAAATATCAAATCTATCTTCAAATATGCGAATACAGACTTTGTACGTCCTGTTACAAAGTACAGAGCATAATTATCAAATCATAAGCCATACAACAAAATTATTCATGTGGCCAAAAGATGTACATAATCATGACAACATACTCGTAGATATCCGACAAGAATCACACACTGAATAATTTCAAGTAAATTAACAAGCACAATAATATGTTCCCACTGCTGGGATACAGGCCTCCTCTTAGTGAGAAGGAGTGGGCCGTAATCCATCATTCGAGCCCAGTACGGGTTGGTGAATGTCACATGTCTTCGAATTTTTAGTTCTAGGATATGCCAGTTTCCTTACGACGTTTTTCTTCACCGTTTTGAAAGCAGTTGTGAAGAACTAATTTACACTAAATAAAGCGCCTGTCTGGGTTCGAACCTACTACCTATAACTCGTGATTCACGGCCGTTACCAGTGGGCCACCACTACTCCTTATTGTAGCAGCAAATTAACAAGACAACATTGAAATTATACACCAATTACAGAATAGAAGTTCATAGGACATCATCATCTGCCTAGCCTTTTCCCAACTATGTTGGGGTCGGCTTCTAGTCTAACCGGATGCAGCTGAGTACCAGTATTTTACATGGAGCGACTGCCTATCTGACCTCCACAACCCAGTTACTGGGTAATACGAAACTTCTTGGTAAGACTGGTTGTCAGACTTTCGGACTTCTGACGAAAAGAAAGAAAGAAAATACGTTTATTTGCGGTGAACATGACGCAAAAATACACATGACACAAAGTAAAAAAAAATAAAAAGAAGATAAGGGTAACATGCGTCACATCCACGCAAAACCCCCCCCCCAAAACGACCCGCAAAACGACCCGTAACAACTGTCAAAGATCCACGAATAACAGCCGGGACCAATGGCTTAACGTGCTTTCCGAGGCACGGAGAGGTCTTGGTATGTGAAAATGGTCACCCATCCGCGGAACAATCGCGGCAAGCGTAGCTTAACCTGATCGATCGAACCGTGCGGCTGTTATTACTTAGCCACAAGCCCTACTTCATATACCCAGATAAAATCGCAAAGATCCTATAAACATTGCTAAGTAGTGGCAAAGGTCTGGTTACAATACATACATAATATATTGATATTTAAACAAAGAAATGTAATAAAGAAAACATGTTTATTTGCGGTAAACATGACGCAGCGTAAGAATGCAAACACAAAAGAACAAGTTGGGGGAACATCTGTCATCTTTCAGCATCGTTTATAAATAGAGGCGCTTATGTGTAAAACCACCACCGTGTGCCTTAGGCATCTTTTGGGCACGCTTGTTCCATCATAGACCTAATCCATCGCTTTCCATCAGGCGTGATAGAGGTTAAGAGCGGGCCCATTCAGCAATAAAAAAAATAAAAAAGAACTCCAAGGTGGTCTTCCTATGCACCTAGATCAGAAGGTTGCGTGTTCATTTCACGTCGGGGTCACCAGTATAGATGCATGAGGAACAGGGTGTTAAGTTCACTCATACTCTATAGAAAAGGGAGGATCCTCCGACTAGACGGGTGTTATGTCTTGCGGGTAACAGTCCGATGATTCATGTCGGGCCGTTGTATCTATGCTAGTTGCGCGGTAAACTCTGCTTGCGAGATGCAGGATTTCGTGGCGTCAGTATGACGCGTTGTTCGCATGTGGCGTTGTAGATACCGCTACAAGTTCATCTAATTCAATTTAGCCGTATATGCGTGATTGAGTAACAAATCTGTGTATTGTATAATAATGATAGTAAGGAGTTAGGAAGTGAGAATCATTTTAAAATTTGGTTGCCAAGGTTGCCTGGAAGAGATCGCAGAAAGCGATGAGGCCGTCAATCGTATGTTTTGTAGTGATAATACGTATTTTCGCCACTTAGTTTATATTGGCGATGTTATAATAACTTCCTGTCACTGATATTTTCACAGCAAGTAGTGTTATATGAATTTGTGCGGGGTAAGTATAATTTAAGTAAAAAATAAAAATACAAAAAAAAAACAACCGACTTCTAAATAAGACACTATAAAGTGAAAAATATCTTTAATTTCGGAAGTCGGTGGCTAACAACGAATATGTGAACATGTGAACCCAGCGACACCATCTTCCGAAATTAAAGTAATTGTTTTTCACTTTTTAGTGTCCTATTTGGAATGTATTTTTTTTTTGTAAAGGAGGTATTTTTGTAATGTATTCTCTGGCAAACAATAAAGAACATATAAATAAATAAATAAAACTTATTAAAATACAGAATTATGAACAATTTCAATCATTATCGTATTGTTCCATTGTAGCTTAATCGTAATAAAGAAGATAAGCAATGATTCGGCCTATCAAAACGATTAATGGATTACAGTAAAATTGAGTGTGATTGTTAATTATTTGCGAACGGGATTGACAAATTGAGCGCGTCCGACTTTACTTAAACAGCTGTTGTTATGATTATTATTTTATTGCAGAAAAACAAAGCTTAAAATACCAATTGGTACAACTTGGCGGATAATAATCTTGAGTAACAAAATTTCCTGAGCCTGAGAAAGAAAATTTCAGTCTACAACACTTAGAAATAAAGGCCCAACAATTATTTCCACCCCATTTCAACTTACAAACAAAACAAGCCTTCAATTTCACACATTTGATTCTGTCCTAAGCAAAGATTTAAATCGTTCGATTGACCTACC
Source organism: Hydraecia micacea (assembly GCA_914767645.1). Taxonomy (NCBI): domain Eukaryota; kingdom Metazoa; phylum Arthropoda; class Insecta; order Lepidoptera; family Noctuidae; genus Hydraecia; species Hydraecia micacea. The sequence continues at coordinate 5,860,526 of OU611785.1, forward strand.
GCGTCATATTCCCGTTTGAGCACCTATTTTTAGAGCACCTATTCCAAATTATATATTTTTTTTCTTCCATTGATCCCTTCTCTCCCTAGGTGCTCAAACGGGAATATTCCAAAAGATGGCCGCATTTCTGTTTTGCTTTGACATCTCTGTCTTACACAATATTGCAGTCAAGTCACGGACTTGACTGGAAATGTCTACTATAACGCGCGACGTAAGTACGGTGGGGACAAATCTAGTGATTCAAATCTTTGGTTGAAAGAAATAAGTGTAAAAAATACAATATCGCAAATAAGCAATTCCTATTCGGTTCACAGTGGTCATGTACCCGATATTACTTTTCCAGCTATTATTATAAGTGAGCCGCTATTTTAGTTCTTAGGCTGTGCGCAGATTTGATTCCAGACTGATAGACTATAGCTTTATGAAAACTAAGATGGCGTTAACACTCGCTAAAACTATCTTGGAACATTGCAAAACGGTTCTGACTCTGATAGATGAAAATTGTTTTGTGTGTAGTGTGTGCACTGTCTTAGATCGAGCCGAAATAGTTTTGTGTTTTTGTTTTTTTGTTGGGACTGTTCAACACCATTCTTTTCATAGAGTTATTGTTGGACTAAAGACAGTCATGACTAAGTCTGCGCACGGCCTTACTAAAAAGAAACACATCCCATCAGACCCAGAAACATCGAAATGAGCATTATTTTTCTAGTGCCGAACAAAAATATTTAGATCAAAGACTACTCCATTCCATTTGCTATTTCAAACGGAGCAAAAACTTTTTACAATCTGCAATTATAATGTTCATTCGGAGAAAATTTCCCAATGGTTGACCTTAGAATGCTAGTTCGATTACAAAACTAGTTTCCACGCTTTAAAAGTCAGTAAAAGTGTAGCCGAGTTAAAAGATTATGGACTCTTTAGATTTTCTAAAAGTGACTTGGTTAATGTATTTTTCTTAAGAACAGCGTTAAGATTTACTTTACGATTAAAACTGTTTAGCAAATGCAATGCAAAATACTATTATAGCGCGAACCTATTTCGAACCGCTCCTGCTACAACCCACTCGTCGAATAAGGGCGCAGCTTCTAGAATATTCTAGAAGTCGTGTGAGAAACAGACGACGCGCACGTGAGAAACAAGACGACGCGCACGTGAGAAACAAGACGACGCGCACGTGAGAAACAAGACGACGCGCACGTGAGAAACAGACGCGCACCTTTCTTTTAGACATTAGCCGCCTGACGTACGTCAACAGAGCTGTGGTTTCTCTGTTATACAATTTACGAAACTATCTTCGCCCCGAACCCTATTGTTTTCATAATATATTTATCTTACTGGAAATAAAGCACTCACAGTACATATGCACATATATGTGTGTATGTTCAACTATTTATTTTGTAATAAATAGTAGATTGCATTGCATAGAAAAGTCAGAAGCTAAATATTTTTCTATTGTTTAAATCATATTAATTCAGCGTCATCTGATGGCAATAGGCTCGCCCATAATATTACAAGGAACTTAAAAATAACTGGCGAAATGTAGGTGCACTATAGGTACACCTCAGCCAAACCTTTCGGAGATTACAGGCGTGATGTTATGTTATTAATATCGCTTCTGATTTTCTATTTACGTTTTCGTAATTTTGATAAATCCCGGTCCAATAATCCGGTCTCGGCTGTCATTCGTGGATCTTTGACAGTCGTTACGGGTAGTCACAAGCCCGAAAGTCTGACAACCAGACTTACCAAGGGGTATCGTATTACCCAGTAACTGGGTTGTGGAGGTCAGATAGGCAGCCGCTCCATGCAAAATACTGGTATTTAGCTGCATCCGGTTAGACTGGAAGCCGACCCCAACATAGTAGGGAAAAGGCTAGGCAGATTATAATTTTCATAAAATAAATAGCGTCATTATTTTTTTTCAGACCGAAAGATACTACTACGATACTATTAACTACACTACTACTACTACTACTAGATACTATTTCACCCACTACCTACAATCTTTTCCAAGTCACTTCAAAGAATTGATTCGATACTGTGTAGTTTCTGGAGGAAACAAGTACAAAGACCTTTGTGAAAATACAATCCCTAGTTTTTGCTTTGTCACTAAATATCTAGGTAAGTGTGTCGCTCTGACCTATCTTATACAAGGTGTTTCATAGAAGATCCGACACAATTCTCTTGGAGGTAGGAAGTGTCATATTTTATTAGTTTTCACCCATAACACCAGTCAAGTGCCATGGTAGGTAATTGAGATAGTAATAATGTTATTTTTTAATCACCCGAAATTTTAAAATCTAACTTTTTTGTTTGTGGTTGTAATAGAGCGCAATAGTTTTTGGTGTTATCTGCAATGTACATTTATGTACAGACGCCAGCACATCAAGCTACTATAATCTGTCAGATTTCTTTAATAGATTTTCAACATTATCTCTAAAGTATTAGGTTCAAGGTCGATTGGGAAAATTTGACAGTTTCGGGTATCTTGATGTGCTGGTGTCTGTACAATTGGTTCTAGAAAATTGCATGGGTGCTTCCGAATTCGTAAAATTGTGTTATGGATCGAAAAATTTCAAATTAAACATTAAAACAATTTTGTGCCAGCAAATGACATCCCCAATCCCTCAAAAAATTTTGTCGGTCCTTCTATCAAACATCCTTTATACTACACATGATCGGATCATGTATGTCGGTAGGTACCTAACGTTACTAATTGATCTGAGTATCACGTAGAGCGAGGAATACAAGACAATAGGATTTATACCTAGTTATGCCTATTCGTAATATGCCATTTCACACCTTATGGGAGTCATCTGTCATACATGCGTTACGACGGCTGCGAACTACTTATTATTGGAATCATTTCTACATTCCTGACGACATGCCACAGTCCCTTTGCTATTTAAAGGACAAAATGCAGGTGGTCCTATTAAAAAAACTGGTCAAGTGCGTGTCGTACCACGCGCAGTGAACGGTTCCGTAGATGGGATTAATATTTACGCATGCACAGCATTGATGTTATGGAACGCAAAACTGTCTAATAATTACCCCTTTGGCGAAAAATTAATTACCCAAGTTCTTGAAAGTAGTTTTGATGCTGTGCTACGATATTCCCCTCTGGCCCAATTATAACAAAAGCATTCCTTCAGCATTCCCCTTTTAACTTTACACTTCGTTACAATCACGTGCTTTGAGTTGACTTAAGACGGGTGCTTGAGCACGCGCGGTCACTCGCCAATGGCCTCTCGCTGTTAGAACTCTTGTATTGAACTTTCTGCTGTATTTGCGAATCATAGTTTAGCTTTTGTTACGTAGATGTGACTATGTGACCCTGGTTTGGAAAGAGTTCGGTTTTGTTAGAGATTTTATTAGTCAGCGAATGGCTATGAATTTCAGCGGATTTTTATGTGATATCAAGCATTAAAGTTCTAAGTCAATGTCGTATGATTGGAAACGTATTTAAGGCTTTCGAGAAGGCGTCTTTTAGATATTGGGTAGGTACAGCACTTTGTGCCATTAAATATATTTTAATTATTTTCGTAATTTTTATCTTCCTGTTTCAGTAGCATGTAAAGCCGTAGTGCTTTTATAGTCCTCTAGACCGTATTCCGGCCATGGCAGTCAATTTCAGCGGAGACTAGCCATCTATGCGGAGAAATTATAGAGCATAAGTGCGTGCGCAGACACAGGTGCACTCTCTATTCCCTCACTCTCATAGTCCGATGGGACGGCAATCCGACAAGACAGGAGAGAGACCAGGCGCAGAACCAACGGCTTAACGGGCTTTCACAATCTCTCTCTCTCGTCGTCGGAGTGGACGGCAATTCGGCACGATCGGAGATAGATCAGGCGCAGGACCAACGGCTTAACATACTCACCGAGGTACAGGTACTTTCGGGGTATGACACCCTAAGACATTTCCAATGGAAAAACCCTATAACATTTTACCCGACCTGGCAATCGAATCCAGGACCCCACGCTCAGCAGTTGCTCTTGGGACCATGAGACCCGGCAGTTCGTGTGGTGCTATTTTGAAACCCAAGAATAATCTTGTCCTACCAGCAACATCATCCACTAAAGCTAAACCCTACGAAAATAATGTCGAAAGCTCAAATAAACATAAGTAACATGTCACGTAGAAAACAAATTAGATTGATCATCTGTTACAGGCAAGACAGCTGATGTTAGAACACGCCCAGTGAGTCAGCATTACCCGGATATCCGTAGTCCGGAGTCCATTTCCCGTTATTACCTTTGTATAATGTGATCGAAGATGGCTGCATTATTCCATGCATAGCCATGTAGATATGTACAGTCAACAAAAGAGATAAGTATGCAGGATTGTCGCATATAGTTCAAGCTTAATAAGAAACCAATGGATGTTCTCGAATAAAATTTTGTTTTATTAATAGAAAACAAACAGCTCATTTATCAAATTAAATTTCAGTCGACAACATCCATCGGTAGGTATATTAATAAACTTCAACTAAGATCCTGCATTCTTATCTCTTTTGTTGACTGTACCTACAGGAGGTACGTGCCAGTCCAGGGTTACAGGAATGAGATATTATTTTTAATGATTTTCGATGTTTTTTAGTCGAGTCTTCACGTGAGAAAATGGTTGGCTTGCGGGGTGATTGCGTAACACACTATCAGTAGCAATGGCTTTCATTTTGACAGTTCAACAACATTCATGGCGTTATTTACGTTGTCGAGCAGACAAATTATTCGAAGATATAAAGCATTAGATTAGCAATATCCTTCAAAATGATTCAGATTGAGATTGATAGTGTGTTACGCAATTAGGGTGCTGCACTCCTACCCTATAACAAACTGTATTTAGATGATTCGCCGTATCCAGGTTAGCCCGCGAAATTCATTTTTTTTACGTTTATTGCAATTTGCTTGTCAGTATTAAGTTGTAACTTGATTTAAATATTATTCGCGACCGTAACAAATATGTATTAATACAACTATAATCATCAAAGTCATCAACACAACTCTCTAAGACTAAGTAATCCTACTGAATGACTATTTCATGAACTCTTGACATTTTAGGATTATACTAATTTAACAAGTTGTGTTACTGATTGTAATTATTATAATTCTGTAAATACATATTAGTTACGGTCGCGAATCATATTTTAATCAACGTAAAACTTAATACTGACCAGCAAATTGCAAAAAACGTAAGAAAATTAGAATCTCGTGGGCTACCTTAGCACTTCCCCCTTAAAGGATAATATACACAGATAAAGACAGGACGCTAGACCATTGCTTATTCCTTTCATGGTAGTTCATACAAATAGCATGCGCATGATATGCATAATCAACACAAATGCAGATGGGGCACAGACGTCTATGATGTCGGACGACTGCCATAGACCTATGGAGGCATCGACAATATTAATATGTACAGCCACCAAAGGAGATAAGTAACCATGGTCGTTGGATACCTTAGTTGAAGTTTAGTAAGAAACCCAAGGATGTTTTTGAATAAAATTTAACTTGATATATGAACTGTTTGTTTTCTATTAATTAAAAACATCCATCGGTTTCTTACTAAACTTAAACTATATCCGACGGCTACTTATCTCCTTTGGTGACTGTACAGTCACGAGCAGTAATATGTATATGTCGCAGCCAACTGGTTAAATTCGCCGTTTAGTTAACCGCCTAGCCTTTTAACTAAACGGTACAGCAGTAATTCATCCTTTTGATAGAGTCTTATTTTGTAAATGTGAGGACTTTGTAAGCCTAGTAGACTTTAGATCTGTAGACCATTTTTTATTTTATCAAGTACCTGGTACTTGTTGACAGGCCTACGCTGCTGTCCTCACATACCTACTGTAATTTGAAAACATTGGCTTCTGACGTTTCATAAGTGCCCATGTCGGTTTATGTGAAATAAAATATTTTGATATTGATTTCATTTCAAATATCTAACAGAAGTAAGCTAGGTAATTATTATGTATTTTTATCGAGAAATATCCGTAAAAATATCATCACTGGGTTTTTTAAAATCTTCCGAAACATATTTCCACAAAAATGTCACCGAAAAAACCATTCACAAAATTAAATGAATAAATCCCGTAACCAATGAACAAATATAGCGGGAAACGCAGCGGAACGAGTAACTGGGGTAGGTACAGACGCCAGCACATCAAGCTACTCGAAAGTGTAAAATTTTCCCAATCAACTTTGAACCTTATATCTTGGCGATAAAGTTGAAAATCTATTAAATAAATTTGACAGATCGTAGTAGCTTGATGTGCTGGCGTCTGTACACAAAATTTTTATGTGACGAAACAATCGTGACCGAGTTTATGGTAGCACGACGTTGGCCCGCTCCGTTCACGTCACTTTTGGGATTTGGAAAAAGATGTTTGCAGTCTCTGTGTTATGAAGTAGGTTATATTTCGTGTCTGAGATTGAAAATATAGGTTCACATTTTTGTTGGTGATGTTCGATAGTGTTGGATTTATTTTTGTATTCAAAGACATCGGCGGTGGAACTGTTTTTACTTTTACGAGATAAAACTTGCATAACGTTCGATTCACTAAGTTCACACGTTATACATTGGTTTTATAGTAGAATACATTACAATCCTGTGTATATTCTTTGTATTTATCAATACAATGTTATCTCTTAGGGTCTATGGGGAGCCCTTTGCCCAGCAGTGGGAAAATACTGGTTAGTAAAAATAAAACAAAATCCCAAAAACTTCCATCAATTAATTATTTTCCCACTTTGAAAAACGGAATCTCTCGGTGTAATTGATACATTGAACAAAGTCTCAATGCAATCCTTTATTAATTATATTACTTTATGTCTATTGTCCAAGAATAACATTAAATGCCTAAATTTCGCATTCCGTCGCCTGCCCGCGATATTACTACGTTTTCGCTTAGCGTTCTTTCTGACTTTTTCTCTTTTAGCTCAGCTCCTAAGGGCTTTAGCGAGATATTTAACAATCTATAGCCTCAAAAATTGGGCTATCAAATGCAAAAATATTTTTCCAAATACGTCTGATAGTTCCAGAGATTAGCACATTCAAAATAATAAACAAAAAAACTCTTCAGCGTTTTGTACTAACAATTATAACATACTTATATAGATGTTATGTCTTGATGATTAATACCTAGTTCACTAGCAGACACTAGAAAAATGCGCGAGCTTATGAATGTGTATGTATTCACTAGCTAACAGACTATGCTAAAACTCCGATTTGCTTTGCTCGGTACTCTTTCAATCAACCATTCATCATTTTAATATCATTCAAACCACGATCTATACTCGTTTGCAACGGTATTCGATTTCGCCCATTCGAATACGGGAGAAAACAATCGAATGCATTCGAGATACGTAATCGAATTATTTGAGTACGTGTGTGGCTGTTCGGCAGTTTATATTTTATTCGTCGCCTGTCATTGCAGGCTATTTATTTAATGGTAGCGATGTTCGGCTGTTCAGACAAGTTAAATGAACATTAAATAACTTTAAGCCTGTGTGCAGACATGAGTCTTAACTCAAGTCTTAGACAGACTATCTGCAACCTAATTACGTAACACGCTACCAATCACAATCTAAATTATTTTGAAGGATATTGCTAATCCATTGCTTCATATGTTTGAAAAAATTATCTTCTCACAACGTAAATAACGCAATGATTGTTGTTGAACTGTGAACAGGTAAGGCTATTTCAATTCTGGTGTTAGCAATATCTTAAGGTGAAAGCGGCAGACCGCGAATTTTTTTTTAAGGTTTTTTACAATTTAAAGGTTGTATGTTGATCTAAATATGATTCGCGGCCGTAGGAAATAATTATTTATAGAATCACTAGCTTCTGCCCGCGACTTCGTCCGCGTGAAATTTTACCCTCCCCCATTTACCCTCTTAGGGGTAGCATTTCGCAAAACCCTTTCTTAGTGGATACCTACTCATCACAAATAATACACCCTCCAAATTTCACCAGCGGCTTAGACTGTGCGTTGATATATCAGTCAGTCAGGACTTTGAATTTTATATACAGAGGTATGAGGAACAATGAGTAAAGTTCACTCATACTCTATGTATAGAAAAGGGAGGAACCACCGACCAGACGGGTGTTGTGTCTGGCGGGCAACTGGCCGATGATTCATCTCGGGCCGTTGTATCTATGCTAGTTGCGCAGTAAACTCTGCTTGCGAGATGCAGAATTTTGCGTGACGTCAGTATGACGCATTGTTCGCATGTGGCGTTGTAGATACCGCTACAGCCTTATTGAATGACTATTTCTTGAAATCATGAAATTGAGGCGAATTCTAACATAATGAGTTGTAGGTATTACTGATTATTATGATTATGTAAAGCTGTATTTGTTACGATCGCGAATCATATTTTCTGTCACTAACCTGCAAATTGCAAAAAACGTAAGATAACGGGCTACCTTATCGCATCTCCCTTAAACATAAGTTTTAACCAAGCAAAATAATCAAACCGATTAAAACAAGAAACACTGCAACCTTAATCGATTAAGTTTCAAAGCACGAATACTATTCGATTACACAGGATCACAAAACTTGTCGTTTCTGAAAACAACAGCCTATGTAATTTAATACACCTTCGACATCCAGTAAATTCTTTAAGGTACTAGCTATCAATATACCATTATGGATTCAGAACCGAAACATCAATCAAATCACTTCTAATGGCGGCTCGCAACGGGTGTCATGGCTTCACGTAACGTATGGAAATGTGAGATGGAGGTGGAACGACTAATCTATCGATTAACGAAGTTAGTATAGCTATTGCGAATACTCGGATATCATGATTCGATTAATAGCGCCAAGATTGCTTATTCATTTGTTCAGTCAGGGAAACCGATTAAAAATAAAACTGATCTTTAATAATTATGCAGAACTTCAACATTTTGATGGGTTTTATCTTTAACTAGCTGCGCCTCGCAGTTTCACCCGCATAAGGTTCGATCCCGTGGAAATATCGGGATAAAAAGTAGCCTATATGTTAATCCAGGGTGTCAACTACCTCCATACAAAATTTTATCAAAATTAGTCCAACCGTTTGAGCGTGAAGAAGTAACAAACATATAAACACACATATACTCACAAACTTTCGCTTTTATAATAGTGTGATAATATGCGGCCTATAAAAATGTCTTTATTATTGTTCGTCGAGTCGTTGAGCTCCTTAAGTTCTGAGTTAGCCACACAATTCCCGACAAATGCTTGCACTGACTGGACGGGTCCACTCAAATCTGTGTGGTATGTACTTTCCTTAAAATACCATTTCAGACACCAGTCTACATCGTCTTCACACGATCTGACCAAGACTTTGTCTGCACTTTAAAAGAGACCGTGACCTCTGAGTTTATTTCGCTCTTTCTTCTCAGAGTATTCGGATAGAAAACACTGAACTCATCTAGTTTAAAACCATAATTTATTTTTAATGTGTAAAAGTGTTTATACAAACCTACTTACAGAAATAAAGTAATTTATCAATAAGCCCGTATAATCAAATCAAATCTTGGGAGCAGTGGTGGCCAAGTGGTAATGGCCGAGACTTACCGAGTTGTAGGTCGTAGGTTCGAACCCAGACAGGCGCTTTACTTTGTGTAAATTATTTCATTACCACAGCTTTCAAAATGGTGAAGGAAAACATCGTGAGGAAACCGGCATGTCCTAGAACCAAAATTTTGAAGACGTGAGACATCAGTCTGCCGACCCGCACTGGGCCCGCATGCGGCCCACTCCCCTCTCACAGAGAGGAGGCCCGTGTCCCAGCAGTGAGAACATTATAGGCTGATTATGTATTATTTTAATTTGTCAGTTTGTATCAGGGGTATGAATTAAAATAAACATAGTTTGTCAATGTCAATATCTACAACAATAATTTCTTAACAATAATATCCCTGACTTCACAATAAATGAGCTTTGCAGAACATTTGATTCATCAGAAAGTTCGCTAATATTCATCCCGCCAAGTATTAAGTTCGTCGCAACGCATTTAGTAATATGATTGTAACTGGGTCAACAAGGTTGCCAAGTTGAAGTAAGTTACATAGAATTAATTGATTTCATATTCAAATTTTCGTTAATTTTATTCATAAAAGTTTGGAACCGAATTTGAAAAGAAATATAATAACTATTGTTATTATATTTATTTTCAAATTATCTATACAAAGAACTTCATTAGATCTCATAAAATATTTTGATTTAAAATTATGCAGTAAGTCGGTACGTTACGAATACGAACCTTTTTTTTTTTTCAATAATAAAATTAATATTGGTTGTTAAGTTAGGCTTAAACTTAATCAAGTTAATTTTTAAAGGCGCATTTTGAGTGTTTTTTTTTGTTATACCGTAACAAGTAATTGAAATCATTTTTGAATTGATGATGAACGTACAACCTGATGACACTGACCTCCAAATTGCAAAAAACATAAGAAAATTTTTATTTTTGCGGGCTGCCCTTAAGAGGAAATGCGGTCGTAGAGACTTTTGAAAAAGCCTAAATCAAAAGTCATAATTCGAGGTTTGGCTCTCGCCTATTTTCTCCTCCAATATTGGACTAATTTAGGTAAAAGTTATTTCAGCTGAATAAGAAGGATATATACTGTGTCCGTATGTTTTTCTTTTTTCGTTAATAGTTGTCACATTTGTACACTAGGTCTCTGTTGAGAGCGGTTTAAATCGGCATTTTTGAGGGTTCCTGTGTTTATAAAAATAATGTATCATCAAAAAGGAAAACATACAAGTGTTATTCTGTAAATAATCATTGCTTTATGGTCATTTACCAGAAAGAAAACAGGCGAGAGCGTTTCTATGGAGAAACGACCACCCGCATTTACTCCTAGTGTGCTTGTTTAGATACTAGCCAAGCCGAATGTACTTCGGAAAAAGCTAACTAGATGATGATGATTTAGTTACCAGCTTTGAGATTAGCCATGTTTTACCGATACGGTGTGTTCTCTAAGCTCCTTCACATTCAAAACATTTCGAGAGCCTTGTGATGCAATATAAATTCACAAACTTATTCTGTCAGCAAGAAAACGGATTGATCCAATTACCTTTGAACTAAAATATAACCTCTAAAGTATCTAACGAACAATTTATAAATTCAATTCGAAATGCAACTCTTAAAAATTCTTCTACCATTTTCAATTGCGAACTACAAAAGCAGTTCTGTTGAGCAGTCAACAAGGGTCATTATTCAGCAAATTGCACCAGACCTCGTTACGGTAAAGAGCCTTTACAATTTTTAAACTCTGTAATTCATGCACCATTTTCAGCATAACTGTGTGAAGTGTTTTCTAGATTAGATCGGACTGAGAGTTTTTGTAGGGAAGAAAAGGATTTTATTCTTGGCGTAGGTAGTGCTGTGAGATTTTTAATTTTAATAGAGACTGCGACCATTTTGCGACTGGGACTGCGTTTGTACTGCGACCATTTTGATTGTTTAGATAAGTACATTTCGGGGGAAAATGTCGGTCAGGTATTTAATTTTGGCTTTCATCAATGAAACTGAACGCGATCAGCTGACATATAAAACGCGTTCAAGAGCTGTCAGTGTCATCATTGGTATATTATTATTATTATGATTTTATTATTATATATATTGACACTTGAGAGCTTTCGAAAGTGCTTTAGATGTGCTGATCCTGTTCAGTTTCATAGGTGAAGTTTGCCCTTAGGTAGCGATCACTTTTCTAGTCAATCTATTAAGTAGTCAAGGAAATAAAAATATGTGTAGCTCTTTACTCAAAATACCTTATCAGACACTAATCTACATGGTCCTGGCCAAGATTACGTCTGGACTTTACGGGATTTATTTATAAACGATGGTTAAAGTTAAGTGCAAAAATATATGGTTAGACAGTTAAACAACGTTTATGAATAAAGAAGTAAAAGTGAAGAATAAAAAAAACATAAGGTTGTATCTCAAGAATACACTAACTGCCGGTTTCTGATTTGAGAATTTGAAGTTGAGAACGTCTTAATCTGTACTTAAGTATAACTTAAACATTTTTTCGTTTCTGAATTAAGTTTTTTTAAACTCTAATCAAGATTTGAGTAATTTAAACTTCATTTACTCAAATTTGACAGACAGTATGCTTAACTCATGCTTAAGGTCTTCTGTTGCGTTTCTGAATTAAGAAAAACGTGTTTGACGATACTCAAAGCATAATCAACGTCAAGATAAGCTGTTGAAAGTTGACACACCAATTTCGGCTACTCAAACTGTAATCAGCAATAGTAACTAGTGATTTTGTAAGTGGTTTTTCTTCAATTCTTCATAATGGAGTGGATGTTTGGGGACCTATTCGAAATTTTAAGCTGGATACTTACATAATATAACTTCACACAAAAGCAATCAAATAAATAATCTACCACCAAGACCTACACAAACTTATTATTACCTACATAATACATTCCATTTAGTTACTTTCGAAATCACAAAAATAATTGAATCTACTAATAAAATAAGCTAGAGTATTATTATGATTAGACGGCCCGGGGGCAAACGCATCAGCAATCGGCCATACAGGCCACGGCAGGGGTTGCGCAGGCTTTGCACAAATCTGAGACCCTCTGTTTCCATGGGCCTCGGAACAAGCCACCAAGCGATTTACACATAGTGGTAGGAGGGGTCCGCATCGGTGTCGAGTCGACGACGAAGTATAGGTCGTCGACTCGACTTCTTCATCGACAAGTCCTAGGGGACTTGTCTTCGACAGCCGGTTGGACTTCGGGCCGCACATTTGGTGACTGGTCCCCAGGTTGATCAGCGTTGCAGCTGCTGTTGCGCGACTGCTACCCAATTTGGGGGGGCCCAACGCCTCCTGCCGGAGACTGTACGTGGGGATTGTGCGGTCCATGGCCCTGTATGGGGCGCCCGTGTGGGCGGATACTCTGACGGCCCGCAACGTTGCAATATTGCGAAGGCCGTAAAGAGCGATGGCTGTTAGGGTGATAAGAGGATACCGTACGATCTCCTACGAGGCAGCAATTCTCCTGAATAAACCGGATCAACGCCCTGGAATCTGGACGCGAAAATCTATGCGATTCTATAACGCTGGCGGTAGGTGGAGCTTGCGCGTGGTCCGGTTCCTCGGGAATTCGAGCCACGAAGGACCGAGCTCTGTCAGATCCTAGTGGCTGAATGGAGGGAGCTTACGATGCTAAATATTATTATAAAAATGTTTTAGCATTGTTTCATCCCTAGGCCCAGTCGTGCATAAGCTATTGTACCCTTTAGTAATGGACTTCCAGGCTTCCTGTTTCTTTTGAATATAGTAAGCCCCTGCTGTCCTTTTGCACTCTATTATACTTTGGTATCTGAAGCAATAATAACCACAAACATCTAAATAACAAATTTGGTGAAACGTAAAACTATATTATTTATTTATCCATTTATTTCATATAAAACACATACAATACAATATTAATTTAACTTAAAAATACTATAAATACATACAACATTATAATTACACTAAAAACTAACTGAACACGAAGTGACTGCGTCGTGTTTCGCTGACTGGTGTCATGTAGCCGGCCACGAAACCGGCGCGGCGGCGGTACAGAACACCCTTCGGCCAGAACTCTTCCTTGAGGAACTTCTCGAGATGATGTGTCGGAACACGCACCACAAACGACTTGAAGTTCGTGTTGTGACGCGACTCCAACTTCTCGGCCCTCAAAGTCCAGTTGGTCTTCACACACACGCATGTACTCCACGATCTCTTCAACCTTCGTGGAGTGGTGCAGTCTGGGCACGTACAGCTGCGTCGTCAGGATTGCTGGACGCAGCAGCATTGTAAACATTATAGGTTTGTTATTATTGAAAGAAGATGTACTTTCTCCTCTAGAGTATAGTTAGGCGATCTCTTTTTCTTATCTTTATCCATTTTAATTGGTGCAATAATTTGGTATTTATGTAAAAATACAGAATTCCAATAAAACTTGTGTTTATTTATTTGCAGTTTGATTGACATTCACGTTTGATTGACATTCACGTCACGATTCGGTTCATACAAAGATGTCAAATATTAAATTGCTAAAATATGCTTTAGAAACTCTAATAACGTAAATTTGTTGAAATTAATACCGTTATTTAAAATTAACTTACTTTTTAAGGCTGTTTTAAATTTACATAAGAATAAAATTATTTAATATTATGAGTTTTTGAAAAGTAACGGTTTTTTAATGTAAATTGGAACGTGTTAGCTTTGATCAGGAATACTTAAGTAAATGATCAGTAGATTATGGTTTAACGAAATTCTATTTTAACTTGTGAAACGCAAAAAACTTAAGCACATACTTATGTATTTGAGAATAATCAGATGAGATTTGCTACTTTTCTCAAATCAGAAACCGGCAATTTGACTAAACAAACTTGAACTCAAGGAGGTTTTCTCAAGGCTAAACAAATAAGTTTGTGTTACGATTTTGAGTGCCATTTGTTGTACAATTTTGTAGAAAACGTTTCACTTAATTGTGTGCTATATGGATGTAGTGGAAGAGAACCCATTTGTCCTTTTTTGGGATAAAGTGTCCTGTGACCTACCTATGTCATTTAATTCATTGTTGCGTTCAAGCGTGTCTTGCTTTGCTAGGTATATCGTTATCAGACGGTCGACGGGTTGTTTTGGTAAGGTTCCTATTATTTTGAAGTACAGACGCCAGCACTTCAAGCTACCCGAAACTGTCAAATTTTCTCAATCAACTTTGAAACTTATGCTTTAGTTGAAAATCTATTAAAGAAATTTGACATATTGTAGTAGCTTGATGTACTGGCGTCTGTACATTAATAGTTACTTTGTATTATTTATTAATTTATTTTAACATTTATGTACACACATATATAAACATACAAGAAAACCAAGACACCAACACAAGATTACCTTTATAATAAAAATCAGATCAACTAAAGGTCATCGCATTTTATCACAATATTCGCTAATAGTGTATTTATGATGTGAAAATGTTTCGAACATATGAAGCAATGGATTAGCAATATGCTTCAAAATGATTGAGATTGTGATTGATAGTGTGTCTGTGTTACAAAACTAGGTGCGGGTCGGGGACTCTGAATCGGGCATACAATGCGATTGAACTTAGAATGGGAATGCCAATGACTTAGAACTGTCAACTGTAACTTGAAAACTACGGATTGCAAAGAAAAAATCTTTTTTACAAAAAAAAAATAACCGACTTCAAAAAAAAAAAAACTACAAAGTGATAAATAACTTTAATTTCGGAAGTCGGTGTCGTTGGTTCTGCATTTTTGTTTTTTGACACCGACTTCCGAAATTAAAGTTATTTATCACTTTGTAGTTTTTTTTTTGAAGTCGGTTATTTTTTTTGTAAAAAAAAATTATTTTTCACTTTTTAGTTGTACCTACTCCACACTAATTCAAATAACACTAGTGCATTGAAGAATTGAAGACACCGAATAGAAGAATCATCAAAAGTCGCATAGAAATGCCGGAGATGCAGTACATTTATGCATATAACTTCGTACATAAGAATAATTACCTAATGTATTATATACTAAAACTTTTCTGAAAGTATGTAGATCACATTAATGAAAAAAATATCAAAATTAGTTCATTCGTTTTTGAGAAAATCGCTGACATACAAACATACATACATACATACAGGTCGAATACAGAACCTCCTTTTTTGAAGTCGGTTAAAAATGGAGGAGGTTTACAATTCAGTTGATTTTTTTTATGTTTGTTTAACTTTCTAAGCTAAGCTAAGTCACTAACTGAACTTCGTTTTTGTTTGGTAGATCCAAACAAAAACGAAGTTCAGTTAGTGACTTAGCTAGTTATGAAAGCAAGAAACCTTCGAAAATAACGACTTTATTTTTAACCGACTTCTCCTCCTTTGTATTCTACCGCCATTCTGATGTTTATATGAAAACTTTAACCGTCTATCGGTAGCTTCATACTTAAAGTTTGCAGTCTCGTTAGCTAAGTGTCTTTGAAGACGGCTTATTTGGACTTTATAAGTCGGCCGGCTATGAAAGCGACGTAATTACGCCTATTACATTTTCTAGTACCTACAGACACTCAGGACTTTTGCCTTTTTCGAGTAACTTAGTTATTTCGCTAGAAATAGCACTCTAACTTTTCAGACATAAATGCTTTAATTTGTTTAAGATTAAATAACAATTTTAGAGAACTACTTGAGAATTTCTATACATAAACAGCAAATAAATAAAAATGGTTTGTACAGAAATTATTTATACAACAAATCTCTATTTACTAACAATCCGAATATCAATTTTATTTATTGGAAAAATTAAACACTAATTATGATAGGTACTTTTAATCATTGAGGGCTTGTGGCTAAGTAATAACAGCCGCACGGGTCGACCGATCAGGTTAAGCTACGCTTGCCGCGGTTGGTCCGTGGATGGTTGACCATCTTTACATACCAAGACTCCTCCGTGCCTCGGAAAGCACGTTAAGCCGTTGGTCCCGACTGTCATTCGTGGATCTTTGACAGTCGTTACGGGTCGTCAGAAGCCCGAAAGTCTGACAACCAGTCTTATCAAGGGGTGTAACTGGGTTGTGGAGGTCAGATAGGTAGTCGCTCCATTCAAAATACTGGTACTTAGCTGCATCCGGTTAGACTGAAATCCGACCCCAACATACTTGGGAAAAGGCTAGGCAGATGATGACCTTTAATCATTGTAAAGCAAGGATCTGCATTTGAATTAGCTGAAGTTTTATGCACACTAATTGCGGTTGACCTGCGGACAATTCACGCCACATATGATCCGCGCTTGCGTAGGATGCATCATAGTGCCTGTTCCATATTGGTTCCAAATTACTTTGTGTCTTACGTCATCTTCTCCTGTAATAGAAGATGACGGGACGAGCTTGCCGCCTAAAGATTGGTCCACACTAGCTCAAGAAAGAGAGAAGTGTAAAAGAGAAGGGGAGGCCTTTGCCCTTCAGTGAGACAACATAGGATCAAATCCTACTAATAATATAAACGCGAAAATTTGTGAGGATGGATGGATGTTTGATACTCTTTCACGCAAAAACTGTTGAACGAATTTGAATAAAATTTGAAACACAGATAGTTTATAACCAGGATTAACACATATGATACTTTTTATTCCAATTTTCCTACGGGATCGACACTTATGCGCGTGAAACCACGGGGCGCAGCTAGTAATAAATAAAACTGCAACACGCGGAGATACTGACGAGCTACTTCGTTTAATTTTACGAAATTTGAATGATCTCTGATGAAAATTGAATGCAAGAATCGTAGTAGGTGGCATTCTATAGTTTATGTCTATCCTTTTGTTGGAAGGCGGCGTGAGTTTAGGTATGTATGTATGAATGATTTCATAACAAAAATAAAAATTCTTTTCACTCCATTTCCGCAAAGCAATCACCTACCTTCAAACCCCATCCAACAAAGAGTTAAAAAAGCGTTTCGTTATTTTATTCAAACGCCATTTCGGCTGCAACATCTAAATAATATAATAAATCCGTTTCTTGGCGACAAAGGGGCCTTCCTGAACACTCCATTCAAGTTGACAGGTGAATTCATAACTGATTCCTTTCCATTGTGTAAAGATTTCTTCGCAAAAACGTATCTATGCTGACTATAAAACGTTTTTAAAATCATCTCCTCGAAATGTAGGAGTCACAAGTATGAGTTTGCCTTTTATGAAAACTTCTTTTTTACCCGACTACGAATAATTTGACAAATGAGGTATCGATAGAAGCGTCTTGACCGTCTGCTGGTTATATAAGCTATGTGACGTCACAATAAATTCAATATGGCGCCCTATAGAGGACATAAAGTAAAGAATTTAAAAATAAATTGTGACGTTCAAAAGTGCCATGCCTATTTGAAATAAATGATTTGACTTTGACTTTGAAATATTTTGGGATGGTGCCTTGTGCGGTATCAAATGAAAGGGCTTAATTAGCACATTTATAAAAGTATTACTGAAATAAGCCCCAAAATAATTAAATTAAAAAAAAGTTTAAAAACTAAAACTCCACTACTGAAAAGGATGAAACAAGAAAGTACCTTCCTGGCCGTGGTCGCATGCTACCATAGCTTATATGTATGTTAGTACAGCGGCATGCAACCATGGGAAGGTACTTTCTTGTTTCATCCTTTTCAGTAGTCGGGTTTTAGTTTTAAACTTTTTCTTAGCGTATCAATGGCTCTCTCTCTAAAGATTATTATGTTTTATCTCTTTTATTGTGATGAAAAATAAAAAGGAAAGAAGATTTTTTCAGGAAACCCCATACTTATACATATTTAAAACTTGAAACAAACGGTTTGTTATTTTGTAGCCCGTAACGAAAAATATGAGACAAAAAGGGATAAAAAAAATATTGGGGACGGAGTTTATAGTAGAAGTTTCCATAAATCAAGGTAATTTATGCAAAAATCATCCGCCGGATTTTTTTTTTCATGACGCTCTTTTTTCATTATTATGAAATGAACAGTGTCCACAATAGCGAGACCAAACAGTTGACAATAACATATTGGTTTGTTATTTCGACCGCAGGAGAAAATATCTCATTGACTTTATGACAAAACCAAAAACCGCTTAATATTATTATATCCTAAAATAATAGCAAAATACAAGGTATTGGTAATTTATCATCTATCTAGCCTTTTCCCAACTATACTGGGGTCAGCTTCCAGTCTTACCGGATGCAGCTGAGTAGGTACCAGTATTTTACATAGAGCGACTACCTATCTGACCTCCACAACCCAGTTACCGGGTAATACTATACCCCTTGGTTGGACTGGTTTTCAGACTTTCGGACTTCTGACTACCCGAAAGTAAGTACCTATTGGTAATTAACAGGATCAATAAAAAAAATCTTTTCTCCTATTATATTATATTGTATAAAAGAAATATGGATTTATGAATGATAAAGGAAACAACCACTCCATAAATCATAGTAACTGCAAGAAAATCCTTATGGAGGCTCTTCAAACTATGTCCTATGAAGATACAGAGAAGTTATTACTTGTGCTAAAGTAAATATTGTTCGCATTATATAATTTTATACACCTTTTTATTTTATGTACCAATAAGATAAATATGATAAACGGTATGTGATTATTTAATCAATTAGTGTTACCATCAACCGTCTGAAACATAGGATTGCCTAGTTCAGGCACAAACCATGGTGAACTTGACATCGATTTAAGAAAAACGTATTTAACGTTAGTCCTTTATTTTTGAATATTTTTTTTATTCATTCATTTATTTATTTTATTTTATTGTGTTTGGGTGGCTTACAGCTATCAAATACAGAAGTAGTAGTCAGGTGATTGACGACAAGCTATTTACAAGCCTCCATAGTTAGCAATAGAGTATTGTTGTACACATTTTCAAATTGACTAACTATTCATTAACTAACACTAAGTATAAAATTATTACGTAACTAATAAAATAAGTACCTTTAGGCATTTAGTAAGACTACATTCTTCTGAACTATCACATTCACCTGAAATATCATAACCAAACTAAAACAAAACCAAGCTCACCTTTTCTAAATCTTATTTGAACAAATACTCGACTTGTGAAAAGAGCCGTTCCACACATTCTATTGTTATTTTAGTTCCAATTTTCACGGAGTTCAAATATGAACAGACCTCGAGGGAACTGAGAGGACGCAATCGCAATCAATCCCTTGACAAAATGTTTCTTTTGTTCCGAAAAGGAACTGTGAGTGATGATTATTTGATATAACTCATATTTTATTGTTTGAAATTCTGTAGGTAGGCTCAAAAAATAGAGCTGAACTTTTTTAGGTGGTGGCGTTGGTGTCCTATTGTTTTTTTTTTACATTTCTTTTTTTGATATATGTGAATATCACTGTACCAACTGTAGGTACAGACGCCAGCACATCAAGTACATATATACTGTTACAAGTTTAGTTAATTCACAGATTTTTGTAATAACTAATGAACGAAATACATAAAGGAAAATTCACCTACGGTTAATTCACCTACAATTAATAAACCTAAGGTTGATTGAACTAACGGACGATTCACCTACTGTTGGTTTTTTAACAAAATCCTGATTTTGTCTGTTTTTGTGCTTTTGAACCAGAAGAAGGCGGTCAACGTTAGGGGCACCCCGAGGTTCGGTTTGGTTAGGTTCCTTTAAACCCTGCAGACAGAAATAGGAGCCCCGCGCAGCGGGGCTCCGTCGACCCGACGTCTTTAGAAATAAAACGATAGGCGAGTCTTCCATTAGGTATTTCATACATAGTTGAAATATCCAATATCTTAAAAAAAAAAAACATTAGATTAATCGTTCGTTAGCGCAATTAATTTTAGTTTAATCAAAAGTAAGTAAGTAAAACAGTAGTTTAGTCGATCAATATGTGTTATGAACATTATGTGAATCAACATTAGTTATATCGAAAATAGTTAGAATAACTTTACATATTATAGTACATAACCTAGGGGCGGGTCGCTAGTCTAAATTATAATTCAAAGGTGCTAAATGAAAACATTAGCCTGAAAAGTGTCATTTAAGGCTAATTAAAATATGAAAATGGATACTACCACATACTATCAAGTCTACTAAAAGCAAGGTTTGTACTAATTATAAAACGCCCAACGTTAATGTTACATGATGCTCCGTGCTCACATTAAAACTAGAGCGTTCACATTAATTCGGTCTAGTAGTTCAGTTTTTTTTTTATAAAAATGCAAAGTAAACAAGAACTGCTCTTAAAGTTTTTTTTAAGTCGTAACGTACTACCGAGATGCATACTAATATTATAAATGCGAAAGTGTGTCTGTCTGTCTGTTACCTCTTCACGCTTAATCCGCTGAACCGATTTAGATGCAATTTGGTATAGAGATAGTTTGAGTCCCGGGAAAGGACATAGGTTGGTTTTATCACGATATTCCCACGGGAAACTTATGCGGGTGAAACCGCGGGGCGTTGATAGTAAAAATATAAGTAAATATAAATATCCTATGTCCAATCCCAGATCATGGTCTACCCATATGCCAAATTTCATCAAAATCCGTACAGCCAATTTAGTGTGAAAGCGTAACAAATAAACAAACAAATTCACTTTCGCATTTATAATAATAGTTAGGATAAATAAGTGTTTTTACAGACTCAAATGACCAATGGGAATTAAAAATAAAATTATTCCCGTTCGTCCCACTAACAAAATAAGTGGGACGAACGGGAACATCTAATATTATTTATTAAATTTTCGATCGTTCCACCAATGGGACGATGCTAGTGAGATGAAGGGGAATACACGCATGCAAAATGTACCTTCTGATGTACAGTCAACAAAATAGATAAGTAGCAGGATCGTCGGATATAGTTCAAGTTTAGTAAGTATACACCTGCATTATTAGAGTCGTTAATTGACGGGTACCGCGAGTGCAGTCTACTAAGACCCAGTATCTGTTTCAGCTAACTCCTTCAAGAGGTGTTCAGTTAGGTACAGTCAAAAAAAGAGATAAGTATGCAGGATCACGGATATAGTTGAAGTTTAGTAAGAAACCGATGGATGTTCTCGAATAAAATTTATTTTTATTAATAGAAAACAAACAGCTCATTTATCAAATTAAATTCCAGTCTACAACATCCATCGGTTTCTTACTAAACTTCAACTATATCCGACGATCCTGCATACTTATCTCTTTTGTTGACTGTACACATTCGCTACAAATCAACGATCCATACCAATAACATGCCAAATTCACGAAAAAAAAACACTATTATTACCACCACAAATATTCCATTCACACATGCATTATTCGTGATGGTTTACCAACCATAACATAGATGATTCCTCACAAAGGAACCCACGTCTGCAAAGTTCGAAGCACAAAGAGCAACGCCGTGCCGTGTTCCAAATGAAATTACAGGATCGAGTTCCAAATATCGGAATGTGGCGGGCTGAAAGTCGGTGAGGAAATAGAATTAAAGGATTGGAATGGAGTTGAGCATATCCTAGACTGGCAGAGGTTATCCTAGACTTGTATAGGTTAGGTAGCACGTTCCCGTGGGATAATTTCCGACAATCACGCGAACGAAGCTGCAGGCAGAAGCTAGTAATAATAATAAAAGTCTAGTCACTATTTCAAAGTTGTTCGCCATGACTTTCACGGTTTTAATGAACTGTACAAGCTCAAAAAAACCTTTTCCTATTTAGTTAGAGTTGCTTTTCACGTGTTAAAATAATATTGGTGTAATTGAAGCCACTTTTGTATTGAAGTACTCAGTTCAAGTGTTACAAGCGCCTGAAAGAAAAAGTCTGTAGAAAATAAAGGACATTTGGCGAGTTTCCCACTTCTCTCATAATTAGCCGTTTATCGCACTCTGTGCATTGTGTCTAATATGTTCTAGCTTTAAGGAGAAAGCGTCGGGATAGCTCGCGAAATTCAAAGCGGTTCCAACATTTTTCTATGGGAGCTGGCATAGCCACCCGTCGCCATTTTGTTTTTTTTTCGGCGCACCATGAAACAGGTATATGGGTAGAGGACACTTAAACAAAGAAAACATTTTAACAATATGGTGCTCTAAAGTGTCAAATTGCCGAGATATTTGGAGGTAAAGTTACCAAGTGAGAACAATGACAATCATTAAAAATGAATTAATCACGTGTTTATATACAGTAGATTGTATTTAAATAATAATAATAATTTATATAAATATTTTTTTTTTTGCAATTAAGATGCTAGTTCTTAATAAAGTGGTTTTCACGTGCTCTTATTTTTACTTTCTTCCAATAAGTGCTTGAATTAAGCTGGGAACTATTATTTGACTATAATCTAATGCATTGCACGAAATTAATTAATATTTAATAATAGTCATTGTTCGCACATGACGACTTTACCTCGAAATAACTCGACAACGTAACACTTTAGGGCACCATGTAAGTTACAACTAAATGTATCATTATTGAAAAAAATCTAAAATCTAACATTTTGAAAACTCTCATTTTGAAAAAAAAAAATTGTGAAAAAGTGTGAATACATGAAAAGTTGAGAGCTTTTACCGTTAAATTATTTAAAGTAAATAGGAGACATGTATTGCAACTTTTTAAATATTTTCTTAAAGCTTTGCATCTACACACATCAAAAGTGTCTAGGGATCAACATATATTTTTGCAATAACTTTTCTCCTGATTGATATTAATTAAAATTTTCTTTAAGGATTCATCAAATAAAGTGTTTTCGTTTGTCACAGTAACGATAAACCAAGTCACCTTTGCATTAATAAAGAAATTTGCCATTTTCCTAATAAAGGGATTTTTGACATTTGAACCACTAACACAAAAGTTCGAAAAAAAGACTGAAATAACAGTTTTCTTTAAAATTTTATTGGGTAACTTAAACAATTAATAATCCGTGTTTCTACCGCGAACACTAACAACACAAGAACATCGGTTTGGCATACTCAAAATGAGTTCATCCAAATCACGCTGTGGAATGGCAGCCCATGTTCGTTGCAACAACAAAAAAAGGTCTTCTTGCGACTGGATACCCTCCATATTCGGCAGAGCTCTTCTCTGTAGCATATCCCATGCATGCTCAATCGGGTTCAAGTCTGGCGACTGAGCAGGCCAGGGCAGGACATTGATGTTAGCTGCGGCGAGAGTCTGTCTTACAACTCTTGCGGTGTGCGGTTGTGCATTATCATGCATTAACTGAAATAAGGGACCGATTTGCACTTGTAGAGGAACGATGACGTCTGATACAATCGTCTCAGCATAAATTTGAGCGTTGAGGTTGCCTCTGATCCAAATCAACTCAGTTCTTCCGCCGATCCAAATACCCGCCCATACCATGATGGTTCCACCACTATAAGGATGGACTTCCTGGCAGGATTTTAATCGCTGTTGGCGTCCAGGGGTTCTCCAGTGTCGTATACGTCTTGTATCCGGTCTCATACCAAAACGAGACTCATCAGAAAAGCACACGAAACGCCATTGTTCTTCTGCCCAATTTCTGTGTTCAAGAGCCCATTGATATCGAATCCTACGATTGTGCATTGCTATAGGTGGTACCCGTAGCGGTCTTCGAGAATGAAGGTTCACTTCATGCAAGCGGTTTCTGACTGTTTGGTCGCTAATTAAGTTCCCTGAAGAGTGATGAAGCCTCACGGCTAACATCATGGCGGTTATTGTTGGAGCTCTTCGAGTTAAGATTTGAATGTATCGGTCTTGTCTCCGTGTGGTGCAGCGATACCGTCCTCCATGGCGCTCAGCCACGGTACCAGTGCTTCGGTAACGTGTCCAAAGTCGACTGATAACACTCTGACTTGTATTCAGAGCTAAAGCCACAGTACGTTGCCGGGAACCAGCTTCTATCATTCCCACGGCTCTGAGCATTTCTTCCCTGCTTAAATGACGTCGCCGCTCCATAATAACGTTGGTTTTAATCAGTAGTAGGGAAACAGTAGCACTAATAATGTCTTCAATGCGTTGTATGTTTTTATAGGGAAAATATTGACAGCTGATTTTCATCTTTTACTCGAATTTGATTCACAGTTCCTGATTCAAATTATGAAATGCACCAAAAAGGATCCATATAAATTTATAAAATCATAAATTTATTACAAAGCCACATCTCAATCTCAAGAAATCCGCATAAAAATGCTTGATCCCTAGACACTTTTGATGTGTGTATTATACGAAATATAATAAAGCTGAAGAGTTTGTCGGATTTGAAAAACTCTTAATCCATTTGATAGCCCAGTTCTCGAGGAGGGCTATAGGCTACTACATATATTGCTACGACCCTTAGTCGAGCGAAAATAGCAAAAGTCAGAAAGAACGCTAAGTGAAAACGAAGTAATAGCAAAGGCGGGCGATGCGACGCGATGCGATCGGAGTCCGAAAGAGTTTTATAAAAATGAGGCTGTTATTTTAGTACATCTGTATTTATTAGCACAATAACACTACTAAATATAGCCTGAATGTGAAATTTTTGTGGATTTAAAAACCTACATTTTATTAAGAACTTTTTACTTCAATTCCACAATTCCAAATCTCAATTACCTAACCTAACAGAAAACCAATCAAACTTTGTTTAACTTGAAAATCAAACTTAGGCCTTCTAATTCGATAGCTACCCTAAAGGCTCCTACACACTATGCCGGCGGCACAGCCGGCGGGTTTTTGCCGAGCGGGTATGCCGCCGGCATAATCAGGTGGCCGCAGAACATCATTTCAGTTGTGCAGCGCGTTTGTGCGGTAGGCCCGGCGGCTCAAATACCCGCCGGGAATTCCGCCGGATTTGTTGGCGGCATGCCCGCCGGCTGGGACGCCGGCATAGTGTGTAGGAGCCTTTAGAAATACTAAGATAATTAATCGGCCACTAACAATTATATAAAGACTATGATCTCACAAACATACCTCAAGTTTTTAAATATTTATTTCCATTGAAGGCACATGATCACAAAAAAAAAAAAAATAGTCTGAGCGAGTGCTACAGCCAAGTCAAAGGGACATATTTTCAAAAACTGGTTTTGAGACTAAAAATATTTTTTTGGAAGTATGTCACCAAAAGGTATGTAAAAGGAAGGAAAATATTCATCCGTTGCTACACACACACACTACTACACTACACTACACTACAGCCCAAAATAATTTCGAGAAAAACTAATATTCTGGTTCTATGACTTTCATATGCCACGCTCCGACCGCGCAAAAGCCGACCCACAAAGTATTCGTAACATTATGAATACTGCGAATAGCAACTATATTTCATTCATTTGTAACTGGCTGACCCGACAGACGTCCTGTCAAATTTTCAATTTTGTTCAATCAAAAATCCCAGCGAAAAAGGCAGTTTCTTTTTCCCGAATTTCCAATTTTCCGGGTAACTTTTCCAATTTTTATTTCCATAAAAACCTAATCCGGACTACGAACATTTTTAAATTAAAAAAATAGCCAAAGCGGTCTAGCCGTTCTTATGTGACTCGCTATACCAAAGAGCAGCATTTCATTTTTACGAGTATTTACATTAAAGATAGATTTTTCCCTTTGCTTTTGGAAATACATAATATGTAAGTACATCAGATTATAGACCTAACTCAAGTATCCTGCCAAGAACCGAATGAAATTGAACGCGATCTTCCCACACGTTTTTTATATAAAACTAGCGACCCGCCCCTGCTTCGCATGGCAAAACATAGTGAATTCTTTGTTTATTAAAAGACATAAACCTTCTGCAATAAATTCTCTAAACGATGGTGAAAACCACATCAAATTCCGTTGCGTAGTTTAGAAGAACAACGCGGTCACACAGACAAACACGACAAGCGACTTTAGTTGATGATAATAATAATAAGCATAGATATATATGTATTAAGTACAGACGCCAGCACATCAAGCTACTACAATCTGTCAAATTTCTTTAATAGGTTTTCTACTTTATCGCTACAGCATAAGGTTCAAGGTTGATTGGGAAAATTTGACAGTTTCTGGTAGCTTGATGTGCTGGCGTACAGACTGGAGCACATCAAGCTACCCCAATTTTTTTTTCTTTTGATGTACAGACATCAGGTTATGTACCTTACATAAGTACCCTACCAAAAACCGAGTAAAATTGAACACAATCTTCCTACACGTTTTTAATGAAAAATTCGTTCCTGCAAAGAACCCGTCTTTTCTGAATCATACCTTAAATTTTAATATAAATTATTTTTCCCTGTTACGGAAAAACGAGCTAAAATCCTTGACACGTTATGGACCAAGACCGAAAGATCGTCATCTGTAATAATTAAAATCATGGGCCCCCGCAGACTCATTAACAGCAAAAACAGGTAGAAGCTGAAAATATGAAATTTAATACTTCTATTGTTTTAAAAGTGCCTGAAAGTACATAGTTGTTTACAGGAACGTTACATTTTCTGTAACAGTGTTTAGACGATGTACAGTCAGGGAAATTAATTGTTAAGCAAATTGAAACCTACGACCAATTTGACGTATTGTATAACCCTCTCGTGCCCCATTTTATAAAACTGTCAAAGAATTTTAGTTGTGATTTGAATATACGGACAATTCAAGTTGGTTGCTTCGATTTTACTGTAGCTATGCAACAGGCAAGAAACTTTAATCGTGTAAATGAGGCTTTAGGGTTATTATACTTTATACAGGGTGATTGGTAAAACACTAACAACCTTGCAGGACTGGATTACTAACATCATCAATAACAACTTTTGTTCTATGACTTTTTACAAAACATAATACATTTACCAAAAACAAACCTTTAAGATTTCGTTGTTCTATCTAACCCCCGCTCCCCTCCGCTGAATTTTCTACTAGACACGGCAGTTTGTTTACCTAACTAGCGCTTTCTTTTGCTTCCCGTAGAGTTATTAACAGAAAATCGAATATTTCAATTCGTTGAATTGAAATATTTTTATATTTGAATGAAAGTCTGATGAATTAATAAAATTTATAGAACAAAAGTTGTTGTTGTTTATGATTTTAGTAATATAGTCCTGAGAGGTTGTTAATTTTTTACCAATAACCCTGTATACTTTACCTGACAGACTGATAATGCTTTAATAAATATGTGTTATTCATAAGATTATCTTGAAAACTCTTGAAAGTTTCGAAGAAATGTTGAAGAAATAATTTGTCGAACAGCGTTACCGATTAATCTATTCTCATGTAGGAGAAATTTTGGTTCGGAACGGAATCTTGAGATTGATTATTCAAAAGCTTTCATACATTGCATAATTAAAAAAAATAAAACCGGTTTTTGTATACACAAGCTTGTAAATCAGGCACTTAGTGACGTCACTATAGCAATATTTTATCACATTGACATATCTTTTTCACAAAGAGGGCCCGTGGCTAATAAAAACAGCCGCACAGGTCGATCGATCAGGTTAAGCTACGCTTGCTGCGGTAAGTCTATGGATGGGTGACCATCTTTACATACCGAGACCCCTCCGTACCTAGGAAAGCACGTTAAACCGTTGGTCCCGGCTGTCATTCGTAGATCTTTAACAGTCGTTACGGGTAGTCAGAAGCCCGAAAGTTTGACAACCAGTCTTACCAAGGAGTATATTACCCAGTAACTGGGTTGTGGAGGTCAAATAGGCAGGTGCTCTATGTAAAATACCGGTATTTAGCTGCATCCAGTTAGACTGGAAGCTAACCCCAACACAGTTGGGTAAAGGATAGGCACATGATGACTTCTTCACATAATCTTACGCTTTCTTGCCATGAGGGTAGGCAGAAAGTATAGAACGCCACCTGCACCGATCCTTACACATACTCCTTTTGCCTCGTTCTGTTTAAGTCCCATGTAATAGGGGCGACCCTATTGCCATCAACCGGGCAAGTCCAGACTCCGTGATGATACTGAGAAATTCCTAATGGAAAAACCCAATAATACTTCCCCGAACAGGGAATCGAACCCAGGACTTCATGACGAAAAGAAAAGAAAGAAAGAGGGAGCCAAAAAAATCAAGAAAAAATACCTTTTTATCCTATCCTACTAGTCCTACTAATCCTATTCCTATATGCGAAACTTTGTGAGGATGTTTCTTACTCTTTCACGCAAAAACTAATAAACGGATTTTGATGAAACTTTACAATCATATAGCTTATACGTCAGAATAACACATAGGATACTTTTTATCCCGATATTCTCACGGGATCGACATTTACGCGGGTGAAACCGCGGGCGCAGCTAGTCTTTTATACAGGAAACGAGGGATAAAATGATCAGCGTAAAGAAAATATAACTTTACTTTATAACAAGTACCTACTTTCTGGTTAACGTATAAAACTGATGAAAAGTTACACTAGAATAACTTTGAACAAAATGAGTACATACTCACAAAATATTGTGATAGGATGCATCGCGTGCCGGCACCGCTATTAATATTTATAAGATCTGAAATATGGAAGATGCAAGATGCTGTCTGGAGTTTTATTAACGAGTCGATGCTTTCTCAGACAAAAGAATAATTTACATGCTTATTAGTTGTTATTTATAATAAAATTTAGGTAACCATAACTGCCTTCTAAAGGTTAATTAATATATTTCGCAACTAGCCGTGCCCGCCACTTCAGTCGCGTGCATGTCGGAAAACAAATTGGATTTCATGAGTTTTAATTTTTTTGCGCGAAACCCTATATTATTTTTCAAGTCAAAATCGGGCCAGCCGTTTCGGAGATTAGCCGGAGCAAACAGACAGACAGACAAAACTTAAAAGTACCGTATATACTTTCATAATTATGCATTTACCCCCTTGCTAATAAAAGTTGTATAGCGTTTGTAATAGTTACACAACGCTTTGTCTTCTTCATGCGAATGACATATTACTAACGACTGAAAGAGAGAAATCGGTGTGTAATTCACCTGGTATAATATGTTTATTAGTAAGGAGGTTAGTAACAGCTGTTATTTTGAGATTACAAACACATAAGTACTTCAATTTTATTTATTTATAGGTATATGTATAGATTAATCAACAATCAACCTTAATTTACAACACATAACATAATCAGCCTATAATGTTCCCACGGCTGGGACACAGGCCTCCTCTCAGTGAGAGGGTGTGGGCCGTAATCCACCACGCGGGCCCAGTGCGGGTTTGCAGATGTCACAATGTCTTCGAATTTTTGGTTCTAGGACATACCGGTTTTCTCACGATGTTTTCCTTCACCGTTTTGAGAGCAGTGGTGATGAAATAATTTACACAAAGTAAAGCGCCTGTCTGGATTTGAACCCACGAACTACAACTCGTAAATCGCGGCCGTTACTACTTGGCCACCGCAGTGCTCTCCCTCAACCTTAAGTCGAAACCATTAAAATGTTTGTTTAATTCAGTAAAAATTGTTTACTGTGCGAGTTTAATATCTCTCTGTTTATCTTGCACAAGGTTAATGCAGTAAAGTTGCATTACTAGAGTAACATCATGAGTCTCGCCACAGTCACGTAGTATTTTGATGACCTTTTAGTGTCTTCTATTGCATTAATAAGTAACAAAGAAAATGAATGAAATATTTGAGTGAACCAACTGACTTTCAGAGAACGAACGTGCTTTGAAATGTTTTATTTTTATTAGATTTGCTTTATGTCGTAGGGCTGATTTTTATCCGAGGAATAATTTTGCATTTTTGACAATTCTTCCATACAAAAACTGTCAGACGTTAATTTTATTCCACGAATAAAAAATATCTGTCGATTGAAAAATCAGCCATTAAACAAGATTCATTAAATTATCTTTTGCATCAGTAGGTTAATTTATCCACGATCTACTCTGTCTTTTGTGGTTTCTGTATTACAGGTTTTTTCTAAAACTTACTTCAGGCACCGGCTGTCACATTGTGTATTTTTATAGTTCAAAACTGTTAAGTGCTACAAAAACATTGTGAGAGAAAAAAAAAATGTCCGAATAAATAAATTGACATTGATTATAAGAGAACCCTAAAATAGACACAAAATGGCGGCGCTTCCCACACAGTCACAGTCCTCACTTGGCGTAATGAATTCTTTGGTCCTTTAGCTATCCAATGGTGTTATTGAATTTAGGATGGAAATAACAGATATGAAGCTGCAACACCAAACTGTATCCTCCGATTTTGTTATCATTGGTTTTTTTGACTTGCCTCCCATTATGGAAGCAATTTTTGAGATGTATTCGGGAATTTTCACTTTTAAGTGTACCCTAAAAAAATAAAAGTGACTGAAAATAAATGGACATTGTAGTGAAAATAGTGGTCAGTTTTGTGACGTGTATTTTCAGCCAAATGTGTTTTAAACCTGTGTTATTGGAGTTTAAATTGTGCAAATTTGATTTTTGTGACGAGAGAAACTATACACTATTGTTGCACCAACACTTTTAAATGTATTCGTAGTACTATTTTAGTAATTTTGGCAAATTCAATGTTGGTAAGGGGAGGGACATGCCAGAAACAATTACTCTGAATATTTAAAATACTCATAAATTAATAATTCAAACGTATTTTACCAGGATTGCAGATGGATTCGTCAATTGAATGTATATTTTACCGTTTTATTCCAAAAATTAGACAATAATGTCCACTATTTATCTTGCTATAAAATTTTGAATAAGTGGGACATCCTCAAAATGGCGGGTACACTTAAAAGTGAAAATGCCCATTCACGTCAAACAACTTGATGCTGCATATTTGCTTGATATGTTTTTTTTATTCTATTTTAGAGTTCTCTCGAGGCTCTTCTGATGTTTATGGTACTTATGCACATAACCCCGACACAAAGTACAAAAGTCTCAATTGCCAATGTGTTTCTTTATCTTCTTAAGCGCCAATAAACTTAGGACCAATATTTACTCCGCTTAAGCTACAGTTTCCTAGACGAGGGATGGCCGCCATATAACGGCCGCATTGGCGGCTGTTTTTAATTTTTATTGCTCAATGGGCTCGCTCTTGACCTCGATCACGCCTGATGGAAAGCGATGGATGAGGTCTATGATGGAGCGAGCGTGCCCAGAAGATGCCTAAGGCACTGGAGCTCCCACGCATCGACGAAACACAGCAGGCTGCTTGACTCCGGACTCAGGTGCGAGGGTGGTCGCAAACCAGGCGGATGTTAGCCCTACCACCGAGGAAGAATTGGCCAGTCAAACAAGGAGTTGGGTGTGACTGTCCAGGATGCGCCGAGCGCTCGGTTCAGTTGAGTAACTGGCGGAACAAACTGTGCTACACGAGGAGGCCCTTCTTCATGCATTCCAAAATGGAAATCCCTGTCATGAAAATGGTGTATCCGTAAAGTCAAACCCAGTAATGACTTTACGGTGTCAAAAAACGTTCTCTAGGAAAACATACCAACTTACAGTCATAAATAACGTTTCAATGACGTCATTCGACGGTAAACTGCGGTCGCTATGTAGCGGCTACCGCAATTTTAAGAAACCCTAGCTTAAGCAGGAGCGACACGGCGAAAATATTTAGATAGTACATTATGGTAGATGGCACTTTTCCAAACCAGAAAAAATAAAAGCCTTTCTAAAGCTCACTCAAATATAACGCGTAATTTATGAAACAAGGGCATGGTAAATTAATGTGTTATAAATTAATAACGAAGTGAATAAGTATCTCAAATCTTGGCCGTAATATTCCAAGTAGTCCATAAACATTAAAGATTAAATTACAGCAAAGCGTGTGTCCACAGACGTAAAATATAATTTATGTTCCTTAGTCCAAGACCGCTTTTCAAATTTGTTTAAGAATAGTGTTAATTTAGTTTGCATTGTGTAGTTTGTTTCAGATTTTATTAAGTTTAATTATAGAGAAAAATCTTTTTGAATAAAAGGACCAAGCACAAAATAAAATAAGTAAATATAAATACTCAAACTCAAAGCATTTATAACGAATAAACTGATTATGTAGAAAGAAAATACGTTTATTTGCAGTAAATATGACGCAGAGAAAAAAAACAAGTAAGGGGAAAATATGCGTCACATTTTGAGGGGTTGGTCAGTCAGAAATATGAAGCTAGTTTCCCATTCCAAAGTGTGAACCCATTCCAATGAAAATATTTATATGTAATTGCTTCCAAATTATAATCATCATCTGCCTAGCGTTTTCCCAACTATGTTGGGGTCGGCTACCAGTCTAACTGGATGCAGGTGAGTACCAGTATTTTACATGGAGCGACTGCCTATCTGACCTCTACAATCCAGTTACTGGGTAATACTACTATACCCCTTGGTAAGACTGACAAAAGAATACAATGCTCCCAATTTTTTTCTCGCGTTCACTCAACTGCAAGTAAAGTAATGTAAGCACGAATGAACAGCATTCAATTCTTTTATTTATTTAAATAAAAAATTAATGCTGTTCCAACGAACAGCATTAATTTAAAAAAAAAAGACAGAACAAAAAGACAGAAAAAAAAGGACAGAACATAAATTTTAATATTAGTTTAGTCTTGTCAAATTAGTCAGCACTTGACATAATTAGACGTATTTTTAGTAGCCAATTTTTGAATCACGTCTAAACTTGTCTATGGAGTATCTTGATTTGACAGGACTAAACTACTATTTATGTTCTGTCCTTTTCTTAATGAAATAGAAAGAAAAAGATGCACTGAACTTAAATTTAGTTTAGTTTGTGAACTAGAGAATCGGCGCCAATGTCTTTCAAGCGTGTTTTATTTGTTCTACAGCTGGCTTTATTAGGCTAGACAGGAAACAGATGGCAGTCCATTACGAATACCACTATAGGAGTTAGAATTAGGACTAATTGACTTCTGTACAAAGTCGGTAATCTATCTATATTATATAAAACAAAGTCGGGGTAGTTACACCATTTATAACCTGTGGACCGATTTTTATGATCTTTTATTTGTTCGATCTGTCGTCGCCCCGAATAGCAGAATAATTATTAAAACACGGGAAAAAATAAGAATAAAAATTTGAGGCGGTGCGAAGTTCGCCGGGTCAGCTAGTCTAAGGCTGAGGCTACATTAGGCCGCGACGCAACCTGCGACATACGAGCGATTAAAACAAATATATGAATGTTCACGTATATGGCTACACGGTACATCAAACATTACTAGCGATCTTTGATATAAAGAAACATAAACCATGTATATTATTAAGCTAACAGCACATCAGAAAGTAGTTATTATGAATTTTAAAGTCAGTTTGTTACTTGCCTGGATTTGAACCTACGACCTTGTGCATGAGAGGCAAAGCCAAGATATAATAATAATCAAGATTTCTGTAGTTTGAACTGAATAATGAATTTATTTTTGAAGTGAAAACTTCTTTAGCGGCGTTGTACACTTTTTTTGTAATGGGTAAAAAATGTTAAACTCGCGTCAGGACACGTGGCCTGATCGAAAATTCGTAAGACAAAAGTTAAAAATGGAAATTGTCGAAATTATTTAAAAAATATTATTTTAAAAAGTTTTCACTTCTGCCGGCACTCTCGGAGTGCAACCCATAAATATATTAAAGAAGCGGTACAGTAAGTCAAAACATGTGAGGATCAGCCAAGATGGTGACGTCCAAGAGTCGGAAGTAGGAACTAATATATTATTGTAAACACAGGCACAGATAAACTAGCATATTTATTTATTTATTTATTTATATATACTTTATTGTACACCAGAAAAAACATTACAATAAAAACGATGGTTCACATAAAACATACAATGGGCGGCCTTATCGCTTTCTGCGATCTCTTCCAGGCAACCTTGGAATGGACAGTGATTGCGTGGAGCATACTTACAGCCAAGTACCTTTCAATGTGAAATCTAATTCATTATTAACCACTGGGCCATCACTACGGTCTCTTTCAACCTGTTTTTTGAAGTGAAAACTTCTTTAGGCGCGTTGGGCAGTTTTTGAGATTGGAAAAAACCATTGAATTCGCACGACTGTTACCGTAACGACACCGCTTTGGATGTGTTCGGCTGTCCTCGGGATGTACTCGGTTTTAATGTAAGTATATCCGATATGTCAGTGAGTGATGGCAAAGTATTTTGTTTGTGTTTTGTTTTCACTTCTGTCGGCACTCCCGGAGTGCCACTGTTTTCTTTTTAGATTTTTTAATGGTAAGACCAGATGACAATTTGCCCGGTCCGGGAATCGAATTTTGGACCCCATGCTCAGTAGTCGCGCATACACCACCAAAATAGGCACTCGGTAAATTGAATCATTGAACGAAAACCATTTTTTAAATTGAAACAGCGTGTCAGATTACACTCCCATTTTACAAAACACGGATAAATGTCAAAAGCATTTCGTAAATAATCCTCTTACCCGTAATGAGCAACTCTAATCAACGTAATGTAATCTATGACAAATCCATTTGGTAATTACGTTACAGCCACATCAGAGAACGACCTAAATATACCAGGCTTCCATGAAATACTAGGAGTAGCTATAAAGATGCAGAATTCATTAACATGACAACGCGGTCAACGAACTTTGAACTTGTATCGTCTGGCGAAACTATTTTGTAGAATTGGCGAGAAATATTCAAGACACATAATGACATTATTATAGTTTTAGTGGATTCGCCGTCTATATGTGCATTGGTATCGATCAGTCAAGATAGTGCTAGATTGAACGTCTGATAATATTTTCATTTGATATAGAATGGAAAAGATTTGTCAGCCCTTATTACATTGTGCAGAGTAAAAACACTTATGTATACAAAAGTACTACCAGCAATATTTAGACCCGCTTGCATCATATATTGCTAAACACAATCAACGCTATACGAATTTGAAAAATCGATCTGTTTCTGTCAATTATGTTTTAAATACGTTTAGCGCTAAATGTCTTTAGTGATTAGACCTTAGTCCTGTAAGGGTATAAGGAACAGGGTGTAAAGTTCACTCGTCCTCTATTGATAAGGGAGGATCCTCCGACTGTCTGGTCAAAGAATGTTATATTTAGTAGGCAACTGCCCGACGATTGATGTCGGGACGTTGTATCTGCTAATCGCGCAGTAAATTCTGCTTGCGCGATGCAGGATTTTGCGTGACGTCAGTATGTTGCGTAGGTCGTATGTGGCGATGTAGATGCCGCCACAGTCCTACCAACAAGCAATCCCTTGTCAAAGACCGTTGTCTCTAAGATTAACAACGTATTGTGAAATTTGTCTAGTCTACTGCCTACAGGTTATGACTTTAACCAATTTCTATGGTCTATTAGTATGTAGTTGTGTTGACTACACGGTTGCCTTG
The DNA here is from genome assembly GCA_914767645.1 of Hydraecia micacea. NCBI lineage: Eukaryota > Metazoa > Arthropoda > Insecta > Lepidoptera > Noctuidae > Hydraecia > Hydraecia micacea. The sequence goes on from OU611785.1 coordinate 5,896,240, forward strand.
CAGTTCTAATATGATCCATGCAATATAATTATCATCGTTACAGTGTCTTCCCAATTAATCTGGGAATTGAGCTAGACCAACCGAAAACGGTAACGGAACGGTAACGGGAACGGTAACGGAATCTAAGACGAAGCGAATACCATAATACTATAACCGCATTTCAAATAGTGGTTGATACCAATATTCTATAGTAGGTAAGTTTCGTCTACCCACATTGTTGTTATATGTATAAAAACTGAATCCAAAATATTTTTTCTAAGGTCAAACAAATAGAACCGTTTTCTGCTACACTTGATCTTTTGTATTTTGATTATGCAAATCTTTAATAATATAAAACCTTGAAATCGAAAGCTACAATTTTGTTTGGATTTAGAAAATATTGTTTGAACAACGTTTTTAAGTAAAACCTTTAACTACGTGAACAGATTTTCGGTCTTCATAAAGTCAGAACAAGTCCGAAGCTTTACATAATTATTGTACTTATACGCTTATTAAAGTATCGCGCACACATAACTATAAGGGTACTAGCAGCGCCCCGCGGTTTCATCCGCAAAAGTTTCGATCTCGTAGGAAAATTGGGATAAAAAGTATACTATATGTTATGAACTATCTGTATGCCAAAGATCCACGAATTACAGCCGGGAACAACGGCTTAACGTGCTTTCCGAGACACGGACCCCGTTGTGGTATGTAAAGATGGTCATTCATCCACGGACCAACCGCGGCAAGCGTAGCTTAACCTGATCAATCAACCCGTGCGGGTGTTATTACTTAGCCACAAGCTCCTCTAATAGGGCTATGGAATTAAACATCAATTTATCCGAGATATCTTTATTTCCAACGTTCATGACACAATTTACAATTTGTACTTACGTAAAAAAGTTCTTATTACATCAATTTAACATACATCTCTGAAGGCCATTTCTGAATAAAGTAAATATTTATTGTTTACTTAACCTTTGTACAGGAAAAGTGAATCAAAGAACTATTGTTCCTTACAATGTTTACTTCTCGATGTTGTTGTAGACAAGTCACGAACAGAAAACACAAACATTGCCTGTTTTTGATCCCTCTGCCTAAATATTTACGGACTGACCTGAATTTAAACCGGTCATTACTCTGTTATGTGCAAGGGTTTTAATTGGCGAACTATGGAACCTTTTTAATGTTACGGGTTTGGAATAATCTAATTTTATTTTGATTTGTTTTTGGTCCTTCGTTCCGATGGACAAATCGATACAGAAATTCTAAAGAAATTTTTTTTAAATTATAATTGTATGTGTTATCAAGAATTTTTTTTCTTCTTGATAGGCACTATACTAAACCTAGGTACAAGAAGTTTTGTGAAAGTTTTGTATATAGTACCTATAACTTTAAAAAGGGTTATACATAAGGTGTTAAAAATTAACCTGACAAACTTTAAGAGATGCTTTAGACCATCGTACTGAACAACTTTTACTATGGGACCAACTCTGAAATCACGAAAAAAAAATCACCTGTTTAATACAAAAGTTCAGTACCTTGTCATCTGCCTAGCCTTTTCCCAACTATGTTGGGGTCGGCTTCCAGTCTAACCGGATGCAGCTGAATACCAGTATTTTACATGGAGCGACTGCCTATCTGACCTCCACAACCCAGTTACTGGGTAATAGGTACGATACCCCTTGGTAAGACTGGTTGTCAGACTTTCGGGCTTCTGACTACCCGTAACGACTGTCAAAGATCCACGAATGACAGCCGGGACCAACGGCTTAACGTGCTTTCCGAGGCACGGAGGGGTCTCAGTATGTAAAGATGGTCACCCATCCACAGACCAACCGCGGCAAGCGTAGCTTAACCTGATCGATCGACCTGTGCGGCTGTTACTATTTAGCCACGGACCCCTCTACAAAAGTTCAGTACCTACTTGACCAAAATGTATGAAACGGCTGATTTTTTTTTTCGTGATTTCAGAGTTAGCCCCATAGTGAAAGTTGTCCAGTTCGATGGTCTAAAGCACCTCTTAAAATTTGTCGGGTTAAGTTTTTAACACTTTTTAAAAAATCAATACTACATTCCCTTTTCATTGCTCAGGGAAATAGAACGTCCAAGAATATTTTCTGATTTATGACACATAATCACCACGCTTTCCGACTCGTATATAATAAATTGATCTCTATCCCAATGATAAACTACGTTATGAATATTTTCCCCTCTTACGACTAACGTATTGTGAATGCATTTCCTTACAAACACCATCAGTTCCTATTGTTATGTCCCGGCACGCTCAATATATGTGTTGACCATTCAAAAGAACTCGGCCGTATTTTCGCTGACTGCGATCCGGTGCCAAGTTGACTGCGCCTTAACACCGTTTTGACATCTAGAAGGAAGGAAGCCAACTGTGTTGACAGCCAGATATTTTCTGAGTTTTTAATACACTCTGCAACACGATTTTCAAATTTGTCACGTAGACTTAAGATTTAAATTTCCGTTAGGGGTGGTAACGGAACTGATTTTATGGGCTTTGAATTAATTCTCCTAAGCAGGTCTTTAAATTACGACAAGAATAATTTCGTGAAAAACATGTTCATTTCAGGAGTTCCTGGTTATTAATTGCGTGACTGTTACTTGAGCTCTTAGGAGAACTACTTTTTTTTCAGTTTGATGATCTTGGTAAGTATGAAAACTTAGGCCGTACACGATTGATTACAGTCCGCTAAGAACAATGGCAGCTCTGGTGTAGCTTAATTTCAGAAGCATTCATGAATGAAAGTATGTAAATTATATGAAATAGTTACAGGGCTTGATTTTGTATGCATTAGCTCTTTTTTTATTAAGCTGTACAAAGAAAAAAAAAGAATAAACAAATATTTTATTAAATCTGATTATTTAAAGGCAATTATTTGCAGTATCTAAACGCAGAATCTGAGACAGTAGCAGTGGAGTTGCCATATTCACCGGAATATCATAATTCGAAGTCTAAATGCGACATCCAGATTGGAGTCTTGTCATTCTTCTTTCGATTATTTTGACTCAGTTGGATCAGGAAACTACGAAACATGAAGCTGACCCAGTAATGTAAACAAGAGACCAACATTAAACAACCTTACCTAAGTAAACATCAAAGAAATTCGGTAAAATACCTCTGTAAGTTTTCCAAGTAATCTATAAAATATTTTGTTTGTAAATGTTGCCATTAATGAAAATGCTAGCCCCCATGGTGAAGTCGTTACATTACACGCAACATTTAATCTTGCGAACAGAGAAGAAAAAAACCGGTCAAGTGCGAGTCGGACTCGCGCCCCGAGGGTTCCGTACAAAGTAGGAATGTAAATAGTTTATCACGGGAATCGTGCTTCGAATATTTTTCCCTTTTTTTTCCGATTATGTTCTAAATTTCCTCGCAAAATCAGTCCCCAAAACGTATAATTACAATATTAATGTCTTTGAAAGTAAAATTGAAAATTGGAAATCAAATTTATTTTATTACTTATATATTGAATTTTAACCAAAGTATGTTCCGTTTTTCCTTTTGAGGTACGGAACCCTAAAAATATATTTGCCATTTATCCCCATGACCCTCATTCAACGTTTTTTTGTAGCTATTTGAAAACGGTGGTATGAATTTTATTTTGGTTGTTACATTATTTAAGATAAAGTAGCTGTCAAATAATTTCTTCTTAGTTTGATGACTGACAGGTAGGCAGAACTTGTTGTTGGTATTGTATTGCATAAAAATCGTTAAATGGAATCAACACGCACGAACATGCCAGGCGTCGACGTAAGCCTCCAAGCAGCCCGCGATGTATCGCAGTGAGGTATCCTTCGGCATGTGCGACATGCATTTGTTTTACATGCAGGTGACAACGAGGTAGCGAGTTAAATCGCGAGCGAAGCATGAATCATACCAAACACATATGCAAATACCATGCAATGGCAAATAATTACAATAAATGAATTACCATTGAGGGGAATACATGACCTAAAGCGCGGTCACTGTCGGATTGCATCGAAAAGAAAGAGAAGCGTGATGACACAACGCTGGTAATTTATTGCAAAATATGAAGCAATTATCTATTTACAAAAAATATATTGTTTGGACTAAAAAATTAAAACACTAGTGCTTTAGTATGTTCCTTGTAGAATAATTTTACAAAAAATCAGAATGATTGTATGTACCTATATTAGTATGGTTTTTATTGTAAAAATAAGGTTTTTAGAGGTATATTCATGATTTTTTTCTATCGTATCAAATTAATTGAATTATATTTTCAACACACTATCATATATAGCATATATTATCATGAAAAATGTCATATATTTTTCTGATTTTGTTTACTTTAGTCGATCATATACATTTATTGCTTCTAAAACTTGCGTTTAGGACCTGTAAGCCCCTTAACGTTTGTCCCGTTAATCTGAAATGCCGAAATGTTAACAACGGAAAGGCTTAAATATTCTTATAATTGGCATGTAATCACCATTAGGATTAAAAATTGAACGGTGTACTACCGCAAGGACCAATAACGATGAATTGAGAGCAAAAGGACCAAAACATTCTTAGAGTTTGAAATTTTTTATACCAAAGTTTTGTCATAATGTCTTTTATATAAGTACGTCATCAATCAAAGAAGATTTGATGATGTCATTGTATTGGTTATGATTAATTATTTGGCATAAACTTGTTCAAGTATTTTAATCTACCTATACATCTCTCTCTCTCTGTAGTCGGTCCCTCATGTCTGATGATCGTGGTCAGCTTCGGAGTTGCATCTGGAGCGGTTGATCCGCCTCCACCTCTAAATCTAAACAAAAGAACTACAGTTCCCACAATAGAACATACTGCGCGTTCTTTTCATCCGCGCGGATGTCAGGTTATGGGTCGTGGATCACGCCACAGTTTTTTGCACGGCTGTGAAAATTCGACTTCAAAAAGAAACTGGAACTTTCGTTTGATGTCGACTTTGATCCCTAAAGGTAAGATAGATGATACGCAGATACATAATTATAGGTAATCATACATATTATTTTGACTGTAAAAGGTTATTGTAATAGGTTAGGATGATAACCCCTTATCATCCTAACCTACTTTAAAAAGTAAACTAGACAAGCAATGTGAGTAATGGGTAGGTTAATATAGGTATGTCTCTATTTGACTCAACAATAGGCAGACATATTATAAGTTAGGGGATTACATCGCTGATAAAAATGCCTGGCTCATTGCTGGTCCTGCTCCACAACCACAACTAATCGATTAACACTTGAAAATACTGTTGGAGCTGCTGAAGATTGTAAGACTATCTTTGCATTGTATAAACTCAATTTCCTTTGTATTGTATAATTGCATAGCACAGTTGTGAGTTCTATGTACTGTAGAGCTACCATTTACCGGGTAATATGTCTTTCATTGACTTGAATGTGCCCTGGCAGCTGATAGTATGTCATGCTCACACAAATGTCTCGCTGACGGTGGCGTGTGTGTTGGATCATTTAGCTCCCTTCAAAATGGTTGAGCTGAATGGTGCTGATCTATGCGTCATGTTCGTGAACGGGCGCCGTCAGTTGGGGCTGGTCATCACTCGGCTGCCTCGGCTTATTTTTATTTTTAATTATTTTATTTTTGGATTGTTGTTTTTTTTTATTATTTAATATTTGCTGTACTCTGGACGCTTTTAACGCATACGTCTTTTTTTACATCGTTCTCACATATTATTATAAATTCAACATTAATGATGTAACTAATATTTTTGTAAAAATATAATTTAAAAGAGTGTCCATGGAGTTTCTTGCCCGTTCTTCTCCATAGGTACCTACGCTTTGGAATGGGCAACTAGCTTCATTTTATTTTTGACTGACCGACTTCTTGACAATTCAAAAGTGCCTGTAAATGGTTTAATTGAAATAAATGCTTTGAGTTTGAGTTTGAGTTTGAATAATATCATGATATAAGCATCGTAGAGCAGTGGTGGTAATAGGGTCTTACGAGATGTAGGTCGTGTGTTCACCCAGGGATTTGCCTTACATGCGTTGCACAGAGGGGTTCTGGAATTGGCCTTTTAAGAGGAACCGGGACCACCCCTATGTGCTGATGGTGATCACCGGGGTGGTCTTAATGAGGTAAAAATCCCACACTCCCCGTGTGTTCAAACCAAGGCAGGCGCTTTACATTGTATAAATAATTTCATCACCACGCTGTCAAAACGGTGAAGGAGAATATCGTGAGGAAAACGGCATGTCCTAAAACCGAAAAATTCGAAGACATGTGACATCACACAAACAGCCCACTCCCTCTGGAAGAGAGGAGGCCTGTGTCCCAGCAGTGGGTACATTGTATGGAAGAGAGGAGGCCTGTGTCCCAGCAGTGGGAACATTGTATGGAAGAGAGGAGGCCTGTGTCCCAACAGTGGGAACATTGTATGGAAGAGAGGAGGCCTGTGTCCCAGCAGTGGGAACATTGTATGGAAGAGAGGAGGCCTGTGTCCCAGCAGTGGGAACATTGTATGGAAGAGAGGAGGCCTGTGTCCCAGCAGTGGGAACATTGTATGGAAGAGAGGAGGCCTGTGTCCCAGCAGTGGGAACATTGTATGGAAGAGAGGAGGCCTGTGTCCCAGCAGTGGGAACATTGTATGGAAGAGAGGAGGCCTGTGTCCCAGCAGTGGGAACATTGTATGGAAGAGAGGAGGCCTGTGTCCCAACAGTGGGAACATTGTATGGAAGAGAGGAGGCCTGTGTCCCAGCAGTGGGAATATTGTATGGAAGAGAGGAGGCCTGTGTCCCAGCAGTGGGAACATTGTATGGAAGAGAGGAGGCCTGTGTCCCAGCAGTAGGAACATTGTATGGAAGAGAGGAGGCCTGTGTCCCAGCAGTAGGAACATTGTATGCTGAATTTGTGAGCTTCGTAGTATCCTTTTAAATTGCTTTTTAACATGCAAAATCCCTTCTCTTTCATGTTATAGTTCATAGCAGGTTTTACTAATGACGATAATTAGGAACGCCCGTTACACCCTAATTAGTCAGCCCCACTTCCAACCTCACTGACTAGCTATATACCAGATTTATATACTAGCTTATAATAATTTTACGCCACGACAAGATCTATTCTCACATGACAACAAAGTAAAAAGGCTATTCTTGGCCATTTTATCATTCTCAAGCAAGCTGTTAAGAACAAAGAGTTGCACGTACTCTCACATGCTCTGTTTGGATAACTCACAGTCAAGCAAACTAACCATTTATTTATCTGCGACTCAAGGAAGACGCATTTATTCTTAGTCATAGTTACACTTCTGAACACGTGTTTCACGTCTAGTATGTCCCTACATACGATGTAAATGAGAAAATGAGGAACAATTCGTGATAAAAGTTTTCAGTATCAATGTGAATGGTTTTAAGAGTAGGGGAAGAACAAAGAAACGATGGATGGACTGTGTAACATACATAACATAATCAGCCTATAATGTTCCCACTGCTGGGACACAGGCCTCCTCTCTTCGAGAGGGAGTGGGCTGTAATCCACCACGCGGGTCCATTGCGGGTTGGTAGATCTCACATGTCTTTGAATGTTTAGTTCTAGGACATGCCGGTTTCCTCACGATGTTTTCCTTCACCGTTTTGAGAGCACCACCACACCACCACCACCGCACCACTGCTCTCTCAAGAGAGCAGTGGTGGACTGTGTAATATGGCTAGAAAAAGGAAGACTACTGAGATGACGACTAATAGAGAAGTAATGAAGAAAAATACATGTTGCGCCGACCCGAAATAATTTGGGAAAGAGTCATTATCATACGCCTGCCCTTAGGCAGGCGTATGATAATGACTCTTTATTTCAAGAATGTTATAAGGATGTATCTCGTTCCCGTAAAAAGTAAATACCTAAGGTAATTTTACGCCACTAAGAGCCGATTGTTCCAGCTCGCCGTCCGGTAAGGACCAGGCCCAGGTCGACGAAGCGTTGTGTTCCACGCGCGCCTCAAAGAGATGTCAGCACTAACTGACGGGGTCCGCTAGGGCCGATGCCTGCCGTGGTCGCGGGTTGTTCGAAAGAGATACCGTGGCCCCTGGCATAGGCAACTGAAGGAACACGGGTGGGTTTTAGTCAGTAAAAGTCTGACACGTCCTCCCGCTCCGCCCAGAGCGGGAGAAGTTATTTGATAATTTCCCACCCAAAAAAAAAGGGCTGTTTGTTCAATCGAATCGACCGATATTTATTATTCGTAGAATAAAATTGACGTCAGACAGTTTTTATATGGAAGAACTGTCAAAAATTAAAAATTATTCCTCGAATAAAATTTTCTGGCATTGGAAAAATCAGCCCTTAGAACAATTTCCTTGTTCTATTAAATAAAACATCATACTTAACTCCCGTGTCACTTTGAAGACACGCTTCTTATGCATTATCTGGCTAAACAATTGCTAACGTCAGATGAATTTATTCATAGACCTACATTCGTGAAATCCCTAAGGCGTTTTTGAAAACACGAGGCTGCTTGTTTTTTTTTTCAAGTTAATGTCAGAATCTCATAACTGGTTAATCTACGCATGATATTACCACAATGCAAGCTATTTTGAAGTTGTCTATGTAACACAACCACAGTAGAACAGTACCTAGGCTTAACTGGCGATATGTGAGTGTAACTATACGAGTACACCACTGCCCAATCCTAGGTGTGATGATATGTATGACACGTCAAACTTTAGAAAAAGACTGTCACACAATATGATTGACAAAGATGGCGCTGTGACAGCGCAGTCTCTACTCAAGCAATTGACGCTACCTCGAAAATCTAAAATCTTCGAAAACCTACTAAGCGAGCGAAAGTGATGCAATTACTTTTGAAACGCAAAAGAAGAGTGATGGCTATAGTGTGCGTGCGCTCGGAATAAAACGACGTATGTGCCAAAACGAAATTACTCCTTTTTTATTTAACAAAATAAATGAATTAAAATTAAAACTACTTTGAGTAAACTTTGATATGATAATTCTCCATGTTTTAAAGTAAAGTACATTGATTAGCTCTTAAGCGTTACGCCGTGATGTCGAAAAAAGTAAAAAAAAATAGATATAACTTTGCAGTTTTTTTGTATCGAGAAAAAATTATTGAAGTGTGTATTCCTTTTACATGATACTAGACCAAAGAGTCAAGAAACATATACCAAAATGTCAAATCTCTATTCCACATACTTAACAAGTTACACGAAATAGAAAGACCACATTTTTTTCAACATAGCACCTAGGTGATCTCCAATAAATAAGCCCTCCAGATCGTATTTCGACCACGGCGGCGAATCTCAACGGAGACTAGCCTTCGGCGCGGGAGATAATATAGTGCACAAGTGTGCGCACAGACACAGGTGCACTCTCGCTCCCTTGCTCTCATAGTCCGATGGGACTTCTATCCGATACGACTGGAGAGAGACAATAAGATATATCGAAATGCCCTATGCAATTAAAATAAACTTTTTTTTTTAAGAAGCCAACAGTTTCCAATACTCGTTTAGCCATATTCACGACCGTGTACTGTAGGTAGTATATCTGCTATTCATCCAAAATAATTACGTGCGCTCTTGGCTGTCTCTGAAAAGACGGATAGGGTTCATTCTGCAAACATAAACAGATTTACCCACTCAAAATTCACAAAGACATGGACACCGCAGTAAAACGACATTGTCGCAAGTTGAGACAACGCTTCCTGTATTTCAGAATATTTGAGTCGTCCATTGTGTAGCGGATATTTTCGTGGAAAACGTTAGACAACGCGTTTTCTAAAACATCCACTCTCACACTCTTGGAGATAAGTTTTGGTACCGCCGCCCGCCGGGCGCTTATACCAATGCAATATTTTAGTTTGGTGGTACCTAAATTGTAGCTTCTTTATGTTTCAGATACTATGGATGGTGTCCTGTCTAAAATTCTATACCAATGCAAATTAGGGCTTGTGGCTAAGTAATAACAGCTGCACGGGTCGATCGATCAGGTAAGCTACGCTTGCCACGGTTAGTCCGTGGATCCTACATCTTTATATACCGAGACCCCTCCGTGCTTCGGAAAGCACGTTAAGCCATTGGTCCTGACTGTTTTTCATGGATCTTTGCCAGTCTTTACGGGTAGTCAAAAATCCATAAAACCTGACAACCAGTCATACCAAGGGGTATCGTGTTAACTGGGTTGTGGAGGTCAAATAGGCAGTCGCTCCATGTAAAATAATTGGCGCCCCCATGCGCCCAACCAGCGTCTCAAGCAGACGCCGCCGCAGGGGGGGAGGGGGTGGGGGGGGGGGGGGTGCAAGTACGCCGTCCGCGCCTGAGCCGGGCGTTCTGGTATTCAGCTGCATCTGATTACACTGGAAACCGACCCCAACATAGTTGGGAAAAGACAAGGCAGATGGTGATGCAAATCAAAACCATTAACGACAATTAAGTGATTTGTCAATCGAGTCGGGATGACCGTCGAAGAGGTCAGTTGCGTAGCACTCGGGATCGGCGTTCGTACACCGGCATGGTAATTGCATAATACACTTACAATGGCAATGCCTTTCATTTTGACAGACCAACAACATTCATTGCGTTATTTACGTTGTTGAGCAGCTGATTTTTTCAAACATATGTAATTATGAAGCAAGCAATATCTTTTAACACTCTTAGGAATGTGATTTAAATTCTACGCAATAAAAGGCTATGCTTGGAGTTTCCCTGCGTGATCGATACAGAAATCCGCAGGAGGACCAAGGTAACCGACATAGCCCGAAGAATTGCCTAACTTAAGTAGCAGTGGGCAGGGCACATTGCTCGCAGAACAGATAGCCGATGGGGCCGAAAGGTTCTGGAGTGGCGACCGCGTACCGGAAGACGTAGCGTTGGAAGGCCTCCGACAAGGTGGACCGACGACCTTGTGAAGGCCGCAGGAACCCGTTGGATGCGAGAAGCACAGAACCGGTCGAAGTGGAGGTGCTTGGGGGAGGTCTATGTCCAGCAGTGGACGTCTTTCGGCTGAAATGATGATGATGATGATGACGCAATAAATGGGGTGTAAATATGAATGCATACATTTATTTGTATTTTAAGCAATGTTTCTGAGAACAGATTCAGTCATCTTACAAATTCCACTCAGTATCGCCAATTCTTTCAGAAAACACTGCGATACGAGTAAGTAACAGGCAATTTTTTTGCCAGCGTCCAGAAATTCTCCACAAGTCGAGAATTTCTTGGAACACGTTCGCAATTTACTTCGAGACTAACTTCTGTGGGTGACTGTACAAAATGGTTAAAAAGACGAGTCACCCGATGCCTTTGAGGTGAGTGAAACTGCAACTTCCATTTACGTTCATATTTTATACAGGAACCGTGTTATAATGTTTTATATGTGTTCAGGTAAAAGGGTGTATGCATATATGGTTCTGTCTTCAAGCCTGTTTTTGTTTAGAAAATGACAAAGGCGAAATGTACCTTTTCGGAAAGTGCCTTTAAATCCCGGCAAAGATTGTTATAGGAAAAAATTCTCTGTGAAACCCAGTAACAGAGCATAATCTCTTTGCTTTCGTATCTTCCTTTGTGATTATTTAACAATATATTAAGATTGTATTTGTATCTGATTGCCAAGCAAGTATGCTTCTTATGGCATGGAGAGATTTTTAAGGAAAATAAAGACCAGATATCAAGATTCACCTCTGTTTATCCCTTTGGGGGATACAGACTTTTTATAGTACAAGATAAGACTTCTAACACGAGTGAAACCAACGGAATCATTATCAGCCGTGAGGCACACACTATTGTTGTTTGAAACATTATTTTTATTTAGTTAATTTTGTATTTTGTGTTTCACGAACTCCAAATAAACTATATTCATTAATTCAGGCATAATGAGAATGCCTGAGAGCAGTGGTGGCAAAGTGGTAACGGCCGCGACTTACGTGTTGTAGGTCGTAGGTTTGAATCCAGAGAGGCGCTTTACTTTGTGTAAATTATTTCATCACCACTGCTCTCAAACGGTGAAGGAAAACATCGTGAGGAAACCGGCATGGCCTAGAACCAAAAATTCGAAGACATGCGACATCTGCCAACCCGCACTGGGCCCGCGTGGTGGATTACGGCCCACTGCCTCTCACTGAGAGGAGGCCTGTGTCCCAGCAGCGGGAACATTATAGGCTGATTATCAGAATGCCTCGTTGATCTTGTGGTCTCAAGCGCTACTGCTGAGTATGAGGTCCTGGATTCGATCCCCAAGTCGGGCAAAGTTTAATTTGTTTTTTCTATCAGGAATTTCTCAGTAGCAGACCGGAGTCTAGATTTGTGCCCGGTTAATGGCAAAACGACGAACGAGGTGTTCCGGCAGAGAACCAAAGTTGTCAACATAGCTCACAGAATAAGCAAGCTGAAGTGGCAAAAATATAAGAGAGATTAATAGAACCGATGACCGTTGGGGTAGACGTGTTCTTGAGTGAAGACCGCGAATGCGCAAACGTAAGGTAGGACGCTCTCAGGCAAGGTGGAGCGACGACTTTCGCAGGATCGCTGGATGAGAGTTGCCGAAAATCGAGTTGCATGGCGTGCAATAGGAGAGACCTATGTCCAGCAGTGGACTGATGATGATGATGAATTGCAAAAAGGTTCGCCCTATTACATGGGACTTAAACATAACTGGCGAAATGTAGGTGTACTATAGATACACCTCTGCTTGACCCCTTGAGGATTATAGGCGTTGTATTATGTGTGTAAAAAGAACAAAATCTAGATCCAATAACCCCATTTTCTCACCCCGAATACAGGTGTCTTGCTACAATTGCTGTCAAAGGAATTGGCGAGTAGCCTCCGCCAGAAAAAAGTCGTAAAGTAGATTTTACTTCATCCGACCTGTATTAATAGTATCATTTATATTTTATACCGTATATTACGTTATCTTATCGTAACTGAAACTTGTATCTCATTCCCTGGGTGACCGTTACTTTTATGCTAGTCCTGAAATACTGAAATGTTCGGGTATTATTCATATTGTTATTGATTAATATTATATTTTCAAATAATGTTATGTTTGGATATAAACTCCGTTGGGACGCGATAAAATGGTAGTTTAGATTGGGGTAATTATTTTTTTATGGGTTTTTTATCGTGTTTGCTGTACCTATTCAGTTGTTTGTGTTACCTTTTTATGGGCCGAATTTTAGATTTGATTAACGTAACTCTCTTAGATTGTCCCCTATTAGAGTTTTTTTTTATTAGGTATAATGTTTTGATTTGTAAATACAGTAGCTAACGCTTTCGATTTTACATGCTAACACATTAATTATATTATTACTTGTTTATCCAGTCTAATTTTATAAATCACAATGGCACGATTATCAAATACGAACTAACATTATATTACATTGAACTAACTAATTCTTTTAAATAATTGGTTGCTTTCGACACGAGAGGAAATCAATGTGGACAGTTTACTCTCAAACCAAACCAATTAAATTAGTTAATAGAAGTAATAGGACCACATCGACCGTTTGCAAACAGGGTTCAGTTATGCAAGAACTTATCAAATTGGTTAAAGTTGATGGTTTTCCTCCAGTTGGCGAAGTAATTGTGGTCCCCAAAGAAATCTCAATTCAATCACATTACGGTGTCACATAATCACCGATACCTACCTTCCTCAATTTTTTTCTCTTTCCCAATTACAACCTTCCCGAAAACAATTGAAGAAAGGTAGGTAAGATACATATTCCAGTATCATTCCGTGGGACCAAAGAAAACGGAGCAAATGAATTACTGTTCAATCATAATTTCGCTTTGAATCAATGGTAGCGGAAATATTTTCCTCATTTTCTTAGCCCTGTAGTAAAACCGAGTTTATTGTGCAGAAAAAATTGGATGTAGTTACATTTGGACCAAGGTTGGTAAACATCAAACGTGAGTTGGTAGTAAACATTGGTCGATATGGCTAAATGTTAGGGTTGTAGCCAGATATTTGCATGTGCATCAACTGAATTGAATTCTGGGACACGTATAGTGGTTTCTTGGAAGTATCGGCTATCAAATATATTCTGCGATTTATGACGAGGACCTATTCAGCGGGGTAATTGCGTAACACACTATCAGTAGCAATGGGTTTCATTTTACAGTTTTATCAGTAAAATGATAACAATAACAATACCTATAATTAGGATAATCTATTACGGCCATACTGACAGTACTTCGCTGTCGAAGTACCTACATTAGATACCCTTTTTCTACAATTGTAATTTAGTTTTGTTTTGCCAATTGCCTAGACGTGTCAAGTTCCCTCCACCCGCTGCTAGTGGGATAGACTTGCACCAAGCAAACTTGATAAAATAGTAATGTTTTGCATAACCTAAATATTAAGGAATAATGTAGCAAAACATAGAAAATATTCCAAACGGATATCCACCTTTTATGTCGTTGATATTTTGGATGACGGTACATAGAAACGTCAAAGTTGTTCTATCCACGACTATAAAAGGGGGAGCTCCCAGCCCCCCCAGCGACGCCCTAAGCCGAGGCCCGTACCCCACAGGGGGTGCCCTTAGCGCGTAGTCGCTTAGTTTTTAAGTTTTTAAAAGCCCTGGCTGGAGGCCTTAATTTTGAGGCATCCACAGGCAAGCCCGGTTAAGCAGACGACAACCTCATAGGTTGAACTGCGAGATGCCATTATCAAAAAAAAAAAATGGTGGGGAACATTCTTGTTCGAGACATCGACCAGAACGGAGCTCCAGCCTACAGTCAATTGATCAGTACTAGTGACGTTATTATGTGGAATAGATCGACCAGATGTCATGTAAGTTAATTGATATTATTATCTTGACTATTACTGATATCTATGGTTTCTGTAAATGTAAAAATATGGCCAATAATGCCAATGTTTTAAAGTGTATAATGGGATATTCCAATCTATTGTTATTATGTTGCTATTATTCTGAGTTCTCTTGGACCATTGTCCAAGAGGTATAATTAATTGTTTTTAAAATAATGATGATTTATGGCAATATAAGAAATTGTTGATAGAGTACTTTAATACTGTTTCCATGGAGTTTCTTGTCCTTCTTCTCCATGATGACCTAGATTTGGAACGGACAAATAGTTTTCTGATTAATTACTGACAAGCCTAAATTGAAATAAATGTCTAGCTTGTCTTTTTGTGCTTTATTTCATAAAATCCTATCCCTATTTACCATATTCATAGTTACCTTTACACATATCAAATAACTAGTAACCATTCTGATATTCAAAGCTTTATATTTGGGTAATATATGACCGAACGAACCAACAAATATATAGACTTTTATAGATAGATTATACTTTATTTTCTAACATTAAAAAAAAATCAGCTGTTCCCTACATTTTGCCGAGTTATACGAATATAAATGTAGGGAACAGCTGATTTTTTTTTCGCGATTTCAGGTTTGGTCCCATAATAAGTTGTTCATAATAATGAGTACAATGACCTCTTAAGAGGTTGTTGGTGTATTTTCCAATAACCCTGTATATTCTTTATCTTCGTAGTTATATTGCAATATTATTATGTTCTAATGTTTATCCTTTGTAACTAAATCAATTAAGAACTTAACAAGATCCTATTTCCAGATAATAACGAGCTGGTATTATGAAGGAAAAAGTATTAGGTATTTTTATGTACCCTATTTACTATTACAATAGGACGAATTGTGTCGAAACTAGCAATTGGTTCGTTCGAATATATTTATCGGATTCGATCAGTCAGTGCCGATTGTTGTCTGCTGGTATACGGATGTTTGTTAATCAATCTGCTATATTACAATATGTATGTTAGTAGATGGTACCTACTGTAGCGAAATATAATGAAAGATGGACACTTTCGCTATAGAATACGTATAATTTTGTATAATAAAAAACCAAATACAAAAAATAGCTAATTATAAAAAGGTATGATGAAAAGAATAACGAAACTGAGGAAGCTGGTCACATATTGAGTAATAAATTAAATTATAGAATTTAAAAGAAATACGTTTAACTTATGTATCGAAAAATACATTTCGATTTGTTACGTCCACGCGACGAGCCTAAATAATGATCTTTAACTAGACAAAATCAAACTGGTCGCTAATTTAATTTATATATTTTTTTAATTGTTTTATGACATTATTTTTACATTTTGTGACTACAGTAACTCACACACTTGAATTCTTTTTACCTTTTGTTGGTAGAGTAATTTTTATTCTAGATGCATCGTCTTCACATATAATTATATTATGAATGTATACAAAACCTTGTAGAACATTTTAAAAGAGTTCTCCATACGAAAACTACCTTTTGGAAGGGGCGACTAGAATCAATTTCGTTTTATTATAATTTTTAACGTTCAAAAGTGCCTTTAGTGTGCGTATTTGAAATAAATGATTTGAATTTGACTTTAGGCCCTACATCCTCAGGCTAGCTGTACCGACGGTCTTCACAAGTGGGACTGGTAGCAGTTGGATGAGAGTTGCCGAGAATCAAGCTGAATGGCGTGCAACTGGAGAGGCCTTTGTTCAGTAGTGGACTAATTGACGGCTTATGATTATGATGAGAACAACTTATGAACTGTGTACCTAAATAAGTTTATTATTTTATGCGGAGCCTATTTTATTTTGTGATACGAATTCAACCATTGACAAAATTTTAGGAAGAGCGGCACCCTAATTGCGTAACACACTATCAATCACAATCTGAATCATTTTGAAGGATATTCCTAATCCATTGCTTCATACGTTCGAAAAAAAATTCTGCTCAACAACGCAAATAACGCAATGAATGTTGTTGAACTGTTAAAATGAAAGCAATTACTACTGATAGTGTGTTACGCAATTGGGTACCGGGTTCTTTATAAACACAAGTTTTTGTTGCCGTGAAAAACTACGGTTTATTCGCCTTGTCTGGGCACGGTCGTCAGTTTTGTATGGATCACTATGGAAGCATGTTGAGGGACACGTTTTTTCTACGGCGTGGTTTATACGCCGTACCGTAAAGAAACCGTGCCGTGTCGGGCGTAACAACTAAGCTTAGTTCTTCCAAAACGAACGAACCTGCATCAACAATTCTCACTTTTTCCGAAGTGTTTATAATGATTTTGGATAGTTCGATAACGCTGATTATTTTTATATATGTCAGGGCTAATAGTTAACCTTTTCGCCGCCAACGTACACAAAACGCAATGCCTCGCCGAGCGCCAAGCTATAAATGTATAACTAAATATATAGTAAACAGTAGTGATGGGGATATCGTCATATCGATGAATAAGATTTGTACGCGTAAAGTTAAGATTTAAAGTTGATTTTACGAATATAAATAAAAACTGATTAAATATTTCCAGATTTGTTTTGTTTCACAGTATCCTTAATAAGAAAAAACAGTATAAATTATGAGTATCAAAGAAACTAATACATAACTCAATTAGAACTATAAGGAATGGGGTACATCTCTATTTGTTTCATGATCTCATTCTTTAACTTCATATCAAGTTATTGGCACTGAGGGCACGTTGAATTCGATTCTGATCAGGGATGGGGTCTATGGTCTTTCTTTCTTCTATTTTTGTTTATTCCTGTGTTTTTTTAATAACTTCAGTTAACGTTTTTTACCGTAGGTATCTAAGTGGCAGAATTTTTAATTGTTTTTAAAGTGTTTTTTGAAATGGAAAGTAACTATATATTTAAATTCTATCACGCTTGTAGCCGTGTACTTATCAAAGCATTGTTTTTTAAGTGTTGTTTCTGTTCTTTTCTTAACTCATGTATTGTATTTACCATAATAGTGTATGGAGTACAAAAACAGTACCTAAATCTACTGTAATTACAATGCATCTGGAGACACTGGGCTCACCGAACATTTTACATACTTATTGAATTCCTACTCTTTGATGAATAAACATTATTATTATCATCCAGTTAGACATACCTCAGAATTATCTTCTGGTTCAATGTTCTCCACAAAATACTCCGAGTCCGATTCCACACCTTGCAAAATTTTAAGAAGTTCGTCCGAATCAAGTTCTTCACTCATTTTTCTATTTGTTATCAAGTGAAAGCCGATTTTGTGCTGCACTATGCCAAAGTGACCTTGACAGCCGCACGCCTATGACGTCACTGACCAACTTCTATAGTAGTTCGTGGCACTAGGTGGTGCACAGGGGCATAGACGACCAATTGTTTTGTAGAGATGGGAAAATAACTATCGACAAGAATTGGTAACAACTTTATAATTACGTATCGGCATCTACCTGAAGGTCGAAATTCATCTACTATCCTTTGTAATGAAGTAGATAACTAAGTTCATATTTTATTGACCTCAAATTGTTTTCGATATTCGTAACTTTCTGTATTTATAAATATTTCAATGGTGAAATCAACCTTTCACGGCACATCACTGGCCAACTTGATATGAAGTGATTGGCGTTCTGAGGAAAGTAACAAAATTCGGATTTTCTGTTTTTGCCGATTTTAGGACAAACTAGGGCTTATTTTGTGTAGAAAAATAAAAAACAGGGTAGTAGACAGTGCTATCTTAAATAATAAAATGGAACAAAGCTTTTAATCACAGTAAATTTATTTTAATAAGATAGTTAAAATGAACAACTTCTATAGAAGTTGTGGCGCTGGTGGCACGAAAATCCCGAACTTCTATAGAAGTGCTTGGCGGTGAAAAGGTTAAAGTGCGGCTACACCTAGTTTTAGCCGGGTATCACTAGATGCAGCCGGCCACATGCGGTTCGGGTGACATCAGTTGCATGGTTGCGGTCGGTCGATAGGCGACGTAGGATGCAAGAGCGAGCGAAGGGCACACCGAGGTTAGGTTTGGTTAGGTTACTTTAAACCCTTTACACAGAAATAGGAGCCCCGCGAATACCGGGATAAAAACTATCCTATGTCCTTTCCCAGGGCTCAAACTATCTCTATACCAATATCTAAATCAGTTCAGCGGTTTAAGCGTGAAGAAGTAACAGACAGACAGACATACAGACACACTTTCGCATTTATACTATTAGTATGGATTTAAACATAATTGGGTTAGTATAGACTTACCTACTTGTTATATGATTTTCGACAATTTGATCATAGTAGGTAATCTTAACTCACTTTTTCTATAGTATCTATATTGAAGCTCTCGTGATTTCCCTTAGGGCCGTGTCTTATGTTAGATAAGACGTCAAAACTGAGCGTATAAAACTAAACCGATAAGTTATAGTTAGCTGTAGTCCCAAAAATACTGAGATATTTCGAACCTTGGACACAAGAAGAAAATGTGCAAAGACAATGCCTGTGCTTATTCGATAAACTGAATCAGAATGATGGAATATTACTCGTACCGCTTAGTCGACATACTTTTAAAAGTAATATAGAAACAAACTGAAATACTTTAGGTATTTATTTACACCACAATTCTGTCACCTTTACAGAAGCATCCAAGGCAATGTTATAAAAAGTATTAAAGTTAAAATTCTAAAGGATCAGCAGTAAATTTCGTATGCTTTAGCAAATCATTATTATCTTCATAGGAGCCGCAGGAAACAATACACAAACAAGAGACTTGTTTTGTAATTTTTAGTTTTAGTCTTTTTTTTTCATATAATTAATTTCGCCCTGACTACAATTACGTTTACCATCAGTTTGTTTACAAACTGTAAGTTGTAATCTATAGAAAATGTAGTGGGTAGTATATTTGTGAAGTCTATTGCCAAGTTATTTCTGTTTCCCTTACACTATAAAATAAAAAATATAATGAAACAGTTTGAACTTACATTTTCGAATAATCATCGCCATCGTCAAGGCCGACGTTCAGCAGTAGACGTCTTTCTTCTGAAATAAACGAAAGACGTCGACGGCTGCACATCAGTCCTCCACCAAGCGTTGCCACATCGATGATCCTTTCTCTCATAATGCTGTGCTTAGCACATATTTTATTACCCAAGTGTCGAATGACTACGGAAGTGCTGGTTCAGCTGTCAGAGAGTCACGACGTAAAAATGTGAGTAGACGAACTGCACCATCCGCTCAACTGTTGAAAAATCAAAATTTGATTTAAAACAATAAAAATTAAATTGTGTCGCATTAGCCACAGTTGAGCTAATAATAGCGGTAAAAATTTATTTAACAAAGCGATGACACAAGATTACGTCTTGTGAAATAAGTTTAAGTTTAGAGGATGGACATGAGCGAAACTTTTACATCTACAAAACCACTCAAGCAATCTTTTAAATAAAAGCAGAATGAGGTAATCTACGGAACTCTAAAACATGAATTATTCAGACTACTATTTTTTCTTCACTTACAACGTTATCCCCCCCCCTTGTCTCAACAAAGTCCCTTACTAATCCGAGATCAAAAGAAAAACTTGCTACCTAAAAGTTTTTTTAGAATCTAGATATTTTTTCGCGTAAAAGTCGTAAAAATGGGCTGAGGTACTCGTATTATTACGTCACTTTAAGCTGAAGCGACAAACGAAATAGGTTATCAGGGCAGTAAATTTTTTGAGCGGTGTTTTGTTTAGTAATAACTGTCACAGCAGTTTTTCTTACGATGTTTTCCGTCAGCGCCAGTCAAGATTATAAACATAGCAATAAACACTGACGTAGTTACGTCACTGTTTATTTCTATGTAGAACGTTTCAAGTTCCACTAGCTAGTGGAGCTTGAAAGGAGCTCGTCCGGGGTGGTACCTATTTACAACCACAAACCACAACTATTCCGTCATTTTCTGCCGCCAAGTGGTGTGTCCCTGTACCGGTTTAAAGGGTATGGGTGTCGATGTTATTGTGGCTGAATAATTTCAGTTAGATATCTCTGGTAGGTATTGCAGATGTCCATAGGCAACGTTGAACAAGACTGTCGTTGATTTGATTGTCAATTCATAAAACAAAGAAAACTAAAATTTAATATATACATTGGTATGAGGAATAGGCACAGACGCCAGCAAATCAAGCTACTACAATCTGTAAAATTTCTTTAATAGATTTTCAACTTTATCGCTAAAGCATAAGGTTCAAAGTTGATTGGGAAAAGTTGACAGTTTGCGTAGCTTGATGTGCTGGCGTCTGTACTTGTCGTTCGTACCTACCCGCAACCTCTCGAGAAGTGTTTTACTTCATTATGAAATGTTTAGCTGATGTTTACATCTTTTAACTGATCCTTCTAGTATGTTTCAGGGTTTATTTCGGCTTAGCGGGAACTGTGCAGACTGATAAGTGCTAGAATAAACATTCTGATTTAATGATGGAATTATACCGGTAAATAGTAGAAGCGTAAAGTTTTAATAGGCCATTTAAATCATGGCGGTTTTATGGTTTCAGACTAATAGCTTTAACAGCGTAGATGGCTATTTACCTGGCGAAATAATGCAATATATTGTACAGAATAATGAGCTGTGGTTTGAAAACATAATGACTTTGTTTTTTTTTTTTCAATTATAGGTTCATCATAACATTGATCATTTATTTTGTACCAGGCTATTTGCACGCTTAAATGAAGTATCATCCTGTATTTGTGTACTTTTTATGTCAAATAAATATTTCCTTTATTTATTTAAATACATATAAATTATATTTTTAAATATTAGAATATTAGAATATTTAAAAATAATGTAAAAAATAGTAGCCAACCGGTATCGGGAACAGGGTCCAAGTAAATATTATTATTATAATAACCAAATTCATCATTAATAAATTTTTGTCGCTTGAAAACACTTCATAAATATTGAAAACATTTATAAATATTTTTAAATTAGCAATAATCCTTATCCACATACTTATTACGGATTATAACATTACATTAATTAACGAGTGTCCTTTTTTCACATGTCCAAATGTATCTTCATTAAAATTTGAAATGTTTTCTGCATTAATAACTACTCTCAGCTCTAGCATACTGTATTAATAAATACGGCACCTATTTGTATAATAGTAAAGTCGATATTCCAGGAAAGAACAGCGAATCCAAGCAAATGATTGCTCTGCAAAATATGTACATCAGTTTGCGATGTATGAAATAAGAGGATAATAATTATCATTTATCAGTACGTAATAAACGTACGATCGATCTTTACCTATCAAAAAGGCAGCCTACTGTAGTAACTATAGTTTAAGTCACGACTGAATAATACTGAGATAAAGGTTGATTCGAATCAGTCAGTGGCTTTACTGTCTGTCACTTAGGCTACGGACACGATGTTGCGGGGAGCTGCGCGTTTCGATGCACAGATCTATATGGAACTGGCCTCGAAGGCACAGAGCCTGCGCCGCGGCGAGTTTTGATAGGTCTTATCAAAACTCACCGCCGCGCGGCTGCGGCGCTATGTGTAAGGGTTCATACAAATCCAAGATTAAGGGAAGGTTCATATCTGACGGAACATGCATCGCGTATTATCGGTCGCGTAACGCCAGAACAGACAAATGTATAGAAAAACACTTGACCGTTCACACTTAACTGATGATGCGTCGAGCGAATAAATAGACGCAATCGAAGTGACCCCCGACGACGCATCATCAGTCGGATGTGAACCGACCCTAACTAATACAGCAGCACCGCAGCGGCACGGCGCGGCGGCGGTGCCGCTGCAGCTACGGCATAATGTGTAAACGGCCTAAAGGATAGGACCGCGAATTAGAATTAAAATCGACGCCAAAATTGCGTTAAATAAATATACTGGGTGGCATCGACGCGTAAACTGAAACAATGAATTCAGTATATGATTTGCAGATAGCGTAGAAATTTATCAGAAAAAAAACTGCTGTTTCATAGAAAAGGTACTTATTGCAACCTACACGGTCAAAATGTATGGAACAGCAATTTTTTTTATTACCGACGAAAAATTTCAACGCACGGGTGATCAAAATCATGTACTGAATTCAACAGCGTCGATGTCCTTTTACATAGGTCAAGTTTCGGTTCGGTTTTTGAAAGCCTAATATACCTAACTGGACAGTTTGTACTAGGTAAACATACTCGTCCACAACTTCGAGTGCAACGTGTCCGTAGCTAACGTTACCACTGAATAATATCAAGGTAAAGCTTAATTCGACACGAGTTACGGCTCAAAGGACCGACCTGTCTCGATTCGTCAGACCATTGGCGTGTAACAAACCTGACCGTCTACGACGATTGTATGATGACAGCTTCGTTACTGTTTTACAGAGAACTGGGGCCTATTGGTATGGAATCAGTAAGTGGTTTGATGGCTGTCTGTTATAAATAGTAAAGAGATTAAGAATTTTATTAAAATAGATGCAAACTCTGCGAATCAAAATGATTAGGTTCAAGTTTATGAATTCAATACGCTTATTTATTTGCTTGACTATTTTTATGTAAATGTAGACACAGATAAAGCAAAATGAAATAAAACAATTATTTGCTATCAAGGGAAAAAAATAATAGCTAAGGATGATGGATGCTGGGGTGATGGGGAATTCGTCAGCAAAATTCTTAACTAGATTTCTTTTCAAACCACCACTCCACCACCGACCAACCACACCACTTTTGTTTCTATCAATTTGTTCAACTCAACAAATATTTTTTGTAAGTAAATTACCTTCAGTCGAATGTCTGATTTAGATTCAAAATCACGTGACAAGTCTTGGCGTTCCATTACCGGAATGTCGGTTACAGGGACATTCTCAAGCCTAAGGGGTCGGTATTAGGAACTCGATTGAAATTTTGTGGTTGCCTCGAAATATTATTTCCGGGACTCGTATACTTAACTGAAATGTCAAGTCGAGGCGGAAAGATTAGGTTGTTAGAACAATCGAAATGTCACATGGCGATATTCAATGTTTTATTTTTGTTACAGGTATTATGCCGGGGCCACATCAACGGGAAACGCCGATAACTATCGCTACAACTTATCGCGATAATTATCGGCATTTCCCGTTGGTGTGGCCCCGGCATAATAGGGAAAGAGGGGCTTGTGTCTAAGTAATAACAGCCGCACGGGTCGATCGATCAGGTTAAGCTACGCTTGCCGCGGTTGGTCCGTGGATAGGTGGCCATCTTTACATACCAAGACCCCTCCGTGCCTCGGAAAGCACGTTAAGCCATTGGTCCCAGTTGTCATTCATGGATCTTTGACAGTCGTTACGGGTAGTCAGAAGCCCGAAAGTCTGACAACCAGTCTTACCAAGGGGTATCGTATGACCCAGTAAATGGGTTGTGGAGGTCATATAGTCAGTCGCTATGATACTGGTATTCAGCTGTATCCGGTTAGACTGGAAGCCGACCCTAACATAGTTAGGAAAAGGCTAGGCAGATGAATAACAAACAAGGATTAGTAAAAATAATCCAAATGTCTATAAGAATAAAGGGATTAAACCATAACAAATCTTCCCCAATATTGATACGAAATTGAAATACCAACAACAAAAAAATAGGAGGAAAATATAAATCAGCAGCCATTAAGGTAGGCGACACCGTAACTTGATAAAAATATCACGCGAAGGTGATACTGAGTCCCCTTAAATACGGAAAGACGATCTCCAAAGTAGATTGTTAAACATTTTTACAGGCTTGTTAAGGAAATTTTCGCTCCTTTTTACAAGCTTTTTTCAGGTTGTCCTACTATAGAAATTTCCATGTAGACGTGATTTACGATAGTGCAACGGCAAGAGCAATTTTTTTAACCATCCCACAAATGAGGGAAAGGGTTTGTTTGGTTTATGAAATTGTATGGTATTATAGAGGTATGATTAACAGAAAGACAGAAAAAGTATTTATTGCGACTCGTACAGGAAGATCACTAACTAAACTTAACAAAGTAAAAAATAAAAAATCAAGTTATACAATAAAAAAAAAGTAACAAAAAGAAAAATGAAACAGAAAATCCTATACGAGGGCAAAAGGCTCCTATCTCAGCATGATGCTGCGACATTTAAAAAATGATGTCACAGCGCTGGTATTCTGATAGGGCCAAGATGTACAGTTTACTCATCCTCCATAGAAAAGGGAGGATCCTCCGACCAGACGGGTGTTGTGTCTGGCGGGCAACTGCCCAACGATTCATGTCGGGCCGTTGTATACAGGGTCCCATTAAAATAGTTGGACAAATTTTAACACAGCGCTCAGTACGTCTAACCAAAGATATCCATGCTAAAAAATACACTGATTAAGGTGATTTTATTTTGACCTAAAATAATAAATTGCCGGCACATTAGTGTATTTTCGATAGCTGAATATTTTTCTTGTAAGTATCTAATGCGTTTTTCTTAAGATACCTTTTTACCATCGTCCTTATTTTGTTGGTCTGAATGATTTATAAAAGTTTGTCGATCTATTTCAATGGGACCTTATATATGCTATTTGCGAGGTAAACTCTGCTTGCGAGATGCAGGATTTTGTGTGACGTCAGTATGACGCGTAGTTCGCATGTGGCGTTTGTAGATATCGATTTTTCCTAGTGCAGATACTAGTCTCCCAATTTTGTTATATTTGGCTAAAAATGGTGCTTTTAAATCGTTTTTTTTATAACGACTTTTATTGGTTCTTGAATTTAACGGATTTCTTTACGCATAGTTTTTACACAGTTTTTGTCTTACCGTTTTCGTTTAAAACTGTAATCAAAATCGGAAGTAAAAATGACATACAATACACAGACCCCCGAAACGCCCTCCCTTCACCACTTCTTAAAGTGCTTTAGTTGGAAAGACGTGGCGCACAACACACGCCCCAGCAGCACTGCAATATTTTTACATTCCGTTTTATGTATTCAGCTTTGCCTATTCCAACAGTTTATATTTTAATAGAACATTGAATAGAACCAGCTAGCTTTCGAATGTATCTCGCACGTGGGCATATTCCCAGTTTCAGTGCTATTTGTATTTTTCCCCAGTTCAGTATTGAGTTACTAAGCTTTTTCGGAAAAATATGATGGACAGCTGAATCTGACTTGTGTCAACAAGTTTCGTTTCAAAATCGAGCCAGCTAAAGAGATCAAGCGACCAACTTTGTGTTGGAAGTTTGTGCTGGGGATTTTATTTTTTCATTACTTGTAATTGTGTAGTTTATGTTGTCAGTATCAAACACAACAAAAATGTGGTCCTTCGAGTCGTGCTCAATAGAATTTCTCACTAGTTCCAAATCAATTTTCTACTTAGGTTAGAGGTCATATCTCAATCAATCAATGATATGACCTCTACGTTAAGTGTGGGTTACTGTCCTTACTTGCCTGAGTAGTATCTCAAAAGAAAACCTTTTCTATATAATCATCATCAACATCATAAGCCTACAGTAGTCCACTGCTGCACAAAGGCCTCTTGAATTGCACGCCATTCAGCTCGATTGTCGGCAACTGTCATCCAGCTGCAACTAGCCACCCTGCGAAGATCGTCACTCCCCCTAGCCTGAGGGCTTCCTAATTTACGTTATTTTTTTCTGTAAAACAATTGAAAGAAAAAAAGGCCTGTAAGCCCAAGGCATTATTTGTGTAAACATAATCTCTTGATAGGAGCAACGCCAGACACGTCTGGTTTATTTAAAAAACTCATTTGCTTGTCGCCGTTGTATGTTCGGAGTGAAATTACGGCCTGAACCACATACAGGCAGCAATATCGGTAACAAATTACATTGTCTTCATGAATATTTCATCGTGTAAGGCTCGGGCGATATTTATCTGAAAATTAAACGTACTATGGCCTATTGTCATTAATTTCCCTAGTCTGTGTTTAACAATTTGTATGTGCTAGGGTATTTAGGAGATGAACATGATTTTAAATTAAGAAAAGATTTTTTTTTAAATAAAATTTTAAAGTTTTAACATAATTTGTATTCTTAGGTCTCTTCTTCGTTAGTGTAAAATAAACTTTGAATTTAATTGAAAACTTAATCCAAATCGTAGTAATGAATTAAAAATCAAATCGATTTATTTGCTACTAGCTGCTGCCCGCGACGTCGTCTGCGTGAAGGCTCTACAGCACCAAAAATACCTAAGATGCCAGTGTCGCTATAGCATTATAAGTAAACAACTTTTAAAATAGCATTAAAATATAAGTTTTTTTTGCAAGCGAAGCAAGTGAAGAGAGTTATATTGGAATCCTGCTGAGTTCAGTCATAAGATGTGACTGAAGGAAATAGAGAAAATAATGCAGGAATACATTCCAGGACACAAAAGAGTAAAAATACGTACAAAGGTATCATACCTTACAACATTTCCCTATAACGTACGTTGGTAGTTATGCTGCCAGGAGCCAAAATGTAAAGAGAGTCAGGACTGGTGACGCGGGAGCAAGCGACGTACAGTTGCCCGTGTGAGAAGCAACTCGTCCTGAGGTCGACACCCGCTGCCCTCAGTGTCTGCCCCTGCGACTTACTGATGGTCATCGCGAAGCAAACACTCACGGGGAACTGTACGCGCTTGAACTGGAACGGGAAGTTATGAGGTATGAGGGGAATGCGTGGTATAAATACTGCCTCGCCAACGCCACAACTCGTAAGAATTTCCGCCTCAATTTGTGTGTCTGTGGAGCGAGATGACTTTAAGGCGGGTCCCGTTACACAACTTCGGAGGAGATAGGTTCCGAAGAAGCATAATCGGGACACCGACCTTCAGCTTGATGGTATGCGCTGGAAGTCCACTTGCTGACAGGGAGTTCAGAAATTCCACGGGATAATGTGTGGCGTCATCTTGCTCGACAACAGTGTTTATCGAGGTGTAGTCTACTTCATTCCCCTCAATTTCCGAGAGAATGCATTCGTTAATTGCTGCAGCCTGATCGTTTTTAAGCGTCAAAATGGCCCGCTCACACACCCAAGAATTTTGCTGGTGCGGTATACGACTGATGTCCCCGTACACACAGCGAATGAGTTCTTCTATGCTGGATACCACTCTACCGAGAGACTCTGGAAGCACCACCTGTCCACCTCTCTCTTCTGGTAGAGTGCCTTCGCCAAGACTTAGAAGGACATCGGAGAATTCTTGAGCACGTGCATTGCCGCCGAGCCGAGCTCTCATATTAAACGGTTGAATGTCGTAATTACAGACACAATTAAAAAGCCATTGTGTCTCGCGTAGATCTACGTTCCGGCATACGATGGGTTAATGGTCAAGCGCAGCGTACGAACTCGTGACCACAACGAAGATCATTTCAACGAAGCATTCACCTCGTCAGCCCTCGATCCCTGCGTCACCACGGAAAGCGTTTGCCGGAAATCGCCACTGAACAGAACTGTGGAACAGAATCGATGGGAATTTTAAAGTCACGATTTCCACGGTCTTGATGCGGTGATGATTGGGGAGCTGGTAACCCATATTCGATCAGTGGATTGCCGCCGATAGAAATGACCACATCTTGAAGTGAACTGAGACAGGTGTTCAGCACGCGTTCATCAGTTACTTCGACTTCGTCTCCAGTAGCACGCCTCAAAGCTCGTAGAAAATCTTCAGACAGATGATGGCGATACTTCTCCCACAAAGCTACCGGTTTCGCGACTCCACAAAACACCAAGATGACGGCATGCGGCTGGGACTGTCACTGACGCTCGCCTCCGCGAGGGTTTCATCCCAATTTTGGTCACTGTCGAGAAGGTCACGTGTTACCCAGGCTGCGCGGTAAGTGGGATACTCCACGCCATCAAATGTCCTCAGAAAGGCGAAAGACGTTGGGCCTCGGACAGTGTGAAGTAACAACCGCAGAAAATAGCATTCGCCATTATTCGGATGCACGGTATAAACCCTACCCAATGCGGTGTCCTTGAAAATTCCTGGAAAACTTTCCACAGCACTTCCTCGTCGACGTCGGTTAAATAAACCCCTTTGCTTGTCGTACGTGTAATATGAAGGCACCTCGTCATACGTAAGGGATTTGTTTTACATCACATTTAAGTTTATAATTAGGTATACGACATGAAAATATATTAATTACCAAGCAATAATCACACAGATAAATACCGAACAAAAGTATTAACAGTCAATGTTTATTTTGTACTAACAACATGAAATTGATGAAGAAATGATCATCATCAATGAACATAACTTTTTTGTAATACTTAACAACGCATTTTTTTAAATTGTCTTCCTCAACTCTGCTCAAGATTTTGAGGGTTTTGTTGGAACTTGAATTTTTCAAAACGAACTATACGATACAACTTTTATGAAGAAAATGCACATTACCATCTATGAATTTTAAGAATAACTAACTACTAACCTCGCCAACATGATCAAATTTAAATTATTAATTTTCAAAAATTGTTAGGTAACATGTAACTTGATTTGATTTTTATGAAATCTCATAGATGGCGCTGCTTCAAATTTTTCTTTATACTACTAACATTCATTAAACTATGTTTCTCTGCCCAAGTTACTTAAATGGCGTAGTTTTTATAGTGTAAAGCTAGATAATAGCATGGCTTACTCAAAAACAACATTTAAATATGCATCGTTAGATTACACGCTGTCACAGAATGCGTAAGAAAAATAAAGATTCACAGCCCCTCCCCCGTAGGTGATAGCGTGATAATATGTAGCCTATATGTTGACCCGACCTCTTAGTAATACTCATGCAAAATTTGATGTAAATCCATGCAGCACTTTTTGAGATTAGCCCGGACATACATACAGACAATCAGACAAACAGACAAAAATTCTAAAAATTATATTTTCGGCTTCGAAATCGATTGTAGATCACGCCCCAAGTATTCTTTTAAAAAAATATTCAATGTACAGTTTTGACTTTCCTACGATTTTATTATATGTATAGATTACTGTTGAAAGTATGACACTGCATTCCCCTTATTTTGTAAATCATCTAGAAAAAGCCCATCTGACGTATGCTACTATAGGCAATATTACCCGAATGTTAGACGTAACACACAGGATAAAAGACCCATGCTAAGAAGACTATGCTTTGAAATCAACTAAGATACCCACGAGTTTTTCAGTAATTTGCCACTGAGTTAAAATGAAAGTAGAACAGCCACAATAGAAGAAAAGTAGCATTTATGGCAACACACAGCACCACAAATGCATAACAAACTTTCAATTAAAATCCGAATGATTTTGAAGGATATTGTTTATTCACTGCTTCATATGTTTGAAAAACTAGTTTGCTCGACAATGTAAATGACGCAATGATTTTTGTTCAATAGTCAAAATGACGGCATTACCGTTGTAAGTGTATTACGCAATTACTCCGCTAGTTTTATTCATAGGAACTGGTTCCGTTGAGTTCCTAGATCACACAAATCCATAACCTGTCGATATAAAAAAGAAAAAAAAGAAAAGAAAGAAAGAAAATACGTTTATTTGCGGTGAACATGACGCAATAAAGAACATAATACACAAAAAAAAAAATAAGAAAGGGTTGGCGGAAACATGCGTCATATCCACGCAAAACGGCTATTGCTCAGCCTTATATTGCGCCTTATGTTGAAAACCAGCGCTGACGTAATGACGTCGTCCGGTGCAGCAAACAATTATTAGGACGCTGTTACTGGTACAGCGTACACAAAGAAAATAATAATATAATTGATACTAAATGTGATAGAATATACTAAACAGGAATATAAAAAAAGGAAATAGATATACATGCTATGAGAATATCATCCTCAATAAACGTTGTACGCTTTATGTAGTGGCAACATTTCGAAACGTCATACTTAGCTTGCTACATATGTATAATCTGTGGTTATATTTGACGTGCACCCATATATACAGGGTGTAATTGAATTCGTGAGCATCCTTTTAAGGGGTCATTGTAATCATCATTATGAACAACTTTTACTATGGGACCAAACCTGAAATCGCGAAAAAAAAATCAGCTGTTCCCTACATTTTGACGAATTACGCGAACATAAATGTAGGGAAAAGCTGATTTTTTTTTCGCGATTTCAGGTTTGGTCCCATAGTAAAAGTTGTTCATAATGATGATTACAATGACCCCTTAAAAGGATGCTCATGAATTCAATTACACCCTGTTATATGTTCACTCAAAGACACACTAAAGTCATTAACCCAAACTCTCTGTACTTCGTTCGCAGATATAGGACACCCACAGACTACTTAGAGATATGAGGACACCGCAACATCGCAGTACCAAACGTTCCAGACGAGATTATACTGATGTAGTGCCAACCTGATTAATGCGCTTTGAATTGTGCCAACGAGCCGCGGTTATTGCTGGGTTTGGTTTACCAATTTGTCCATTACGTTTGAGCTGTTTCTGATTTCATGAAGATGATTGAGGATTAGCAGTTGTTGAAGAACGATTTATACATAAGGGGGGCAACGGTAAGGAAATTTTAAGACGTTCAATTCATACGGAGGTAAAATTGTTTGTTTATATGTTTCACTAGCTTCTGCACGCGACTTCGTCTGCGTGAAATTTCACCCTCCCCCCATTCACCCTCTTAGGGGTGGAATTTCGAAAAACCCTTTCTCAGGATTAAACTAATATTTATCTTCTGTCCTTTTCTTAATGAAATAGAAAGAAAAAGATGCACTGAACATAAATTTAGTTTAGTCTGTGAGCAAGGGAATCGGCGCCATTGTCTATGTTATCAAATTAAAACATTGTTTTCCTAATATGACTTCTGAAATATTAGGTACATTCTACATTCATTATTTCTATTACCTATTATATCAAAATAACATTTGCATTACAAAAAAAATTATAACTATATGTACTATTATTAATATTGGTTATATCAAAACGAGTCGTCAATGGTTATGGGTATCACTTTATTATTGTACCGAAGGAAATAACACATTCATATCCATCCTACATCGAATGTATTTGCCATAAGGAAAAATGCGTTAAGCGGACATGCCTATATTTTCATTATTATTAGACGATGTTTTTCATACAAGAATCGAGTTATGAAGAAAACCTTTGAAAAGTGAACTTTATACGACCGTGGTGATTACGACTATCTACATTTTTTACCATTGGTTTTCCCAACTATGTTAGAGTCGGCTTCCAGTCTAACCAGATGCAGCTGAAGACCGGTATTTGGTATGGAGCGATTGCCTATCTGACCTCCACAACCCAAGTTACTGGGTAACACGATACTCCTTAGTAAGACTGGTTGTCAGACTTTCGGGCTTCTGACTACCCGTATAAACTGTCAAAGATTTACAAATGACAGTCGGGACCAACGGCAGAGTGTGCTTTCCGAAGCATGTAGGGGTCTCAATATGTACCTAATTGATGGTCACCCATCCACAAATCGACCGCGGCAAGCGTAGTTTAACCTTCGATCGACGCGTGCGGCTGTTGTTATTTAGATATGAGCCCCTTGGTTTTTAAGACTGTCAATCGTCTATTTAGTTTTGCGTTTTTTTTTTTTTTTTTTTATGGCCAAACAGCTATGACTGAAGCATTATCCTAAGATCTATCCATTCAAAGGACTGGGCGTTAGTTAATTAAGGATTGAGTCCTTAATTAACTAACGCCCAGTCCTTTTTTTCTAAGTGTTTGTTACTATAATTATAAAATGTTTTCCGTATTTACTGGGTAACATTTTAATAGCTTGCTGCTTCTTAAAATAAACCTTAAAAGGGTTACTTTGTCGTGTCAGTTCTCTGTTAAGTTTCTGCCGTTAAGTTGAGGAGCATTAACTTTTATTAACATTTTGTTACTTAATATTTTGTCACATCTTCTACTAAATCTTACTATGTAATGTAGAAGAATTCTGAGATAAAGAAGTGGGTATTAAAGTCAAAGTCAAATTGGCACTTAAAAGACACTTTTGAACGTCAAAATGGTACTGAAATAAAAGCTCTTTTTCACCAATCCACAACTATAAAAGTTAAGTAAAATGGATCGTTTTCGAGTAATGATAATGCTTTTCTTTTCAACGTTGACGCAAATGAAATTAAATTATTTCGATACAAAAAAAATAAGTGCCTTTTTGACGCTGATTTGAATTAGAAACGATTGATTGATGATTTGATTCCATTTTGAAGAATTTATATTAAACGAGTGAGCACGTTCGATTTTTTTTTATTTTAATTGTCATGATTTCGAAATATTAATAAGATTTATGCAGGTAGTAATTTTAAATACTGAATTAAATTTTAAATTGAAAGTATGTGATTTGCTCTAAATTATTTTTGTGTCAGTGTAGTCATGAAGTTTAAATGTATCTCATTTTGACAGTTACCGTAAAAGGACTGGTTATTAACGAAAGGAATTGGAAACATGATATTTGTATCACCTGGTTTCTAAGTTAGTTCTCTTCGAGCTTCGAAACCAAAAGGTTGTCTTCAAGAAGTCTATATTATATTGAGTGAGTACCTAATTAAATAGTTAGTTAAATATTGCTTTATACCAGTTTGTATGTGTGCAAGAATATAAGTACAGAAATGTTTTAACTGGAAATGGTGTATTAATTTCATACCTATTTTGGTGCTGGTGTCTGTGATACAATGATTTTTCCATTAGTACATTCACCGACACACACACACTTTTACACTTTTTTCAGTAATGTTTATTTTTCACTTGGAAAATTGTTTCGTGAAATTTGAATGTTTTTTTCTGAAATATAATGTATTTATTTATTCATTAAGGAGAGTGACGGTTTTATATTTATTATTATAACGCTTATAGAAATCTCGGACTAAATTTAAAACTTACCGATGTTGATTAAATTTGAAAGAGCAGTTAGTGTCTAAATTGGTGTGGAATATTGATACAGACAGCTCTTGAATGCGGTTTAACAGTGCTGATCGTGGTCAGTTTCATTGGTGAAATCCGCAAAAAGAAGGGATTTTAATGCTCTCTTCTCGGATTTGTCTCGTAACAGTGTCGTTTTATTTAAAGGTACTCAACTTATCTCCCTTTATGGATTACTTCAGACAATCTGCGTGAGTAACTGAAAGCTGCGTTACAACTAAGTTTGGTCAGTGGGTCGTCTTAGTTTTTCCATTTTCACAAATCGACTTACATAAAAAAGTTGTTTATCATTTGTTTTGACAATGGCGCGCTATAAAAATATATATTGCAATCAGAGCAAAGAAATTCGAAAGGCCATTGGGAAATTAAGAGTAAGAGGTCCTTTTTCAAATTTTGGGCGTATACAGTAAGTTTTATATCAATGTGATGAATTTATTGGGTAATGTGTGCTGTATAGCAAATGCGTCAAATAGTTTTTTTTTTTTTTGTATATTTAATAACGGTAAAGTTAAGAATGGAATTCGAGGCCTCAATGTTGAGAACAATCATTCCAACAGCTAAAAATCTTTGCAACGATGGTCCTCCTACTGATAAAGATCAAAGAGCCTACTCAAAGTGATAATATAAATCAGCGATTACGATGAAGGAAAAGTAAAAAATGTATTGGTTTGAAATAAGCTATCAAAGATCTCAAGAAGAATAATTTTGAAGGATATTGCTAATCCATTGCTCCATATGTTAGAAAAATGTGTCTGCTCAACAACGTAAATAACGCAACGAATGCTGTTGAACTGTCAAAAAGAAACCTATTGCTACTGATAGTGTGCTACGCAATTACCCCGCTATTGAATGTCGTTGTAGAAATACGAAACGATGTGATAGGGGCAAGAGATTGATAAGGATGAAAGTTTATGTAGAAAATTGTACTGCTCCATGAATACAAGATACTTTCATTACTAAAGATTGTTCTCATAGGAAACGAAATCACGTAAACACATCAGTAAGACAAGTTGCTATTATGATAGGCTACATTGTGTCAGCCTCATTGTTCATAAGCCGTATGCAAGGAGTGCACGTACAGATTGCATCTACAAGTCGGTTCTACTGCGTATTGTACTGGAACTTGCAGCTTGCATTATTTTGTTAGGCTTCCGTCTACAAAAGTCAAAATGGTCTTTGTGGTGACGGTATTACGGTGTCTTTCTGTTGTACCCAGTAAATTCAGTAAACTTCCATATTTGTACAGTCAGATAAATTAATTATTTATTAAATTGACGCTCATTATATTTTTTATGATTGTGTTTAGTTTAGTTTGTGATCTTTCTGTGCGAGGAAAAATAAATAACTTTTCTTTCTTTCTTACGCTGCGTTAACTTGACTTGTTATAGTCGTTTTATATAACTTTCACACATTGATATTTGTGATTTGAATATACAGGTAGTTTAAGTTGGTAGATACTTAGGCTTTTTCTAAACATTTCCCCGACTTTATAAAATTATTTGGATAAAGAAAATATAAACGTCATATTAGACTAGTTTAAGAGACTTCAAGGATCAAAGGATAATATTGCACACATTTTAAAAGAGTAACTGTGGAGATTCTTACTCATTCTTCTCCATACGAAATTATCTTTGGAAGGGGCAATCAATTCTATATTTTTGTAAATTTTGACGTTCAAAAGTGTCTTTTATATGCCTATTTGAAATAAATGATTTGACTTTGACTTTGGATTAGCACTGAAATATAGTTTTTTATAATGTGAAATATTATGAAAGATGGCTCCTCCTGTGACACATGATGGTTTGATTAAACTAAGTCACGACTTGTAAAGTTGAGGTCCCAAGGACCAAAAATAGACAACGCAATTCCCTAAAATTTTGAGTAATAATAATGGAAAACTACTTACTTGAAGGGGTCCGTGGCTAAATAATAACAGCCGCACAGGTCGATCGATCAGGTTAAGCTACGCTTGCCGCGGTTGGTCTGTGGATGGGTGACCATCTTTACATACTGAGACCCCTCCGTGCCTCGGAAAGCACGTTAAGCCGTTGGTCCCGGCTGTCATTCGTGGATCTTTGACAGTCGTTACGGGTAGTCAGAAGCCCGAAAGTCTGACAACCAGTCTTACCAAGGGGTATCGTATTACCCAGTAACTGGGTTGTGGAGGTCAGATAGGCAGTCGCTCCATGTAAAATACTGGTATTCAGCTGCATCCGGTTAGACTGGAAGCCGACCCCAACTAGTTGGGAAAAGGCTAGGCAGATGATGAATAATGGAAAACTACTTACATAGTCATTTATATTTCATGTTCAAACGTTCATTCCCTCGAGTTATTCTTGTACAGTTTTGGTCTACATTTGCCATCCATCTCATTACTTAGTCAGACGTCGTCCGTAATTCATCTCAGTCTATTTTCCCGTCCTTAAATTAATGCCCGAGGACTCCTCATGAGATTTTCTTTTATTAAAGAATACCTTTTGAATTTTTGATGGTTCTGCGGATAATGTTAACAATAATACATGAAACCATGAATTTATCATAATTGTAATTATGATTTCCCTAGCGTAGAAATTCTTCGTCTTTTATCAAAAAAATAAATCTGCTGTTTCATAGAAAAGTGCAATACTTACGCGGTCAAAATGTATGGAACAGCAATTTTTTTTTAAACTGACTAATCATTTCAACGCAGTGGATTTACAGTGGGCCCAAAAAAAACTATCTCCTTTATGTCTCAAATTGATGTTGTTTCAAGTTAAACAAATACCAACTTTATGTTAATGGTAATTAAGTTGATTTCAGAGTGTATAGCACCATTGAAAGAGTTATAAAAATGTTTGAAGTTGTAGCGTAAACTGAAGTTTATTGTGTAGGAATTAAAGTTATTATTCCATAGACTCATATTTGCTTACATTTTTGGCAAATAAATCGCGAAAGCAGATTAGAATCATATACTAAATCCATGGTAACAAGTTGAGGATGTTTACAGAGTAACTGTTACTAAGAAAGAGCTTATACAGATAAAGGCATCGTTCACGCCAAAAGTATTGTCCGCCGCCGACTGTGAGTATGCTCACTGTCTGCCCCAGTGTGAACGTGGACACAGTCTGCAGTACGCGTTCTCACCAAGCCGACAATACGCTACAGCGCGCTTCAATCTAATACGCTGTTACATTCGGCAACGTAGCCAATCCGCGTCCGCCGTGCATAGACGCGTAGTACAATAATCGGCCACCGAGAGTCAGCGACAACGCACTACGTAATAGCGTATAGTCGGTTCGGTGTGAACAAGAAGTTAAATATATATTGAAAAGCGATAAACTGCGTAACGCGTGCTCACAGTCAGCGGCGGACAATACGTTTGGTGTGAACGATGCCAAAGGGTTTACGTGCGTAAGATACGCGTGTACAAACTCGCCCGTAACCGAGTATTACAAGCAAAAGTCACCGTTCACAATCAAAACGTATTTAAAAAATCCTGACTTACTCACTCTTCGACCCAGCCCAAAACCATGGACTTGCATAGCTGAATTTTGTACAGATGTTCCTTTTGCGATGTAGATAAGTAATAAGGATTTTTCAGGATAAGGAATATAGGGCGCAGGAAGTCGCTGACAAAATGCTAGTAGCATTATGCAAGCATTTAACTGGCGTAACACCGCCATGTACTTATGTAATACCGCGATGATTTTTACCGGTTGGTTAAAGAACTGTAAATAATTATGTTCACTTGCAACTATGTTGGGGTCGGCTTCCAGTCGAACCGAATGCAGCTGAATAACAGTTTTTTACATGGAGCGACTGCCTATCTGAACTTCACAATCCAGTTACTAGGTAATACGATACCCCTTGGTGAGACTAGTTGTCAGACTTTCGGGCTATTGACGACCCGTAACGACTGTCACAGATTTATGAATGACACGGCTTAACGTTCTTGCCGAGGCACGGAGGGGTCTTGGTATGTGAAGATGGTCACCCATCCACGGAGCAACTGCGGCAAGCGTAGCTTAACCTGATTGATCGATCTGTTCTACTTCAATTCCCAAAAATAATTTCTAAAAGCTTGCCAGACAATCTTGTCGTAGTAATATTTTACTGTACGCTGACCAACTAGTATTCTCTAATTTTAAACTTTATAAAACTCCACCATCTTAAACTTAACATTGTTTACCACCATTAAGAACTAACATTTTATCTTCCCAATGTTTTCAAGACTTGCAATAAATCTCTTCACACGAACACATGCTTTATTTTAAACTGGACTTTAGACAATAGACAAACGACCACTATACCAGATAAGAATGGTAGAGTTCAGAATGTCTGTTAATTGTAGCCGCTTCCGAGTCTACACTTTTTATTTTATTATCCTGATACGAGTACTTAGTTGAAGAGCTGAACCAAAGAACAGAAAACTCATTCATCATCGTTAATAGAATAAAATAATGCCAGCTTATTATCGTACCACGACACGGCAAAGGCCTCGTCCACAGATATAGATAGACCTAGATAACGCAAGTATCACGATCTATATGAAAACCAAGCGTGCCATTGACTACCTACTATGACGTCATAAGCACTATTTAGTGATGGGAAAATCAAATCGATTCAAAGACGCCGCAGCGTGCGGCACCCGTCTCGCCCCACCCCCTGGGCCTAGCGCCAGCGTTCACGCTCTCCCAGCCAGCAGTACTCAAGACTGAGCGCGAAAGTGGCAGCTTACGATTTTTGTACGTAAGCTGTAGCTTCTCTTGCGTTATCTAGGTGTATCTATACCTGTGGCCTCTTCTCATACAAAGAAGGCATGAGCATTGATCACCACTCTTACTCAAGGCGGATTGGCGATTTCAAACTTATATTAATTACTAGCTTTAGCCGGCGACTTCGCCCGCATATGTGTCAGAAATTACCTGACGAGAACGTACTATCGGGTTAAAAAGCATTTCTATCTGTTAATCCAGGTTATATACTATCGGAGTGCCAAATTTATTCTATAATAATAATATATCCGTGGCGCCGTTTTTGCGTGATTGAGTAACAAAGTGATGCCCAAGATAAACTTAAAAAGTAGGTACAGACGCTAGCACATCAAGCTACAACAATCTGTCAAATTTATTTAATAGATTTTCAACTTTATCTGAAGGTTGATTGGGAAAATTTGACAGTTTTGGGTAGCTTGTTGTGCTGCCGTCTGTTCATTATTATGAAGTGAAAAAGTCACATTCATACTTTTCCCGATTTGAACCCACAACCTGTGAGGCTAGGCTTTTGGGCTACCACCACATTTTTGCTAGAATAAAAAAAAAAACAAATGAACAAAAACAAAGGATAATGAGCATCGATAAAAGTGACGTAAAAAGACGCGAAAAGTAAATAAGAAAAAATATGACATAGCTAAAACTTACTTAAGTCAATGTCATATCAAATTAGATAAAAGCTTGCGTTTTCAAGGCAAACATAATGTTGGATACAAGCCAGATAGGTTGATGACCTCAGGAAAGTCACTAGGGTCAATGTCCATTACGACAAGAAAAGTATGTGCAAGGCCTTCTAACTGA
Organism: Hydraecia micacea; assembly: GCA_914767645.1. NCBI lineage: Eukaryota > Metazoa > Arthropoda > Insecta > Lepidoptera > Noctuidae > Hydraecia > Hydraecia micacea. Next base: position 5,935,371 of record OU611785.1, read on the forward strand.
AAACTGTAGTGGAAATATGTTTGTGTTTTCCAATAAATCAAATCTTTTTCCTTTCTTCTAGCTAAAAATTAAAAAAACTTTCTCGCCAACTAAAAATTAACCTATCTTTTTTAGGTCCCTCGCCCACGGCGACTTTTTGTAGCGATGTTGTCGCGCGTTCGCATTGATACAATCGCGATGCGGTCGCTAGCTGTTTGCCCTCGCCCACACCACGATTCTCAGTCGCGATGCAAACGCGACACTGTCGCGCTTCTGTCGCGATGCAAACGCGATTGTGTTGCACTGATGCTCGGTTCTCCACTCACGCGCCACCCTCCCTCCGTTCTCTCCCTGATCGTCCGACACGGTCGCGCGTTTGCATCGATACAGTCGCGATGCTGTAGCGCGTTAGTAGCGCGTTGGCATCGCTTCTGTAGCGCGTTGCAAATACGACTAACACGCGTTAGTAGCGATGCTGTCGCACGTTTACAAAACGCGCGACAGCATCGCTATAAAAAGTCGCTGTGGGCGAGGGACTTTAGACCGCTTAAGAGGGATGCGCTGTTCTTACGTTTTTTGTAATTTGCACTTTAGTGTCAGGTTGTATGTTGAACAAAATATACATAATTCGCGAGGGTAATAAGAAGGAATGTATTTACACAATTATAAATATGTGCTAAGTAATCAAAATGTTTGAAGGTATAATTATATATTATAGCGGTGAACGAACTCCTGCGTCCTAAAAGACCTTTGGCGGACTGTCACTGACGTGCTAGCCTGACAGATTGACACTTATGATTTGGGCTTGGTCAAGAGGCCGCGACATGGGCACGTTAAGTTATGATGGCAAAACATATAAAAGTTTAACACTCAATAGAAGCCTCTTCAATAACCTGACCACACTATTTAATATCCTACTAATATTATAAACGTGAAAGTAAGATGGATGGATGGATGAATGTTTGTTACTCTTTCACGCAAAAACTACTGCATGAATTTGGATGAAATTTGGCACACAGATATTTTATAACGAGAATTAACACATAGTATACTTTTTATCCCGATATTCTAACGGGTTCGAAATTTATGCGGGTGAAACCGCGGGGCGCTGCTAGTTGTAAATATTACTGGACGGCTCGACGATTAGTAAATCCAGTGCTACATGTGCTGTATAAGTTATTATGAAATTCAGTAGTCTGCAGACAGTTCTGGTAACTGCATTCAATCAAGTTTACCATATTCTGTATCTTTCATGTCAAGCCGACAACGAGTGAAAATGATATAAAATTCCATTATATGACTGAGCTTCCCTAAACCAAGAAAAAGAGGAAAAGAGATGATTATTTTTAAAATGGCGGAACCGCTTTTCATGAGATAAGAAGGAACTAATTACCCTGATTAGACCAGCCTTCTAATAAGAAACGCTGCATCGAAATCGGGCCATACGTTTGCGTATTAGATGTTCTTTACATTTTGACCGCGTAGGTATTGCACTTTTCTATGAAACAGCATTTTTTTTTTATAATCAGGGTCTGGAATCATGTGCTGAATACAGTTTACGCGTCGATGTGATGCCAGCCTGTATAGTAATTAAAAAAAAATAAAAAAAATTAGATAAACATTATTTCATTAAGGGCTGATTTTTCAATCATCTGATGACTTTATTCGACGAATAATTTTGAAATTTTGATCGTTATTTCGTACAAAAACTGTCAGACGTCAATTAATTCCTCGAATAAAAGTTATCTTGCGATGGAAAAATCAGCCCTAATTCTACTTTACTAATTCCAAAGATTAGACAGTAAGCTCCGTTATTGACAGACGTTTTACATGTCAAAGTAAAATAAATTCCAATAATAATATTATTAACCTGAGATGATTATAATATATGCCTTCGCCCCTCTTAACCGCCGCAACCTACGATACGCTCGTGAACATATTTCATGAAATTATTAATAAACTGTATGTTTGGCGAAACCGCAGTGTAACCCCGTGGCACCTGCGACCTCTATGTAGGTACCGAGCTTTACATGGTGTATTCGAAAACATGAACTAGTTTCCTATGTTCACTATACGACTTTATAAGCGATAAAGCGGCTTGTGGCTAAATAATACCTGCCACACGGGTCCATCGAAGGTTAAGCAACGCTTGCTGCGGTCGGTTCGTGGATGGGTGACCATCCATTACATATTGAGACCCCTACGTACGTCAGAAAGCACGTTATGCCTTTGGTCCCCGGCTGTCATTCGTAGATCTTTGAGAATTGTTACGGGTAGTCAGAAGCCCAAAAGTCTGACAACCAGTCTTACCAAGGGGTATAGTGTTACCCAGCAACTGGGTTATGGAAGCAGTCGGTCCATGAAAAATACTGGCATCCGGTTAGACTGGGAGCTGACCCCGACATAGCTGGCAGAAGCCTAGGCGGATTGATTGAGGATATAAGCGATAAGACAAGGCCTGGGTGGCCTAAAAACACGAGGTTCCGATTTTGTAGAATAGAATAGAATACTCTTTATTATGTACACCATATAAATTACAGACATAAATATAGAAATTTTACAATGGGTGACACAATGGGCGGTCTTATCGCTAAAAGCGATCTTTTAAAGACAACCTTTGGATGGATTAAAAAGAGGAAGGACAGACAAGTACTGGTACCTGGCCTTGTGTCAGATTCGCCTTCTTGGTTAATCTTAAACATCTTGGCTATTAATGAATGATAACATCGTTAAGAATCCTGAATTTCATGACCACGCGTCTCCGGGTTTTTCGTTTGTTTTGATTAGATTAAAAATAATGACAGTGTAGTGCCGAATATAAAAAAAAAAAAATTAAGAAACGTAACGTTAACGTAATATTATAAGTTCGCCCTACTCATTGAACTTGTTTCATTGTTAAGGCCGCCATTTCCATGATACAAGGTGTAACGTAAATCAGCTGTTCCCTACATTTTGCCGAGTTAAGCTGAAGTAAATGTATGGATCAGCTGATTTTTTTCGCGACTTCAAGCCCTATTGATTCTATAGTAAAAGATGTTCATAATGAACCTCGCCAAGTTCAAAACCACTATTATCACACTTTGTACCCAAACCTTATTGATTTTCCAAAAAAACTTCACCATGTATATTTGTTTACCCAATGTAAATAAATATACAGGGTGAAGTTTTTTCCTGTGTTGCAAGAATACGGAAAACAAATCTTTGGCGTAAGGTTATCTTATATACGTTGTTTGTCTGCGGATACCTCTGTAACAACAGTACTGTCGTAACGTGGAACTAGATAGATCGAGGTGATAGGCGCTTTGGGAATAACATGCTGTGATGTCTTTTGTACGGTTTCTTTTAGAAGCCACGGAACTAATTCACAAATTAATATCTTTTTTTAAAAAGTACAGCTTCATTCTTGAATGATAGTGTAATATTTACTATTTAATAACATAAAGAGAGACAACGAATTATGAGAGTTTGTGGAGGTTAATCTCTGGAACCACAGTTCCTATTTGAAAAATTATTTCACCATTTGAAAGGTACAGACGCCAGCACATCAACCTACTAGAATCTGTCAAATTTCTTTAATATATTTTCAACTTTATCGCTAAAGCATAAGGTTCAAAGTTGATTGGGAAAATTTGACAGTTTCGGGTAGCTTGATGTGCTGGCGTCTGTACATTGTTCCAGATGGACATAAGCTACATATTATGTCAATATATACAAAAAGAAGACATTATATTATTTATGCAAGCCTAGTACTTTTTTTGTTAGGTTTCTATTTAGTCGTGAACAGAATACCATCTTCACATGTCATCATCATTTGCCTAGCCGTTTCCCAACTATGTTGTGGTCGGCTTCCAGTCTAACCGGATGTAGCTGAATATCAGTATTTTACATGGAGCGACTGCCTATATGACCTCCACAACCCAGTTACTGGGTAATACGGTACCCCTTGGTAAGACTGGTTGTCAGATTTTCGGGCTTCTGACGACCCGTAACGACTATCAAAGATCAATACGAGGAAAACAATAATTAAGTCATTATGATAATAGATGGCGCCACGTGTATTGTTGTTTTCCTCAGGAACTGCACTTATTTCGAGATGAAAGGTACCCTATATCCGTTTCTGTACACCTGACAACGTATATGCAAAATTTCAGGATGATCGGTTCAGTGGTTTAGGCGTGAAAAGGTAACAAACAAACTTACTTTTAGTTAGGATAGGATTTCACGCGGACGAAGTCGCGGGCAGCAGCTAGTAGTTTTATAAAGAAGGCAATTCTTCCATACGTTCAAAATATACGTGAAGGCACCACACACAAATCTTATACAAGGTGTCTCAAAAGTAAGTTCACATTTAAATATTTTTTTAAAAGAAAAGTCTTAGCTTTATTGAAAAAATGTTTATTTTATATTGAAGTACACTGTTTGGGAATTTATTTTTTAAAAATAACATCGTCCAAATGTAAACCGTTGCGCTCTCGGCATTCATTTAGTCGGGCACTAAAATTGCCTATGACAGCTCGGCAGGTAGTCTCCGTGATGGCTGCCATTTCATGACGGATATTTTCTTTTAATTGTTCCTGTGGGGTTATGTCAAATCAAAAGTTTACGCTAATAAACCGACTTCCCTGGCACAATTAAAAGAAAATATCCGTCATGAAATGGCAGCCATCACGGAGACTACCTGCCGAGCTGTCATAGGCAATTTTAGTGCCCGACTAAATGAATGCCGAGAGCGCAACGGTTTACATTTGGACGATGTTATTTTTAAAAAATAAATTCCCAAACAGTGTACTTCAATATAAAATAAACATTTTTTCAATAAAGCTAAGACTTTTCTTTTAAAAAAATATTTAAATGTGAACTTTCTTTTGAGACACCTTGTAGTATAAAATATTCTAGGGTCTCACACAATATGAATAATTGATAGACGTTCCAGAAAGATTTATGCGTCTAGTCTTCGGTCATTGGGCAAAGAATCATATTAGAATAGCATTATAATATAATAAGAAAAGGCTCTCGTTGGGCAGCTGGATCAAAGGCTTGTTTCAGAAAGCAGTACTTCTGGACACGACCCGCATTGTTAGGAGGTTCCTATCTCTGGAGCTCTGACCACCGGTAGCTTGGACGCTGTTCCCGATATCGGTGGGCTACTATTTTTTAATATGTAGGTATATAATGAAATAAAGGAAAAAATATAACAACTACGTAAATATTATGATCTAGGGAAAAATTAAATGTTTTTCCTTTTGGTATTTTCTGAGCCTACTGACTTTAGTGGTATCAAAGCCAGTTGTGGTTACTAACCCATTTATTTATAAACGTTACTTAAGGTATAAGAAACGTTTAAATGTCAAAATGTATCGTTAAGCAATAAACAGTCGCTAATCATTACCATACTTACCGTATACGACGAGTAGGTATATAAGGTGTTAAAATATTAACCCGACAAACTAAGAGGTGGTTCAGGCCATCGAACTGAATAACTTTCACTATGGGACCAACTCTGAAATCACGAAAAAAAAAACACTGTTTAATACAAAAGTTCAATACTTACTTGAACAAAATGTATGAAACAGCAGATACTTTTTTTCGTCATTTCAGAGTTGGTCCCATAGCGAAATTTGTTCAGTTTTATGGTCTAAAGCACCTCTTAAAGTTTGTTGGGTTAATTTTTTAACACTTTGTATAACGAGTAGGGCAAATTGTATTGCAGCATCTTCGTATTACAATACTTATTTCGCCTTCCCAACAAATCTTGTATCTACATCCTAACGCCCCAAGGAGGACTTCAAACATTTCATCCGACGAGCTAAGTCAAGTGGGGTATTGCATCTCTTTGTAGACTTAGCCAGTCCCAAGCACCAAGCGAATCTCGAAAGTGTATTAGTTTTGTTAGACTTTTTAGTGCAAGCCATGCAAATACGTCGTCGGGACATATCTTTTGTTTTCTTCGAAACTGTTACTGCATTGTTAGGGGTTAAATCGGAAATGGATTCGTTCTAGACGGGTCAGTAAACAATTAAATAATAGAATTTATTCAAAAATATAAGGACTAAAGTTAAATACCTACAGTTTTTCTTAAATCTATGTCAAGTTCACCATGGTTTGTGCTTGAACTAGGTAATCCTGTGTTTCAGGCGATTGGAGGTAACATTAATTGATTAAATAATCACATACTTATCATTTATCTTATTGGTACATAAAATAAAAAGTTGTATAAAATTATATAATGCGAACCATATTTACTTTAGCACAAGTAATAACTTCTCTGTATCGTCATAGGACATAGTTTGAAGAGCCTCCATAAGGATTTTCATGCAGTTACTATGATTGAAGGAGTAGATGTTTCCTTTATCATTTAGCCTGTTACAGAGTAGCGGTCCGAGGTACAGACGCCAGCACATCAAGTTACTACAATCTGTCAAATTTCTTTAATAGATTTTCAACTTTATTGCTGAAGCATAAGGTTCAAAGTTGATTGGGAAAATTTTACAGTTTCGGGTAGGTTGATGTGCTGGCGTCTGTACATATAAAATTTGGCTGTGAAAGCATGTTTTGTGCTTTTTCGAGGGCAAACTATATCTTTCCGTCTCCTTTTTGTAAATTCAGTGCTGTATGGAAGCGCTGCGTATTGTTTTAGTACAGTGCTCATTATAAATAACTGTCGTACTGTAAGTACTTGACAAGCTTTATACAGAATGTTAGTGGGGAAAAGAAAAGGGCGACAAGTAGCCACCTTGAGAATTGCTCTTTGAGCTCTTTCAATGGGCAACAACAAAGCAAATTATTCAAAGCATGAGGGGCAATACTCGTATTTTTAAAAACGTTTGCATTCTAATGTCAGTCGCAATCTGTCAAATATACAGTCAATTTACATACATTTTTGACAAGTCTTTGACATTGATTGTCGCTGAGATGAGATTGCGACTTGAATTTAAACGTTTTTTAAGTTCGAGAACTGGCCTTCGGGTATTTAACAACAGTTGAATTGGTTTTATGTTTTATAAAACCTAATTTACTGTCTTCTCTAACAATATTTCTTACCAACTTTACCCAGAAGCACATTCCTTTTCACTATTGTCTTGTAACAAAATCTTGTTCCGACAGTCCTATCATTTTCTTCGAAGCTTTAATAAAGTAAACTCGATACGACAATAATTACATCTTTGTCTGGAGAGCTTGGAAGCTTTGACACGCCCATTAGGAGACTGCCAACTTGTTACTGAACATTGATCATAGAAATATAGGACAGGACAGTACCTGAATTAAATTTTATTTAATATTATCTTCTTTCTACAGAACAAAACGAATGGAAGAACAGATTCGCAATAGATAGTGTGGTACAGACGCCAGCACGTCAAGTTACTACAATCTGTCAAATTTCTTTAATAGATTTTCAACTTTATCGCTGAACCATAAGGTTCAAGGTTGATTGGGAAAATTTGACAGATTGGGGTAGCTAGATGTGCTGGCGTCTGTACCTGATATTTACTAAATATTTGCCACAAAATAACATCATAAATCAACACATCATCATCATCAATAACACTTGTGGCTAAGTAATAACAGCCGCACGGTTCGATCGATCAGGTTAAGCTACGCTTGCCGCGGTTGGTCCGTGGATGGGTGACCATCTTTACATACCAAGACCACAAGTAAGTACCTACAATACATTCAATTGTAGATACATCTGCTACAAAAATTACAAAGCTAACTTTTCACACGTTTCTATCGTTGTAACTTTTCGTGGTCCCTGCACGGTGTAACTTTTCGTGGTCCACGTGGAAGTCCCTGAACTATCCCCGGACGCCAGTGGGAAGATGTAACTCCAACCTGGTAAAGTGGGATTACCTCGGCGGAACATATATATTAATTTCGCCATAAAAACATGCTAGTATTCATAACGAAGTAACGTGATAATTTTAATGATATTGTGCTTGTAAGTGGCAAAGAACATGGCCAGTTTTTGTAAGGACGTCGGCATAGTTATCAACTTTAAAGTACACCAATGATTTTTGGTGTTTTATATTCGTGAATATTGGCCTATTAAATTGCTATAAATAAAAAACTCTGAGAACTTGTCATCACAACATACTAGACAAAAACAATTTCATTAAATCTTTTAATCAAAACGCTAGCAATAAGGTATATACTTATATAGATTATAATTTCGCTATTAAAAAACTTAAAGACGCTTTAAAGTAGCGAACAGTTGTGAATTATTACGTATAACTGATATGGTTTTAGTATTATTAAGCATTTAAACAAAGTAATGGCCACCTAAATGAAGAATTTTAAACTGTGTATTGATTTACATTTATTAAACTGGGTAATAGTCTCAAAAAATGTGACAATAATAACAAACATAACATCGCGCCTGTATTCCCCGAAGGCATGGGCAGAGGTGTACCTATAGGACACCCACATTTCACCAGTTATGTTTAAGTCCCATGTATTAGGGGGCGAGTCTATTGCCATCAACCGGGTACAAATCCAGACTCCGGGCTCCTACTGAGAAATTCCTGATGAATAACCCCAATATCACTTTGCTCGACCTGGGAATCGAACTCAGGACAGTAAACCAACGAGGCAGTCATAATAACAATATTAACAAAGCATATTCAAAACTAATATTTTTCTTTAAAGTACATTTTTACAGGTTGCCCTTATATTTTTTTAAATAGTTCAATTAACAATAAACAAGGGAAGCACAAAATAAAACAAAAGAGTAAAAAAAAATATTTATTTATTAAATAAAAATATTTTGCTATATTATAATTATTATATCTTAAATGCCTACCTAGGTAACATACATTACAGCAATGCAGCAATAGTGTTAATAAAGAGACCGAGGGAGGTCAATCAACCAGCTTTGATAAAACAGAGCATTTTTATTTCACAAATACACTAACCTGGATAAAGTGTAAGTATAGGGCTTTTTTTTTTGGATGGGAAATCATCTAATGATTCCTCCCGCTCTAGGTGGAGCGGAAGGGAGTGTCAGACTCTTACTGACTAAAACCCACCCGTATTCCTTCCTTAGCCCTTTATGTTCCGGGGTAGCGGTAACCCTTTCGGACGATCCCGCTATAAGTATAGGGCTTCAGTAATTACATAAATAACAAATGTAAAAATCTGTTTCTGCATTGTTGAAATATACAGTGAACAGATGTGATTGAAGCTGGCTTATAATTAGGTAATGATATCGTATTACTATCCCGTTGAAGTGGCCCTCTTTGAACAGGCGGCAACGGTGATGGCTCTGGTGGGCTAACAACTTGAACATTAGGGGCTGCTGCATCATTGTTCAAAGCCAATTCCTGCATGTCTCGTGATGAGTCATGCACTGCCTGTCTATTTGCTCGCATCCAACACCCATGGCAAACATAGTTATTTCTTGAGGGCTGAAAGTAAACCAGTTAGAATAAACACAGATAAATGCTTATGTTTATATAATTTTTAGTAACAAGAGTATCTTTTGTATACATCTCTTTATGTTTTCAAGTATTATGTTATTGTTACACATGCCTTCTTTAGGCAAGTATATGTTAAAGATGGAAAATATATAAAACGCAGATATTACAATCACAGAAACATAGTATGAAAACTCCTTTTTTTATAGATTAATACAACTAGGTATTTATAATAATGAAAAACAAAATGCTTATCACATAATTAGTATTTTGTGATAAGGACAGCCAGCAATGGACACTCCATACTGACAGTATGGTGTCTTATTTTCCTCACAGATTTGCCACAACCAAGGCAAACCATGTTATTCCCCAGTAGTCTCTCGTGTTCACCAGCTTCGGTATTTAATAATAATAAGCATGGATGACAAATAAATGTATCCATAGGCAACTGAAAATAAGATGCACTGTAAGTTAATTTCGCATACCAGAATTATATAAAAACATTGAGGTAATAATATGTACTTACATAAATTACCTCAATGTATAAAAATAAATCAGAAGTTTTTTCTAGTCCAACTTCTTACCTGGGTTTGAGCATTGGTTATCCAACGCGAAAGTCTTGTTTGATGGTGTGCAGAAAGCGAGGTTATGAGATGCCTCTGCAACCTTTGCATGGCTATTCCCACAGAGTACACTATAATATACTGAAAGCTATTCCGCAGTTGATGCACCTCATATTGATCCACAAAACAAATCCAAAACGCAATGCAAATCAGAGTCCAGTGTTAATAGCAAGGTAATCGAGTGGTAGACGGTATCAGTCCGTAGAAATAAGCAGGGGTAAAAAATATTAGAAAATAATCGCAGAAACAAACACAATAAATACGCAATGAAGAATCTGCAATAACATTACATTGACATAGACAATGACACATTGTCAAACAAGTAAACGCGTTCCGTTTTAAGTTTTTTTTTGTGTAAAATATAAAAAAAAACTATCTTACGCATCAACATTATGGAAAGATAAGTTTATTAAATGCGACAAATACCGATGAAGCCAGTTTTGTATGAATAAAATGTTCCTAATAAAAACATTTTGTCGTCCATATCACATATCTACAAGTAGTATGCATGGTGTGGAACGCCAATTATTATATTTATCTTTCTCTATGGTCCATTATGGCAGACGTTGACAAATGATACTTTGAATTCATCTTTCATTACTAATTATTTTGAAATAAAAACTGACGAGTCCAGAGAGGTTAAAAACTACGAATCAATTCATTTTTCTATTTTTAATATCCAATATTATTTACTATGAATGTGTAAATGGAATGTACTTTTTTGTCCATATCATTTGATAAAGTATTCGGATTGCATCGCCAAATAAGGGAGGATTCCTAAAGAAAAATTGATTGCCTACTTGTAATCGAAATTAACTCAAATAAATTTAATACCCAAGTAAAATCACACCGGTGCACGGTGGTAATTCAGCAAAAACTATAGCACAAAGTCATAGTAGCTAGACGTATCTCCCTTGTTTCTTCGCTCTACGTTATAGAAGTTAGTCAATCGTGTCCATTAATTCTGTGAAAGCATTCGAACTTCACTGCCCAGTTCGGATTCGTGAACATGTCACTTTGTGTTTAGAGTCCTTCATGTTTCGGTTGACAGATTCGTTTATTAGAAGTATAACGAGAATAGGTGGGTAGTTTATACCTCTGTCTTTTAATGGAGCTATAACCTTTGGGACCTTGGTCACGTGGCCACGAGGTACATGCTGAAGCAACTCACGTCTTGTGGCGGCTGGCGGAAAATACAAATGAAAGAAGTTTTTTAAAGCATGCCAAGACTCCATGAGCCACCGCGCCGCGGACTTGAGGAGCAAGGACACACGCGAGTATCGCCTGACGTAAATCGCGTCGCAAGTCACATTGCTTGAGGCCCTTGCATGAGTATAGGAACTTTTAAGTTGGCAGTTGTTTATAGGAAAGCGATGGCGTTCCTACTGTAAAAAAACCAATGTTTCCAAGAAGAATGGTGGATGCACTTAATGGTCGTAGGCTGTCATGAAAATGATGACAGCAGCAAAGATTTAAATTATTAGATTCACCCTACCACGTCAAAAGATAGTCGCGTGTGACGCGACTGACCGACGCGACGTCACTGCGTCATTGTGGACACACAACGACGTCGCGTCGGTGACTTGTCATGGAAACCCCATCTAAAAATGTTTGCTCACTATTCTCAGTATGGCCTTTTTTCGCGTGACTATGTACGGTGGGAGCAAATCTAGCGATTGAAATCCTTAGGCAGCTGGGTTTGACTTAATGTCAAATACTGTTGCTGTGTTGTTGACGGCCGATAAAACATGACGGAATCGCTTTCCAAGGTAACCAAAGCTAAACTAGCATTTGTGAATAAACGCTGTGTAGTAAGTTCCACTAAAATCATAATAGAAACTAGTCCTCTTTACAAATAATAATTACTTACTGGGCTAGAGAAATAGTTGACATTTTGAAGCAACACAAAATAGGTACCACAATACTTTAAACATACTTATCTTTTGAATGAAAAAAAAAAAACAAACTATACTTCGAGCAATAATAACTTGAAGCTGTTTGCGGTATATATGCCGTTAAAGTTTTGAAAACTAGTCCTAGGCGCTGCCGTAGTAGATACTTCATACATAATCTGCAATGAGCTTTATTTCCAGCCAGTTTTCCATATTAGTTCAACTAGCTGAACTTTCTTCTGTTGACTTTATATCGCGCTCAATTTCCTATGGAAATATTCAGCTCACTTCCATGTTGTAACCTTGGAAATTTAATCTAACCAGCAATGAACACCATTTCACACGGAAAGCAGTTAAAATTCATGATGTTTTGGTGCCCATAACTTGTGGATTCGACAGGATTACGGTTCTTGGCTGTTTAAAATATTTGCGTTTTGGCTGGATTATTCTTGTACGTAGTTATTTCCTTTTGGCTTTATGCTTTGTAGGGAAGAAAAGAGATTTTCGTTGAAGGGGGAAGCGCCCGCGAAATTCAATGTTTCTTAATTTTTTTGCAATTTGCAGGTCAGTGTCAGCGGGGTAATTGCGTAACACACTATCAGTAGCAATGGGTTTCATTTTGACAGTACAACAACATACATTGCGCTATTTAAGTTGTTGAGCAGACACATTTTTCAAACTTATGAAGCAATGGTTTAGCAATATCTTTCAAAATGATTCAGATTGATATTGTTAACGTAACGGGGTGCAGGTTGTATATTGAACAAAATATGATTCTCGAGCGAAACAACTATATATTTACAGATTTAATTATAATAATTAAAATCAGCGAAAAATTAAAACCTACTTACAGAAATAAAATCATTTATAATTTATCATTTAGCGAAAATCATCAGAAAATTTGTATTTTGCGGGCTACTTTTCGTAATTAAACTTGTAACAAAGTATTTGCTACAGTCACTGATTTGTGATAATAATTTTCTCGGTTATATACTGCATTTTTCATGGCAAACAATAATTATGGTTCTTGATTTTTTTAAAGAGTATGTTCTATTCTGTTAATTTACTTACTCTTACCACAAAGATAATACGGCATCTAATACAATTCCAACCATTTGAGACTTACAAATTAACCGTCGCGTCGTATAACTAAAATCTTGCTTGATCTAGTTTCAAAACTTCTTTTTTTTTCACCAGCCAACTGCTTTTCAAGATCCAAAAGTTCGTTAAAATTTCCAAGACACGTGTCTCCAATTTGCTGGCTCAAATGACTTGGTGATCGAGGCCTGTTCGTTCTATAGCACTGATTTCTTAAGAAATTAGGTTTTCGAGGAAAATGTTCCAAACTTGAAATAGGCACTAAGACTGGAATGGTTTTCCATTCCAGTCTTATACCTAGTTCGAAAACATGCGTTAGCTATCAACATTTTTCTCGAGTAGTCTAATAATACTACATTGCTTTTAAATATTTTTACCAATACAAAAAGTAAGATGATATAAATATCTTTGAAAAAAAAAACCTGTAAAATAACATTTAGAGGTTACATGAAAGTCACGAAGAAATTCCACTGGTTTTACAGTTTCTACGCTCATAAATTCCATAATCTAGTTCAGTTTTCATTCTGTTTTCACAAGACAATAAACCGCCTTATGCAAGGTATTCAATATTGGATATGACGTAGGAATATTTCATGAAAAATTTCCATGGCTAACCAACTTATCGGTAACCAGAAACTTGCTGGTAATTTCTTCCTTAACTTTCAATCAGCTCTTATACAGCCTTTATTAGGTTTCTTCATGTTGCTAACTTTAAATAATACCCGAGTTCATTACAGGAACATCATTTATTCAGATTTATAAAGTTATAGGTCTGTAATTGTACTAATTTTGACCCAAATTGTTATTAATAACTTTCTCAATGTGGAAAAGACCACAATTACACTACTACTACTACTTGAATTCTGAATATACTTGGAACGAAGTTCTTTAACGCGGCTTGAGTAAACTGATAGAAATCGTCACGTAACGAAAAAGCGTCCATGCGAATTGCAGAGAAAGATAGTGTTCATGGTTTTTGAGGGTTTTAAAGCCGATAGTGAGGTCAAAATGAAAATCCAAGATGGCGGCTCCGAAATCTTTCAACCCCGACCGCACCCGTTTATTTTTAATTTGCGTAAGGCCTGCCCTACCACAATGACCTGGTAGACTTTTTAAAGACGAGTCTACAACATACTGAAACGCTTTAGCTTCGTCACAAGATATGACAAAGACCCAAGCTCTTTTATGTATCTTGGCCGGGACACTACCATGCCCTTGGTCTAATGTAGTTTTAATTAATAACTTTTGTATAATAAAACTTTCATTATGATGTCTGGCAAAACAATTCTCTACAAATACTGAGACTGGAAAATAAATATATTTAAGTATATTATTATATTGTGAAGGTTTCCAAACTTTCATTAGTCCATCTGTAACCGAGATTACCTTGTGCCACATCGAAGGTCGCCGTCCAAATTTCAATACTCTTGAAAATGAATACCCTGGGACCCCAAACGTTTATTTAATTTATTTTTTGGGAGATAATCTTGGATTAAGGCTCGCCATTGAACTGTTAATTTTGTCATACGAATATTCCCAATATTTTTCACTATTCAGATTTAATTTTGGCTAAAATTACCGTAACATTATCCACGAGTTCAAATCAAGATCAAAAATAGATCTTAGGGCTGAATTTTTTCAGCGCCAGATAAATTTATTTGAGGAATAATATTGAATTTTTGACAGTTCTTCCATACAAAACCTTTCAGACGTCAATTTTATTCTATGAAAAAAATGATCTGTCGATTGAAAAATCAGCCCTTAATTTATTGCTGTATTTTTATGGCTGATTTTTCATATTAGATAACTTTTATCTGAATAATAAATATGACAATTTGACATATTTTCTATACAAACGCTGTCAAACGGCGATATTTACTCTTCAATTAAGAGATATCTGACTATTGAAAAATCAGCCCGTATTGATCTTATTACAAAATATATTTGAGTTTTTTCTTCATAAAGCTAAGCGATGTATGAAATTAAATATTAAAGTCTGGGATCGACAGTATACTGTAAATATCTAAGCATTGATTAAACGAAGGCCCGTTAAGGGGAATACGAGAGCCAGTTTAAAAAAACGGGGTGTGCTCGACTTTGTGCTTCGGTTGAGACGTGGGGAGTAGTTGACCCGTGAAATTAAGCCACCTGCTGTTATTGAATACTGTTATAACATTACACCTGCCTCAGAGAGTAGTCGCCTGTCGAATTTGAAGGAGTTTTAAGACAGTGTGCCAATAATATTTAAAAGTACTTTTTTTTTTAAGCCCCTCGAATGCTAATTTACAAAGAATAACCTTTATTTGGACACAGTTCGTGAAACACTAAAAATACAAATAACTACCAAAGTATGTATTTGTTTGAGTGTGTGTAATTTTAATTTTAATTCATATTAATAAACCACCTCTATGATTACATAGAGGTGGTTTATTAGAATGAATTATTAAATTATCAATAATATACTAATATAACTTTAATCTCATATATAAAATTCTCGTGTCACAGTGTTTGTAACAAAACTCCTCCGAGGCGGCTTGACCGATTCTTATGAAATTTTGTGTGTATATTCAGTAGATCTGAGAATAAGACGTACACTTCTTTTAACTATTTTTCGTGTAGCGTAGGGTTAGGGTAGGAGTAGGGTTGGAGTAGGGTAGGTGTAGGGGTAGGGTAGAAGTAGGGCACGAGTAGGGTAAGGGTAGGGTAGGAGTAGGGGATGAGTAGGGTAAGGGAAGGGTAGGGGTAGGGTAGGAGTAAGGTAGGAGAAGGGTAAGAGTAGGGCAGGAGTAGGGTAGGAGTAGGGGTGGTTAGGGCTAGGGTATGGGTGAGGTAGGGGTAGGGTAGGGGTGGGTAGAGGTGGGTGTGGGTAGGGGTAGGACACCACGCGAACGAAGTCGCGCCGGCCAGCTAGTAATAATATACTCGTATAATGTTAACTTTTAGTGCTACTTCCATTTAAATTATCTAAGTTAGGTTTCCTATACTGTTTGCTTGTTTTTATTGCATGATATGGTCTCCTATAGATTTTTGTTCTTGTCCTTTATAATATAGCATGTATGGTGTATTCTTTGTAGGAGATCCTAATAAAATAAAACTGAAATACTGTATTTTATGCTATTATTATGACGTAAGAGCTAGGAAGTCTGCACCTCCGCCTCCGTTTACGATGATAGCGTCTGTTACATCCCCACTAGGAACTCGGAAATACTTTGTTCATTGTCTTTTAGATTCCAAGTTTAACTTGAAAAGTCAGTTTTCTCACTGCATTAATCTAAAATAATTTCTTAGTTTTTTGTCTTTCTTGTGCCCGCCTTAAGACGCAAATTGTGAGTGACGCTAACCACTCAAATTGAATTGAGGGTACATGCGGGAAATGGGATTTTGTTTCATCGGGTCTAGTGATGTTTTTAAATTCAGATAAAAAAGTTTTAAGTCTTGTTACCTTATGGGACTTATACTGCGCTCCTTTTAGTTTTGAATCTGAATTTAAATTTGCGATCAGTTCGTGGATTCCACCCATTTTGGATTGAGACCCTTCCGTGCCACGGAAAGCATTTTATTAAGCCGTTTGTCCAACTTGTCATTCGTAGAGACCCCGCCTGTGTCTGCCGCGGTGAGATTCCAAGATGGCCTGACGCCTGTAAGCGGTTTTGGTCCATGTTGGCGCAGGATCGTGTTAATCCACTCAAAGGAAAGGGAGGCCATTGAAAATATAGGCTGATTTATTATTCTACTGTTCCTGCAAATAATGTTTGAAAATAACAGATACTCATTAATCTAATGACATGTTTTCGTAAATGAGAGGCTTGCATGAGTACCTAATACTTATTAATGTACTCTTTGGAAGTAATTAAGCAAAGACATGCGAAGAACAGATTAACTTGGTTTGCGTATCACTTGGGTCAAGTTAACAAATATTTGTTTTATCTTAGACTGAGTAGTTTCTCTCTCTGTATTATAATAATAGGTAGAGAGATAACTCTAAAGTGTTTAGGGCATACCTTACACTTGCGCAAAATTCTTTGCGAGCCGTCGTGGCCCAGTGGTAACGGGGGGGGGGGGGTTCTTTTCGCATAATGTTCATTTTCCTAATATACTTTGGCATAATAATACTTTGCAATTTTTTTTTTGGCATACCGTTTGTTGGCATAATTATCTTTAAGGCTAATTGGTTTTGGCATCATTTTAATTCGCATAATACTAAACGACGTCAGGGGCACCCCGAGGTTCGGTTTGGTTAGGTTCCTTTAAACCCTGTAGACAGAAATAGGAGCCCCGCGCAGCGGGACTCCGTCGACCTGCCGTCGTTAGAAATAAAACGAGCATGCTAAATTTATGTTTTAAAATGTTATGCTTAATAGGGAACCGTGGTAACGGCAGTGACTTAAGAGTTGTAGACGTAGGTTCGAACCCAGACAGGCGTTTGTGTAAATTATTTCATCACCACTGCTCTATAAACGGTGAAGGAACACATCGTGAGGAAACCGGCGTGTCTAAGGACCAAAAATTTTAAGACACGTGACATCCACCAATCCCCACTGGGCCCGCGTAGTGGATTACGGCCCATCCCCTCTCACAGAGAGGAGGCCTGTGTCCCAGCAGTGGGAAAAAGTTACGATTACAACTTGGAGAAAAGACCTAGTTCATAACAGCAAGGTTTCGAAAATACTATGGTCGAAACACCATAACATTTGTATCAAACCTTTAGGTGAAAATCGCTTTTGAATTTTGCGTAAGTGTACCTTACTGTTCGTGACTGTACAAAAAGCAAAGTACTTATAACATTAACATCAACACTGTTCTGTGAACATTTTCATTTTCTCGTTCGTTGCCGCAGCGCGTAAGTAAATATTAATATGCTGAATTCGTGTGAGATTTTTTTGTAATATTCATATTACCAAACGAATATGGGGTGTAATCACAGATACGAGTATAGATAGACCTAGATAACGCAAGTATCACGATCTGTATGAAAACCAAGCGTGCCCTTTTTTGACTACCTACTATGACGTCACAAGCACTATTTAGTAATGTGAAAATCAAATCGATTCAAAGACGTTGCCGCGTGCGGCACCCGTCTCACCCCACCTGCGGGGCCTAGCGCCAGCGCTCACGCTCGCCCAGCCAACAGTACACAGGACTGAGTGCGAAAGTGGCTGCTTACGATTTTTGTACGTAAGCTGGTGCAATTTTTGGCACGCGAAGTAGTTGCTCTTGCGTTATCTAGGTGTATCTAAATCTGCGGGTGGAATAAATCCCTTATGCATACACTGTAGTTGCGTTCGGCATTATTTAAAATCAAACTTTATTTGTTTCGATCTTACTGCGATTTTATTTTACTCACCTGTTGAGTTTTGGCACCTATATTTTTTGTAATGTTCTCTGGCGAACTAGTCATAAGGTAATCCATATTCTAACGTAATCTCCTTGAAGTTAATCAGAACCTACTTATTTGATAAATATTAGGTAATTAATTGTAACCGCCGCGGGTTGCGAGTTGTAGGTCGTAGAATAGAATAGAATAGAATACTCTTTATTATGTACACCATATAAATTACAGACATAAATATAGAGGTTCGAACCCAGACAAGCGCTTTACTTTGTGTAAATTATTTCATCACCACTGCTCTCAAAACGGTGAAGGAAACCATCGTGAGGAAACCGGCATGTCCTAGAGCCAAAAATTTGAAGACGTAAGACATCTATCCGTACTGGACTCGCGGGGTGGATTACGGCTCACTTCCTCTCACCGAGAGTAGGCCTGTGTCCTAGCATTGGGAATACAGCGGCCTGATGCTTATCTACGAGTATGTATAGAACATACTGTTAATCCATGTGGAATATGTGGAAACCTCTATCCATCGCAAAAAAAAATCGTTTAGAAACTGCAGCTGCAACGAGAGTCGGAGAAGTTGTTCAAATATAACCCTTCCAGAGATAGGATGTTTAGTTGCAGGTTTACAGTCTCATACTTTTTAACATCCAAGCGTTTCCTGCAACAAAACAGCATAGTGTTCAAAACCCCCGAAAAATATAAAAGCTAGAAACAAAGTGGGAATGTGTGCGTAAACCGAGTACCGTTTTATTCAGTTTTTAATCGACCCTCCGTAACTTGTTTACTGTACTTGCTATCAAACAAGCTAGCGTCCGATGCGCTAGAACGGTACTAAAAGTGGCTAGTGATGTCACAGTACAGATTAGATTAGAAGGATCACTTGACACTACGTTGTTAGAAACAGCTCGATGGGACGAATGACGAAGTTTTTTTTAAACTTATCGCTACACTTTCCTAGAAGAACGTTAGCCGCCACATAACGGCCGCAGTGACGGCTGTCATGAAAAGGGTGGCAACAGGGTTTGAAGTTACGATATCGCTCTCTAGGAAAACACATTATAGATAGTGCAATCCACGAAGACGTGCCCCACTCTTCTTACTAATCGCTAGTTCATTCCGCTAGTGTTTTAGTTTTTTGATACACACTAATTCCCCACAAATAAGTAATTACTGTGTATTGACAAAACTAAAACACTAGCGGAATGATGCACACTTGTACTGTAAGCGATTAGGAAGAAGAGTGGGGCGCGTCTTCGTGGACTGCGCTATCTGTAACTTACTTTCATAAATGCCGTTTTGGTGACGTCATTCGCCTGTGAATTGTGGAGGCTAATAGATAGGCCCATTAAACTGTTAATATTATTATTAAAGGTTCTATACATATATATTCGTGTATTAAACATGTACCTACCTGTTCAAAAATTGCAAAACTGTAATTTTTCCTATACTGTTGTAACTATGTAGGTATTTGTGTGCGACTTCGAAACAGCTTTGTGTGTACTTCTGATACATTTTACTCTGTGGCATAACCGAGAAGCATTGTTTTATCGAGGCTTCACGCTCGCTTTTTATTACCACTGTCTATTATAGTCGGTGGGGTAAAACATAAAATCTTTGTATTGTCCTAGTTTTAACTTATCGTAGTCACTGTAAAACGCAATAACTGTATGTATAGTTTAGAAGCTTTGTGTCACGTAAGTTAGTGCTGTACTTACTGGTCCAGCGTGTAGTTTGTGGGATACAGATTGTTTGAGTAGATAGGTGCGTTATTCTTCATTACGGTTTCAGTGGTTTTTTGGTTCTGCCCTTCTGTTACTTGTTATACTATGTTCTAAAAACTAATTTAGGTTTTTGTTCTAAAATCGTGTTTACAGAACGAGTTGTATCTTTTTATGACGTCGTATTATCTTATGTATATGCTCGTTCTATGTATGTTGTATGTTCTCTGTAGTGCTTCGCTAGAAGGTATTTCTTCCAGCTGTGTAGGTACTTACCTAAATGTAAGTAAAAGATGCTTAAGATATGGTAATTAACTCACTGTAAAATAATAAAAAATCCTTATATTTAACAAAGAATAGGCTTTTTGCTTGTAGGAGGTACCGGCAATGAATGATAGGACCATAAAGTGTTTAGAACCCACTGTATATGACAATGAGCGTGCATTTGTAAAGATTTGGACATGCAGGAGGCGAGTTGAAAAGAAATGTAAGCGGGTCGTTGCGCTTTTGTTTATAAGTCCTAGTATAAGTTATTCTAAAATTAAAGGTATGCACACCACACAGCACAGTATGGTAGCATACCAGAATATTTTACTTACTTCGAGCTAAATACAGCAGAGAGCAGGCGTGGCCCAGTGCACATGGTAACGGCTGCGACTTACGAGTTGTAGGCTGTAGGTTCGAACCCAGACAGGCGCTTTACTTTGTGTAAATTATTTCATCACCACTGCTCTCAAAACGGTAAAGGAAAACTTCGTGAGGAAACCGGCTGTCCTAGAACCAAAAATTCGAAGACATGTGGTATCTGCCAACCCGCACTGTACCCGCGTGGTGGATTACGTCCCACTCCCTTTCACAGAGAGGAGGCCTGTGTCCCAGCAGTGCGAACATTATAGGCTGATTATGTGAAGTTTTCTCAAGATGTTTTCCTTCACCGTTTCAAGAGCAGTGTTGATGAAATAATTAATTACACAAAGTAAAGAGCCTGCCTGGGTTCGAACCCACGCCCTACAAATCGTAAGTCGACGCCGTTACCACTGGGCCACCACTGCTCTAGGAATACAAAGTTGCAGAATATTTAATGTGTGAAACTGTGAATACGCGCCAACCGCGTTCAGTACGACAAAGCCTTAGGACGTAGCGGCCAATATCTTTAGGGAAAATAGAATTGAGATATCGGAAATAACGGCAAGATGAAATGGCGAACTGACCTAACCCCTATGCTTTAGCCTTTTGTCAAGTGGAAATACTGAATTTATTCCATGGAGAAGAGGGTAGGCTGCGTAGAGGCTATGCGTGATTTTGTGGGATGATCTTATTTTGTTTTTTATAAGAATTGGAACGTTTTATAAGTGTGATAGACCCACGTAGTAGTGCAATAACTTACTCGGCATTTGGGATTTTTTGAACAGACAAAAAAAAAGCGGTCAAGTGCGAGTCGGACTCGCACACGAAGGGTTCCGTGTTCCTTGAATAATGAAGACCCCTTTAATTTTTTACTTTATTTTATTTTTATTGTTTTTTGTTAGGTATAGCGTCAGGTGCTGTTCGTCCAAGTGCGGTTCAAATCAGTGCTCTGAGTGTAATACTCACCCTGTGTAAATTTCAACTGTCTACCTATTGCGGTTCATGAGATACCTACATCCCGCTGACAAACAGACGGTCGGACGGAAGAACGGATGGACGGTCGGACTGAGAGCGCTCAGTAATTGGGTCCCGTTGGCGCCCTTTGGGTAGAAACCCAAAAACGCCCGCCGCTATACTTACTTGCTTGCTGACTAGCAAATTCAAACAGTTTTGTTTCAGTGCAGTTAGTGGAAGTGCTCAGGTGCGGTTCGTCCAAGTGCGGTTGAAATCAGTGCTCTGAGTGGAATACCTAATTTTTTGAGGTTACCACAACTGGAGCAATCGACATAGTAATTTATTTTTATTCCGATTCGAGAGAATAATAGAAAAATAAATGTAACTCTGCCCAAGATCACATCGAAAAAATTCATAAAGTAGACCCTTTATTAAAAAGACACAGACACTTTGAATACTAAACTATTATAATTTTTATTGAACAGCTGTCGCAAAACTTCACCATGCGGGCCGAAATTAGATTTCAAACAAAGAAAATACAAACCGAATTGCGAAAGTCTTGAACTTCTAATAATATTCAAACGAGCCTACGTTAATTTCTCAGCGGTTTGTAAATTTCGGATCTTCAAAAGGTTTTGAACAATACTGCTCATTTCTCTGGCCTAATAAACAACTGGAATGAACTTGCAAGAAATATTTCGGTTTTGAATGTATTTACCTAATATTATAATTATCATATCGCAGAGAAAGTAGATTTAGAATCCGGAACATACATCCAGACAAACGGACAAAAATTCTAAAAAACTATATTTTCGGCACCAGACTCGCTCCGACACCTCGTCGTCAATTTTTTTTTTAATATTCCATGTACAGTCTTGAATTTGTTTCTATATTTTATTATACAGCGTGCCGCTTTAATGGCGACAATAATTTAACACACGTATACGGTTTCGCGTTTTTGTTTTATGCATTTTGATTTCATTAAACGTTATTATTTATTTTCAGTTTTCTAAAATAGTACATATCTTGGAGCAAACTATAACGCAGGGGTCATTTGCCGGAGTCACGGATCATAACATCGCATCAATGAAATTAAAACGAATAACGTGCAAAGAGTAGATACCTAAGTGAATTGAAGGAAAGAGAGAGAGCTCTATGTCGGCGAGCGGCGCAGGCAGTAGTTTTCAAATTACGAATTATTTTATGTTTTTTATCATTTTTATGATTACTGAATTTTATTTATTTATTTACTTAATTTAACACAGTGGTAGATCTAGAGACCTACCACTGTGTTAAATTAATGCCGCCATAGTAGCGGCACGTTGTATTTAGATAAGTCCAAGCTTCCTTACGATTTTTTTTTCTTCACTGATGTCAGTAATCTAATCCAAGATAAAGAAAGACGCGAACACCGCTGAGTACCAGGAGAAATTTGTCGAGAACCAACTGTATTTCTAATTTGATTTTCCTTTCCCAGCTCAAGATCATTCTCGCGTCGCCATTTCTCTAGAAAAGATTACATTCACTTAAATCCGCTTGCTGTGACTTTAATTTTCATTAGTTGTCCAACAATAGCTTCAACTTCAGAATGGTAATAGTGGAAACAAGGAAGCTTTCTTTGGATCATCCAATAAATACCCTGTTTGCAATTTCAGTAATTTTATTTCTGAGATAGGAAATGGTATTTTCTCTGAGAAATATTTATCTTTTTTTTTGTAGGGATAGCTAAGGATTGTAGAGTATTTAAAAAAAAAACAGTTTTAATTTTACTTGACGAAATGCCACAAAATTAAAAAAAAAATTATGTATGATATTGTTCAAAGTTTTATCCGAAAGTACCCACGATTATAAAAAAAAAAATCGTTCATGTGATTCAACGCCCCTGGCTAAAAAAAAGCTTCATTAAGTTATCATACTAGCTCGTAATAGACATTCGCGTGAAATTGCATAAAGGTTTTTTGATTTTTTCATCAATTATATTCAAAGTGGTGTCACTTTGAAAAAAAATGATGAAAAGTGCACAGGGATTTTAATTCAATGAAACGTGCACCTTAAAAACCTAGTAATTCGATGTGAAATATTTGCTGAGTGGCCTATATTTTTTCAGGCAACGAAATCTTTTATCTAGGTCATAAAAAGGAGGGGAGAGAATCATATCAAAAAATTCGTCCACATCGCTGTCAACAGCAAAAGTACCCAAAATACTGGCAGGATCTAGGTTGAATTAATTTAAGAAGACCCAATTTCACTTCAAGTTATAACAAAGCATAACTATATCTACCCAGTGTTGACAACAATAAAAACAAATGCACACCGCACAATATATGCAATTTACAACAGGGATATAAGCGAAGTGACGAGTTGGAGAGATTTTACAGTCGTGTGCCAGAACGCTTAACGAAAGTTCTTACGAACTCTAAAACGGTGTTTTCGAGTTTTACACAAAAACTTCAGCTGTTAAGTAAACCGGTGAACGTGTTTATGTACTGATGAAGTTGTTTTTGTTGTCTCACGGATATGTTCTTTGGAGTACCTACATTATAAGACTTGATTAAGTTTATGAGGGGTGAAGGAACTGATGTCACATGTGGGCTATTTCCTAGCATAAGACTTATGACGTTAATAATGACCTACAGAGTGAAACGCAGTTTGTGAAGAATGATTTTCTGGACTTCCCATAATCCCATAATCAGCCTATAACGTTCCCACTGCTGGCACACAAGTGTAGGCAGCGGCTTGACAAGGGACTCCTCTCTGTGGGAGGGGAGCACAAATGTGGCCTTGCCCAAAGATATTCCCTTTAGGGACACCGCAACTTAAGCTATCAAACTTACAGATCTTCTTACAATTTGTTCCGTGTCAATCACGATGAATTGTCCGCCTCTGTACATTTGTGTGCTTTAAATTCCCATAATACTACAATATCATTCGATTATCTATTTAAATCAACGACATGTCTCAGTTCAATCATAATTTTTTTGGCGTCCAATCGAGAATTACATTTTCTTAGAAAGTAGAATTAACCCTTAAGATCCGTCGTAAATGAGTCATCAGCCGGTATTCTAGTAAGCTGTATTAAATAATACATATAAATCCTATTTTACCTATTTACCTGAACTAATTCTAACAGAATTTCTGAGAAATGTTGAGTTGAACTAAATGCGATTAGTGTGTTGAGTATTCGCATTAATCCCAATATTTCCTGGTACGTGAGATCCGTCAGGAATAAAAACAAAAGAAAAAGGGATTGGAATAAGAAAGTTTATAGTGGATAAGACAGAGATTAAAACAGAAGAATAACTAGCAGGAGATCTCGGGGGGGGGGGGGGGGTTAGATCAGACCGGAATAACTTGTCTTGACCACAGAGCACGGAGGCTCCTCGATGGCTACTAACAGACGCGGCATTGTCGCCACTTGCCATTCAAACCAACCAACACAATTATCGTATAGAAACTGATGGCTTTGAAGGCGGTCCGTGACAAAGTTTGTGCTCTCAACACACTTTATGCACCACACATTTTATTAACACCATTGACTGTCACCAACAAAAAAGTCGGCCTATAGAAATATACTAGATTCTGGGCTCTGTGCTTTTGGCAGTGTGCGCACTAGTACAAACAGATTTAGTAGGTAGTATGTACTAAATCTATGAGTACAAACCAAACATGTTTTGTTTATCATAAGGTGGGATAGTTTTTTTGGGTCAAAAACAGACTTTTAATTTTATTTTAATAACTTTGGCTAATAGTGCTATTATTATTTGAATACGAGGCTTTTCGATTATTTTGTATAGTCTTGTTTGTGCAGAAAAAAAATTTTTCTTCCTTTCCTGTTTTGTTAGATATACACACAAAATCAATAAATATTATATGTTACCGTTATTGGGCGTAAAACAGTTAGAGTGCAGATTAACTTGTTAACGGTCACGAATCATATTTTGTTCAACATACAAACCGAAATTAATCACAAAATTGAAAATAAAAAAAGAAAATTTTAAATTCGCTGGCTACCCTGACGCTGGGCTTCCTTTTTGAGGCTCACTGTCCCAGATTACAGCACACACGAATGTTCCCTGAGGCTGCAATAACGTGTCAGATTTAAGAGGGCATTTGTCTAGGAATGGCGATAGTTTAAACCTTTTAATTGCCTGCTTGTTTACCTGTTATGTGAATAATAAACAGGCTGGTAATCGCAATTTTCTTGGTAGTTTAATTTAGGAGGTCATATGGTACGATGTGTTTTTGTTTGTTTCTGATACTGCGTTTTTAGAAATAACTAGCTTTTGACAGTAGTTAAAATTATAAAATATGTTATAGTAAATTCTCTGGTATATCGAATCCTTAACGGTGGACCACTATTTACGACCCAACCTGTATATTATATATAATTCAAAGTCCTGACTGACTGATATATCAACGCATATCAACGCACAGCCTAAACCGCTGGTCCTAAGAAGTGACATGAAATTTGGAGGGTGTGTTCTTTGTGAAGAGTAGTCCACTAAGAAAGGGTTTTTCGAAATTTCACCCCTAAGAGGGTGAATGGGGGGAGGGTGAAATTTCACGCGGACGAAGTCGCGGGCAGAAGTAGACTTTAGAAAACTAGTGACCCGCCCCCGCATTGCACGGTTTCTATGAATTGAGAAAACATCGACATTTTCTTTATTATGGCGTTAGTTTAATATGAATGTAAAATACTCTAAACACGAAATAAATTCTCCAACTGATAGTGAAAACCGCATTAAAATCTGTTGCTGAGTTCTCTGAAGAACTCTGAGAACTCAGAATTTGCTACACAATTATCTACATTTTGATTTGATGAGTGATTTCTCAGCTTTTTTAGGGTTCCGTACCCAAAGGGAAAAACGGGACCCTATTACTAAGACTTCGCTGTCTGTCCGTCCGTCTGTCTGTCACCAGGCTGTATCTCAAGAACCGCGATAGCTAGACAGTTGACATTTTCACAAATTATGTATTTCTGTTGCCGCTATAACATCAAATACTAAAAACAGAATAAAATAAATATTTAAGGGGGGCTCCCATACAATAAACGCGATTTTTTTGCCCTTTTTTGCTCGATACCAATAATGGCAACAGGCCTACCTGTTGCCTACTTGAAATATTCACAAAATACCAAGTTGTATTTTTGCATGATAATGGCATATTACACACATAAAATTACGCCTGTATTCCCCGAGTGGTCAAGCAGAGTAGCATTTTAGTACACCCACATATCGCCAGTTATGTTTAACTCCGATGTAATAGGGAGCGAATCTATTGCCATCAACCGGCCACGAGTTAAAGCTAAAAATATCGATTTTTTTTGTGACTTCTGAACTATTTCCAAGATAAGTATATCAAAGGTTTATAAAGAAACCAATAAGTCTCGTATGCGAGTCGTGGGATACTCCAAAGAGAAAATAACGTCAAAGTAAGAGGCATAAAAGTCACTTTTATGTGTTCCCCAACTTAATTGGTTCTTTAACCTTTATTGGCAAGGAATCAAGCCAAAGAGACGAGAGCTTGTCACTGGAAATAATTACTTTTCTTTTAAAATATTCGCTTTTTAGTGCATGAAGTTGTGGGTTTTCTTCTATAATTTTTTTATTATAGCATAATCAGCCTAATAATGTTCCCAGTGCTGGGACGCAGGCCTCCTCTCAATGAGAGAAAGTGGACTGTAATCCACCACGCGGGTCCAGTGCGGTTGGTAGATCTCACATACTTAGCCATCTTACTTTTTATTCCTAAAAATAGAAACGGATTTTAGCTCCTTCGATCTACATTGCCAAGAGTATGACGTTTAATCCTTACGGTATCACACTAATATTATAAAGGCATGTGAGGGTGTGTGTGTGTGTTTATATGTTTGTTACTTCTTCACACTCAAACGGCTGGACCAATTTTGTTAAAATTTTGTATGGAGAGCTGACACCCTGGATTAACATATAGGCTACTTTTTATCTCGATATTCTCACGGGATCGAAACGTATGCGGGTGTAACAGCGGGGCTCAGCTAGTAATAAAATAAATCCGATTTATATCATACCTTTAATGATAATAAAGAATGAAAAAAAAAAGAACAAAATAAATAAGCATGTTTACTTCGACATTTTTTTATAATCAGAAATACCCGAATTCACCATGCTTATGTCTCCGTACTTTTTTTTTTGTTGTCGGGAGGAAACCTCCAATAGGCACGCGACCTCCAGGGAGGGGTCGGGTAGTGTGGGATTTTTACCTCACTAAAACCACCTCGGTGATCACCATCAGCACATAGGGGCAGTCCCGGTTCCTCTTAAAAGACCAATTCCGGAACCCCTCCGTGCAACGCCTGTAAGGCACATCCCTGGGGAGACTGTTAAGGGGCCTCTCCTGAGCCTCGATATGCACGGCAGCACGTGACCACTGTGCCACCATCTTCCCTGGGGTCACTTGGTGGGCACACAGAGTCCCCCACTCTGTGCGCCCGTGACCCCAAAGGTCCACCTACCTTATTTGGTAAGCGGGATTCGGCGTAATAGGCGCCAAGGCGGTTGCCACCCCGACGCCTCCTTCTCCATACCTAGCATGGCATAATCAGTCGATAATGTTCCGATTGCTGGGACACAGGCCTCCTCTCGATGAGAGGGAGTGGGCCGTAATCCGGCACGCGGGCCCAGTGCGGGTTGATAGATGTCACATGTCTTCGATTTTCTTCGTACCTACCAATATTATATTACTTGTAACCATTGTGGTATTAAATAACACAACCAATATTATTATTTGAGAGGATCAAACTATAAATAACATTCCCAATAAATTCTTTATCGTATATTTTTGCGTAGGAATCTAATATCCATTGGGGAATAGAAGTAATAGATTTCTAACAATGAATTCTGATCGTCCTTCGCAAACGTAAAATAAATACCAAATATACACGTGAATATGAAAACGAAAATATTTTCTAATAAAAAGCCATACTATTGACTCGACTAGGAGATAAATAAACAAATACGCGGAAAGCTTTATTATTAAATTTAATATTGACTTTTCTATTTGTATTGGCTATGGTCCTCACAATCCAAGGGTGTTTTTTCGTCAAACCTGTACGCGGTCTAAATATTGTTCACTTTGGAAGATAGCCAATATATTATGCCATACTTTAAAAGAAAAAATGATCTAGTGGAAACATAGAATTCCCATGACTTTTTTTTTTATTAAGGAAAAATAATAGGGAACTTAGAGAAATCCAAACTGTTGTGCGATAACATGGGAGCCAGTCACTCGGCTTGGGTGTGAAAACTCAAGTGAATTGTAACTTATGGATACGGCTAAGGAGGTTGCATACTTTCATAAAATAAAGTAGGATTTTTTATCATACCGTTTGGCAGCGGAGATTGTTGCATTAGTGATCTGACGAAACAAAACATTAATAATTGTTATTCATTAGCGTTATTACGTAAATTGTATCTTGTCGGTATTTATAGTCATGATCTCTCATAATTAATGTTTAAGTAAACCAAAGTGGCTAAGTAATAATAGCCACCTGGGTCGATCGGTCTGTGGTTGGGTGGCCATTTTTAAATACCGAAACCCTTCTGTGCTTCGGAAACCAAGTTAAGCAGTTGGTCCCGGCTGTCATTCGTGAATCTTTGACAGTCGTTACAGGTACTCAGAAGCCTGAAAGTCTGACAAAAAGTCTTACCAAGGTCTTACCCAGTAACTGGGTTGTGGAGGTAAGATAGGCAGTCGCTCTATGTATAATACTATTATTATATTATAAATATTATTGGGCTAAGCAGATGATTACAACATCTGCTTAGCCCAACTATATCGGGTGGTATGATTATAACTTCCAGTTTTATGTAAATATCACAGAATCCTAAATTAAACTAGAAGTATCAAGTTTTCCTTTTTATTAATTATTTCATTTCACATTTCTGACATCACAAAACCCGACGGAGTTCTATTCATGACGGAATAATTTTCTCAGAATGAATTATGTCCCTGTTTTGAAATAAGAATAACCATTTAATATTTTTCGTGACTTTTTTGTAGTAGAAAGTGACACGGGAAAGCTTTGTATTGTGTGGAAAGTTCTTTATAATAGTATCTATTTCGCCGAATTGCCCTCAGGAGGGCTTCGTCCGTTTCGGGCGGGCTACAACCCGAGCAATTTATTATTCTAGAGACAGTGATGTTTCAAGTTTAGAGCGGTTTCTGGATAGATTTGTTAATTCGCTGAATCCGTAACAAAATAAGTAGTAGAAAATGGCCGTCGAGATCATTTATAGTTAAGTCTATTTATTTAACGTGAAACTCGTTGTAGTTGTTCATTAACGTCTGTTATATTTGTAAAACTGGCTTCTGCCCGCTGATTCGGCCGAGTGGATGTCGAGGGTCGAGTGGATCCCGGGACAAAAAGTAGGTAGCCTATGTTACTCCTTATAACATCAGCTATCTGACAGTGAAAGTCCCGTCAAAATCGGTACAGCCGTTTCGGAGATTAGCCGAAACAAACAGACAGAGAGAAAAAAACATTGTTATAAGTATCGAATATACTTTCATATGCATTTAGTAAAAAGGTGTTACTTTGATATTACAAACAGACACTTCAATTTTATTTATTTGTACAGATGTATAGATTATACCAAGATGAAATGCAAGAAGAGTATGAAGTGGCAGCTAAAGCACTAGGAGGAGGTGAAGGGCGGCCGTCTTATGTATTTTTGTCGTTCAAAAAGTACCGATGCTCAGCTTATTTTAATAAATGACTTTTGATTTTGTTTCAGATTTATTCCAGGCTCAAATATTACAAATAAACCTACTTAAATAGGTACATTACTCGTTAACAATGCCTCATGCTTCTAAGCCCGCCCTGTACCCATCAATGTACAAAGATATAAAAAAGATATAAAATACGTTGCTATTTCACGATAATCGTCGTCATAAACATTATTGCCCAGCCTTACCTACCTACCTACATATAATATACAGCGTGACGTGAGCATCTACGCGCAACCTAAAGGCCAGTTCTCGTAATTTAAAACGTTCAAAATATAGTCACAGTCTTATCCCGGCGACAAACAAAAGTCAAAAACTTGTCAAATATGTAGGGAAATTCAAAATTTTGTTACAAAATATTGGTTACATCATTCATATTATACATGTTGCAGCTTCTCCTCTGCTATTAAAACCTTATTTTGCCCAAATAATGACTGTTAGGTTTTCATATTTTATTCAAAACGAGTTTTTTTGACAGGAGAATAAGTCATATTTGATGGATTAGAAAATTGTCTTTGATTTATTTGCTTGATAATTGTTGTACTGCAAGCCAATCTATGTCAAAAATTTAACAAAAATGTAGGGAATTATGAGGAATTTTTTACAGATTGAGACTGAGATCAGACTGTGAACGTTCTTAAAATTACGAGAATTGGCCCTCTGGTTTCACCTGATATATTTTGAAGATTCCTGATAATCTACTCCCAAATTGCTGATTACGCACTGATTCCTGCCAGCGTGCAATATTTAAAGTCTTAATGTCGAGCTCCGCATCATAAGCCAATCATAATATACTGTGTAGTGATATTGTCCAAACCTGGTGTAGAGCTAGTGAAAAAGGGCTGTTTTTCCCGTATACCGGATCGTCGACTGCTTTGCGAGTCACAAGTCATTGCATACTCAAACCTAGCTGTAGGGTATTCCTGCACTTCGAGTCCCGCGTGGCGTTGACTGCTGAACTTCGCGACCACCGTCGCCTGTGTCCAGGAAACTACGATCGAATACCTTTTTTTCTTATTAACACTCCCTTTTTTATTAAAGCTCCCTTACCTTTTTATCTCAGGACAACATAACTAATGGAATTTATATAAAATTAATTTTAAAATCTATTCTAACGAGCCTAAAACCCGATTACAATCGGTAAAAATATTCGCTATACTTAATCGTTATATTTTTTTTTTCTAAAATTATCTTGAATTTGTTAAACTCTCCTAAATCATTTTCCTAATATTTATTTTTCCAACAATTTTCAAGCAACGTACCTCCGTTTTTTATATATTTCGATTTTTTATACATTTTATATTTGGATTTGATTTGAAAATTATACGTATTTATTCAATGTGGTGATTCTATTTATTTTCGCTACAATGGTATAATGTCTAAATAAATGATTGACGATCGCGTACTCGCGCAACGATCGCCTATATTAAAATCTTGGTCAATCCCTAGCATCAGTGGGATAACACTGACAGCTTTCTCCACTCAAGTTTTCACGGTAAGATTTTTACAGAATCGACCTACTGTGCCTTACCTCGCGACAGTCGCGCGAGTACGCGATCGACGCGGTCAATTATCTGAAATATGACGTGTAAACGCGACATGATTGATCGTGTATGCGTGCGACAATCGCTTTTGGTTAGGACGCGGTCATAGGATACAAAATTCATGGTACACACCACCAATCGCTTTTGGTTAGGACGCGGTCATAGGATGCAATATTCGTAGCAACAAAACACAAGATATACCCAAAAAACGCTTTCAGTTTTCATTTAACCTAATTCCTTGATATGATTTTTATTAATCAAGATAATAATGACATAATATAATGTAAGCTATTTATATAACATTATATAGGGTGACTGGTAATTAGTGACCGATACCTAAACACGTGATTGTACTCATGATAACAACAACAAAAAAAATCAGCTGTTCCCTACATTTTGACGAGTTATACGAACATAAATGTAGGGAACAGCTGATTTTTTTTCGCGATTTCAGGTTTGGTCCCATAGTAAAAGTTGTTTGTTATCATGAGTACAATCACGTGTTTAAGTATCGGTCACTAATTACCAGTCACCCTATATAAGCTATAATATGTACATGAATATGAAAAAAGAATCATAGGGCATCAAAAAATTCCTCCGCATCCCTTGTCAACAGGAATAGTGCCCAAAAGGCTGGCAGGTCGCACAGCCCACCGTGCTAGGAAGATGGGATGGCGCAAGGGTGTCGACAATTGTAAATTTTCATCCCACATCAAAGGTCTGCCTAACTTCCAGGGGATTATGATCATTCCATCTGATATCAAATGAAGCACAATGAAACAAACACGCACACTTACACACACACCCCACACAAACATCACATATAGACACGTAAGTACTATACCATACCTGAAATCACCTCTCTAGTCTCCACTCTGGAATTCGTACTCCGAGCCCCAAGATACAGACTAACTGTCTAGTTTGGGGCTCACTAGTTAATACTATATTGTAACCTAGCTGTTGGTATATTTTAAGCTACTGATATCGTCTTAACTTGCTGTTAACCATTGAACCTGCTTACTGTATTACCTGGACAATAAATATTTTCTATTTCTATATCTTCCCATTGTCGCGTGCCAGGCCGTAGGGTTCTAAAACAGCTGACAAGAGCACGACGGATGATGTCAATCCTTGAAGACCTGAATAAGCCGCTGCGTTTTTCTTCGGGTAATGCAAACATCACAATACTGCGTGATCCATTAAATTTTCCCTCTAAACTTCCCGTTTGTCTATGCCTTTTTCAACATAAAATTATGGAACCGCTCAAATCGTCCCTTTTATTGTAAGACGGCGTTTTCCATAAATGGAATAGGGAGCCCACGAAAGTGGTCTAAATGGGCAAAATTTGTCAAGAAGTTAAGATGTTAGTTATGGTATTCATTGTCATAAGACCCGAGGGGCGTAAGGCGCACTTATCAAGGCCTAACGAAGATTTATATTGTGACGTCTCGTATTTTTATCCCTGATACTCGTATTTTTTTATGGAGACAAAAATGTTGAAAATATTTTTTTATTCCCCGGAAATGTGTGGTTGGATGAGTAATATGTTTGTTTTGCTTACAGTTTTGTTAGAAAGATTTCCATATGATTGTTGAGGAGTTCAAATGTATGTTGCGCTGAGTTTGTAAGTTAGGACACGTGCTTTGTTCTGTTAATTTTTGTTAATGTTTTTAACTAAGAAATGGGAAGTTAATGCCCTTGTATTTAGGGAACTACACGTTATAACAAGTAAAAAAAAAATAATCTCCTCAAGTAGGTACCTACTTTTATTCAAAACGTCAAAAATCCATTGCCTGCTGGCAGTACCTACTGACCGCGGTTCGGGTGCATTAGCTCGTTATTCGTTAAACGGTTTTTCTAGCTGTAAATAATCAACAAACAATTTTTTTAAGATCCGTTCTATGCAACGACATAAAGTACCTTTAAACTCAAAGCATTTGTTTCAATTAAACCATTTACAGGTACTTTTGAATTAACAATTAGGAATCGGTCAGTCAGAAATATGAAGCTAGTTGCCCATTCCAAAGCGCAGTAGGTACAGACGCCAGTGTACATCAACCTACCTGAAACTGTCAAATTTTCCCAATCAATTTTGAACCTTATCCTTTGGTAATAAAGTTGAAAATGTATTTACAAAATTGACACATTGTTGTAGGCTGATGTGCCGGCGTCTGTACATAAGCATAATCAGCCTATAACGTTCCCACTACTGGGACACAGGCCTCCTCTCTGCGAGAGAGACGGCGACGATCTAACTCACGGAAATTAAAATGACGTCACAATAAAGTTCCAAGGAGTTTCAAGGACATCCTAATCAGTCACAGATTGAAACACAAAAATCCACTCACATTCCCAACAAAGCTTAATTAGATAACTGTGACACTTAACCAAAGAAAATTTTAAAGGAAATTAGTTGTGTCTTATAAATTTTCTACTCGACATAGTTAAGTTTAGTGCTTTCTGTAGTGTCGGCATGAACTTTTAATGGGAAGCCTTGCGTTCGTAAGTTGCTTCATTATTCTTCGCTGGGTAAGTCATCGGGATAATAGGCGGCGCTTGGAAAGTGTAAAAGTTGTGTTGTTACACAAAATAACTTGTGTGTACTTGTGTTAGGTTGCCTTTTTTTTTTTTTTTTGGGAGGGCTTGCCAGACTTTTACTGACTAAAACCCATCCGTATTTCCCTATGTGTATAAATTATCGAAGAAGAGTACCATTGACACGAAAATACTAATATCAATATGACATAAAACTTACCACAACTAACAAAGTTTTAA
Organism: Hydraecia micacea; assembly: GCA_914767645.1. Taxonomy (NCBI): domain Eukaryota; kingdom Metazoa; phylum Arthropoda; class Insecta; order Lepidoptera; family Noctuidae; genus Hydraecia; species Hydraecia micacea. Next base: position 5,970,092 of record OU611785.1, read on the forward strand.
TAGTGTGATTAATTCACATAGATCACGAGTTCGTAGCAACCGTACGACTTGCTACGCCGTAGCATGGCGTAGCAAGACGTGCATGCTAAGCAAGAGCGAATGCTTTTTCTATTGTTTTCATGTCTTTATTGATAAACGAAAAGTACTATCACGACACTTAAAACATTCCCAATTTAATCCTTCATTCATCATTTAATGTAGGTAAGTATCTTCAGCGCCGCATAGTTTAATAAAAAATAAACAACGTCAAAAATATTGCGGAGCTAAAGATTTTGCTTCGCGAATTTAAATAGGTAATTCGTCTCCGCGTTGAATCGTAGTATGGCTATTAAAAAATTCAAGAAATCCAGCTGGTGATATAGACTAGCTTAACACTTTCTACTCACGGGCTTAGAGTTTAGCAAACAGATTCGAAGTAATTACTATAGTATGTTCTGGGTTTGATTATGACGAAATTTTCAAGGATGTGTAGTTCAATACATTCTAAATTTCTCTGATTAGTAAGTAGTACCGGTAAAACGGGGTGAATAGGGATGCAGGGGTGAATCGGGACGAAACTTTAAAATGGATTTCAACGTTGATGTAATATAGTTTGTTGCCAACAAGGACACGTAATCGTTAATTACAATATAATAAACACATTAGAGTCATTTTTGGCAAAAAAAATATATTATTTCAATGTTAAAATCCATTTTAAAGTTTCGTCCCGATTTACCCCGTTTTACGGTATTAGAGAAAATGACTAATGCTAAATATATGTATGTAGCCAGTTATCTTATCTTGACGTTGTTTGCTATTGCAGTTTGGTATCTACTTACCTACTTTATAATATTAGGTAGGTAGATAATTATGCATCCGATTCTATAGTCAGAAAAAAACACAAAATTCCAGAATCGCGGGATTTTTACGATCGAATCAAAAGTGCATTCCCTATAAGCCAACATTTGAAAGTAAGTAAATATACTTACATCTGATTCTATAATCAGAAACCTTTGTCGATCCCGGAACCGCGGGATTTTATCGATACAAAAGCGCATTCCGTATTAGCCAACATCTCAACTTTAGGTGAATATGCATCCGAATATCCGATCTCTAGTTATAACAGCCCTAAAATAGTTCACATAACTAGTAAACTGTAAGTAGCGAGGTCATTTGAATATTTCCCCACAGATGGAAATAAGACTCGGAATTTAACGTTGTTAAGTAAATCTTTAATGTCAACCTAAAATATAGGTAACAGACTTAGGTTAGTGAGACACTAAGCTCATGTACAGACGCCAGCACATCAAGCTACTCCAATCTGTCATCAACTTTGCACCTTATGCTTCAGCGATAAAGTTGAAAATCTATTAAAGAAATTTGACAGATTGTAGTGTAGTGACTTGATGTGCTGGCGTCTGTACCTATCGCTGCCCGAAGCTGCTGTTTTCTTATGAAATAAGCATCACCTTTGTACCTATTTGTCTGTTCTGTTTTTTCTTGTCTGTTTATATATGTGATAAATGGTAAAATAAATAAATAAATAGTATACCACTATAATGGTTCGAACCCTGACAGGCGCTTTACTTTGTGTAAATTATTTTCATCACCACTGCTCTCAAAACGGTGAAGGAAAACATCGTGAGGAAACCGGCATGTCCCAGAACCAAAAATTCGAAGACATGTGACATCTACCAACCCGCACTGGGCCCGCGTGGTGGATTACGGCCCATTCCCTCTCACAAAGAGGAGGCCTGTGTCCCAGCAGTGGGAACATTATAGGCTGATTATGTATGTATACCACTATAATAGTGGTACACCCACATTTCGCCAGTTATGTTTAAGTACCATGTAATAGGGGGCAACCCACAAATAGGTAATAGGCTGATGTCCGCAACTCCACACTATGCGCGTATTTTAGATATAGATAGACCTAGATAACGCAAGTATCACGATCTGTATGAAAACCAAGCTTGCCATTTTTTGACTACCTACTATGACGTCACAAGCACTATTTGGTGATGGGAAAATCAAATCGATTCAAAGATGCCGCCGCGCGTCTTGCCCTGGGCCTAGTGCCAACGCTCACGCTCACCCAGCTAGCAGTACTCAGGACTGTACTCACGATGTTTTCCTTCGCCGTTTTGAGAGCAGTGGCGATGAAATAATTTACACAAAGTAAAGCGCCTGTCTGGGTTCGAACCTACGACCTACAACTCGTAAGTCGTGTCCGTTACGACTGGGCCACCACTGCCAAAAAAAAAACCATCAAACCATAGGTAATATTGACAGTCAATTGTACAAGAACAAAAGAACTGATTTCCGTCAATCTCTGGTTGCCGCCCATCGAGTTACCATTTGTAAAATTTCTGTTTTTATGTCTGTAATTTATATGGTGATGGGTGTACGTAATAAAGAATATTCTATTCTATTTTTATAAAGAATAAAACGCCTGAACTTTATTACAAGTTTGACTAAGTATTACAAAAAAAAAAACTTCTTTTCTGTTCATAAATTAATCTACACGAAACATTCAATCTAGCATAAACTATCGTTGTGAACGAAACCACAGTGACTTCTAATTTGATACGTAACATCGTCTATCGAGCTCGTGGTTAAACTTTGCTGCCTTACAAAGTACAGCGATTCCAGTAATGTTGGCGCGAAGCGAAATATAGCCACTGTAATAAACAAGCAAGTTATTTTAGAAAGTATAGTACACCTTTTTAGTTTATACTTCGTTATGTGTGGGTACATAAATCCACTTAATAAAAAAAAAAAATAAAAAAACACGACTGCCAAAAAACGAACTAAAAAGTAAAAAACAAGTTGTATTCCCTGACTAAACAGATAAATAAAATTGTCAATGCAGTCGAGGGACCATTCTGTGGAACACTTTTTAATCTAAGAGGTCCTCCGACTGCAATGACAATTTTATTTATCTGTTTCATTTTATAATTAGTTTGACAAAGTATTATTACAGTTATTCGAAACATTTCGAACCATGAAAGAGTGGCACCTTGAAAACAGAGGGCTTACTTTTATTAGCGGAAAATTTAGATACAAATGTTAAGGGTCCCATAATTTAAATAATTCTTCGGCTGGTAAATATTGTAATGTCTGAAAATTGTAAGTTTGCGAAGTAGTTGGACCCCGCGTCCTAACCAAAGAAATAAGAAAGAAAAATATTTTATTTGGGACACGTACAGGAAATACAAACAGTAAAAAGGAGCATTTAAAACGAACAAATGTAATAGTAGAAACAAGCAAAAAAATTAAAAATGGAAATAACACCCCTCTGTTTTTGTTTTGGTTAAAAAATACCTGTGCGAGGCCAAAAAGGGCTCCTATTTTAACATAATGTTGCGATATTAAAAAAATAAACACCGCAGCGCTGGTATTCTGATAGGGCCCGCTGTGATGCTATGGACACACTTACGGACATCTAGAAATCCCCCTAGGGGATAAAAAATAAGGCAATAAAATATAGTTTAGAAAAAAAAAACAAAAATAAATGAAAACTGTAATGTACGTAATGTATGTTAAAACGTCGTAACTGTACCTGTTTTACTGTGTAGGTATATTAGTTAAATGAATAAATAAGATTAAAAGTTTTTTTCAGCGATTTTATTAAGTAAGTATTTTTTTTAATGTTAAATATTGTACGGTGGTGCGGAAGCCTTTGTGTACGACTCCGACTCGCATATGGCCGCTTTTTTGCATCAAGTGTCACTAAGATAAAATAACTGAGTCAGGAAATAGAAAGTAAAGTCATGCAAAAAACACGCGTGATGGATGTCGCCTACGAAACTAAAAAGGAAGTTTTCACATTGTTTTAGTTTAGCTACGGCGGCGGTGGCGATCTTGTGAGCTAGTACAGACACCAGTACATCAAGCTACCCGAAACTGTAAAATTTCCCAATCATCTTTGAACTTTATTGCTTTAGCGATAAAGTTGAAAATCTATTTAAAAAAATATATAGATTGTAGTAGCTTGATGTGCTGGCGTCTGTACATACAAAGACTAATTATTACGAAGCTTCAACATCACTTGACTATGACAAGCGACGAAACGCGGGCGCAGGCGACCGGCTGTAATGGTTAAAATATGTCAGTTATCTTGTGTAATAATAGTAATAGACTGAGTTTTCGCCATGCAGCCAATCCTAACGGAGACTAGACATCTTGGCGGGAGATGCTATAGTGCACAAATGTGTGCGCATACACAGGTGCACTCTCATTTCCCTCACTCTCTCAAGTCCGATGGGACGGCAATTAGACACGACCGGAGAGAGATCAGGCGCAGGACCAACGGCTTAAAACGTGCTTTCCAAGTCACGGAGCGCGGGGGTATCACATGCAACGCCTACTTCCAAACTCCTGGCTGTTATTGCGAAATTCCTAATATGAAAATCCCAATCTCATGTAGTATACTGAACTAGACCGTATCTGGCTAACTGAAAGCCCTACAACAGAAACTCAACAAACCCTTTTCACGGATAAATAATTGCAAAAATATTTCACCTGTCAAAAATCTTTAGTTACAATTAATGTTTAGTATCAACAGTATAATGGGGTGAAAAGTTATGAAAGAAGACACGATTTACTTCTTTTAAAAATACCGTTTTATTTAATCATCTTGCTATTTATAATTTCTTTGTTAGAAAATTAATAAATTGGGTCGTCCGTCGTTTTTATTTCTGTCTTTTCATGAATTAACGAATACAACGCAACTTAATTTTGTTTTAAACTGTTACCTGTAATGCTACGGCTACATTATCGCGATAACGCTAACTACACTTCGCGTGCTCTCTGTTGTACAGCAAGACGTCGAGCGGTGTGCGAGATAGAGCGCGCGAAGTGTAGTTCGCGCTATCGCGATAATGTCGTCGTAGCATTTGTTGGACAAATCAAGATAATGCAATAAAAAAAACCACCGCATGTTTTGTTAAAAAACCAGCCAAGTGCGTGTCGGGCCACGCATAATGATGGATTCCATAGTTGGGATGAATTTATCCCAAAAACCAACTTAGCATTGTAGTTGATAAACATGTTTTCCTTACATAGATATACGTCACGGTCAATTCTCAAACTGCAAATGTTTGGAATCTTGTAATCGCATAAAAATAAATGAGATAAAACTACAAATGAACAATTTTCGGACTTTTTCCTTTACTTGTGCTGTGAGATCTTGCTTCTTGCCAAATTTCATGATTCTAGGTCAACGGGAAGTACCCTATAGGTATTTTTTTGGGTCCGGACCTGTGCTTCACCCAGTTTCTCCACCTGGATGAACCATGGGGACTACGGACCCGTGATCGGGTCCCGGGCTCCAACTGATGACGTTATTGTACAGTGATGCAGTAAATTGTCTTCCCTATATGATTCAAAAGATCTAAACAATTATTGAATAGGAGTGACAACAACAACAAACAACAATTATTTAATATTTGCAAGTATCAAAGTAAATGTCGCATAAATTACCGTTTTTTTTTTGCGTTGACTAAGAAGCTTCATTTTTAGAGACCCACGCATTTGATATTAATTTCAACTTATACCTCCACATGTTCCTCAGACAAAGTGTTTTGAGACTGACAGACTCACAGAAAGACGGACACCGAAGTGATCCTATTAGCTCAACTGTGGCTAATCAGATACAATTGAATTTCTATTGTTATAAATCAAATTTTGATTTTTACATTTGAGCGGAGGTTCCGTTTTTTCCTTTTGAGGTACGGAACCTCAAGGTCATAAAAAAAAACTATTAAACATACTAAGGTGGAGACAGTTAACATACATAAATTATATTTATAAATATGAGAATATCAAAAATAGTAGCCCACCGGTATCGGGTACAGGGATGTTAGATATTACATATTATTATTAATGTTTACCCTCAGGCCGTGCGGTCCGAATACACAATAATAATAGATTTCGTTGAACAAACGTTCAACGAAATCTTCAAACGGCTGGTTGACACTTCCCGTGACCCGAAGGCTGGCTTTTACCTCGGCACGAGGCTAAGTATTGCCATATAACGTGGCAACGCACGGTGGTACCGCCTTAGGTCATAAATGCAAAAATTCATCATCAATTACCCCCACTTTAATTACTTATAACGATTTACCGATAAACAAACTACCCAAAAATATAAATATGTCACCCATTTTACCTAATTATCACTTATTTTTCGACCTCCGAAGTGAACACATCATTACGTTGCGCTCGCCTTATTAGTAACTCATTAGCACATATTGTTTGTGTAACGGTGAATTCTAAGAATTGCATTGTTTTTGAGCGGTGTTTGTGACATGGATTTCCAAGATCAAGGTATGTTCTTACTATTTAGTTATATTTTTTAAATTTTATTTGACTTATTATGCCTTGTTTTTACGTGCTACGCCACAAAGGATTTCTAGCAAATATTTAACTTATTCTTGACTTCACATAGACTTACAACTAATTTCAACCATATTCGAATACTCTCACATATCTTAAATTAAAGATTGAAGTATCTATTTTGAAAATATAAAAGATTTTTTTGCGTCCTTTTGCGACTTTAGTTGCTATATAGCCTCTACGACTGCGTAGGCTCAGGCGTAGCTCGGTCTACGAAACATACGTAAAATATTTTAATTTTTTTTTCAGGTACTTTGATTAAATGTACTTTCTCAAGGATGCATTTCTTTGAGATTTGGTCTGCCGTAACTGGAATTGTTCCTCAGAAACTTCAACACGTGTTGGAAACTATTCTAGCTTCACTGGATGAGGTGGAGAATCTAGACATTAGGAACTTGGATAGTAAGATACACAATTTATGTAAAAGACTTGCTAGATTTTGGAAAATTGTCTCTAGAAATAAATAAAAGTTTTTGCATAAGTACTCAGATTGGTTAAATGAAATTGAATGTGTCGAATTAGTAAGAAGTAATGAGCAGTGCATTCAAGAAAACGCGAACCAGCCCGGGCCATCTTGCGAACGCGGACGCTCGAGGAAAGATTTTTCAAATTATCTTATTTGCAGAATTATCTAATTATCTATTTTGCATTCTGCAGTTTCAGCTGAAATTACTGGTTTAAATAAAGATTTGATTGATCGTTGTTCCACAATTTTACAAGCCTTGTCCTCGGGTTTTAATATTGATTCGGATAAATTTAATGAATATGCTTTGGAAACCGCGCGACTTTTAATTCAAGAATATCCGTGGTATAATCTCCCAGCTTCCGTTCACAAAGTCCTCATCCATGGTGCTGAAGTGGCACAGAATGCTCTATTATCTATCGGGGAATTATCCGAAGAGGCAGCAGAATCTAACAACAAATATTATAAGGCCTTCAGGCGGGACCACACAAGAAAAATGTCGTGAGAACTTACGAATACGGACTTACTTAACAGACTTTTACTCAGCTCAGATCCATTCATTACTAGTCTTCGGAAACTTCCCCGAAAGAAAAAGAGCGTTATATCGAGGCAGGTTTTAGATTTATTACGAATTTAGTTTAAATTGAAATTAGGTTGGTTGTTGTGGTTATTTTAACTTAGTTGTGGTTATGATTTGTAAATAAATTGTAGTTTTAGTTTTCTTACTTTTTGTTGTATATAATATGTGTAATATAATATAAAAGAATACATATTTAATTATATTCCTTCATGAATAGTATTGATATCATATTCAGATGTATTTCCGAACGAGGGACAATAAATCTCAAATATTGGCTATTTAAATTTATATATAAACATTACATATTGTACAGTTTATTATATATTAAATTATGTAAATAAAGCATTAATGTACACTTGTGAAGTATTTTTTATTATTTACCCTTCAGAAAAATCTCATTTAATGAAGTAAGGTATTTATGACCGCGCTTGTAGGGCGCTTGAACCACCGTGCAACGCAACCAGTCTCTTGGGTATATTAACAGTCGACAGCGATGCGGGGAAATTTTTCGCCGCCATTTTAAAGTGTGTTAATAGTTTGAGTTAGGTTAGAATATTATACTTTTATTTGTCGGTCATAATTATAGGAAAGTCAAGCAAATTAAAAGATAAGTTCTGAAAATAGTCTTCAAACTTTGAAGCGTTTTATTATTCACTTTTAAAATAACCTATTTCTAGGTAACCGAGACAAACCAAGTTTTAGTTTAAATGAAACAATAAAATAAAGTGTTGCCATTATTTTCGTAACTATGTATTTCAAAGGGTGCAAAGAGAAAGTAACTTACTACACAAAATTAAACGAAAATAATAACTGATTTTTAAATCACTCTGCACCCTAATTGCGTCATACACTTTCAATCACAATCCATGAATTTTAAAGAAAATTACTAATCCATTGCTTCATAGGTTTGAAAAATTCCTCTGTTCAACAACGTAAATAACGCAATCAACGTGGCTGAACTGCAAAAATTAAAGAAATTACAATCAATTGCCAATGTATATGTGTTACGCAATTACCTCGCTGTTTACCTTTCCTACATGTAGGTATATATATCTACTTTGGATTGATGACTAGGCTCGTTACTTTTTATTAAAAAGTCTACATCTTTTCTGGCCAAGTTTTCTTATTGAAAGACTGTTCGTTCAGTGAAAAATTTACAGCTGATCTTTAGCTTCAGCAAAAACTATTATGTCGGTAAATGTTTGTCGTTGGGTAAAATCAGAAATGAAGTTATCTGGAAAAGAACCGGAGCTACTGACATAGCTAGCAGACTAAGCAAGCTGAAGTGGCAGTGGGCTCATGTTTGTCGAAGGACCGACGTCTGGTGAAGCACCGTTGTGCCGCAGGCTGCGAGAGGCCCATGTCCAGCAGTGGACTGCGATAGGCCGAGTTGAAATAGTTGTATATATAGTAATTACAGACTTAAAGGCTTTTAATAACGTGAAAGCATAAATTTTCTTTATTTTCATATCATTGAAAGACATACCTTTATTACAGGAAAAAAAAACAATATTTCCTTCGTAAAATTAAGCAATAGATCTGGAAGTTGGATGCCATAAATAGATAGTTAAGTTATTTTACGATATTTTCCAAAGTGGATTAGCCACTTACATTGGAAGTTTGAAAATAAGTCAATTGTTAAGACAAGTTTCGAAGTGGGTTAATAGATACAGTTAACAGTTATTTGTTTTTATCAAGCTATCTGCCGTGGCCTTGTCTGTGGTGTAATTGCGTAACACACTATCACTAGCAATGGCTTTCATTTTGACAGTTCTGTCAACATTCATTGCGTTATTCTCTTCAAAGTGAGAGTGAACAGGCTTCTTCTGGATAAGCTCGCTCCATCGTCGACTTTGTCTCTGTCACCTTTGACCTAGACTAGAGTCAAGGGCAAGTCCATATCAAATAAAAAATTTAAAAAAATTACGTTGTTGAGCAGACACATTTTTCGAACATATGAAGCAATGGATTAGCAATATCGTTCAAAATGATTCAGATTGATATTGATAGTCAATCTGCCCAGCCTTTTCCCAACGGTGTTGGGCTCGGCTCCCAGTCCAACCGGGTGCAGCTGAATACCTGTACTTTACATGGAGCGACTGCCTATCTGACCTCTATAATCGAGTAACTGGGTAAAACGATACCCCTTGGTAAGACTCGTTGCCAGACTTTCGGGCTTCTGACGACCCGTAAGGACTGTCAAAGATCCACGAATGCCAGCCGGGACCAACGGCTTAACGTACTTTCCGAGGCACGGAGGGTCTTGGTATGTAAAAGTGGTCGCCCATCCACAGACCAACCGCTGCAAGCGTAGCTTAAGCTGATCGATCGACCCGTGCGGCTGTTATTACTTAGCCACAAGCCCCTATCAGATTGATATTAAGCCTTGATGTGCATGCTTCGCAATAAGGGTGCTGATCATATTCAAAATATAATCGCGAATATTTGGAACTACCACGCTGCAAGTTACGTCTTGCAATAAAAAAATAATCGTGAATATACTGCAGTTGGTGAAATACTTTAGTTTTTAAAGGATCGGTTATAGTAGGTACCTACTCTATATTATTTTTTGCGTCATAGATTTTTATTTTTATTAATTGCTATGTGAGGAAACCGGCATGTCCTAGAACCAAAAATTCGAAGACATGTGACATCTGCCAACCCGCACTGGGCCCGCGTGGTGGATTACGGCCCACTCCCTCTCACCGAGAAGAGGCCTGTGTCCCAGCAGTGGAAACATTATAGGCTGATTATGTAAGTATTGCTATACATAAAGGTTACTTTCTAAAACTTTTCTTTTATCAGCATTATCAGTTGGATCTAATTAAAAAAGTTTTATTATTAATTAAACTAATCTACAAATCAAAAGTCCAATCCATTACTTACAAAGACATTTTATATAATTTAAAACTTAAATTTTCATATCAAAACTTCGACTAATAAATTATTTTATTTAATTATTTAGATAAGTTTAAAAGTTCGCAATGACTTTGCATTTAAGGATAGTGAAATTATGTCTAGTCAGACATACTTAATAATTCTGAAAATGAGTCCTATAGGTACAATCCTATTTTAAGATACAGTGACTTATTAATAGTTTGGTGTAAAATTTATGAAAACATATTCATTGATATTCTGTAAGGATTTTATAATAAAATAATAATGTATTTTTTTATTTCGGACTACTCACAATCCATATAGTATTAGTAACAATAACTTAAAAACTATGTTGGTAAACTGTTACAAACTAAACAACTAAAAATGACGTGGTCTCACGTGGTCCCACACAAATTGGCACGTGCCTCCGTACCCAGTGCTTTATAAAGAAGCTGTCCACTTTGTTTAACCGGTTGAATGCCGTAATTACCGATACAATTAAAAAGCCATTGTGTCTCGCGTGGATCTACGTTTATACGAAGGGTTAATAATGTTTTCAGGATGCTGTTGGAGATTCCGCGCAACCTACCCATTCTTGACGCTGTTCTTTTCCTCTCATAATGCCATGAAAATCGTCAACACGGGCTTCCGCGATTATCTGCGAAGCGCTACAGAAGCGCGGAAGCCCCATATGAACATCCTCAAAAAATCAAACGTGACTTATCTAAAAACTTAAAAAAAACATACTCAATTTTTTCATTATAATTAAACCATTTACAGTGCAGAGCAGATGTGGCTCAGTGGTAACGGCCGCGATTTATGAGACGTAGGTCGTAGGTTCGACCCAGACAGGCGCTTCACTTTGTTTAAATTACATATTTCATCACCACTTGTCTCAAAACGATGAAGAAAAACATCGTGAGGAAACCGGCATGTCCTAGAAACATTGATATTTAAAAAACATTACTACCATATTGAATAATGATAATTTGTTTCGCTAGGAATTATAATTATTTATTTATTTATGACTGTGTTAATTATTTAATCATTTGCTTTGCAAATCAAACCACAAACACGCTTCCATTAACTAAGTAATTTATTTCAGAAATATAGAAACCACCAAGAAGAGAGTACTAAAATCAAACAAACCTGTAAAAATAAATCAGTCAACACTGATCTCAGAGACAAGAATAAAACGAATGAAAGAGTCAAGCTGACATTTGATAAATTGCAAGAAATAAATATTTCCTCTGCAGTTTTCCTCAAAAGCCCGCGTTTAATCGGGGACATGCAATTTCCTCGCAACACCATACATTTTCCTAGCAATGCTGCATTTCTCTGCGGCGACATTTTTTTTCCAACTTTTAAAATTAACACCACTGCGGCCCGAACTACATGTCGCGGAACTTGGTACACCCTGTATACACCTACCCAACTTAATTTCGTTAACAGAAAAATATTTTTATAGAACTTTATTACTGAAACAATAAGGTTTAAAATAGCTTGTGATTTTTTTTGTCGCTTTGGAGTTGCTTTCTTTTGCAAATCCTCTTTCCTGAAGCTATTTACAGCTTGAACTGCTTTTTACCGGTTTACTTAACAACACGACTGCGTTCTAAGAAAAATATAATTTTTGAAACCTGGGTTGCTATCAGTTAACCGTATTACACAAAAAGGGTTGGTGTTTACGGAAATATTCCGTGTTTCTTCGTTATAAACGTCCATGTAGTGAATTTAAATTGTGTTTTAAGCATCGTATTTAAATTCTTTAGCAAAAGTTTGTGGTTTCAGTGGAATTATTTTGGTGACTTTGTTTTTTATGTCTGGCTTTGTGACTCTGTGTCTAGACTTTTGATGCAGAATGTTAAGTAACCCAGTTTTGAAAATAATAAATATGATTATTTCTAATCTTTTTTCGTGAGTAAGTACCTTTGGCCTAGGCCTATGTCCAGCATTGGACGTCTTTCGGCTGAAATGATGATGATGATGATGATGAAGTACCTAAAGAGAGACTTAGGGCCGCTTGTTTTAAACGGTTGGTTAACTTAACATACAAGGCCATAATTTTGTGACTTAGTGTTTTTTTTGGTTCGACGATAGTAAGCGCCATTTTTGACGTATGAAACAATCCGCCCTAAGACAGAGGCCAGGATGAATAATTCCTAAGAAAAAAAAGATAGATCAAGCTGTCATAATAGAAAGCAACACTAAAAAGGCTCAGACTTTTTCTTAACAAAGCCTAGGTGAAAATTATTTAACAAAAACTGAAACGATTAAAAAACAAGCCGTTTTCAAAGATATTTTTGAGTATTTTCATTATGATTCCTTTAACGAAACCCCTCATCTTGTATTCAAAGTACTTTACATTTTTAAAAGGTCCCGGTTCGGCCTCGTTATTTTCTACAAACGATAATCATTATGCTGAAAGTATTCTGAGGTAAAGTTGACTTGCTTAACCGCTAGATACTCGGTTTTACTAAGTTTCGTAACTACAGAAATTTAATTATTTATCTGTTTATCTGATAGAAACAATTTTGAAGCAGGAAAAAAACTCATCTAACCTGCATCCTATTTGAGTAACACAAAATCAATCACAATCTGTACAATCATTTTGAAGGATATTGCTTCATAATGGTCTAAAAATGTGTCTGCTTGACAACGTAAATAACGCAATTTTGAATTGTCAAAATGAAAGCAAGTCAATTACCCCGCAGGTTTGGAAACCAAAAACAATTAATTTGCTATGAAGTGAGATCTCTTTGGTTGACCTGTACATTAATAAAAAAAATTTTTTTTTTGGTTAATGTTTCCATACGATTCTCAGTATGACGTTCCAAATTCAAATCACATTAATGACCGGCGGGTCATAATGGAATTCAGTACAATATTAACGCTCGGCTAAAGCCTAGCGCTTAAATGACTGCACCAAATTGGATACTTATTATTTTGTTGTGTTTGTTATGGCCAGGACAAGGTTTTTATGAAAAAAAAATTTGGAAATACGAAAAAAAAAATTGCACCCGTGCGAAGCTGGGGCGGGCCGCTAGTGACATATAATTTGACGTCAGCGAGCAGGTGGTGTGAAAAATACATTAACAACGTATGAGAGCAAAAAATAAAAAGGGAAAAATGGTAACAAAATTGTTTTTTTTATCTTAATTTTATTATCATATTGAATTTCATTATAATTATTACTTAAAATTTTTAGTGCGTGATTAAAGCGAGTTTTTTTTTATAAGCTACATATTTTTTATTATAACAATCATATGCCCGTAAACTCTCCAACACACTACTATAGCAAATGTTTCGTGACGGTCAAAATGTTAAATATTTTCGGCCTAGCTCCGATTTGCCAAGTGTTTTTCATTTGCAGACTATAACGGGCGATAAGGAACTTCTTTCCAAAAAAACCACATGACAGATGAAATAGAACACTGTCAGTTATAGGCAAGCCGCTTTATTGAGTCCTCGCCTGCGGAGTATAGAGGCGCGGGGGTAGGACGTGAACGGAGACCTGAAGAGGTGCGGGTGGCAGGGGCGTTCCTTTCAAAATACAGTTCGCTCGCTACGCGGCACAGAGCATGTAACCTTTTACTACGCGGTTAGCGATCGCACATGTTGACAGATGTGGATGCTCTGTGAGAGTTTACATGAGATTACATTATCAAGACGAGTCGAAATATTTTCGGAAATAAAATGAATAGTCAGTGCAAGCAAATGGCTTTTAACCTATACGAATATTTTAGAAAAAAAATAACTGGATCCAAATTCTGCTGAAACCTTTAAACAAAACCGTAGCAAAAGTTACTGGACTATCGGAAAAGTCCGTATCTAGAATTGTACAATAAGGAAACTTATTAAAAGATAACAAAAGATTTAAATCACCTAGAAAATCAAAGCAGATACGCAGAAAAAGAGTGGAAGTAGACGATTTCACAAAAGGCGTGGTAAGAAGAAAAGTCACTCAGTTTTACACAATTAAAAAAAAATACCAACTCTGAAAACTTTTAATGCTATACTTAGAGAAGAGAATGTATTACACTGCGGGGGGATATTTAAAACTATTTACATGATCTAAGTTGTAAATTTAAGAAACTTGAAGTTAATGTTCAGGACTATTCAAATGATTCTGATGATGGCTGCTTCGAAAGTGAAGAACCAAGTTCCAGTGATATTGATATAGACATAAGTGATTGACTTATAATTTTGATAAATCTGGCATATAATAAATAGTACAAAGTCATAAATTCATTTTCTAATAAAAAATCACCACCTGTTAGATAGATAGATAAACCATTTATTTGGCGCATACAAAAAGACAGCACAACACACAAAAGTAGGTACAATGAACCTAATATAAAAGAAGGTGAACTGTTCACCGTTAACCACTGTGACGTCACATTTCTTAAGAACTATTCAGTGCACATTTAGCCTCTTGTGTATCACGCTATGAGCGTCCACCGCCCGCACCTCTCCCGGTCCCCGTTCTCGTCCTGCCCCCGCGCCCCGATACCCCGCAGGCGAGGACTCAATTAAGCGGTTTACCTATAATGTTAAACGATCTGAATCCAATATATTGACAGTATGTGCTCTGAACAACACTTCAATATTAGCGTTCCCGATTCCCATTACAGTCTGAAACCTATTTAAGCGTATAATTTTACATCAAATGCCTGTCAAACTTGTCATTTCCAACTGATTTAGGTTATAACAGGAACTATTTAGAGAGAACTAATTACACTGGGTTGCCAGTTCACGACATCACGGGTTTGACTCCAATATACGGTACAATAAACTTGAGAGCCTCAAATATTTGATCAGGAGAATAGAATCGAAGTAAACTGTATAGCAAATAAACTGGCACAGAAATATCTGTGTGAAGGCTGTATTTTATTTACAAAAGATAATGAGTTTTGTGATCAAGGACGATATTTACCACTTTTTAGATGACATGTTGATTTTATTATTTGTAAAACTACTTATGTACCTACAAACGCCAGCACATCAAGCTACTACAATCTGTGGCATAAATCGACGTGCAAAATGTAAGCATGAATTCAGCACATGATTCTAGACCCCGTAGCGTAGAAATTTTCTTCGATTATAAAAAACAAAATCTGCTATTTCATAGAAAAGTTCTACTTACAGTTCGCGTCAAATAAATTTGCCGCTCTGAAGCTAGGCTTTCCGAACGCCACGCATGCGCGCTGCTGTATTATTCCTATGATCAAAACACCTACTTGCTTACTTCAGAGCGGTAAAGTTATTTGACGTGAACTGTACCTATGCGCTCAATATGTACTGAACAGTAATTTTTGTTTTAATAATAGACGAAAAATTTTTACGCATGGGAGTATGGCTACAGTTTGCGCATCGATGTTAAATGCCACCCTGTATTTAGAAGATACCTGAATAAAAGTTTTTTTATGAATTACGACCTATTTCCAATCCTCAAGAACCGACAAAAATTTTAAATTCTACAAATACAAAGGATCTCCTTTTTTTCGGAAAAATAATTGACTGTCTCTTGTTACGACCCTGTCACTCACTTATAAATAAATACTAAAATATCAAGCTGAGCAAATGCGAGGCAAATGATGTTGAACAAAAATAAACTACACTTAAAGCATTAGCAAAGCTTCTTTCTTCTGCTACAAAAACTTAAGTATTAAGTAAGTACAACATTAAACTATAAATACCTTTCAAGAAACTGTCGCACTAAGTGCTCGGAAAAAATTTACTCGTATTTTCTCTTCGATGAAAAAGCTCCATAGAAGTGTTTAAAATATCTAAAAGTGTTTAATATATAAAATATCTAAAGCGATCCTAGATAATATAGAAATGTGTGAGAATTTATAGGGTATAAACATTTTACGAGTTATTGGCGATACTAACTTACTACTGTACAGACGCCAGCATATCAAGCTACTACAACCTGTCAAATGTTTTTAATAGATTTTCAACTTTATCGGTAAAACGTAAGGTTCAAAGTTGATTGGGAAAAATTTGACATTCGGGTAGATTGATGTGCTGGCGTCTATACATTAATCGAATAACCCTTTTTTGACGGAAATAATTATATCTATTGATAGGTACCTATTATGGGCTCGTGGCTAAACAATAACCACCACACGGATCGATCGAAACTACGCTTGCCTCGGTCGATTCGTGGAAGGGTGACCATCCATTACATAGCAAGACCCCTCCGTGCCTCGAAAAGCACGTTAAGCCATTGGTCCCGGCTGTCATTCGTAGATCTTTGACAGTCGTAGGGGTAGTTAGAAGCCCAAAAGCCTGACAACCTTTCTTACCAAGGGGTATCGTATTACCCGGTAACTGGGTTGTGGAGGTTAATAGGCAGTCGCTTCATGTAAAATACTGCTATTGGCTGCGTCCGGTTAGACTGGAAGCCGACCCGAATAAAGTTGGGAAAAGGCTAAGCATATTGATTTATAATACCTATTTAACATAACAGACAGATGTGTTGCTGGGGACTTTTTCTTAGCAGCTAAAACACTAGGAAGTGGTGTAGGGCGGGTGTTTTAGGAGACTGTCTTATGTAATACTAACTGCGCCCCGCGGTTTCACCCGCATAAGTTTCGATCCCGTGGGAATATCGGGATAAAAACTATCCTATATCCTTTCCTGGGACTCAGACTATCTATATACCAAATTTCATCTAAATCGGTTCAGTGGTTTAGGCAAAGTCAAAGTCAAATCATTTATTTCAAATAGGCACACTAAAGGCACTTTTGAACGTCAAAAATTATAATAAAACGAACTGATTCTAGTCGCCCATTCCAAAAGGTAGTTTTCGTATGGAGAAGAATGGGCAAGAAACTCCACCGTTCCTCCACAGGCGTGAAAGGGTAACATACGGACAGACAGACAGACAGAGTTACTTTAGAATTTATAATATTACTATGGATTGACGTTCAAAAAATGCTGATTTTCATTCTCAGCGTAACTTGAATACATTAATTTGATTCATTAATTCATTAACTGAGTTATGTAAGACAACCAAATGGAAAGGGGTTCGTTATCCGAGATATCAGTCATTGATTTATTCGTCAGAGAAGCTATTAATTATACTTACATGTTTGTCTAAAACTAGATCAATCGAGGAGTGGCCTACTGTTTCCAAGTTTGCTTTACATGTTCACTGACGAGTTCTTATTGTTTACAGGCGGTTATTATCGAAGCGTAGTTTCCTGATAACGTGCCGGACCATTTCATCCATTGTTACCTTATTGGCCCACACAATTTGGCAATTCGGTCATTACTAATTACGTAAGAACTGCTATGAGCAAGTGCACGTAAACCAAGCAAATAATATATTCCCTATGGTGGGGAAAACCAGTCGAGTAGGATTAGCTAAAGTCGTCATAGTTAGCTCCATTTCTTTATCTCACTAGAAAAATTTAAAGACAACAAAACTACACAGCCATAATCGAAATCTACAAAAAAAAAACATAAACCAAAAAAACTCACCTGAAAATATTTCATTAATTGAGATAAATTATTATACCTACCAATTAGGACTGCAATAGACCGAGTTGATTGTTGATTGATACCAACACAATTAACAAATAAATATTCAAATTATTTCTATCACAACATTTTCATATAAGTTAGACACCGACGAACGCTATAACATGTTATTTTAGTTTCGCACGTGATCAAACAATAAAGCGTTCTATGACGCTAACGCGAAGACGTGAGCGGAAACTAGATACAACACACCCCCGACGTAAAGTGATTGATTGAGAGAAGAGCAAAAGGATTACCTGTGATATAAAGAAGCTATTGGGTAGCTAGAAAATGAGGACAAAATACACGTTTTTTTTCCGTTAGTCTTTGTCCGACTAATGGGCATCCTCTGGTCTCCCACAAAATTTTTCCAGTTTTATTTGAGCTGTGCCCTCTTCGTCCAATCGGTTAGAAACGAGTCCAAATCATCACGCCAGCGTTTCTTAGACCTTTATACATGTCTAACACCTGGGGTGGGTGGAGGGGTCTTTCAGCCTCTTACTGACTAAAACCACACGGTGTCTTGCTGCTACCTTGAGCCGGGGTGCTGGAGTGCTTGCGCATTTCGTCACGCTCCCCCGGCCAGGTGTTGACCCGCATGAATTCATGGGGACCCCGTCACCCACAGCGGCCGCAAACGGCCACCATGCCTCTAGAGGGAGGCGCGCGCGGAACACGGTCTATACCTACAGTGCGAGGTCGACAAACACTCGAAATGTATTGCTTGATATTATAGTCGTGTGTAGAAATACAAATCTTACATCCATTTAACAAAGTCTGAAATCTAGAACAATTGTACTAGTTCACAAGATCGCCACCGCCGCCGTAGCTAAACGAGAACAATGTGAAAACTTCCTTTATAGTGTCGTAGGCAACATCCATCACGCGTGTTTTTTGCTTGACTTTACTTTCTATTTTCTGACTCAGCTCTTTTATCTTAGTAACACATGATACAAAAAAGCGGCCAAGTGCGAGTCGGAGTCGCACACAAAGGGAAGCCTTTATGTGCGCACCACCGTACAATCTTTAACATTAAAAAAAAAAATACTTAATCAAAATCGCAGAAAAAAACATTTATCTTATTTATTCATTTAAGAGGACTACATGACCTAAAGCGCGGTCTTTGTCGGTCTGCATAGGTGTAGACCTGCATGAATCCATGCGGACCCCGTCACCCTCAGCGGCCGCAAACGGCCACAATTCAAACTAGTATATTATTTTTTAAATTAACTTTTTGGCTGTTTCTATGTTTCTAATTTGTGCTGGTGGCCCACCATAAGTTCATAATTTGTCCAAGTGGCCCATGGTCTCAATAAGTCTGCGCATCCCTGCTCTAGAGAAAGGCGCGCGCGGAACACGGCGCGCCGCCGTCTCGGGCCTTTCACTGTTCAGGCAACAAACTCGACGACGCCATAAGCCGACGAAATACACATACACATTACAATACATTTTACGCTGACGCTCCTTTTCATAGGAAATTGTTGTCATTGATAATAACGCTTCTACAGACTGTACTTCGGTGAGTGTGCCGAAGAACTCTTCGACCTCATTCCACCGGCCCCCTGCTACCTTCGGACATCCAGATGCACTGCAAGTTACCATCCCTACCTGGTTGCTATTCCATCAATTCGCACTAAGCGTTTGCAAATGTCCTTTATAATGCGCACAGCAAAAGAGTGGAACTCTCTACCTGCGTCTGTTTTTCCGAGCGCATACAACCCGAATCTCTTCCAACGGCACTTTCAGATATTAGCACGTTGAAACAAACAATTTAGCTTTATTTATTATTTTTTTTTAGCTTTGTTATTAGTATATGTAGATTGATATTAAACATACATAAAAGAAATGTCGTTGCATAATCATAACGTAAAACCGTGCGGAGCAGGGACTGGTTGCTAGTTATAATAATAAATATTTTATTTTCTCCCCACAGTAAACATTACAGACATTGGTACACATGATATATTATTTGATTTAGTTTACTGTGGGAGACTGGTGTCTAAGCTAGGCTTTAAGCGATATAAGTACGTCGGTTACTACAAAACAGGATTCTTAACAAATTACGTTCACGTCTGTACGCAGGAGTTCAATCCACTGCCGCCGCCGGTCTCTGGGTCGCTACAATGAACAGAATAGTTTCCATTGTCTAACTTTGACCACGAAGTTGGTGTGCCACTTGTGTTTACACGAAATGCTAACAAATTGACTTGTAAGCAGGGACTTGAAACTTGACGCAAAATAACGTTACGCGTAGTTCCGGTACCGATAATTAGTACCGTTCCACAAAGATCGTAAAAATAATAATTCCTTGGCTATAACGATACTGACAAACGGAACGAAATCTTAAACTGTTCAATAACAATATTATCAATATATCATTATTAGTATAACGATATACATAATAACGTTATTCATTTCGATACCCAACATTGCCAGCTTCATGACTTATAAGATGACGAAAAAGACGAAAATGTATGAAGAATAGCGTTACGAATGAATGTATATAACGTTTTATCTGTAACGTTATTACAAACAGATAAGCTTAATGTTACTGATACCTACTTATAACGTTACTTATAATATTGTTTTTCGAAAATTATATTGTATAACGTTTTCTTTCTTGTAACGTAATTGATATTTTTAGGTTATAGTAGCGTTACAAATTTTGGAACGTTATACGATAACGTTAGTGGTAACTGAACGAAATTCATTTCGTTTTCAAGTCCCTGCTTGTATGTTTACGCCTGTACTGTATTGTGTTTGATTGATTTTTTGATTTTTCAAGGTCTTTATTACTAGAAAAGGTTATTACAATAGTGTTTACAAATGATCTTATTCTATTTGTACACAGTTCGTGATTAATTTATGTTACATAGGCTATATTTCGCCTTTACAAACATTAAAACATGTTTTAATTACAAATTTTGAGTTGACATGAATTGACTTATAATGTACATCGTTTAACAGTAGGTATGTGCAAGCCTTAGTATGGACCCACATAATATTTCATGTTTAAGATACAAAATGTACGGTTTATTATAATGCTATAATAAAATGAGTTAAATAGCGGGTAGACCGCGCATAGGTCTTATATATACACGGCCGGTCAAGCGGCGTCAGCTAGCAAGCGAGCTATCGTCATGATACGTCACGGAGGAAGTAGTGATGAGGGAGTCGATATCGATTGTAAGTTGGAGCGTAAGACAATGAATTTAGTCTGCTTTTACCTATTGCAGATATTAGTGTATTACGGTGTGAGGGGTTTTTATGCAAGTAAAATTTACGTGAAATTTTTAATATGTAATCTTTTAAAAATGGATACTTTATACGCATGTGTAATGTTTTAAGGTTTGTGCGAAATGGTGTGTTATATGCTAATTTTAATGCTTTATTCTGGATTGTTTGGAGTTTAATATATTTGGTTTCAGCCAGGCTGGACCAGACAGGTGCTGCGTAAGTTAAGCATGGTCTTACTAAGGTAGAATAAATAAGCAATTTTGTTGAAGGACTGAGAATGGATTTGCGATTTAAAATAGGTTTTAATGAATTTAGGGCTTTTGCACCTTTCTTTATAGTTAGTTCAGTGTTTTTGTTCCAGTTAAGGGTCTTGTCCAGTATTATGCCTAAATACTTAACCGATTCACGCCACGTTATCTGGAAATCATCGATTTTAACGAATCTAATAGGTAGTTTGCGTTTTCTAGTAAACAGAATTCCTTCGGTTTTTGTGGAATTTAGTTTCAGTTTCCAGGTCTTGAAAAACTGGCTGAGTACTTCCAATGAATATTGTAGCCGTCCAGTGATTATGTCAATGTCTTTGTCTGTCGTGAATGTTGCAGTGTCATCAGCATAGATGGCAAGTTGTGTGTGCGCCTGTTTAGGTATGTCATTCAGGTAAAGTATAAAGAGGTACGGCCCCACAAGTGAACCCTGGGGCACACCGGCTGGTATGAGTTTAGGGGCAGAATGCTCTTTGCCTACGTAGACAGAGAAGGATCGATCTTGTAAGTAATTTTGAATGAGTTTTACTAGACATAGAGGTACTTCATGTTTGATTAACTTATGTAATAGTCCATCGTGCCATACACAATCAAACGCTTTTTCAATGTCAAAAATAATAATTCCTTGGCTATAACGATACTGACAAACGGAACGAAATCTTAAACTGTTCAATAACAATATTATCAATATATCATTATTAGTATAACGATATACATAATAACGTTATTCATTTCGATACCCAACATTGCCAGCTTCATGACTTATAAGATGACGAAAAAGACGAAAATGTATGAAGAATAGCGTTACGAATGAATGTATATAACGTTTTATCTGTAACGTTATTACAAACAGATAAGCTTAATGTTACTGATACCTACTTATAACGTTACTTATAATATTGTTTTTCGAAAATTATTTTGTATAACGTTTTCTTTCTTGTAACGTAATTGATATTTTTAGGTTATAGTAGCGTTACAAATTTTGGAACGTTATACGATAACGTTAGTGGTAACTGAACGAAATTCATTTCGTTTTCAAGTCCCTGCTTGTATGTTTACGCCTGTACTGTATTGTGTTTGAGTTTCTTGTAATTGCACACAAGTAATTAGGAAACAGGTTGTGTGGGTCAGTGAATTGTTACAAGTTTTTTTTTTTGTTAGAGAATTATCATACAAGTAGGTATACTGGTAACTTGCGTTTTTTTCCCCTCCTGTATTCCCTTTAATTGCGTTTTCGTGTAACATCAAAGATTGCGAATGGGTGTACTTTCCATTGTCATAATATAATCACTTCTCACCCACAGAAAACGGGAAGCAGCCAGAATTTTAACAGGAAATCATACAGCATATTTCAGCATAAAAAAATGCACTGAAAATTACTCTAACACCTGCTGCTATCACTACAATCGGAATGGTAACGCAGACTGAAAACAGGACGCATTAAAATGAAAAATAGTCAGGCTTATCTAAAAATACTGGACCTCCCGAAGAGGGAGTAGGTAATGCAAATGAATCACCTTGCCCAGATTTTAGCACTCTGTCACTGAGAAAGAACATTTCATTTTTCACAGCCTTTTTAGGGTATTATTAAGGCTCTGCTGTCGGTCCTTCAGTCCATCCGTCTATTACAGGGCTGGATCTTTTGAACAGTACTATATAAACACTTGAAATTTTCACAGAGTGTTACTGCTATATGGCCGCTATATAACAATCATCATCTGCCTAGCCTTTTCTCAACTATGTTGAGGTCGGCTTCCAGTCTAACGGATGCAGCTCAATACTAGTATTTTACATGGAGCGACTGCATATCTGACCTCCACAACCCAGTTACTGGGTAATACGATACCCCTTGGTAAGACTGGTTGTCAGACTTTCGAGCTTCTGACGACCCGTAACGACCGTCAAAGATCAACGAATGACAGCAGAAACGTTGGTCCCGACTGTCATTCGTGGATCTTCCTGGCTTAACGTGCTTTCCGAGACACGGAGGGGGTCTTAGTATGTGAAGATGGTCACTCTTCCACGGACCAATCGCGGCAAGCGTAGCTTAACTTGATCGATCGACCCGTGCAGATGTTATTACTTAGCCACAAGTCCCTCTCCTATAACCGCTATAACAATAAATAATAGAAATAAAATAGGGTTAAAAATTAAGAACGAGAAAGCATATAGTGGATACGACAAAGTTTAAAACAGAAGACGAACTAGCAGGGGATCGAGGGGGGTGGAGGGGGGGGGGGGGTTCAGGGGATCAGACCGGAATAAATCCTTTATTTTAGTAGTACCTACCTACACAAACATGCATCTGCAGGTATAGTTTATATTTTAGTTTAAGACGTCACAAATAATTGTTATTCTTCTCTTCTTGTTCTCACACACTAATTGTCTACATTTCTTTTTCATTTCCCCTTTCGCTGCTCCGACCCACTAACCGATTTTTTTTAAAGAAATAAGCAGTATCATTGTACTTAATACTTATATGTATAAGGTGTTTCAATATTAACCCAACAAACTTTAAGGGGTACTTTAGACCATCGAACTGAACAGCTTTCACTATGGGACCAACTCTGAAATCACGAAACATTTATCATTTATCATTTGTCGTATCTGTACCTGTTTTACTGTGGATAAAGATAAATGTTTTTTTCTGCGATTTTGATTAAGTATTTTTTTTTAATGTTAAAGATTGTACGGTGGTGCGCACATAAAGGCTTCCCTTTGTGTGCGACTCCGACTCGCACTTGGCCGCTTTTTTGTATCATGTGTTACTAAGATAAAAGAGCTGAGTCAGAAAATAGAAAGTAAAGTCAAGCAAAAAACACGCGTGATGGATGTTGCCTACGACACTATAAAGGAAGTTTTCACATTGTTCTCGTTTAGCTACGGCGGCGGTGGCGATCTTGTGAACTAGTACAATTGTTCTAGATTTCAGACTTTGTTAAATGGATGTAAGATTTGTATTTCTACACACGACTATAATATCAAGCAATACATTTCGAGTGTTTGTCGACCTCGCACTGTAGGTATAGACCGTGTTCCGCGCGCGCCTCCCTCTAGAGGAATGGTGGCCGTTTGCGGCCGCTGTGGGTGACGGGGTCCCCATGAATTCATGCGGGTCAACACCTGGCCGGAGGAGCGTGACGAAATGCGCAAGCACTCCAGGACCCCGGCTAAAAGTAGCAACAGGACACCGTGTGGTTTTAGTCAGTAAGAGAGTCTGACAGACCCCTCCGCCCACCCCAGGGTGGTGGCCATCCATGAGGATTTCCACACGATAAAAAAAAAATGTATAGACTTTTTGTACGATGGGAAGACAGCTACTGGAAATGTGTAGCCTTGATATAACGTCGTCCGTACTATTTTGTTTTTTTTTTATTCTTCAGAATTATTATTTATTTATTTATATATACTTTATTGTACACCACAAAAATACACAACAAAAAGAATTATCGATAACTAAAAATATACAATGGGCGGTCTTATCGCTTTCTGCGATCAGAATATTAGGCGTAATGTTTAATTTTTTATATGGTTACAAGTCACACACAACACAAGTTACAACTTTCATGCAGATTCTTATCCCCTATTTCTTAACCCCTTTAGGGGGTAAATTATAGAAAATCCGTCCTAACTGCTCTGTGTATGGAGATTATTGAAGATTTTCAAATTTTGTTTGGCGTTTTTTAACGACAGCAAGTTTTAAATGGTATAACTTAACTTTAAATACCTCCACGATCTCTGTACCGTTGCGTGCACCCATGAGCACAATGTTTTGTGTGCGTTCCATTGCGCACTTCCGTCAACAGCGAATTTTCACACCGTTTATTCCCGCAACCCAACAATTATTCTATCACAAAGTTTGTTGATGGTTTTATGTACGGAATGCGTAGATGACGGCTTCGTGATGGATCTTTTTACACCCTGTTTTCCATAAACAAACAAAAGATTTGCTCAATGAAATGTCACGTTTAGGCAAGAGTTCAAAGATTATTTTTTTACGAAATTAAACTTAAATCATGGCACTACATAAACATTAGATTCCTCTGCCAACTTAGAACTCAAAGTAATATGCTACGAACAAATATTTTTAAATCTTAATCCATAAAACGGTTTCCTAAGCGTCGAACTAGAGGCCAAGTCACGGGGTTCATACCCTAGAGAAGGAGTAATGATTAAATGGAGTACCATTAAATTATAATAACTTGTAGCTTTGACAGCGGTTCCGTCCACTGGTCACAGGAGTAAAACCTAACTAGTTAAACAAAACTCGTTATTCCGTAGCGCACAAGGTTCCTTTTGCTGTTTTGTGTTTTCTTGATAAATAACATTACTTGTGTGGTGTATCTTACCGTTCATTAAAATATCCACAAGGAGAGACTATACCTAAAAGTATCTCCATTGCCCAGTGCATCTTAGACAATCAGAACCTCTACCATAAATTATGATTTTGCCAACTTGCTATTGCTTTACTTTGGCTTAAGCGGTTCCCATATAGGTAGTTCATGTGGATACGAGACAAGAAGAAGCGGTCGAGTGATGGCAATGGATTGTGTGGTTTTAAAAATTGCGATTAGTACTTCATTTGCTATGTATTCTGTGCCCTGAGCCAACGCCAAGATCTTGTCCTAACAAACTTGTTGACAATACATAGCCCCCGAGATATCTTAACTCTCTACTTTATTTACTTTTAGCTGCATATTGGAATTGGAAAAGAAAATATAATAGTTGTGTCCCTTATGATTTTAGTATTTTATATAATGATTATGAACGTGTAGTTTGTGCTTCTCACAAGGTGGACCGATGACTTTGTGTAAGCTGCTAGATGCGTGAAGCACTGAACCGGTCGAAGTGGCAGTGCTTGGGGGAAGCCTATGCCCAGCAATGGACGTCTTTCAGCTGAAATGATGATGACTTGTTAATCGTACTAGTGTGGGTATTTCATCACGGGCAATACTACTACGCCAAGCTTCACATAGCACATATAGTTTACCGACCGAAATTTTATTTGTTCCCTTCTAGGATAAAACGGAGGATCAATGATATCTTGCTGATTGCTTTTGGCGGCTAAAGATGATCATTTCTAGGAAACTGATGGAGTTTTTCTAATATATTTACGAAATTTTCACAAAAACATTTGATATGATGTATCTAGATTTTTTTTAGACAGATTAATGCAGTCATAATTGTCGATTCGTGAGAATGTGGCTATGGTTGTAGGAGGTTCAGGGCCACTAAACAAAATAAGAAAGAAAGAAAAAGTATTTATTGCGACTCGTATAGGAAGATCACAAACTAAACTAAACACAGTAAAAAAAATAAAAATCCAAGTTATAAAAAAAAAATGAAACAGAAAGTCCTAAACGAGGCCAAAAGACTCCTATCTCAGCATGATGCTGCAGCATTTAAAAAATAAATGTCACAGCGCTGGTATTGATGAATAAGAACAATTAGTCAAAAATCTTGTGTTAAACCTAGAGTCTTTCTGAAGTTTAAAGCATGAATAATAGTATAGAAAAGTATTTTATAATAATTGTAAATGTATGTTCTCGTATATCTATTCTATAAAACAAACTATCATTAATTATGTTCCTAGTGTAACTAAAACAGCAAATGGGTGTTAAATCCTGAAGGGATACTTCTAACAGACTAAGGATTAAGACGAGAAGCTTGGAGCACAAGATTCTGATCAGACGTTGATTGATGAATTGCCTGTTTTTGTTGATAAACTCGATCCTTTTAAAATACCGAAGTCAATATTTTCGATTATAAGGAAAATTTCCACTTTCATTTTCTTCATATTTTCGAAGCCGTGAAAGCTTAAACTAGTAGGTATTACTACAACCCAGGCAGCCGCTTTAGTTTGTATTATTTATTCATCACCATTGCTCTCAAAAACGGTGAAGGAAAACATCGTGAGATAATAAATTCGAAGGCATTGTGACATCTACCAACCCGCAATGGGCCTGCATGGTGGATTACGGCCCGTTTCTTCTCACAGAGAGGAGGCTTGTGTCCCAGCAGTGGAAACATTATAGGCTGGTTATGATTATGCTAGCAATTTCTTGAAGTTTCACTCAAAAAATAAAGGTGAACAGATTTAAATACCTACGGCTATATAAACGGACTCCAAAATCCTAAATGAGATATCCACTAACGCGATAACACAGTTTCTAGTAGATTGTTTACCAAAACGCCTTGCGAGCATTGTGTGTCCTACATAAACCAGGTTTCTGTTCCAGGTTTGTGTTGTTTCAGCAAAGCCATGTTGTTTAGCATTCAGAGGTACCTCTGAATGCTAAACAACTTTGGCTTTGCTCTTCAACGTAGAAGGATTATTCTGAGATTGTTATAACAATACATACCTACGTTTGTTTACCAAAATTATATGACGGATTGAATTAAAATGTGTGTGAGTTGTCTGTAGTTTTGTTTTAGAAAACATTTGCTCATTCTTTAATTTTGTCTTTTTACAAGCTTTTATTTGAGGAAGTATCTACATACCACAACCACAATCAGCGAATCACCAATGTGGCTTACATTGGTGATTCGCTTAAAATAACATATGTATTCGACCTCCTAATTGCTTTATCACTTTTGACAACAATTCCAACTAAATTGAAACTTTACTAACGTTGATTCTATTTGTCCCATGGACCTTGTCGCTTTATGACGTGCAAGTGACATTCAACCTTAGGGTTTCAATTGTAAGTAGAATCATACTTGCACGCAGGAATCACGAGGTTGATTATTAAAACGTACAAGAACAGTTTTATTGGAACAATTTGAAGAAGACACTTCATTTTCCCCCAAGAAACTTAATACACCAAGTACAAAATAATAAAAAAGAAACTGGACAAATCGCAATCATTCTGTAGGTGTGAAATTCCAGTTAGCACGTAGACGCCTTCCTCAATCAACTCACCACAACTTCTAGAGATATTTATTACAATTCCGCCTCCAGTTCTAAACTGCAATTTATAAACGTTTCACGTATCCACATAACTCTAACAGCGGCATTGTTTGAAAGTTTAATTCAAACGTGAGTAACACGTATTGATAACATGGCTACAGAAATATGGAAACGTTTTCTGAAAGTTCGTGTGATTTTAACCCCTCAAGCGTCAAGTGTACACCAAGTGTACATACATAAGAGAAAGTGCTCGAAGCGTCAACGGTACACCAAGTTTAGAGTAGGGGAAGACCAAAGAAACGATAGATGGAATGTGTGAATGATGATATGGTTAGAAAGGGGGTGACTACCGAGATGACGTCTAATAGAGAAGTAGGTATGGAAGAAAAAGATATGTTGCTCCGATCTCTTACAAATTGGGTTACGGGCAGGACAATGATGATGATAATGATGGCCTTTTGAAGGTTTCCCCTCGTAAACAAAAAAAAAAGGTATTGACTAACAAAGTTCTGACGAGTTTTCATTTAGTCTAGGTCCGGTTTTATTCCACGCCAGCATTTTGGACGGCCGCCCATACAATTATTGACCTTGCTATAAAATAAAATTACGCTTGTATTCTAAAGGGCTATACAGTAGTGTACATTAAAAACAAAAAAAATCCTAACTGCTCCAACTGGGAATTTCCAAACAAAAATGTCCAATAGCACTAAATATACCTATTAATGTAAAAATATAAGACAAGTTTCGACAATAAAAGCTGGGAGCTTTCACTGCTAATTTGTGCACAACATTGTAAAAACTTTTGCCAAATTAAAGTTGTTCAGGAACTGTGGACATCGGATACGAAGTTATTAATTTCACCTACATTAATTTTAGTTTTTGAAACTGTCGCAAATTCTGCTATAGCAATGCGAAATTGTGTGTATTGTTTAACCGACTTCAAAAAAGGAGGTTCTGTATTCGACCCGTATGTATGTATGTATGTATGTTTGTTTGTCCGCGATTTTCTCAAAAACTAATGAACCAATTTTAATAATTCTTTCACTAATGTAATCTACATACTTTCAGGAAGGTTTTAGTATATAATAGATTATGTAATTATTCTTATGTACGTTGTTATATGCATAAATGTACTGCATCTCCGGCATTTCTATGCGAATTTTGATTATTCTTCTAGTCGGTGTCTTAATTCTTCAATGCACTAGTGTTATTTGAATTTATGTGGAGTAGGTACAACTAAAAAGTGAAAAATAAAAACTTTTTTACAAAAAAAAAACAACCGACTTCAAAAAAAAACTACAAAGTGATAAATAACTTTAATTTCGGAAGTCGGTGTCAAACAAAAAACGAAAATGCGGAACCAACGACACCGACTTCCGAAATTAAAGTTATTTATCACTTTGTAGTTTTTTTTGAAGTCGGTTGTTTTTTTTTCTTTTCATTTTAACTTAATACTATTCTGTCGGTACAACCACAGTGGCTTTTAAATTATTAAAATGAGAGCTGTGTTTCGTCTGTTGCCGCTGTGAAATGTTTAACAAAATAGGTTATACCTATTTATGTATTTGTGTACCTATTTTATTTCATTATTTATAATTTAGTAGTTCAAACATTATATTGCGGTGTATCGCGAGCAGACTGGACTGCTTATATGTGAATCGCTGCTGCAAGCTTTCCACATCGCTGTTGAGCTTGTAGCAGGGATTTGCATGAATCAATATTGTAGTGTTAGGTTAAGTGTGCAGGTTTTTACTAACATAGTTGTTAAGAAATATTGTTACTAACTTTTGAGTCCTTTGTTACTTGTTATTAAAATATAAATAGAATAAATAGTTTTTTTATCATTGTTTCTTTTAATCAAAGCACCTGGCATCTAATCTCTTCACCACCTTTGATTGACTGGTAGAGAATGCCTAAGGCATTAAGGCCGTATTTGTATCTTTTTTGTGTGCTAAAAATTAAAATAAAAAATAAAATAATGGACGTAGACGGGTACAATCTGTTGTATTAAAAGTTAAGAAGACAGGATGTTAAAAGATCTGATACATTCTGATAATAAACCTGTTTGTCTGATGAATAATGAGCGACAACCCGAAGCCCGAAGCGATGGCCCGAAGTGGAGCTATCATTAAATAGATTTAAATGCTTTTTCTTTCATTTCATACTCCAAATTCTATTGCAGTTCGTACTGTTATTTTTCTGTCTGGAAGACAAGTTTCTATAAAACAAACTATTTTGTAAATGATAAAAAAATTTTTTTTTGCAGAAATGTATAGATCCGCAGGAGAACCAAGGTAACTGACATAGCCCGAAAAATTGCCAAACTTAAGTGGCATTGGACAGGGCACATTGCCCGCAGAACAGATGTCCGATGGGGTCGAAAGACTCTGGAGTGGCGACCGCGTACCGGAAGACGAAGCGTTGGAAGGCTTGCAAGGTGGACCGACGACCTTGTGAAGGCCGCAGGAACCCGTTGGATGCGAGAAGCACAGAACCGGTCGAAGTGGAGGTGCTTGGGAGAGGCCTATGTCCAGCAGTGGACGTCTTTCGGCTGTAATTATAATGATGATGATTTTGTTAGTGTAATTCATAACCATATTAATAACTCCTATTTAGTACAAGTTTGCCTGCATCTGTTATAGTACGCCTTAATACATAATAGACAAGCGGCTAGAATATCATGACTGGACTTTAAAAAAGACCCTTTAGAGAGGCCTTTCTTCTCAGAGTAGTCAGATAGAAAACGCCGACATCATCTAGTTTTTATTAAAAATAATCATATTTTGACGTCGATCATGAAGTGTAAAAGCCTTTGTGTAAACCTACTTACAAGAATAAAATCATTTATCATTTATAACAATTTTCAGTACCTATATTGAAAATTAACTTGTTTGACTTGACTTAACAGTGAATGAATGAATGTTGTTGAACTTTAACTAATTTTCTATCACTTAAACAAATATACTCTATCGTTTTATGACATGCAAGTGAATTTCAACCCATTTTTTTTTAATAATATGTCATCATCATCTGCAAGAGTAGGTATTATTAAGGCTCCGCTATCATTCCTTCAGTTCATCCGTCTATCACAGGGCTGTATCTTTTGAACAGTAATAGGTAGGCACTTAAAATTTTCATAGAGTGCTAGAGATAATCCATTTTATAAATGAACGCTCCCTTCCACTGCATACACATTTCAAATGTTTGTATAGACATTATAGTGGAGGGGCGTCAGTTTTATAATGGTTTATCTCAAGTGCTATGGCCGCTATAAAAATCAGCATCTGCCTAGCCTTTTCCCAACTATGTTGGGGTCGGCTTCTAGCCTAACCAGATGCAGCTGATTACCAGTATGTTTACATGGATCGACTGCCTATCTGACCTCCACAACCCCGTTACTGGGTAATACGATACCCCTTGGTACGACTAGTTGTCAGAATTTCGGGCTTCTGACCTTTTAAAATAATAAGTGTAAGATATATTTATTTAAATAGCTCGTCGATCGTTTTTTTTTGTTAAGATTTTTTCTAACGACTATTCTCGTCTTTAATAAATCGCTTGCGCTTATAAATCGTTGTACATAAGCACGCAGTGCCATAGGTGATTTGGCAGAAAGCCCGAGTGTTCACGAGTTATCGTCGGAAATATAGTCTGCTATGGTGTAGGACTAAGCTACTATTTAACCGCACAACTTGAGTTTTATTT
Source organism: Hydraecia micacea (assembly GCA_914767645.1). Lineage (NCBI taxonomy): Eukaryota > Metazoa > Arthropoda > Insecta > Lepidoptera > Noctuidae > Hydraecia > Hydraecia micacea. Next base: position 6,002,035 of record OU611785.1, read on the forward strand.
TCTTTTAGATTAGATATAGTTTGTACTTTAAGTTATTAAGCTTGAGATAGTTGCTTAGACTAAGGGCTGATGTTACCATCGCCAGATAACTTCTATTCGAACAATAAAATTGACGGTTGACAGTTTTTGTATGATATAACTGTCAAAATTTCAAAAAAAAAAAAAACAGCTCTTAGTTGTATTCTTGTTAACTGTAAGTGTAATCGTTTTTATAAAAAAAAAAACTGTCAGTAAAATAATATAGGTCATCAAACATCTATAGGTACACCTATACTCTATAAAAATAAATTAAATAAAATTGAAGTAAAGATGTAATGTCAATATAAAAAATAAAATAATTTGTTATATACTTATCATAGTTCTCCTGCCATTAACCCAATTTATTTGTGGTCGGCGCAACATGTCTTTTTCTTCCATACTTCTCTATTAGACGTCATCTCGGTAGTCACCCCCTTTATAACCATATCATCACTCCCACATTCCATCCATCGTTTCTTTGGTCTTTTCCTACTCTTATAGCCAAGCGAATGACGCGTAAAAAAGAGCGGAAAAAATATGGTGTAAAACAAATGTGACAAAGTTTACGGTGAATAAAAACACCATATGAAAGAAGGGTTTAAAATTTATCTTCATAAAAATAAGTACAACAAAGAAAGATACAGACGGCTGGGATATAAAATGTCAATATAAACGAGACTGTATTACGTGTATGGAATCAGGCTTTGCTTTGTCAAGTGTGAAAATAAGGTGAGATATTTTTACATACGGGTAAAGAATTTGGACGTATCCTTATTTTATAATTCTTCAAACAGTCTACACATTGTCTTTTCTACAAAAATGGTTCTAATCTGCATTCGAGATTTATTTGCCAAAAATGTAAACAAATATGAGTTTATGGAAAAATAACTTTAAATCCTACATAGTAAAGTTCAGTTTACGATACAACTTCAATTTTTTTTATAACTTTTTCAATAGCGCTAGTCACTCTGAAGTCAACTTAATTTTCATTAAAATAAAGTTGATATTTATTTAACTTCAAATAATATTAATTTGAAACATAAGTTTGAATTGACTCTATACATACAAACATTAACTCACACCTTTTTCCGATAGGGATAGGCAGAAACAACAGAATGCCACCTGCCACGATCCTTACATACTCCTATTGTTCGTTTACCCTGCCGGGCACTCTAATTGCGTAACACACTATCAATCGGAATCTGAATCATTTTGAAGCAAATTGCTAATCCATTGCTACACGAGTTCGAAAATTTTGTCTGCTCAACACGTAAATAACGCAATGAATGTTGGTGAAATGTCAAAATGAAACCCATTCCGATTGATAATGTGTTACTTTCATTTATTTATGCCCTTCAAATCTACAAAACATTTGGAGTTCAAAATTGTTGAAATAACAGGCGTATATTATATCGTCCTCTACCAAAAACCCGGTGACTTAAACACAGCAAATTAAAAATGAATGTTGTGATATAATTAACGTCCTAAAAAAACAAAAAACTTTTGAGAATAGAATCGTGTGGTTGGCGTTAGATACGCGCTGGAGAATATTTTGTGTGAGTAGACCTTTGTCCTGCAGTGGGTTAGAGCGAGCAGTGGTGACGGCTGCAACTTACGAGTTGTAGGTTGTGGGTTCGAACCTATGAAGCCACTTGACGCTTTTTTTTTTATTAAATCATCAACACTGCTTTTAAAACGGTGAGGGAAAACAACGTGAGGAAACCGGCTTGTCCTAGAACCAAACTTTCGAAGATTAGTTAGTGGATGTCACATGACATCCACTAACCCGCACTGGGCCCACGTGGTTGATTATGGCTCACTCCCTCTCACAGAAAGAGGAGGCCTGTGTCATAGCAGTGAGAACGTTATAGACTGATTATGCTATTATGAGAATTGAACTGTCAGTTTTATCTAATTGATTTCAAAGCGTGCGCGGACACATTTCAACCCCGTATATTTACATCACAAAGGATATTTTCTAGCAGCGCCTCCAGGTGTATCCGTGACCGCATTGCCAACGTGTGCTCATATGTTGCCCATTCTCTTTCGGTACGTGAGTAAAATAAACTTTTACACAACTTTTACTTAAGAATTCCCTGGCAGACCTCTTCGTGGTTTACAAAACGAATAGATTGGTAACGGATTTACGCGAATAGAAATATTAAGATTTTAAATAAAGTTTTTGATTGAAAGTTTAAACAGTTGAGTTGGTGGTGTGCACAGATATAGATAGACCTAGATAACGCAAGTATCACGATCGGTATGAAAACCAAGAGTGCCATTTTTTTACTACCTACTAGACGTCACAAGCACTATTTAGTGATGGGAAAATCAAATCAATTCAAAGACGTCGCCGCGTGCGGCACTCGTCTTGCCCCACCCCCGGGGCCTAGCGCCAGCGCTCACGCTCACCCAGCCAGCAGTACTCAGGACTGAGCGCGAAAGTGCCGGCTTACGAATTTTGTACGTAAGCTGGGCACGCCAAGTAGTTGCTCTTGCGTTATCTAGGTGTATCTATATCTGTGTGGTGGTGTGGTATGTACATTTACTCTTTTATAACGATAGGATCTTGCTTAACCAGTGAAAAGTGTGTAATATTAGAAGATGTGTAGGGGCTGCCATTGTTACGATACAATCATAATTATTTTGAGAAATACATAGTTACTGTGTATAAAACAATTATTATTAATTTGCTATAGTAATTTTATGTCACAAAGCGACGCGCGCTTAACTTGTGGTAACCAGTGTACAGACACACTGTTAATGTGTGCATGAAGACGAGTAGCTTCAGCACATAACACACACACGCACGCGGACGGACACACTTCTGACTTCGCCCGTGTTTCGGACGGTACCGAGAGCACCTCCGCTTACTCACATTCACAGCGTGTTTGTACAGACGCGCAGCACATCAAACTACCCGAAACTGTCAAATTTTCCCAATCAACTTTGAACCTTATACTTTAGCAATAAAGTTGAAAATCTATTAAAGAAATTTGACAGATTGTAGTAGCTTGATGTGCTGGCGTCTGTACACTCGTTAACCACAAATAAAGCGTGCGTCACTTTATGAGATAGAAAAATGTACTCAGAAGAATTTATAGTCACAGTCAACTTGACAAACCTTAGATTTCCAATGAAATTCTTCGCTTTCAAAGAACTCCTATGTACGGAGACCGTAAATATTTTATTTTGTGCATGTAACTAAAATGCTAACCGGCTCGTTCCCAGCTCGTGAAAACTTGCCGGCTAAGGGAAAACTTGCAACTTTTAACGATGCATCTGACGTGCGTCTAGCTCCATCGACTTTTACCGTATTTTGCAATATAGAGTAACAAGTTTTGATACCGTCGATATGAAGTTGCTTGGAGTTTTGGTTATTAATTTTAGGAAGCAAAATATCTCGCTGCTCTTAAAGAAATGACAAAATACCTATTTGCTTTTTAAACATTATCACTATCATCTTTTCAGCCGAATGACGTCCACTGCAGATTGGGCGTAGGCCTCCCCCAAGCGTCTAAAAATGGTCCTATGCGTCTTGCATCCAACGGACTCCTACGATACTCACCAGGACATTGGTCTACCATGTGATCATAGCATAATTGAAATTGAAATTGTTTATTGAAATAATTGGTATACATAAATATTTACAAAATAAGGCCCTACACTAGATGTAGATAAAATTAATTGGATTCTACCTGAACTAAGAGAATAAACCTGTATCTCAGGTATCTCACTCAAGTGCTTATAAATAAGTATTATCTAAAATTCCTTAAACAAATAGTAAGTAATTTATCTATTATAAATTATGGTTATATGACATTGACAGAAATAACGCTACTTTTTTGCATCATCGTAACATAACATAAGGTAAAAAAATGGCTTATAGATAAACATTCGCGGCCTTAACCGAAGACATTATAATCTATAGAATGTATGTATCTTGTCTCAGCAATTCTCTTTGCAGGGCATTCTTGATCGCCTGTTTTGTGGTTGCTCGGTTTTTTTAAATCGCAAGCATGTTACACACTGTGACGGTTCAGCATGTCTAGTGCACTCATTCGCCTGATGACCTTGTTCCCCACAATGTTCACACGTATAGGAAGCCTCCCGACAAGTATTTGCAGCATGTCCATACTGTTGACAGTTAAAGCACCTGGTCACAAGTGTGAAGTCCAATTAACGAACACTCGATTTTGGTTTATAAGCGCCTTTCTTATGCTAGCAATAACTTCAAGAATAAAATTGCACGTAGGGCTCTCCTTTTTACCTGACTTGTGACTTAAATTTATAGAGGCCAAAAAAGAGTCAGAAGACAAACTAGGCAGCCTATAATGTTCCCACTGCTGGGACACCTCTCCGTGAAAGGAAGTGGGCCGAAATTCACCACGCGGGCCCAGTGCCAGGTTGGTAGATCACATGTCTTTGAGTTTTTGGTTCTAAAACATGCCGAATTCCTCAGGATATTTTCCTTCACCGTTTTGAGAGCAGTGGTGATGAAATATAATTTATTCAAAATAAAGCGCCTGTCAGGGTTCGAACCTACGATATACAACTCGGGTCGTTGCCACAGGGCCAACACTGCTCTCTTGTGATCATAGTGCTGGCTAATTCCACTATAGTCTATCCTCTTTACAACAACAGTGCTATTCTATAAAAATCTCACAGTGAAAACTTAGATGAAATGAGTCGTCAATAAATAGTATCAATCTCTAGCATCAAGTGGAATGATACTCACCTATGTTTTTACGAAAAGATTCTTACAGAATAGACCGTCGGATACGCCCGCAGAAACCTCAAGAACAATACAATCAACATTTTTACCCACCACACTTCTAAAGGCATCCATAAAGGTCACATTTCCATAGCGCGAACTTTCAAACTTTAATTGCCGACCGTCTCAATTTAGTCGTGTCACGTTTTAAAATAACTGCCCAAACAACAGGTGTCTTAATCTTTTTATTTACCCTCAAAAGGGTCTTGTTGTTCAATTTTATTTATATTGTTCAACTTTCCTTAACGTCAAGTGACATCAGAATTCGAAAGTGACGTCTTTACGAAGAAAATTGAGATTTTAACCATTTTATGGTGTCGAACGTCTTTGTTATAGAGATTATCCAGTTTCTATTTTCTTGGGTTATTTCTGTAAGTCTTTACTTGTAAAGTTAAGGGAAAAGCCAAATCATCGTAGAGATTTTTTCTTAAATTGGGTTGAATACCTGGATGACGAAATTAAATCGGTTTTATTTAGGGCGTGGGGTTATGGTGTGTAAGACTAACTAGTACCTAAAAAAGCTACATATTGCTGCTATCTGTTATTGATTAATTCGACCAATCAACTGTTGAGGGTTGTTAGTGGGTATTGGAGTAGTCCGATTCACAGGTATTGGCTTGACGTTCATCTGAGTGCCAACTGATGGTAAAGATTTTGTGATATTTTATTTTAATTTGTTTTAGTGATAATTTTATTAAATAATGTCTATTTACCGATTCACAGGTATTGGTTCGAAGTTCATCTGAGTGCCAACTGACGGTAAAGATTTTGTGATATTTTATTTAAATTTTTTGTTAGTGATAATTTAATCAAAATGTGTTTATTCAGTTTTATTGTATTTTCTTATAATGATGTAAAGAATTGAATGATGGTTCTATGTTTGTGATTTGTATAAGGGAATTGATGCCATAGTATATAAATATCCTTTTGAATATTGCCAGGCGATTTTGGCCTTGTTCAGGTTTTCGTATGTTCAATCCATAACCAGTTACTCAACCAATATCTATATACCTACCTAATCTAAAATTTAGGCAGAACAAACGAGTAAGTGGTAACATTAATTAAAATTCACAGATTATAATTATCGTGGTTATTGTTTATTTTATTTTGTATCTCTCCGACCTTTTCAGCCCCTTTTACAAGCATCGTGGTCAAACCAAGGGTAGGCCGAATGAATAATGTTTGCATAAATAGGTACTACACAGTTATAAACCCTGCCTATATATATATTATTCATTTAACCTTGCTAGTTTACATTTAAAGTAAGAACCCTTTTATGAATTTGTTTTTTTTTGTACCTAGTGTATAAAAAAAAGAAAAGAGAAGAGAAAGAGAGTAGGGAGGCCTTTTACCCAGCAGTGCGACATTAAGGCCTTAGCCACGACATTGGGCGTGCGTCTTGCGGCGCGGGCGTCTTGCGACTGGCGTCGCCATGCCACGACCAGTGGCGGCGGCGACGGCGACTGCGACCGCGTCGGACGTATCAAGAATGTCTTTATCAAAAGCGGCACGAGCCTGCTTAGAATCAAATTTCTTTTTTGTTGAAGATATTTTAAATACAAGGCAAGGAGTACATCCCGTCAATAAGAAGAGACAAAATTATTTATTGAACACACTCGACTCTGAATGCGTCCGTCGCACTGTCGGTCGCGCCGCTCTGAGTCGCAGGCCACGCTGGCGCGGTGCGTTTTGCGTCTGCGATGAGCGGGAAAAATAATAATACGGTGGCCACCGTGCGTGAGCTAAGACTATTGTTTACATCGCACGCCTCTCCGCTCCGCCGGCCGCGGTCGCTCGAGTGTTTCCGCGCCGCAAGACGCACCGCAGGTTGCACCGCGGCGACTCGTGGAACGCTCTAAGTAACTTCTATCATTTGTTCTCGCCGCGGTCGCAGACGCAAGACGCAGGTCGCGCGAGCGGTGATGTCGTGGCCCTTTTTTTTTTTGGATGGGAAATCATCTAATGACTCCTCCCGCTCTGGGTGGAGCGGAAGGGAGTGTCAGACTCTTACTGACTAAAACCCACCCATGTTCCTTCCTTAGCCCTTTATGTTCCGGGGCAGAGGTAACCCTTTCGGACGATCCCTGTACCCCGGCAGGCTTCGGCCCTAACAGGCCTCTTCCTTTATGCTGACATCTCTTTGAGGCGCGCGTGGAACACATACACGCCGTCCGGCACGGGCCTGGTCCTGATCGGACGGAGAGCTACCCATTAATCTCCGTCCGAATAATAAACATTTAAAATTGCCTAATGGGCCTCTGCGAGTAGGCTTCGGCCCCTCGTAAGCCTTCCAAAGGTCCGGGACCCCAGGGTCCCGAGATATGCCAAAGACATTTTAAAAATATTAGTGGATACTCCTACAGTAGTTCCGAACTCGTATTTTTTAATAAAGTTCCGTATGACACGTTATAATCTGCACTCTTGGTGAATGAGAGCTAAACTGAAAAAAGTGAGACATTTTGACCGTCACAAAAATTTTCTTAAGCTAAGTCTAGACTTGAGCCATTTATCATTGTTGCTAGTTTGGACGCAAAATATATTATATTATTATTATTACCCCGATCCGTATATAACAGCATATCTGATACGTTTCGCATCGGATACGTGTATCGTGATCGGCAGTATATACTTGCATACGTAGGTACTTATGTAGTACGGACGCATTTTGTTACCATGTCACGATACGACTATGTCATTTGATACATGATACACTGTGTTCCATCTCGAGTCGGTGCTTTCCCGATCATCAAAGGGGGATACGCGCTGCTGACACGCTGACAACTTACACCATCGTTAAGTATGGACGTGGTTTTAGGCCCAATCGGCGAGCAATAAGATAGAGATACGATGCGGTCGAAATGGGCGTCCATACTTAGGATACGAATACTCTATACGATACGTCTGATTTTGATCTTCAAGATGTGGGCCCAGCTTTAGGTAACGTCAAAATGCTACACTTTTTTTTTTTAGGGCAGAAGCGATGAAAGAATCTTGAAGAACGAAGCATAAATAAAGGTTTTGTCCATTTATACGATGTCGCATCCAAGTAGGTGCACGAAAAAACTAAGAATTTATTTCGTTCCAACTTTTAAGTCTACTATGAAGACTTTAGTCCCAAGTGCAATTTGTCCAAACGTCCTTAGGTTATGAACAAATGGCACACCGTTTTATCTCCAAAACCAGGCTTTTTCGCGAAATTGAGTACCACGATTCGTCAAAGCTTTTCGAGCCACAGTAATTACGTCGTAACTGAGTTCACGGCCGATGTATCAACCGCCAGATTCTGCGATTATTCGCAGGTCGCAATACAGTATATAGGGATTATTCCTAATTTACCAAGCGCATGGCCACAATCACCCCAATAGAATATTGAGTACATAAGAAGAATAATACACCATCCCATCAGCTGTAATTAAATTAAGTTACTAATCCCATTTTACAAACAAAACTATTCCACTTTTACCATGCATTACTATTTCTCATTCATATAACAATCGTACGGACCGCGCGCGCAGTTCTGTTGGTGTGGTTGGGATCAGGCGCTTGGTACAATTATGTGTTTAAGTCAATCAATCAAATCAATCAACTCAGCCTATTGCAGTCCACTGCTGGACATAGGCCTCTCCCAGGCTGCGCCACAACACTATGTCCTCCGCCTTTCGCATCCAGTCCGTCCCAGCCACCTTCTTTAGGTCATCCGTGCATCTCTAGCTGGGGGGCGTCCCACACTATGCTTGCCGATTCGCAGTCTCCACTCCTGGACTCGTCTGCACGTCTCGTCTGTTGTGTGTTTAACGTCACTAATCACCAGTCATCCTATATACGCATCTATATGTATTTAATGTTGTTCCTTTCCTCCATTAAGCCTGTTGTAAAGGGCGTAGGTAAATGGCGTCCATGTCAAACGCAAAAATAAACATGCAACACTTGCAAATATTTAAGTGCAATTGCTCCGAAAATAATAGATTCTACATAATTATATAGGTACCAAAATCATCAAAATATGTGTCCTATTCTACCTGAGTGAATATGAATCCTATTCTTATACGAGTATCTATAACTGGCTTCTGCCCCCGACTTCTCTCTCTCTCTTACTCTGACTCTTAGGGGTGGAATTTCGAAAAACCCTTTCTTAGTGGATACGTAACCTTCACAAAGAACACACCCTCCAACTTTCATGTCCCTAGGACCACCGGATTAGGCTGTGCGTTGATATATCACTCAGTCAGGACTTTGAATTTTATATATAGGTACAGATAACTGAATTAAAATGAAAGTCAAGATTTTCGCTAAACTTTCAAGAAGTATATAATATGACTCCAAAACCAGCATCGCAATAATGTCAAACATGGGAGTTACTCGTAGTACAGACGCCAGCACATCAAGCTACTACAATCTGTCAAATTTCTTTAATAGATTTTCAACTTTATCGCTAAAGCATAAGGTTAAAAGTTGATTGGGAAAATTTGACAGTTTCGGGATAGCTTGATGTGCTGGCGTCTGTACTATAGAGGTATGAGGACCAGGGTATAAAGTTCATTCATACTCATTTGCGTGACGTCACTATGACACGTTGTTAGCATGTGCCGTTGTAGATCAATCAATCAATCAATCAATCAAAATATTTTTATTTCACATAAACCAACATGGGCACTTATGAAACGTCAGAAGCTAGGTGCACGGTTCCAATTGGTCGTTTCCTATGGAGAAGAACCGGCAAGAAACTCCATGGTTACTCTTTTAAAAATAATTGGCTTTTACAATGTTTTCGAGTTACAGTAGGTATGGGAGGACAGCGTAGGCCTGTCAACAAGTACCAGGTACTTGATAAAATAAAAAATGGTCTACAGATCTAGTATACAAGGCTTACAAAGACCTCACATTTACAAAATAAGGATGTATCAAAAGGATAAACAAAATATAAAAATCTACTAAAACCAAGAGATATGATTGCCATTTCAACTAAGAAAGAGGTGAAAAATTAAAATTGTCTGTATATAATGTCAAATAATAAAAAGATTATGTCATAGAAGTATGTACAAATAAAAAATAAACATCGTAATTTGAGAGCAGTTAATAGACATTTACGTAGAACTTATGCCGTCAAAGAGGTGCCAGGGAAGCCACATGTGCAGAAGGAATTATTGCCAAATTACCTTGTCTTCAACGTAGTCTTTAATCTTATAATATGCTTTTTTGATAAGGACTCGTTTGATGAGGGTTTTGAACTTTCCATCGCTAAGTTCTGTAACCGACTTTGGCAACTTGTTATAAAAACGGATGCTGTTTACAAGAAATGACTTGCTAGTTTTAGTTAGTCTAAATTTAGGTATCACAATTTCATTTTTACTGCGTGTATTTATATTATGGAAATCGCTTCTTATTTTGAAAAGTCCTAAGTTTTTGCGAACATACAAAATACTTTCTAAAATGTAAAGAGAAGGCAGAGTTAGTATATCAATTTCTTTAAATTTGTTTCTAAGAGACTCGCGAGGACCCATTTTATATATTGCGCGGATTGCCCTCTTTTGTAAAATGAAAATTGAATCTACGTCAGCTGCCGATCCCCACAGCAGAACACCATAAGACATAATACTGTGGAAATATGCAAAGTATACTAACCTAGCTGTGGCTATATCTGTCAACGGCCTTATTTTTCTTACTGCATATGCAGCTGAACTTAATCTACCTGAAAGAGCTCTAATGTGTGCGCCCCATTGTAATTTTGAATCTAAAGTAATTCCCAGAAATACAGTTTCCGTAATAGCATCTAGTTTTTTGCCATCAAGTTTTAAATTCAGATCCACTTGAGGTACATTTGGTAATGAGAACTTAAGACATTTAGTTTTGTTCGCATTAAGTAAAAGATTATTAGCTGCAAACCATTTCGAAAGAACAGCCAGACTATCGTTGACATGTAAGACATCCGTATCTTTTCTATCTATTTTAAAAATAAGGGAAGTGTCATCAGCGAATAAAATGATATCCGATAAGTTAGCCATCATGTAAGGAAGGTCATTAATATATACTAGAAATAAGAAAGGGCCAAGAATTGAGCCTTGAGGCACGCCCATCTTAACTAGAGACCCCGATGACGTCGCCCCGTTAACGTTTACTTTTTGCTGCCGTTTTGATAGGTAGGACAGAACAAGATCAGCAGCTTGTCCACGAATTCCGTAATGGTATAATTTACAGAGCAGTGTATTATGGTCAACGCAGTCAAACGCTTTTGAGAGGTCACAGAAAATGCCAATTGCATCCTGGGACTTCTCCCAGGATTCCAAAATGTGACTGATGAGTTTTGCTCCCGCGTCCGTCGTCGACCTACCTTTCGTGAAACCAAACTGGCGACTATGTAAAATCCCATTTGAGTTAAAACGCTACAGTACAATAACGCTACAGTACAATCAAGGTAAGTTTAACAATTTAATTTTCTACACTCAACCTCTTTACAACAAACTCCAAGAAAGCTTCCATTTTATTTTCTTCTAAAAAAAAAGAAACAGGTCTGCATTCGACGGCCATCATTCTCGTCGACTCGGTAATAGCAGATTTCTTTTTTGCCGATTGTCTTATTACGGGCAATTTCCTTAAGTGGCAACCATCTTAGATCTTTGTGTTCGTATTTTCTCGCCTGGGCCCTACGAAGAAAATGGTATCGTCTGGTTCGAATGGATTAGGGCCCTCGTACATTAATTAACAATGTTTGTCTTTCATTGTCTTACGTTTATCAAAATGCGTGTTCTATTTTGTTACAGGATTTGTTGGGTATTTGATATTTTTCGTGATTTATGTCCTTCGAGGATTTTGTTTGCCCTTAAGTGCCTTCTGGATTGCTTTATTGTTGTTTATGAACACAAAATTTCTTTAATGATTGAACCTCAAAAAAGATCGAACTAGAGAATTGTTTTTCTGAATTATTATATTTTAAGACCATCATTAAGTAGAATTTTCATCTTCTCTAAGTAAGAGAATTTTTAGTCCTCGGTGTCAGAAACATGCCGATTCCTTTCTGTAGTAGGTATTGCAATTGGAAGCAGCTGGAAAAACCCAGTTTACGGCTTATCAAAACTAATGCATATTTTTTTAAAGTTTCCCAGAATTCGTCACTAAATATCACTTTTCAAAAATACATACAGGTTTTCTCGAAACCCATGAATTTTCGCATAGGCTTTATGGGGTGCTCAATTGTTGCAAACAATCACGTCCTGGAAGGAATACATCAAATAACAAGTCTCCCTCTATACGGAACTCTGATGCAAAATTTAATGCTTTTAGACCTTGCGGTTTAGGCTATGCGTCATCTATCAGTGAATAAATTATTTATTCAAGATTATTGTTAAGATCTACTTAACAAAAAATTTGAATGAAAAAGGAAAAATGGAAATGAATTTCGAGTCACAATCGAACAATGAACCTACGTATATATACAATAATATTATAAAGAGGTTTGTTTGTATGTAGGGGTAATCTTTGGCTGGATTTACCAGCCGGATTTGAATAAAATCTTTTTGCATTTGATAACCCAATTCTTGAGAAAGACTATAGGCCTTAACATCACACTAGGACCCTTGGGAGCCGAGCAAAAAAAAAAAAAGTCAGAAAGAATGCTAAGCGAAAACGAAGTAATAGCGCGGGCAGGAGATGCGTTGCGACGGTATGGGTCGGGGGAACAAGAAACTTCACGCGGAGAAAGTCGCGGGCTAAAGCTAGCACTACAAACTTAAAAAAAAAAAAATAAAAAAAAAAAAACTGTAGTAGGTTACAAGGAGCTTTAGATGATAGGTTTTTAAAACTGCCCTGGACCCCACTAGGATTCTCTGTGTCGTGGGGTCCAGTTTCTTCTTATGTAAGGCAAACATTTTCATTTATATAAGTGAAGAAATTGAATCGAAAAACAAATGAAAACAATAGACAAAAAAAAAATTGTGACATCAGCATGAATGAATTTCGACCTATCTCCAAAGACCGCTCTCATCCGTATGAACGGTCTCAAAGCTGGTATTTATGTTTTCATTCAGGGTTTCAGAGTAATATACGATATCTAGCGAGACTTGAAGTTTCAAGTCATAAAAGCGATGCACTTAGTGCTCACTGGCGTCTCAGATAAAGTGTTTCCTAGACTTGTTTTTAAATTTCCCCTTAAATGAACTGTGAGTAACGACAGGCTCTCTATTAGAGATAAAGTTTTACGGAGCGGTAAAATAGTGTATTAACTGAAGTTGAACGATTATAATGAACCGATATTTGGTTTGTTGTTGTGTGATTAGATAAGAGATTTTCCGTTAGACTTCTTGCAAGATGATCCTGAAGGCGGAACCTGCGCACATGCACTAAAAGGGCGGTTTGCGTGTAATAGATTATCCTAATTATAGGTATTGTTATTGTTATCATTTTAATGTTAAAACTTGATAAAATAGTAATGTTTTGCATAACCTAAATACTAAGGAATAATGTAGCAAAACATAGAAAATATTCCAAACGGATATCCACGTTTTATGTCGTTGATATTTTGGATGACGGTAGATAGAAATGTCAAAGTTGTTCTGTTCACGACTATAAAAGGAGGAGCTCCCAGTGGCGGGGATCATTCTTGTTCGAGACATCAACCAGAACGGAGCTCCGGCCTACAGTCAGCTGATTAGTACTAATGACATTATTATGTGGAATAGATCGACCAGATGTCATGTAAGTAATTTGATATTATTATCTTGATTATTACTGATAACTATGGTTTCTGTAAATGTAATAATATGGTCAATAATGCCAGTGTTGTAAAGTGTATAATGGAATATTCCTGGCTATTGTTATTTATGTTGCTATTATTCTGAGTTCTCTTGGACAATTGTCCAAGAGGTATAATTCATTGTTTATTAAAATAATGATAATTTATGGCAATATAAGAAATTTGTTGATAGAATACTTTAATACTGTTTGCATGGAGTCTCTTGTCCTTCTTCTCCATGATGACCTAGATTTGGAACAGACAACTAGTTTTCAGATTAATTACTGAGAAGCCTAAATTGAAATAAATGTCTAGCTTGTCTTTCTGCGCTTTATTTCATAAAATCCTTTCTCTACATACCATATTCATAGTTACTTTTACACATATTAAATACTCGTAACTAGTGACCATTCTGATATTCAAATCTTTATATTTGGGTAATATATGTATACATATAGACTTTTATAGATAGATTATACTTCATTTTCTAACACGTGCATCTAGGAACATAGTACCTATGGACACATTTGGACATGTTCGTCAGAGGCTAACGAGGGGCTCGCGTGCAACTTGCATATGCACGACGTGCAAATTTGGTTTCGTCATCGAACGTGTCCATACTAAATCAGCCAATAAAGCACAAACAAATCAATGCTCGCGAACTGCGCGTAAGCTGTTTGCGACGCGCGCACAGGGTTACGCGTCCATAGCCGTTCGAGGCGCGTAGTGTGCACGATCCGTGCGCATGCGCTATACGTGCGCAGCTGTAGATTCGTCTCAAGAATAGTGTACTGTGTACCTACCTAACTTAAAACTAAGATTTCATTAACTAAAGGCTAAGCAGAACCTAGACCAGTTTACTATGAAAAGAAACGAGGTTATTTTATTAAGTTTCAAAAAGCCCTGCATTACCATAAGGTTATGGTCAAACATGAACTTCTGACGTATAATTATCAAAAAATTTTACAACACCAAAACTGACGTACGTCCGCTAGGTTCACCCACGTTTGAGAAATGGCAGTTGACATCATTTCGTATTCATGTGCCCTGCTCCCAACATCATGTAGGGTACCTACTAAGGATTTCCGACAGTTCCATCCACATTAATATTTATAACATAGGCTTACCTTTGTACATTTGTTTTGTTCACTTACAGCTACACCCAAATAACTTTGATTCTGAAATTAAGTTTGTCTTTTTTTGTTAGTCCTGTAAAAATCAAAACGAACATAATCCTTGTTAAAATTATAGGTAAATCGTTTCGTGCGTTATAATTTCCTCAGTAAAAGAATTTGCGTTTGAAAAATTGGGAACGTCTAAAAGAGAGCAAAATATATTGAAATAATATTTAATCATTTTAAGTTGACCGGACAGACGTAATTGTCCTGTTTCCTAAACCTCGATCGCAGCGCCACCTACCGTGTTGTGCAACTACTACTGTTACGAAAAACTAGATGCCAAATAATTTATAAGACGTTCAAAATCTAGTCGCTGTCCTATCTCGGCGAAAAACAAATGTCAGAAACTTGCCAAAAATGCAGGGAAATTAGAGGTATATTTGACAAATTGAGACTGAGATCAGACTGTGAACGTTCTTAAAATTACGAGAATTGCCCCTCATGTTCACATTTTCCCATGCATTTACACAAACGGCTAATAATTCTAAATATAAAATAATTCTAATGGCGGATAATTCATTTTGTTATGTATTTTTGTGGTGTACAATAAAGTATATATAAATAAATAAACGGCAACGATATCCGAGAATGAAGCGGCTATCTTAGCCGGGCGCGCTCAGATTTCTATATTTCTTACTATGAGATACCTAACTCACAGTAACAAACTACCGTACTACCTACTAGGTACTACAGTAGCTACCTACCTAAATTCCTCAATCGATGCAGTGCCCAAATTTATTATGTGCATGCTACCAAACCAAATCAAAGCATTTATTTCAATTAAACCAAGTACAGGCACTTTTTGAATTGTCAAAATTAAATAGTCAGTCAGTTAGTCAGAAAGTTGAAGCTAGTTGCCCATTCCAAAACGTAGATCTCTATGGAGAAGAACGGGCAAGAAACTCCATGGACACTCTTTTAAATCAAGATATTACAAAATCCTGGGTACATTATTCTTGATGCTTCTATATGTGAGAACAATGTAAAAAAAAAACACAAGTGAAGAAAGAATTCAAAATATAAGATTAAAAATAAGCCTTGGCAGTTAAGAGATGACCAGTCTCAACCGACGCCGACGGCGCCCGTTCACGAACATGACGCCATATGCCATTGGTTTGCCATTCCTGAAGGTGTTTGTCAAATCAAGGTTAAATTACTTTAGTAATCAACGCTGCTTTAACTGCTACTCAACAATACTTTGTTATTACGTAGCCGTATTAATAAAATGGCGTATTATGATTTTTACGGCATAATTATAATTTTAATCGAAAAACCCAATCAAAAATCCTTCCCGAATATTATACGCCCATTACCCAATTTATTTGTGGACCGTACAACATGTCGTCTTCTTTCATACTTCTCTATTATCGGCATCTCAGTAGTCATCCCAAAAATACTTCTTTACTCAAACTCAAAGCAAGCATTTATTTATTCAACCATTTACGAGCACTTTTGAATTGTCAAAGAGTCGGTCATGCAGTTATTCAGAAAGTTCAAGCTTAAGGCGGCCAACTTTCCGAAAACTGAATGCGGGACTTAACCTTTCGTGAATGGGGGGGGGGGGGGGTTAGGGATTAGTAGATGTAATTACCAAAAAGTTTTTGGTTTTTGTCACGGCGTGCACTAATGTCTAATTTTCAAAATCAAAACAATTCCATTACTCGTGTGCCCCTTTCCCGCTCTTACGCCTCATGAGTTCAGTAGAGAGAAAGAGAACGAGATTAGCGCGTGCGCGATACGCTTGTCGCTATTATATAGGTAATCTGTGTTCCTACGCTGTTGACCGTGCGCGCGTGTGGGTGTTGTGTAGAAGTGTGGTAGAAAAATAGGGATGCGGGACATGCGGGACGCATACAACGTTTTACGGGACTATTTTACTAATAATTTCAAAGCGGGATTTCGTCTAGCATTACGGGACGGTCCCGCAAAATGCGGGACGGTTGGCCGCCTTATTCAAGCTAGTTAGATGCCCATTCCAAAACGTAGATCTTTAGGGAGAAAAACGGTATTATTAAATACAATCTACTACAGTAATCACAAAAAGAGTAAGCATAGTTTCTGTAATCTACTTATCCTACCTACAAAAGAGCACTAACTAGATTACAACGCATTTTCATTTTATCAGCTAAGTGAGGGGAGAAAGACGATTTCAACCTGTTAATAGCATTTAAAGGCAGTAAGAACCCGTAACGCAGGTCTTAAAAACGAATGACCAGGAAAACTAAGAATAAGTTAGGATCAATTGCTCAGAATGGACTTTGCTAAGTAACTTGATTCCCTTGGTAGAAATTCCCGTAATATTGCAAATTGCACTTGCACTCGCGGATGCGTGCATTCTAACGCGCTCTAGTAACTCGAGGCACCTTTCCCACCGCGCGCGATAAATGAGAAGTGAGTAGAGCTAGCAACTATAAAACAATATGGTTAGCAACGAGCGGCGATTGCGCGACGGCGACGAGCGATTACTAGCTGGTATGCGAACGTACAGACGCCAGCACATCAAGCTACTCGAACCTGTAAAATTTTCCCAATCAACTTTGAGCCTTATACTTTAGCGATAAAGTTTAAAATCTATTAAAGACATTTGACAGATTGTAGTAGCTTGATGTGCTGGCGTCTGTACCAAGCAGGAGTCTCTCAACGAGTGTTCTTTCCACAAATCGAGAGTTGCTGAGCGAGTACTCTTTTTGATAGCTCTTGTCGCTGCGACAAACTAGAACTCTTCGGAGGTGTGAACAGTCAGCGATCAACTAATATCTCTCTCTCTTTCTCTCTCTGTTGTAGCTACCTCATGTCTGAGGATCGTGGTCAGCTTCGGAGTTGCATCTGGAGCCGATGATCTGCCTCCACTGGTTTCTGTCCAGCGAATCTCTTACCACCATGTAGAATTTAGAGGACGATGATTCCTTCACCTGACCGGCCTATCGTGGTGGTGAACGACCGCGCGACCTTCGGATGTTCCCAACCAAAATCAGTTTTTCCAAAGTTTCATCGCCTCTGCGTACTATGTGGCCGAAATAAGAGAGAATGCGTTGTTGACATAATATATGGTATGGTCTCTTTTACTCACACGGGACCTACAATCTTTTGTATGTTTCTTGAGCGAGAAAATCGTTGATCGTGGAGTTTCTTTCTCGTGGGCAGTGGGACAGGTGCCTTAGGACCTCCCCAGTGGTTGCTGGTCCATTTGGTAATAATATTCCGTGAATTTGAATTTGTATGTGTTCGTTTTAGTTTATGTAAGTGTAATTGGTACACATTCACAAAGTGTTAATAATTATGTCGTTTCTGTTGCTGTTTAGGTAATTGCGTTGGTAAGTTTCGTTTGTATTAATGGTTGCACATTTTAGATAATCATTTAATTAACATAAAAACACGCCTGTAAAATTAATTTAAAAAGACACTGCCGGAAAAATTAATAAATTATTCTTTAGATTAAAGAATCTAAAGAATATTTTTTTAATTCTTCACAGTGTCCTGCCTATGAAGGAAACTGAAAATATTATCACGTTATTTCTATTTTTTTATGAGTAGGTAAATTTAAAATAAAATATTTTTATAATAAGTTTTTTTAAATTTATTATTTCTTAGTTATTTAAAATGCAATAAGCGGATCGCCTACAGAAAAAAATAGTGTCAATTTGCCGATTCTGTGCGAGATAGCTCATGCGAATTAAGCAATAATTTTGTACAACCCTATAAAAAGTTAGAAATTATTTACCTGAAATTGTTCATCACTTTTTGCATGTTTTCATTAACTTTTATAGGTACACAACATCGAGTTCTAAGCTTACGAACTGTAATGTCAAACAAGCAGTCCCAAGTGTCATGAAACTTCACACAAATCCCAACAAAGATACGAATTTAAGAAAACGTCCAAAGTAGCATTTCATTGTTAGGTGAGATGAAAAACAAACAAAAATGTACAGCATAATAACTCTTCGACGCAAAAATATAACATTTTAATAGAATTTATAATAGCCAGTTTCTCAAAATTTAATTGATGATTTAAAACTTAAGGGCGCTTATTTAAAGTAGGTACGGAGTTTAAATCGTTTAAGAAGTCACTTTCTTTCTAAGTTTAAGAAACTAACCTCATTTACAAACTTATTATTTAATACTTCCAAAAACAAAATCTAAATTCCACAATGTTACCAACCATAGATATATGAAAGAAGGTACCAACCTTGAGAAATTTAATACAAAAATAAAAATAAACATTTAATTTTTGTCGAAGAATTGCCTTGGGATTTTTTCTTATATCGTCGTCGGTGAAAGTGCAATTTTCCACACGACATGTCGGTGACAGTGGTATAATCCTTGGTACTTATTCTTCCTGAAGGGAAGCCGACGGTTGATGAAATTATTAATCTTTCTTTAAAGCTATATTTTTCTTTATGTCACGATTTTCCACTTCGCTTCTTGGACTGAAGCATTTATTATGTTAGTTTTATCTGAGTACTAGAGACCCGCCCTGCTTGGCACGGTTATTACGACTTGACAAAATTACGAGATTTCTTTAATACCTATAGCAACTTTAATATTAATATATTGTACACATAAACCTTCTAGAATAGATTTTCTAAATTATGATGAAAACCGCATCGACGTCAGTTTCATAATTTAAAAGAACAACGCGGTCACACAGACACGAAAAGTGATGCGAGTGTTTTTTTTTTTCTTTTTTTAACACTTTATATTTGACCTTTACTTGTATTTTTTCTTGTTTGTTTTTATCTGATGTATTTATCTGGTGTATTAGTGTAGTCTTTGGTCTGTGCTAAATAAATATATTTCTTTCTTTCTTTTTCTTTTATTTATAATATAATATGTTCATCGTCATATAAAATATATCGAATCCATACTAATACTCTTATTATTAATGCGAAAGTGTGTCTGTCTATCTATTACCAATTACCATCACTTCACGCTTAAACCGCTGAACCGATTTAGATGAAATTTGGTATAGAGATAGTTTGAGTCCCGGGAAAGCACATAGGATAGTTTTTATTCCGATATACCCACGAAATCGACACTTATGCGGATGAAACCGCGGGCGCTGCTAATATTATACTACACACAGACAGACACACTTTCGTATTTACAATATTAGTATGGATTGATATCTGTACAGGATGACTTGTAATTTGACATAGGTATTCCTTCCAGGACCTGCAGCGGTATTCTGTAAAGTTCTTACCGTGAAAACTTAGGTGCTGTCAAAAGTAAGCTGTCAATAGTGTCAATCCATCACGAGATATGACAGCTTACTCCAATCAAACTCACTTACCCTAGTTTTCACGATGAGATTTTAACAGAATAGACCGTCTGATAGTGTGACCCATTTGCAACTTTGAGTACCCCATAAAGCCTAGGAAAAAAATCATGGAACTCGAGAAAATCCAATTTGCATGTATAATTGAAAATAATCCAGAATTAGTCACTAAATATCACTTTTCTTTAAACTCTCGAATTGAATGGTTGTGATAATGGTACCTCATTACACATTTCGATGAGACCAAATTTTCTAAAACATAAAACTGTTAAAAGTTATAGGAAGAAGCTTATTAACCATTTTCCAAATCGAAATCAAAATATTTTATTTCACATAAACTGACATGAGCACTTATGAAACGTCAGAAGCTAGGTGCTTTCAGTCTATCAAAAAGTAAGTACTCTGTGCTAGGTGCACGGTTCCAATTGGTCGTTTCCTACGTAGAAGAACCGGCAAGAGACTCCACGGTTACTCTTTTAAAAATAATTGGCTTTTACAATGTTTTCAAATTACAGTAGGTATGGGAGGACAGCGTAGGCCTGTCAACAAGTACCAGGTACTTGATAATTAAAAAATGGTCTACAGATCTAAGGTCTACAAGGCTTACAAAGTCCTCACATTTACAAAATAAGAATTTATCAAAAGAAAATCTATCTTTCAAAAAACATCTACATATAATTATGAACTTTGACAAAAATTTTACTATTTCATTACGCATACAAATTACGGGGAAGACAAGATGTCTTCCGTTGTCTAACAAGAGAAAATATTTAGGGTTATCCATGATACGGTCGATAATGCTGGCAATAAAAGAATTTGCAAATCGGGCAAAAATGTGTTTATAATATCTATAGATATGTACCTATAATTTTTACTCAAGTTTTGAAAGGTACCCAAAACATTGTATCAAATTGTGGTCTCGTTTGAAGACTAATTGAATTTTGTGATCATATTTTTGAATTAAATGAAATTGCGGTCTGGTGCGATTGAAACCGCAATTACTGTTTTACTATTATGACAGTGATTAGTGATTTAATTAGGTGAAATGTTTTTCTGGTCAAACTGAAGAGTCGATTCGCACGATTTTACTCGCTCGAAAATTGTAAATCGTCACTTTTAAATAATATTATTTTTTCTACAGGCGACTCGCAATAAGTTATTTTATTTGTGAATTTTATGCAATGAAGTTAAGAAAAAACGTTGTTGTCGTCTCGCTTACAAATAAATTAACTCCGCCTATAGAAAAAATAATATTATTTAAAAGTGACGATTCGCACTTTTCGGGCGAGTAAATTCGTGCGAATTGGCTAATATGATGATGAATGACTAATCGAGGGTAGAAGCCGAATGAAGTTTGCCGATCGACACGAGTCGAATGAAAGCAAGCTAGAATATATTATTGTTAGATATAATTGCTTCGGATCGGCTTCGTTATTCAACAAATACTGCGGAATCGAATGTTCAGACCCGAAAATATTACAGAAAGTCGAAACAAAGTACAATAAAAACCTTACAAGTACTCGTATGTAAATTGTAGTGACTTGTAGATAGTAAATTGTAACTTAGTATAAATATTTTGTAATTTCTTTGATGCGAGATTTTCTACGGTTTAACAATTTTGTAGAATTATTGTAGACTTGTAAAGTTTTGTGATACCTACTTATTATAAGACCCAGTTAGAAAGTTTAATTTGTGAAATGTATTGCAGAATTGGAACGATGAAAATGGGTGCTTTTGGTTCATTCTGGATAGTGCTATTATAAGCATTTTTAACATAACGTAAAATTACGCCTGTATTTTCCGAAAGTCTAGGCAGACCAAAATAAAGATATTTTTTGACCGAAACTCCGATATTAGGATTAAAACACTTGGAAATGTAGTAGGTACCTACTATTTCGACTGCATAAGTGTTTTTTTTTTAGCTAGCGCTACCTATTCTGCCGTCATAAGGAAAAAGGGCATCACTAACATTTTTTCCGAAATTGTACAAATAATATCTATTAGCAGATGGGCCTTTTTTTTATTCCAAATATTTATATAGAACTCAATTTCAGAAAAAATGTTAGTTATGCCCTTTTTCCTTATGACGGCAGTATTGTCCTAAAAATTGTACTTGTCAGCATTGTGTCTACACCTTTCCGATTTTTGTCTCCTCTGATGTTTTTTTTTTTCCAATAATTATTGTTCCATAATGAGCTATTTTGTGCACCTTCTTTAGGGGCGTGTAGAGCTGTCTGGTCCGCTGGGTTATGTGGGACCTTCTGGAATGCCTGGAAGATCTGGGATTTACCCTAATAGTTTGCCTGAAAGTGAATATTATTTTATCAAGGGTCAAAAATCCTCAGCAGATAAGTATGCCGAACAAAATGTTTAAACATACACGATCTGTTTTTTCAATGCTGTTGTAACTAAAAATATCTAATGTAATAATCATCTGATTAAGTGCCAATACGAGAGAAATACGAGAGAAAAAGTTTATTTTTTAACGGCGTTATTCAAATATCGAGTAGCCAGCGCCACCTAGTATTTTAAACTCAAATTAAGTTAGTCCGCTACCAACTTCGGTCAGCCGAAGTTTCAATGTTGTTGTATTGAAAACACTGCCATCTGTCTTTGGCCCGTCAAACTATTGTCGACTAGAGGGCACACGAATCAACCAATTCCTATTTTTTTTTTATTATTACTGAAGCAGACAAAGAATTTGGGACGAAGGAATCGCCAGCAGAAGTTCCTTGTAAATTGGCACCAGAGGGCGTTACGAGCGGTAAGAAGGCGTTAGTAAAGGTTTTCGTAAACTAGAGCATTCTCTTGTAAAAGAACAACGAGCATTCGCCGGTTTTTAGCAAACTAAATACCTATTTATTATTATTTAATTGTATTTATTTAAACTACTAAGGCCAGTTACAATTTCTGTTTTCGATTATCAAAATAAAGGGTTTCCAAAAATATATCCCACTAAAAGGTTGAAAAAAAATAAAAACATTTCGGTCTCTCTACCCTAAACTAATAAATGACAGGAAAAGAATAATGTTTTTTTTAAATAAATGTGCCTCTTTTTAACTTTCTGGGTTTTCTAACGGTTGTTTGTAGTAACAAAGCTTGGGTAAGTACTCCGACCAAACGGTGGGATAGTTGCGTAAAACACTATCAGTAGCCATGGGTTTCATTCTGACAGATCAACAACATACATCGCGTTGTTTACGTTGTTCAGCAGACACATTTTTCGAACATATGAAGTAATGGATTAGCAATTTCCTTCAAAATTATTCGGATTTAGATTATTAGTGTGTTACCCAATTAGGGTGCTGAATCATGTTCTAAATCCATGTTAACAGGTTGTGAATCGATGTTCCCCGCCAGCCTGTATATAGTATTGAATTTTCATATGCAGACCGGGAACGGCATTAGATATACAGGATGGGTAAAATATCGTTGATCAAACGAAACAGGGCTATATTTGGTGTTATTTACAGAAAAAAAAGTATCATCACTATAAAAGTGCTTTTATGACAGTGCGTAACATGATTTATGTGTATTGGCACTTTTTTCAATATCTTTTAAGTCTCACGAAAAGTTATTTGTAACTTTAAAACCTCACTGAAAAAAAAATGTACTACCAAAAATGACCTTGTATTAAAAAAAATGCCTTTTGAATGACGATTAAAACGAGGGTACCCATTTTACTCAAACTGCCCATTTATTACAAATGGTATCCAACTAACGCCCTGTTTCATTTGATCCACGATTTTTTGCCCACTCTGTATATACAGAATAGGCAAAACATCGTGGATTAAATTGCGTATGTAGGTATATACCTACATACATATATGCAGTTTAATTAATTGTAGTATTGTCGTCTCCACCTTGCATATTGCGAAATATTGATATATTTTTATTCCAATTCTCCTATCTACCTATTTCTTCCCTATGAGAAGAATTTGCACCTTAATGTAATTAACAACAAAACATTTGGAATTCGCACTAATCCAGAAATGCAAACATACATAAATTGCTATAGAGTCTACTATGAAACAGAGGTTCCTGAAAATGGATGTAAACCACTCCCTCTCACAGAGAGGAGGCCTGTGTCCCAGCAGTGGGAACATTATAGGCTGATTATGTTATAATTATGTCGCTCGTGTGTTTGTACAGTTATAAATAGATGTTACAAGGAAAACCCAAATCATTAAGTACGACTGTTTATTTCCCTATTCATGTCAGTCTGTCTGTGGCGATTACAAAAATGGACGTTAAATTGTCCCCATTCATTGTATTTTTTGTTTGTGTAACTCTTGGACTTCAAAATGCATCAGGTAACTATTAAGTTATTAATTTTATTTATAGCACATGTGACCTAAACCCGCACTTAAACACAGAAAAGTATGACTTATGTGCGGGTTTAGGTCACATGTGCTATAAAATAATATCCGATACGTGTGACTTAAGTAGTCTATTATGCACAGCGTTTAGCACCCTCGCTACGCGCAGACGCTAATTTCACCCCGTGCAATAATGGACTATTTAAGTCACACGTATGGTAAAGTAATATTTTGACAAAATCTTTTTTTTTTAATAATAAAGACTGTGATCCTGAGTTAGTAGGTATACGGTCAGCCACAAAAGTCGTTTAACCACTCCATTTAAGAAAACACTAAGCATCATAGTGGTTTAATCATAAATATATGAAAGAAGACATATCTACATAAACTCTCATGAAAATCTAAATCGCAAAACCAAAGTTTAGACTAATTTTGTGTCAATTTAGATAGTGGTTATGTAAAAGTAGATTTTTATTGATTGTACAGACGCCAGCACATCAACCTACACCTAACTGTCAAATTTTCCCAATCAACATTGAACCTTATGCTTTAGCGATAAAGTTGAAAATCTATTACAGAAATCTGACAGATTGTAGTAGGTTGATGTGCTGGCGTCTGTACCAAACGTAAAGAGTATACCGTAGAGTGAAAAGTCAAAGTCAAAGCATTTATTTCAAATAGGCATAGGTATAAAAGGCACTTTTGAACGTCAAAAAAATTACATTAAAATAGAATTGATTCTAGTCGCCCGTTCCAAAGGGTAGTTTTCGTATGGAGAAGAATGGGCAAGAAACTCCCCGTTACTCTTTTAAAATGTTTTACAATATTTTGCATAGGTAGGATAGGAGACTATGGAGTGTTAAGAAGTAAGTGCTGCTGGGGCGTTTGTCGAAAGCACTAGGAAATGGCGACGGGCGTTTTGGGAAATGTTACGTTCGAAAAGTGCTGATTCTCAGCCTAATAGGTATTAAATCACTTTTGAATTGATTTTGGTATGTGAGGATTGTAGTAGCTGGCTTTCTGTAGTGTCTACCTATCCCCACGGGAAAAAGGCGTTAGTTTATGTATGTATAAAGTATTGATCTCTCTACAAGAAAATAGCATTAAATTAATTACGCTTTATGATTTTGTTTCAGCAAACATTAAAGAAATGACACTTGTAAGTAATACATCATAAACCAAATAATAAAAATGAGATAAGCTTTATTATGAGGTATTCAAATTCATACTACTCCACGACTTATGAATTTTACTTTATTTTTTACTTTTAGAAAGTGGAAGATGACGAAAAGACATGCACGACAAAGTATAGTAAGTAGAATCAATAAATACCAAATAATAACAGCTCTGTGTGAGATGGAGTGGGCCGTAATCGACCACGCGGGCCCAGTGCGTAGAAGTCACATGTCTTCGAACTTTTGGTTCTAGGACATGCCGGTTTCTTCACGATGTTTTCATTCACCGTTTTGAGAGCAGTGGTGATGAAATTAAATACAGAAAGTAAAGCGCCTGCGTAGGTTTGAACTCATGACCTACATAACTCGTAAGAACTGTTCCACAGGGTGCGGTGTGGCGCCGCACCGCAAAACATCTCGCCGCACTGGCGATCACACGGGCAGAGTGGCAGCGTCGCAAGGTTCTTACGCCGGCGTCGCGGCACCGCAGCGGCAACGAAAAGAGTGTTGGCTTGCCCACCTCTACGAGAGTCTGTAAAAAATTCTGCACCGCACCGTGTGGAACGGCTCTCATTCCCGGCCACGACTTTTGGCTTAGCGGCGCGATGTCTTACTGCTAGCGTTGACGCTGCGAGCGGTGCGTCGTGGCATGACTCATACATTTTTGTATATTTGTTTTTACCGCTCGACGCCCCGCGCTAAGCTGCCGCTGATAGCGGCAAGGTCGTGGCCATGACTGTAGAGTCGATAGCACTGGCCCACCACTGCTCACACAAATAAAACTACTTATTTCCTTGAAATTTTGACTATCAGGTACTTACCTCCATTAGGTACCCAATTCCGGACGTTGCCTAGCTATTCGTATAATTATAATAATAACTCAATATTAAATAATAATAATTGCCTACCTACTAAAATACTTGCCACTTCAATTCAAATTATTCCTGTTACAATTATGTCAGAAATAGTAAGTAGACGTGAACCATCGTCAACCCAGCTGTTTCATACAAAAGTCCAAACCTACGCGGTCAAAATGTATGGAACACCTATTTTTTTTTTATAACATGCGATATATTTGAACTTGGGGTGGTCCAGAATCATATAGGTACTGATTTTTATAATGGCGATCATAATGGTTACATTGTGGTCCCAATACCTAACAGGTACCTTATAAGGATACTGAACAGTTAGGATGCTGTATAATGCTCAGGAAGTTGGTATAATGGAAACCTCGAGTTATTCTCGTTTATCCGTCAACATGAAATATTTTCCTCCTCCTATTGAAGGCATTGTGGTAGATTAACTAGACTGTCATCCTAAATGAAACCAACAAAAAGGTAATCTGCATTCGCGATTTATTTGCCAAAAATGTAAACAAATATGAGTTTATGGAAAAATTACTTTAAATCCTACACAATAAAGTTCAGTTCACGCTACAACTTCAAACATTTTTATAACTTTTTCAATAGTGCCAGTCACTTTAATGTTTTCAATGTTTTTTTTTTCAGCTACCTGCACTTTGACTATTGTAAGTAAATGATTTATTTTGTTTATTAAATAAGAGGTGTCAGTTTAGTGCTAGTGTCAAATATAAATTGGCGACAGGCGTAAACAATCCAACCTGCCTAGCATTCTCCTAACTATGTTGGGATCGGTTTTCAGTCTTACCGCATGCAGTGACTGCCTATCTGATCCCCACAATCCAGTTACTAGGAAACACCGTTGCACCTTGGTAAGACTGGTTGTCAGACTTTTGGGCTTCTGACTACCCGTAACGACTGTTAAAGATCTATGAATGACAGCCGGGTCCAACGGCAGGCGAGCACAAGTACCTAGATGTTGTTGCTATGCAAGCATAGCAGTACCTATTTAGAACGAACACGAAAAGAAATCGAAAGATGTCAACAAAATCTGTGAATACAGTGACTACATCAACAGACTTTTGAAAAATGGTTCAGTTGTTTATAAAAACGACAATTCCCTCGTTTTATTGCACTATACCAACTAATAAATGCCCCATCTTTAATCTTACCCTCCCGTATTGTGGAAGTTGGGATGCAATTGCACCTGCATCAAGTGAAATAATTATATTTTTTGACAAACGGTATTTTTTTTAGGATGGTAAACCAGTTATGGAGCGTGGTGAGAAAGGTGACATTGGTCTTCCTGTAAGTAGTTTTGCAAATATTAAAAAAAAATCTATGTTTTTGTTCATATTTTATGCATTGGTATATCGTTAGTCCAATTGCGACAAAACTTTATCAACTTATTGCTTGCACTTGCGCGAACGTTATAGGTATCAGTGAGTGGCAAACGCACCATACAACTCGATTCCCACCGGCTTCCCTTCGAAAATTCAGATCATAACCACTCTATGTATAGTCATCATTGAAATTTTCTTTTGGCATTTTTTTTTTGCTCCGTCCTACCTCTGTCATAAATTCAGCCTTCGCCACTGATAGGTATAGTACAATTAACCGCGACAGCAAAGGGTACCAGCTACAGTTACAAATAGATTCCTATAGGTAAATTGTACAAGGATATAAATATGTAATTGTGGATAAGTACTTATGTTACCTACCTACTGTGAAGAAATATACAGAAATATACGATGGCTGTGTGGAGTCACACAGTCATCGTATATTTCTGTCTAATTCGTAAGTTTTAATTGCTCAATGCTGCCCCACAGGCGCAAACTCTAGAATTCTCTTTTGCTGGTCACTGCGATAACAAAAATTTCCTTGGGCATCCGTGATCCGTTTGCACTGGTAACAATTAATCATACCTATGACCATTTTACGTAAGCCTGATAGGTAGGTACAGACGCCAGCACATCAAGCTACTCGAAACTGTCAAATTTTCCCAATCAACTTTGAGCCTTATGCTTTAGCGATAAAGTTGAAAATCTATTGAAGTAATTTGACAGATTGTAGTAGCTTGATGTGCTGGCGTCTGTAAGTACGTGAAAATGTTACATTGTCACAATCACCATTTTTGGCAAGCGCTTTGATAAAATGATCCTTTACGCAAGTATCCGGAGTAACTTAATAAATCTCCTACTATGTACTTCTATATCATACCTGGTACGGCTGTACACACGGTATTATATCTATGAAAAACATTAACAACCTCTTAAGAGGTCATTGTGATTGTACTCATTATTGTGAACAACTTTTACTATTGGTCGAAACCTGAATTCGCGAAAAAAAATCAGATGTTCCCTACATTTTGACGAGTTAGACGAACATAAATGTAGGGAACAGCTGATTTTTTTTTCGCGATTTCAGGTTTGGCCCATAGTAAAGTTGTTCATATTGATGAGTACAATGATGTTTTTCCAATAACTCTGTATAAACGACTAAATAGCTGTAGGAAGATCGTAAGTACATTTTACACTTAATTTTTTTACTGTATTTGAGTGTTTAATTCGGAATGGCAACGATTAAGTTACCTTCGCTGGCCACGGGTCGTTGACCTACTCGTACCAGTATTCGTCGGGAAATATCTTTATGCATTTAGGTACGAGATATTATTAATTTTGAAAAAAAAAGTAGAGCGACTAAATTGAAAAATCGTTTAAATAATATTATATATTATATTATTTATATATATTATTTTATAAGGACGTCATGTAGGATACATGGAAATTAAGCATTGTCATTCCAGAGATAAACAAATCCATAAATTATAATTAATGGTTAATTTACTCATTTTTATTTTCAGGGACTTCATGGTCCACGCGGTGGTAAAGGAGATAGAGGAAACTCTGGTTATCCAGTAAGTCTTGAACAAAAATATATACAATCATGGTAATTGAGAGTATGAGAAGCGGCTTTTGCCCTGCAGTGGGACATTAACAGGCTGGAATTATTATTATTTTATTATACTAGAATGAATAGGAAAACGATGGATCTTAGGATCTAAGCTACACACAGCAGCTTACATGCACAAACACGACAGACGGCAAAAGGGTATTATACCACGCAAACGGTTTGTTACGAATATGACCATGTTGTTTGCAGAAACTGTTGGAGCTTGCAAGCTACTGCTTATAGCCGAGCCACTAAGTAACACAGACAGAACATAGGAAAAAAATCAAGGGTGTATAAGAACTTCTTTATCTTTTCTTAGATTATCGATGGTACTCGTACTCGTAGTTTTTTTTTTTAAATAAGTTTGTACCCAGAAGGTGGCCACGTTGATAGCGGCATCAGTGGCACTATTTAGGTCATCCAAGGTGCAGGTGAACGGGTACTTAGGACACTCCAGCATTGTGGGGCATGGTTTGGTCAGAAGTACCGCACTCACATTTGGTGTTGGATGGGTCTGTGATCCTCCACTTCGACAAACTGTGTCTGCAGCGGCACGTAGAAGAACTTGTGGTACACGAGTACATCTGACATACACATCACATCTGACTTTCACTCATATATTTTCCAAATAAAAAGTCTTTCTCATCAAACTAACAAACATAATCACGGTCATTTGAATCTTGCATAGATAGATGGACAGAATATATGTAAACGTAGAAATAAATAATAATATGACGTGTGTATGTTTAAGCGTGTGTATAATAATACATAAATGTCTCTCTTTAACAGGGCCTGCCTGGAATGTCAGGTAGGAAGGGAGACCCTGGTGAAAATGGAAAAATGGTGAGAAGATGACTGACGTAACTTTATTAAGAATAAAGCTGCAATTTGGTATTGATGATTTTAAGCCAAAATTTTATTACGAAACTAGTGACATGAAATGACACAACATTATAGGACGACTATAAAGTTCATAACTTTATTAAGAATAAAGCGGCAGTTTGGTATTGATGATTGTAAGTCAAAATTACATTACGAAACGAACATGAAATGACACAAAATTATATGTCGACATTATCGTTGGTGACAGTCCCATGGTTCACGCGGGTGAGCGACTGACGCATGACGCTCTCGCTAGGCGGTTCTGCCACGCGCAGCCCGCAGACAGATGTCACTTTATTCGTCACGTAATTTTAGCTTTAATGATTATAATTGTGTAAAGACTAATACGGTCGTGAATCATATTTTTATAATCATACTACCTGATATTCACAAATTGCAAAATGCAAGACAATTTGCGGACTACCCTGGAGCTTTGCTGTAAGCACATTGATGGTGCATACGGTACAACGGGCATTTTTCGCTCGTTTATTTTTTCGCACCCCCTCCCGCTTTCGTGCCTTCTCTTTTCTTTTAATTTTGCGCATAGAAAATTACGTCTTAAACTGTTAGCTGTAGGAAGGACATAAATACATTTTTAATTTAATCGATTGTTATTTTCAGGGACCTCAAGGTCCACGCGGTGATAAAGGAGATACAGGATATCCTGGTGGTTTCGTAAGTCTTGAACAAAAATATATACAATCATTAATAGGCTGGAATTATTATTATTTTATTATACTAGAATGAATAGGAAAACGATAGATCTTAGGATCTAAGCTACACACAGCAGCTTACATGCACAAACACGACAGACGGCAAAACGGTATAACGGCTTGTTACGAATATGACCATGTTGTTTGCAGAAACTGTTGTAGCTTGCAAGCTGTTGCTTGTAGCCGAGCCACTAACTAAAACAGACAGAACATAGGAAAAAAACCCTGTGGTGTCGGGGGACCCCCGGCAGGAACAAAGCTCAAAATTAAAATCCAATGTGCGGGTGCGAAAATTTGTGCTTAAATATTTGCAGCCGCCATCTTGGATTTTTATTTTGACTTCATTATCGGCCTCGGCACCCTCGAAAACCCTGAAAACAATACTCATGACGAAAAATAAGAAAATGTTTGCAGCCGTCATCTTGGATTTTCATTTTTACCTTACAATCAGCTTTGGCACTAAAACTATCTCTCTCTGTCTGACTCTCTATTATACAGGGTGTCCAGTAAATAGTACGACATATTGCAGGCGGTGATAGCTTGTGTCAATACCTACCAAAACAACACAATATATGTTCCGCAAAATGTTACGGATTTACAGTTATACAAAATTTTCCGAAATATCGAAAAATGTCTACCTTGAAACAGATTTTTAAGCATCTCGTAATGAAACATTACTTTTTTAGTATTTTTTTTATATCAGATTATTTGTGAATAGTTACTCTACTCATTGATAAGTCTTTTTTCTATCAAAAACAAGAACTTTTTCAAGAAATACCATTTTTTGTTTAAATTTTCGCAGAACGATTTTCTTATCGCTTAACTTTAACCTACAGTGGTGAAAAAAAAAAGTTACATTTTGCGGAACATATCGCACCTTTAAAGTTAAACCGTTACTAAACGAAATTATGAAATTTTATAGGGGAGCCAAAATTAGAAAATAATCACTGTTTTTTCTAAATAAAATCTGAGCTCATGGTTTTTTAAGATGTTTAATGAGTTTCTATGATAGATCTCTGTTTATAATATAACAAATTTATCTTGTAGTTTACGTTTATTTTAGATAGATGGCATTGATACCTTAATTCATGAAAATTTTCGTTTAGTAACGGTTTTAGTTTAAAGGTGCGATATATGTATTGTGTTTTTTTGGTAGGTATTGACCCAAGCTATCACCCCCTGCATTATGCCGTACTATTTACTGGACACCCTGTATGTACTTAATAAAAAAACTACCGACTTCCAAAAAAAAAAAACACTAGAAAGTGAAAAATAACTTTAATTTCGGAAGTCGGTGTCGTTGGTTCCACATTTTAGTTTTTTGACACCGACTTCCGAAATTAAAGTTATTTGATGTGTCGTATACCTATACGACGGAGTTATGCCCGAACATACATAGAAAAAAAAAAATATAAACCTCCGAATTGAGAACTTCCTCCTTTTTAGAAGTCGGTTAAAAAAGTCGCATAACGCTTTTTTGTTACGTGACGATTTCTCCAAGTTTACTCCAACCGCAAGCTCCATTAAAGAACTTCGTCCCAAAAATCAAGGGTGTATTCAACTTGTGGTACACGACTACATCTGACATCGACTTTCGCTCATATATTTTCAAAATTAAAAGTCTTTCTTATCAAACTAACAAACATAATCACGATCATTTGAATCTTGCATAGATAGATGGACAGAATGCTCTTTATTATCTGTACACCATTAAAATTACAAATGTAAACGTAGAAATAAATAATAATATGACGTGTATATATTTAAGCGTGTGTATAATAATACATAAATGTCTTTATTTAACAGGGGATGCCTGGAAATTCAGGTAGGAAAGGAGACCCTGGTGAAAATGGAAAAATGGTGAGAAGATGACTGACGTAACTTTATTAAGAATAAAGCTGCAATTTGGTATTGTTGATTTTAAGCCAAAATTTTATTACGAAACTAGTGACATGAAATGACACAAAATTATAGGACGACTATAAAGTTCATAACTTTATTATTAAGAATAAAGCGGCAATTTGGTATTGATGATTGTAAGTCAAAATTACATTACGAAACGAACATGACATTACACAAAATTATATGACGACTTTTTCGTTGGTGACAGTCCCATGGTTCACGCGGGTGAGCGACTGACGCATGACGCTCTCGCTAGGCGGTTCTGCCGCCCGCAGACTTGTACGCAAAATGTCGCCCTATAATTTGATGTCACTTTATTCGTCACGTAATTTTGGCTTTAATGCTTATAATTCTGTAAATAGATATTTAATCTGTTGTTACGGTCATGAATCATAATTATTTTTCTAAACATACTATCTGATATTGTTGTGAATAAACGTCGTTGCATTCTCGGCTCCTTTTGATCCTCGCTTTCGGTTTGGGCAGCAAGAGCGATGCCGACTTGAGTGCAATGGCATACCTTCAAATACCTTGTACACTTGCATCAAAATGTACTATTTTTGCACCTAAACTGTTGACACTTACTGTTGTGTAAATTCTGTAGGGACCTGCGGGGCCGATGGGGTCGCCTGGGCCAGTGGGACCTCCTGGAGCTCCTGGAAGTCATGGAGTTTGCCCTTGCCATGATACTCCAAATGGTAAGTGTTTATAGTTTTTGGCAACTAAAACCTATGAATTAAGAACACATTAGTGCTGTAACAAGACGCAGAGTTGTCGTATGCATCTGCGTCTTGTCGCTGCGACTAGACGCACAGCTGTCGTACGCGTTTGTGACTAAACGTTACGACAGACATCATGCAGGAAGCGATCATTTTCTTTGAGTATTTGAGAGATACGGTCTTATTGTTCATTTAATGAGTGAATATAGAGCCTCTAGTTATTACCTGTCCCATATTATATTATTATTATTACGCTGGACAAAGCTCAGGCCAAACTAAACCGAACCCCTGACGGAATGCGGGACATTCACTCGCGCCGATTGTGTCAATTAACTTGTATGGCGTTCAAACATGCGCGAATAGTCGCGAGACTTCCTAATTATTAGAACAATGGACGCATCACACGCGGGATTCGCGTCAATGTGGCCAGAGCTTTAGGTACCTACTCGTACTAACTTATTTAAGTTTGTACGTCAAAATTCCTTAGGTATAGGTACTTACTTTCTTTTAATGTTGTAATATTTCATTACAGCTATAGATTCGGGGGAACATGACGATGATGATTTCGGGACACTGGAATGGCCAGCAGAAGTGCCTTGTAAATCTGCAGGACCCAGAGTAATTAGTGGTAAGAAGAATACATATTATGAGTATTAAATATATAAAAGTTCTTCAAATTAAATGTGATCGCAGTAAGCTTAGGTTCTTTTAGGTTTACCTTATCATTTTTGGGTCGGACAAATATTTTACCCTTTTCATATAAATAAGTTTTTAATCCAAGGGAGTATAACTCGGTGAATTAAGAAAGTTTTTGATTAAGACAAGGGATGTCTATTGTCTATACAGCGTGTATCAGGACATTGTGGTCAAATTTAAGGGTGTGGTGCAGACCGTCGAACTAAAAACTTTCTTTCACTTACTCGCGAAAAAAATATTAACTGTTCCATCATAATCAGCCTATATTGTTCTCACTGCTGGGACACAGGCCTCCTCTCTTCGAGAGGGAGTGGGCTATAATATACCACGCGGGTCCAGTACGGGTAAACTGTACCATACAAAACAGCAATATCTCCTCGATCCAAATGTATGGAACGGCTTTCTCGATTACAATGTTGATCACATGGAGAATGTTTTTTCAGTTTGGTGGTCTTTTACAACACAAGCAAAATTTGACCACACCTTTCGATACGTTCTGTACCTAGGTATAGGATCGAGTAGGTGGAACACGATGGGTCTGTGGTTTCACCTTTGGTTATTCATAGATGACACTTGTTGCAGGCACCTATTATTTGGGACCAACAGGGAAACCAATTCAAGTGTTCTGCAATATGACAAGCCTGGAGACATGTATCAGAATAAGTAAAAAAACCCCAGAGTGTAATCATAATCCCAGTAAAGGAGCTTTCTGGTTGAGCGAAATGGGCGTTGATATGAAGGAATTATATTATAATGTAAGTTACAGTATATTGGGGTAAGTTCGGCGGGGGGATAAGATCGTACGAATCAAATTCCCGGCTAATATGCAAATATTTAACCGCGCGTACTCTATGTAGTACGATACAATAGAAAATCAATTGTGTCTCATTAGCGGAGCTTGAGAGGTCATCGATGACAACATTGTTTCAATTTGATTCGTACGGTCTTATCCCAGTGCCGAACTTACCCCAACATATGTTAAATTAAATTTAGAATATATTATTATATAGGAATTCTATTTCAAAAAAATTCTATTTTAAAATATCTTTGCTTTTTCATATCGCGGAACTTCTTGTTTGAGTCACCGGAAGTCCTCCGTGGTGTGGACGGGATGAAAGCAACATTTAGTACTTAAAATCGCAATGGAAATCTGCGGGGCAATTACACACACCCGCACGCCGCACGGGTCCATCGATCAGGTTAAGCTACGCCTGCCGCGGTTGGCCTGTGGATGGGTGACCATCTTTACATATCAAGACCCCTCTGTGTCTCGGAAAGCAAGTTAAGCCGTTAGTCCCGGCTGTCATTCGTGGATCTTTGGCAGTCGTTACGGGTCGTCAGAAGTCCGAAACTCCCCTACCCTCCCCT
This sequence comes from Hydraecia micacea, assembly GCA_914767645.1. Classification (NCBI taxonomy): domain Eukaryota; kingdom Metazoa; phylum Arthropoda; class Insecta; order Lepidoptera; family Noctuidae; genus Hydraecia; species Hydraecia micacea. Next base: position 6,037,591 of record OU611785.1, read on the forward strand.
TGGGGTATCGTATTACCCAGTACCTGGGTTGTGGAGGTCAGATAGGCAGTCGCTCCATATAAAATACTGGTACTCAGCTGCAACCGGTTAGACTGGAAGCCGTCGCCAACATAGTTGGGAAAAGGCTAGGCAGATGAGATGAATTCTTTCATCATAATTGATCGGTTTTTTTGTTTCAGATATCAGTAGAACAATTAACATGGTTGCGCGATCGATCAGAATCCGTTCGCCAAACGCTAAAATACAACTGCCTGGACTCGGTTCCATATTCTAAACACAATATGTCTTCGTCAGTGAAGTTGTGGGCTTGGAACGACGTGGTGATTGGACCATACCCGACGAACCAATCGCCTATCTTTTATTCCGTACCAGAAGCTACCGACAAATGCAAAGTAAGATATTACGTAAACTGTTTATTCTGAATGTTGAGGCCTTATTTCTGACTTGCTGCTGCCCGCGACTTCGTCCGCGTGAAATCCTATTTCTAACTAAAAGTAAGTTTGTTTGCTACCATTTCACGCCTAAACCACTGAACCGATCACCCTGAAAATTTGCATTATACGTTGTCAGGAGTACAGCCACGGACAAAGGGTACCTTTCATTTCGAAAAAAAGTGCTGTTCCCGAGGAAAATAACAACACACGTGGCGCCATCTATTATCATAATAACGTTATTAAGATTTCTTAGGGAGTAGGAAGTTAGGAAGGATTAGGATAAGATTAGTAGTTTTGTTGGAGGTGTTGTATTTACAGCATAACAACCATGAATGATGTATAATAACAATAGTACAACGCTTACAGCAGGCGTCTAAAACGCCTTCCCTAGTAGTTTATCATTTTCATCATCATCAGCTTATAAAAAGCCACTCCTGGACAAAGCCTCTTCAATCCACACCATTTTACTGGATTGTCAGCAACTCTCATCCCGCTACTACCTGTCACGACGCCTCACGTAGCCTGAGGATGTCCTGCCTTATGTTTGCCGATTCGCGGTCTCCACTCAAGAGCACGTCTTTCCCAACGGTCAACGGTTCTGTTGCCAATATGGCCGGCATTTTGCCACTTCAGCTGCTTGATCTGAGGGTTATATCGACCACTTTGGATCTCTGCCGGATCTCCACAGTTTATCTTTAACATAACGGGTTGTGACCTGTCAAGCTCCGCTAATGAGACACAATTGATTTTCTATTGTTTCGTATCAAATAGGATATACGCGGAGCTTGACGGGTATGTAGCTGAATTTGTAACAGTTTATAAATCTTTCTAACTTACAAAATTATAGGAAAAATTGTGAATTACAGGCCTACGCTGTCCTCCCATACCTACTGTAACTCGAAAACATTGTAAAAGCCAATTATTTTTAAAAGAGTAACCATGGAGTTTCTTGCCGGTTCTTCTCCATAGGAAACGACCAATTGGAACCGTGCACCTAGCTTCTGACGTTTCATAAGTGCCCATGTTGGTTTATGTGAAATAAAAATATTTTGATTTGATTTGATTTGATTTGAATTAACTGACACCTATTCTTACGAAAAGTTTATGAAAATAAATTAATCCGAAATAATTGACGTTTCAGGAAGGAAGTACTGAAAGGAAAAGTACTATCATAGAACTACAAAGTTCTAACGTATACAGACTACCAATAGTTAATATGTGGATCGGAGACATTCGTAATGCAGAGCAAAAGATGAGCATCGAAAGTGTTGAGTTGTGTTTTGGATGAATTTACCCAGAATAAAAGGTGTCTATGTCAATTTCATGTAAAAGTTTTTTAAATTTTAATATCCACTAAATTCATTCAGACTTTTTGAACACTGTTGACATGTCTACTTTGTAAGAATTTTGAGATGAATAAACTCCATTTTGTTTGACTACCGCGTTTCATTTTATACTACCTATACAGTCATAACATTATCAGCTCATAAGGTTCAAACTGCTCGGACACAGGCCTCCACTCTCGGTGAAAGGGACTGGGCCGTAATACACCACGCGGGCCCAGTGCGGGTTGGTGTACTTCCTACTTCCTATACAAACAAATTAAAATCTACTACAAAGCCAGGTAGCGAACTACAAGTTGCAGATGACGACATCTCTGACGTCACAGAATTCTAAATCGCAAAATGAATAATCACTTACTGCCGCACTCAGAGACGTCACTTAAAATTAATCAATCATTAACTTTTATTAACCAGCACATCTTGGCACTTTCAACAATATGTTTGGCTAAAGCGTTTCAATTTATATTATTTAACTTTAACTGACTAATATAAATTGAAACGCTGTTAGCCAAACATATTGTTGAAAGTGCCAAGATGTGCTGGTTAATAAAAGTTAATGATTGATTAATTTTAAGTGACGTCTCTGAGTGCGGCAGTTAGACTTTAGCTACACTGTGTGATTCGTTTTATACACCACAACGCATCCTTACCTGTCATCCGTCGCCTTAACGAAACAGCTTCGTTGAACCCTTTTCCACCACAGCTAAGCTCAACTATATTTGTATATGTATTTATTAACCTTACTGGATGGCAAGGTTGATAAATAGGTACATAATATATAATTTCCACACCCGCCCCCCGCCCCCCGCGCCCAGGTCGCGTGGTGCGTCGTAGTGTGTGATCCGCCTTAGACTCGAGCATTACTTAAAAGTAGTGTCAACGAATCAAATGACATAAAACTAGTTTAAGTAATACGTTAGACTTGACTGAGGTTCTCTTCTGCGAGGCTGTTTCAGAAAACGTCAAAAAGTTTTTTTTTTTAGTTTTTATTACTTATAATTACAACACAGTGTACGTATCTCTTAAACCGTAAATAATTTTGACAAAAAAAAAGAAATATGATATTTTTAAGTCTTATTTTAATACAATGTTGGAACTCAAATCATAAATAAATATACATTAATGCATCAAAAATGTTCATATACACCTCTTAATTGTCTTTAAAAGCGGTTTATCCCTTCATTAACCATTTTAATTATAATTAAAAATATACACCATTAAATGTCTAATGCCAAACTGCATTCAGTGATGGATTATTTATTATTAAATAGTTTTTGTAAATAGGTAATTGCTTCATAATTGCAATAAATTACCATCGTTGTGTCATCGCGCTTCTCTTTCTTTTCTATGCAGTCCGACAGTGACCGCGCTTTAGGTCATGTAGTCGCCTTAATATTCGAAATTCTAGCGAAACTACACCTAGCTAGTGCTCAACGTTAAATAAAAAGGCATCGCACAATATAATGGTCTACATCGAGAAAGGGTGCGTAAATGAGTGAAAAACGGCAAAAATTTTCTCCCGTCTAGAACATTAATTATTCATCTTGGCTAAAATTTATTAGTACAAAAGAATGCCTCATGAAAGTAGCGATGAGCGTACGATATTCATTTGTTTTCATTAGCAGACTCCCGGTGGTACCACGAAGATAATTATGAGTCATCAACACCTTACTCGATTACCGGAATACTTCTGTAAAAGGGTTTTTTATTTTGTGCAAGACTATTTTTTTATGGAGACCGTGGACCGCAGATATCTTTTGGTCAGACCGCAAAAGCCAATGTCCATAGAGTGGTGGGGACCATCTGGATACCCTCCAATAGCGCAAAATAGAAATCGACAAGAAAAGCTGCGGTGCTATTCTTTAAAAAGATCACCGTGATAACTTAGGTGAAGTGAACTTAAAGTGAGCTGTCATTCAACCTGATGCTAGGGATTGACACTATTGGCAGCTCACTTTAAGCTCACTTCACTTAAGTTTTCACGGTGAGATTTTTGCAGAATAGCACTACAAGGTTGCGTAATAAACAACACGACGGCGACGGTTCAACAACATTCATTGCGTTATTTAAGTTGTTGAAGAGACACATTTTTCGAACATATCAAGAAATAGATTAGCAATATCCTTCAAATTGAAAGTACGTTACGCAATTAGGGCGCAGTATGGTTAAAGCTGGCTAAAATGACAATGACTTATTGAGTGGTACTAATATGTTTATATTATTTATTTATTTATTCACAAAATCCACAGCTCTTTGAATTTTTTAATTATAAAAATCAGTGTTATTTACCAGCGTTTGAACTCTTATCCTTGCGAAAAAGAAAAAAAAAACTCACTTTGCTAGCTCATTCTTTCCTCGCCGTTCACTTTTGAACTCGGTGAAAACGCGTTCCGTGGTTCCGCTGAGCTGTTGTGGAAGCGAGATTAATAGCTTATTACTCCTTTGTTTACTGGTAGTCATTATTCAATTAAATATCACGGCCAACCGTAAACCATTGTATTTAACCGCCAATATCATAACCATTCTACGTCGCCCGTTTATTATTAAATTGTAAGTTTGATTCAAAGGTAAAAGGGAGTGAAATGCTATAATTATGAATATACCTACGTTAAAGAATTTTCTTAAAGCTAGCCGCACACACACGATAATACCACAGAATATATAATAGTACTTGATAATACTTTCAATAAAATATGTACCTACATTATTGTCAATAATATTGTGTTATTTTATTCGTTATACTTCAAATCAAAATGGATTTATTGCCAAAAAACAGCATAGCTGCTGCGCTTATAGCCCTTGGGGATGTTAAAGTACAGACGCCAGCACATCAAGCTACCCGAAACTGTCAAATTTTCCCAATCAACTTTGAACCTTATGCTTTAGTGATAAAGTTGAAAATCTATTAAAGAAATTTGACAGATTGTAGTAGCTTGATGTGCTGGCGTCTGTACAATACTTCAAGTTTTCAAAACATCTGCCAGTTGCTAAAAAGCGTAAAGTAACTGCTAACTTCTCTTCTGGCGTTAGCGATTTTCACATGGGTAACTATGTTTTTAGAGAATTTCTCAAAATTTATCGTGGGTAGGGGGTAGACCTGTATGAGACTCGCACGGACTAGGGAAGCATGGCACAAAAGGGAGGAGGCCTAAATAACAGTCAGCAGTCTGTGCAACAAGACTGCAAATAATTATGATGATGATCTCAAAATCTCAAAGAAAGGCGGTAAAAATAATGGTGCCTATAATATATGGTACGTTATTTCATGAATCAAAAGATGCAATTAAAGTCGTGACATGACCCATAATTGTTTGTACAGACGCCAGCACATCAACCTACCCGAAACTGTCACATTTTCCCAATCAATTTTGAACATTATGCTGTAGCAATAAAGTTGAAATTTGATTTATGAAATTTGACAGATTGTAGTAGGTTGATGTGCTGGCATCTGTACAAATACCCCAAAAAAAAAAGCTGTTCATAATCAATATTTTGATTCACGGAGAACAAAAAAAAACACCCCAAAAATAGTAATTACACACATCAAAAGTGTCTAGGGATCAAGCATTTTTATGCGGATTTCTTGAGATTGAGATGTGGCTTTGTAATAAATTTATCTTTTATCTATATATATAAAATGGTAAACTGACTGACTGACTGGGTGATATATCAACGCACAGCCTAAACCGCTGGTCCTAGAGAAATGAAATTTGGAGGGTGTGTTCTTTGTAAAGAGTAGGTATCCACTAAGAAAGGGTTTTTCGAAATTCCACCCCTAAGGGGGTAAAATAGGGGATTAAAGTTTGTATGAAAAATCTTATTCCTTGGGTTAATAAACTTGAAACTTGGCAAGAATATTTATCTAAGTAAATTATAAAGATTGTCATTTTTAGTTTTCCTAAACTACCCCCTAAGGAGGGGTTGGGGGGTGTCAAAGTTTGTATGGAGAAATAGCGCGCAGTCCGATTAACTCGGAATTCAGTATTTATACTTGAGACCAAAAATGAAGAATAATGTGTATAAGGGTTTTTTGAAAATCTACCCCTATTAGGGGGTGAAAAGGCTTAGTCAATTTTACTTTTATACACATTATATTATTCTTCATTTTTGGTCTCAAGTATAAATACTGAATTCCGAGTTAATCGGACTGCGCGCTAAAATTTCTCCATACAAACTTTGACACCCCCAACCCCTCCTTAGGGGGTAGAATATCGAACAGAATGCGATACTGCTCATCCCTTATAGCAAATAGCGTGATAATTTGTACCTTACAGGCTGAACACACAAGGGGAATATCTATTGCATTATTTTGAACAAAATCTATCCAATAGTTTTTGGTCATATTATTTACTTTCAGAGCAACAGACAGAAAGAAAGTTACCCGGGAGCTCGATAGATGGCGTTAGTGGAAAAAATAGAAGTCGCTATGGTTTCGTTACCGCGCGTTGTATAAGTACCCCAGTGATCCGTACCTTCGGTACGATTTTATTTTCCGGATAAGATACGAAGGAGATAAAATAGTAAGGTAGCTAGGTTAGGTTTAGAAAGTCGGAGCAGAATTTTATGTGTTAAATATCAAGATTTGTTTTTATAAATTAGGATTAGGATAGGATTTTTTCTTTTAGGTAGGTAGCTGTTGTAACATTGATAAGTCTTTTTTTTCTTTATGTATAGGTTTTAAAGTATATTATTTTTAGATATTTTTTTTATGATTTGTTTATTTTTCACTTTTATTTAGACTAAGGAAATTGATTGTAAATATGGTTGTTGAAATTATAAATATTGATGGGCAGATGGTACAACAGTTTGTCGTACCAATCGTAGGGGACGGAGCTTGCCTTTTTAGGTCTCTTTCTTTTTTGATGCACGGAAATGAAGAAATGGCATTCGAAGTACGTCAACAAATTGTCGATCACGTAAAGCAAAACTGGGATGAGTTTTCCGGTTTTTCTGAAAATGGACGTGGTGATAACTACAATACATCAGACGAATACTATGCCGATATGATTCTGTCTTCAACTTATGGCACATTATGTGAGTTGACCGCGGCAGGCAGAATATATAATTTTGTTTTTGAGGTTTACCGCAATTGCAAGTTATATGTAAAGGTTGGTGCTGAAGGTTGTCCGGTTAAGCGCCTTCGCTTTTCAGGCGATCTATGTAGTGGTCATTTTGAAGCTTATGTTTCAGATGAGGAACAATTATCTGAAGTAGAAATAAATTCTACACTCAATCCAATCTCTGTAAAGGCTAAAAAAATTACTTCCAGACGTGTTGAAGTAGTTGATTATATACCTGTGTCATCAACTGATTCAGATTTTTCTTTGGATTTTTCTTCCAAACCGCCAGTTAATGTATCTATTTCTCAGTCGACTTGCTCGATAGCTCAAAAGAAAAATAAGAAGCGTAGAGCTAGATACACAGCAGCAACGAGAAAAAGTCAACTAAAACAGGCTCAAAAAAAGTATTCAAAAAGTAACCGTACACCTTATCGGAAAGCGGCATCTAAATATAAAAAAAAAAACTCAGAAATGCACAGGCAAGATGCTGCTAATTATCAGCAGGCTCATCCTGAAGTACACAGGCGAGCTGCTGCTAATTACCAGCAGGCACATCCTGAAGTGCACAGGCGAGCTGCTGCTAATTACCAGCTGGCAAATCCTGAAGTGCATAGAGCGGCTCAGTCACGATACAACACGCAGGCAACTGCAAGTCCATGGATTACAAAGTACCTTTCAGGTATGTCTTACAATCCAGGAATGGCTTACGAAAACGATTGTATGGTGTGTATAGGCAATATGAATAATAAGTGTCAGTGGTGCAACGCACTCAAATGGAAGGATGAGACTCTTGGAATGTGTTGTGGTAGTGGAAAGGTGCAACTCGAAGCATTACATAGTCTTCCTGATCCTCTATACAGTTTGGTAATGGATCTGCACCCAGACCATAAGCATTTTATGAGTAATATTCGTAAATACAACAGTTGTTTTCAGATGACATCTTTTGGCGCAAAGCAGGTGGTGCAGGATGGTTTTATGCCAACATTTAAAGTACAGGGTCAGGTCTATCATTTGGTTGGAAGCATTTTACCGGAACCAGGTGAGAAAGCTAAATTCTTGCAGATTTATTTCGTTGGAGAAGACGATAGAGAAGTAAGTCTAAGGTGCTCAAATTATCAAGGATTGAAACCAAGTTTGGTTAAACAGTTACAAAAAATGCTTCATGATGTTAACCCTTACATAAAAGACCTCAAAAGCACCATTGATAAAATGACCCCCACCTGTGAATCGTTTAAAGTAGTCATTCATGCCGAAAAGAAACCACTTGAAGGTCACAGAGGGCGTTTTAACGCCCCAACAACCAACGAAGTTGCTGTGGTGATGGTTGATCAGCAATTTGAGAAACGGGACATTATTTTGGAAAGCCGTAGTACTTCTTTACGTCGGATAAGTGAACTGCATCGGTCATACGATGCCTTGCAATATCCCATAATATTTTGTTATGGTGACGATGGTTATTCTGTCAACTTGCCTCAACACGATCCCATGACAAAATTGCCTCTAAAAAAAACAGTTTCGGCAGCCAGTTTCTATTCCTTCCGTATAATGATAAGAGACGGTGAAGATAACATTCTCCTGCGTTTTATCGCTCTTTTTAGTCAGTATTTAGTGGATCAATACGCTAAAATAGAAACCGAGAGACTCAATTATATACGACATAATCAGGCAAAGTTACGTGCAGATAATTATATACATCTTAAGGATGCAGTTAGACGACAGGATGCTGATGCCAATCAATTGGGGCAAATGGTAGTACTACCGTCCTCTTTCACTGGTGGTCCGAGGTACATGCACGAGCGTACCCAGGATGCAATGACATATGTACGCAACTACGGTCGCCCTGATCTCTTTGTGACGTTTACATGCAACCCTCGCTGGGAGGACATCACCAAAGTTTTACTTCCCGGACAAAAGTCTTGTGATCGTCACGATATAATTGCTCGAGTGTTTCATATAAAAGTAAAAAAACTGATTAACTTATTAATTAAAGGACAAATATTCGGAGAAATTCTATGCTATATGTATTCGGTTGAGTGGCAAAAACGTGGTCTTCCACATGTCCACATTCTTCTATGGCTGAAAAGTAGCATAACGCCAGACTCTATCGACAAAGTAATCTGCGCTGAAATACCTGACCCTGCACTTGATCCAAAACTTCACGAAATAGTAAAGTCGAACATGATTCATGGCCCTTGTGGAAGCTTTAATCATAAATCACCTTGTATGAAGGACAACAGCTGCACTAAAAGATATCCCCGACCTCTATTGAGGGAAACACAAACAGGTGATGATGGCTATCCACAGTATCGGAGACGATCTGCTAGCGAAGGCGGTTTTACCGTTAATGTTCATGGTATGGATCTAGATAACCGTTGGGTAGTTCCTTTTAACCCTGTACTATTAAAAACTTTTAACGCACATATAAACGTTGAGTATTGCAACTCTGTTAAATCAATAAAATATGTATGCAAGTATGTTAATAAAGGATCGGACCAGGCTACATTTGCACTAGAAAACGAAAAAGATGAGGTGAAGATATATGAGAGCGGAAGGTACATAAGTAGCTCAGAAGCAGTGTGGCGAATTCTTGGGTTTTCCATACATGAGCGTTTTCCCACAGTTGTTCATTTAGCAATTCATTTGGAAAACGGTCAGAGAGTTTACTTCAACTTAAATAATCTAGCTGACAAAATAGCTAATCCACCAAAAACGACGCTTTTAGCTTTTTTCGAACTATGTCAATCAGATAACTTTGCTAAAACTCTACTTTACTCTGAGGTACCCGCATATTACACATGGAATAAGAGTAATTTCGTAAGACGAAAAAGAGGAGTAACAGTTGATGGTTGGCCAGGTGTGATGAAAGAACGCGCCTTAGGTAGAGTATATACAGTTCACCCGAACAATACGGAGTGCTATCATCTGCGTTTACTGCTACATGAAGTGCGGGGCCCAACTTCATTTGAAGCACTAAAAACTGTGAATGGTGTGTTGCAGCCTACTTTCCAAGCTGCTTGCAAAATGTTAGGTTTGCTTGAAGATGATCTACACTGGCATGCGACGTTGGAGGAGGCAGCGCTTTGTCAGTCACCAGCAAAAATGCGAGAGCTGTTCACAATTATGTTAGTCTTTTGTCAAATATCAGACCCAATAGCTCTTTGGGAAGACTTCAAAGACTATTTGTCTGAAGATTTTAAGCACAGGCTGCAAAAAGAAATCGGAGACAATGTAGACAATTTCAAAGACCAAATTTTAAATGAATGTCTATCTGATATTGAAGAAGCAGTGCTGACGTTAGGTGGAAAATCAATAGATATGTACGGTTTGCCAAAACCAACCAAACCACAAGTTGCCGGTAATAGAGAGTACATGAGAGAAACTAATTTTGATACAGTAGCTTTGGAAAGTTTTGTAAATAATAGTACGGAATCGTTGACCGCCGAGCAAAAGTCTGTATATGACCAAGTCATGAAAAGCGTAGAAGTAAGCGAAGGACAAATTTTCTTTCTGGACGCCCCTGGTGGCACAGGTAAGACTTATCTTATAAACTTGCTCTTGGCAAAAGTAAGAAGCACTCGAGACATAGCTTTAGCTGTAGCATCGTCTGGGATTGCTGCTACATTATTAGAAGGAGGTCGAACTGCACACGCTGCCTTAAAACTACCTCTAAACCTTACAAATGTAGAGACACCCTTATGCAATATACCAAAGCAAAGCAATCTTGCCGAAGTGCTTAAAAATACTAAACTAATAGTATGGGACGAAATAACGATGGCACACAAAAGAGGAGTCGAAGCCTTGAATAGGAGTCTGCAGGACATACGAAATAATAAAAACATAATGGGTGGCATGACGGTGTTGCTAGCAGGAGATTTTCGCCAGACTTTACCGGTAGTGCCCAAAGGAACGCGCGCAGATGAGATCAAAGCATGCATCAAAAGATCTTTCTTATGGCCTTCGATTAAAGTGTTAAAACTCACTCAAAACATGAGAGTACATCTCAGAGGTGAAGTTTCTGGAGGTAGATTTTCAGATCTTCTTCTTCAAATCGGAAACGGAAACTTTCCACAAATAGATGGGTTGATACAAATACCAAATGAATTATGTACTGTGGTATCAACAGTTGAGGGACTTATAGATAAAATTTATCCTGATGTTAAAAATATTAAAGACAAACCGATGGAGTGGTTATGCGAGAGAGCCATTTTGACTCCCAAAAACGACCAAGCCGCTGCGATCAACGAAATGTTGATAAATACATTCGGAGGTGAAGAAATGATTTATAAGTCTGTTGACACCATGGTCGATATGGACGAGTCGGTCAATTATCCTGTAGAATTTTTAAACTCTCTTAATCCGCCGGGTCTTCCGTGTCACAGACTTATGTTGCGTGTAGGTGCTCCTGTCATGTTGCTTCGAAATATACGGCCTCCAAAATTGTGCAATGGAACTAGACTCCAAGTAACAGCTCTCCGCCGCAATGTTATTGAGGCCAAAATACTAACTGGATCTGCCAGAGGAGAAACTGTCTTCGTGCCGCGTATACCATTGATACCAAATGACCTTCCTTTTGAATTTAAAAGATTGCAGTTCCCAATCAAGGTTTGTTTCGCGATGACTATCAATAAATCACAGGGACAAACTCTGAAATTTGCAGGAGTTGATTTGCGGCAAGACTGTTTCTCCCACGGCCAGTTTTATGTGGCTTGCTCACGTGTAAGCTCTCCAACTAGCCTGGTTGTTTTAGTGCCCCCTTCCGAATTAGTGAAAAACATTGTGTATAAAGAAATACTATGAAAGACGGTATTTAGGTAGATACCGGTCCTTTACAGTAGGTATTTCTTTTTTTTTTCAAATATCACACGTAGTGGAGGACAATTAGCCGTGAACAAAACTCTATATTCTTATTGTTATAAAAAAGTACGAAACTCACGCGGACGAAGTCGCGGGCAGAAGCTAGTGATTTTATAAATTTATATGGATCCTTTTTGGTGCATTTCATAATTTGAATCAGGAACTGTGAATCAAATTCGAGTAAAAGATGAAAATCAGCTGTCAATATTTTCCCTATAAAAACATACAACGCATTGAAGACATTATTAGTGCTACTGTTTCCCTACTACTGATTAAAACCAACGTTATTATGGAGCGGCGACGTCATTTAAGCAGGGAAGAAATGCTCAGAGCCGTGGGAATGATAGAAGCTGGTTCCCGGCAACGTACTGTGGCTTTAGCTCTGAATACAAGTCAGAGTGTTATCAGTCGACTTTGGACACGTTACCGAAGCACTGGTACCGTGGCTGAGCGCCATGGAGGACGGTATCGCTGCACCACACGGAGACAAGACCGATACATTCAAATCTTAACTCGAAGAGCTCCAACAATAACCGCCATGATGTTAGCCGTGAGGCTTCATCACTCTTCAGGGAACTTAATTAGCGACCAAACAGTCAGAAACCGCTTGCATGAAGTGAACCTTCATTCCCGAAGACCGCTACGGGTACCACCTATAGCAATGCACAATCGTAGGATTCGATATCAATGGGCTCTTGAACACAGAAATTGGACAGAAGAACAATGGCGTTTCGTGTGCTTTTCTGATGAGTCTCGTTTTGGTATGAGACCGGATACAAGACGTATACGACACTGGAGAACCCCTGGACGCCAACAGCGATTAAAATCCTGCCAGGAAGTCCATCCTTATAGTGGTGGAACCATCATGGTATGGGCGGGTATTTGGATCGGCGGAAGAACTGAGTTGATTTGGATCAGAGGCAACCTCAACGCTCAAATTTATGCTGAGACGATTGTATCAGACGTCATCGTTCCTCTACAAGTGCAAATCGGTCCCTTATTTCAGTTAATGCATGATAATGCACGACCGCACACCGCAAGAGTTGTAAGACAGACTCTCGCCGCAGCTAACATCAATGTCCTGCCCTGGCCTGCTCAGTCGCCAGACTTGAACCCGATTGAGCATGCATGGGATATGCTACAGAGAAGAGCTCTGCCGAGTATGGAGGGTATCCAGTCGCAAGAAGACCTTTTTTTGTTGTTGCAACGAACATGGGCTGCCATTCCACAGCGTGATTTGGATGAACTCATTTTGAGTATGCCAAACCGATGTTCTTGTGTTGTTAGTGTTCGCGGTAGAAACACGGATTATTAATTGTTTAAGTTACCCAATAAAATTTTAAAGAAAACTGTTATTTCAGTCTTTTTTTCGAACTTTTGTGTTAGTGGTTCAAATGTCAAAAATCCCTTTATTAGGAAAATGGCAAATTTCTTTATTAATGCAAAGGTGACTTGGTTTATCGTTACTGTGACAAACGAAAACACTTTATTTGATGAATCCTTAAAGAAAATTTTAATTAATATCAATCAGGAGAAAAGTTATTGCAAAAATATATGTTGATCCCTAGACACTTTTGATGTGTGTACTTAGTGTTTTCAAAAACAAGATTAAATTTAAAAATATTACGCAATAAAGTCAGGCAAACGTATACAGGAAGAAGCTGTAATAGTCAACTGCACTCCCAAAACAGTCCCTTGGGCACAAAGCATAACAAATTGTATAATTCATTGCCACAACAGCTCGTCCCTTCTTCAACTGAAGAAATATTGCAAACCATTTGTCACTGGTCGCACACGGACCTTTATTATTCATATTTTTACCGCAACAAATAAGCATAAACTTAAGTTTTTTTTAAGTTTTTGTTGACTGAAAAAGAAATTAAGGGGCTTGCAGGACCCAAAACGCAAGTTTTGGAAACAATAAAAGTATACTTATGATCGACAACAGTAAACAAAATCAAAAAAAATATATCATATGTATATGCTAGGTAGATAGTGTGTTGAAAACATAATACAACATATTTGGTACGATAGAAAAAAATCATGACATTAAGTACCTCTAAAAACTTTCTTTTTACAATAAAAACCATACTAATATACATACAATAATTAAGATTTTTTGTCAGATTATTCTACAAGCAACATACTAAAACTCTAGTGTTTCATTTTTTTAGTCCAAACAATAGATTTTTCGTAAATACATAATTGCTTCATATTTTGCAATAAATTACCAGCGTTGTGTCATCGCGCTTCTCTTTCTTTTCTATGCAGTCCGACAGTGACCGCGCTTTAGATCATGTAGTCCTTTTAAGGTGTGAGCAGTGAGCTAGTGTTAAAGAGAGTTTACAAAGAGATAACAGTTGGAAAGGATTCTACTTTATGTTTTAAGTGAAATAATTAAGACAGTCGTGTCAGTTCGGTAAAAAATATCGATTCAACATCTTTTTGTATTTTTTCAGATCATGAATAAACACATATACAATAAAAAGATAATGGAAGAAAGCTGAACTTAATAATAAAAGTGCAGAAAAAAGTTACTCAGAACTTTTCATTTCAACATTTTAGTTGGTACGTTTGCTTCGAAAATTCTAATTACAGCTCAAAATCTTAATTCTGGACAGGAAACGCATTGTTACCCACAACAGAATTTAGTTGGGCCACAAACAGCCTCCATTAGAGGAGACATCACGACAACATGCTACCTGTCCAGCGTGATATATCGCGACCCGCGCCTAATTGCTTGTCTTTTTGTAGTACATTGTGTAATCTGCCATATTTACAATGTTGGACCGAATTGCGGACTTTTTACTGAAGGAAAAGAGGCTACTCGTATGTGTGATAAAAATATGTGAAACAAATAGCGTGTAATAACCCACTCAAATATACCTTAGTTCAAAGTTTCCTAATTTTTCAGTCTGATCATGTTCACATCACAATACATAGTCTCTCTCTATCTCTGCAAACGTTGTAGCAAAACTGAGGTCACTATGTTTTATCACTATTTTATTGCACAACCAGTGTTACACGGCAGAATAAAGCCATCAGACGTCCGCACAGTACGGCCGTCAAGATTTTAAAATGCCCGCGCTCGAGTGTTGTCGACTCATCATATCGATTCCTAAAATCGATAATATCTTCCGGTAATTATTTAAAATGTTTTATTAATTGCTATATCATGAGGATAGTTATAGTACAGGTCGATCGATCAGTTTAACCGACTGTCATTCATGGATCTTTGACAGTCGTTACGGGTAGTCTGAGGCCCGAAAGTTTGACAACTAGTCTTTCCAAGGGGTATCGTATTACCCAGTAACTGGGTTGTGGAGGTCAGATAGGCAGTCGCTCCATGTAAAATACAGGTATTCAGCTGCATCCGGTTAGACTGGAAGCCGACCCCAACATAGTTGGGAAAAGGCTAGGCAGATGATGATGTTTTATTAATTGCTATTAACAATCATAAACTTTACAACATCATAACCAAATAACACTATTGCCTATGCTGTCCCTGGTTCTCCGCAGGCAAATGCCTCCCTTCCCTCTCCGCTTTTCCCAGTCTGCGCGATTGCGGGCCGATCCTTTAAGAAGTCCAGCTCTTCCCGCCATCTCATTCTGGGCCTGCCGCGAAGTCTTTTCCTGCTATTTGGGATCCACTGATAACTAAAGCATGCTGACCATTTTTTGGTCAGCATAAATGTATACCTATATGTCTTCGAATAAAAATATAATTATTACATTTTGTCTTACGTTCTCATTTTATCATCATCATCCATAGCTCGACTTCATCCACTGCTGAGCGGCCTCTCGTTTTAAGTGGCATTCCTCGCGCCCCTGTGCCAGCCTCATCCATGTTCTAGCCGTGATGGTAACAATATCATCCACCAATCTCGCCGCCGGTCGACTGACATTTCGTCTTCCAGCCCTTGGACGCCACTCGGCCTACACTGCCACCACGGCTACTTTATCATTTGCCTACATTTTATACAAAGTAATATCTGAAAACTTTGCATATACTGCATCAACACCCCATATTTAGGGTCGCGCCCGTGTGGAATTGAATCGGACCACACTTGGTCGTTAGCACAGCGGTTTAATAACTCAAATGGTCCGGTGACATAATGACCTTTACTACTGATTTGTCCCAGTGATTCAAGTCCAGGTGACCGCACATTAATTTGGTTTAACATAATCAGCCTATAATGTTCCCACTGATGGGACACAGGCCTCCTCTCTGTGAGAGGGAGTGGGCGGTAATCCACCACGCGGGCCCAGTGCGGGTTGGTAGATGTCACATGTCTTCGAATTTTTGGTTCTAGGACATGCCGGTTTCCTCACGATGTTTTCCTTCACCGTTTTGAGAGCAGTGGTGATGAAATAATTTACACAAAGTAAAGTGCCTGTCTGGTTCGAAACTACGACCTATATCTCGTAAGTCGCGGTCGTTACCACTGGGCCACCACTGCTCTCAATGCGAGTTTAATAATAATGAATCCTGGGTAAAGAGTATTCGACCTTTATTCAAACTCAAACTCAAATTCAGATCATTTATTTAGCTAAACTAATTACAGGCACTTTTTAATTGTCAAGGCATCGGTCCGTCAGAAAGATGAAGTAATAGAATTACCTATAGAATATAATAGAAGAACGGACAAGAAAAGTTCATGGACACTCGTTTAAATCAAAATATTGGCTAAATAATTATTATTGAAAATAAACATAAATGTGAGAACGATCTTGAAAGACCAGCACGTTAACGTCTTCCTTATTGAAAAGATTAAAAAAATTCCAAACTCTGAGCTGTTACTAAGAAATAATGGAAAAACCCAATTAAACTTTGCCCGACCCGAAAATCGAACCCATGCACCCTCTGCAGTCGCGCTTTTACGACCACGAGACCAACGGGGCATATCATTAGACTTAGACTAGATCCTATTCGCACACTTTAAGTGCGGAACCCTGAAAACCACTGCCTATCGACCCCAGTCTTTTATTCAGCCTGGAATATTTTGTTTCAGTAGGTACGTAGTCGGTAGGTCCCTCGTGGCTCATCAAACCGAACAACTCATAAAAACTGCGGTCTAGGGAATTTTCAGCATCCCACGTTTTCTCTCTAATGAGGTAGGTACATTCAACAAAAGAGATAAGTATGCAGGATCGTCGGATATAGTTGAAGTTTAGTACGAAACCGATGGATGTTCTAGAATAAAATAAAATTTTATTAATAGAAAACAAACAGCTCATTTATCAAATTAAATTTCAGTCGGAGTCAAAGTCAAAAGTCAAATCATTTATTTGAAATAGGCACATTAAAGGCACTTTTGAACGTCAAAAATTACAATAAAACGATATTCATTCTAGTCGCCCCTTCCAAAAATTAGTTTTCGTACGGAGAAGAATGGGCAAGAAACTCCACCGTTACTCTTTTAAAATGTTTTACAAGGTTTTGTATACACAGTATACAGTCGTCAACATCCATCGATTTCTTACTAAACTTCAGCTGTATCCGACGATCCTGCATACTTATCACTTTTGTTGACTGTAGAAACGTAGAGCTACAACACACTAAGATTTTATCATTATACTATTTAGTCATTTCAGCAGCTTTTTCTCTCTTTTTTTGTAATATTCTCCGTGTGAATTTAAGGAACTCGTCCGGAGTAGTCTTCTTGTGTCTAACCTTTTCCCAACTATGTTGAGGTCGGCGTCCAGTCTAACCGATGCCAATTACCATCAGGTAGCCCGACGGTTTGTTCGGCATCCAATAACCTAGAAAATACCATCTATTTTATTTTTCAACTAGCTGCGCCCCGCGGTTTTACCCGCATAAGTCTTGATCCCCTGGGAATATCGGGATAAAAAGTATCCTATGTTCTTTCCCGGGACTCAAACTATTCCTATACCAAATTTCATCTAAATCAGTTCAGTGGTTTAAGCGTGAAGAGGTAACAGACATACAGACATACACAGTTTCGCATTTATAATAAGTATTAGTAGGTATGGATTATTTTTTTTCAATAATTTGAGGTGAAAAATAACAAAAAATAATTGATCAGTTTACATACATATAAGGTTTTCAGAATTTTAATCAATACCAGAAGCTAAATTTCAAATACTAAGTTAGTAAAATAATTTTATGTTCTATTGTGTTAAGTTTTCCACCTTCTTCGATAGATGGCGTTGTTAGTTTTCCTGAATCGCGCTATGGTTTCGTTACAAGGCTGAGTATAAGATGTCTCGGGTGACGTGCTTTGCAATCACCTCTCACTACCTACGGGAAGGAAAAACATCGTATTTTTTGAGAATCTCACGGCGTAACAACCGTGCGGTTGAGAAATCACCTATTTTATTATATTGACAAGCATTTCTAAAAATAAGTTTCAATTTTTACCCACGACGCGACGGTACGAAGACGGTATTATGCGTTTGGGGTGAGAGGGTGTGCCGTGTGTTTGTTTGTGCACACCATTATTGCCATTTATCTCCAAAACGACTAGTCCGATTTTGATGCGCTTATCAGTGATGGGTTTGGTTGGATTTGATTGGTGCATGTTCTTAGATAGGTGTTACGATGACAACTCACCAGGGGGCGCTGCAGTAAACATTTGTTTGTACAAATCAATGTTGCCATTTATCTCCAAAACTCCTAGTCCGATTTTGATGCGGTTTTCGGTGATGGGTTCTGGTTTGATTGGTGCATATTCTTAGATAGGTGTTACGATGACAACTCACCAGAGGGCGCTGCAGTAAACATTTGTTTGTACAAACCAATGTTGCCATTTATCTCCAAAACTACTAGTCCGATTTTGATGCGGTTTTCGGTGATGGGTTCTGGTTTAATTGGTGCATATTATTCTTAGATAGGTGTTACGGTGACAACTTACCAGGGGGCGCTGCAGTAAACATTTGTTTGTGCAAAACCAAAACTACTAGTCCGATTTGGATGCGTTTTTCATCATCAATAATGGGTTTGTGGTTGATCTGTGAGGAATCTTAAATAGGTTTTACGGTGGAAAATCATTAGGAGGCGCTGCAGTAGTATGTTTTTGTGTATAATGAACCTATGTTCTTTAAAAAGTTTGAAATAAAAAGCAAAATTAAACATTTAGAAAAAACCCACGACGGTTAAATGTAATTGGAAAAGGATAGAATAATTTAAAAACCGGGGGACTTAAAGAATTTATGTAACGTTACGATAGTCTCGTTACATAAATTTTTTTTGGAAAAGGATAAAATAATTTAAAAACCCCTTATGTAACGAGACTAAAACAGATAAATTCATATGGAAGTCGGGGACCTTTCTGTGGAACACCTTCGAGTAATAAAAGAATTGTTTTATAACAATGACAATTGCTATTAAAAATGGTAAAGGAATGTGCGCAAGACTTCACGTCAAGCTATACATAGCCTGTATAAGCTGATTTCTGATTGTACGAAAAACCTATACAATGCGAGGTCAGCTAAAACTGGAAATGTATAGCTTGAGGTGTCGCCGTGTGTACCTATTATTCTAAAGACGACTTCATTCCTTTCTTCCCTCGTTCTCCTCTATCGCAACCGGCCAGCGAATGTGTACTTTTATCATTTCTAACATGGCGATATTATCGTCCTTAAAATGTATGAAAATGTGAAAGCATCTTCATTTTCCAAATATTTTACTTCCCCGTGATATCGTGATGCTGTGGCGTGGACGTGGGCGTCTAAGATAATATCGTCACGTTAGAAATTATAAGAGGCTATATAATTACATATTAACATCACGCCAAGACCCAAAACTAAGTAAGTAAGTAGGTAGCGAGTGCAGGCTATAGGACGCGACACGGTAGGTCCAGGGGCTGAAATTTCGCGGACGAAGTCGCGGGCAGGAGCTAGTAATCTATATTTTTAATTGACACAGTGCGTTTATTAGTCCACACAACTTGTTGATATAGTAATATCAGCCGCACGGGTCGATCGATCAGGTTAAGCTACGCTTGCCGCGGTTGGTCTGTGGATGGGTTCAGGTAGTCAGAAACCCGAAAGTCTCATAACCAGTCTTACCAAGGGGTATCGTATTACCCAGTAACTGGGTTGTGGAGGTCAGATAGGCAGTCGCTCCATGTAAAATACTGGTATTCAGCTGCATCCGGTTAGACTGGAAGCCGACCCCAACATAGTTGGGAAAAGGCTAGGCAGATGATGATGATAACTTGTTGAAATAAGACATTTTACTTTATAACTCTGGACCTACAAATCACAACAACCTCAACAAACATCTACATTACTACAAAGCTTTACAATAATCCCTGTCCACGTACATACCTATTACGTCGGAACATAATACATAATTCTGTAAGTACCATACATAGGGGAATACTAAAGTTGAGTGCGACAGGACGGCCGGCACTGCCTCGTGATATGAATAATTTAGATGAGCCGAGCTATGTAGGTGAAATATTGTAAGGCAGGTGTCTCACAGGACAGGATGCCTTTGAACGAACACCCTATTGATTCTTGAGAATGTTGTCAAAGATAGTTCGGTGTAATCAATCTTGAGTTTTACAATGGATGAGAATGATAATTATCGTGTAGGTATGTTGTCTATAATCTGATATTGTTTTACACCGCTATGTAAACTTAAGGGTCAAAGCGGTTAAGTGAAGTTTTCAGCAACGTCGCCAGCCCACCATTTTGCGGGACTACCATTGTCATCGCTTAGGGTCTTAAAAGTACGGGGAGGTGGGACCGGCTGAGGAACAGCGGGTCGAGGCCTGTCGAAGGAGGCCATAGGCAGAGGTGGAACACCGTGGTGGTTTAAGCCGGTAAGAATCCGGCATGCCCCTCTGTCAACCCCACGATGGAGGAAGTCCATGAGGAGTTTCCCGCGCACCAAAAAAAAACAGTTCTTAAAGGTAGATCGTCTTCTCTGGTTACAATAATGACCATAACAATAAAATAGCCTGTTATTATCCCGCTGCAGCAACGCAGCACTGCAGTGAGCAGTGGTGGCCCAGTGGTCACGGCCGCGACTTACGAGTTGTAGGTTCGATCCCACTTTACTTTGGGTAAATAATTTCACCACCACTGCTCTCAAAACGGTGAAGCAAAACATCTTGAGGAAACCGGCATGTCCTAGAGCCAAAAAGTTCGAAGACATGTGACGTCTACCAACCCGCACTGGGCCCGCGTGGTGGATTACGGCCCACTCCCTCTTACCGAGAGGAGGCCTGTGTCCCAGCAGTGGGAACATTATAGGTTGATTATGATTTTCCGACTGCAGGAAAAATGCCTCTTCTCATAGACACGAGGATTGATCACCACGCCGTGACCACGCTTGCTCAAGGCGGGTTGGTAATCTCAGACTTATATTAATTATTAGTCCAGGTTTCCTTCCGATATTTTTTTTTCACCGATTTACCACAATTTACCGATTATTAACAATATGATGTCTTATAAAAGTACCTATGTTACTGCTATTCGTGTGTACAATCAGTTACCGCCAATGGATTTTATGTTTAAGAATAAATTGAAAAAATTGTTGATTGATAATGTATTTTATAATCCGCATGAGTTTTTTGTTAAAAAATAATATTTGTAATTAATTTGTAATTTGTATTTATTTGTTTGTAAGTAATTTATTTCTTTTTCTAATTTCTTAAAATACTATTGCATATCCAACTTGGGTAGACTGTTGAAACAAAAAATGTATTGTATCAGGACTTAATGTACACAGTTAGGCAATAAATTTATCTTTATTGTCCAAGATAATTTAGAAACTTCTTTGGTTACGACCCGAAACTCTTCTGGAATGATTACTCTAACTATGAAACACATTAAAGCGCAAATGGCCGAACAGTTACGACGTTGTGTTCTGGAGATTGGGTCGAGGGATCACAACAAAAGGAAGATTTGTAATTAATTTTGTCGGCCACGGTTCTGTTTTATCATTTAATTTCCGTTAATCTATCCCACTGGCCCCACTGCTGGGAAAAAGTCTCCCCCTTATTTTCCCAGTTTTCTTTGTGCTATGCCTTTTCCGTCCAATCGGTTAGAAACGAAGCAACGGGTCGGGTTATCATTCAATATTTTATTTTTACTTATTTTAAATAGGTACTCCAACAGCATACACATTATACAGACGCCAGCACATCAACCTACACCTAACTGTAAAATTTTCCCAATCAACATTGAACCTTATGCTTTAGCGATAAAGTTGAAAATCTATTACAGAAATCTGACAGATTGTAGTAGGTTGATGTGCTGGCGTCTGTACATCATCATAATAATATATATATTATTATATATAAAATGAAGTCGGGTTAGTTACACCATTTATAACAAAATAACGGCTGGACTGATTTTTATGATCTTTGATTTGTTGGATTTGTCTCCGCCCCGAATAGCAGAAAAACTATTAAAACATTAGAAAAAATTACGAAAAAAAATTTAAATGAAAATAATTAATTTTCTTTTACATTCGTTCTTATTGATTCTGAGCTGGCACGAAGTTCGCCGGGTCAGCTAGTTAAATAATAAAGTTACCAGATAAACTGATGCTTATGTAATGCATTATGTATTCTTAATTGTCAATAGATAAATTGTTTATCAAATTGACATAGTTCGTCAATTAGTCGAGTTAAAGCCATTTCATCCAATTGTCGAAGGATGACAGTTGCGTTTCATATTATACGAACAAATTCTGATTGTAATCATTTTTTTATATAATGGGTTGATACAAGACCAGTCGACAGCGATGTGAAGGAATTTTTCGATGCCAAACTTTAGTTTGTCAAATAATAGTTTTAGTTAAGTAGAATATGATGCGGATGAGTACTTCGACGCCTAAGTGTCCATTGGTTTTTTATTTTTTATTTATTTGTATAGTAGGTTAGTTAGTCTTTTATTTTAGTATCTAGTGTATATAGTTAGGTATATTGTAATTATGTGTGTACAGAAATAAATGATTATTTTTTGAAAAAAAAAAAGTAGTATATTATATTTTTACTTTATTAATTAATGGTAGCAGTGGTGGCCCAGTGATAACGGCCGCGACTTACGAATTGTATGTCGTGGGTTCGAACCCAGACAGGCGCTTTTCTTTGTGTAAATTATATCATCATCACTGCCCTTAAAACAGTGAAGGAAAACAGCTTGAGGAAACCGGCATATTCTAGAACCAAAAATTCGACGACATGTAACATCTACCAACCCGCACCGGGCCCGTATGGGGATTACCTACCCACTCCCTGTCACAGAGAGGAGGCCTATGTCCCAACAGTGGGAACTTTATAGGCTGATTATGCTAATTAATTATTTATCAGTTGTTATACATTTCATTTAAATTCTAAATAATGTATTTCCTTGACTTTACACCTATCTACCTATTTGCCTACTTGCTTATCTAAATTTGTTGTGTTATGTTTACCAAAGTTCCGGGCATTATATTTTAGACCTACACTTTATACCCAAGAAAACATTAAGTTCCTTACAAAAACAAGTGTTCTAGAGCAGGCTATCAGAATGCAAGAAACGAAACTTGGCTCGAGTATAATCGTGATTATTTCTAAATTATTACTATAGCACGACATTTTTGTACGCGTCCATGTAAACGATAACTGTTATAATAGTACGTGGTTCAGCTTATTGATCGAAATATTGGAGCCTTTAATGCTACTAGCAGCATTCTTTGTTAGATACTTTCGAATATGAACTAATCTGCGTTCGCGATTTGTTTGCTAAAAATGTAAACAAATTTGAATTAATGGAAAAATAACTTTAATTCCTACACAATAAAGTTCAGTTTACACTACAACTTCAAACATTTTTATAACTTTTTCAATTTGTGGTAGTCACTTTGAAATCAACTTAATTCTTATTGAAATCAACTTAATTCTTATTGAAATCATCATCTGCCTAGCCTTTTCCCAACTATGTTGGGGTCGGCTTCCAGTCTAACCGGATGCAGCTGGATACCAGTATTTTTCATGGAGCGACCGCCTATCTGACCTCCACAACCCAGTTACTGGGTAATACGATACCCCTTGGTAAGACTGGTTGTCAGACTTTCGGGTTCCTGACTACCCATAACGACTGTCAAAGATCCACGAATGACAGCCAGGGCCAACTGCTTAGCGTGTTTTTTTTACGTGCACTTGGTTGGTTACATCATCATCTTCATCTTCTTCTGCCTTTATCCCAATTTATTTACGATCGGCGCAATTTTTTCTTCCATACTTCTCTATTAGTCGTTATCTCGGTAGTGACCTCCTTTCTAGCCATATTATCTTTCACACAGCCCCCATCCATCGTTTTTCTTGGTCTTCCGCTACTCTTTTAGCCATCGACATTCATACTCAAAACTTTCTCCACGGCATTTTCCTCATTCCTCCGCATTACATGCCCATACTATGACAACCGATTTTCGCACAACGTGTTTGTTACCAGTGCCACATTCAGACTTTATCTTTGTATTCATTTCTTGTTTTATCCATTCTTGTAACATGATAATGGCTAGAAAGCTAGGCATATCATCTTTTACACACAAACCTGGTTACATTGGTCCTCATATTATGAGACTCAACGATCTCGCAGTTAAACTGTGTAAGCTGTTTTGTGGGGCAATGTACCTAGCGTTAACAAATTTTAAGTGAATAAATCATTCATTCATTCAAATGAAAACCTGGTCAGAAAAATAAAATCTATTCACGTAAACTTCACTGAGCACAGAAACCACTGCAGAATCTATTTGAACAAAGCACGCAGAATGAAGCTGAATCCAATGCCTAACAAAGACAAAAGCAAGTACTGAAGCAAGTCCCAGGAAATTAAACGTTACATGTGAACGCGTCTCAATGTTGACGTCGCTATGGATTTTATTTATATTTGAATAGTTGATATATTTTACTCGAAATAAATATTGACTTGTAGACTCTCATAATATTTATGTAAATAAGTATCCAATAAGGGAATCCTAGTGTGGGGTCCTCCTTGTAAACTGCTACTAGTTTTTGTTTTTATATTGTACCGTGTTTTTTTCTGAACTGAATAAAGTTTTTATTTATATATTTTATAATATTTATTTATTCTTTCATAGTAGGTACCGGTAAAATGGGGTTAGTTTGATTCTACGGGTTTACTTTGATAACAACTTTCGACTTATGAAAAACTTAACTTAACTTAAATTTTATTAGATTTAAATATATAGATTTGAACAAAAAAAAAACAGTTATTTGTATTTATCAAAGAATCCCACCCAGAAACCATCATCTTAAAACAACTGCAGCACAAACATTTGTGGACCGATATTAATTTGTTTTTTGGGGTTACTATCAAAATACGTACCAAAAGCTAGTGCGATCAAAGTATCCCCGATGCAGTATGAAGTTGATCACGATGATTATAATTTTTTTTTTTTTCTCATAAAGGAGTGTCCAAAAATATTACTTTAATGTAAACATATACAACCCATAAAACCGATGTTACATTTATTTTTGTAAATTTTTCAGCCTTCTTAGTACAGAAATATTCAACCTCGAATTTTAAAATTGATCAATGTAACCCCATTTTACGGTATCGTAAGGGGGCTCATGGCTTTATAATACCAGCCACAAGCGTCGATCGAAGGCTAAGTTACGTTTGCCGGGATCGGTCCGTGGATGGGTGACCATCCATTACATATCGAGACCCTTCCGTGGCACGGAAAACACGTTTAGGGATGATTTATCCTAGACCGTCACGGGTGCGAGACACGTCCGTGTCTGTTCAATTTGTAGGGACCAAGAGTCGGATGGGACACGGACGCAGCAAGGTGCCTAAACTGCTTCATATAAATTTTCGTGAATCGCACGGCTTGCTCCAGACTATCATTTGTAGATCTTTGACAGTTGCTACGGGTAGTCAGAAGTCCAAAAGGCTGCCAACCAGTATTAGTAAGGGATAACTAGTTGTGGAGGTTAGATAGGCTGTTGCTCCATGTAAAATACCTATTGGTATTCAGCTAGACTGGAAGTCGACCCCACCATAGTTGGGAAAAGACCAGGCAGATGATGAGGTATCGTATAGTAGATTGTTATACGAGGGTCGAAACGAATTGATGACTTTCACCCGTGTTAATCACTCTACTTTTCATTTCGAATATAAGGAAAGTTAAAAATAGTGGTTTTTCTAAAATATTTGTTGATAATTATAACATGAATAGTAGGTATCTATTTAAAATTAATTGAAATGTTAGAACAATTTTATTTGTGTACTATTTTAAATATGGAACACACCGCGTCACTGCCGCGGGACGTCCCGCTTAATAGGTATTTTTTTTTATTCACACTGGCTGTTTATACACTCACATGACCGCAACATTTTTCTTAATTATGTAAATAAATTCTTAGCTGACTACCTAACCATTTTAGTTCTATTTTTTTAATTAATTCCCGTCCTAGAGAGGAAAGCAATTACTATGAGTCTTTCCAGCCCTACTGCCCTAGGTGGGAAGCAGCGTCTTCGACCCGCTATTCGGATCAAACAAACACTACTTTCCAAGTATGAGAAATAAAAAAGTTCTTATTTTGAAATAAAAATGGTATCATAAAGACAGACTTTATCCTCGTGAAATTAAAAAGTTTTAATAAAAAACGCTTTTTCTAGCAAAATAATGCTTAAAATACCTTTTTTTTTAAAGCATTATTATTTTAATCATCTTCATTATGTACCTAATCATTAGAATCAACAATACAACTCCTTGAGTTAGAATTGATATTATATGAAATAGTCATTAAATAGGGTAATATGATCTTAGATAGTTGTATTGATGATTTTTATGATTATAATTCAATAAATAAATATTTGTAACGGCTCCCAATCATATCTAGATCAACATAAACCATTGCAAAAAATTTAAGAAAAAATTAATTTCACGGGATACCCTACCCTTTTGCCTTAACAAAGTAATCTCCCTTTGCACAAAAAAGCCAGAGCATTCTTTTTTTAAAACGAATTCATTACAATTGACCTTTTTTAAAGAGGAATCGGGGATTTGAGGTATCTTCACACCGTTTGAGAAGATTTTGTCGGATTATGTTAAAGCATTTTTTTCAGAGGATAATACCTTCGTGACAGGAAGTAGGCTCATTTTGTTGCGTAACGTGAAAATGTTTTATTTTTTATAACATTTTCTCATTTTTCCTAATCTTCCCATTTATTTTTGTTCGAATACCTGATTTATTTTTAAAGGTCTTGTTGGTATGTTTTAGATAATTTTGATATCGTTAACTTTATTTTCTCATACAATTCAATTAAGTACTTACCTAAATATTGAACTTGTATATTGTTCCATTGTCTAGGTAGCTTTTAATTGTTACAAGAGGTCTGATCTGCAGCTTCAAAAAGTCAGTTGATTATCCATGGATAAGTATGAAATAACAAGATAACTATTAAAAAAAAATTTAAACATATAATTTATTAGACGTCCTTTACCAATTATATAAAAAATACTGTTTTATGGATTCTTTACCCCACGTTTGCACCTAGATATTTATATACCTACAAATTGTGTGATGCTTTTTCATCAAGTCTTGTAAAAGACTTGTCAAAAACATGTCGTGTATGAAACATGTACTTAGATTTTATCATACATGTTCGTATATAAAACATGTAGATATCTATTATCATGTATGGCCTTGTTTCAAACATGTCTTGTTAAACTGTCTTGTTCAACTTTTTTAAATTTTTTACAAGCTTTCTACTGAATACAACTAGACTTTACAACTTGTTTTAAACTATAGGGTTGCTAACTTTATGTTTAAACGACAAATTAAAACAATAGACATAAAATGTCATCAGCCGAAAGACCTCTACTGCTGGACATAGGCCTCCCATGGAAGAAAAAGACATGTTGGGCTGACCCCAAATAAATTGGTATAACGGCAGGAGAATTATGATGATGTAGAATACATATTTTATGGTGTAAACGTGGCATGAGAAGCTGCTATACGTATAAGACATACATAATAACATACCCACGGCCATTACGATAGGTAAGTGCACATAAAACAGAATAGACAAGATGGCAGTTACTGCTGAACCTGAAACTCGTAATTTTAGCTCATAACCTGCTTGATGGCCGTATAATAAACGTGACATTGATTAACTGGCTACAATTGTTAGACTGTGGTTTCTCTGAACGAATGGCCTTAGCTATAAAATACAGCTACAGTTTATGTTAGGTAAATGCTCAGTTTAATAAAGATAAAGATGTTTGAAGCTATTTTAGCATTTTCGTTTAAAATCCACTTGTAATTATTCTTATTTTTAACCGACGAAAAAAGGAAGAGTTCTCAAGTCGGAGACGTCGACCCTTAACAACAGTATTTTTACTGTGTAGTCCGATTTTGATGGTTCTTTTTTTGTTTGATATTTGAAGGTGGTGAGTCTAAATTAGTAATTAATTTACATGCCTAACCTAACACATAATTAGCCTATAACGTTCCCACTGCTAGGACACAGGCCTCCTCTGAAGATTCTTACAAGGCTTTTTTATTTATTGCTTTTCAGTTCCTTTTTTTTTTTTAAGTATTTGTTTTTATTTTGGATAGCTTGCTCATGCTACGCCTACATCTATATACTAATAATAAAGCTGAAGAGTTTGTTTGTTTGAACGCGTTAATCTCCGGGACAACCGGTCGGGTTTGAAAAAAATCTTTTTGCATCTGATAGCCCAATTCTTGAGGAAGGCTATAGGCTATTTAACATTACGCTATGATCCTTAGGAGACGAGGAAAAAAAAGTCAGAAAGAACGCTAAGCGAATACGGGGGGAAATTTTACGCGGACGAAGACACGGGCAAAAGCTAGTTGTTGAGATAAAGCGAACTGCACTTCGTGCGCTCTCTGTTTACAGTGAGACGTCGAGCGGTGAGCGAGAGAGATCGCGCGAAGTGTAGTTCGCCTTATCGGATATTATTATTATTAATCTTTATTTACACAGACTACAAATATGGTCTATTAGATAGCGTTAGTAATATATAATAATATGTATATGTAATATGTTAGTAATATAATATAATAAAGTGATTTTCTTAAAAATACGACAGAGACAACAAATGGTCTCGGTAAAGCCAAGATGGTTTTGAAAGATAAATAACACCTAGTTGTTTCACAAAAATGTACCAATCGAGCAGAGGCTTTTTGCCGCCTAGATTTTTGTTGGCACCTTTCAAATTCAGCTGTAGCATGTTATTTATTTGATACTCGTAATACATTAATGTAATAAGTAAATGTTCACAGAGTAAAATATTGTAAATGGCACGGCAATTTACAATATTGTCGGCATTCATAATAATCAGGAAGGAAGCCAAACTTAGGGTTGTTGCGTTGATTTACGTTTCTAAATTCGTGTTTTTCTTACCTTTACAGGGCGATTTATCGATGCAAATATAGCTAAGTCCATTTTTTTTTTTTATTGTTGCGCGGTGGAAATCCTCATGGACTTCCTCCGTCGTGGGGGGGGCAGAGGGGCATGCCGGACTCTTACCGGCTAAAACCACCGCGGTGTTCCACCTCTACCTATGGCCGGGGGTGCGGGATTCGCATAAGCATTCAATATAGCTAACTGATATAAACCGCTGGTCCTAGAGACATGAAATTTGGAGGGTGTGTTCTTTGTGAAGATTAGGTATCCACTAAGAAAGGGTTTTTCGAAATCCCACTCCTAAGAGGGTGAATGGGGGGAGGGTGCAATTTCACGCGGACGAAGTCGCGGGCAGAAGCTAGTTTTCCTATAAGAGCGGTGACTGCCACATAACGGCCGCAATGAAAATGATGTCAGCGGGGACTTTTCTGTGTCAAAAAATGCTTTCTATGAAAACATGAATTTGGGATGCATGAAGAAGCCTCCTCGTGTAGCGCAGTTTGTTCCGCCAGTTACTCAACTGAAACGAGCGTTCGGCGCATCCTGGACAGTCACCTTATTTGACTGGACAATTCTTCCCTTACGGTGGTGCGGGTCCAGTTGACCAAAGACTCTAACGTAACGTCCGCCTGGTTTGCGATCACCCTCCCACCGGAGCCCGGCGTCAAGCAACCTGCTGTGTTTCGTCGATGCGTGGGAGTTCCAGTGCCTTAGGCATCTTCATAGACCTAATCCATCGCTTTCTATTAGATGCGATGCGACGGGCTGGGTCGGAACAAGAAATTTCATGCGGATGAAGTCGCGGGCAGAAGCTTACTTACATAATCAGCCTATAATGTTCCCACTGCTGGGACACAGGCCTCCTCTCAGTGAGAGGGAGTGGGCCGTAATCCACCACGCGGGCCCAGTGCGGGTTGGCAGATGTCACATGTCTTCGAATTTTTGGTTCTAGGACATACCAGTTTCCTCACGATGTTTTCCTTCACCGTTCTGAGAGCAATGGTGATGAAATAATTTACACAAAGTAAAGCGCCTGTCTGGATTCGAACCTACGACCTACAACTCGTAAGTCGCGGCCGTTACCACTTGGCCACCACTGCTCCCTTAGCTTAAGCTTACTTAGCGAACTTAAAAAAATGAATCAAACCTTAACCAAAAAGAATCTCATGAATGTTTTAATTTACTTAAAACGCTAAAGAATGATAATAGAGACATGCTTGTATGTAAGTACTGCATTTCTACATTAGTCGGATTGGTTTCATTTACAAAATGCTCCTGACATATTTCCGGGCAAAATACTAAACACAATGAACGAAGCACAGAACGCGACACGCTTCAAGCATTATTTTATGCTCGTCTGCCTATGGTTTTACATTACTTTTTCATAAAGAGGAGACTAGAGCTCATTGCCAGATGGCACCACTTGAACGCAAGAGCCACGAGCAGCTTACGTAGGAGGACAGTAAATTAATGATATCACTGTAATTTTTTCGCAGCATTATTCTTAACAAGCAACCCACCCTTTGCATGTTTTTTGCCCGACTACGGCGAAGCAAAAAGGAGGGTTATGATTTTGACCGGTATGTATGTTCTCTAACTTCTTATCATAATTAGACAAATGAGGTATCGTTGGAAGCGTCTTGATCGTCCGCTGGTTATAAGGTATCGTGACGTCACATTAAATTGAATATGGCGCCCTTTAGCGGGCATAAAGTTATAATAAAAAATTTAAAAATTTGATCATACTGTGTTGGATATCAAATGAAAGGGATTAATTAGCACATTTCAAAAATATAAATATTACTGAAATAAGCCTCAAAATAATTAAATAAAAAATAAGTTTAAAAACTAAAACCCGACTACTGAAAAGGATGAAACAAGAAAGTACCTTCCCGTGGTCGCATGCTACCATAGCTTATAATATGTTAGTAAAGCGGCATGCGAGCACGGAAATGTAATTTCTTGTTTCATCCTTGTCAGTAGTCGGGTTTTAGGTCTTAAATTTTTTTTTTACGACTTGACAAAACATGTAGATTTTTTTATTAGGGTTATTTGTAATTTGGCGTATATCCGTCAGGAGCTGATAGGTCAAAATGCAACAAATTGAACCCCCCATATGTACGGCCGAAATTCAATAGTTTTCGAGATATTGTTTTTTGTACGTTTATTATGATTTATTCTGGTCTGATCCCCTGAGCCCCCCTCCACCCCCCCCGTCCTTGATCCCCTGCTAGCAGCCTGTAATTAGTTTGTTGCTCCTAGAAATAAACTGTCAAAATATTTGAATTAATCTCGATGTTTTATGATAGAAAAGTCCATGTTTTTAGAGGTCGTTTCATAGCGTTACTTAAACACAAAAATTGCTGTTAAAATACCTACAGGTTTAAAAATAAATTATCATAATATCTTTTATTTTGTTAGATTTCTAAGCAATTTAATTTCACTTTAATAATCCTTGAATAAACCTTCAAAGTCTGCAAGACATCTTAAAGGCCCTCTGTACAATAGGGAGGTGAAAAGGCTTTGCGTTAACGCCCATCTGGCCTCTTTGTAAACAAAAGGTCCATCATAGCTCACTTACCCATGAATAAACGTTTCAGTCTGGTTGCAAGGGACGTTATGCCCGAGATACACGAGGTTAGTTTCTCAAGCCACGACAGTAAGCTAGTGTTAGTAAGCTATACTCCATTGGTTTAGGTAATGATTGAAATACTATCGCGAATTCATGCAAGCCTAGTAATTTTTGTTAGACTTCTGCTCAGAAAGTCGGGTCATATTTCACTCATGATTCCGAAAGACACGTAGCGCCATCTAGCGTCCTAAAGCAATTGTGACCGTCGAAAGTTATTGTTATTTTCCTCAGGAACAGTATTTTTCATTTCTTTTATTCGGAAAGTAGTGTTTGTTTGATCCGAATAACGGGTGGAAGACACTGCTTCCCACCTTAGGGAGGGAAAGACTCATAGTAATTGCTTCCCTCTCTAGGGCGGGAATGAATTTTAAAAATAGAACTAAATCGGTTAGGTAGTTTTTTTTCTGGATGAAAGGTATTCTATGTTCTTTTCTATACCCCTGACAACGTCTAAAAATTCAATAATAAATCATTTATATACAAAATTTCATGATGACCGTTTCGGTGGATTAGGCGTGAAAAGGTAACAAACAATCAAACTTACTTTCTCATTTATAATACTAGCAGCGCCCCGCGGTTTCTCCCGCATAAGTCTCGATCCCGTGGGAATATCGGGATAAAAAGTAACCTATGTCCTTTCCAGGGACTCAAACTATCTTTATACCAAATTTCATCTAAATCGGTTTGGCGGTTTAAGCGCGAAGAGGTAACAGACAGACACATTCGCATTTATAATGAGTAAGTATGGATTAGTTAGGATTAGGATTTCAAGCTACAAAAAACAAAGTTCCACTTTAATAAACTATAAATTGACTAACAATACCAATAGTGAATTCAGGTTAAACCGACGAAGCCACAACGCCCAACGGTCAAGACAGGTATTGATGTATCACATGCATAAACGCCTCTTGACCACCGATGAATCATATATGATGCATTGCTCGACGACGCGTTCATAATTTAATAGCAAATATCAAGGCGAGTTGTACGTCAACTGCATGGTGTTCGCGTATTAAATTGTGAAGATTTTTTGTCGCAGTGGACCCGCGGTTCCAGTTAGAGTGGGTCCAGTGTGGGTCCAGTTGACCAAAGTCTCGAGATCAAATAGAAAGCTTTATGGTCGGCACAGACATAAAAATAAAACTAAAATATTTAAAATTACAATATTTTTTTTAATTTGTTTGCCTCCTTCAATGCACCTATGTGCTCCTGATACAAACGGCAGGCTATCGAACATTAACCTCCTTACTAATAAACGTATTATATCAGATGAATAGTTACACACCGATTTCTCCCTTTCAGTCATCAGTAATTTGACTTTCGAAAGAAGAAGACAAAGCATTGTGTAACTATACAGACGCTATCGCTATACAACGTTTATTAGTAATGGGTACCTTGAACTGTAAACTGTGAGTCTTAAACTGTACCCAGTTTAAGACTGTACACATTACTAATATAAAGAGAAAATTACTTTGGTAAAATATTGGTAAACACAGTAAGGATACTTTATTTTTTCAAATGTAAAACTTTTCAAAACGTAGTGTATCTTCATGTAAGCAAAATGCAAGTTCATAACATAACATCATGCTTGCAATCCCCAAAGATTTAGGCAAAGGTTTACCTATACTACACCCACTTTGTGCCACTTATATTTAAGTCCCATGTATGTATAGTAATAGGGGGCGAGCCTATTGCTATCCATGTTCGTCGAAATATATTTATCATCACACACGAAACTCATGACACACATTCTGTTTGACGAGCTAATGAAATAATACTCCCATTATACTCCAATTTAACGCTAAAGTAATCTCATAAAGCACGCTTCATTTATTATGGGATAAAACACTATTTACGGTGTGGTAATGCCCTAGTAAATTATTCTCACACGTTGTTCACAGTATATGGCTACAAAATTTCATTATAATTACCCGTTTTAAGGATTAATGTGCTTTTGTTGTACTTATATTGTTCGTTGTTGGTTTTAATGGCGTTGAAGCTAAGAAGGGTAGAAATTAGGAGACATTGTTTTAAGAATTTTTGGTAAAATTTCCACTGTCCCTATTCGGAACAGTAACCAACTTTGTTTAAGCTTAAGACTATGAATGACACCAACAATTTAAAGATTACAAATCTCTTTCAAATCTTTGATAATTCCACCATGATTTAATAGATTTTATTTGCACGAGTTCCACATAATATCTTGCTCGGTCAAAAATACTTCCTTGAGATGAATATACAGCGTGACTGAGTGATGTGAGAAGCATTATGCAAGTACCATAGTATTTTGAGACCATACGAATATGATGACTAATGCTATTATTTCATCAAAATTTCCGCAGGACCCAAAAAGCTCATCAAGGGATTTTTGACACAGCCTAGTTTGTCATAATCACACAACAAAATCCCTGAGGCTCCATGCCGTATTTAATTACTGAGCCGACAAAATTAAAACACGCCCGTACGATGTACATATCACGCTATCTCAAGGAACAAGTATTCTCCATCCAAAAATATTCCTAACAAAAGCAAATGTGAACACGTTTAATGTGGCGCCCGCATTCCGAACTTTTTCCGTCATATCGCACCGGGGACTTGGTGTTCAGTAAAGTTAATATGAGAGGAGTTTGTATGTTCCGCTAAATTAATATATGTACCGACCTATGTAAAAACAGGACTAAAGCTGCGGGTTCACTAACGTAGATTCAAGATAAAGCAGCGTCTAGAAAGTTGGCGTCTTAGTTATGGTACGGAACTTCCCTTTCCGTGTTTGTCTTATAGGCATTGTTTTCAATAGCCTTACTTGGAGATTTGGCGGTATTAAACGGAAGTCTTGGTAATTGAAAATCTGAATTGAAAGTATTTATTATAAAATAAAAATATAAAAAAAAAGGACATCACTTTGGAATAAAAAAACATGGAAACAGGTACAATATCAGCATTGCTTTTCTGTAACATCTCACCGTGAAAACTAAGGTGAAATGAGCGTGAAGTGAGCTGTCTATAGAGTCAAAAGTCATCAGGTGAAATGACAGCTTACTTCACCTAAGTTTTCACGGTGAGATTTTTACAGAATAGACCAGCTGTCATCTTACCTGACACTAGGGAATCCAGGGATTGATAGCTCACTTCAAACCCACTTCACCTAAGTTATATAGCACTACAGATATAGTTTATATCTATATAAACGCATTTAAAAAGATAGCATTCAAAAGGATACTGACCAGTCGCATTTAGGGAAGATGATAAATGATTTAGTAAACTTAACTATGAATCAACTCGGTGAACCATCTTCGTTACACAAATCACAAACGATTAAAAAGATTTCAAAAATTCTCGAGTGCGCTTTACTCTAGATTGGATCCACTAAACTTCACCCAGATATTACGAGTCTCATTATAGTTTGCTTTTTAGTACTTAATCAAGGAGCACTTCAGTAGACAGTTTAAGTGAGACTTTACCATAGTCCACGGAATTGCAGCGTCGGAAGCGTCAAAAGATTCCTTTCCTTGAGCGCTTAACTTCAGTCGTCCGCCTTTAGGCGATTGGCACACTCATAGATATAGTATAAGTTTTTTACATTTCTGTGGGCAAATTCACCGTATTACGCAGCGGGACGCAGACAACGTCAAAGTCAAAGTCAAAACGTTTATTGCGAACTAAGTGTAGTGTAGTGTGTAGTGTGTGTGTGTGTGTGTGTGTGTAGTGTGTAGTGTGTGTGTGTAGTGCGTGTGTGTGTGTGTGTGTGTGTGTGTGTGTAGTGTGTAGTGCCCCTGCGCGTGATTTTTTACATACAAATTCAATAAAAACGCGCTTCCGTGCGGGGAATTTGGCTCCGTTTCACGTACCCCGCTGTGTAATGCGGTGCAGTGTGCCAATCGCCTTAAAGCCGTCGGTATATAAATCGACACGCAAATTGTAACCTTGAATACTTACAGCACATGATTCTAGAACCCATGAAAAATTTGCTGTTCCATACATTTAGACCTTGTAAGAATTGCACTTTTCTATGAAACAGCTGTTTTTTTTTTGTTTACCGACGGAAAATGTATACGCCAGCCTGTATATGTCATTAGTGTCGTAGTGGAAGTAAATTTTTAATTTGATTGCATACATTGTTAGTGTACCACGTAACTCAGGAGACTGGGCTTTAAATGAAAATGTTATACCTTTTTTATGTCATAGCACGTGTCATAGCATAATCTAATCAGCCTATAATGTTCCCACTGCTGGGACACAGGCGTCCTCTCTGTGAGACGGAGTGGACCGTAATCCACCACGCGGGCCCAGTACGGGTTGGTAGATGTCACATGTCTTCGATTTTTTTGTTCTAGGACATGCCGGTTTCCTCACGATGTTTTCCTTCACCGTTTTGAGAGCAGTGGTAGTGAAATTAATTACACAAAGTAAAGCGCCTGCCTGAGTTCGAATGTACGACCTCCAACTCGTAAGTCGCGGCCGTTACCACGATATTTAAGCGGACGTCTTCATCATAGTTATAGCTCCAATCTTTAATTTCAGTTCAATGAGTCGAAAATCTAAGAAGATTTATACAAACTTTCATCCCCTATTTTATCCCCTTAGGGGTGGAATGTATCAAAATCCTTTCTTAGGGGATGCTTACGTCATAGTAGCTATATGCATGCAAAGTCTCAGCCCGATCGGTTTAAAATTGACAAAGTTTCATACAAACTTTCATCCCCTATTTTATCCCCTTGGGGGTAGAATTTATCAAAATCCTTTCTTAGCGGATACCTACGTCATAACATCTACCTGCATGCCAAATTTCAGCCCGATCCCTCTAGTGGTTTGGGCTGTGCGTTGATAGATCACTATGTCAGTCAGTCACCTTTGAGTTTTATATATTTAGATTAAATGCTGACACGCTTGGTTTGTACGGAACGTGTTTACAATGCCACCTCTAGTAGCTGCCGAGGCGTCTCCATGCTCTGTGTACTTCACTAAATTCTTGTTCCGTAAAGTGATACTACAAACTTAACGCGTACCAACTGGTTGGGTTTCTTTGAAATCCGTTCAAATGAGGTTTCTCTATTAACAATTTAAGATGAATAGCGCAGTAATACCTTTCAGGTTTCTTACCGTTTTATGTTTTCCAATGAATAGGAATGTCAATATAGTAGTAAACTAAACCTTCTTTTCTGTAGAATCCAATTTACTAAGGCTTTGTAAAAAGAGCTAAGGGTTTTAAGAAAATCGAAGTCTACCGTAACTGCTATGATAAATATGTTCAAGCCTTGTATTTTGCTCGATGCCTTTTGTTGTGAAGCGTACGATTTTAGAGTCTTCAGCTGCATTTAATTAAACGATTAAATATGAAGAAAATGACAGTAATTTATTTATATTATGCATTAAAAACTTGTAGGTAAACAAGGATTTTAGTCTAGTCCAAAACTGTGAACGATGTCTAAGAGAACGTGACAATTTTAAATGGAGCCTTCCACACAATATACCCACATATTATTATAATTTTATTATAACCTTCCTCCTATGTCTTGAATACCAATTTCAGAAGGCCAATTCCCGCAATTAAAAACGTTCAAAATCTAGTCGCAATCGACACGATCGATCGTCTAGTCGATCGTCAAAAAAATTTAAAAAAATACCTCTAATTTCCCTAAATTAGAGGTATTTTTGACAGATTGACACTGAGATCAGACTGTGAACGTTCTTAAAATTACGAGAATTGCCCCTCTGATGTCAACATAATAAGTTAATTCAAAAGGAATTTATAATTGTAATATTCCACAGTTATAATTACAGAAGAGTCATTGAACCTCAATTCCTAAAATTAGAACCTTACCGTGGAACTCAATTTGATGGAAAAATGTGTCTGTCCATTGACATTCTTAAGAAACTGTTCTGGAATTAATTCGCCCGAAAAATTTGAATTGGGTAGGTACCATCCAGATGTTGTATTTCATTTTGGAGTTCTGCCTCACCTTTGTTTAATGAACCAAATAAAATTCTGACGAGAAAGCTTTTTTTTTAATCTTGTTTAGCTTTTCCAGCCAATGTCTTTGAATATGTCGCGGTTTATTGGATATTCACGTTTTCTGTTTCGAGGCAGCTCATTTAAGGACTGACTTTTTTAGGTACGATTTTGCTTGTTACCTTTTTTAGAGGCCAATTTTGACGAAATCATGTAAAGACATTTGTTTCTGGCTTGAAAGATTTTGGCTGGAAGGAAAAACCATAGAGGTGGACCAACCTTTTTTATTGTATTTTTCTTTATCTGCAACCACGGGAAGAAATAAAGAAAAACATATAATATTAAAATACCTACTAATGCATTATCTCTCCCATTATCAATAATCTATTACTATGAAATATAACTTCCTCAAGCAATATATTCGCCTTAAAACGTATAAAGCACATTAGCCTTGTCTGTTACATAACACGTTCGTATACCTACATAGGTGACGTCATAACATCAGATTAAACCCTCACTGTGTGAGTAATATCAATGACGTATTTATACTATACAGGCTGTATTAGAATGGTGTGGACATGTCTAGGTGTGTGGTACAGACCATCAAACTGAACAACTTTCTCCATGGCACCAACATCGTCCAGCCTGCAGTGTTTCGTCGATGCATGGGAGCTACAGTGCCTTAGACATCTTCTGGGCACGCTCGTTCCATCATAGACCTCATCCATCGCTTTCCATCAGGCGTGATCGAGATCAAGAGCGGAAGTAAAAAATAAATAAAAAAATCAACCGTATTCATTTGGGTCTAGTAGGTATTCAGAAAGAAATATCAAATGTTGTATGGGACATTTGGTAATTTTTTCTCGATTACGATGTTGATCCCATACAAAAAGTTGTTCAGTTTGATGGTCTATACCACAACCTTAAATATGACCACACCTTTCTGATATATGCTGTCCTAAAGAATAATATTTAAATAATAAGCAAGCAAATAATAACTAATACTTCATTAATTAATAAAAATAACAAAATGAAATCCTAACTTAACTAAAACTATACACAAACTAAAATATGGCGTCGAAAAATTCATCCGC
This sequence comes from Hydraecia micacea, assembly GCA_914767645.1. Taxonomy (NCBI): domain Eukaryota; kingdom Metazoa; phylum Arthropoda; class Insecta; order Lepidoptera; family Noctuidae; genus Hydraecia; species Hydraecia micacea. The sequence continues at coordinate 6,076,331 of OU611785.1, forward strand.
ATCTCTGTCGACTGGTAAACTACTTTAGAGCCTGGCGGTATTACCACGCAGGGCGGATAATCGCATGCGCGACAAAGCCCTTTTTCTAGAATAAAAAAAAATACCACGTTGTATGGCAATGCTTAGCCTCTGGCTAAGGGAAAAGCCAGGCCTTGATGCTGTCCGAGAATACGAGAATTGTATGCGAAGCGGATTGAAACACGATATGAAGACAGGACCGAATGCTCTTGAACAATGATCGAGTAGTGCGCACACAACTAATACTCTAATCGATTGGTTTTGAGTGGTATGCAAAGCTGAGATTATAGTTAGCAACTTGTATCTATGCTAATGTTATCCATGAAGGGTTGAAAGGGTGATTTAAATAGGTAGCGGAATTGGTCTTAGTACAGTAGACTGGAAAAGGATGTTTGGAAGGATTTGAGGGAGGTCTTTGCTCAACTGTGGGACAGTAACACTAATTAAAAAAAAAAGTAAGACTACTGTCTCTAATTAGCAGAAAGTTTGTTAAAAATATATACCTAAGCACTAGCTGCGCATAAGTTTCGATCCCGTGGGAATATCGGGATAAAAAGTAGCCTATATGTTAATCCAGGGTGTCAGCTACCTCCATACAAAATTTTATCAAAATCGGCCCAGCCGTTTGAGCGTGAAGAAGTAACAAACATAAAACACACCCTCACACACACACAAACTTTCGCCTTTATAATATTAGTGTGATAAATAAAAGAAAACAAAATTAAAGACAGGTGACTTCAGCCAGAGAACTAATGGTTGAAGCAAAAGAGTGCGAATACATAATCAGGCTATAATGTTCCCACAGCTGGGACACAGGCCTCCTCTATTCGAGAGGGAGTGGGCTGTAATCTACCACGCGGGCCCAGTGCGTGTTGGTAGATGTGCACATGTCTTCGAATTTTTGGTTCTAGGACATGCCAGTTTCCTCACGATGTTTTTCTTCACCGTTTTGAGAGCAGTGGTGATGAAATTATAATTTACCCAAGAGAAAGCGACTGTCTGGGTTCGGACCTACGAGTTGCGACTCGTAATTTGGAGCCGTTACCACTGGGCCACCACTGCTCATGTGCGTGAATATAAAGCCTAAAAACTACATAATTATATAAAAAATAGATTCTTATACCAATTTTTTTTAATTAGTCATTCATATTGCTTATAAAATGTAATCAGTTGTCTTAATATAACTAAAGCAAAAGAAAAACAGCAAAGCTATGATATTAAATAAGCTCAAAGATAAAAGCGTCTTCAAAACAGAAATATATTGTTTGTACTTATCGCCCTTTTAACTGTATTTTTAAACGAGAAAGAAAAATATATAAGTACTTAATTAATTCATTTTGCCAGCTAACGAACAAATTAATTTATATTCATCCCTCTAAATCCTCCTATTTGTCAAGTTAATTCTTACTAAAGGGTTGCGTTTAAAACAAACAATCTGCCATTTATATCTGAGTAAAAGTAGAACATGGACGGTTTGTTTGAAAGATCAAGCATCTTTCAAACAACTTGTCCTTAACTTTTTAAAATGATTTGTTACCTTTTTACAGTCTTCCGTCGAGGCGGTTTAAGACAATACGGGTGGAGAAAGAAGAAAAGAGGAAAAATACATTTAAATATACAGTGTAGCAGGGACATAGACAACAACAACAACAACATAGGTAACAATGAATTCAGTACATGATTCTAAACATCCTAGCATAGACACTTTTGTATGAAACAGCAGATTTTTTTTACTCTTTGCGCGTACAGGTTGCGCGTATCGAAGCGCAAAAATATACGCGCGACAAAGATATTTAAATATACAGGGCGGCTGGGTCCGATGACCCTGCCGCCCTGTATATTTAAATATCTTTGTTTTCCGTAGGTACAGGTCTTTGTTGTCAATGACCCAAAACATACACATCTCTTCACCAATGTACGGTAAATAACACTAATAATGCAAAATTCGTAGCTATAGTTTTAGGCCACATTTCATATTGCCGCTAGCAGTTGCCGACGGACGACGTCTCGTGTATTTTTTTAATTTTTTAATACAAATATCCAGGCTATTGGTGGCCAAGTGGTAACGGCCGCGACTTATGAGGTGTAAGGTCGTAGGTTCGAACCCAGACAGGCGTTTTACTTAGTGTAAATTATTTCATCACCACAGCTCTTAAAACGGTGAAGGAAAACATCGTGAGGAAACCGGCATGTCCTAGAACCAAAAATTCGAATACATGTTACATCATTCTACCAACCCGCACTGGGCCCGCGTGGTGGATTACGGCCTATAATCCCTCTTAGCGTGCGGAGGCCTGTGTCCCAGCAGTGGGAAAATTATAGGCTGATCATGATATCCAGGCTAGATCGATTCTGTGTATTAGGCATGAAAAGGACAGACAGAGTTACTTTCGTATTTCACATAATATTATGGATTGACACGCTTAGAAGAAAAAAAACCAATGCTCTAAAAAACCAAGCCGTAAACCAAAGATGTTTTTAAATAACGCAGCTCCTTCATTCCCTCAGACATAAAATAAATTATGTAGGTAAGTATGACAAGCCATATTATCCACGATGGGATGTCCCATCGGTAAAAATGTCAAACTTCCAAACTTTAACCACTTTAGGGGATGAATTTTTAAAAATCTTTCCTTATTGCTCATTTTCGTCATGTTAGGAACTCTTGTGCAATATTTTCATGCTTCTAGAACCAGAGGCTTATGAGAGAGGCGTTGTCTACCAGTGAATGATGAAATTAATTTAAAACTACAACTTATCGTGGATTTGAACCGTTTAAAAATTCACATTTCAATAAAACAAGGATGTATGTTTGATTTCAGTTATTTTTTTTCTGGACCGAAATACACTAATTTGACTATTTAAAATTGATTCTAAAACAGGCAAATTCGGAGTAAGTAGATTACCACGTTTAAAAAACGAATAAAGCCAACCACGAACCATAAAAATATCTGTAAATTAGTCGAATTCTTCACTCTCCCAGAGATTACTTAATATGTATGTACAGTCAAAAAAAGAGATAAGTATGCAGGATTGTCGGATATAGTTGAAGCTTAAAAAGAAACCGATGGATGTTGTCGACTGAAATTTAATTTGATAAATGAGCTGTTTCTTTTCTATTAATAAAATTAAATTTTATTCGAGAACGTCCATCGGTTTCTTACTAAACTTCAACTATATCCGTGATCCTGCATACTTATCTCTTTTTTCGACTGTACCTAACTGAACACCTCTTGAAGGAGTTAGCTGAAACAGATACTGGGTCTTAGTAGACTGCACTCGCGGTACCCGTCAACTAACGACTCTAGTAATGCAGGTGTATACTTCACTTGAACCTCGTCCATTAGACACGTACGTGTAAGGTGACCAAGATTTCCTTATTCAGCAAAAAAAAAACCTGTCAAAAAGAGTAACCTAAATAAAGTGGATAACACAGAGATTAAACAGAAGACGAACTAGCAGGGGATCGAGGAGGGGGGGTGGATGGGTGTTCGGGGTTCAGACCGGAATAAATCGTATTTTTTGAGGGAATGCAGCAAGATATGGAGGAGGTAACGTTTATTTGGGAGGAAAAAACGTACTGTCGACTCATAATAATTCTTTATTCATAAAATAAGTCAGTAGTTGCGCTTGATAGAAGTACAGACAGCCTGGTTTCATAAGTGAAGAGAAGTAAGAAGTGAGTAAACAAATAGAACAGTAACTGCAGTCTTATCATATTTTTCGTCGTTAAAATGTGCCTTTTGAAATAAATTATTTGACTTTGACACATTTTTTTCGACAACATAAAAATCTCCAGTCATATTGAATGATGCAAAAGTATGAAACTCACTCACGTCAACGATAATGACTTTCAAAATATCTATTAATATGTAAATCGCGCATAATTATGAGCTGTGAGCAGTGTTTTGCATTTAAAATTATGATTGGCTTACGCAGCGCTGCGAATACGCTGCCTGAGTGGTATAATGCGTGTTGGAAATGAGTTACTTTACCTAGATGACTGAGATATAATGATCCTCTGATCGAATCAAAGAGAAGTTTTATAAATTAAACATAAAATAAGATCAACCATTAATCATGTTCGTGAAAGGGCGCTGTCAGTACTAATTTAATTTAATATTTGAATTGCTTTTTTTCTCGACTTATCATTATGGACGCTTTTAACGTTCTGCATCGTTCTCACATGCATAATTTTTAACATGAATGATGTAATCAAGACTTTGTAAACATATTATTTTGATTTAAAAGAGTGTCCATGGAGTTTCTTGCCCGTTCTTCTCCATAGGTACCTACGCTTTGGAATGGGCAACTAGCTTCATCTTTCTGACTGACCGACCCCTTGACAATTCAAAAGTGCAAATGCTTTGAGTTTGAGTTGAGTTTGAATCGACCCAGCCTTTTCCTAACTATGTATGAGCAGTGGTGGCCGCGACTTACGAAATATAGGTCGTAGATTCGAACCCTGACAGGCGCTTTACTTTGTGTAAATTATTTCATCACCACTGCTCTCAAAACGGTGAAGGAAAATATCGTGAGGAAACCAGCATGTCCTAGAACCAAAAATTCGAAAACATGTGATATCAACCAACCCGCACTGGGCCCGCGTGGTGGATTACGGCCCACTCCCTCTTACAAAGAGGAGGTCTGTGTCCCAGCAGTGGGAACATAATAGGCTGATTATGTTCAGGTATGTATGTATGTTATGATTGGCTTCCAATCTAATCGGATGCAGCTTAATACCAGTATTTTACATGGAGTGGCATCCTGTCTGACCTCCACAAACCAGTTACTGGGGTACCAGTTAATAAGTTTTCAGCCTTTTGGGCTTCTAAATACCCGTAAAAATAGATCAAGAAACTATCCAGAAATCTTACTTTGGTTCTAACCCTTAATCAACTTTTAGTAGTCCACTGTTGGACATAGATTTCCAATGGCGCGTCTCTGGGCTCATTTTGTGTGTCACTCTCATCCATCCAATTCGACTAGGTATACAGAGTTAGAGAGAACAATTATTTTTCGTTTTGAAACGAAAACTTCTCCAGGTGCACTTTCCGCTTTTTCTGAACAGTGACCGAAACTGAACCATCACGCTCAGTAACGCTGAATATATTATATTCGGCTCCAATCGGTTACATTCGGCTCCAGTTGGTCGGTGGCACTGAATCGCATACATATACCCGGCTACAGTCTTAAGTTTTCACTTCTATCATGTGGTCATCACACATAGGTACTCTTTTTTTTAATTTAATTTCTTATTTTAATTTCCTTACCAGTGACGACTGGGTTACAAGGAGATTGGTTGTTACAGGAATGTCCTTAAAGCTATCAATGCGTGGTGAGCGTTTATAATGTGATACGAGGCAATAAAGCCCTAGCTAAGTGTTCTAGAAAAGTAAGAAGCACTCAACGCTCTTAAGTAAAACACTGTTTTCACTAGTTTGAATTGTTTTAGAGTTTTTGTTAATTACATTTCTTTATGGCTTCGACTTTGTAGTTAAGTTTTCTTTGTATATCGCTGTTCTTATCGTTATTTTTTCATTCAATTCGTGTTGATGTTCCTTTAATTACAGTTCTTTAATTTACGTTAATCAAATTGTCTTGATTTTGACTTCAAAAATCTTGGAAACGATGTTGCCCATACTGCTTGACACCGTAATCATTATTAGAAAAATCTGTTGCAGTATATTAATTTGTAACTTCTGTAATGCAAGGTGTCATGAAAATGTATAAAATATGACGTTTTTAACGACCTCTCTATACTCGTAATAATAATAAAGGTGCATTCACAAAAAATACAGAAGCACATTTACAATGCAACACATTTTAAATGCAAATTCTGTACAAATCCACATATTATAGTTACACCATTTATAACTCAAGAACGGCTGTACTGATTTTTTTTCATTTGTTTGATTTGTCTCCGCCCCGAATAGTAATAAAAAGTATTAAAACATTGAAAAAAATCATGAAAAAAAAATTAAGATAACTAAATATATTGTATGAAAGGTTTTTGATATCTGAATTTAATTCAGCTAATAAGTTAACACAACATTTATTGATTCTGAGGCTATTCGAAGTTCGCCGGGTCAGCTAGTTAAACAATAATAACTTTCGAAAACAATAAATAATAACGTAGTCGTAAAAAAATCTGGTTAAAAAAATTATAGAGTACCTACACAATAATGATGAAACAGGCCGAACATGAAAATCGTTTAAAACCCTTACCCGGTTCAAAATAATTAACTCGTCACCAACAGCTCACCGGGTAAAATACGGTGGAAAGTTATGTAAATAGCAGTAAACTTATCACATAGCGTGTCGTTTAATCAGCAGCCGGTCAGGTATAGTCGTGAATACTGGGAAATGCTGATAACATTTCTGTTTAGCGCCCCGTAGCGGAGTTTGTGATGCTTGCCGCAAATCTGACCACAACTCAGTAATTATTAATCAACAGAGACCTGACTTTGTCATTATGCTGTCAATAGACTAACGTCACGCCTCTATTCGAGGAAGGGTTAAGGCCGCAGCACACTTGTAACACCCGACACCATCCCACGCTTACTAATTGATCAAATGACGAAAATAGCTCAACGAGATGAAAAATGTGGCCAATGCGTAAGCTTCATTGATGTCGCGTAACGTGGTGTGTTATAAGTCTTTTACCGCCTTTACGCAGATATGTTTACACATTACGTCAGTTACATTTACGGCTTCTATATCGTTTTCTAGCTTCAGCCCGCGACTTCGTCCGCGTGAAATGTCTTGGTCCCTCGACCCACCCCGTCGCATCGCATCGCCTGCCTGCGCTCTTACTTCATTTTCGAGTATCGTTGTTTTTTCTGTTTTTTTTTTTGTTTTTGCTCGGCTCCTAAGGGTCCTAGCGTAACATTTAGTAGCCTATAGCCTTTCTCAAGAATTCAACCTACACTCAAAGAATTAATTTCAATTAAACCATGTACAGGCACTTTTGAATTGTCAAAATTAAATAGTCGGTCAGTTAGTCAGAAAGTTGAAGCTAGTTGTAATTGGGCTACCAAATGCAAAACTGACTGATAGTTCCATAGATTAACGCGTCAAACAAACAAACTCTTCAGCTTTATTATTAGTATATAAATGTAGATAATATTATTGCATTCTAAGAAATGACACATATTTTTTAAGTCGATGCAGCATCCTACATTTTGGCTCGTCAGATAGTTTTGGTGTTCCTTCGATGTCACATATTTGTGCTGCCACTTATATTTATTTATGCCTTTGCCAAATGATTACATATATTTGCCGTCATTTTTACGACAGATATTAATGGATGATAAGTACATAAAATCAGATATTTTTGCCGACCTGTCCATATTTTATGCTCGTGCTCAATTGTGAACCCCTTGCTCGGCAGTCGTGTTTGTGACCACTGGACTAACGGGGTCGTCTCTTCGTCATTAATAGATTTAACTAAATGATTTATTTTACCAATGAAGAAGAGACGAGTCGTAAAAGGTATCATGACATCTCAAGCAAGGAACGCATTGCATAATTTACCGCAAACGCACTCTAAAGTAATAGCGGAACCCCTTCAGTACCTATACATAATAGACAGTAGGGGTTTACCTTGCTTACCCTAGGGTATCCAGGGTAAATCATTTGTGTGCACTGCGGTAAATACTTAGTTCAGACACTCCGTGTTCAAAACTTCATTAATCTTAGACATGCAGTTTGTATAGGTCCTCTTTGTAGATTCTAGTTTTGGACATTAACATCATGCCATGGAACAATGTGTAGAAGCGACACCTGCTCCGAAAGTACTGAAAATGGCTACAGAATATGTTCGTAAGGAACCATCACCTTAGTCAGGATTATGTTGTCTTTTGCAGTGCATATTGTAGGTACCTACTTTGCACTCGTTAACGTGGGCCGTTGCATGGCAATAGGGAAAGCTTGAAGGGCTTGAGGTGTCGTGAATACGAGCTTAGCAGTCCTCATGACCACTCCTTCTCTCTCTAAAAAAGCGAATGAAGGCATATACGGAAAGATCGGCAGATCGCAGAAAGCGATGAAGCCGCCAATAAACATTGCTTAAAGTTAAGAGACGCTGAAACGTCTAAAATGTATATTAAACAGATGTTAATCATTACTTAAGTTTAAGGAACGTCTATAAATAAGGGGGGGGGGGGGGGCGGAATGTCTTGCAGTGTTAAATGTATGTATTTGGTTTAGTTATATATTTTCTGGTGTACAATAAGGCATATATAAATAAATACGGAATAGTGGGCCTCACATAACCACATCGCTTCGTTAGAGTGATAGCCGCACAAATTTTCTCCACCAAAAATACATTGAAAACAGTTGATTCGCCCACTCTGGAAAATATTTCAGCTGCATCAGCGCACAAAGAAAAGTACACGAGTTTCGCTTCTACAAGATTCTCTTATTCTATGACCACGGTCAGACAAAAGCGTTTTCTTGTACGCCACAGTTTGCGGTCACAGCCGGCAACTGTTCGGAACTAAACCGCTTAGACGTCAGTTTCACCCACATCACGGTAGTGTAAACAATTCGGAAAGTGAATCCTTCAGTCCTTTTATACGGTCCGATAGACGCGGTCCGTCGCCTTCATAAATTATTATCGGCTGGCCCAATTTTTGAGCGGTTAGCGAAGTTTTATGAATAATGCAGTAATGTTGGTAAAGCTTTGCGAAAAAGTTAGTCAAATTCAGTAGTGCTATTCTGTAAACATCTCACCGTGAAAACTAAGATGAAGTGAGTTTAAAGTGAGCTGTCAATGGTGTTAATCCCTAACATCAGGTAGACTGACAGATCACTTCAAGCTCACTTCACCTAAGTTTTCACTGTGAGATTTTTACAAGATAGACCAACTATTCTTGGTAGAGAGTTTTTAGCTGCACTGGCGTTCACAGATTTAAATCTTATCGGCCAAGCGAGCTAGAGATCGATTTTGGTAATCAACATTTTATGACTTTCTACAAGATGATACTGAATTTCTTAGTACCTCTTAAACTTGCTCATAGTAATTAATGTTATGGTCCAGCTATATTATTTTTAAGATATGAGAACATATCAGTAGCGCCGTCGGCACCCATTTTCTGGTTCATATTTTTTTATATGCCCATTTTTCACTGCTTTAAAATTTTAAAAGTTTCACCCTGTGAGCTTATAACTTATACTGCTGAGTTTCAACGAATTTCATGCTCCAAATTCGATAATGGACAGATAGGAGATTTTCAAATTAATTTTTTTTTGCCCAAAGGGATGCGTCATCGCGTTGAATTAATTTACTTTTATTTATATCTTTATGAATGCTTGCTTGTTTGCTTAAGGGTAAGGTTACTTTTATTATATTGTTTGTTGGTTGGATCATAATCTTTTATTTTTCTTCTGACTTAACGTCTTGCTTATTGAATTAGTGGGGCTAAAATATTAATAATATTAAATTTATTCCTGATCCACTTCTTAGTGGAGACAGCGGGAAGGCAAATAAACACATTCCCTTTGGCCCCACCAGTTAGCGGTGAGAACGATGAGAATACAAGGAATGTAATTTATTAAGTTGTAACAAAAGATTTTCACTCACTGGACGCCTGATTGAGGATATCGCCGTCGAGGTTGACCGCGGCGAAAGTGGTGTGACTATCGAATCATGTTTGCGGGGCCAAAATGGCCAGATATCGCACAAAAAAAGTTACGGAAGAAAAATGGGCAGTCTTTTGCCTAGCAGTGGGATACAACATAGGCTAACAAAACGTATAGTGTTTATTGTATTTGTTGGTATATTGGCGTGCCTAGCTATCCTATGGCAAATAATTTAATTGAATGTCCTGTGTCCTGTAATGTTAATTACTTTGCATACCTAGTGTTGTATAAAATCAATTATTTTCTAACTGAACAGACAGCTGTGCTGCTGGGGAGGTTGTTCCGCCACTTCTTCTCCCCAGCGAAAGCATTAGGAAGTGGCGAAAGGCGGGCTTTTTGGGGGACTGTCTTTTGTAATTTTGACGCTCGAAAAGTACTGATTCTCAGCCTAGTTTGAATAAATGACTTTTGATTTTATTTGATTTGAAAAAAATACAAGTTCTATCATTTTGCTTCTATATTTATATTATCATTGTCATCTATACATATACTATTTCCTTTGAATAATTCAGTTGAAACTCAATCTGGATCGAAACGTTTCATAACTTGCAAATCGAAGTTTCGGGTCGTTTCCGAAGATTCATTACACTATCATAATAACTTGCCGCAGCAGATTTAGTATTGAATCACCAGAAACTTAAAGTATATTAAGTAAGACGGGTGTTAACGTAGATCTCTGATGGTTTATCCGTTTATTGTATTCGTTTATTATCTTCTAATCATGTATTGTCTATTTATCTATCTAACTAGCCCGTACTGTCCCACTGCAGGGCCAAAGGCCTCCCTCTCCCTTTTCATGTATTGTACAATTTTTATTTGTTACCCTATACTGGCCCACTGCTGGGCAAAGACCTCCCCCAAACCTTTCCAGGAACTCTTTTTCCGCGCCACCTTGAACCAGCCTTCGCAAAACGCGTCTTGGTCGTCTCGCCGTCACTTTCTGGGCCGGCCTCGGAGGCGCCATCCATCTTCAGGCATAGATTTGTGAAAGCTTATCCCTCTATTGTCTTCGTGTATTATCTTCTATTTATAAGAACATGCTTGGTTTGTTTTTGCATAAAACGGAGCTATTATTATACTCGTAGTAGTACGTTTGTATTGTTATCCGGAAGGTCAAAGGTATGTTATTGTCTATGCCGCGGTAAGATGGTTGAAGCCGTGATATAGTTATATCGCTAGGAATATAGCTATATACCGTAATAATTATAGTTATAACTATCATACTAGACTAATCTAGAAAAATGATTGTAAAGCAGGGTGCAGAGTGCCGTGCGCTACCCGCGGCATTATATTTGTATTTCAAAGTATGTACCATTATAGTTTGAAATCCAAATATTGTATACCTACTCCGGTGGTTTTATGTTTCGCCAGACTGTGTGTAGTTATATTACTAGATTGTGCTCGTATGATAGTTATATTCCTGGTAAGACAGTTATGAACCGCTTTCATATAACTACATAATTATATCCCTAGGGATATAACTATATCACTGCTTCAACCATCTTACTTGGACAGCTACAAAATAATGTACCAGTTAAATTCAAAGTCCACGCTGTAAGACATCATTTTGGATGAGCCTGTTTTTAACAATTAATAGGTGACAACTAAAATACTACAACACAAAAAATTACCTTACAGTAGGTACTACAATAAAGCGTGTTACGTTTACATTTATATAATGAATACTCCACTGATCTCTGGCATTACCAAGACTATCCTTAGCATAATCAGCCTATAATGTTCCCACTGCAGGGACCTAGGCCTCTGTGAGGCCTGGGTTATCATCAGCATTTAGCAGTCCACTGCTGGATATAGGCCTCTCCTATTGCACGCCATTTAACTCGATTTTCGGCAACTCTCATCCAGCTGCAACCAGTCATCCTGCGAAGATCGTCGCTCCACCTAGCCTGAGGGCGTCCCACCTTATGTTTACCGATTCGCGGTCTCCACTCAAGAACATGTCTACTCCAACGGTCATCGACCGATGGATGTTTTCGAATAAAATTTAATTTTATTAATCTATACATATAATAAAATCGTAGGAAAGTCAAAACTGTACATTGAATATTTTTTAAAAAGAATACTTGGGGTGTGATCTACAATCGATTTCGAAGCCGAAAATATAGTTTTTAGAATTTTTGTCTGTTTGTCTGTTTGTCTGATTGTCTGTATGTATGTCCGGGCTAATCTCAAAAAGTGCTGCATGGATTTACATCAAATTTTGCATGAATATTACTAAGAGGTCGGGTCAACATATAGGCTACATATTATCACGCTATCACCTACGGGGGAGGAGCTGTGAATCTTTATTTTTCTTACGCATTCTGTGACAGCGTGTAATCTAACGACGCATATTTAAATGTTGTTTTTGAGTAAGCCATGCTATTATCTAGCTTTACATTATAAAAACTACGTCATTTAAGTAACTTGGGCAGAGAAACATAGTTTAATTAATGTTAGTAGTACAAAGAAAATTTAGAAGCAGCGCCATCTATGAGATTTCATAAAAATCAAATCAAGTTACATGTTAACAATTTTTGGAAATTAATAATTTAAATTTGATCATGTTGGCGAGGTTAGTAGTTAGTTATTCTTAAAATTCATAGATGGTAATGTGCATTTTCTTCATAAAAGTTGTATCGTATAGTTCGTTTTGACAAATTCAAGGTCCAACAAAACCCTCAAAATCTTGAGCAGAGTTGAGGAAGACAATAAAAAAAAAATGCGGTGTTAAGTATTACAAAAAAGTTATGTTCATTGATGATGATCATTTCTTCATCAATTTCATGTTGTTAGTACAAAATAAACATTGACTGTTAATACTTTTGTTCGGTATTTATCTTTGTGATTATTGCTTGGTAATTAATATATTTTCATGTCGTATACCTAATTATAAACTTAAATGTGATGTAAAACGTCACCTTCTCGACGGTGACCAAAATTGGGATGACACCCTCGCGGAGGCGAGCGTCAGTGACAGTCCCAGCCGCATGCGTCATCTGTTCGCCGTCATCTTGGTGTTTTGCGGAGTCGCGAACCCGGTAGCTTTGTGGGAGAAGTATCGCCATCATCTGTCTGAAGATTTTCTACGAGCTTTGAGGCGTGCTACTGGAGACGAAGTCGAAGTAACTGATGATCGCGTGCTGAACACCTGTCTCAGTTCACTTCAAGATGTGGTAATTTCTATCGGCGGCAATCCACTGATCGAATATGGGTTACCAGCTCCCCAATCATCACCGCATCAAGACCGTGGAAATCGGGAGTATAACGCAGAGACAAATTACGATCCGGGCGAAATGAACACCATACGAAATGACCATGTCGCTTTGTTCTCTTCAGAGCAAAAACAAATTTATGACACCGTCCTTGAAAGCATTGGGCAAAACCAGGGTAAAATGTTTTTCTTGGATGCTCCTGGTGGAACAGGAAAAACATTTGTTACCACTGGCATACTTGCAGAGGTCAGTAGGTAAGGCAAAATTGCTATTGCTGTAGCGTCGTCGGGAATCGCTGCCACACTGCTTCCGAGTGGCAAGACAGCACATGCCATGTTTAAAATTCCCATCGATTTAGAGAGCGCCGAAACGCCTGTTTGTGGTGTGTCACGTAACAGCGACAAGGGACACGTGCTCAAGGATTGCTCTCTGATCGTATGGGATGAGTGTACGATGGCCAATAGGAAGGCAGTTGAGGCCGTGGACAGAATCCTGCAGGACATGTGCAGGAACGAACATTTGATGGGTGGTGTCACAGTTCTGTTCAGTGGCGATTTCCGGCAAAAGCTTCCCGTGGTGACGCGGGAATCGAGGGCTGACGAGGTGAATGCGTCGTTGAAACGATCTACGTTGTGGTCACGAGTTCGTACGCTGCGTTTGACCATTAATATGAGAGCTCGACTCGGCGGCAATGCACGTGCTCAAGAATTCTTCGATGTCCTTCTAAGTCTTGGCGAAGGCACTCTACCAAAAGAGGGAGGTGGACAGGTGGTGCTTCCAGAGTCTCTCGGTAGAGTGGTATCCAGCTTAGAAGAACTCATTCGCTGTGTGTACATCAGTCGTATACCGCACCAGCAGAATTCTTGGGTGTGTGAGCGGGCCATTTTGACGCCCAAAAATGATCAGGCTGCAGCAATTAACGAATGCATTCTCTCGGAAATTGAGGGGAATGAAGTGGTCTACACCTCGATAAACACTGTTATCGAGCAAGATGACGCCACACATTATCCCGTGGGATTTCTGAACTCCCTGTCAGCAAGTTGACTTCCAGCGCATACCATCAAGCTAAAGGTCGGCCCGATTATGCTTCTTCGGAACCTATCTCCTCCGAAGTTTTGTAACGGGACCCGCCTTAAAGTCATCTCGCTCCACAGACACACCATTGAGGCGGAAATTCTTACGGGTTGTGGTGTCGGCGAGGCAGTATTTATACCACGCATTCCCCTCATACCTCATAACTTCCCGTTCCAGTTCAAGCGCGTACAGTTCCCCGTGAGTGTTTGCTTCGCGATGACCATCAATAAGTCGCAGGGGCAGACACTGAGGGCAGCGGGTGTCGACCTCAGGACGATTTGCTTCTCACACGGGCAATTGTACGTCGCTTGCTCCCGCGTCACCAGTCCTGACTCTCTTTACATTTTGGCTCCTGGCAGCATAACTACCAACGTAGTTTATAGGAAAGTGTTGTAAGGTATGATACCTTTCCACGTATTTTTACTCTTTTGTGTCCTGGAATGTATTCCTGCATTATTTTCTCTATTTCCTTAAGTCACATCTTATGACTGAACTCAGCAGGATTCCCATATAACTCTCTTCACTTGCTTCACTTGCAAAAAAAACTTATATTTTAATGCTATTTTAAAAGTTGTTTACTTATAATGCTATAGCGACACTGGCATCTTAGGTATTTTTGGTGCTGTAGAGCCTTCACGCAGACGACGTCGCGGGCAGCAGCTAGTAGAAAATAAACAGCTAATTTATCAAATTAAATTTCAGTCGACAACATCCATCGGTTTCTTACTAAACTTAAACTATATCCGACGATCCTGCATACTTATCTCTTTTGCTGACTGTACACAAAGTAAAGCGCCTGCCTGTGTCCTACGACCTACAACTCGTAAGTCGCAGACGTTTCCGCTGAGCCACCACTGCTGACACTGGGCTCAGACTAGCCTTAACACCCAATAATTATCATCATCATAAGCCAGTAACAGTGCATTTCTGGACATAGGTCTCTCCAATCGCAAGGCTTCTCTTATCATGCTACTAGCAGCCACGTTGCAAAAATCTTCTATCTACCTGGCACTAGCATGGAGTTTGAGAATCGGCAAACGTACGTAGTGTAGGATACACTACGTACGTTTGCCGATTCTCAAACTAGCCATTTTGGTATTCACTCATATCGGTGAAAGCCAAGTTTACACTAAATAAATCAAGTTACATAACTTAACATAACATTACGCCTGCATTCCTGGGTGTGGGTGTACCTATTAGTACACCCAAATTTCGCCAATTACATTTTAGTCCCATATAATATCGGGCGAGCCTATTACCATCAAGCGGGCACAAAATCCAGACTCCAGGCTGCTTCTGAGAAATTTCAGACGGAAAAACCCAATAACACTTTGCCCGAACCGGGAACCAAACCCAGGACTTCATACACACCAGTTGCGCTTGCGACCACTAGACCAACTAGTCAATCAAGTTCTGTCCTTATATCAGGACTGCTATTAAAGCATACATACATAACCACCACCACCATACATTTCATAAGATCTTTAATAAATTTGCTAGCAACACATGCGAAGAAACTCCATAAATCTTCGAAGTTATTCGTAACAGTTCATCTACCCCGCTTAAGCTAACAAATAATGGATCCGCTCCCTCGTTCCGCCGCTTCCATTATGCATAAACCCTAAGTCCGCAGTTCCTCAAAATGTTGCTTAAATGTCCGGCATAATTATATGCAAACTTTGAAGTCTATGTTGCTGGCCAAAAAGGACCTGTTTCGCCGCCAGCGTTTTGTTTTAAAGGCCGGTCATACTTGGATGAATACTAACTTACATCTACTTAATTATACGCCAGTTTTGGGAATAGTTATTAACCCTACGGTGATGCATATATTCTGGCAATTCGTATCAGCGCGTTATTTGTATGAGTTAAGTACATTTTTGCAGTGTGGTTTTGCTTTGTTTTTCTTTCGATCAGGAAATCTGCCTTATAATACAATAGAATATTGATTACATTTGCCACACAACAACATGTTGATTGATTTCATATCAGTCTGCCGTTTCCTGTTTTCCCATGACATCATCATCGTTCTCATGTCCTTATCCGAATTTATTTGGGGTCGGGGCAACATATCTTCTTCTTCCATACTTCTCTATTAGTCGTTGTCTCAGTAGTCATCCCCTTTTCTCCCTTTTATGTATCATCAATTCACCATAGCAGTAATTAATATTTTTTGTAAAAAATTAAGTGAACGGCTCGCCAACACAGATAAAACCTGAGAGGTTTTCGTTGTGCGGCTAAAACCAAAATGTAAATTAAGTGTTTTAGAAATAAAATAAATAATAATGTTAGCCATATCACCTTTCACACAGTCCATCCATTCCTAAAATTACTGCCTTTAAAAAATACTCGCAGCTGCTTCAATGGCTGCTAGACTTTCATTCTTACTGTGAAATCAAAACCCACTGGAACTTAATACTTAGTAACTATGAAAGCAAACATGAAATAATATTACTGTAGAGCTGGTTCTTACTTCATTCAGCCTTTAAAATTCCTACTAAGTTGAGAATTCTCGAAAAATCTACTATAGTTAATGTTCGGTCAAAATGGATATCATATTTGAAATTCTCAATAGACTAGGAATTGAGCTTATTCATACCAGAAACTAGTGATTACTATGCAAAACCAATAACCGAATGTTTCGTGGAAGTTTATAGAATGATTTTATTTTATCGCCTTTGTGACTTCAAAAGGAATTATGAACGAAGTTCTCAAAATAAATCCGCATATCGTTTTTCTAACTATGTTGGGGTCGGCTTCCAATATAACTGGATGCAACTGAATACCAGAAACTTATTTGGTAATATTTATTAATACCAGTATTTTACATGGAGCAACTGCCTATCTGAATTCCACAACCCAGTTACTGAGTAACACAGTACCCCTTGGTAAGACTGTTTGTCAAATTTTTGGGCTTCTGACTACCTTTGTAGCCTAAGTCCTACGAATGACCGCCGGGACCAACGGCTTAACGTGTTTTCCGAGGCTCGCAGGGATTTCGATATGTAATTGATGGTCCCTTCCACGAAACGACCGCGGCAAGCGCAGCTTAACGCCTTCGATCGACCCGCGCGGCTTTTATTATTTTGCCACAAATAAAGTTCTATTACAAAAAAATGATCGTATTGATTTGTTTACACTAGTCTGTTTTGTAAAGCAATTTCGAAAGAATACAAACAATAATGTAGCATACAGAATAATGGGAACAGAAACTTAGTCTAGGGCTTGGGGATTAGATTCTGAAATTAGGTTATGTTTATCATGAAAAAATCTAATCTACCCAAATACATTTCAGAACTTTCTAGAAATAACTCCAAAACTTCATAAAATTCTTGTAAACTACACCCGTTTCTCTTTCTTATCTGACAGTTTTCCTAGGTCCAAAACTGTCAGAGAAATATACATTTAGATTTATGTTGAGAGGGTCTTAAAGTTCGATCTGTCGATTTCTACGTGACGTGAATGTTAATGATATTCGTTTTTTGACCTTACTTTAGGTTTGTATGTCACTCTTTGGTACACATCTGTCAACCCTGGAGTCCTTGGAGGACCCCTTTGAAGGGATGCCCAAAGATATTTCGGCTTTCACATTTCAATGATGAGCCTGATTGTTTTATGACTGTGATAATGATGCTTTAGTTGGTAGGTCCTCCATGATATAAATGTGTATGATGTGGTGTATTGCTCAATTGACAAGAACTAGAAATATTCTGTGTTGTGTTGTGTGTGGGTTTGTGGTGTTTACTAGTCGCCATCGGGGATAGATCGATCGATCATATTTGAGACGCCACCATAGAGTAGTGCGCTACATTTAATTATACACCACAGGGTCCAAAGTTAAGTACTAAAGTTTTAACATTCAAAGAGTCTAACATTATGTTGGGTGATAATAATACACAATTTCATCAAAAAAATTACCGTCATCATCATTAGTTTCCTTAATACGTGCCTCTCCAATTTTAAATACATTAAGGGTTGCTAGTAAGGAAGGCGTAGGCTTTGGTAACATTAAAACAATCCATAGTAACACTGATATTTTTATTCCATATTTCTCTCCGATCGATGGTACAAAGTTATTGTTAGTATCACTATCTGATATTCCAAATGACTTTGCACAAACATAAAAATATTAGGAATTTCGACGTGTAGCACGTTGCACCTGAAATAATAGTAGAATTAATTGGATATTATCTTTAAATATAAATAAAACAAAGTCGGGTTAGTTACACCATTTATGACTCCAGAACTGTTGAACCGATATTTATGATCTTTGATTTGTTGAATTAGTCTCCGCCACATATAGCAGAAAAACTATTAAAACGTCGACAAAAAAAATATAATTGATTTTCTCATACATTTTGTATGGAACGGCTTTTTGGATGATAAGTATCTCGAGAACGGATTGACTGATTTCGAATTCGATGGCGGATAGAACTGTTCAGTAGAACTAGTGGGAACAAACGTACGAAGTTCGCCGGGTTAGCTAGTTGATCATAAAATACGTTTTTCATAAGAGTATACTTTAATTGGACTTTGACTTTAATAGTTTGTACAGACGCCAGCACATCAAGCTACTACAATCTGTCAAATTTCTTTAATCGATTTTCAACGTTATCCCTAAAGTATAAGGTTCAAAGTTGATTGGGAAAATTTTACAGTTTCGGGTACCTTGATGTGCTGGCGTCTGTACTACCTGTAACAGTGATGTTGTAATTTCGATTACGATTATAGTTTTAATAGCTATAATCTTAATCGAAATTGTATTGCAATTCAGAAATACATATTATTAAGTACTAATGCTTTCAATTTGCCTAGCCTTTTCTCAACTATGTTAGGGTCGGCTTCCAGTCTAACTGAATCCAGTATTTTACATGGTGCAGTCGCTCCATATATGATACTGGTATACAGTATACTGGCAGTTGCCGGTCTGACCTACACAACCCAGTTACTGGGTAACACGATACCCCTTGGAAAGACTGGTTGTCAGACGTTTTGGTCTTCTTTTGATCTGCGCAGCCGGGAAAAACGGTATAACGTACTTTTCGAGGTACGAAGGGGCTCGATATGTAGCTAATGGATACACCCATCTACGACCAGACTTATTATATACTATTACTGATACATTAATGTATGGAAACACGTTTGCAAAGCCAATGTTTCAACTAAATCGGTGTTTCGCAATCAAAATCGTAATTTTCTCGCTCTTAATACGGCCGTCATTTCTAAATTCATTAATTTTGTTGCATGGTCCCCAATTCATTTTGCAATCATTACCCTATATCCCTTTAATCCTGTCCCATTTACCCGCAACTAAGAGGATTTGCCTAAGCGTTGGGATTGTGACGAGTGCTTAGTTCTGGCTGTATTAATTAATACGCTCACCTTTCCCTCAAAGAGACCTCATCAATGGACTGGACAGTCATGCGTAATATTCAAATTTATAAAAGAAATTAAACAGTAAATTACTGTACCTAAACTTTTTTTCTTAAATTTTCTTCTACAACTGGAAAAAAATAAAATGCCAAATGGTTCAGACAGATCATAAGGCATCCCGAACATAAATGAGAAAAGAAAATCTAGGATGATGCCAAGTGTTAATAAAAATCAAGATACAGATCCAAAAATAAACATACACTACGCTAACTGAGCTTTAATTTGGTAATTAAAATTCTCTTGTTGGTCCGCAAAGTAAATTCACACGTCTTTATTGTTAGGGGAAACGTGAACACAATGGACATGATTTGAATGGAACTGAAAAGCTATAGCATTCGAGAGACGGATTACCTGCGGCAGTGGCCGAACGTCATCAGATTAGAGGTTTTAGAGAAATAGGTTTAAACGTAGCTGGTAGTCAACGAGATTCGGTTGGGACATTGATATGCATTAACATCATGAACTGAGATAATAGAAAAAGAATAAAAAAATCTGTTCATATCATAAAAGTAGATGATGATAATATACGAAGATATATCTATACATATAATAAAATCGTAGGAAAGTCAAAACTGTACATTGAATATTTTTTTAAAAGAATACTTGGGGCGTGATCTACAATCGATTTCGAAGCCGAAAATATAATTTTTAGAATTTTTGTCTGTTTGTCTGATTGTCTGTATGTATGTCCGGGCTAATCTCAAAAAGTGCTGCATGGATTTACATCAAATTTTGCATGAGTATTACTAAGAGGTCGGGTCAACATATAGGCTACATATTATCACGCTATCACCTACGGGGGAGGAGCTGTGAATCTTTATTTTTCTTACGCATTCTGTGACAGCGTGTAATCTAACGATGCATATTTAAATGTTGTTTTTGAGTAAGCCATGCTATTATATAGCTTTACACTACAAAAACTACGCCATTTAAGTAACTTGGGCAGAGAAACATAGTTTAATGAATGTTAGTAGTATAAAGAAAAATTTGAAGCAGCGCCATCTATGAGATTTCATAAAAATCAAATCAAGTTACATGTTAACACTTTTTGGAAATTAATAATTTAAATTTGATCATGTTGGCGAGGTTAGTAGTTAGTTATTCTTAAAATTCATAGATGGTAATGTGCATTTTCTTCATAAAAGTTGTATCGTATAGTTCGTTTTGAAAAATTCAAGTTCCAACAAAACCCTCAAAATCTTGAGCAGAGTTGAGGAAGACAATTTAAAAAAATGCGGTGTTAAGTATTACAAAAAAGTTATGTTCATTGATGATGATCATTTCTTCATCAATTTCATGTTGTTAGTACAAAATAAACATTGACTGTTAATACTTTTGTTCGGTATTTATCTGTGTGACTATTGCTTGGTAATTAATATATTTTCATGTCGTATACCTAATTATAAACTCAAATGTGATGTAAAACAAATCCCTTACGTATGACGAGGTGCCTTCATATTACACGTACGACAAGCAAAGGGGTTTATTTAACCGACGTCGACGAGGAGGTGCTGTGGAAAGTTTTCCAGGAATTTTCAAGGACACCGCATTGGGTAGGGTTTATACCGTGCATCCGAATAATGGCGAATGCTATTTTCTGCGGTTGTTACTTCACACTGTCCGAGGCCCAACGTCTTTCGCCTTTCTGAGGACATTTGATGGCGTGGAGTATCCCACTTACCGCGCAGCCTGGGTAACACGTGACCTTCTCGACAGTGACCAAAATTGGGATGAAACCCTCGCGGAGGCGAGCGTCAGTGACAGTCCCAGCCGCATGCCGTCATCTTGGTGTTTTGTGGAGTCGCGAAACCGGTAGCTTTGTGGGAGAAGTATCGCCATCATCTGTCTGAAGATTTTCTACGAGCTTTGAGGCGTGCTACTGGAGACGAAGTCGAAGTAACTGATGAACGCGTGCTGAACACCTGTCTCAGTTCACTTCAAGATGTGGTCATTTCTATCGGCGGCAATCCACTGATCGAATATGGGTTACCAGCTCCCCAATCATCACCGCATCAAGACCGTGGAAATCGGGACTTTAAAATTCCCATCGATTCTGTTCCACAGTTCTGTTCAGTGGCGATTTCCGGCAAACGCTTTCCGTGGTGACGCGGGGATCGAGGGCTGACGAGGTGAATGCTTCGTTGAAATGATCTTCGTTGTGGTCACGAGTTCGTACGCTGCGCTTGACCATTAACCCATCGTATGCCGGAACGTAGATCTACGCGAGACACAATGGCTTTTTAATTGTGTCTGTAATTACGACATTCAACCGTTTAATATGAGAGCTCGGCTCGGCGGCAATGCACGTGCTCAAGAATTCTCCGATGTCCTTCTAAGTCTTGGCGAAGGCACTCTACCAGAAGAGAGAGGTGGACAGGTGGTGCTTCCAGAGTCTCTCGGTAGAGTGGTATCCAGCATAGAAGAACTCATTCGCTGTGTGTACGGGGACATCAGTCGTATACCGCACCAGCAAAATTCTTGGGTGTGTGAGCGGGCCATTTTGACGCTTAAAAACGATCAGGCTGCAGCAATTAACGAATGCATTCTCTCGGAAATTGAGGGGAATGAAGTAGACTACACCTCGATAAACACTGTTGTCGAGCAAGATGACGCCACACATTATCCCGTGGAATTTCTGAACTCCCTGTCAGCAAGTGGACTTCCAGCGCATACCATCAAGCTGAAGGTCGGTGTCCCAATTATGCTTCTTCGGAACCTATCTTCTCCGAAGTTGTGTAACGGGACCCGCCTTAAAGTCATCTCGCTCCACAGACACACAAATTGAGGCGGAAATTCTTACGAGTTGTGGCGTTGGCGAGGCAGTATTTATACCACGCATTCCCCTCATACCTCATAACTTCCCGTTCCAGTTCAAGCGCGTACAGTTCCCCGTGAGTGTTTGCTTCGCGATGACCATCAGTAAGTCGCAGGGGCAGACACTGAGGGCAGCGGGTGTCGACCTCAGGACGAGTTGCTTCTCACACGGGCAACTGTACGTCGCGTCGCTTGCTCCCGCGTCACCAGTCCTGACTCTCTTTACATTTTGGCTCCTGGCAGCATAACTACCAAAGTACGTTATAGGGAAATGTTGTAAGGTATGATACCTTTGTACGTATTTTTAACCGACTTCAAAAAAAGGAGGAGGTTATCAATTCGGTTGTATTTTTTTTTTTTTTTTTTATGTTTGTTACCTCAGTACGCCGTCATTTATAAACCGATTTGGAAAATTCTTCTTTTATTTGAAAACATATACTTTCAGATTGGTCCCATTTTCATCAGGTCAGGATCTGATGATGGGATCTTGGAGAAATCGAAGGAACTCTTCAAATATTATAGGCATACCTATAGCGATTTGGGTATTTTTTATAGTAACTCGTGCATTTGCTCTCGGAAAGCACCATTTGGTGAAGTGGAACTTATGATGAAGACCACAGATGGCCACCGGAACTACTCAATTATAAGTATTTCACGGATTGCGATTACTTTAATATGGTTTCTAAGCAATTTATGCTCATCACCGTTTGCAGGAGAACTCCTGAACAATTAACGTCCCTGCATCGGGAAAAACAGTATTTTGTAAAAGGCGATGAGCAAGTTGACACTAGGCTATTGTAACTTAGATACATTACAAGCACCCACTAAAAAGCGAGAAATAAAAACTTTTTAACAAAAAAAAAAAACCGACTTCCAACAAAAACACTACAAAGTGAAAAATAACTTTAATTTCGGAAGTCGGTGGCAAAAAACTAAAATACAGATCCAAAGACACCGACTTCCGAAATTAAAGTTATTTTTCACTTTGTAGTGTTTTTGTTGGAAGTCGGTTTTTTTTATTTGTTAAAAAGTTTTTACTCTTTTGTGTCCTGGAATGTATTCCTGCATTATTTTCTCTATTTCCTTCAGTCACATCTTATGACTGAACTCAGCAGGATTCCAATATAACTCTCTTCACTTGCTTCGCTTGCAAAAAAAACTTATATTTTAATGCTATTTTAAAAGTTGTTTACTTATAATGCTATAGCGACACTGGCATCTTAGGTATTTTTGGTGCTGTAGAGCCTTCACGCAGACGACGTCGCGGGCAGCAGCTAGTTAAAATATAAAATAGTACTCAGATGGTTTGAGATATTTTTTTTTAACTCTACGACAAGAAATTTCTGGTGACCATTAAGTTTGAAAAGTGTAATACACTCTAACTGATTTCAAGCTACGTACAAAATTAAACAGTCTCTCAAACAACAGTTAAAAAGTTGTTAAGAGTCCTAAATTATTACTTACTCCGGACACTTTACTGCTGTTAAATAATTTCAAGGCCATATTTCAGAGAACATAAAATATTCCCTTCCTAAAATTATTTATTAAGCTGAAGTAGGTACAGACGCCAGCACATCAAGCTACCCGAAACTGTCAAATTTTCCCATTCAACTTTGAACCTTATAACTTTTAGCGATAAAGTTGAAAATCTATTAAATAAATTTGGCAGATTGTAGTAGCTTGATGTGCTGGCGTCTGTAAAACCAGTACTGTATTTGTACATATATAGGGTGGCAGGGTAATCGACGCGCAAACTGTAAACATGAATTTAGCACATGATTCTAGGCCCACTAGCGTAGAACTTTTTGTCGGTTATCAAAAATAATATCAGCTATTTCATAGAAAAGTGCAATGTCTACGTGGTCAAAATGTATGACAGCAATTCAGAATCTTGTTCTAAATAATATGGTGACAGGTTGCCCGTTGATGTCCCTGCCACCCTGTATACTGTCGATGCAGAATTAGATACGCCATCTACCTAAACGTAGCTAAACTTCACAAGTAAATCTAGAACTCGATACAACAAAACCACCACCTTGAAATGACGCTCCGTATCCTAAAGGAAAACCGAAGTGTCTTCAAGTTTGGACTCCAAATTCGCAAACTAACTTAATCATAAGTAAACACTACGGAACTGTACACGGAGTTGAAGGAGTAATACGCGTTCTGAATTCATAGGATGTGCAAGGAAATGAAACGACTGCAATTGGACAATCGATTGCGTTGCGTTTTGAAGCTTATTGTTCATTGGCTATTGCTCCCTCGCTTGACGACATGGGCAAACGTGCCTTTATCGGCAAATTATCACTTCACTTTTCCCTTTCCTCATTCTCCTGTTCGCAACCTCCTTTATATAATTTATTTGTGGTCAACGCAGCATCTCTCTCTTTTGCTTTCATACATCTATTCTATGAGCCGTCATCTTAGTAGTAACCCTATTTCAAGCCGTATCATCTTTGACACAATTCATCCATCGTTTCTG
The DNA here is from genome assembly GCA_914767645.1 of Hydraecia micacea. NCBI lineage: Eukaryota > Metazoa > Arthropoda > Insecta > Lepidoptera > Noctuidae > Hydraecia > Hydraecia micacea. The sequence continues at coordinate 6,101,009 of OU611785.1, forward strand.
TAGTCTCTCCTTCTCTTAAGCAATATGTAAAATGGAACACTAACCTATATCTATAGAATTTGGCATAGTTATACTATGCATTTCGGAGTCTCTTAGAAATAAGTAGTTTGCTTTAAATCCTGTCGCGTCTAGCCTGTCGTTGGATTTGAAGGTTATTCTTAGAAAATTCTTCTCTGACGTCACTTGAAGCTCTTTTAGTTGACCACAGTGCCTGTGGCTTTGTGATTCAATCATTTGACTGTAAAACTGGACGTAGTCACTGGCTGATACGGCTTCACACCTAAAATAAAGAAAACTTTATTAGAATCGTCATTTACTTCAAAGCTTTACAAAAAGAGCTGTTTTAGTTTTAACTTTATCAAGATTTTACAGATGATAAAAACATCTTTAATTTACTAAATTAGTTTGGGATACTTCTATTACACTTCTCATCTTCTTGGTCTTAATCTTCTATTTAATCAAAGGGAGGACCAAAAGTTTTAGAACAAAATCAAAATTGTCGATTCACTAAAGTCACGTCCAACCTAGATTACGAGAGATTAGGTATATTTTATCACTAATCTATACCTACTCTACATGAAGCCAGTCTTGGCAAAATAACCCTTATCAAGTACCTACCGCACTCCGCTAGTGACGAAAGCTACTTAACGAAAGACTTTTCTAAACCTAATAGTATTCAAATGAATTACTTACGGGACCACACCTTCGACGTCGAAATAAGTGAAATGTAAATGTACTCTCTCGTTTTCGTTGCCGTAGAAGAAGTAATTGCACTCTGTGTCCCTTGGATAGAGGCCAGGGTGGTTTGGTGACGTCACCACCCCCCTGCCCCTCTCACTGCTATTAAATACGAAGGCACATGGAAATTCTAAAAGTTGGCTCCCCGTTGCGATCCCGTAATCTGAAAGTCAAAAACTTTTTACTTTACTTTTGTTTTTTGGTGTCCGTGGATTTTGGCGTAATTGAGGCTTTCCGGGATAGCGATACTTTTGGGTATTCATTTATGATTGTTACTACACTTGAAATAAACGCAATTTAATTTTCAGAAATTCTATATCTTGCATCATCTTTCAGGTTATGTTATCTGTCTATCTAAATCATTAAAAAGAAAACAACTCTCTACAAAAAATCTCATTTTTAATTTCCTAGCTCCTATATTAAAACAAAAAAAAAACAAAAACGCAACGTCACCATGTTTGAAATGCGAACATTCAGAAAAATGTGAGGAATTACGCGCGGTCGGCATCAAGAATGATGAGGTAGGAATACGTGGTGCTCAGAATTCCAATGAGAAAATGACAAAAGATTTTCAAACACGATGAAAATGTGGTTAAAATTATGTGTTTGAAAGGAATAACAAAGTAAGCAATGGTTTTATGATAGATGCCATCAAAAACTAGCTTCATATAATAATAGGTACACAATATATTATATTATATTCAATCCTTGACAATTTAATTGTGAATATCAATATACCTATTGCTTGCTTGACATTTTATAAATGCTAAGCACAAACTTTTACGAGTTATTGTAATGGAAATTTCTTCTACTTATTTGTATTTTCCAAATAAAAGAGAAGTAGGTACAGACAGAAAAACACCAGTCCGAAGAAATATAAATTGATATCAATCAATCACAATAAACCAAAGGCATGACCACACATATGAAATTAAGATAAGACAAAAGACGTACGTACCTTCAACAAAGGAGTATGATATCTTAAACCCCCTGCTATGTCTCGATGAGTATATTCCACGGAACTCAATAGATAACTTGGGTCCATTCGACATTATTGGCTTCGGTATATCGTTGCCGCAAAATGATGCCATCTTTTCGAGACGACCGTCTACATACAAAAATACGTCGAGAGAATCCATACTTTCGCAACTGTAACAAAGTAAATTTGCTTATTCGATATCGCTTCGAGTAATTTGTTTTCGTTCTTTTTTTTTTTTTTTTTTTATTTGAAATGGACTTGCTCTTGACTCTAGTCTAGGTCAAAGGTGACAGAGACAAAGTCGACGATGGAGCGAGCTTATCCAGAAGAAGCCTGTTCACTCTCACTTTGAAGAGATTTGGGTTGTATGTGCTCGGAAAAACAGACGCAGGTAGAGAGTTCCACTCTTTTGCAGTGCGCATTATAAAAGACATTTGCAAACGCTTGGTGCGAATTGGTGGAATAGCAACCAGGTAGGGATGGTAACATGCTGTGCGTCTGGATGTCCGAAGGTAGAAGGGGGCCGGTGGAATGAGGTCGTGGAGTTCTTGGGCACACTCACCGAAGTACAGTCTGTAGAAGACCGACAGGCAGGCAACCTTGCGGCGATGAGCCAAGCTGTGAAGCTTGGCATCCACTAGTTTTACGTCGCCAATGAGCCTCTTAGCTCTGCGTTCCACCGAGTCAAGCGCAGCAAGTTGGTATTTCGCTGAGCCATCCCAAAGGTGGCTGCAATACTCCATGCAGGATCGGACCTGTGCTTTGTATAGGGTTAAAAGCTGTCCAGGCGTAAAGTATCGCTTCACCCTATTTAGGATGCCCAGCTTCTTGGCCGCAGTTTGGGCTTTGTACTCAATGGTAGCGCCGAAGTTGAGACTAGATGTCAACTCCATGCCTAGGAGCTCGAGCCGATCAGTTACAGGAACAGATGTACCCCGAAAAGTAGGAGTCAGGTCGAAACGACTCCTTTTAGCGGTAAAGAGACACGCCTGTGTTTTGGTGGCGTTAAAAGAGACCAGATTGTCATCACCCCACTGGGAGACAAGGCTTAAGGTCAAATCTGTCCGCTCTACCATGGCCTCTCTCAAGTAGCGAACTTCGGCTCCGCTGGCCCTTGCGCTGGACAAGTATCTCTCTGAAACAGTACTGTCATCTGCGTACCCAACAACACCGGGCCGAAGCAGGTCATTGATGTGCAGCAGGAAAAGAGTTGCAGAGAGAACAGACCCCTGAGGAACTCCGGCATCAATAGCCATAAGGTCAGAGGAGCAGCCGTCAACGACTACTCTGATCGACCGCTCACTAAGGAAGTCTGATATCCAGCTACAAAAATCAGCTGGGATGCCATAAGCAGGAAGCTTGCTGAGTAGACCGGCGTGCCAGACCCTGTCAAAGGCCTTCGAGATATCAAGCGATACAGCAAGTGCTTCGCCGTGTCTCTCGATGGCTTCGCCCCAACAGTGCGTGATATACACAAGAAGATCACCAGTTGACCGCCCCCGGCGAAAGCCATATTGACGGTCACTGAGGAGATCATTGTCTTCAAGGTAGGTCAGCAACTTACTGTTCAGTACCCTTTCCATAACCTTGCACAGAATGGAGGTAATGGCGATCGGACGGTAATGGGCAGGGTCTGCACGGTCGCCCTTTTTGGGCACTGGTTGTACATTTGCAAGCTTCCAGGATTTTGGCACCGTTCTTTTTTCAAGAGAGAGGCGGAACAAGCGTGTCAACACAGGAGACAGTTCAGGCGCACACTGCCTCAACACTCTCGCTGGAATACCGTCAGGCCCGCTTGCCTTGTTCACGTCTAGACTGCACAATACTCTTCGGACCTCTTTAATGTGAACTGCGATCTCCGGCATCGAGGAGTCACAACGAGGTACAGTGGGTGGTTGCTTGGAGCCAGCATCCAGACGTGAATTGCTTGCAAAAAGAGATGCAAATAAGTTTGCTTTCTCACTTGCAGAGTGAGCCAACGAGCCATCAGGTTTCAGCATTGGAGGTAAAGTGGGACGACAGAAATTCGTTTCAACCGCTTTAGACAGGGACCAGAACTGTTTACTACCCGGAGGGTGCGATGCTAGTTTGGTCCCAATACGCCCGACATGGTCAAAACGCGCCCCACGTAAAACCCGCTTGCAGAGCTTAGCGGCAGAATTAAAGGCTCTTTTCCTCGCGCGAACCCTACGCGCTCTAACTTTGTGGTCGCGGGCCTTGACCCAGGCTTGGTAGGCAGACTCTTTTCGGGCCTCAGCGCGGGCGCATTCTGCATTATACCAAGGCCGGGATTTGTGACCGAGCGGGATGTCGGAGAATGGAATAAAATACTCCATCCCCTGCCGAATCACGTCCGCAACCATGTCAGCACAGCACGAGGGGTCACCCGAGGAGAAGCACACCTGCGGCCATGGATAAGATGCAAAAAAGTGCCGCATCTCATCCCAGTCTGCTGACTCATATCGCCATACTCGCCTCGTGCCTCTAGAACTCTCATCTGGAGGAGAACAGGTCGATATGGATTTCACCAGACAGTGGTCAGACGTTCCCAGCGGGGCTGAGACCGATACTGAATGACTGTCCGGATCAGTTGCCAGCAGAAGGTCCAAGCAATTGGGTGTATGGCCGTCAACATCCGGCACCCGCGTTGCCACATTCACCATCTGAGTAAGATCCAGCGTTAAAGCAAACTTGCGCGCCTCTAACCCAGCATGGTCAGTTCTCTGGAATGGGAACAACCACTCTTTATGATGGGCGTTAAAGTCCCCCAGAAAAATGAGCTTCGCCGTTGGGTACCGTTGCTGGGCCACGTCAGTCGACTCCACGAGGAAATTAAAGAGCGCCGTTGTCTCCTGGTCACCGCTGTGCGAACGGTAGACGCCGATGTAGAGAGATTTCTCCACGCCTGTGTCCACAAGTAGCCATATGGCAGAAAAACCCGATTTCTCAAAGCAACGGAGACGACGACAACAAATGTCATCGCGGACGTACACACAGACCCCAGCCTGCTTTTTGAACTTGTGTTCAAGAGAGTAACCCGGGTAGTTGAGGTACGACACATCCGACGGGGTTGTTATCTTCGTCTCCGTTAGGAAAAACAAGTGTGGCTTCTCGGTCTCAAGGTGGTGATGGACCGGATCGAGATTGGAGTGCAACCCCCTGATATTAGTGAGGTGCACTTTTAGTGGGAGGAAGTGCAGCCGTTGTTTAAACTTATTCTTCTTTGCTTTGGTCATTTTGAGTAGAGTTGTTGGAGAAAAAAGTCGATTTGTCGAGGCACTGCTCAGTGAACTAAACGGAACACTAGAGCTAACCTAACCTTAAGGGGAACTCATTTGGAGACTGCGGGGACGCCCGAACCCCCCCGGATATGACCACCGGGTCCTCCCATCCAGTCGCCGGCTGGCACGGTGGTGCATACCGGGATTTTTCGCGAGTTGGCGGGGCAGCCTTTGGCACGTGGCTGGCGCGCTACTTGGGCCCCCTACTGACTGCGGTCGGCCAACGGCTGGCACCGTGCTTCGGATCCCGCTACCCTCCAGAATGAGTTACCCGGCAGGTTATGCCCAGAGACCAAGACCGGTTCTAAACAGAGCAACTGACAACCTCCTTCTCTCCTAAAGGCACTGGCACTCCCACACACCGACGGAACACAGCAAGCTGCTTGGCGCCGGACTCCGGTGGGATGGTGGTCGCAAGCCAGGCGGCCCCTAACAGAGCCTACCACCGCTAAATGGGACCGTTCAGCCGTACCACAGGCAAGCCTGTGGTGCCGTTGCCCGGGGTGGACCACTAGGAGGTAGATCCCATCCCACCCCAAAATTCTTCTTTTAATTCTTTATACGTCTTGTCCATTTAGTTTTGTCAAAGTAATATTGTTACTCTGTGTTGTTGTTGAATTTCAAAAACAGTTTTACAAAACAATGCCGTGCTCATCTGCAATACAAACACAACCAAGGCTTCCAATATTTTCTTCTTAGTCAATAATACGAGAAAAACATGACATTATACGTGGTCAGTCAGCGGGATTGGTCAGCTGACTATCCAGAGTCCAAAATGCACCTGACTAAATTGACGAGTCGATTTATGCAGCAAGCTTTGGAAAACCATACTTACTACATACAAAAACTCTCCCTGAGTTCCAACATACCTAAGTATGACTATAAATTACTGTAGGTTCTATACTATGAAAAAATATGTAGTTCAGCCATCAGGTTAAAAACTTACTCTATAATATTCTCTGTTATTCGCTGCAAGCTGAAGTCTTCAAATACCAGCCTGACTCTTTCCCTCCCTCGGGCTAGAAAGTCGTAATGACATTGCGTTTTCTGCGGGTATGGGGCAGGGTAGAGAAGCGAAGTCAATTTACCGGTCTTGCTCTTATCACTGCTGAATACTTGATGGCAGGATGACGCTGAAATGAAGGTGTCACATCACTAATGGAATGCATACATTAGTTCATAATAATATATGAAATGGAGTGAGTGATGTCATACGTACATTTGTGGAGCATTATGCGTGAGATGCTTCGTACATTTTGAATAGATTTATTTGAGTAATAAATTATTTATGCTGTCAAAATGTAACGAGAATTTTGCTTTAGATCATAAATTATTGTAATATTTCAAAATATAAAAGTGAATAATTGAGACTGATCAATAAAAATTACTACTTTTTCAATTTAATTTAAATGAAATATAGACATTTTCTATATAATTTTCGCCACATTTGGCACACCGTTTATGGAAAAAAAATTAGTGAAAAGTGAGAAAATAAAGTTCAAATAGAAAATTATATTCTAACGGCTATTAAATCCCGTTTCTCTCTGAAACCACTAGAAATTCTCATCCTCTTGTCTGCTACATAAAGTCTTATGCTTCCTCCTTCCTATTAATAAATTCTCAAGCAATTTGGCACGATTCTATGAACCAAACATATTTGAGATAAGCTCAATAGAAGATTTAAGCTCTGCCTTTTGAAAGTCATTGGCACGTGTGGAGCTGTAGAAGTCGTTACGTCATTAATTGAAGCCAATTGAACTTTGGAAGTTATATTCGGTTGCTTGGTAGCAAAATGATTCTTTAAAAGTTGCGTTGTTGGGTTCATCTTGACTTTGGCAATTTGGGCAATTCTCGTAATTTTCAGATCGAAAGTACCTCAAATTTGCCTAAATTTTTTACTAGTTTTTGACATTGATTATCGCTGAGATGAGATTGTGACTGGATTTTGAACGTTTTTAATTACTCGAATTGGCCTTCTGTTCAGATATACATGATGGAAACAACGCACGAGTGAAAAGTACCTATATAGATATTGTTATTTTCTCTTCTAACTAAGTACCTACCTAAATGAACAAAGCCATGATCGCAATTTGCTTTTGTTAAGTAGCAAGTTTACTTCAAGTAGCAAGTTGTATACAAACGTCAATCCAAAACTGACAGTTTTTGATCGTGTGACGTATAGATGTCAAGTTTCAGTAGTAAACGATGTTAGGGACTTAACTCGCCACCTTTCTAATGTAAATGTAACTCAGCCTTTTAATTCAGTCTAGTCGACGTTTCGTCTTTATTAATAAAATCTTTAAACCCAGACCCGTCTACAAAGCATCTCACACCAAGATGGCACTCCTAATAATCTATGAGGTGATTTTTTTTTTACAAAAACGCAAACTCTCTGTTTTTAAATGGCGACCTTATTCCAAGTACTTACTGGCGGCGCTAACAGCCGGTCCTAAGCCGGATATTGCCTCCGTTGTACTTGATTTCTTATTAATATCTCCATCTGTTAAGAAAGAGGAGATTATTGTGGTTCACTGTATTCAATTGTAACAGGTTTCAAACGAAATAGCAGAGGCTTTTCATCGACAGCTGTTGCTTTTAGAGGAGAAATGGTTGTTTTATAATAAACAAGATAAGAAATGGATGTCTATATTTTTGTATTTCATATTTGCTATAAACTTTGTGTCTAAAGCGTGCCATACTTTTTGAATGAGCATGATTCGGCACAGCCGAACGGCAAAATGTAACATATTGAATTTTGCCGACTAACTGTGACGAATTATACCGACCCCAAGATATGTTTTAGCACCCCTAATACACAATGTTTGTGTTATATATGAAATTGAAGCTTTTAAATTATTTTAATATCGACGGTTTAACATTTGTCCACCGTTACAAAAGAGCATAATAGCATTCTAAGCACTGTCAGCTCGAAGTTATCATCATTAACTACTATCAAATCATATCTACTCAGCCGGAGACAAGGCTGGTTTCCGATTTTGAACCATATTGACACTGACGCTCGCTCGCACGCTGATGAGACAATTTGTTAATTATGACATGCTTACTAAACCTGCGTTTGGGTCGTCCTCCATTTGGAACTGGTATCTTGCTTTAAATCCTTGTCCCGGTATGTTGGAATTTGCAGTGAATTGTACCAATAAGTCTGGTCCCGTTGATAGTATCTCATAACCTGAACAAAATTGGGAATGATTAACAAACTATTCTTCTCTGAGAGAGGACGAGGTAGACCACGGTGAAGGTGGTTTGACGATCTGATAAGGTTTGTAGAGCTAACATGGCCAGAGATCGCACAAGAAAGGGAGGTTTAGAAGCCAAAATGAGAAATCTTTGTCCTACACTTTGTACTGTTTGACACTAACATTATTAGCCTATAGCAGTGCACTGCTGGACATAGGCCACTCCTATTGCACGCCATTTAACTCGATTTTCAGCAACTCTCATCCAGCTGCTACTAGCCATCCTGCGAAGGACGTAGCTCCACCAAGCCTGAGGGCGTCCCACCTTACGTTTACTGATTCGCGGTCTCCACTCAAGAACACGTCATGGGTTCCACGTTTGACACTATATAGGGTAAAAAAAACTAGAAAACCAACAATTCTAATTATTGCTCATTTTCTATTGATGAAGGAAAAATAATTCTCGTGTACTAAAACAGTGTCAGTTTAGCACCAGTATCTCAAACGCCGATATATTTTCATCTATCACACAAGATAAAAATATACTAAAATAAATCAAGATCGTTTCACAGCGATCCAAAGTAATTCGTACCTACGATTTCGTTGCAAAGCATTGCTAGAACCGGCGCTGCCGAAGTCCGTCCATCGAACACTTTTATTATGTCAGCACGATTGAGGCAACTGAAAAGTGGAAAAGTTATAACACCGAAAGGCAAAGGACGTATTAGGTACCACAGAATAGATAGGGTACAGAAGGACAACTCTATACGACGAGCCAAAACGCACGCACACATAGACATACGTTTACGTCTAGGGAAAGCACAACAGTATCTAAAGTACAATAAGGTACTTAAGGGAATTGGTAACACATTCATATGTATTTATAAGGTTTCATCTTTATATCTTATACATTGTAATTGTAAAATCATCGCTGGTAATTGAGGTTATAAAATTAACCTCAATTGTCAATGCTGCCAGCCTTTTCGGTACTGTTCCTGTTGATAGCGATACGGACGAATTTTTTGCTGCCCTATGATTCTTTTGTCTCTTTTTTCATACATATTATTATTTTAAATGTCAGCTTATAATGTAAACATTGTCTTGATTAATAAAATTAAATATGTCTGACCTCAACTGTCAAATGAAACACATCTGTAAGGTAGGTAATTAAAAATTAGAATTTCGGGTTAAGTATTTAAATAATCAAATCAAAGCACTCATTTTGTAAGGGTTTTCTGCTCCATTTGTTTACATTTTATAAGATACTTTTGGACGGACTATACGCGTCTATTGCGTGCGATTGCTTTTCGTCAGTTGTATGGAACCGACCTTCTGTACCTATCTGTTCTTTGGTGTTGGTAAAGAAGTGAACTTATAAATACCTCTCGTCGCCTTTCTGAAGGAACGACTCTTCGAAAACTAACTTGATCCGCTCGTTGTGCCTAAAACAGTAAGAATGCTGAGTATTAAAGTACCTAGAAATGTTATAGAGAGAATTAGATTTTCGGAAGGACTTGACTTGTGACTTAATAACTCCGACTTTGAAGGAAAGTTTTGTCAACTTTTCATTGTAAATGGAGAAGTTTATTGGAGCAGTTGATTATTAGAAGATATTTGGCTTTTCAGAGTATTTGTTCATAAAATTCGAATACGAAGTCTATTGTTTAAATCTAAGTTATTACCGTAATGCTTAAGCCGAGATTCATAAACGTTACATAGCATGTATTGTAATCGTTATTTATGTCACTGTCGCGCAACTGTCAAACTACAAGTGCAAGTACTCGACAGGAACATGTCTAAACGAAAGGAAGCGACGTTTATAGATCTTGGACTTACCATCACATCATATTACATACAGCAAATATTCAACAATATACAGGGTGGCAGCGACATTGACGCGCAAGTAACCATGAATTAGCGTAGAAACTTTTCGTCGGTTATAAAAAAAAATCTGCTGTTTCATAGAAAAGTACAAAACCGATGAGGTTAAAATATACAGGGTTATTGGAAAAACACCAAAAACCTCTTAAGAGGTCATTGTACTCATCATTATGAACAACTTTTACTATGGGACCAAACTAGAAATCGCGAAAAAAAATCAGCTGTTCCCTACATTTTGACAAGTTATACGAACATAAATGTAGGGAGCAGCTGATTTTTTTTTCGCGATTTCTGGCTTGGTCACATAGTAAAAGTTGTTCATAATGATGAGTACAATGACCTCTTAAGAGGTTTTTGGTGTTTTTCCAATAACCCTGTATAGAACCGCAATTTTGAAGTGAAAACTTCTTTAGGCGCGTTGGGCATTTTTTGAGATTGGAAAAACCATTGAATTCGCGCCACTGTTACCGTAAGCGACACCGCTTCGGATGTGTTCGGCTGTCCTCGGGATGTACCTACTCGGGTTTTAATGTATATCCGATATCTCAGTGAGTGACGGCAAAGTATTCTGTTTGTGTTTTGTTTTCACTTCTGTCGGCACTCCTGGAGTGCCACTGCTTTATTTTTTTTAATAATCCTCTAAATTTTCTATCCATTCAGAATCATGTGCTGAATCCATGGTTGCGCATCTGTGTGTCTGCCTCCCTGTACAAGAAATGCCTATCACTACACTTTGCACAAAACAATGTTCAAGAATGCATCTTTCAACTGCAAACTCACCTGGCGTTAAAGTGATAACTACACCTCACATTGCTGGGATAACTCGATGGATATCTGGGGCTATACAACCTCCCGTGAGCGGGTCTGTTCGCCTGCGAGTGGAAGACGTAATCACACCACGTCTCAGATACTTGTACACCGTCTGTCTCGAAATTTCCTAGGAAAAGAGATACAAGTTTTATAAATTGGAAAACTTTAGAAATCGATGAATGGAAGTCGATCTGTTACGTGAGTGAAATGTTTGTTTGTTTCGTGTTTTGTGTAGGGTTAAGTCTTTTGTAGGATGTATTTCGATGGACTAATAGATACATTAGCTTACAAGAGTATTACCTAGCTCTTTGTTTGTTACATGAATGGTGTAGCCTTTTCAGCGAATAATTAAACAATATAATACAAAATTAATAATAAATTATATCTCATCAAATTACAGGCCAGAGTAATAAACCTATAAACATTTTTCACGAAACTCATAAACCGTTTGAATTGTCTTTCATTAATTTGCATAATACTAACATCGCTCAAGCTATTGTAGCTTTAACAAAATGAATTGATATATTTAATGTAACAAAATCAGACACTGATTTAATCAGACAGAGACGGACAGCCAAGGACGAGAGAGATTGACAGTAATAAGAATTAATGACCACACAATAAAAACTTTATGGATCGAACAAGCGAAGTTAGGAATAAAATGAGACGATTATTAACGAATATTTTTGTTCTATGGCAAAGCAAGAAGTTTTAAGTGGTTTAATTGTTTGATTCATTATTGACTCGAGTGTTTTCTGACTTGGTTTTATACTTAACATTTATGTTAAGAGCCAGGCTTTTAATTTAATTGAATGTGAGAATTGAGTTTATTCACTCATTCTAGTAGAAGAAAGTAATTTACCTTACATTAAATAAATAATTACAAAAGTAACACGATCCATTTCAATATTATGCTCATAATTGCTTTCATAAGATTAAAGACTACGTTGAAGACAAGGTAGTTTGGCAATAATTCCTTCTGCACATGTGGCTTCCCTGGCACCTCTTTGACGGCATAAGTTCTACGTAAATGTCTATTAACTGCTCTCAAATTACGATGTTTATTTTTTATTTGTACATACTTCTATGACATAATCTTTTTATTATTTGACATTATATACAGACATTTTTAATTTTTCACCTGTTTCTTAGTTGAAATGGCAATCATATCTCTTGGTTTTAGTAGATTTTTATATTTTGTTTATCCTTTTGATACATCCTTATTTTGTAAATGTGAGGACTTTGTAAGCCTTGTAGACTAGATCTGTAGACCATTTTTTATTTTTATCAAGTACCTGGTACTTGTTGACAGGCCTACGCTGTCCTCCCATACCTACTGTAACTCGAAAACATTGTAAAAGCCAATTATTTTTAAAAGAGTAACCATGGAGTTTCTTGCCGGTTCTTCTCCATAGGAAACGACCAATTGGAACCGTGCACCTAGCTTCTGACGTTTCATAAGTGCCCATGTTGGTTTATGTGAAATAAAAATATTTTGATTTGATTTGATTTCAAAATAATCTAACATTTATGTCGGAGTATCATTAACTAGCTTCTGCCCGCGACTTAGTCCGCGTGCAATTTATTTTATCCCTGATCCACCCCGTCGCATCGCATCGCCTGCCCGCACTATTACCTCGATTTCTCTTAGCGTTCTTTCTGACTTTTTTCTTATTGCTTGGTTCCAAAGGGTTCTTCCTCAAGAATTGGACTATCAAATGTAAAAAGATTTTTTTTTAATCCGACTGGCGTTCAAACAGACAAAACAAACTCTTCAGCTTTATTATTATTAGTATAAATTTAGGTACAGTCGACACCACACGCCAGTGATAACGAAACCAGTATAAGTACAGACGCCAGCACATCAAGCTACTACAATTCGTCAAATTTCTTTAATAGATTTTCAACGTTATCACTAAAGCATAAGGTTCAAAGTTGATTGGGAAAATTTGACAGTTTAGGGTAGCTTGATGTGCTGGCGTCTGTACAAGCTGGCCTCGTATTGTATTGAAACTTCGTACTACGCTAGGCCAGCTCAAAGAACTGACCTGCGGCCGAATGTACTAGTTTTTGTATCAATGTATAGTTCTTATTGTATTAAACTTCATTTGTTAGAAACTGCGGGGTAATTGCGTAACACACTATCAGTAGCAATGGGTTTCATTTTGACAGTTCAACAACATTCATTGCGTTATTTACGTTGTTGAGCAGACACATTTTTCAATCATGCGAAGCAATGGATTGGCAATATCCTTCAAAATGATTCAGATTGAGATTGATAGTATGTTACGCAATTAGGGCGTTGACTTACTTCTATCTATAAACCTGTAGTTCCCAACGAAACCCGTAGCATTAGTTGCTTTGGCTCCAGTATGCATTTCTAAGACTAACAGTGGTCCATGGGAGTAGAGAGCTGGTGGTGCATCAGCTCGGCTGCCGCATAGGACCCTGGACCAGGCGGAGTACTCGTTGACACCGGGCGGCCCTGGTCCGTGGACCCCTCCTTCGGAATATACCTTCAAGTAGTCGCCTCGGATGCATCTGTGAGGAGAAAATTGTTTTTTACTAAAAGAGACTAACGCTTTTGTGTTCTGGTGCGCCAGTGATGGGGAATAGTCCCCAGAGGAGGGTCCAGAGAGAGACGGACAGCCGCGGCGGGTTCACGGATGAGTGCTAACGCGTGCTCTTGTTCCCGCCGTAAGCGGCAGAGGGGGACACCGTGGAGTTTTAGTGAGTCGTCCCACATAACTGCACAATCTCCCCGTGGTATTGCAGAATGCATGAACCACGATAAAAAAAATAATAATGACAGCGATAACAGTGATGAAAAGTCATAAGTATATTCGATTGACATAAGCTACCGAAAAGCTGATAACGTTTCGTTCTCAGCCTATAATGTTCCCACTGCTGGGACACAGGCCACCTCTCTGTGAGAGGGAGTGGGCCGTAATCCACCACGCGGGTACAGTGCGGGTTGGTAGATGTCACATGTCTTCGAATTTTTGGTTCCAGGACATGCCGGTTTCCTCACGATGTTTTCCTTCACCGTTAAATTCATTGATTTCAGACTAATTTTTAGCTTATAATAGTAATCACCGATTTTATTAAAGATTCAAATATTTACATAATTTAAAAAGCTAACGGTCTTAAAATAATAATATGTACAAGTATATCAAAATGGAGAGGAAACAATCAAAGAGCATACAAAATTCGTCCGCATCGCTGTCAACAGGAAACGTGCCCAAAAGGCTGGCAACATTGCCACGTTGTATGACAATGCTATTCTTTGGCCAGCCCTCTGGTCACGTGAAGAGTCGACCAACCGCTTGGCGATGTCTCGAAATACTAAGTGGGCACACGGGCCCCATGGCCCTAGTGTTCCGACCCCAATCGGCTCAAACATATAAGTTCCAAAGAGATTGGAGTATTTGCGCCGTTTGAGGTTTCCTGCAGCAGCCGCTCCAGCACAGCTCACCGTGCTTGGAAGATGGGATGGCGCAAGGGTGTCGACACAATTGTTAGTGGTCTATAATTGTTAGTTACGAAGGTCTTGAAACTATGGTAGTAGTCAATACTAATATCAAAATCAGACCAAATGACCATTCATAAAATTCAAATAATAAAACCATAAAATAATGTCAAAAAATCATAGTGTCATGTCTGTCATGTTACATTTCAATCCTGTTGAATCGTTGTAGAAAATAATACGAAACGCTTTGAAAGCGATTGCCACTTGTCGAGGCCCATTAGCCCTGAATGAGAGAATTAATTTTGACGGCTACATTTTCTTTAATAAATTGTTAATTAATATAGTAAAATATTAGTGTTGTTCTTTCCTCAAAAGACCATCTCAGACATCGATCTACATGGTCTTCATATAACCTGACCAAGATTATGTCCGGACTTTAAAAGAGACTGTGACCTCTGAGTTTGTTTCGGCCTTTCTTCTCAGAGTAATCAGATAGGAAACGCCGACCTCATCTAGATTTAAAAAATATGATTGACGTGTAAAAGTGTTTGTGCAATCCTAGTTACAAAAATAAAATCATTTATCATTAATAATAATAAGAGTAGAGACTAGAAAGAAATAAATTCCCTAGTTCCCTCTTTTGTTTACTTGATAAAATATATTATACGCATCAGCACCACGAACATTATTAACATAACAATATTCCACTCTGTAAAGAAAGTAGGAATTTTGTAATAATTATACATATTACAACTCTTCGCCAACAATAAGAATCAAGTTCTCAAAGACTAAATTGTTCAAAGAGAACTCATGCATTATGAAACAGTAATAAAGGGATTCATTAATTAAAACCCTTGGGCAAATGCAGGTCAAGTGGAAAACTTCAGACAAATGATACACATTAACAGGAATGCCTCCAGCTGTAATGTAGAGGTTATACTGAAAGATAAACAACTAGCTGCGCCCCGCGGTTTCACCCGTATAAGTGTTGATCCCATGGGAATATCGGGATAAAAATGAGCATATATGTCAATCCAGGGTGTCGGCTACCTCCATACAAAATTTTATCAAAATTAGTCCAGCCGTTTGAGCGTGAAGAAGTAACAAACATATAAACACGCCCTCACACACACACACAAACTTTCGCCTTTATAATATTAGTGTGAAGTGTGTTGTGATTTAATGTCATTAATCAAACACGCACTTCGATAAAATCCCACCGATAAGTACGAAGTTTAAGTTTCAAAGTGTCAGAAAATTGAATCGTCCCAACCATAGAGAATTAAAGTAAATAATTTATTGTCTTTGGTCCCGACCCTTTTAAAGCTAGGTAAACAGCTGTGGACATTGTTGCTATACGCCTAATATAGTCTCTTAGTAACTCTCACTTGCACTCTTAGGTAGGGTGTCCTATTTTTAGTCCGGGATCACACGGGCAAAGCTCACAAATTGCGTTACCATATCCGCTAGATTCTGCAGTCACTAAGTGCGGGCAAAATGTCATTACTTCCAGAGAGGAGGTACACCGTACAACTTTCAACATAAAACTTACACTAATACACTATGACCGGACACTTTTAGCCACTAAAGCGTTTAGTACTTGGTAAAACATGCTTAACTCTGCTAAAATCCTGTACATTGTACGGAGTTAGCTGGTGCTTGCGACTTCTTACGGCAGTTTTGATGGTAGTACACTACTTTCACGTACATTGTTGGGTGGTTAAAGTACCTGCATGTGTTAATAAGTTACAAGGCTTTGTTGAGGTGGGCGGAGAGTCACTAAACAAGAAGATACTTAGGATTTTGCATGTTATAATGATGGAATTGAGCTTGAAAGCAGTTCTGTCATTAAAATCGACCAAAAAGGGAAAGTTATTAAAAACTTGCATAATGAGCCTATAATGTTCCCACTGCTGGGACACAGGTCTCCTCTCTGTGAGAGCGGACCAAAATCCACCACACGGGCACAGTGCGGTTTGGTGGATGTCACAATGTCTATGAATTTTTGGTTCTAGGACATGTTGGTTTCCTCACGATGTTTTCTTTCTTTCTTTTTAATAACATCTAGAATTTTTGTGATGATGCACCAGAGTAAAGCTACTCTCAAATTGTAAATTATATTTTTCTTATTTTCTAACGGAATCAGTGAAAATTAATGCGTCATTTTGGCAACATTGAAAGCAGCTCTCCAAAGGGTAGCAAAATGATTATCGATATCAAAACGTCGTTGAAGGCGGAGTTTCGAGTTGAAAACATTTTGAAGCAATAGTTTTAATGAATTTAGTTTTCGATACCCTATCCGTAAATTTGTATTAAATATTTTGTGCCACGTTTTACTATTCTGTTGAGACATTCTAATTGTTTAGTAATTAAATGTGTACCCTTGTGTTTGTTGATTGGGGTAAGTGGTAAACATGGGGTTTCTCTAGGGAGAAACAAAATTAGTTAGCCCTGCTCTCTTCCCGCTTATTTGCTCTGAAGAGTATAGCGAATTTCAGCGCTCTTGTGTTTACAAAATTAGTTCAGGAATTAGAAAAAATATCATATCAATTAGAATTACATACTAGGCATTCACAGACGTCTTTGCAGTCAATTTAAGGTCGTCCAGCGCGCTATGGAGAGGGCTATGCCCGGAGTTACTTTGAAGGATAAAATCAGAAACGAAGTCCGGAAGAGAACCGGAGTTGCCGACATAGCTTGCTGAGTAAGTAAGCTGAAGTGGCAGTGGGCTGGCCATGTTTGTCGTAGGACCGTTGGCCGGTGGAGCAGACGAGTCCTGGAGGGGAATCCGCGTATCGGCAAGCGGCGTTTGGGACGCCCCCCAGCTAGATGGAAAGATGACCTCAAAAAGGTAGCTGGGACAGATTTGGATGTGGAAGGTGTAGGACATCGTGTTGTGGCGCAGCATGGGAGAGGCTGCTTGCAAGATGCCTGCATCTCGCAAGCGTGTGTCCTAGAAAAGCGGTAGCAGCCAAATAACGGCCGCCGTGACGGTTGTCATGAAAATTATGGGAGCGGGGTTTGACTTTACGATGTTAAAAACACTCTAGGAAAACACACCAACATAAAAAATAACGTTTCAGAGACGTCATTCGCCTGTAAAGCGAGAATTCTAGAAAACCGTTGATTAACGAAAAATTGAAAGCATTTATTTCAATTAAACCATTTGTCAGTCATAAAAAATGAATCTAGTTGCCCATTCCAAAGCGTATGTACCTATGGAGAAGCACGGGCAAGAAACTCCATGAACACTCTTTTAAAAATATTAGTTACATCATTAATCTTGAATTTATAATAATATGTGAGAACGATGTAAAAAAAGACGTACGCGTTAAAAGCGTCCAGAGTACAGCAAATAGTAAAAAAAAACAACAATCCAAAAATAAAATAATTAAAAATAAGCCGAGGCAGCTAAGTGATGACCAGCTCCAACTGACAGCGCCCGTTCACAAACATGTCGCATAGATCAGCACCATTCAGCTCAACCATTTTGAAGGAAGCTAAATGCTCACGATAAAACCAAAAATAATCACCAAACATAAATTATAAAAATAAGGCTCAGATATTATTAAAACCAAACCGACACCCGAGCCAGAGAACTTCCGCACCGCCATTTTTTTAATTAACGGAAAAATTCAAACCGAAAATTCAATTTGCGGTTTTATTCCGTATGTATCTGTTTACAACACTTTTTTAGCGTTGAATAAATCAATGGTGTAACAAGCGAATATTGCCGAATCAAGGTAGATGCGTGAATCTCAGTTATGATGTTTTTTTTAAGTGAAAACTTATTTAGGCGCACAATTGCGCTCTTTCAGAACTGTGAACGAAACTGAGCCGTCACGCTCAGTAACGCTGAATCGGGTGTACTCGGCTCCAGTCGGTCGGTGACGCTTCGTGTGTAATCGGCGCTGAATCGCGTATACTCGTCTCCAGTCGTAAGTTTTCACTTCTATCGAGTGGTCCTAATCTCCCAACATTTTTTTTGTTGGGTTATTCTTAGATATGGGTTTTATGTTATTTCGTCGAATAGAAACACTGCCACTGTACCTACACATTTAGCTTAAAAAAACGTTACCTATATTTGCCTAATGAACTCCAAAAATTATAGAAGGATTTTTAATCACTTCTCAAATAAAATAAAAATAAATGGAATACGTTTCAGCGCCAATAACTTCATTAATGGTCCAAATAAATAAATAAATCGGTCACAAGTTGGTAATCGTTATTTGTATTTCTCACAAAAAATATTAACATTTCCCGTTCCCATTTCATTCCATTCATCTTTAACCAAATAGGTGCGATCAAAAACAAACCGACCAAGTTGAAGTTAATTTGAGGCCGAAATTCGGACGAAAAACAATGAGTCTATTCCATGTTGTGTATGTACAACACAAGGCTTAATCTCATAACATGGCGGGCACAAATGAGTTTCTTTTTGTCCCTTTCGGTTCAGTATTCAATTATAACGGTTGGTTACGTGGTGACGCTGTGTGACGTCAACTGACGTCACACAGCGTCACAATCACAAATCTACGATAAAACCTTAGGTATAACTATACCTAAGGTTTTATCGTAGATTTGTGATTTTGGTTATACATAACATAACATAATCAGCCTATAATGTTCCCACAGCTGGGACACAGGCCTCCTCTCAGTGAGAGGGAGTGGGCCGTAAAGACCACGCGGGCCCAGTGCGGGTTGGCAGATGTCATATGTCTTCGAATTTTTGGTTCTAGGACATGCTGATTTCCTCACGATGTTTTCCTTGACCGTTTTGAGAGCAGGGGTGATGAAATAATTTACACAAAGTGCAGTGGTGGCCAAGTGCGATTTACTTGGCTTTGCTACACTGCACTGTGTTTACTGTGTTTACACTGTGTTTGGCAAAATTTATTCTTCATAGATAATTTAAAAGCCCGTCAGCGTGTCGGTTTTCAATAATAAACTCAAGTTTCTAATATTAAGTTATATAATTCACGTTTGAGCATATCCTGAATCGCCAAACTAATGTCAAAGTGATAAAATAGTTTAACAGTTTCAGATTTACTACTGGAATTAGTTCTCCATTATTGGAAATCGGTTCTAGAGTTGAAATTCTTCCTATATTGCA
Organism: Hydraecia micacea; assembly: GCA_914767645.1. Taxonomy (NCBI): domain Eukaryota; kingdom Metazoa; phylum Arthropoda; class Insecta; order Lepidoptera; family Noctuidae; genus Hydraecia; species Hydraecia micacea. The sequence continues at coordinate 6,120,477 of OU611785.1, forward strand.
TGTCCTTTGACCGTCGCAACAAGTTTTAGTCAAACTGGGTGTTATATATAACACCCCATCTTCGTAGGTACACATTCCACATTCATACACATTCCACGGCCTTTTATCATATCCACTTGATAATACTCCCGAAATTAGGGGTCCGTGGCTAAATAATAACAGCCGCACAGGTCGATCGATCAGGTTAAGCTACGCTTGCCGCGGTTGGTCTGTGGATGGGTGACCATCTTTACATACTGAGACCCCTCCGTGCCTCGGAAAGCACGTTAAGCCGTTGGTCCCGGCTGTCATTCGTGGATCTTTGACAGTCGTTACGGGTAGTCAGAAGCCCGAAAGTCTGACAACCAGTCTTACCAAGGGGTATCGTATTACCCAGTAACTGGGTTGTGGAGGTCAGATAGGCAGTCGCTCCATGTAAAATACTGGTATTCAGCTGCATCCGGTTAGACTGGAAGCCGACCCCAACATAGTTGGGAAAAGGCTAGGCAGATGATGAATACTCCCGAAATTATAAATATATCACACTAATATTATAAAGGCGAAAGTTTGTCAGTGAGGGTTTGTGTGTGTGTTTATGTTTCTTCGCGCTCAAACGGCTAGACCAATTTTGATAAAATTTTGTATAGACGTACCAGACACCCTGGATTAACATATATGCTACTTTTATCCCGATATTCCCACGGAATCGACATTTACGCGAGTGAAACCGCGGGGCGCAGCTAGTTTTATAATATTTCAGACCCCAATACCTCACAAAATACATCTTGTCATAATAAAAAGTTACATTGTAACTTTCCAACTAGCTTTACTCTTTTATCATTCTGTAAGTACCTGCAAAGTGGGTACTAACACCTTCCCTATGAAATTCAAGGAGTAAACTTTTATACAGCGCTACTTTTCATATAAAGTTGACAGTGACAAAGTTACTGTGAACAAATCATTATTCTTTATGACTGAAATTTACATTGAGAGCGCTCGCGGGAGCAAGTAATCCGAACTGTGATTGTCGGTTTTCATGACTGTGACATACGGATGCACACGTGTAAAAATGTTTATAGCGACGCTCATGTAAGAAGCAGTTTTTAGAATTCTGTGCCCAAAAGGTAAAAACGGGACCCTATTACTAAGACTTTGCTGTCTGTCCGTCCGTCTGTCTGACACCAGGCTGTATCTCAAGAACCGTAGTAGCTAGACAGTTGAAATTTTCACAGATGATGTATTTATGTTGCCGCTATAAGAACAAATACTAAAAACCGAATAAAATAAATATTTAAGGGGGGCTCCCATACAAGATACGTGATTTTTTTGCCGTTATTTGCTCGATATTGATAACGGCAACAGGTAGACGCTTGAAATATTCACAGAATAATTAGTTGTATATTCACTATAAAAATAAATAGTTGAATTAAAATAAAATAAATATTTAAGGGGCTCCCATATAACAGACGTGATTTTTTTGCCATTTTTTTCCTTGTGGTACGGAACCCTTCGTTTGCGAGTCCGACTCGCACTTGACCGGTTTTTACTAGATATTACTGTAGTAACAAGTGGACACTGCAAGATTTTGTTTTGCAGTTTAGCACAGGTCTTCTTAGAGAGCTCTACTGCACTGAAACAAATAAGCAGTAAATAAAAAATAAAAAAAATGATCTGAACTGCTTTAAACAGTTCCATATGAGCCTACCGTTCAAAACAGTATTTTTTTTTTACTGATCCTAAAACAGTTAAAGCTTTAGGCAAAATGTTACCGTCATGACAGTAAACTTTAAATGGTTACAAAATTAACTGTTTTATTCATTTGGTGATATCGTTCAAACCATTGAAATTTACTTACATTACAATAATGGTGGTTTTCCTTTTTTTTTGTTGTTTTTTTAAGTGAATAGTATGTTCAATCATTAAAAGTTACTGTTTTGTCTTTTACTGTTTTACAAACATTTCTTCTTACTGTATAAAGTCAGTAAGTGTTAATGAAATCGCTTTAATGTTGTGTAGTAAGAAATTCTTTTTTTCAGTGGGTTAGTTTATGCTGAGAATGAATGTTTAAAAAATAACGCGTGTACTTGAGAACCTCCTTCTTTTTTTCGTCGATTAAAAAAAAAACATTAACTGAAAATATGGCAGACTAGAATCCTGATAATGAAATGTAGCTTGGAGACAATCCGTTAGTTTCATCGCAAAAAGAAATACTTTTCAAAAAGTCACGAGGTAACACATTATATAAATCTAAGCATAAAACAATTCTCTTAAATATTGGCAAAAGGATACTGTTACTCATAATGCTCATACATAATCAGCCTATAATGTTCCCGCTGCTGGGATACAGGCCTCTTCTTTGTGAGAGGGAATGAGCCGTAATCCATAACGCGGGCCCAGTGCGAGTTGGTACATGTCACATTATCTTCGAATTTTTGGTTTTAGGACATGCCGGTTTCCTCAAGATGTTTTCTTTTACCGTTTTGACAGCAGTGGTGATGAAATAATACTTAAAGTAAAGCGCCTGTCAGGGTTCGAACCTATAACATATCTCATAAGTCGCGGTCGTTACCACTGGACCACCACTGATCTCGAATGCTGGTAATAACAAATGATGACAAAAATGATCCAATAAAACACTTGGATGAAGAAGAAAAAGGAATGAATAGGAAGGTGATATGACGAGCTTAATGGCGTAAGGATTTTTTTGTTCAGCCTTGGCCAAATTCCACTTTCTACGAGGGTGGGAGGGTGGAAACGTAATCATTTTCCGTCAGATTATATTCTAATACCCGGCAAGATATAAAATGAGAAAATTAAAAGGAGGTAAGAAAGAAAATTCGGGGTTTATAACCGCAAACATTCGCAACTGAAAAGGTAGGATAATGTTATTAAATCTCTTTGGTTTGAGAACAGACAGCGGAAGATATAGAACCCGTTGAGAAAATTATAAAACATAAGTGCGTTTTGCGTATATGTTTGAGTAAAAGCAAAAATAGGTATGTATGTTTTCTGGATGAGATATGGACCGTTTTGTACACTCTTGGGTCTGTAATGGTTGTCACTGATAGTGTTACAATTACGTGCACATTAACGAAGTTGACAAAACAACAAAGTAAAATTATTTTCATCAGTCCGTAGATTCATATATATCATAGCAAATGGCTTTCAAAATACAGTACATAACAATTTTTACATTAATAAATTGATTAACTAAAATACCATTCCATCTTGAATAGCAATTGTTTCAGAAACGCGTGTCAAACTTTCAAGGAATGTGTCTCATAGAAACCATAAATTAATACATTACGCGTACATGTTATCAACTTTCATAGGAATAATGTCATGGTTTGGCAAGTCATTAGCATTATAATGGCAGTACCTATATAATTAGTAAACATTCAGGATAACGCTAAAAATACTTTAAAAGTTAAAATTAAGTCGTAAAATTTTACTGGAATAACTATAGCCATTACTCAATTTAATAACCAATATTTAAATTTTACCTTATTACCATTCGTTTTCGGTAATGAAAACTCTCATCCCAAGAGACGGGCCGAAGCATTGATGTGAAAATGGAATCGGCAAAAATATGTCAATTTACAATATTATTCTGGCAACACCACTCCGTCTCTTAATTTGCTTGCTTCAATAAATTTTATTCACGCTGTATTATTAACAAGCATTTCCTTTTATCATGGTAAATAACTGGTGTAAATAGACACTTAACGAAGCCGAGAGTCACTTGTACTCCCCGTCATGATTGTAATATCTTTTTTTGTACTGCACCATTCTTGGGAACCTTCTGGCTAAGGAGATATTGAAGGTCAAAGTTCCAACTTTTACTGACTTTTTTTACGAAAACATGTTTCTAATGTTATAACATAACTTTCAATACCCCTACGACCCATGTACTGTTGCATCCACACATAAGCACAATGTTTTGCGTGTGTTACATTGCGCATTACCACAAACAGCAAATTTTCTCTCCAAAAAAAAAAGTCGTTTTCCAGGAATTATTTTTGTGCAATGATACTTAGTTTGTTGTACAGAATGTGTAGTTGACGGCTATGTGGTGGGTTTTTTTACACCCTGTATACATAATTAACGCAGCAGGCCCAGAAGATGGTAGGCCGAACTCGACTTTTGAAGAGAAAACTTCTTTAGGCGCGTTGGGCATTTTTTGAGATGGGAAAAAACCAATGAATTCGCGCCACTGTTACCGTAACCGACACCGCTTCGGATGTGTTCGGCTGTCCTCGGGATGTACTCGGTTTTTATGTATATCCGATATGTCAGTGAGTGATGGCAAAGTATTCTGTTTTTGTTTTGGTTTCAATTCTGTCGGCACTCCCGGAGTGCCACTGTTTTTTTTTTATAAGGCTTAGCCACAAACAGCAGTAGATAGGTATAAATGGAAGGAGTGAAGGGAAGTCTTTGCCTTACAGTGGGACACAAACGACTGATAATAATAATAATACTTGGCTACTCGATTGGATAAGCCAATCAATACAGCAAGCAACACAGTATAAAACCATTTATTATTCATTTTTGCTGTCCCACAAATAATATTGCCAACAGGCTGACACGACTGTGTGCCGTTCAACATAACCATTTTCTGGCAATGAACGGGTCGTATAAGCATTGTATGTATGTGAATTCATACGCACAACTGTTCTGTTCTATTCAGCATATTATGCACTAGTCCCGTTATTTTGTGTCATTGCACAATGAAAGATACAATGCTCATTGTTCGTGTTCCTCTTTGAAAGTAATTTATAGTAGCAACCTCGTAGCAGCGACGTCACCAGAACTAAAAACACTTCCTAAGGATATCCAAGGGTAAAACTTTTATATCAATCTTTCGTCTGATGTTAGGGTTAATAGTTTCACTCCTGAAACTCGGGAATTTCCGATAGAAGGCTCAAACAGTGAATTTCATGTCTTCTGATTTTGACAAGGTCTTCATAATTTTTTTGTATATATTCTTAATTGAATATTAGATGAATGAAAGGAGATGTGTTCAGTTGCCAAATAAAAATACACTTTTTAAGGCCGAAAAATAGGACTTTAATTTATAACTTACTAGCTTTTGCCCGCGGCTTCGCTCGCCTTAATTTAGAATCTCACAATCAACTCGGGTTGTACTCTGCTTGTTTATTGGCCGTGAAATAAAGACACGTGGCGCCATCTATTATTATAATAACGTTATTGTTGTTTTCCTCGGGAACAGTACTTTTTTTCGGGATGAAAGGTATATGTCCGTTTCTGTACACCTAACAACGCATATGCAAAATTTCAGAATGAGGTTCAGAACAAACAAACAAACTTACTTTCGCATTTATAATATTAGTTAGGATTGCCTCAGCCTCAATAGCTTACACAAAAAATATTAACTGCGGTGGACAATGACAAAATACTCGATACTCACAAATTACTGTCCCAAACCCGGATATGCAAGCATGATGATTTGTAGTTGTACGAGCTGAACCGCAAAACTGGAAACCCGTCCACAACATGAAGCATTTATTGCCATCCACACATGTTCCTCCCAACATCACATAACTTCGCAATCACTGCCAATAAAGCTAGATACCGGATTTTATGAAGGTAAACACTGGTACCCGTCTTGTTCAGTTGCACCTTCCTGCAAATTTACGAGAGTATATGTCATATCGATAGTCGGTTCCAGGTTCAGTATTCCAAAGTCCCCAATATAGACATATATAGGCAGTATTTTCTACCTTAGTTGTTATATTGTTGCCGGGTGGGTGTAAGTGATTGGGGTTCATATGCGTCGAAGTGTCAACCATTGTTGCTTCGCTGATTGGAAGCTGGGTTAATGTATTAGTGATACTGTTTCTGCACAAGCCGTGAACGTTGAGTGGGATTCTTGTGTGGATTGCTTACTCCCTATCGTTCATCAACACGATAACGATACCGATAAGATTACAATGATATCCATCGTTTGTGATGTTTATGAGTGCCCTTTATTTGATGAGTGTACTTTCTGCCTTTCCTATTGTGCAGCGGTGTAATGGAGTTGGGTGCTGATGAGGTGCTGGTAGCGTGGTGCCACGGAAGATTAAATAAAATGGCGGACAAAATCGGTTCACATGTGTATTAGCATAGTTGGAAGGGGCGTGTTGCCACAGAAAACAAATTGAATTACATTTTCAATGTTGGTGTTGCAATACTAAAATACCCAACACCTGTGATCAATAATGGGGGATTTTACAAGATCGATTTTCGCTGTGCGGCTGTTCGCTTACCAAATCGCATTTACATAGGTTGATAAAAATCGCAGGTGACTAGTTCATTTTGCATTAAAATGTCAACCTTCATGCGACGGGTCATTGCCTGCGACTGAGCATTTTCACGGCCGATTTTGGTTACCCGCTGCATGCGACCTGTCGCCGCACGACAAAAGTCGAAACCTACTCTACTTTGAAACTGGTGATTTTAGTCACCTGCAACCTAGCCGAATTGCCATTCAGACAGCCGATTTTCGCGTGGGGGAAAATCGGCTATAGTCTCCTGTGTAAAGTTCGATTTTCTACAAACAAGAATATTTCTTCCTGTCTTGGAAGAAATATTTTTCAGCTTGAAAAGAAATCCAACTTCCTAAGCTAAAATGTATGTAATCACAACACATCAAAACAGAACGAAGATGAATAGTTTCCGTACATAGTTATGGCTTCTGAAGAAAGTTTCCTAATATAATCCATATTACTGATTTCTTTTGCTCGTTTCTGGATATTTGGGAAGTGACGAAAAAACTACATTAAGGAGTGACAGGCTGCTGTTGACGATATTAACGTGAAATCAAAATAAATGACCAACAAGGAAATCTAATGCAGAAACACCAACTTTTTTGGAATAATGAATCGTATTAATTGCCCTTTGCCTAGAGATTAGACGTATTACAGCGGAGTCAGTGGGGTAATTGCGTAACACACTATCAGTAGCAATGGGTTTCATTTTGACATTTCAACAACATTCATTGCGTTATTTACGTTGTTGAGCAGACACATTTTTCGAACATCTGAAGCAATGGATTAGCAATATCCTTCAAACTATTTAAATAAAATTTTATTACATAACTTATCATCGCGGATGGATTCCCCAAAGGGTCAGACAGAGGTGTATTTATAGTATACTCACATTTCGCCAGTTATGTTTAAGTCCCATGTTATAGGGGGCGAGCCTTTTGCCATCAACCGGGCACAAGTTCAGACTCCGAGCTGCTATTGAGAAATTTCTGATGGAAAAACCAAAAACCACTTTGCCTGACCCGGGAATAGAACACGTGCCCAGCAGTAGCGCTTGCAACCTAGTGGTTGCAAAATTTATTCAACCTTATATTATTTTATCTGCTGCGTTATCCATACCAATTTATTCATTTCCAATTCTACAACAAGTACTATAGTCAATATTGCTTACTGAAATGATTAATTAGAGACTACTCCAATAAAAACCAGTCAAGTGCGAGTTGTACGCGCATGGAGAGGTTTCCGTACGTTGAATATGTTACCCACCAAAAACATTGCGTTGTACAACATACTTTCATTTCCTAAAGTAGGTTGGCAAGACTTACATTACTAACGTTACTTAGATTTACTTCTTTTCTTACTTCACTAACGTCAAAAAGTTATCAGATCTAATGTTCTGTATGCTTGGTCTTCTTCTTTCGATAGTAAAATTACTGACGACTGAAAGATAGAAATCGGTGTGTAACTACTCGTATTCATCTGATATAATACGTTAAGGGGTAAGTGTGTCACATGTTATAGTTTACAAAACTTTTTTTTAATTTTCTAGTTGGCCCCCAAAAGTGTTTGGGTCACAGAATTTTATGTGTATACCCAACTTAATCAGTCCAGTAGATTCGGAACAAATTGCTTGTGACAGACAGACACACGAGTGATCCTATAAGGGTTCCGTTTTTTCATTAGGACGTACGGAACCCTAATAACTACCCCATAAGTGGACCGCTTGACTCGCACTACTTTTATTTGCCTCCTCTTCAGTTCAACTACAGTGCCTTCCTCATTTCCTTCAGGCAAATCCCTAAGAGTTTTGAAAGGGAGATAAAAGTTGGTCGTTGTGTGCCTACGTAATTATCAGATCTCGGGGTCCATTGTCAAGTCGGTTACATAAGAGCCCTCTAGGAATCTAATAATACGAAAGTTTCCCCGGGAGACTTCTTGAGAGTACTTTTGTTTATTCTGTCAATATTTATTAACGAAGAATCCTCTTCGTTCCTGTGTTTTCAAATTTTATGGATTGCAGTGGAATTTTTGCTTAACGTTGAGAGCAAGGTTGACGAATCTTTATTTATATAAAATTCAAAGTCCTGACTGACTGATATATCAACGCACAGCCTAAACCGCTGGTCCTAGAAACAAGAAATTTGGAGGGTGTGTTCTTAATGAAGAGTAGATATCCACTAAGGAAGACTTTTTCAAAATTCCGGGGTGGAATTTATGAAGGTGAATGGTGGGAGGGTGTTTCACGCGGACGAAGTCGCGGGCAGAAGCTAGTGCTGAATATAATGTGACTGATAGATAATAATATCTTCTGAATAATGATATTTTGCTCATTATTTTCTTAGACATAACGAAAATGAAGGATTACCTTAAGAAGAAGTACCTACCTACTTAAGGAAGGACTTTTTAAAATTAAACGTTTTTGCCGATGGAGAATCCCATCGGGTGCCAGCACAGCTTGATTTATCTATAATTTTCTTTTTATGGCATTTGGTAATGATATCTTAAGTGCTTGGCCAGACTGGCAGCGCGGGCACGGGGCGGGCGCGGCGCGGCGTACTCAAACATAAAAGCTTCATTTGAGTGTCCATAGTGGGCACGCGGGCGCGGTGAGCGGCGCGGGCTGCTCGGCGCGGGGAGCTCGCGGGCAACTCAGGCCATAGCTCGTTCATACAAGTGGCCGCAGTGGATGCGCGGGCGGCCCGCGCGGGGACCGGGGTTCTCAAACTAGTTCGAGCTATTTTCTAGTAAAAATAAGTATTCTTCATCCCTATTATATTTTCACAAACACTGGACACGACAGCACGTAGAAGCAGCCGCGCTCGACTGCGGACAGGCAGATCGGCCGCGTTCCCGCGCCCGTGCCCCTCCCCGCCCCGCGCTGCCAGTCTGGCCAAGCACTTAAAGAAAAGTGTATATATGGATAGATATGGATAACTAGAGAAAAGTGTATATATCTTGTAAGTGTGTATATCCGCTCCGATGTAGCAAAATCTCCTAAAGATAGGTAACAATAGAAAAAGTAATTGTGTCTCATTAGTGACAGTTGAGCTCCTATACACCTACGAGTATAAGTGTAGATAGATGGAGTTTACTAACTAAAGTAACTAAGGTTTCAGACCTACTCATAAAGGAAAATGGACCAGACCTAATGCAGTAGGTAATATTAATAATATTAATTTCCATAATCACGGTTAAATATTTACAGTCAACAAAAGACATAAGTATGCAGGGTCGTCGGATATAGTTGAAGTTTAGTAAGAAACCGATGGATGTTCTCGAATAAAATAAAATTAATAGAAAACAAAGAGCTCATTTATCAAATTAAATTTACGTGTTTTTAATCAAAGACAATGTAATGAGTTGTACATAAAATAGATATTTATGTTTGTTTAATAATAGTATGAATTCCGGAAAGGTAATAAAGCTAAGGGTTTTCAATTAAACTTTGGTATTCAATTTCGGTGCTGTATATTGCTTACTTTGATCCTTTTAACTCAAATTATAAAATTTATTAAATTTAGCTATTTATGTTTAGGTGCCTGAGAAGTTAAAGGAATATAAATCATCTGATACCTCTTATAAACCGAATATCTTGAGTATCATATTATATGCCAACCCAACCCTAGCACATTTATATTATTATAAACGTTAAAGCTGTAAATATAGCATGAGCTATAAGTCATTATATAGTGTTTTGATCATGCATCATCATCATCAGTGATCTTGATGAAATATGTTTTTCGAAAAACATCACTTGTAACTTTTGAATGCTCTAAAATTATATCGAATGTAAGAATCGCAACCACATCTGTGAAACAAATAAAATTCTGTTAATATTAATAGAAGCAATTTTGCTAAGACCTAAACCGCTTACAGCAGTTATGCATGGACTGTTTAATCTGAATATAACAGTAAATTAAATGCAGATAAAGAAGGAACTTTTTATTACATTGCCGGGAATATTTCTAGCGTTCTACAAAATAATAAAAATAGCAGGATCTCGAATGCTTGCCACACTCCGCCTATAATTTGTTGCAACGACCATGTTTCGAAACAGACGACACTCAATTCGGGGATATAAAAGGCGAAGAATTGTTGGACTTTGTAAGGATTCAGGAAATAAAAGTTGGTGCCAGGTTCTGATAATGAAGAAGCGTGGTGACAGCAAGTTGCGAACAATGACAAAACTAAGGTGTCCAAAAATAAATGTAGTACAATCTCGATTGATATTGTGTTTGGTAACTACATTTTTTTGTCTATCTATAACGTTTCCAATAACCGTTTATATTTTGTACAGTCAACAAAAGAGATAAGTATGCAGGATCATCATCTGCCTAGCCTTTTCCCAACTATGTTGGGGTCGGCTTCCAGTCTAACCGGATGCAGCTGAATACCAGTATTTTACATGGAGCGACTGCCTATCTGGCCTCCACAACCCAGTTACTGGGTAATACGATACCCCTTGCTAAGACTGGTTGTCAGATTTTCGGGCTTCTGACGACCCGTAACGACTGTCAAAGATCCACGAATGACAGCCAGGACCAACGGCTTAACGTGCTTTCCGAGGCACGGAGGGGTCTTGGTATGTAAAGATGGTCACCCATCCACGGACCAACCGCGGCAAGCGTAGCTTAACCTGATCGATCGTCCCGTGCGGCTGATATTACTTAGCCACAAGCCCCTCCAGGATGCAGGATCGTCGAATATATTTGAAGTTTAGTAAGACACCAATGGATGTTCTCGAATAAAATTTAATTTTATTAATAGAAAACAAACAGCTCATTTATAAAATTAAATTTCAGCCGACAACATCCATCGGTTTCTTACTAAACTTCAACTGAATACTTATCTCTTTTGTTGACTGTACATAATAGAGTGTGAATACGAATGGTGTAGTGTGGTGGGTGTGGTGTGGTATTTTCAGGACCATGATCAGCCTATAATGTTTCCCACTGCTGGGACACAAGCCTCCTCTCTGTGAGAGGGAGTTGGTCGTAATCCACCACGCGGGCCCGGTGCGGGTTGATAGATGTCACATGTCTTCGAATTTTTGATTCTAAGACATGCCGGTTTCCTGACGATCTTTTACTATTATTCATATTTTCAGGATCACTAAACATAAAAAAACATGTACTTTTGCGTAATATATTTTATTGCAATGTATTTTATTTTAAATACATTTTATCGACGTGTCCACAAGCCCGAGATAATCTTGTTAGAATTACCCAAGCTTATGAGCTCCGCCGACCATTTTATCTGTTTCAGATAACAATACTCGTTAATGAACTGAATGATAATTAAGAAACTTAATGGGAAAACAAAAAATCGAATTATAGTCCATTCAGCGGGTGAAGCGACTGTAAATAACAATTTAAAAGACGTTAAACCGACAAAAATAAAAGTTAATGGTAAACCTAAATAGCTTCCTTATTAGCAGTTAAAAGTAAGAGATCAGCGAATGGGTATTTGTTTTGTTTTACGGAGGATTAGAGTAGCGAAATTAGAAAACGAAATATTTTTTTCAAAATAATGAAGATTATTAAAACTGTAATGTTATTACAAATCTTATATCTACTTCATTTGTAGGTGCTAAACGTAAGCTAACAAATGAATGAAAATAACATTAGGTACCTTATCCAAAAAAGAGTAACCGTGGGGTTTCTTACCGGCTTTTCTCCATAGGAAACGACCAATTGGAACCGTGCACCTTTTTTTTTTTTTTCTTGCTCGTTGGAAATTCTCATGGACTTCCTCCATCGTAGGAGGGACAGTGGGGCATGCCGGACTCTTACCGGCTAAAGCCACCACGGTGTTCCACCTCTACCTATGGCTGGGGGTGCGGGATTCGCATAAGCATTCACCGCTCCCCCGACAGACCTCCCCGTAGCGTAGAATCAAGTCCTTCTAACTGAATTAGACAGCTGTGTAGCTGAGGATTTTGTTGCGCCACTTCTTCCCAGCACTAAAATGAGGTGAACGGTGGGCGTTTTGGGGGACTGTCTTAAGTACCTAATGGGGACGTGCAAAAAGTGCTGATTCTTAACCTAGTTTGAATCTCAGACCAAATAAAAAAGCCAAGACATAGCGCTGCGAACAATACAGTGAAGCATGCCAAAACTACACCTCCGCTCTGTGCATACGCGCTCACAGGCACACATTTATAACAATTTTCAATCAAACTACACCTCACTAAGTGCACATATGTTTACGAAACCGGCCTCGCTTTACTGTTGACAGCCCTCTGTCTTGGTGTTTTATTTGATCTGAGGTTTGATCAAATGACTTTTGATTTGATTTTTTAGCTTCGTCTGACGTTTCATAAGTGTCCATAGACGTTTATCTTCTTATATCATATAAAAAATCTAGTCTAATCTAATTGCCGTTCGTTAGTCTCACAAAAACTCAATAATGGCTCGACCAATTATGATGAAACTTTGGTAGGATGTTGTGTGTGCGCCGGAGAAGGATCCTAACAAAAAAAAAATGGAAAACGCAATGCAACGTTTGCCGGGGCATTAGTTAGTCTGAAATAAAATATTTTTAAAAAGAAAATGGCCACTTTCAGAGAAATAATTAGTATTCCTAAAACGTCTGGCCTTGAGACACTTTGTCAAAACAAAATGACAATCTAAACCAAACCACTTTACATAATAAATCAGATTATAATAACACCATTAGACACAGCCCTTAACAAAACTATTCCGAACAACATTAGTAGGTACGCTAACTTTAATTCATCTCGCTTACACAATCATGTCGTGAAATATGACGGTAGGTATGTTAGTCAAATTACAGCCGCAGGTGTATTCTGTTTCTGACGATGATTGATGATGTTCGCATGACGGATGACGCGTATCGCTTACAAATTATTCACGTAAACTGTGTACGCCCCATGTTTGGTGGAAAGAAGATGTGATATTAAATAAATTGGCAGAATATTGATGGTGAGGTTTGGTTATGCGGGGAAGGGAAATGTGTATAACATGACGTGTCTTTAATTAATTATAATAAAGAGGTTAGATCGTGAGTAACAATATAAAACATCATATCATGCTTACGAAAATAAATGGTTAAAGCATTCTTTTTTTATTCATCATATTACGGTGGCTTAAGGAAGAGTTTTATGAAATAACTAGTGACCCGCCCCCGCTTTGCTCGCGCTCGCTTCTCTGGTTTTTACGACTTGAAACGATATCTAGATTTCTTTATTATATGTATGTTTATTATTATTTATTAAGCAAGGCATACCAACGATATATTTACAAGGGTAGTGACAATAGGTAATCACGAGTCTTCAATTCTGTGTGCATGCACATTATTAGTCTATCATACACACAAACCTTCGGCAATAAATTCTCTAAATGATGGTGGAAACTACACTTAAATCCGTTGCGCAGTTTAGAAGACACAGATATACACGAAAAGCGACTTTATTTTATAATATGTATAGATACAGACAAAGAAGATATGATGAAAACTCATTTCACACAAACATTACTAAAGCGTAGACGGAATAAAAGTTTATCTCTTCCACAGCTGCATCTGTGATATCGACGTGACTCACGGGCATTCCGCCAGATTACGTGTGCAATATGCGCGAGTAGAAACACTCCTATTTCCTTGCATCTTTATCCAACTTCTTTGTTGAATACAATATCAAGCAAACAAAATCGCACAGACGTGTAGACGCAACACGTTTATTGCTCTCACAAAAAAGGCTCCACCTAGAACCGGCTCATAACAACTTGAATATCACAGAGATCGCGTTAAAACCACAAAAAACTTATTTCATTCACGCTTTAATTATTCATTTATTACTCAGCAAAACCCGCAATAAAACGCAGCGAAAAACAAAACGCGCTCTCGTTTCGCGTATCGTTTTAAAACTACGAAATTATTGTTCGGAATACGGACTTTGACCACGGTTCCGCTTGCTTCCCTGAGCCGTAACGTGTCCGTGTCTTTTATTTTCTTTTCCGACTAGATAAAAGCAGTTTCCCCGATGTTATAGCATTAGGTAAAGCTTCTTTTAAAGTCCAAATTGGCACTGAAAAGAGTTCGCGTGAAGTTTCGAATTTGTATATGTGAGAAATTGGCTTGTGTATGTGTGGGTTCAGTTATAACTTTTGGCTCCAACTTGTGGAGAATACAATAGACGGTCTAGAAAAGAAAAAAAAAAAGAAAATAAGGGTAATGATTGCAATAAATCCAGGCATCTATTAACCCTATTTTACGGTATCCGTGACGTTACGTTACGTTACGTTACTTACGTTAATTGTAGAGCAATTATGTACCTACACAGTACCTAAGTACCCAGGTAACTATTATAACAAGACGATTAAGACTGAACTTTCCAGAAATAGGGTATTTAGTGTAAACGTTACCTATTGTGTTTTCATGCATACAAAAGCTCGCAGACTATGTTGCTTTTCGAATTGCGGAAATTCGTGTTAAACTTCAAAAACTGCTGCAAACCATGACACGCGATCGATAGTGACAAAAATTTAGATTTACTACAGAAATAATACCAAGTGTGCAACAAATCTCCAGTAGTATAATCCCTACGGTTCTTACCATAGAGGCCATAATTTTTGTATGAGACTGAAGTGCTGCAGAATAAATACCTAAGGATGGATTTATGACTCCCAGCTGATGCAATTCTACAGTGGCCCCTGCGTTTTGACACACACAGGCTAACACATTGACTCCTAAATAAAAGACAGTCTAGGCGTCAATCACTATCTTCAAAATTCAATCACTTCAATCGAGTTTACAAGATAAACTGTCTGTCACCTAGCAAAGTTGATCGGTGTGATTGAATTTATGGTGACGGCACTACCTTCGAAATTCAAAAATTCAATCACTCCGATCAAACTTTTTTTCTCAACTCTATTGAACAGTATCGAACAATGTACCACAGAGCAAAGAAAAAAAAAGTGCGGTGTAAAACAGGACTCGACTGACAGCAGAATGGGTTTGCACTTTCGCTTTATGGAACGGGCTTTTGACAGCATGCACTAGCGTTTGTGGCTTCGCCTTTGAAATGTGGTTTTTGTTTTACACGTTTATAGGTCGTTCATTGGTGCTCGTTTTTGTAGAGTAAATAAAGGATTTTGTTGTGTAAGGTTTCTTTCACATTGGAAAGTTCAATTTTGAGCCGTGGATGTGAAAGAAATTGAAATGCTATGTTAGTAAAATGTACATAAATACCTACAAACTACTAAACTTAAAGATATTTAAAAGAAAGACGTACTGCATGACAATTATTTGCCAAATAATACTCAAGATTTGCCATTGCCGTTGTTCACAAGGTCATTGTTCAGACTACTATTAGGAAAAAAAATATTACAGTGTTCAAGAATATTTAGAGGATAAGTCGTTAGTAATAATATAATAAAATAAAGATAGCCTTTATTCTACCGCATGCAACAATTACATAATTCATTATTACTACAATTTCAATCTTTATTAATTAACTATTATAGATTCATATTTTATTTGCATAATTATTAATAGGCTAGTGATATAATCTTTGTTTTTTTTTTTATAATAGATATATTTGTACGCCATATTATGGCAGGATATGCTGGAACCAATATTAATAGTAACGTCTATTGTACCACATTCTAAGAAATAAACATTTTTGATTTGATTTTATTTACATACTTTCTTTCTTTTAAGCTTGAGTTTAAAGACTATCAAACGCATTTATCAACTTTAATGTAATATATGTAATTAACACGTTATCTATAACTATCAGTCGTTTAATAGTTATTAATTGACTACCTATAATAAAAATTATAAATTTAGATATCACACGAATATTGTAAAGGCGATAGTTTGTGAGTGTGTTTGAATGTTTGTTACTTCTTGACGCTCAAACGGCTGAACCAATTTTGATAAAATTTGGTATGGAGGTAGCTGGATTAACTCATAGGCTACTTTTTATCTCGATATTCCTACGGGATCGAGTCTCATGTGAGTGAAACCGCGGGGCGCAGCTAGTTAAACATAAATTAAAGTTATGATGCACGTTCCTTGCCACTTCAATTAGCATCAGAGGCAAACTTAAAAAAAAAAATACTCTTAACCGGTCAAGCTCCACGCGTTTGGGATCCAACGGAAATACATAATAATTTTTTGTCGGATCCAACGCCAAAAACCTGGGATTCAAAATTGGGATCATCTATATCTAAAATAATCTGTAGTACGATACAATAGAAAATCAATTGCGTCTCACTAGCGGAGCTCAATGAAATAAACCTTGGATGAAACGATAAAATAGTTTCCCTTCTGAAGGATATTTACGAACATAAAAACTAATCTCCAAAACTTAATTCGAAGTGTAGGTAGATAATCACCCACCTACACCTTCCTCACCTAATAAATTCACTTGAACAACTCTCTCACACACCAATATATCAAACAGCAACGTAAAGGCAAGCGCACAAAAGCGCCAAACGTACCTAATCTACACAGAGTCGTTTGTTAGTTCCATGCGATTAGTCGTACGACGTAACGACAGACGCGGCATCGACGTCACGTGATCTATGAACGCACAGTCGCACACTTTGATGTAATAATATACGGACTGAATAATTTAGAGGCGAGGTATTTGTCTTAAATGTCTGTAGAATAGGTAACGAGGATTTGTTTTTGCAAGATGCTGCCAAAACTTCGAAAATGTATTTGCTTAGGGGGAAATCTGTTAAATTGAACGTAAAATGCTAGTTTTATTACACAAGAAAGTCACAATAAATCTTGAATTACAAGAAACGCAACATAATCAGCCTATAACGTTCCCACCGCTGGGACACAGGCCTCCTCTCTGTAGGAGGGATTGATGTCACATGTCTTAAAATGTTTGGTTTTTGGACATGACGGTTTCCTCACAATGTTTTCCTTCACCGTTGTCAAGAAAAGCAATATCAGTTACAAAAAAAAAAAGGCACTCCGGGAGTGCCGACAGAAATGAAAACTTGAACAATTACGTGTTTATTTTTTTAATCGTCCTAAAAACAAAACACAAACAGAAAACTTTGCCATCACTCACTGACACATCGGAAATACATTAAACCCGAGTACATCCCGAGGACAGCCGAACACATCCGAACCGGGGTCGGTTACGATAACAGTGGCGCGAATCCAATGGTTTTTTCCCATCTCAAAAAATACCCAACGCGCCTAAAGAAGTTATCACTTCAAAAACCTAATAAAGAGGTAGGTAAACAAGACTGCAGTATTGAACTTATTACTACAAAACATCAAATCCGTAGTTCCCAGTAACATCAATCTCGTATACAACTGTTAAACTTGACATATTTTACTACTAAAGTATCTGGTTAAAATCTGTGTCACACATATTTTTTATTTAATTTCCATGCCAAACGAAAAATATATAAAAAATATTCAATGCTTGCGCAAAATTATGTTACGAACAGGAGTTTGTCCCACTGCTCGCGACTAAGGGCCAACAATTTGATATAAAAAATGTCTTCGAACCCGTATTCCCTTGGGGAGTGTCCTGAAATACCCAATATTACGAAGCGTTATTGATGAATTATATTAAGGGTAGACGATACATCTATGTCGTTTCCGAAATTCTTGTATTTGATAACAACTAGTATGCTATAATGGCATGATTGTGTCTGATATTAAGTAGCATTTACTTATATGAAAAAGTCAACATAGACCCATGGATGCATTAACACAGAATAATAATGTTCAGTTTAGAATAATGTAGAACGCTCTTTATTTAAAGACTATAGATATTCCCCCTTACTAATAAACGTATGATATCAGATGAATAGTTACACACCGATTTCTCTCTTTCAGTCATCAGTAATTTGACTTTCGAAAGAAGAAGACAAAACGTTGTGTAACTATACAGACTCTGTATATCGTTTATTAGTAAGGGAGTTAAGCCACAGAATAACTAATAGTACTTAGTGTTAAGCTTTAACAGTTCATAGAGATCATTTATATAGAAGCAAGTTTTCCTAATGTTCCAAAGACTTTGAACGATCATTTTCATTTTATTATAAGCTCTTTGTTAGTCACCAAAAGCAAAACAAGAGTCTATTACCATAATCTCCTAAAACATATCACTATCTACATAAATACATTATACATGTATCGACACACAATTGAATTTATACTATATTACCAACCAGCTACGCCCCGCGGTTTCATCCGCATAAGTTTCGATCCTGTGGGAATATTAGGATAAAACTATCCTATGTCCTTTCCCGGGACTCAAACTATCTCTGTACCAAATTTCATCTAAATCGGTTCAGCGGCTTAAGCGTGAAGAGGCAACAGACAGACACACTTTCGCATTTATAATATTATAGTATAGAAGTATGGATAACATTTTGGTAACGGTAACACGTTAAACAACGCAACCCTCTTCAGCTTTAGAGATTATTAGCAGCACCCCGCGGTTTCACCCGCATAAGTCTCAATCCTGTGGGAATATCGGGATAAAAAGTATAGTTTGTCCTAACCTAGATCATGGTCTACCCTTGTGCCTCATCCAAATCCAATCAGCCGTTTTCAAACAAACTCACTTTCGCATCGCAATATTATACAGTATAGATTTAGTTATGATAGCAAAGACAGAAATATTATCTTGTTTGTATTACATAATCTAATAAAACATTACTTGCACTAGACCGTACGAGTACTTCCATAGTAATTCAATTAGAAATTACGAGAAGCCGACTCCTTCGGGCGTCGTAGAGTGTATAGTTAAACTTGCCAACACCAGTTAAGAGTACATCACTAATACAAGTCCCATATCTAAGGCCTGCAAGACATACTTACACAAGAGGAAAATTCACGAAAATAATACCCTAGGACCTTCAAACCTGATGAAAAGCTTGAGAAAGAAGTTGGTCAGGAACAATGTTCCGAAAGATAGCATTCTAAAGATAAAAGCAATTTAAATCCTTAATGGCAGGGTCTGGGCAAATTCGTCAAAATTATTCAAAAAGGAAGAGGGTTGGATTTGGGAAAGTCGGTATTATTCGCTTAAGCAGGGCTGAAACGACACCGATCTAACCGAAAATCCATCTTTTCAGAAATACGTTTGAGTGTACAGCCCCGTATATTTCGCCCACGAGGTGTAAAGCTCTAAAGGCTACCGCTTTGAGGTTTGAAATATCGTAATAGCATATTGACATTCTGCAAATCTATTCCTCGCCTGAATTATTTGAACTTTATCTGTAGATAGTCGTCAATTTTAGAGTATACAAAGAAAGCAAATGCAGCAAAACCATTATTGAATTTAGCACTGCGCATAAAAAAGAAGCAGCTCTACAAAACAGTTTCTCTTCATCCAAAGATCAATATGGAAACAAAGTTGTATGTAACAATTGTTGCTTAACAAATCATCCTTCCATACTTTATCGCAAACGAATAAGACAAAAGAACAGTAAATCTTTCAACTGATGACAGACAAAGTTGTGAAAATAGTTTTTTCTCAGCAAAAAGAACTACGCGGGACAGAAGCACCGATAGTTTATTAAAGTAAAAAGTTTCCGCAAAAAATACGGCAGACTTCGCGAGAAAGCGAAACAATTTTGCTTGGCTGTCTGTTTTTTTATTCGTTCGTTCATTTTTGACGACTCATACACGCTGTTCTTTTTCGGCGTAGTTACGAACAAGAATAGTGTCGATAATGCTAAAAAGTAAACCAAAAGTCGTGAACAGAAACACATGTCTATTTAACTATTGCCTTATTGTAAACTTAGCATCGTAGTATGAATACACCCACAATACTATCATAATTTGCGCAATTACACAAAACATTTTAAACTCCTAACAAAAACGTTTGCCAACTATGCACCTTTTGTGAACAGTGCTCCAGAATTCTTTCGAGACCACCCAACGGTCTTAAACTTAAAAAAATTCAAACTCTGGTAACAATAAGCGTAGAATCTTTTAAAAATGCCATACTTCAGCCGAAAAATATCTTCCTGTCGTCTGCACATTGAACATTTTCCACTTACTTCCACGTGAGAGCGTTATATTTATGGCTAACAATAGTGCTACAGAGACAGGGACAAACGATGGCCAAACAATAGGTTTGTAAGTACCACAGAGCAACCTCAGAGCTTACTTCATAAACGCTGTTGCGTTTATAAAGTCAAATTGCTACTGGAATGAAAATATTTAAAAATTATAATATGTTAAGAAATATGAACTACACCGTCCTTAATATTTAGAGTCGACCTTTATTTCATATATATTTAATAGACAAATAATAATAAAAACATTTCAGACTTTATGAAAAACAAAAATACAGCCATACATTCAGATGAATTCCAAACGCATCATGTTAATCTGGATAAAGTAACTAGGATAAAAAATTGCGCGGAAGGCTCATCCAATTATACACTACACAATATTTCTGCAGCTGAAAGAATTCTATTACCTATCTAACTGAAAACTGCAATAAACATATTGTTTTGAAACAAAACTACACTGAAAAACATTTTTTCTCTCAGTAAATTGGCAGGAAGCCATACTCCCATAGAGAAAAAAATACATTTTTGTACAAAAGTAAAAAATATTCTCACAAACCTTATGAATTAAACGTGAGAAATATAGGTACTTCAAGCGAGTTATATGCGAGACTCGCTAGTAAAAACTCATCCAACACTGTATATGTAGGGAACATTAATTTCGACGTAATTGGTTCAGGATACGAAGTGAATAGAGCAATTTCGAGATGAGATTTTTTGTTCTCGATGTATCTATTGTGAGACGAGATTAAAATAACGCCATCAGGAGTATTTAACCGTACAATTTTTTCTTCTCCTATTTCGCCGTTCACAATTACATTGATTGCTTTGCTTTTAGATATTGGTTCATTATCGGAATTAGAAGTTGGATTCAGAGTTCATTTAAGGAAATGGAAATTTGTTTCCATTTTTATTTACCGTACAGAGGTTTGTGTCTGCCGTGTTTGGGATAAGAGATTACTTGTTTGTTTATTAATGCTTGCTACTTGGATGCTCGTACATTTAAGAATTATTAGCTCTTTATGACTGAACTGGATTGGAATTCCCAGAAAAAGCAGTAGGAAGTGGTGAAGGGCGGGGTTTTGGGGACTATCTTTTGTAATTTTGACGTTCGAAAAGTGTTGACTCTCAGCCCTAATTTGAATAAATGACTTTTAATTTTGAATACAAATATATACCTTACTTCGTGATGAATATTGAAATGTTTGTAAAACTTTACTGACTTGAAAAGGTTACTGTAGCTTCTTTCTCGTAAACATTTTTGGTAGCATCATTATACCTTGTTCTTTCTTATAATAACCTCGACAACTTTTTACTGAACCTACTAGCCGATATGCAACACTTTTCTTTAAAATGTTTATTTCTACAGAAAACGACGTAAAAACACGAACAATAATAAACCCGGTCGTATAATTTGAAAGTTGCGTATTCAGGGATTCCTTACACTTAAATGAGCATTATTGCGCTCCCAAACTGCTGTCTTCAAACGTTTACATTGGCAACTTTATTGCTACAAATGTGACGAAAATGTAAATGCGTCCTGACGTTCATTTCTTAGGCTGGGTATTGTCAAGTTTAACTTTTAAGGCAGTAATTTTCCACGTTTGCGCCCTTTTCATTTAGTTAATGAGCTAGGCCATTTACTTGATGATCTGAGAATGTAAAACATGCGTTGAGTATATTAGTTTCGTGACATGTAACGTTAAAGAGGCAGATGAGCTAATGAATTACTTTGGTGTATATAGATGATATATATGGTACTTACATGTTTTTTTTCTGCATAATGTCTTTTTTCAGGGGATAACTGTTTTATTTAATTTGCGAAAATAGTGTTTGGATGCAAAACTTTTGAGTTATTATGATTATAATATATAGTACTGCCCAATTTGATGTATTATTATAAAGTTCGTACTTATTACAATGTCTGTTTAGTTACTAGAAGTCATCAAAAGTTCAGTTACTGAATACCCTGACCAAATAAATAAAACTCAAATATCTTGGCAATACTACAGATCTAGATTCCAATTTATACTGGTCTCTCCTAAGTCTACCCACAAATTGGTTTCGGTAGCCAGTCCTAATACTGGCTTTAGATTACCACGAAATGGAAAATTTTAAATTCGACGTTCTTTATTCGCAAATTGAAGCGAAATATTGTGTGCAGAACATTGTTGAAGTTGTAACATTCGACCGACGGAAACGTGTCACTGTAACGGTCTTTAAAGCAATTCCAATATTAATTGATTCGTTGATATGAATTTGTCTTTTTTATTGGGTGGATGGATACAAAACCGTAACTGCCCCATAAATATTAAGTTATGTGCTTTGTATCTATAACGGCAATTTTTTTTTACAGTATCACATCACTAACCAAAAACACTTTCTACGAAGTTTTTTTTTGTTTACATTTGTCTGTCAATTGAACCAGGATAATATGTCGCAATATTATCAATCACAATTAAATTACAACTCTGCAACGAATTTGATTGTGTGATGTCTAATTTTTTGATGACAAATTGGATAAATCACTCAATGTAAAGGTTTTACAGGAGACATTTACTGCTATTATATGAAAACCAGATATCCTGTCAGTTGTAGGTAGTGATATTGAGATTAATAACGTCATGGTATTTAATTTTCTATAACATCAGCTCACTACTACCCAGTCTCTATTCATTATAACAAATAAGGTTCTAAACTTACTCAAGATGTCCTTTAAAGATATCGAAGTCAGTGAAGACGAGCTCGACGATCTCGTGGGGCGCCGCGACGAAGGTGTAAAGGAGGCAGTCGATCCGCGGTGGGTAAGGGCGCGGGTAGTCGGGGCTGCTGAACGTGCCGCGCTCCTTGCCGTACGTCGACGTGTAGCGGATACACGTGCAACCTGGGAAATGAAATAAATTATTTAGAATCATACAGAGACTCAAAAATATTATATTAACAGTACCTTTATTTTAATTAATGTTAGTTTTTGTGTATAGGACAGTAAAATTCAAGAATAAGTAACATAGTTATATTTTTCTTTACTACAAAGGAACTAGAGTAACAGTCATTTCTACATTGACTTAACATAATGAACTTGATGAATATTATATGTATAAGATCTCATCATTATTATGATTATACTGCTGATATTTTTGTATTGAAAACCAACAATATTAATATTACATATTTTCGAACCGTCAATATGTTTTCTCATCATTCTATTTTATAGAAGGCTTTCTGAAATTTATGTTGAATCGAAGATAAGAATTATGTTCAATGACCTTATTTCCCTCAAATAGGAACTTATTTGCCATCTGGGCGGCTTTACGAGGTAATCTATTTTCTTCATCATTCCAATAACTTTACCCATCAATGTCAGGGTATAGAAGATATTCATTATAATAAAGCTTCAAATTCTCCGCAAATTTTGCTTGAGAATATGTAAAATAAGTATATATGTAGAATCTTTTAAAGATAAAATCATCGTAGTATTATGGTTGTGAATTTATACAGCGTATTAAAAACATTAACCCACTTTATTTAGGGAAAATCACACACAATGGGGACCAACAAAAAGGTGATTTCGAAGAAAAAAAAAAAACACATAACCCAAAAAATATAACCCATTGTCCTAAACATGTGACATTCGCCAATTCGAAATAAAATAACAAAAACACAAAAGCCTTCATTGTACAGCATAATTACCTTTCAACGATATAATAAAAGCTATAACGACAATACTTAATGAAACAGAGGGAACAAATACACAGGCAAAAGAGGTGACGAATATAGCACGCGATTCGGGGCTTTAGCAATGATGAATATTTTATGTAAAAATTCTCTGGCGCCGACTTACGAGTTCACCGTAATCTTCCACGGTGTCAAATGAGATATTCAAGACGTTATATTGAGTAAAATTGAAGATAAACTTGCGTTACACCGAATTTATTCGCGGTATAATTTTTGGGGAAAACATCTCGCTTTTTCCTGACGCCTAGCATAATAGTCTGGGAGCAAATGATAATTCTAAATATTATATCGGGATGATCCGGTGCTTGAGATTTTGCTTCGATATTTTTTCTCGGAGCAGTTTTAGCAAAGCGGTTGTTTATTGCTTACATACGACGGAAAAGTGTTTGGAATGACAAGCTATTACCACGATACACTAATGCTTAGGGCAATATTTCACTAGAACTCCAATGGTGGCGCAACCATGGTCGCATTGCCAAATAATTGGTTGCGCATCCGATTGGACGCCTGGTGAAATACCCACCATAAAGCTGTATATATTTTGCTGGCAGGCCAACCATGGTTGTCCCAGTGAGATATAAGCTTAAGCTCGTAATATTCATTAAGTAATCCGTTAACTAAGCCATTTGCATTATTAATTATCATAACTAAATCCAATTATATTTCAATAATGAAACGCGGAGGTAATCTACCGAAATCGATGAAGCCATGCGCACGTAATCATTTTAGTACGAACACGTTGACATTGTGTCGCGCTTACATACACCCGTTGCCGTGGGCAAGGGCTATTAACATAAAGCTTTTACGAGTGTTTTCCTTTAACTACGAGTGATATGAATATAGTGACACCCCTACAGCTGGAATTAACGTGTTGCGATTAAAGTTCTCACACGAGTGGAATTTTTAACAGGACTTTTTGGTATTCAGTACCCTAATTCCGTAACACTCAGTCTGAATCATTTTGATGAATATTGGTAATCCATTGCTTCATAATATGTTAATTTTTTTTTTCTGCTCATCAACGTAAATAACGCAATGAATGTTGTTGAACTGTCAAAATGAAAGCCATTGCTACTGATAGTGTGTTACGCAATTACCCCACTGATAATGCGGGCTGGTATACTAAAGATGCAAAATGGATTAACGATTTGATTTGAATATTGAAGGTCTGACTTCTAGCTTTAAGCGCCAATTAGACCGAAGAAGTGACGGGCATGGACTAACGTCAGACAGTACATTACATTGTCATTGATAACAATCTAATATAGGTACTGCTGTCTGACATAGAGTCGCGTCTGCCACCGCTTGGTCTGAACTTGGGTAATTCTTGTCCATGTCGAGACCAGAACTTGGTTCACAAGAAGTATAACTTCTGCAATTTCGAAGCAAGCGAAGTTTTTGTTGTATAATATTACTTTGATGCTTCTGCATATCCATGTGGTGATACTGAATAAAATTAGGTGATCCAAGTATTCTTTGATGGTCAAAAAAAATGCAAACTATGTTAATTGACTTCAATCATTCAAAAGAACGTTAATAAACACACTTTATAACAATGAACATTTTGTTTCTACATTGTTGATCGCCACTAAAACTTTAATTGTATTATCCCGTTAAATTGTATCGCGTTTATTGAACAGCAATTTGTGCGTGTTTGTTTGATTTGCATTTTAACTTCATTGCGTTTGAATAGCGCAGGAACAAAGTGGAAATATGTACATACAATTATAATATCCATTAGGATTTGGAGGCTAACCGGAATTAGAGCGTAACCTGCATAACTTTTTGTTGTTAATTTGGTTTTGTTTTTTATTGAACTGGATATCAGTCCCATTGTTTAGTCAACATATATGCACTATCAATCAATAGAAAACGCGAGAATGAGCCATATCAATAATAATAATTCCTTTTTTATTTGACAAAGAACCAGAATTCTCTAGTTCCTGTCATAATATTTGCGATACATCGTATTGAAAGATTCCTACGAGACTTTTATGTCAGCAATAAAAGAGTTCACATTGATGAGAGTATAATCCAGACAAAATTGGATCGTAAAATCTCGTTTGACATCACAAAATTTACTGAAGGAGCAGTTTGAAATAATGATTGTTTTATGTTTCACTAGATCAGGATTATGTTCTTTGATGTTAACTTCAATCACTGATATGACATGTATACGATTTTTGGTGTTTGTATATTATCTTCAAAATGTTGATTTCTATCAATTTCAGAATTGACTTCTTACTCTTGTATAGCTTGATTTGCTATGAAATTGATTTCACTAGGGGATAAGTCTGAAGCAAGAGCTGCTCAATAGAAAATCGATAAACGTAAATCCGGTTCGTTACCGCGCTCGGTCTGCCGGGACGCGTATAAGCCTCCAAATAAATACTTTTTGAGATATCAAGTTGTGTAGCAGAATTTAGAGCTATGACAAACTAGAAATTGAGTACAAAGTCAAAGAAACTGTTTTAAGAAAACTGGTGTATCTGATATCACCTCAAATTGATGCTCTGCTAAAAGTAAGTGTCTTAGAACCCAAGTTGGACCCGTTGCACTAAAGATGGGATGTTGGCTAGCGAGATTGATATTGGCTTAATGTCAATCAACACAACTATGCTAGTTGGCAAGGTGCCGCATCCAGGCAAGTTTTCAAAACGACAAAATAACAATTTTCGCTCGATAGCACTTACGAGCAAAAACTGAATATCAGCTGTTTTTTCGCTGAATATTACTAAAGGCTGATTTTTCCAACGCCAGATAATTTTATTGAAGCACGGATATCGAGAAGGAATAATTTTTAATTTTTGACAATTATTCCACACAAAAACTCAATTCTATTCCACGAATAAAAATTATCTGTTGATTGAAACATCAGCCCTTAGTCAACCAGACTAATAGGGCGCTGTTGATAAAAAAAAAGTAACTGATACTTTCAATAAAACACTAATTTAAATAACCAATATTGCTCGACGGAAAAATATAATGAACTAGACGTTCTTTTAATCAAATTGTATTTAGTTCTACGGCTAATATGGCCGGCCCATTGCCACTTCAACTTGCTTATTCTGTGATCTATGTCGACAACTTTGGTTCTCTGCCGGATCACCTCGTTGCGGTTTCGATCCCTCAGAGAGACTCCAAGCATCTTTGAGCGACTTTGAATTTATGGACCAGCCGTACTGTGAGTGTCCACGTTTCGGCTCCGTAAGTCTTAACTGGCAGGACGCACTGATTGAAGACCTTAGACTTTAGGATCTGTAGAATAAGCGACGAGAAGATATTTCTGTAAGTAGGTTTGTACAAACACTTTTACACGTCAATCATATTTTAAGATCTAGATGAGGTCGGCGTTTTATCTGACTATTCTGAGAAGAAAAACCGAAACAAACTCAGCGTGTCGTCTTTATTTTAGTTAGTCTTTGACCTAAAAAAAAACCTATTGACCTTTATTGACAAATTAAATTACATCATCAGCTTTGCTCGGTTCATTCCAAACTAATAACGATATCAAAGAAAAAACTTAATCTCACGCAGATGGACGGACATTTTGAATGCCCCAAGATTAAGGTTTATGACATTCAAAGAAGCGAAAATCCCCTTTATTATGCCACAAAAGTTACAAATTACGGTCGCAGTAAACAAAATGATAATAAGCTAACAAAGTGAGAGTACTTTTATACTTACTTGGATTTACAGCGTGCCCTTCGTCGACTGTGTGAAGAGATAAGTGGAGGAGAAGGATAAGCGCCGTCGACGTCTGAAATATAAAATACTGGGTTTGAAAAGGATCAAGATGTTTGGTTGTCATAAATAGGCACAGGGTTTAAAATAAATCCGTTGGTGAAACCTTACAGACATGACCCTTCATGTCTGTTAAGTATGTAGGTACAGACGCCAGCACATCAAGCTATTGCAATCTGACTTTCTTCAATAGATTTTGAACTTTATCGCTAAATCATAAGGTTCAAATTTGATTGCGAATTTGACAGTTTCGGGTAGCTTGATGGGCTGGCGTCTGCACATCGGTAAATAAATAAAAAATATGGCGGGACCAGCGCGGACTCACTAGCGTCCGTACTCATGTAGCGCGTAGCTACTCAAAATAATAGTTTTTTTTTATAGGTATGGCGTTGGAGATACCCTGAACATCGGTGAAGTTTATCGACTTATATAATAATACAAGTAATACTGACCCTGAAACGGTGAGCCTCACGGATATCTATGGTGAGCCTAGTAACTAATGATCAGACGGTAAACTGTGGTTACTGAGTCCCGTGCGGTATACCTATAGAATAACCCTTGAACGATATAATTGTCTACAGGCTTACCTATTGGTAAGCAAAATTCAAAATAGCTTTCAAAGTTTTGGAAATCAGCTTTTTGTTAGGGTGTCACTTTTATCAAAATTTGCCAGAAATATCTAACTGACTAAGCTTTTATATAATATTTATAATACATATTAGTGTTAGCTTGTAAGTTGTAATTAGGTAAGGCTTTTTGTTATTAGTGTTGACTTTGTGATTAAATAACTATCATACTAATCGATACTTGTGTTACCCAGTTCAAGAAATGCCACAAAAAGTAAATAAAAAACGAAACAAACTTCATCAAATTAAGGGGTCGAGCACATAATTGACTGAATTTGATCAATTTTGTTCATTATTTATGAGAAAGGGAAAAAAATGTAAATAAAATTATTTGTGATTTGAAAAGTCGAGTTTTTTGTTTCGAGTTTAGTTAAGTATTCATGGAAAATCACAAATATTAGACGTTTGATCATCTTTTCACAAGAAACCACATTAGATTTTGAGCATTAAAAAATATCATCAATATTATTATATAGTCGGCTTGCACGTAATTGGACCACTTTTTTCAACTTCGATACAAAATAAATAGTAGAAAAATTATGTTGAAAAACCATTTTTTTTAATTCCAGTCAGAAGTGTATTTTTTCCTATTATTTAGCAAACCATTTCAAGAAATTTAAAAATCACACAGTAGTCTTCAGCTATCACAAACAAAATCATAATTTTATCTTATGTTATTATAATATCTTCATTAAGTAAATCAAAGGCAAAATCCATACTAATATTATAAATGCGAAAGTGTGTTCTGTCTGTTACCTCTTCATGCTTAAACTGCTGAACCGATTTGATGATATTTGGTATAGAGATAGTTTGAGTCCCGGAAAAGGACATAGGACAGTTTTTATCCCGATATTCGCACGGGATCGAAACTTATGCGGATGAAACCGCGGGCGCTGCTAGTAAACTATATTTTCGAGAGCGCAAAAGTGATGAAACTATTAACTGGTGCTGTGACTGACACGAATAGTTTAACGTCATGGAAACTGTACTTTTATAATCATACAGCCTTAATGTTCCAATTATTTCAAGCTTTTAACTATTAGATAAAAAATTGACAAATGCGGATCTTTCGTGCACCGTGCCTTAACACATCACACGTGACACCATAATCGAATTAATTCGAACTCAAACACGAAAATCCTTCTAAACAAGTTGACACACGCAACCAACCGTTCAAGAGTACTTCAAGACAAAAGGACGATTTAGAATCGAAAACGTATTCCTCACAAAGTCTTGTGTAAGCATTCACACTTTCGTCTACATTTTCTGCGTACTTTTCAACCTGGGAAGCCGAAATGGATCCGAACGCATCCGAAGGCATACGAACGGCTTCATTTGGAATGCGTTGCTTATCGCCTCCATCGGTAGCCTCCATCTGCATTGAAACGATTCTTTTGAGAAATCTCGGAGACCAGAGATACCTCGAACTATATTATAGCATTCAAGCATCTTACTATCGTTCCTACGTTATCTTTTTGTTATTGACTAAATGTTTCGGCTATTGCCGCTGTGTTATGCTTCGAAATAATAATAATAATGGACGGTACTGGTTTATATCTGTATTGTATGAATATTAATTTTAAAGGTTCTGAATTTATATATATAAAATAATCCGAGCTGAACTAATAACTTGAGCGTCGTCCGCAAAGCGATGGCGAGACGACGACTGGCGCCCCTGGCGGCGCGAAGTAGAAAAGTCAAAGTCAAAGTCAAATCATTTATTTCAAATAGGCACACTAAAGGCACTTTTGAACGTCAAAAATTATAATAAAACGAATTGATTCTAGTCGCCCATTCCAAAAGGTAGTTTTCGAGAGACGCGGTAAGCTCGCGGTATGGCTCCGCATGCATGGTTGTAGAAAGTCCTGCCGTGCGCCAACTGGAGGCGGCGGGACCGTAACACTAACATTATGATCCAAAATATCAGACGAAAGGATATTGATAAAATATACAATTGTGAAAGCAGTGGTGGCCCAGTGGAAACGGCCGCGACTCCGCTGGGCCACCACATACAAGTTGTAGGTCGTAGGTTCAAACTCTGACAGACGCTTTACTTTGTGTAAATAATTTCATCACCACAGCTCTCAAACGGTGAAGGAAAACATCGTTAGAAAACCGGCATTGTCCTAGAACCAAAAATTCGACGACATGTGACATCTACCAACCCACACTGGGCCCGCGTGTTAGATTATAGGCCAACCGCTCTCGAAATGAGGAGGCCTGTGTCCCAGCAGTGGGAACATTATAAGATTGATATGCTAAAGGTAACTACTAAAAACATTTAGATATTTAGTGTGAACCTAGACATCGCCTTGAATAACAGGTACAGACGCCAGCACATCAAACTACTACAATCTGTCAAATTTCTTTAATATATTTTCAACTTTATCACTAAAGCATAAGGTTCAAAGTTGATTGGGAGATAGTTTCGGGTAGCTTGATGTGCTGGCGTCTGTACAAGATACTGATCTGGAGATATTGAATTAGGTAACAATGTACCTGCTCTGCTAACGTGTGAATTATAAATACGTAATTTCCGAGCACGTGATGTTTATTTTGCTTGAAGTACGTATTACGCATGAAAGATGCAATTCAGACTGGATCGGTTTCAAAGAAATCACTTTTTAATACGACACCTTTTCAAGTAATTCAAAACTTTTTCTTTATTTAAATACTAGCTGTTACCCGCGACTTCGTGCGCGTGGATATTTTTCGTGGGACACATTTTTTTTTTTCTAAAATAAAAGTAGCCTAAGTTACTCCTTATTACATCAGCTATCTGCCCGTGAAAGTCCCGTCAAAATCGGTCCAGCCGTTTCAGAGATTAGCCGGAACAAACAGACCGATAGACAAAAATTTAAAAAAATGTTATTTTGGTACCGTGTATTTTGGTACCATGTATACCTACATCCATGTGTATTTAGTAAAAAGCGGTTATTTTAATATTGCAAACAGACACTCGAATTTTATTTATTTGTATAGATATAGTGCAGATATAGGAGTCCAGAAACATTTTTTTTAAATAGATTTTTAATGTCCCACTGCTGGGCAAAGAAGAATTTTCTAGAAGGTAAAAAAGAAATGCATATTCCCCAAATTCTACCACGATGTTGGTCATCAGCTTATCATTATGCATTTGGTATACTTACCTCCTTACTAATAAACGTATTATATCAGGTGAATAGTTACACATCGTTTTCTCTCTTTCAGTCGTCAGTAATTTGACATTCGAATGAAGAAGACAAAGCGTTGTGTAACTATACAGACGCTATACAACGTGTAAGGGGATTGAGGTAGGAGAAAGTAACACGTCAGTTATTTTCATCCTCAGAGAAAGATATAAATACTTATTACATTTATAATAACAAGAAAAATAGTCCAAAAAAATATAATAAAACAGATATGAGTCATCTTTCCGCTTCCACAACACCTTTCTCAGATAAAAACACTTTTATTCCAAGATACGCACGTAATAAATTTTATGAAAAGAAAATGTAATTTTACACCTTATTTTCTTGTATTTCAGTAAAAAAACGCGTGGAAGCAAACGTTAAAATGGGAACTTTACTTTACCTTGATTCTTAAACGAAATGTAAGCGAAAAGCTGTGTAATCTAATATTTACAGTATGAAACCACGGACCGTCGTAATTATGATGTACGTACGGAATTAAATTACTTGCACAACGCGTAGGTAGATCTGCGTTTATGTTAGGCGCGTTGGGCATTTTTTGAGATGGGAAAAAACCATTGAATTCGCGCCACTGTTACCGTAACTGACACCGCTTCGGATGTGTTCGGCTGTCCTCGGGATGTACTCGGTTTTAATGTATTTCCAATATGCCAGTGAGTGATGGCCGATTCAAAAAATACACACGTAATTGTTCAAGTTTTCACTTCTGTCGGCAATCCCGATATCTCTTTTATTTCATTTGGATACTTATTTTTTTTTTTTTTAATATTTGTATAAACAAAAACATAGAAAAACATTTAAAAATATAAAAAAAAACAGTAGCCCACCGGTATCGGGAACAGGGTCCAAGCTACCAGTGGTCAGGGCTCCAGAGAGAGGAACCTCCGAAAAATGCGAGCCTAGTTGAGAAGTACGACTCTCTGAAACAAGCCCTTGATTCAGCTGCCCAACGAGAACCTCAATAGGTGTTGATCGAGGCTTTTGGCTATTAAGCCATAGCTGTCACGACTATCGGCACAATGATCGCTGAATCGACATCCCACATGTCGATAATCTCGCGAGCCAAGTCAAGATATATTATTATAATAACATATTATTATTATATTAGTCAATGGAAAACTACATACTTACATAATTTTCCAATATTCATCTTATCTTTAAGAATTTTGTTCATGCTAGGTTATTTAAAAACAATTTAAACTACCTGAACTTGTAAGCCTACGGCTTTTTTATCTTAATCCTCAGAATCGATCATACATTATTATACCTGCAGACGTTTGCATATGACGTAACTCGAGTTACCACATCAAAACTACGTAGATACTTTACATATTACTTCCAAAGTATAGTTCGTAGAAATAGATCGTATTTTATTGGCTAGCCGGTAGCTCTCTAGAACGCGTTCCAGTAAAATGATTGACGTTTTACCGCACCCAGTTCCACGAACCATGTAGTTCGTTCATAACTTGAATTGAGAACCTATCAATCAATCAACTCAGCCTTTCCTAGTCTTCAGGCGTGTGGTCGATAAAAAAGCAGTACGTTGATCGAAAAATTGTTTTGCACAATTTTTGAAATTACATCAATCTTAAATTGGTTCACTACGTTCTTTTTGTGGTTGGGAAACACAATCGACACACGGCCGACTTTTTAGTTTTTTTTTTAACTTACCGCAGTCTTTTGTTTCTTGAATTATCTAAGACATAGTTAGACACTGTATTTTCTGAAGTACGTAAGATTGTTTTCAGAAATTTATTACTACCTTTGTATCTGGTGAATTCTATGTAGGTACATCATGAGGAAACCGACATGTCCTAGAACCAAGAGCTGGAAGACATGTGACATCTACCAACCCGCACTGGGCCCGTGTGGTAGATTATAGCCCACACCCCCTCTCGAGGAGAGGACGCCTGTGTCCCAGTAGTGAAGGCTGATTATGATATATCTGGTGCTATGCAGGGCAAAACTCGACGGTTCTTTTAGCCCACTTTTCTTATTTACCTTCTATGAATTTAATGAGATTTTAAGGAAAAATTAACAGTAAACACATTTTAAATCTATCTGTATTTTATATATATTTATATAAAATTCAAAGTCCTGACTGACTGATATATCAACGCACAGCCTAAACCGCTGGTCCTAGAACATGAAATTTTGAGGGTGTGTTCTTTGTGAAGAGTAGGTATCCACTAAGAAAGGGTTTTCCGAAATTACAACCATTTAACCATTCTAAGAGGGTGAAATTTCACGTGGACGAAGTCGCGGGCAGAAGCTAGTATTAATATATATCTGTCAATTATAAGCAGTTGTAATGTTTATATACGATAACCACCTTCGCAGCAATAAATGTATGTAAATAATATAATACTACATATTCACATAACATTCTCTTAGTACGTTAAGACACGTTTGAAGGCTCCAAAAGGATTTGCACCTAGTAGAATTTAGGTTACAATGTCTTTAATCTTTTGAAACCTAATCCTTAAGAACATTCAATTATGCGTTGTTACATTAATTAAGAGATTTAATTAACTGTTGTTAGAGTGTAGTTTCACGTGGTTAAACGTGTTCTATTTTGTTTTAATTGTTTTGTAACTGTAGCTTTTGGGAAATGTCTCAGAAATTCTTTAGTAATTCCCTACAAGTAGTACCTACTCTTATTTTAGTTATGTCAGGCTCGGTAGTGTGATGTCCCAGCTGTCCTAGGTTCGATTCCTATTTTGACCCGTGCTACTGACGTGTGACCTACTTATTATAGAGAATTTCTAAATGAAAGTGATCATTTAGAAATTCTCTATAATAAGTAACTCGAAGTTTGAATTTGTAGTGGTAAAAATACTGGCCAAGTGCGAGTCGGACTGGCACACGAAGGGTTCCGTACCACAACCATACAAGAAACGTGTTTTTTTTTTTACTTTATTTTTTCCATTTAATTTTTAACTGTATATTATTGTTATTATTTCTTGCTATAGCGGCAATAGAAATACACGCCTTGTGAAAATTTCAACTGTCTACCTATTAGGTTTCATGAGATACAGACCGCTGACAGGCAGACGGACGGATAGCGGAGGCTTAGTAATAGGTTCCCATTGGCACCCATTGGTACGGAACCCTAAAAATCAATAGGCTTGTTCTAAACGTAGTTCTACACTCGCGATTATCACTGTATTATCCATTTAGGGTGCTGAATTTCATAATCGTTGAAACGTGAATGTAAATTAATAGGTTGATCTTCACGTCTGCCTATTCCTACCTGATTAGTATCGTGTTTCAATATACCAAACTATAGTTCGAAACGTATGTTGCTACTCGTATGTACAGAATTACTGGGAGAGTTACAATTAGTTCCATTAGTACCTACGTGAAACCGCGTTTGGCAAATAGGTAGCGAATTCACCGCCTATTTATTAACTAGTACAATTTAGCGAGCCTTTTAATCAGTAGCTTTTCAATAAATTTGCCTATAAATTTGGCATTTACACACAACATCATCTGCCTAGCCTTTTCCCAACTATGTTGGGGTCGGCTTCCAGTCTAACCGGATGAAGTTGAATATCAGTATTTTACATGGAGCGACTGCCTATCTAACCTCCACAACCCAGATACTGGGTAATACGATACCCCTTGGTAAGACTGGTTGCTAACAATGCCACAAGACTATCAAATGTATGATACTCCTTCGTCTTATATTAAATTTTACTTCTGTTCCGTCATAACAAAACAACTATCACGCAAGTACCCAAAGGTTAGGCAGAGGTGTACAGACGCCAGCACAGCAACCTACTACAATCTGTCAAATTTCTTTAATCAACTTTCAACTTTATTGCTAAAACATAAGGTTTAAAATTGATTGGGAAAATTTGACAGTTTCGGGTAGGTTGATGTGCTGGCGTCTGTACCTAAAAATACTCCAATTTTTCACAAGTTAGGTGTAAATCCCATGTTATAGTGGACAAGCCTATTGCCATCAACCGGGCAGAGCTGTTACTGAGAAATTCTTAATGGAAAAACCCCAATAGGACTTTGCCAGACCCTGGTAATGGAACCCAGAACCTCATGCTCAATAATAGAGTTTGCGACCACTAAATCAACGAGAGTTTTACTTTTATATAGGCATCTTATCATAACAGCACCTCGTTTATCACACTTCTAGAAGGACATAGAGGTACAGTCCCGCACAATGGCGGTCGACCACTTTTCACCCTTATGCCCTTGGTAATAAGGTTGAAAAGTGGTCCACCGCCAGTGTCCGCGATGGTACCTATTTTTTTTTACCTACTATCTACATAGTTACTCAAAGAAAGCGTTAAATATTTATGAATGAATAAATAAGATGTAAATAAAGATGATGAGAATTTATGAGTTGTTTGGGAACCTTTTCGGGGTTCCTTGCCGAAAAAGCGCTAACGAAACCCTATTATTAGTAATAGGGTCCCGCTAGCGCCTTTTACATCGCTCATCGTACTTTTAAATCAAAATCGTTTGTATCTGTCTGATTGATACATACCTAATCATTTTATTTATTATTTTGATTACGTATTAACATTCTAGTGATATTTATTTTAGAAGGATTTATGTTTATTTGTATTTATGTAAGTAGGTATATTCTCTTAATATTTGTTTAGTTTTATGTGAATTGTTTAAGATTTTATGTTTTTTTTTTGTCTCCTTTACTCTTTCACACGCTGTCTACATCTCTCTATCTATTGCCCTATCGCAGGTATGCTGGAAGAGATTTCTTATGAAATAAACGTCACCTTTGTACCTATGTTTCTGTTTTGTTTCTTCTTGTCTGTTTATGTGTGTACATAAATGGTAAATAAATAAGTATACAAGTATATTCTAATATTGCGTGTTTATATTTATATTAGAGCTCATATTGTGTGTTTGTATTTACATTAGAGAATTGTTTCTGATATTATGTATTTTGTTTTCCCTTCTTCTTTTCTACACACGTTGTCTATCTACATCTCTTTTTATTTACCTACTAGAGAGTGCGATAGGAGTATCGCAGGAATAGAATCAATTCTTTTTATTATAATTTCTGACGTTCAAAAGTGCCTTTAGTGTGCCTAATTGAAATAAATGATTTGACTTTGACTTTGAATGCTGGAAGAGATTTCTTTAGAAATTAGCATAATATTTTATACATATTTTTCTGTTCCTTTCATCTTGTCTGTTTATATTTGTGTGTACAGACGCCAGCACATCAAGCTAACCGAAACTGTCAAATTTTCCCAATCAACTTTGAAACTTATGCTTTAGCGATAAAGATGAAAATCTATTAAATAAATTTGACAGATTGTAGTAGCTTGGTGTGCTGGCGTCTGTACATAAACGGTTAAAAATAAATAAAAAGGTAGTTGAAGAGTTCTTTGTGAAGGAGTTCGTCATGGGAAGTATTAACACCATAAAGATTATAGGCACATGAGACATTCCTCTGGTATGAATCAGCTGCCCATAGACGGCAACTTACTATGGGAAGGTTGTTATGTATGGTTTGCCTCTTGAAACAGTAAAAAAACTGACATTGCTTTTGAATCTGCATAAAAATTACTCGCAGGCAGACCCGCTGAGCCAAACAAGTTAGCCGTAAATTCTTTTCCTCCCCAGATAAGCGACAAAATGACCAAGATAAATCGTTTGAAAAATACGTTAATTATAGCAAACGACCTTCATTTCGCTTTAGAAATAATCCTATTACGAATTACTCGTACTAATGTACGTGAAACACCTAGAACATGTGTTAGTAAGGCTTCGTTGAGCGAAGTACCTAATGCATTAGTCGTGTACCTACAGTATCGTGTTATCAGACCATTGATATACGGTTCAAGCGAATTGTAGCATACATTTCGGAATTGGCTAGGTGTAAGATCAGATCTATTTGAATACAATATCCATATCTATAGGTCATCATCTGCCTTGCCTTTTCCCAAATATGTTGGGATCGGCTTCCAGTCTAACCGGATGCAGCTGAGTACCAGTATTTTACATGGAGCGACTGCCTATCTTTTTTTTTGTATGGATAGGGAAATCATCTAATGACTCCTTCCGCTCTGGGTGGAGCGGAAGGGAGTGTCAGACTCTTACTGACTAAAACCCACCCGTGTTCCTTCCTTAGCCCTTTATGTTCCGAGGCAGCGATAACCCTTTCGGACAATCCCGCTACCCCGACAGGCCTCGGCCCTAACGGGCCTCTTCCCTTATGCTGACATCTCTTTGAGGCGCGCGTGGAACACACTATCTACCTCCACAACCCAGTTGGTTAACTGGGTTGTGGTGGTAGATAATGTGTTATTACCCATAATACGAAACCCCTTGGTAAGACTGGTTCGCAGACTTCCGGGCTTCTGACGACCCGTAGGTAACGACTGCCAAAGATCCATGAATGACAGCTGGGACCAACGGCTTATTGTACTTTCCGAGGCACGGAGGGGTTTTGGTATGTAAAGAAGATCACCCATTCACGGACCAACCGCGGCAAGTGTAGCTTATCTGATCGATCGATCCGTGTGGCTGTTATTAATTAGCCACAAGCCTCTCTAATATACATACCTTTAGGTACATAATATACTTAAATTAAACTCGCTTTTTGCGTCTATCTGTTTTTCTAAACTACGCAACGGGTTTTCATGCGATGTTCACTAGTGGATAGGGGAATTATTCTGAAGGGTTTATATGTAGGTATAATAAACAATATTAAACTTACAAATAATGAAAAAGTCTCGATGTTTTGTCAAGGCATAAAAACAGCGCGAAGAATGGGTGGGTCGCTTGTATAGAATGTTACACAGGAAGACTGGTTGGTTCAGATTAAATGGAATGATGAAATGGAGCAAGGACCCGATATTCACAAATAACTTTTCGTATACCTACACAATTTCATCGATGGTTGGTTCGGAAAAACGCAAAATATACTTACTGACGTTTCGTAGAAAAAAGAAAACGTTTACTGTTACGCCATTTAAATTGTGGAATACTGCATGCAATTTTCGCACTTTCCCTTCAACTTGAATACCGGGAAGCGGTGATAGGGAGATCTTCTTGGTTGCTGATTTTGTCATGGGGCAAAAAAAAAATGGAATTCCAATAAAGAGGTTTCAGTTTTGCCTGAGTTCAGACAGTATTTTTAAAATTTTTGGTCATTTTCTTCAGAAAGGTCAGGTGCGAAGTACCTACTCCCAAACGACGTGCGTGTAGGTACAACCATATGTATCACCGTAAACAAAGTAAAAGGAGTAAGGATTTTAGCAGGTGGCGTTCTATAGTTTTTGACTACTCCCATGGAAAGAAGGCGTTAGTTTATGTATGTACGGACGCCAGCACATCAAGCTACTACAATCTGTCAAATTTATTTAATAGATTTTCAACTTTATCGCTGAATCATAAGGTTCAAAGTTAGTTGGGAAAATTTGACAGTTTCGGGTAGCTTGATATGCTGGCGTCTGTACTAGCAGCGCCCCGCGGTTTCACCCGCATAATTTTCGATCCCGTAGGAATATTGGGATATTTATCTTATGTCTTAATCCTAGTTATGAACTATATGTGTGCCGAATTTTTGCGTGAAAGAGTAACAAACATCCATCCATCCACACAAACTATCACGTTTATAATGTTACTAGCTGCGCCCCGCGGTTTCACTCGCATAAGTGTTGATCCCGTGAAAATATCGGGATAAAAAGTAGCCTATATGTTAATCCAGGGTGTCAGCTACCTCCATACAAAATTTTATAAATTGGTCCAGCCGTTTGAGCGTGAAGAAGTAACAAACATATAAACACACACACACTCACAAACTTTCGCCTTTATAATATTAGTGTGATTAGGATTAGGATGTATTTTAAAATACAACGATAAGGTTACATAGCATGTTGGTACGTACGTAACGTTATTACCTCGAGTAACTCCCTAAATTAGGGTTATGTAATGGGTTAGGTACAGTGTGTAAGCTTGGAGCTGGCAATATATTACGCTGAGCACATTTAAACTCAATGCTATTCACTGTAATTCGGTACAAGCAATGCCAATTTGGTGCATTGCATTTGTGATGCATTTTGATGGAATTCATTACCTACTACCAGCACTCTAATTGCGTAACACACTATCGACCGGAATCTGAATCATTTTGAAGCAAATTGCTAATCCATTGCTTCATAAGTTCGAAAAATTTGTCTGCTCAACACGCAAATAACGCAATGAATGTTGTTGAACTGTCAAAATGAAACCGATTCCGATTGATAGTGTGTTACGCAATTGCCCCGCAGTTAGGTAACGTATTACTAAATCTGTTTTGTAAAACATCCCTTTCCGAATGAAACCTCTTTTTTTTAAAACGAGGCAATCTAAAAATAAAATCTCGTTACACCCAGCTTTCTGTTTTTTATGTCAAAAAGAGTTTTTCGTTCAATCTTTTTGACGTTTTTCGGATTCAAAACTACTCGATTCTGAAAAAGTTACTATAATATTCCATGTTGTATTTTAAAAATTCAAAAACAAATTTTACATTTACAATATTGCCAGTTATTAAATTCATTTATTAAGTCTTGTTATAGTTATTCCAATATACATTGGAATAACAAGATATACATCTTGTCTGTTACGTTTTATTAAAATCCAAAAGTCGACTGGCAGAGAATGCCTTCTGGCGACAAGACTGCCTTATTTAGTTCCAATTTTGTAGCCTGAATTATAAACAAACTAGCTAATGCCGTGCGTAGCAATGCCGTTTGTTTGTAGTTACCCTTCTCCTGCGCTCACAAAACAAGTATCCAAAGTTTCATCACAATAATCGTTTTCGAGTTTTTGCGAGACTAACGAACGTCAATTGATTTTTATAAGGGTAGTATTTAAACAAGTGACTGTAAATTAAAGTTTTAAGTGAGAAAAATTATTAATTTACGTTATAGTATTACTAAGTGAGCGACTGAGTGCGAGTGACGAGAAATCAACAGAACAGCAACTTACAAACATTAATTTGAGTTACTTAAAATACACTTAAATAAATAAATTAATAAAATAGTATTTATATTGTCATTCGCTCGCTCTTGCATCCTTCGCTTCGCGGGGCCCCTATTTCTGTGTAAAGGGTTTAAAGTAACATAACCAAACCTAACCTCGGGGTGCCCTTTGCTCGCTCTTGCATCCTATGTCGACGGATACCCCGCTTCGCGGTGCTCCTATTTCTGTGTAAAGGGTTTAAAGTGACCTAACCAAACCTAACCTCGGGGTGCCCTCTCTGTATTTCTAGTCGCTCACCTAATAATTTAGTCGCACGGCTAGAATTTTAATATCTGAAATGGATTAATCGCAACCCACTTTTTGTAAGCTCGTTCTGAATTTATTATTAATCAATATTCGTCGTTAGTTTAGTCAATTTTTCGCTTACTCAAATTCATACCGCTCAAGTTATTAAAACAGTACATCATCATCAGTCGCTAAGTTTTTTTATTTGATCGTTTTATAATTTCCCTTTTTATAATAAGGTATAGAAGGTAATAAATATAAAATTGGTACCTATAAGAAACTTTTCAACCGCAAACCCAAACAATTTTTCATGTTATAACATAGGAGACAGCGGTCGATATCCGAATCCCTCATAGGCCAAAGGGTCTAACTAACGCATTGTTGGTTTTCCAGGCCAATATGATGTGAATAAAACCTTCGATTCGTCTTCTTACGCGTTCGGGTTTCTCAATTCGTCCGTTTGGGGCTTAAGAAAGTTCCTTTGACAATTTGTATTGAGTTTGCTGACATTGTATACGGTTTACATTTTATATGAATTTGCTACGGGGTACTAAACTGAATGTGTTGAAAAGAGTATATTTTTTATTGTTTGTTTTTATGTTTATTACTAAGAATGGGTTAGTTATCCTACGTAATTACGACATGAAGGGGTAAACTGGACCTTATAAAGCAAGTATCATTAAGGTATGGTAATATTTTAGGGGAACAGGACATAAACGCAAAAAACGCAAGTTTCATAATGCCTAAAAGTATATGATCGACTACAGTAAACAAAATCAGAAAAATACATAATATTCTTCAGGATATATGCTAGTTAGATAGTGTTGAAAATATAATACAACTAATTCGATATGCTAGAAAAAATTCATGAAGATACCTCTAAGAACTTTCTTGGGTCCATATTGGCTCACCTAAAGTTCTTTACCCGAAATTGTTCTTCCTAATGATTTGTAATCCGAATGATCACTCTTCCTAAAAATTTTCATCCTAAAGTTTTCATTCATACTATTTGTAGTACTACCGGCGATGTTCATAACACTCATGTTTCCGAAAATTTTAATTAATAATATAATTAATGTAAATATATTTAAACTCCTACTGTTTTTTATCATAACGCTTTTATCCCTAAACATAATTACCATAATATTTTCACTCATACTCAGAAAGAAACATTTACCAAGTGTAATAAAAAATATATGTGCGGTTATGTTTATGGCCTGGGAGTTTATACCGTAGTTTTAACCGTACCTAAACCAATAACTATAGGACCTATTCGGTTCTGGCACTTCGCCGGCCGCTGCCGCGGCACGCTCGCTTCGCTCGCTCGGCTCGTGCGTTGTGGTCACAGTTCTAACCTAACCTAAACCAATAACTATAGGACCGATTCGGTTCTGGCACTGCGGCGGCCGCTGCCGCGGCACGCTCGCTTCGCTCGCTTGGCTCGTGCGTTGTGGTCACAGTTCTAACCTAACCTAAACCAATAACTATAGGACCGATTCGGTTCTGGCACTTCGCCGGCCGCTTCCGCGGCACGCTCGCTTCGCTCGCTCGGCTCGTGCGTTGTGGTCACAGTTCTAACCTAACCTAAACCAATAATTATGAATAGGACCGATTCGTTTCTGGAACTTGACTGAATGACTGGAGCGGGACTCTGGCTTCGCTCGCTCGGCTCGTGCATTATTCTTATATGTTCTACATGTTATGTGAAAATAAAGTTACGCAAAATTAATGTATATAATACTGATTATTATGAATAAAAAGAAATCTAAACAAAAAAGATATGACTTTGAATA
Source organism: Hydraecia micacea (assembly GCA_914767645.1). Taxonomy (NCBI): domain Eukaryota; kingdom Metazoa; phylum Arthropoda; class Insecta; order Lepidoptera; family Noctuidae; genus Hydraecia; species Hydraecia micacea. The sequence goes on from OU611785.1 coordinate 6,163,084, forward strand.
ATAGTGTAAAAGATGGTTATGTTGAGAAAATATAGGAAAACAAATAAAAGTATAATAGATGTTTATTGCTACTGACACTATGAAGTTGAATGCTTCGGAATTATGAACATTAGAGACAGAGTAGTTAGGAATTGTGATTGTTAGGATAAAAAATGTTAGGAAGAACATTTTCGGATTTCCAATTATCGGAGTTGAAAATTTAGGTGAACTTTGGCGCACCCAACTTTCTTTTCACAATAAAAAGCACACTAATATAATATACATACCTACAATCATTCTGATTTTTTGTCAGATTATTCTAAAAGCAACATACTAAAGTACTAGTGTTTTAATTTTTTAGTTCAAACAATAGATTTTTTTTTAAATAGATAATTTCTTCATATTTTGCAATAAATTACCAGCGTTGTGTCATCGCGCTTCTCTTTCTTTTCTATTCAGTCCGACAGTGACCGCGCTTTAGATCATGTAGTCCCCTTAGGGGCCAACATCGTAATCGCAAATAAATTACAAGCTGTCCCATACAAAAGTCGACCCAAATCTATAGGATGACTAAATAGGATTTCGCGATTACGATGGAGAAAGTTGTTTAGTTTGATGGTCTGTTCCGAACACCTTTCTGATACAGGCTGTACCTATATCCAATAATTGCGATTAAAAAAAAACAAATATAATATTAAAATGAAAGAAAAACGTTTATTTGGACACAGTTAGTAAAACATAAAATAGTAAAAAAGTGAAAGTAATGTTATAACAACAACGGTGTGTAATTCACGACTGCGCCAAAAAGGTTCATTTCAGCATGAATGCCAGGTAGATGCTGTCTGACGCTAGTTTTCTAATGAATCTTTAAGGACAAGTGAGAAAGCCTGTCGATTTCAATGAATTCGTAAGTAGGTAGGCCTTATCGACAGCTAAAACTATCGATACATTTCACAAAACTAATTTAAGTAATTCTACTCAAAACAATGAAATGAAATAAGTAGAAATAAAATAAGTAGATAGACGTGTATAAATATCACGTGCCTATTGAAGATTTTATCGATTCAATACAAAATTAGACATTTTGAATTAGAAAAAGACAAAGCCAACGGGTTTCCTTACAATCGTGTAAACATAATTGGCAATTTGTTTGATGAAGAGGACCATTATGAACGGTGGACCGATTCAGATCAATGTAGACAATTTGCCAGCAACTGACAAATTGGTAGATTTTCTTTCGTTCTAAAATGATATGAGAAAACAGGGTCTTTCTTTCTATTGTATTTTGAGTAAAATCTGTTAGTTCTTTTAGATATTCTAATAAACATTTAATGAAGCTTACTCATTAGAGGCTTATAAGCATCGTTATCTCATGATAACGATTACTTAATTACAAAAATTTCTACGACTCTTTATTGTCTTTATATTATGCCATTATTATTGTACCTATATTAAACAAATTAATAAATTTAATGACGTAAAACAAAGATAGTTGACGTGGCTCAAAAGGCTGCTCAACTTAAATGGGACTGGGCAGGACCGCATGCCGGGACAAACTGTGGGCCCAAATAGCGCAGAATTGGTGCCCTGAGGCAGTGAGGTGGGGTCGCGGCAGACCATGTAGGAGATGGCGGGGCGAGCTGGATAGGTTCCGTCTAAACTGGAAGGAGGACGCGCGGGCTCGCGAAAGATGGAAGGAGTGGAGGGAGGCCTTTGCCCAGGAGTGGGACAGTGCAGGCTAGAAATAATAATAAAAAAATAATCACACTAATATTATAAAGGCGAAAGTTTGTGAGTGTGTGAAGGTAGCTGGCACCCTGGATTAACATAATATAGGCTATTTTTTATCCCGATATTCCCACGGGATCGACGTTTACGCGGGTGAAAGCGCGGGGCGCAGCTAGTAACGTATAACGATAAAGACAAAAGACCTTTTTTCTCTCAAAAGCTATTCGAGATTAGTTCACACCGAATCCGACTTCAATCCGAATTGGGAATGTTCTAAATTCGGACGGATTGAGTTCGGATCTAGTGTGCAACCCATAGATATATGCATTTCTATGGTGCAACCCCTCATACAAATAGGACTATGGTCACTTCGGACCGGCACCTCTCAGATTCGGATCGGATGTAGTGCGAAACCGCTCTAATGGTGAGCCGGACATAGGTACTAAGAAAATACCGGTAAAAGGAAGTTGCAGGTAATTAATTAGGAGCACTGAATACGGAAGGCGATGTATCAAGTGTTGTGGCAGAACTTGGAAGGGCTTAAGGTCTACATTACGCTGATAAATTAACTAAATTACATCATCTTCATCACACACCACTCAACATTCTCATAATAAGTATAGCGTCACTATTTTCAGAAAACTGCCTTCGTGATTCATTATCCTCATCATAATTTCAGTTGAAAGACGTCCAATGCTGGACATAGGCTTTGGTGATTACCAAACCTATATTTCACCCAGGCGGACAGATAGCATTACCCAAAATACCACAAACACTGTAATTTGAAAATATTGGAAATGCCAATGGTGATTTATAAAGTAACCATGAAGTTTCTTGTCGGCTCTTCTCCATAGGAAACAACCAATTGGAACTATTCTCCTACATTTTGAAATTTCATTATGTGCCTATGTAGGTTTATTTATTTATTTATTAAAACTTTATGCACAAGTAAAAACTGTACAAAGTAGTAGTAGTAGTTTATGTGTAATCAATTAATTAATCTCACTAATGCACGGGTTTCTTACGACAGCGTTCACCGCCACATAACGGCCAATTGTAACACCGATGTTTGACTTTACGGAGTCAAAAAACGTTCTCTAGGGAAATACACCAACTGACTTTCATAAATAACATTTCAGTGACTTCATTTGACGGTAAATTGCGGACGCTATGTGACGGCCACCGCAGTCTTAGGAAACCCTGCGCTAAAATGCTTACCATCAAATTCAAAGAGTTCTCTATTCATCTATTTTCATTAACATCAAAGGTAAACGCTCTATGGCCTCAAAAATCTAATAACGAAATCTAAATATCGTTCCGATAACCATTCAGTAATCTTTCAACCATTTGATCCAGTTCAATTTATCATGCTTCCCACCAAAGAAACCGTAACGAAATCCACTCAAGTAATAAATCTTAAACTTAAGTAATATCTGACGACGATAGATAGCGCCACCTGCAAAGTGCTGGAACTAACCGTAAAGTGAATAGATCGAGCGGAGAGAAATTATTTCTACCGGAGACTCGGAACTCGGTGATAAATGCAGAATGAACTAGAAACATGGGGTATAAACCTGTGTGTACAGTCAACAAAAGAGATAAGTATGCAGGATCGTCGGATATAGTTGAAGTTTAGTAAGAAACCGATGGATTAAAACCGAGTACATCCCGAGGACAGCCGAACACATCCGAAGCGGTGTCGGTTACGGTAACAGTGGCGCGAATTCAATGGTTTTTTCCCATCTCAAAAAATGCCCAATGCGCCTAAAGAAGTTTTCAATTCAAAAATATCATAATAATAACCCACATACAACAGTTCGACGATCACAGTACGTTGTTATTAGCGCGTACGTCCATACGCTACTGTTTGCGGGTAGCCCGTGACAAACAAGTAAACTATTGGTTACCGGTTAACCCAATGTTAGCTATTCGTTATTGCAGAGACTATACAATCTATATAGCTATGTATATGTCGCAGGCAGCTGGTTAAATTAGTCGTTTAGTTAACCGCCTGACCTTTGGAAGTAGTGCTCGCCTCGCTTCGCTCTCTTTGCTCGCACGCGGTTGATCACAGTTCTAAGCTAACCTAACCCATTTGGTCGGGATGCCCTGGCTTAGTTACTGCGACCAATTCGGCTCTCGCGTGATTTGTTACAGTTCCAACCTAAACTATAATATTGAATATCATTCAGGCCGTTAGTTGAACGACCGCCGTTTATTTAAAAGGCTAGGCGTTTAACTAAACGGCAAATTTAACCAGTTGCCTGCGACATATATACCTACATATATTGCAAACTAACACGGTTGGAATATTGTGACCAGACCAATATCGAGGGAAAAAATACAGGCTTTCCGGTTCAAATTTTTTTTTCAAATTGCTTTCTTGTTTTCGAAACAATCTAGGGCAAAAAATTGCAATATATTATACTTGAAATGTTACGGTCTAGTTAGCTAATTTCATTACACCAAAACCAAGGAAACTTTGTAACAACGTAAGAGACGACAAGCTCGCATATCAAGCCTTTTCCAAGAAAATCCACATGAGGCCTTGCTTAAAACTGCGCCGGAGCAAAATACAGCTGTTTATACTTGATGGATCACAGAACACCAACGTACACACTGCACTAATATTCGGTATATGCTACGTCATATATCTTCTTATATAAAAAGGCTTCCACCATCCCATATTAGGATAAGAGGATTACTTTTGGTGTCGAGTTGCGTTGCCTACTGCCGCCTTGATTCGGGCCCCTGGCTTTACTCCCGTATATTCTTTTTTTATTAACACTGACACGTCTCAGCAAGACTTAGGAGAATACAGGCACTCTCAAATATGAACACACATCCATGTTATTGAGAAAAATTGTTTCGTAAAAAGTGATTTATCAAAAAAGGTCCGAACACTTTTGGAAGTAGAAAAACTTTGGGACATTCTTTACGCAGTAAACAAAAGAAGGGCGTTTCATAAAATAATAATAAAAAAATATCCCTATGTTTTCAGAAATCTTCTCGTTGTTTTCAAAGGCAGCAAATGCTTTTGAAAATCGTAAAACAACAAGAGGCAATAGCAAAAGAGAAACACCTGATCTCGAGATCGTGAAGTTTTATTGCACTAAAGTAAAAGCTGATATCTATTCGGAAACGATATACAACTCCAATATTACATGAAAAATTTACTGTTTTAGGTAAGGCGAAAATGCAACTAGCAATTTTAGAATTGACCTGAAGAAAATTCCCGTAATTAAAAACGTACAAAATCTAGTCGCAATCTCATCTCAGCGACAATAAATGTCAAAAACTTTTTAAAAATGTAGGGAAATTAGAAGTATTTTTGACCGATTGAAACTGAGATCAGACTGTGAACGTTCTTATAATTACAAGAATTGCCCTTCTGGATATAAACTGAATTTCCGGTGACATAGAAAATTCTACTACATTCCGTGTTCTTGCTTAGACATCCTTCAAGTGGATAGCCGTCATGTAATATTCTTACGGGGCCCTGAATTAGGATTCGGAACTGGCTTTTCCTCGCCTCTTCGCCTACTCAACGTCAACTAACGTCAAGGATTAGAAGATTACCGCCCACACATGAAACGAACATAATATATTTCGCGATTTACTCCGCGCTTGGATAGAATCTGATATTTTCCTACAGAAATCATTTATGAATAAAATAAAAGCACAAAAAATGAAACCTTACACAAAAATGTATTATGAAACTGAATTTTGTAGTAAAATAACCAAGCACACAGTTTCATTTTTGTTTTACTTTATAGCCAACATAATAGTCAGCTATATTTAATTCAATACTACCTTCATAAAAATAAATATGTTTCCAACGGAAACAAACCGCTTCACCGAATACCATATTGTTTACCAACTCATGATCATATTATGTGTTTCAATTGTATACAATTCTTATCCTAATCCTACCTATTTGCTTCTATTTTTTACCTACAAATACATACAGTTACGTAAGTACCAACAAAATCTAGACTTGAAAACAGTCATATCCATATAAAATATCTATAAAATACGCAAAAAAGAAGGCAAATTAATCCGAGCAAAAAAATACAAATTGGCTACATTTTAAGGGTTTTTCGAGGCACTTTGATCAGCCGAAAATTCCCTTTACACGTTGATATACTGCGGAAGTCTCTTCACGAATGTTTGCAAATCAAAGACGAGACGAAACAGTATATTTGAATGCCTATGTGAAAGTTTTATTAACTAGGGAAATATATCATGTACCTACTACATTCCGCCTTATTAGAAGTTCCTTTTAAGAGCCCTAAAGGTTCGCGTACATTATATCGGGCCGTAGCGGGGCGGAGCGGGCCGCAGCAGGTGGCGCATCGATAGGTACTAGGCGCCGGGCCCGCTGCGGCCCGACATAATGTGCGCGAACCTTTAGGCGAACATATAGCTACGAGTTTTAAAAATTTTGTACAACTCACTATTTACACTACACTAGGTACAAAATTAAATAACTAACTAAATAAATATTATCATCATCATCATTTCAGCCGAAAGATGTCCACTGCTGGACATAGGCCTCCCCCAAGCACCTCCTTCACGAGTAGTTCCTGCGGCCTTCACAAGGTCGTCGGTCCACCTTGTGGGAGGCCTTCCAACGCTACGTCTTCCGGTATGCGGTCGCCACTCCAGAACCTTTCGGCCAAATTGGCCATCTGTTCTGCGAGCAATGTGTGCAAATAAATATACCTAAATATAAACAAAAACATAGTTTTTGTAAATATGTATAGTTTCTTAGAAGATATAATCTATAGTTATTAACTAAATAACATACCTGAAGTTGAGAATCTTTTTCTAAACATCTTCGCTTACTTGTTTGCTTAAAAAATCATTCAATATTAGATAGGTAATTTAACGAGTTAGGCCTAGCATACGATGTTGTGTCAAAAAACATTGCATTTAATTAAAACAACTCTGACGGCTGATGAGCGTCGGGGGTCACAAGATAACAATACAGCACTTAATAAATCGATCAAAATATCATTCAAATAGAAATGAAGTCTAGATAATAGAAATATCTTGAACTGAATGGCCGGTACGCAGAATACACAGGCAATCTCTTTTTTTAATTTTCAATAGCAGCATATCAAAAATAGTCGGGCATTTTGCTTTCTGACATTTAATATTTACCGTCTGAGTAAATAAATAAAAATACTTTCTTGATAAAATCGTATTTATAAAGTTTTTTAACAAAAGATTTAAGCTTGGTTTCAGTTTATTTAATTTTTCGACGCCATATTTTACTTTGCCAATAGTTTTAGTTAAGTTAGAATATTATTATATCGTTATTTTTATGAATTAATTAGTAATACGTTGTTATTTATGTAGGTATATTTACTTATTTATCTTGACAAATATTTTTTTAACAACTATTGACATGAATGTCAAATCTCGTGTGTGTATTTGATTCCGTGGTCATTATTATAGGTATCATATTATCATAAGGAAAAAAATATGAAAAATAGCACAATAAAATTATGTTCAGTGAAATACATTGTAGACTTGGTAATATTCCGTTAACAAATTTTGCGTATGAACCGTAATAAGGAACAATAAAGGAGTTTTAACTAATAATAACAAAGCCTATTTTACGAACTTTGCATACTCTCACGCAGTAATACCTATTCTCCAAAGAGTAATTCAACTCACTCTCGCAGTTTCAAGTGTTCATAATTCCGTTTGAGTCCACAACTAAACTGGCCTCGAGTAAGGCCATATACATGACAGCCGTAATACAATACGTCGTAAAAGCTATTATTCTTAAATAAGCAATCTTCTTCAGTATTAAATTATATTCACGTCAGGGTTCCTTGGATATTATAGTTTTAACAAGACCCCTTTGTTACAAAGAGGCTTTTGTCCTTAGAAATGAATAGGGTCAACGCCAATGACAGTGATACCTTTCTTAGATTATTCCATTGTCCTTTGTAAATCAGCGTTTGGTCGTAGAACTTGCCTGGATTAAAATTCGTTAGTGTTCCAGGAATAGAACAAACAAATGATGAGAGACTGGCCTTGGGAAGCTTTTAATGAATATTGAATAAAATGCCTTTCTTAATTATACAGGGTGTAACTTGAAAATGTGGACAGATTTGGGACAATGATAGATCGGGGGTCGCATATGCCCTAAAAAAGCAGTTTGCCGAAAAACAAATTGGGTGTTTCTCACGAAGAGAAACTTTCCGAAAGTAGACTAGCCTTACTTTTAACTATTTTTTGCTGTCGGGTGTAACACTGTCTTAAAGATTTTCTTTATATTTAATAGAAAAAGTACGTAGGTAAAACGGCTGACACATACTTGTAGATGTGACTCAACTATTCCTACGCTACCTATTTGAAAGTCCACACCATCGCCATTCCTCAATCTTTGTAAAAGATGACGACACTCACTAACATTTGTCAGGATCGAGAACTAAAGACGCTCCCTACATAAAACACAATTACCGACTGGCAGTGTACACGTGTTTTGCATCAACACAAAAGACTTACAGGACAGTAAAAGAAAAAATATTGAACATACCGTCCTTGTGTGATCCCTCGGGAAGATGAAGCCGCTCTAAGATGTAGATAGGAAGTTTTTATTCGGGCACAGCTACTGACTACATCCGTCACGGTCGCGTCCTCCGGGTTTTTCATAGAATGCATCACAATTTGTCATATCCCGAGGCCAAATATTAGCATAACAAGAGATCCGAGACCCCCCCGTTTCCCCGCCATTTAATTCCGTCCGATGCCCATTTGTTAGACTCAACTCTCCTCAACTACCTTTGTTACACCAACTGAACAGTGGAAGTACTTTAAAAGTTCGCAAAACTAAAGTTCGGCCGAATAAATACCCCAAGTTCGGTTGCTTGGAGATACTAAAGATGTTAGTAAGTACATTGGTCGGCATTAGTGGTTAGTTTATGTAAAATGGCCTGAAATATTTAGTGGGTTTGTTGAGTAACAAGTTTAACTCAAGTTTGACCATAACTCATAAATCTAGTAATGTGTTAAGTCCCTCAATGCTTCCTGAGAGGTTATGAACGAGGGTACATTTGTAATTATGTTATGTTGGTTATAGCACCCCTTACGGTCGTTCATTACACGGGTTTGTTATAATCAATTAATGTTACGTTAACAACATTTCAAGTTTTGAATATGTCAAATATAACACATGAATAGACCGAGTTCCGAACGTCGAGATACGAAGACGAACGAAGGTCTTCGATATCGGAAAGCGTGGAGCATGGAGTTGGGTAGGACACATGGCAAGGTGCAGTAATGACATGTGGAGTAAGGCTGTGACAGAGTAGCGTCCAAGGACTGGAAGACGAGATATCAGTCGTCCGGCAGCGAGATGGGCAGACGACATTGTTGCCATTGCGGGCAAAACCTGGATGAGGCTGGCAGAGGAGTGTGGGAATTGGCACAAGATAAAAGAGGCTTATGCCCAGCAGTGGATGATGTCGGGCTGTGGATGATGATGATGATGAACACATGAATGGTGTTATTCTTGGCACTGTCTTAACTCACCAAAGGTTATGTACAGACGCCAGCGCATCAAGCTAGTACAATTTGACAAATTTCTTTAATAGATTTTCAACTTTATCGCTTAAGGATAAGGTTCAAAGTTGATTGGGAAAATTTGACAGTTTCGTGTAGCTTGATGTGCAGGCGTCTGTACTATGCAATTTGTGTTCGTAATTTTACCCATAAGCTCTCTGCTTGTCTTTTGATGATCGATAAACCATTCATTAGGAACTTTAATTTCGATCGATTGGAGATGATTATTTATTCAATAGCAGGTAATTGGAAGAACATGAAGCGTTAGTAATAAAATACAAATTATATTAATAGCCTCTAAATTTAATTAGTTTCATTCACGAAACACAGAAATGTTGTCTAAATTGTCAATGATCGACACAATTTCTGTTTCTTTAATTAAAGCCTCATAAATAGAAACTTAGCTATCTTCAATAGAGAAAATTATAGTACTCCACTTTTATAATTAATTGTTTGTTTATGAGAGATAGGTACCTATCTATGTACTCAAATAAATGAAAAAATATTGAAGCTTGGAGCACCTGACATAGAAATTTAATTATGTACCCGCGTGTGTTTGTATTAAAGAAAAAGATGAACTGGAGCGTGTGAACGTGTGTTGTGAGTAACTCTATTAAATCTGCACCATTCAATTTAATCAAAATCGATTCACTACACTCGATTCTCTCGATTCAATGACAGCAGTAAGTAGCATTCATTGCAAACCATACAGATGTAGCATAATCAGCCTTTAATGTTCCTACTGCTGGGACACAGGCCTCCTCTCTCTGACAGAGAGTGGGCCGTGATCTACCACGCGGGCCTAGTGCGGGTTGGCAGATGTCACATGTCTTCGAAGTTTTTGGTTCTTGGACATGCCGGTTGCCTCACGATGTTTTCCTTCACCGTTTTTGAGAGCAGTAGTGAAATCATTTGCACAAAGCAAAACGCGGCGTCTGAGTTCAAACCTACGAACTAAAAGTCCTAAGTCACGTCCGTTACCACTGGGCCACCACTGCCCAGTGCTAGCGATAGCCCAATGGCATTTCGTTATTCTTCGAACTTCAACACCAGCTATCCCAAATCTGGACAGAAAGTCAAGCGTGATTCATACTACTCCATATTTAGAACCCTCTAGGCAATTTCTACGGCGGCGGGCAAACAAAAGCATTAGGTCTCTTTGTACCTTACTGTTATTTATTTAGGCCCCAGGACCTTTTCAAACAGTTCGTAATCCCTACTACTACCAAAACTCGTTCGAAAAACAAGATACAATCAGAATAAAACATATCGGGGACGTTCCTAGTATTATTAGCCAGAACAAATAACTACGAAAGTAGTACTAATTAGATGTCGTAAGTTTGAAACTTCACAAGTCCAAGAAAATAGTGAAGGAAATGATTGAAGTACGTATAAAGACGGAAGACTCGAATCTCCTTTTGTTAAACTTTACAATTTGTTTGCACTCCTGTAGGTGTTCCTTACCTACTGGCATTTTAAATTGATGAATTCTAGAATGCTGTTTGTTTCGATTGTCGTTTGTTTTTTGACTGTGTGAGGAGGCTTTTCGCCAACAGTAAAACCGATATCAGTTGCTTCATTTTTGTTAATTTTTGCCTTTGGTTCGGCATCTTTCACTCGAAGTGAAACGTCTAACATGAAATGATTCAAAAGTGAACAATTAATTAATTTGCGAAGCGATCCAACGATGTTGAATTTCGGCTCTCGGCATCTTTCATTCATCTACCGAATGATCGAAAAATGTAATGAAAGGAGTAGAGGAACGATTATTCCTATATTTTTTTTCGGTGTCGCGTGAACATGATAGGAAACAAAAATTAACTTACACTCGAACCGTCTGATATCGGCTTTAGACCATGATATGTGGGCGTGTTTATCAAAGAACAAAAAGTTACCAAACTGTTGATTATGAACAATATTTATCTTATTATGATTTCCTCAGATTCTATTCTCATGCCCGAACTTCAAGAAGTACAATAATATCGGAAAATTCATTAAAATATTCACACAAACTCATCCACAACGAACTTTTTGGCGCTGCAATAATATTTCCAACTTATACGTCTGACCAAAGTTACAGTCGCAAAGAATAGCAAAATTGAAACTGACTTCGAAAAACGATTTCGAATTCGTAACTTCAAAAGGATTTTCTATTTTGAAAGGTATAAGATGAGAGATGTTATCGAATACACCAGGACTAAGTCACTCAACAAAATTTTGATGAGGACTCAAAGCAAACACTTGGTGGAAATGAGCCTCATTTATCGGACTGGTGGAGCGGATTTTAACTTTGTGCGGTGTCGCGTCGCTCGAACAATGGATTTCTGTTTCGCGGCCCGCAGTTCTTTAAATTGCTCCATCTTGGTTTGTGACGGTGCTTGCAAAAACAATGAGTGATTGTTTATTGATTAGGTGCGGTTGCTGTTTTTTAGTTTTATGGAAATTCAATAGTTCAGTCAAGTTCGGCTTCATAAAATAGTTTGCTTTATTTGTATTATTCTTGCCTAAATGATATTGTATACCAGTGGTGTCCATTGTGTGGTTTGATATTTGCTTATAACCAACATAGAAATTTACTCAGGTACTCTCAAAAAAAAAATATACATGGAACAAAAATTACGAAGAATAAACTAAACGCGTTAACGTTATCAAGTATCATTTTCGTTTGACACATTATTTAAATAATGACAACCATTAAAATAATTTGTAGCTCACCCGTGCGTTAAAAATAAATATGTCAAGGCTTTAGTTTCATATTCATATTTCAGGTACTTCAAATAAATGCTAAATATGTAGATTAGGAAAATTACGGTAAAATTATACTATCCTTTACTCAAAAAAACACTTTTATGTATATGGTAAAGTTCATTTTATCTTGTGGTCTCGAGGTAAAAAAGTCCATACGTACCTTACCTGTGGGTGTCGTTTGCGAGAACTAAGTGGTTACTTTAAGTTTTCAGGCAGTTAATTAAGAATTCCCAGTTTTAAACGAACGACTGGCCACAATAAACGGAACGATTTTTTTTTTAATATTGTACGCAGATGCTTGTTTGTTTTTAACAGCCAACCAATATCTATTCAGTCCTTCGGCTTACAATTTATAATACTGCCGCATTTAGATATCATCATCATCTTGCCCTTAGATATACCAATTTATTTGCGGTCCGTACAACATGTCTTTTTGAAGTGAAAACTTCTTTAGGCGCGTTGGGCATTTTTTGAGATGGGAAAAAACCATTGAGTTCGTGCCACTGTTACCGTAACCGACACCGTTTCGGATGTGTTCGGCTGTCATCGGGATGTACTCGATTTTAATGTATATCTGATATGTCAGTAAGTAATGGCAAACTATTCTGTTTGTGTTTTGTTTTCACTTCTGTCGGCACTACCGGAGTGCCACTGTGTTTTCTTCTTTAGTCGTGCCGCATTTAGAAAGGACACTTAACATTAATCAATGATTAACTTTACATTTAATATTAAAGATATCGATTTGTACTCAACCTGTCATATTTTTGACTGACTGCGTTTCAATACCTATAAGCTGCGTAGCTATAAGCTCGTCAATTAAAGATCATAATTATCATTAATTGGCGTCACACAATACGGCAGTAACTGCAGGCATTTATAAAAATAAACGGACAATAATCTGCTTCTATAGCATTGCTCCTTTTTATCATAAACAGATGTAGCTTTCAAAATAATACGTGACGGAATTGATTTACGAGTTTGGAAGACAAGTGTAAATCCTAAGTTTTGAAGTGGAGACTTCAAACTCGGCGACGGAAAGATTGATTATAGACAGCCTGGCTAAGGTAGCAGGAAATGATTTGTATGTCAAAAACTTTACACCAACCATCGTCAGTTTCGATTGGAATCTTCGCTCCGACTTTAAAATTGAATCGGTTTTTCAGTTGGCCAAAAATGTTGGAAAGAGGTTTTTGGTAATAATAAATCGGGCACATTACCCTTTTGTGCTGATTGATGGCTTTTAACAATATGCTTCTACCATAATTTAGAAATAGAATATCGGGTTTCCTTTTTTCGTCTTCTTCCAAACGTTGTCTCATATTTTGTGACGTGACTTTTTTTAATAATACCGTTACAGTTTGTCACTGTTGCATTAAATCAACCAGTCGCTGTTTCGATTTTAAAGTTGGAATGAAGGGTTTTTTGGTTGGTCAAAATTGTTGGCTCTAATTTGGATGTGGGTACTTAAAGTGAGCAACGCGTTTTCATGTCAATGTAAGCATCCCTATACATCATGCTAGGCACAGTAAATATCCTACAAAAAACACTACGTCTACGAGTATATGGTCCTATAGGTAGCTTTCTTCTGTCTTTATCTTTATACGGTGAAAAAGTAATCTCTGTTGGGCATTGCTATTCCTCCAATTCTGACCTAAGTTACGATTACGATTTCCAAGACAGTGTAATCATTTATCTTGTGACCCAACGACTTTTGTTTTTACATCTTGGCTTACAAGTTGCATTGATTGGGATGGTGATAGTGAACTTATTCTAAATACTATATTAGATAGGAGAAGGTCAACTAAAATTAGAAAGCATCGTGTCAAGACCAACTTTCTAACTCTCAAATTCAAAACCCATCAACGTTGATAAAAGCAAACTTTAAAGGTGCTTACAACAACGTAGCAACGTTAATAGGAAGCAGTCTAACTACCTAAACGATAGCACTTTATACTATATCAGTATGTCAAACATATTTAGTGTTCTGCTCTCTCACACTTAAACTATGGATGACGTCATGTGGGTCTGTTTCCTTTAACCAAAATACATTTCCAATATGGCTAACTTAAGGTAATAAAAACACTTAACTCGGCTAGAGTACGGCCTGTTTTTGTTGTGCTTCCAGGGGTATATTTTTGTGATAGAAATATAAACAGTACCTACTTAGAACGCCTACAAACATATGTCCTAAAATATTAAAGTAGGTACGAGATTTTGCTCGCGGCTTAGCCCGCGTGGAAGTCGGAAAACATCCCACGGCAACGTATTACCAAGGTACCAGGAGTAAAAGTAAAATTCCAAGTTATAAACTATCTGTGTGTCAAATTTCATTCAAATTCGTTTAGCCGTTTTTGAGCCAATCCGGAACAAACCAGACAAAGAGACAAACGGACAAAAATTCTAAAATCCATATTTTTGGCATCAGACTCGCAGCAAAGAGTTTTGTTCAAAAATATTCAATTTACAGTTTTGACTTCTTTTCTCATTTACCTACTATACATATGTGTAGATAGATATAGATTTAGACAACGCCACAAAGCTCATTTTACCTAGTATTTTTTCTTGCAATCTATATTTTAAATCAAAACATTATTAGGACCATTGTAATGTACGAGTATACCATTGAATCCGATAATAATATCAAAAATAAGTATGATAGGCCCTCCCCCTATTACATGGGTCTTAAACATAACTGGTGAAGTGTGGGTGTAGGTACTATAAGTACCTACTACACCTCTGCCTAACCCTTGGGGTATTATTGGCGTGATGTTATGTTAATGTTAATGTTAACTAAGTATGATTTGGGAAGTTGAAAATAATAATCAGTATAAATTACCTACTACTCCCCTCATCGAGAAGGGAGATTATAATCGATAATCCAGACTATAAATAAAAATAATATTATAGAACACTTGATTGTATAAAAAAAAATACGTGTGGCACTCGGGGACTGCCGCGGTAAAGCTATTGCATAGCATACGTCTAGTCGCACGCACACAAACACCGTGCCGAAGTCTGCCGAACTGATACGACGTTAGACGATGCACGGCTTTCAACGCTGCACCGCTGTGCCGGTCTGAGTGGGGGGTGTTAGGTTTATTTTCGTTACGGAATTTCTTCATTCGGTCGCCGCGCTCAAAGCGCAAGATAAAAGCTATGCAATAGGTTAAAAACTTACTAAACTTGTCTTGTGATCCATAGTCGACCAACTGAAAAATTATGGATACCATAAATCAACCATGTGGAAATTTTTACTTTTTAACACATCTATATATATATACCTATATAAAAGGAGAACTGGCTGACTGACATATCAACGTACAGCCGAAACTACTGGGGCTAGGAATGTGAAATTTTGCACACGGCTTCCTATTATAATGTAGGGGAGCACCAAGAAGGGGTTTTTGGAAATTTAACCTTTAAGGGGGTGAAAAGGGGGAGGGTGAAATTTCACGCGGACGAAGTCGCGGGCATAAGCTAGTGGTAAATAAATGAATAATGATTCTCTAAACGGAGGTCCCCATACCCTTTCTAACTATTAAATACTTCACGCAAAAGGGTTCGATAACAAAGTTGGTAAAACCAAAGTTTACCTACCCGTAATTTTATCAGGGCAGCTGTCGCAACTACCCAACAACTTCATACTATACTACATTTTAATATAAATCATACAGTTACTTGCTTCGCATTAAGTCATGTTTACAGCTGCTTATTTCCCATGGGAAATCAGGAGTTAAATATTGAACAAAGTAAAGTTGTGTATGCAGGTTATGAGAGGAAGGGGTCATCTCTTACACTGAGTAGGCTATAAAGAACTCATTATGTCAGGGATTGGATGTAACAGATCTGTAGTATGAAGTATGATGACGTGAAAACCGAGGAAGTTGGAAGAAAGTGTCATAGTGGTTTTCGTGGCAACGCAAAACTTTGAGATGGCTATAATTTATAGACGTCTCTCTTGTAGGCGATAATATAAACTTTTCCTTGTCTCAAGACTGATTCTGAGGCACAATATCAAACTCTAGAAAGTTATAATTTTCATAAAAACTTAAAACATCTTTCATAGCACTAAAATTATTTACGGTACGACAGCCAGTAAAACGAGAAAACTCATTAAGTTATCTAATTTAAGCGTCAAAGTTTATTTTTTAACAAAATTACATAATTGATGTCAACATTTTCTTTTCAAATTTCTCCGATAAGGAAAGTATAACTTTATGGCGCGTGAAAATTATATAGTAGATTGTTATACGAGGGTCGAAAGGAATCTATTCCCGTACGAGGCATTTAGACTATAATCCGAGTAGGAATTAATGACTTTCACCCGTGTTAAACACTTTACTTTTCATTTCGAATTAAGGAAAGTAAAAAATAGTGGTTTTTCTAAAATATTTATTGATAGTAATAACATGAATAGTAGGTACCTATTTAAAATTAATTGAGGCGTTAGAACAATTTGTGTACTTTTTTAAATATGGAACACACCGCGTCACCGCCGCGGGCCGTCCCGTTTAATAGGTATTTTTTTTTATTCACACTGGCTGTTTATACACTCACAAGACCGCAACATTTTTCTTAATTATGTAAAAAATTTCGTAGCTGACTACCTAATCAATTTATTTCTATTTTTAAAATTCATTCCCGCCCTAGAGAGGGAAGCAATTACTTTGAGTCTTTCCCGCCCTAAGGTGAGTAGCTGCGTCTTCCACCCGCTATTCGGATCAAACAAACACTACTTTCCGAGTATGAGAAATGAAAAATCCTTTTTACACCAGTCGTCTAATTAGTGAAAAAAAATTGTCGACGCATTTTGTAATTTCAACTAAATTCGCTTGAATAAACAAACAGTTAGAAAAAGACCTGACTATAATTATTATTTCGAGTAGGTACCTTTTTACTTTTTTTTAAAAGTAGGATATCTCACTTAACGTACTTAGCACATTATTTTTTGTTCCAAAAAGAAACCCTAATGAGAGTAAAGATAAAATATATTTTAGTTTTTTAGCTAAATTATGAATGCACTAGGGAGTTAGGGTCCTGCCTCTGCTTTGCATGGTTTCTACGACTTGACAAAACATCGAGATTTCTTAATTATATAGGTGTTCCATATTAATGTATAGTACACAAAAACATATATTCTCTAAATTATGGTGAAAACCGCATCAAAATCCGTTTTGTAATTTAGAAGAACAACGCGGTTACACGCAGTCACGAAAAGCGATTTTAATTTATAGTATGTATAGATTCAGTATCCAGCAAGTATTCAAAAACACGTCTTATTGGAAGCGTTGAAATACTATTTACAAGTTTTGCGATAAGGTTACCTTAATAATTTATTATTCAACATACCTTCATGTTCTTATAACCTTGATAATGCTGCATTCCGACTCTGAAACAACGAACAGTAAAATTTTAGTAGGTAATATCGAAGACTGAAACTTCCACACTGAACAATGCTCCCTCATCACCTTTACATAAAGTATAAAATACGTTAAACCATGTGAAATGCATTGCTGAAACACATTATTATTTCATTAATATACGGCGGAGTTTCTAGGTCAATAACAACTGAATAATGCGTTTTCATTTACATTTCAGTTATTTCAGTGGTAATTACAAACAAAATATGGGTTGGTATTTGAACTGATATTATTTTTAGGCATTCAGAGGGGCAATTCAATTAATCTTAAGAACGTTCACAGTCTGATATCAGTCTCAATCTGTCAAAAATACTCATTTCCTTAAATATTTTACAAGTTTTTGATTTTTTTTTTGTCGCCAAGATGATACTGCGACTAGATTTTGAACGTTTTATATTACAAGAATTGGCCTTTTTTTTTTGGGTGGGAAATTATCAAATAACTTCTCCCGCTCTGGGCGGAGCGAGAGGGCGTGTCAGACTCTTACTGACTAAAACCCACCCGTGTTCCTTCAGTTGCCTGTGCCAGGGCCCACGCTATCTCTAACGAACAACCCGCGACCCCGGCAGGCATCGGCCCTAGCGGACCCCGTCAGTTAGTGCTGACATCTCTGGCCCGGGCCTGCTCCTTACCGGACGGCGAGCTGCCCATTGCTCGCCGTCCGCAAGCCCGCGCTTACATTTACATACGTCAACGAGTTTAAAAGCAAATTTTCGATGACGTGTGAACAAACGGAAAGGCCCCGTTTACACGGCGATCATCATTACTATATTTTACTATATAATTTTGGAAGTACGTGGCAGTTTCATGATGCATTTGTTTTTAAACGTATAGTGAAATATGAGATTTTGACATGTGCTCCTAACTATTTACCGTAAAATATCGAAGGTACTGATCATCGCCATGTGAACGGGGCGAAAAACATTTTTTTATGGAAAAACTATCCTCGGAATTATAAGTTAAACATTTTTAGGCCTCAACTTTACTCGATTTCCTTTGAAATAAGCCTGTCCTTTTCACATTTACCACAAAGCCGTACAAACCTAAAACAATTAAGGCCAAGACTAAGAAAATTAACCTAAATACGTATAAGGCCCACTCGAACTATTTAAAGGCACAGAGATTTAAGTGTAAACCCTTCTTAATATACAGGCCTTCTCATTAATCGAGCATTTGACCAAGGAGTAAGTTTTGGATGGAGGTCGGACGTTATCTAATGTCTTGAATTAATCTTAAATGAAATGGATGTTGTTGAGTATTAGTAGCACTAGCACGTAGCTATTTATTACTAAAGGTAGCAGAACATTTTCTTGGGACAGGCCATTGTAGAACTACTGTATTATCTATGTACAATAAAAATAAAGCTGGAGAGTTCTTTTGTTTTTGGATGTTTCTTTGTTTGAACGCGCTAATCTCTTGAACTACCTGTCGGATTAAAAAAAAATCTTTTTGTTTATGGTAGCCCAATTCTTGAATAAGGCTATAGACTATTTAATATCACGCTAAGAAAAAAGTCTGAATAAATGCTAAGAGAATATGGAATAATAAAGTAGGCGACCGATACGATGCGACGGGGTGGGTCGAGGGACGATGTCGCAATTGTAATATATCTTCAAAATATATACAAAAAAAAATTGCGACCATAAAAGCGAGTTTTGAGTAGGTAACTGCGTACTACGGTGTGGCTATAACTTTTTTTTATTAGTTTGTTTTATTGCACAGGACTGGAGTAGGTCGTGGAGGTCAGATAGGTAGTCGCTCCATGTAAAATAGTTCAGCTGCATCCGTTTAGACTGGAAACCGACCCCAAAATAGTTGAGAAAAGGCTGATGATGATGATAAGTGTACAGGACTCGGAGACAACCCTAATCCTAAGTCCAATCGGTGAATCTCGGAGACAAGATTTTTTTGTCTTTTTAACCGACTTCAAAAAAGGAGGTTCTGTATTCGACCCGTAGGTATGTATGTATGTTTGTATGTCCGCGATTTTCTCAAAAACGAATAAACCAATTTTGATAATTCTTTCACTAATGTGATCTACATACTTTCAGGAAGGTTTTAGTATGTAATACATTATGTAATTATTCTTATGTACGATGTTATATGCATAAATGTACTGCATCTCCGGCATTTGTATGCGAATTTTGATGATTCTTCTAGTCGGTGTCTTCAATACTTCAATGCACTAGTGTTATTTGAATTTGTGTGGAGGAGGTACAACTAAAAAGTGAAAAATAAAAACTTTTTTACAAAAAAAAAACTACAAAGTGATAATAGTCAAAAAGCGAAAATGCGGAACCAACGACACCGACTTCCGAAATTAAAGTTATTTATCACTTTATAGTTTTTTTTTTTGAAGTCGGTTGTTATTTTTAGTAAAAAAGTTTTTTAGTTCTTATTTTTTACTTTACAGTATAGATAGGCAAGCATAGCAAATGGTTGCAAAAACTTCGGCTTGAACCTCAGGTCGGAAAAAATTGCAAATTTTTTTTTTGCTCATGCTCTGTTGCTGAGCATAAAGTCTAGGTTAGATTCTCGGGTCGGGTAAAGAGTTATTTGGTATTTCTATCTGCAATTTGGAGAGCAGTGGCAGTCTTAGGCAACGGCCGCGACTTACGACGTAGTAGGTCGTAGGTTCGAACCCAGACAGGCGCTTTACTTTTTGTAAATTATTTCATCACCACTATTCTCAAATGTTTTTTGCATGTAATAATGAGTGAAATTTGTTTTTTTAGTCTTTATAAATACTGTTACCTTCGAAGAGTACATGCTATTTACAAACCTTCCGTTCCTTTAAAACCTAAAAGCTTGACAATTGAATTTCTGGCAATTTTGAGGGACATATTATTAGTCCTTGTCGGTGATGATATATAGTTGTGTATCTGGTCCTCCGAGACGGCATCTAACTTTCTAGGCCTATTTCCGACATGATGTATTGTTTTCCAAGTAGTAATATAATACCTACAATAAGTATATCTGTACATGTACCAGCTGGTAGGGACATCGACGCACAAACTGAAACAATGAATTCATCACATGATTCTAGACCCTGTAGGGAAGAATTTTTCCGTCGGTTACCAAATTCTTCATTGTATAGTTTGATATTGAGATAGACTCGTGATAGCACAAGTTTAAACCTTAGCGGTTTTTGGTTGCTATTAAATATGTAATCCTGTGTTCTTTTGAATAAAAGATAAATAAAAAAAATATGCTTTTTTAGTTTAGAAAATACCTCATCATCATCTGCCTAGCCTATTCCCAACTATGTTGGGGTCGGCTTCCAGTCCAACCGGATGCAGCTGAATACCAGTATTTTATATGGAGCAACTGCCTATCTGACCTCCACAACTCAGTTATACGGTACTACGGTACCCCTTGGTAAGACTGGTTGTCAGACTTTCGGGCTTCTGACGACCCGTAACGACTGTCAAAGATCCACGAATGACAGCCGGGACCAACGCACGGAAAATACTTACGCGGTCAAAATGTATGGGAGAGCTGTTTTTTTTTTTCATAACCGATGAAAACTTTCAACGCTACGATGTCCTTACCAACCTGCGGGGTAATTTCGTAACACACTATCAGTAGCAATAGATTTCATTTTGACAGTTCAACAACATTCATTGCGTTATTTACGTTGTTGAGTAGACACATTTTTCGAACATATGAAGCAGTGGATCAGCAATATCCTTCAAAATGATTCAAGATCGATAGTGTGTTACGCAATTAGGGTGTTGTATGTATAAATTAGTACTTATGACAGAGTAGGTAATAAATGTTTCTACTACACAGATCACCAGTCTTAATTAATCCCAAAGCAGCAAGTCAAATATGACTTTTCGAAATGTTGCCACTACATAAAGCATACAACGTTTATTGAGGATGATATTCTCATAGCATGTACCTATGTCTATTTCCTTTTCTTTATATTCCTGTTTAGTATATTCTATCACAAAAATTATATTATTTTTCATTATGTACGCTGTACCGGTACAGCGTCCTAATAATTGTTTGCTGCATCGGACGATGTCATTAAGTCAGCGTCGGCTGTCGCTGAAAACCAGCGCTGGGGCTCTGTCTTGCATAGGGTCGCAGCATAATGCTGAGCGATAGCCGTTTTGCGTGGATGTGACGCATGTTTCATCCAACCTTTTCTTATTTTTTTTTTGTGCTTATTTTCATTTTTGCGTCAAGTATACCGCAAATAAACGTATTTTCTTTCTTTCTTTCATCAATTTGATAAAATAGTTATTTAATTACTTATCGAACAATATTATTGCTACCTAACTTAAAGATAAATATTAATCTTTCAGTGCTAAGTTCGATTAGTAACATATGTATTAATATAATTAAGTACTTACATTGAAATATTGCTTTATAAATATTTGATGGACATATTGTATTATTGCTTGTCGAATAGTCATTATTAGGTACGAACATTCCATTTATTATTAACATCTATTCAATACGTAAAATATAATTTGTATCCTCAATATTCATATTTTATCTTGAACTAGCTTTTGCCGCGGCTTCGCCTGCGTGGATGTCGGTAAACATGCCACGGGAAAGTACTATGTTTCAAAAAATTATTTCTCACTTTAAAAGCGTTGGAAATGACCTCCTTTATCTCCTTATTACGTTTGATCCACGAGTTTTTGACCAACCTGTAGAATATAATAATCACGGAACAAAATATATATATCATAATATTCTCATATATTCATTCTTATTGATTCTGAGGCGGTATGAAGTTCGCCGGGTAAGCTAGTATATGTTTAGATTTCCATGATCATATAAAATCCAGTCCAATCCATCATTCTACACAAAAGAATGAGGCAGAAGAATGAGACAGAACAATGACATAATTAACGGATCACATTTATTTGAAAAGGGACAAACTATGTCCATAACAAGAGATACGATCTACACAACATTGATACCAGTTGAGTCTCACGGGAATCTATTAGACCCTATAAAACGGGCAGATATTTGATGAGCCGAAAAGGGATGAATGGCCGAAAGATGGCAGAAGCTTTCTAGACATGTCTGAACCAAATATACAATATCTTGGAAAGGGTGTTGAGTTTGGTACCTACTTCTTTCAAGTGATTACCTATTGACCTATGTAACTATAAAGATTTTATGAAGTAAATACCGAAATAAATGGTACACGAGTCAAAGTATGATAATAATAGAAAGAAAGAAAGGAAATTCGTTTACGTTTCGTTTGTTTACGTTTTGTTTTTAATAGCTTACGGCCTTCAATATTTATAACAGCCTGTACATTACAAATTCAATCTTCTTCTTAACGTGTCGATAGCAATCTAAATGTACTCGGCCCAGAATTCGGCTACTTGTTTTGCGCCATCACCAGCGTCCACCAGTTCCTGTAACGTGCAGCTGACAGGACACGCAGGACAC
The DNA here is from genome assembly GCA_914767645.1 of Hydraecia micacea. NCBI lineage: Eukaryota > Metazoa > Arthropoda > Insecta > Lepidoptera > Noctuidae > Hydraecia > Hydraecia micacea. The sequence goes on from OU611785.1 coordinate 6,185,961, forward strand.
GACATTAAGTGTCCCATCGTTTGTGGAACAGCACTACATTTTCACTCCAAGTCGGAGTCATCCATGATTCTCCACCTGAACAGGTTTCCCTTGAAAAATGTTATTCAAATAATAAATACATGATATTTTAATAACAAATTTCCGTGACGTCAGAAATTATAAAGGCGCACATTTACTCATGAAAAACCCCCAGGCGTAAATAACCCAATACGAGAAACCACAGCTTATCCGATCCCCATAAATAATGCCCAAACAGTAAATCCGATTCCTAAATTAGGCCACCTTCCGACCACAGCAGGGGAAATATTGAAAAATGCTGATAATAAAAAAAGATGTCGAATTCAAAAATTTCGGGTAGGTTATTAAAATCAGAAGTGAGCGGGGCAATATCGGAAACTCATTAATAACGTTACAGGGTGCGCCTAATTTCACCGTGACTTAGGCATATTTACGTAAATGGATCAATTTTTGTGGTAACCAATGTACTAAAGGAAAATAATTTTGATTATGAACTTGCATATTTCAACACCGCCACCTGATAGGAAAATTCTATCTTGTCTTTGCAACGTCATGGAATCTTGAAGGTTAAATGGTGTTGCTTTTTTATGTACAAGATGTAGCTACTTTCTAGGTATCTTATTTGAATCGGGATATCGGGTTTTAGAGTTCCGTACCACAAAAGGAAAAACGGAACCCTTATAAGACCACTTCGTTGTGCGTCTGTCTGTCCATTTGTCAAGACCCTTTTTCTCAGAAACGGGTGGAGTTATCAAGTTGAAATTGATATCAAATACTCAGAGCTGCAATCCCTTGAGGCAGTGAAAAAATAAAACTAGAGTCAACGCAATCAAAAGATACGGGCGTTTATGTTCCGCAATCAAAACCTATAGGGTACTTCCCGTTGACCTAGAATCATGAAATTTGGCAAGAAGCAACGTCATGTAGCACAAGTAAAGGAAAAAATCCGAAAATCGCAAATTTTTAGTTACATACCCACAAATTTGTAAGGAACCCTCGGTGCGCGAGTCCAACTCGCACCGGACCAGTTTTTTTTTCAAACTTACTATAGTTTTTCTGTGTAATCAGAAAATTATTTTTTAATATTTTATTTGGTACACCAACAGCAGTCATCATCATCATCATCTGCCTAGCCTTTTCCCAACTATGTTGGAGACCGCTTCCAGTCCAACCAGAAGCAGCTGTGTAGGTACCAGAATTTTTGCATGGAGCGACTGCCAATCTGACCTCCACAACCCAGTCCAATAGCAGTACGTACACACGGCTACACATCAAGCTATACATAAGCTGACTTTTGATTGTATGAAAAACCTATACAATGCAAGGTCAACTCAAACTGGAAATGTATAGCTTGATGTGTAGCAGTGTGTACAAATTATTCATAGCAAACCACAATAAAATAAAAGTGCTGGTATGTATGCCTAATACGGGTATTCGTAGCATTCACAATAAAGACAATAACGTAATTATCTAAGAAAATATACCGTCAAACGAAGCGAATAGGGATGCAGGGGTGAATCGGGACGAAACTTTAAGGCCGCAAATTAGGAGGTGCGTTTCTTACAGCGTGCATTTTATCGAACTGCCTATGTAAAGCCCCGCTCCACGCTACTAAAAACGCCCCTCCAAATTTGCGGCCTTAAAGGGATTTTAACATTGAAATAATATCAACAAAAAGGACTCCAATTGTGTTTACTGTATTATAATTAACGATTAAGTGCCCTTGTCGGCAACAAACTATATTATTTCAACGCTAAAATCCATTTTAAAGTTTCGTCCCGATTCACCCCTGCATCCCTAATCACCCCGTTTGTAGGTATGAAAATACAAGACTATTAGAACTAAGTAAGTATGAGTAGTATACCTAAAATTGATCTTTTGTATTTAAATATTTCTTAGTCTGCCATCCGTTCGCATGTTTTATACTTATTCTAGTTATACAGGGAAACCTATAATTAGCCATACAATACTGTAATACACATCCGTCCGTGGCTAAATAATAACAGCCGCACAGGTCGATCGATCAGGTTAAGCTACGCTTGCCGCGGTTGGTCTGTGGATGGGTGACCATCTTTACATACTGAGACTCCTCCGTGCCTCGGAAAGCACGTTAAGCCGTTGGTCCCGGCTGTCATTCGTGGATCTTTGACAGTCGTTACGGGTAGTCAGAAGCCCGAAAGTCTGACAACCAGTCTTACCAAAGGGTATCGTATTACCCAGTAACTGGGTTGTGGACGTCAGATAGGCAGTCGCTCCATGTAAAATACTGGTATTCAGCTGCATCCGGTTAGACTGGAAGCTGACCCCAACATAGTTGGGAAAAGGCTAGGCAGATGATGATGACTGTAATACACATCATTTATGTAACATACTATTGTATTGCTGTTGGTTGCCTAAATAAATAATGTGAAGAATGAAATTGAATGTATTCCTAGACGTCATTGTAGTATCTTACAAAATAACAGCTTGTTCGACCAACTAATTTACATCTTCAATATCTAAGTCCATGTTGAGTACACGAAGTGTCTACCCTTTTCATTGCGATGAGCCTCTGGTTGAACAAGTAAGATTACACGCTGAAGTTTATCATTATAGTTTCACTAGTTTTGACAGTTAAAGCCGTCTGTCTCTTTCTGTCTCAACCTGCCAGTAGAAGATAGAAATACTCTAATTTTATATTTGTGTGTGCGTAACAGAATTAGCTCCAATGCCGTGATAAGTAAGGAAACTTTACTAATCATTACTAGGTAATGCTGAAAATCAGCGCTGTTGACGATAGGTTCGTCCGAAGTCACAGCATTTTGCTGAGCAACGACCTGTTCTTGCACAGATGCGACGCACGGATTAATTGTCCTTATTATTGTTGTTTGTTATAACAGTAGTTATTTTTCCATTCTGCAATTGGCATTTTGTTTTTGTTTTGATTGTTGTTGTTCTCACGTTGTTTTGGCGTCGCGGGCGCATCACGGATTGATTTGTATTGTCATTGTCAATTTCAAATTGTCATTTGTCAATGTCAACTAATGTGTGTTGTCTTTGGTCCCTGGCCCTAACATCAAGCAATGGACAAAATTCTCAACATTTTTAAGCTTGAGTACGAGGCTTTTGACTACGTTGTATGTGTACATTTTATGTCTTTTATTTTTATTTTATTTGTAATGTGCGTTTTGTTTGTGCAGAATAAACAATTTTTCTTTCTTTCTTTTCTTCTTAATTATAAATACAATTTGTGTAGATGTTCCTTCCTCGATCACGTACCTATAACAAATAATTAAACAGATTTGGATGAAACCGACTCAAATAGGTAAAATCTCCTGAGGCTATAAACCAAGTGATATTCTATCAGCGATAACGACGATTTAAAAGTCAAGAATGTATTGGATTGACATAAGCTTATGTCAATCCTGTTGAACGTCGTTTCAGAAATACGAAGCGCTTTGAAAGCGATTGCCACTTGACTAAGCCCTTTGGATTATCAAATAGGATACTTTTATCAGAGTATATATTTGAAGTATTTCCCCGAGGGTTCAAGTGACACCGCAGGCAACACTTAGTAATATAACTGTAGACGGCATAGAAACAAAGTCCTTTTGGGACAAAACGCCCGAAAGTTACTGTCGTTGTAAAATGAGAAAGCAATCTCGGATTTTCACTGATATATTCAAGTTTTGTAAAAGTTTGCCATTGTTCGCTTAACCCATATCAACTGACAGATAACTGATGAAGACTGACACGACATGGGAACCTTTTAAATAATCAATGACTATAAAAAACAACAAATCCGAAAAACATGTACCCGTTTTGAGAAATAATGTTATTTTCTAAACGTTTATTTCCCTTAGGTTTATATCGTTATAAAACATACAGCCATTCTGTAAAGCCGTCAAGCCCCGCTGTTATTCTATTTGATGCGAAACAATAGAAAATCAATTGTGTCTCATTAGCGGAGCTTGAGAGGTGGCATCAAATGTTAGCAGCTGGATGGAAGTAGCCGTAGATCGAAATAAATGACGTGTGATTGGAGAGGTCATAATATTCAGTAATTATACAGACAGACATCGACATCATTTATTGCTTTGGGATTAATTAAAACTGGTGATTTTAGTAGTAGAGGGGCTTGTGGCTAAGTAATAACAGCCGCACGGGTCGATCGATCAGGTTAAGCTACGCTTGCCGCGGTGGGTTCATGGATGTGTGAACATCTTTACATACCAAGACCCTCCGAGCCTCGGAAAGCACTTTAAACCATTGGTCCCGGCTGAGATTCGTAGATCTTTGACTGTCGTTACGGGTCGTCAGAAGCCCGAAAGTTTGACAACCAATCTTACCAAGGGGTTTCGTGTTACCCAGTAACTGGGTTGTGGAGGTCAGATAGGCAGTCGCTCCATGTAAAATACTGGTATTCAGCTGCATCTGGTTAGACTGGAAGCCGACCCCAACATAGTTGGGAAAAGGCTAGGCAGATTGATTTGGTGATTTTAGTAGTAGAAATATTTATTACCTACCTGCAGGGACATCGACGCGTAATCTGTAACCATGAATTCAGAACATGATTCTAAACCTCCTAGCTTAATTATTTTGTTGTCTTTAATTATAAAAATAATCAGCTATTTCATAGAAACGTACAATTTCTCATACTCAGCCAATAATGTTCCCACTGCTGGGACACAGGCCTCCTCTCTATGAGAGCGGGCGGGCCGTAATCTACCTCGCGGGCCCAATGCGGGTTGGTATAGGTGTCACATGTCTTCGAATTTCTGGTTCTAGGACATGTCAGTTTCCTCACGATGTTTTTTTTCACCATTTTGAGCGCAGTGGTGATGATATAATTTACACTAAGTAAAGCGCCTGACTGGTTACAATTCCTATGAGATCAAAATGTATGGAACAGCTAATTGAAGTGAAAACTTCTTAAGGCGCGTTGGGCATTTTTTGAGATGGGAAAAAACCATTGAATTCGCGCCACTGTTACCGTAACCGACACCGCTTTGGATGTGTTCGGCTGTTCTCGGGATGTACTCGGTTTTAATGTGTATCCGATGTGTCAGTGAGTGATGGCAAAGTATTATGTTTGTGTTTTGTTTTCACTATTTTTTTTTTGTTAATAACAATAGAAAATTTTCAACGCTGGACCAGGTCATGTACTGTATCCATGATAACAGGCTGCGCGTCGATATCCCTGCACACACACACACACACCCTCACACACTCATGATCTGACTGTCTACACTGATGACGATGATGATGATAAAGTCCTCATTCGTATTTAACTTCCTTTAAAACTGTATGATAATCCCTTTCTTTTTTTACTTCAGATTTAATACAGATTAGGAAAATTACGTAATTTCCAATCGACATTAACTTCAAAGGTCCCTACTCCCTATAATCACATACCTGATTGACATTTTCTTGTTCCCAAGTCTCGTATAAAGTTACTTGGGATTACCATTCGAGGAACATGAGTCAGCAATGTACAGTCAACAAAAGAGATAAGTATACAGGATCGTCGGGTATTAGTTGAAGTTTAGTAAGAAATCGATGGATGTTCTCGAATAAAATTTAATTTTATTAATAGAATACAATCAGCTCATTTATCCAATTACATTTCAGTCGACAACATCCAACGGTTTCTTACTAAACTTCAACTATATCCGACGATCTTGCATACCTAAATGATAAATGATTTTATTTCTGTAAGTAGGTTTGCACAAACACTTTTACACGTCAATCATATTTTAAAAACTAGATGAGGTCGGCGTTTCCTATCTGACTACTCTGAGAAGAAAGGCCGAAACAAACTCAGAGGTCACAGTCTCTTTTAAAGTCCAGACATAATCTTGGTCAGGTTATATGAAGACCATGTAGATCGAAGTCCGAGATGGTCTTTTGAAGAAAGAACCACACAGATTGAGTGGACCTGTCCAGTCAGTGCACGCATTTGTCAGAATTCGTGCAGCTCAACTCAGAACTTATCCACCTTAACCTATCTCTTTTGTTGACTGTACTTGGGTTATATTAAATTAATGGCATTACTCCGGAGTACCGTGTTAAGAAGTCATGAGCGGGATTAGGTCAAGAGCTCATGGAGGTTTTTATGCTTGATTGAATTGAAATATATTGTCAATAGTGCTTATTAAATTATTATAAAAGCGCTGCGCCCCACTGTTTCACTAGCGTTAATATTTCCACAGGAACCATGAATTTTTCCTCCATGAAAATATCAAATAACCCAAGATGGCTTACTGAATAAGTCGGAAATGGTGAAGCTTTCTGTCATTGCATGAATTTTGCAACTGGATCAGTATTCTTTAGATGTTGCCTTGCAAAAAAAACCAGCAACTTTGACCTCCTAAATCTGAAAAAGATTTTTTGAAAGAGCTTTTCTTCTACACTTTTCATTATTAAAAACCAGCTTCTGCCCGCGACTTCGCCTGTGTAAACTTCAAAATGGAGCCCAGATAGAAATGAAAAATGTAATAAAAACATTAATGGGATATGTCGCCCGTAGGTATTTGATATGGAAGAATCAAAAGATTTATAGTTTTTTTTAACGCACATATTTTAATACTTTCCACATAGACGACATTATATAATTATGACTTATTATTTTTCATTATTTTCGGTCAGAAGCTAGTTTGAACATATATTGATAATATTCGTTAAGCCATCACTTACCGAAAAAATAAGTACCTCATGTGTTAATCTAGATTATAAACTGTGTGCCAAAAACTGTGTGTTTTAATTCATACAAATCCAAAAAAAACATACAAACATTCACGTTTATAATATTACTAGCAGCGCACCGCGGTTTTACCCGCATAAGTTTCGATCCCGTAGGAATATCGGGACAAAACTATCCTATGTCCTTTCCCGGGACTCAAACTATCTTCATACCAATATCATCTAAATCGGTTCAGCGCTTTAAGCGTGAAGAGGTAACAGACAGACAGACACTTTCGCATTTATAATATTATATAGCATGGATGGATATAAGTAGTCAGATGATGTTCCAACTCTAATATATCTTCAGTGGTTTACGTATGTAGGTAACGACTGAACAAAAGCTGTAGAATAGACAACGTACAGAAAGAAAGAAAATACGCTTAGGCGCTGTCTATCAGTCTGTCATATAGGCAATCCGTCAGTCAGTCACTGAAATGTTTTAAAAGCCTCTCTTGTTCGATACATAAATCATAATAAATCAAAGGAAAGAGGTTTTTCGTGTAAGTGCGTTTTTGGTACGTACAGTTTTTGATTACTGACGTGTTTATTTAATTATTTAAACTTTTCGTACAAAAAAGGTACAAAGGCGGACTTAATGCCTTAGGCATTCTCTACCAGTCAACCAAGGGTGGTGAAGAGATTAGATTAAACGACGACGTATTTAATTATCCTACCTATTGAATAAAAAATGTATTAAAAGATCATGTGATGAGAAAATGTTTGAAACACGCCTTAAACCAATCATCAGGCTTTCAATTTAATATTTTTATTAATTATATAAGTTCTCAAAACAGTGAAGGAAAACATCGTGAGGAAACCGACATGTGTCCTAGAACCAAAAATTCGAAGACACGTGACAACTACCAACCCGCACTGAGCCCGCGTGGTGGATTACGGCCACTCCCTCTCAAAGAGACGAGGCATATCCCAGCAGTGGGAAACGTTATGGGCTGATTATACTTACATAAGTTGTCATTTGGTTGCTCGAAACTTCGTGTAACTAGATGGTTTGCTCGTTCTATGGCCAAAGAATCAGCATTACCATTGTACAGACGCCAGCACATCAAGTTACTACAATCTGTCAAATTTCTTTAATAGATTTTCAACTTTATCGCTAAACCATAAGGTGCAAAGTTGATTGGGAAAATTTGACAGATTCGGGTAGCTTGATGTGCTAGCGTCTGTACGTGGTAATGCTGCCGGTATTTTGGGCACGTTACAGACACGACACGAAACGACGACTACGAAACGAAACGGAAATTAAACTATACCAGTTCGTTGCACTGAAGTGATTTTTGTCAATAGTTTAATTTTGTAACTAAAGTATAAGTTTAGTGCTAAAAAGAATAAGTTTAGTGCTAAAAAGAATAAGTTTAGTGCCAAAAAGTATAAGTTTAGTGCTAAAAAGTATAAGTTTAGTGCTAAACAGTGGTGGAGAGTCCTTACTGCCCTTTTCTGAGGCACTATGTGGGGAGAATGGTCAGGTAGCTTATTCCTTGCATTACCGTTCTCTGCACATCTTGCCTCAGTCACCTACTATTCCTCTCCTTGTTTGTGTACTACTAACACTAGTTATAAGATATTTTACTAACAGAATGGACTATATTGTTGTCTGGGGAAAAAAAAAAACTAAGTTTGATTAAAATAAAATAAATTAAGTCCATACATCATCATCTCCTTGCCCTTATCTAATAAATATAAAACAAAATTAACACTAACATTTCTCGCGAGGCATAATCTTGCCAAAGTGCAACGATTTATTAGCGAAACGATCCGTCTATGAATAAATAATAAATGTAGGTGTGGTTTAAATAAGCACCCAAAATAAATTATAGAATAGAGGGTAGTACCTACATACTACCCTCTATTCTATAATTTATTTTGGGTACTCGCAGTATCTATATACTGCGAGTACTTTAATATGGATTTAATTTAATTATTAAAACACCTGTCTACAGAATCTAACGTCTGATAAACTGTTTCTCATTTATTTATTTATTTATTAATTAAAACTTTTCGCACAAAAAGGTACAAAGGCGGACTTAATGCCTTAGGCATTCTCTACCAGTCAACCAAGGGTGGTGAAGAGATTAGATGGCAGGTGCTTTGGTTGAGAGGAACAAGGAAAAAAAAACTATTAAAACTAGGTACACAAATACATAAATAGGTTATATACACATACATACTATTCACTATAATATATACTTATAATATATATATTTATACATATATACAAACACAACAAAACAACAAAAGAGCCATACAAATTATAAATGAACGTCAATGCCAAACAAAAGCAAAATAATTAATTACCTTTGTATAATTCACAAAGTTTAGGCACTAAAACGAATAATAGAACGCCTTGACGACACCATAACAAAACAAAACTTCGAGCAATAAAAACTTGAGACAAACTCATTAAATACTTACTTTCATTGAAAATCTTGGAACAAATCAACACAACACGGTTTGAAGAACACTGAGCAACAACAAAATAACTTCTTGAAATACTTAAATCAAACTGTCACTTTGGAGTGCGATACGTAGCGCGTGCTACGGTACTACGGTGCTACGCCGTAGACGTCCGCTCACAATCGCGACAGCGCTACACTGACTGCAGAGCTACGAAATCCTATACAGGGTTATCTTACAGGCTAAACCGGTGATGTTAGGTGTAAATTTTACATTTTGTTACTAAACGGCCACATTTTTTGTACAATCTCACGAATATTCGAATAGGTAACAAACAGAGTAAAAAATATTTAGTAATTTAACTATTTTTATCGGAGTCGAATGTAAAACGGACTTTTATTTTAGCTAAGTAAAAAGTGGAGTTTATTGTACGTGTGGTCTTGTGTGACTACGAGTAAGTAAGAAAGTTTATGAGAACATTTCGTAGGCTTTGTACAGCGTTAGTGAGAATTTCTCGTTGTTCACAAGGCTTAACTTCGCACTAAGCTAAGACCTAGGTATTATATGAGTTTTCTAATCATATTTTACAGTAGTTTGGCGTAGAATGAGAAAGGACTTATTTTTTTTTCTTGTGTTGGATTAGTTGTTCTTTTTAACCGACTTCAAAAAAGGAGGTTCTGTATTCGACCCGTATGTATGTATGTATGTTTGTATGTCCGCGATTTTCTCAAAAACTTATGAACCAATTTTGATAATTCTTTCACTAATGTGATCTACATACTTTTAACCTTATGCCTTTCCACCTGATGCTAGGTGAATGACAGCTAGGATGCACACTATTGACAGCTCACTTTACGCTCACTTCAACTAACTTTTCACGGTGAGATTTTTACAGAATAGCATTACAGTAGAAAAAACAAAACACTATTGCTTAAATGCCTGGTAAAAAAAAACATAGGTAATACGTGCTGGTGACCGCAACTCCACGTCTAGATGCGCATATTTTGCGAACGGAAAAAAAAACATGTAATAAGAAAAAAGTTTATCTACATACACGCTTCTACAGAAAATAGACAAAACTAGCTGCGCCCCGCGGTTTCACCCGCATAAGTGTTGATTCAGTGGGAATATCGGGATAAAAAGCATCCTATATGTTAATCCTGGTCATAAACTATCTGTGTGCCAAATGACATGGACAAAAAAGTACATTCCATTTACACATACATAGTAAATAATATTGTATATTAAAAATAGAAAAATGAATTGATTCGTACTTTTTAACCTCTCTGGACTCGTCAGTTTTTATTGCAAAATAATTAGTAATGAAAGATGAATTCAAAGTATCATTTGTCAACGTCTGCCATAATGGACCATAGAGAAAGATAAATATAATAATTGGCGTTCCACACCATGCATACTACTTGTAGACATGTGATATGGACGACAAAATGTTTTTATTAGGAACATTTTATTCATACAAAACTGGCTTCATCGGTATTTGTCGCATTTAATAAACTTATCTTTCCATAATGTTGATGCGTAAGATAGTTTTTTTTATATTTCACACAAAAAAAAAACTTAAAACGGAACGCGTTTACTTGTTTGACAATGTGTCATTGTCTATGTCAATGTAATGTTATTGTAGATTCTTCATTGCGTATTTATTGTGTTTGTTTTTGCGATTATTTTCTAATATTTTTTACCCCTGCTTATTTCTACGGACTGATACCGTCTACCACTCGATTACCTTGCTATTAACACTGGACTCTGATTTGCATTGCGTTTTGGATTTGTTTTGTGGATCAATATGAGGTGCATCAACTGCGGAATAGCTTTCAGTATATTATAGTTTACTCTGTGGGAATAGCCATGCAAAGGTTGCAGAGGCATCTCATAACCTCGCTTTCTGCACACCATCAAACAAGACTTTCGCGTTGGATAACCAATGCGAAAGTCATGAAAACATGATAACCCAGGTAAGAAGTTGGACTAGAAAAAACTTCTGATTTATTTTTATACATTGAGGTAATAATTGTAAGTACATATTATTACCTCAATGTTTTTATATAATTCTGGTATGCGAAATTAACTTACAGTGCATCTTATTTTCAGTTGCATATGGATACATTTATTTGTCATCCATGCTTATTATTATTAAATACCGAAGCTGGTGAACACGAGAGACTACTGGGGAATAACATGGTTTGCCTTGGTTGTGGCAAATCTGTGAGGAAAATAAGACGCCATACTGTCAGTATGGAGTGTCCATTGCTGGCTGTCCTTATCACAAAATACTAATTATGTAAGCATTTTGTTTTTTAACCGACTTCATTATTATAAATACCTAGTTGTATTAATCTATAAAAAAAGGAGTTTTCATACTATGTTTCTGTGATTGTAATATCTGCGTTTTATATATATTTTCCATCTTTAACATATACTTGCCTAAAGAAGGCATGTGTAACAATAACATAATACTTGAAAACATAAAGAGATGTATACAAAAGATACTCTTGTTACTAAAAATTATATAAACATAAGCATTTATCTGTGTTTATTCTCACTGGTTTATTTTCAGCCCTCAAGAAACAACTATGTTTGCCATGCGTGTTGGATGCGAACAAATAGACAGGCAGTGCATGACTCATCACGAGACATGCAGGAATTGGCTTTGAACAATGATGCAACAGCCCCTAATGTTCAAGTTGTTAGCCCACCAGAGCCATCACCGTTGCCGCCTGTTCAAAGAGGGCCACTTCAATGGGATAGTAATACAATATCATTACCTAATTATAAGCCAGCTTCAATCACATCTGTTCACTGTATATTTCAACAATGCAGAAACAGATTGTTACATTTGTTATTTATGTAATTACTGAAGCCCTATACTTATAGCGGGATCGTCCGAAAGGGTTACCGCTGCCCCGGAACATAAAGGGCTAAGGAAGGAATACGGGTGGGTTTTAGTCAGTAAGAGTCTGACACTCCCTTCCGCTCCACCTAGAGCGGGAGGAGTCATTAGATGATTTCCCATCCAAAAAAAAAAGCCCCATACTTACACTTTATCCAGGTTAGTGTATTTGTGAAATAAAAATGCTCTGTTTTATCAAAGCTGGTTGATTGACCTCCCTCGGTCTCTTTATTAACACTATTGCTGCATTGCTGTAATGTATGTTACCTAGGTAGGCATTTAAGATATAATAATTATAATATAGCAAAATATTTTTATTTAATAAATAAATATTTTTTTTTACTCTTTTGTTTTATTTTGTGCTTCCCTTGTTTATTGTTAATTGAACTATTTAAAAAAATATAAGGGCAACCTGTAAAAATGTACTTTAAAGAAAAATATTAGTTTTGAATATGCTTTGTTAATATTGTTATTATGACTGCCTCGTTGGTTTACTGTCCTGAGTTCGATTCCCAGGTCGAGCAAAGTGAAATTGGGGTTATTCATCAGGAATTTCTCAGTAGGAGCCCGGAGTCTGGATTTGTGCCCGGTTGATGGCAATAGACTTGCCCCCTAATACATGGGACTTAAACATAACTGGTAAAATGTGGGTGTACTATAGGTACACCTCTGCCCATGCCTTCGGGGAATACAGGCGCGATGTTATGTTTGTTATTATTGTCACATTTTTTGAGACTATTACCCAGTTTAATAAATGTAAATCAATACACAGTTTAAAATCCTTCATTTAGGTGGCCATTACTTTGTTTAAATGCTTAATAATACTAAAACCATATCAGTTATACGTAATAATTCACAACTGTTCGCTATTTTAAAGCGTCTTTAAGTTTTTTAATAGCGAAATTACAATCTATAAAAGTATATACCTTATTGCTAGCGTTTTGATTAAAAGATTTAATGAAATTGTTTTTTGTCTAGTATGTTGTGATGACAAGTTCTCCGAGTTTTTTATTTATAGCAATTTAATAGGCCAATATTCACGAATATAAAACACCAAAAATCATTGGTGTACTTTAAAGTTGATAACTATGCCGACGTCCTACCAAAAATTGGCCATGTTCATTTGAGCGTGAAGAAGTAACAAACATATAAACACATACACTCACAAACTTTCGCCTTTATAATATTAGTGTGACAAGAATATATTCTTTGCTTGTATTATTACCGGGTCCAATATCGCTCGTGGACTCTATTACACAGGTCCATTGAAACGTTTATTTTTCTAGTGATGTTATCTACCGCAGTCCGTCGTATTAGCCCTTATTGGGTCAATCTGCCCGCTCATTGGTCAATCGTTTGTTATTATACGATTTGATATTTGCTTATTCATATTTGTGTTCCCTATTTAGATGGGAGTGGGTGTTTATCAGCCAAGAATAATATAATAGTATTAGCCACTTATTTTCCAATTATAGGTTATTGATCTCTTCTCCTAAAGAGATTTTATCTTTAAAATTATGAGGGTTCCATGTTCTAGCCATTTCCCAACTATGTTGAGGTCGGCTGCCAGTCTAACTGGATGCAGCTGACAGTACTGTACATAGAGCGACTACCTATATCGTCGCTTGCATGACTAACAGTCCTATCTCATTTTTTAGCTGATTTGAGTTTTTTCTATTCGTGATTCTTTACATTTTGTTGCCTTTCAAAATGTTTATATTTTGAGATCCAAATAACATAGAGATACGACGTTTAGTGAGAAATGTAAAGAATCACGAATAGAAAAAACTCAAATCAGCTAACTTGCAATGCCTTCTTAATTCTAATTTAATTCAATCATGATACGAAAGACACGTGGCGCCATCTATTATCATAATAACGTTATTATTGTTTTCCTCGGGAACAGCACTCTTTTTCGGGATGAAAGATACCCTGTTTCCTTTTCTGTACACTTGAAAACGTATAAATGCAGAATTTCAGGATGATCGGTTTAGGCGTGAAAAGGTAACAAACAAACAAACACACTTACTTTCGCATATATAATATTAGTTACGATTGCGATTAGCTTAATAATAGGTAACTACCCATACGGGCTGGTGTCCGCAACTCCACGTCAATGCGCGTATTTTGCGTGCGGTATTAGCTTAGTAGTAAAAATATTAAGCTAAAAATATTATTATTACGGTTAATGTTAGTGCAGTTATTCCAGTCAGATCCTCTGAACCCAACACCCCCTGGATCCTGCTAGTTATTCTTCTGTTTTAATCTTTGTCTTATCCACTATAAACTGTCTCATTCCGGCCTGATCCCCTTTCAACCGGCGAGTCACGATAGTGCAACCGGTGAGTATCAAACTTACGACCTCTTACTTGCCCAGCCTTTTAGCTATTGACCAATATGGCGCTTAAATGAAATGACACACTTGCTCGCTACACGTTGACGATTTCATACCATATACCATATACCATAACATATACAGGGAAAATATTACCTGGACTTAACGTCCAGGTTTCTCACAAATATTTTCCCTGTTCTGTGGTTTTTTTCCCTTTACCGTTAAAAGAACAGGGAAAACATACTTAAGTAATATTAAGAGACAAGACACGTGCCAAGGTAATGGAGTTGGAAACATAATGATAGCTGTTATTAGAAGGTGGTTTTGATACTTACCCTGCGAACGTAGGGTTGGGTGTGATACACTCGGACCAAGATAAATCTACTGTCGATTGTGACGTGACATTTTAGTGGTTTATAGTTATAATGGACTAAACTAAAGAGGGGTCCGTGGCTAAATAGTAACAGCCGCACAGGTCGATCGATCAGGTTAAGCTACGCTTGCCGCGGTTGGTCTGTGGATGGGTGACCATCTTTACATACTGAGACCCCTTCGTGCCTCGGAAGCTCGAAAGTCTGACAACCAGTCTTACCAAGAGTTATCGTATTACCCAGTAACTGGGTTGTGGAGGTCAGATAGGCAGTCGCTCCATGTAAAATACTGGTATTCAGCTGCATCCGGTTAGACTGGAAGCCGACCCTAACATAGTTGGGAAAAGGCTAAGCAGATGATGATAGTTATAATGGACTTTTGTGTTTGAGTAGCTACGGGAGTGATAAGGAAGCGCCGATTGTCTTCAAACGAGAAAATTAGTCTGTTCCGCTTTTATAAATGTTTGTTTGTGAAAGATAGGTACAGCCACGGACAATGGCGGTCGACCACTTTTCATCCTTATGCCCTTGGTAATAAGGTTGAAAAGTGGTCCACCGCCAGTGTCCGCGATGGTACCTATGTACGGTCACCAAAGAAACCAATTGATGTTTTAGAATGAAATTTAATTTGATAAATGAACTGTTTGTTTTCTGTTAATTAAATTAAATTTTTAAATGCAGCTCGACTAATCTTTTAACTTCTTTCAGTTCCTTCATGGTTCAGTTGACAGCAATAGTAGAATGTAAAATTACTAAAATAGTAGCAAATTGGGAATATACTTTATCGTCATTATCCTGCTCTTATCCCAATTTATTTGGGGTCGGCGCAACATGTCTTTTTCTTCCATACTTCTCTATTAGTCGTCATCTCGGTAGTCACCCCTTTTCTAACCATATCATCATTCACACATTCCATCCATCGTTTCTTTGGCCTTCCTCTACTCTTGTAGCCTTCGACATTCATACTCAAAACTTTCCTCACGATGCCTCAGACTAAAAACACATTATTTTCATTATTATTAATAGCAATATCCTTCAAAATTATGCAGATAGTTATTAACACACACACACACAATTAGGGTGCTGTTTTGTGTTATCACTTAAATGAGCAGGTAATAAAAATAGAATAGTAGGTTTTACTTATGAATTTCTGATTTTTATTACCATATAAATTTATTTTACCTTGGTTTCCCACAAACATTTATATATTTCCTCCATAAATCGTATGCAGTTTATAATTTCCTTTTCTAAATCAGAACTTCTAACGTCCCCAGCCTTTCCTTTCATTTTACGACCAGTTTTGATGAAACACTACGGAAATACGGGTTTTCCGTGGAAAATTCTGTCATTGAGAGGGACTATGCGGCCATTTAAATAATTCTTTTTGATGTTCTATCTACTAACATTCCCCGAACAAAAAAATCGGGGAATTACTCCCATATTACGTTTTTCGTTCCAGGAATTATTATCTTCGCTTCTAGAAAATGATTTTGATACCTATTACCTACCAAAACCTGTGGTATTAAGGCCAATTTTTTTTACAATTTGAACTCTATTTATCGAACTATATTGTACTGAAAACATCCGAAAAATGTATTCTAATATTGATAGATTTTCAGCCATTTAAACCACAAACCCACGACTCAGTACATATTTTATTAACACCACGTCAAAATCGACACAGCATAGATAAAACGCCGAACAAGTAATAAATTTAACAGCACCAATTTAATAGTTTCGCCCGCTTTACATATACCAGACATGTATACATTTATACGTATTTCCCTAGGGGAAATTAAACCGCCAGCTCTTAGCCACAAATCCCTGATATTAGCCATTTATCTCACGTTCAATCCTCTTTTTGCAGTAAAAAGCGTACGTGTGAATCGAACTCATAATTGTATTTAGTATGACATCAATGTGTTTCCAAAGAGAGGGTTAAATTGAAAAATTCAATTTTCTGGAGACGTTTGGGTATGAATTTGCCTATATCTTGAGAGCTGCGATTGGAAAGGAAAATAGATTATGAATCCATCAAATATTATGAAACTTGTTTTCAGAAAAAGATTATCTTGCGCTTTATTCCGTAGGCAATTCCGCGTGTCCCTTAGGGAAGGGACGCGCCAATTTCCTTCTTTCTGAATCACTATTATTTAGAACTTAATTCAATCTAGAGACCTATTATTTTTCTCAACCACACATTACCAATCTCGTATAACTCCTGACCCAATAATTCTCGAGATTCAAACCTAGAACCGCATAATAATATAGCCTTGTTCAAAAGACATTGTTATCACTTGAACAATTAAAAGCTATTTAGATTTAGGTATATCTTGTCTTTGTTAAACCCATTTTGTCATTGCAAACAAATTCATAACAAAGAGCTACAGAAAATGGTATATATTTCGTCAAAACAGTAATAAAAAGTCCTCGTCGTTGTCACTCAAGAAAAACAAAACAACAACGTTCAATAGGTCAAGTACGATTATCCTCCATTATAACAGAATCCTTCCAAATGCGAACAAGAGTTCCGTAAAAAATACCCTTAACTGAGGCCCTAACACGAACGCGCGACGTAAACGTAAAGTAAAGCCAAGCGCACGTTACAGCCGCAACGGGCCGCAGCGCAACGCATTTTCATACAAAGAAGTGCGGTGCGGCCGCCTGTCGCGTGTGTTGGTTAATAAAAAATGTACGAAAGTGGTAAAGGGGGATTTTTGGAATGCGTTGCGGTGCAGCGTGGCTCGCCCCGTCGCCCCAATCTGATTTAACCTTAAATTCGAACGATTTTATTGAATTGAAAATATCACTTTCCTATAGCCTTGTAATAAAAAAAATGGCGACAAACAAAATTATAATCACCCATACATAATAGGTAAGTCTTCGAAGTAAATATTATGTGCAAAAATTTTAGTTTCAGTTTTGAAATGGTTCGAACTAACTTCACGTTTACTCCGCACGTGCGTGCTAGGCCCACTGCTCCGTACAAAATACCGTTAACTGAATACCTTTCCTTTTCCCCACTTTTATGTTTTCTCCTTGAATTTATGTGCCGGTTTGGTACAATCACAGATTCTAGATGCGACAGGCAAATGAAAACGTATCGCTCTGCCGGGGAATACTGTGTATTCCAACTCCAACTTTATCAATTGATTTCCTCCCTTCCACAGGGATCTTGCGAGATACGGAACATTTTTATTTACTATAAATATTTATTTTATCACCTGCGCTGGATGCCATGCAGAATTTTTGATTTTGTTCTACAAATCTTGTTTCCGTGATTTGAATTTGGGATGTGTAAATAAATTGGGGCAAGATGTGACCATGTTAAAAGCATGTTTAATGGTATTTTTAGATGTAATATTCTCTGAAAACATGTGCGGAAATCGGTTGCCATGGTATGGGCATGTGATGCGGAAGAATGAGGACAATATCGTGAGGAAAGTAAGGAGATCACACCGCAATGAGAAAGTTTATAGTGGATAAGACAGAGATTAAAATAGAAGAATAACTAGCAGAGGATCCTGAAGTGGAGGGGTTCAGAGGATCAGACCGGAATAACTCGTTTTTAGTATGAATGTAAAAGTAGGGGAAAGACAAAAGAAACGTTGAATGGACTGTGTGAAAGATGATATGACTAGAAAAGGTAGTCACCCCCTTTACCAGTACCTACCGAGAAGTATGGAAGAAAAAGACATGTTGCGCCGACACCAAATAAATTGGGATAATGGCAACAGAATGATGGTGATGATTTTCATAACAACTCGAGCGCAGTATAATCTCAGTTTTAGTTTACACAGAATGTTCCCAAACTCGTATTATTATTTCAATCCTTGGGATATCCGTTCCGTTCCGTTTCCGTTTCAAGAGTAAACAAACCATTACATTATACAATTCTCCTTGATCCGGTGACCAGATAAGATATCTACTCGAAATAGAATTGTATCCTTGATTACAATAGAACACACTGACAACAACATCTTTTGGACTGAGGATCTATGGGATATTCTGTCGCATAGTGATAAATAAGAATATAATAAAAAAATCAGCTGTTCCCTACATTTATGTTCGTATAACTCGTAAAAATGTAGGGAACAGCTGTCTTTTTTTTCGCGATTTCGTTTTTGGTCCCATAGTAAAAGTTGTTCATAATGATGAGTACAATGGCCTCTTAAGAGGTTGTTAGTGTTTTTCCAATAACCCTGTAGATAACGTTAAAAACTTAATTTCGTAAAGAAACGTCAGTAAGGTTTTCAGGTACGGTCAAGTACAAAAACAAAAGATAACAATGACGTCCCTAAAAGTGAATCGCGGCTTCGTTAAGTGTCTTTTTACTCCCGTTATTATGGACGCATGGATGACCCACGTAACACAGGTTTTCCTAGCATGGGGGTCATTGATAATTTAGTTTATGCCAGGCTATTTGCACGCTTAAATTAAGTGTCACTGTGTGTGTATCTGTGTACTTTTTTATGTCGAATAAATAATTCTTATTCAAATAATATAAGTTTCATATTGTTGAAAGATATCTCAAGACAAAAAAGAATCTTCTAATCTTTCACAGCGGTATCAATAAATCACTAAACGGTTGTTACGTCAGCACCACGAGACGTTACATCCAGTAATAAATAAAGTAAGGGTTTTAATATCTTACGGGTAGTGACAAACCCTTTTCTTTAAAATTATTCTTTGTCCGTTACAGACGGTTCGTTGGTTACAAATATAGACGTTATACCTTGGGATATTGTTTTGTCACTCCATGTAAATTCCTATCCAGTCAAATCCAGCTGCATTTGGTTAGACTGTAAGCCGACCCCAACATAGTTAGGATAAGGCTAGGCAGATGATGATGGCCTTGGGATATTGTTACGTATTTCTAGTATAAAATAGTGTCATTGAAGGACAAAGGCCTCTGATTTTATGCTTGATATTCTCAACAAGCAAGGAAGCATGGCACAAAGGGGAGGACGCCTTTACCCAGGATTTACTGGAACAAGGCTGCCAATGGTGATAATGATGATGATGATGATTCTCAACAAAAAAAAAAAACAATATGGAATGAACATTTATCACCATTTATTTCGTAGCGTTGGAAGGCCTCCCACAAGCTAGAACGAAGATCTTGTTAAGGCCGCAGGAACCCGTTGGATCTCAAGCACCACTACTGGTTTGGTTATAAATCATCATCATCATTTCAGCCGAAAGCCATCCACACGTCTTTCGGCTGAAATGATGATTTATCATCAAACCAACTATTAGATACAGCAAATAACTATTAATTACACTAGGTAATAAATTAAATGATATTTTTATTTGCACAATTTATTACCTTAAGTATACTGTTGGCATTACACTAAATAAGGCCGCCAGTAACAGTCACAATACCCCCTGATACTGTATTACAGTAAAAGAAAATACAAATTAACTTACTATACAAATAAATACACAAACAAAAGGACACTTAGGCGTCGAAGTACTCGTCCGTATCGCTGTCATCCGGAAGCGTGCCCAGAAGACTGGCAGCATTAGTTTTAGATGAGTTCAGATTATATCCGTCATTGTCTTAAATTAAATATTTAAGTACCTACCTACCTGTTATGTTAAAAATTCATAAAAACATCACTATTCATCAAAGTCATATTAATTTCAAATTAAGCAATAACTCCTTTAAGTACTTACGAGTATGTTGCTTAAAGCTAGGAGACGTTTATAAAATCGTTAATAATTTATTATTACTAAGCAGACGTTAATCATTAGGTACTTTACTTTAAACTCCTTTTGATAATTAGATACATATTTTGGAATTTGGATTCGCAAACGTTTTGCAACGTCCTGAAATATACACCATGCACTAGAATTGACTAATTTTCCACTATATTTACTCCATTCTCATCTCCCTCATTCAAATAAACGGTTCACTTAGTTAAAACACAATTTAAATTTCATTAAACGTTGTAAGAACTGACGGACAACTTTTTAGCAGGGCTATGGACATTGAACAGTAGTTAGAAGGGTAGTTTTCGGCTTTAAACTCCGCCAATGACAGTAGAAACGGTTTTAATTTAACGTTTTGAACGAGCCCAAATACTTAAACTTGTTGTAAGTTGCTGTAAAGCTGCGGCGATGAATAGTCAATCAGCACAGATATAGATAGACCCAGATAACGCAAGTATCATGATCTGTATGAAAACCAAGCGTGCCATTTTTTGACTACCTACTATGACGTCACAAGCACTATTTAGTGATGGGAAAATCAAATCGATCCAAGACGCCGCCGCATGCGGCACCCGTCTCGCTCCACCCCCGGGGCCTAGCGCCAGCGCTCACGCTCATCCAGCCAGCAGTACACAGGACTGAGAGCGAAAGTGGCGGCTTACGATTTTTGTACGTAAGCTGGTGTAATTTTTGGCACGCGAAGTAGTTACTCTTGCGTTATCCAGGTGTCTGTGTCAGTCAGTCATAGATATTAAAAGACATTCAATAGAAGTTTAAGTGGAAGAAGAAAATGTCTGAAAACATTTCAATGCGACATAATTAACTGTGGGGCCCGTAGTTAAATGGAACCGGCATATCCCAAAACCAAAAATTCGATGCCATGTGACATCTACCAACCCGCACTGGGCCCGCGTGGTACATTACGGCCCACTCCCTCTCACAGAGAGGAGGCCTGTGTCCTAGCAATAGGAACATTATAGGCTGATTGTGCAATCCCAACAGCTAACATAAAACATAGACGATATTACGATCAGGGACTTGATCAGGCTTTCAAACAATGCAGGTGTGCCTTAAAAAAATATGACTATCGTAAAAAATTTATAGGCCTCCCCAAAATGAACTAAAAGCCAAAATTATAGTCTCCATTGTCACGTCACTAAAATACCATAAAAAACTCTCAGATACTCCTGCATCAGTTTTCAGAAAGTAGGTTGCACATTGGTCTCGTAAAAAATGCTATCAAATATGAAAAATTACGTCAAACGAACGAAATTGGGGCTGCAACACAGTAACCAAGTTAGCATGTCGAATAGAGTTAGGTACACCAACTTTTTTACCTGGAACTTTTTATTTTATGAAAACGAAAACTGCCATGTGAACTAAACTTTTTAAAGTCGCGAGTAATTTTAATTAGGTTACATG
Source organism: Hydraecia micacea (assembly GCA_914767645.1). Classification (NCBI taxonomy): domain Eukaryota; kingdom Metazoa; phylum Arthropoda; class Insecta; order Lepidoptera; family Noctuidae; genus Hydraecia; species Hydraecia micacea. The sequence continues at coordinate 6,207,868 of OU611785.1, forward strand.
TTTGCTATCTAGGTAGCAGCTGGATGAGAGTGCTCATAGATCGTGTTGAATGGCATGTGATTGGACAGGCATATGTCCAAAGAAAAGAAAAAAATACGTTTATTTGCCGCAAACATGACGAAGAGAAAAACACAATAAAGAATAAGTTGGAAAAAAAAAACAAGTTTCGCTAGCTAATTTCATTTGACCCTGTAGATTAACACAAGATTAATTTATGATAACATCCCCGTAGGCGATAACGCCTTAGTGACGCAGCCGGTAGGCTAACATCAGCGGCTAGCAGGCTAATATCGATTTCTGAGAGTCCAATATTATGTGTTTAGCAATGTTGATTTATTTTCGGTACGTCTTGGTTAACTTGGTCTATTTACTCTTCTAAGATTAGGTAGATACGGTCAGCAACAAAAGTCGATTAACACTTCAGTTTTTTTTTTAAAGCTTAGTTATTGAGCCAAAATATTTGTTCAAAATTGCAGCAGAAGAAATTTTTTTAGAATATAAACTCTTTGCTATTATGTGACAAGCTAAAAAACAGTTTATTGAAAAAAATTGTTGAGAATTTAATAACATGTAAAAATGACAGTGTTAATCGACTTTTGTTGCTGACTGTACTAAAGGCATACCGAATGTGTAGGCTCATAGCTACTGTATGCAATAGCCCCATGAACCTGATTACCTCGTCCTCTCGATTGGCTACCAACTTTGCCGGCAAAGCGAGGCAGCTGACCCTATATTGTTAATATTTCATTCAAAGACCGCTGACCTGAGCGAAATTAATCTTGCAAAAAAATATTTTATTCGACGAACCATTTTCATATACAGCCAACATTTTTTTTTTAATACAGTACACGAAAATATGTTGTTTTTTTTAAATATAAAAATGAGAGCCTAAGTCACGTCGTCCCAAACATATTTACATTACGACTCGAATCAAAAAAGGCTTCGTATTAAAATATTCAGATACCTTTATTCAGCAAAAACACTTATCATACGCCGCGCCAAGATATTACAATAAAATAGTTTATTTATTCGTATAAAACCATACCGAAAAGTGTGTCATAAATTCTGATTGTACCGCAGATAGTGAATAATAAATGACAGTCGTAAATCTTGTATGAAAACCCTATAAATCTAAACGGGTTGTTCCGTACAGGTTAACCGCAGACGAAACCGGGCTGAATCTGGCTGAAATTAACCCTAATTACGATTTCATTAGTTTATTTTTGCGGTGCCACGGTCAGTTGCTCGCAGCAGCCGATTAACGAATTCATGGACGCGTTTTATGAACACGCTCTTGTTTTGTTTGCGGGCTCAGTAGGAATCGAAGTATACAGCTTCAATATTTGGTAGCATATTCAAAATATTTGCTTTTTACATGGCCTTTTCAACGCATGTGCAGTCTTAATTTTTACATGCCAAGTGTTTTTGCAGGAACTTTTCTAATCCAATCATTGCTCGGTTCCAGAAACATTTATTGTATGGAAATAGGAAATAATTAATTTTATAACGTGGAGGCAAACCCCCATAAATCAACTAATGTCAACTGAAAATAATTAAACTCAACGTATGTAACTTTTTTAATCACAGGGATTAATTACTCTCATTACAAAGTCAAAGTTATCTTTTACTTTACGTCATTACAATTACTTAAATATGCCAGGCCTATAATTAGGCCACGTCCTAACCGAAAGCGATCTTCGTGAGAGCACGCGATGATCGCACTCTTTATACAGGGAGGCAACCCATCAACGCGCAAACTGTAACGAAGAATTCAGCACATGATTCTAGACCCCCTATCGATATCCTTACCACCCCATATAAATATGGCATAATCACGCGATCAATCAAGTCGGGTTTGTGCGTCACAATCCATACAAACGATCGCGCATGGGCGCGACGATCGCTTTTGGTTAAAAAGCGATCGTGGACGCGGGGTACCTGTCTCACTGCAGAGCAAATGCCGCTTCCCATACGGAGGGACGAGCATTGATCACAACGCTTGATCAAGACGCGAGAAGACTTGGCAATTTCAGGCTTATATTAACTTTAAGTCCAGGTTCAGGTTTCCTCACGATGATTTTCCTTCACCGGCAACGATGTGAACTACCCCAAAACTTAAAAATAAAATGGCGTCTCTTTTGACCTGAATAAACTTTGATCCAATAACTGTGAAAAATGCAGCCAATTACATTCGTCATTCAATTCACGGGTCCATGCGTGTGTCAACTAAAAACATTTTAATTGAAAATACGCACTGCTGTTTTTATGTGTGCTAATTAAAAAGGGTCATTTGCACGCTAATTAGTGCCAGTGATTAGTGAAAGTTTATGCCAAGCCGCATTTTATGTGGAATAAGTTTCAGGTGAATACTTTTTGCAGCTAGCCAGAACGGTGTATACAGGAATCTATAGATGACAGCGGCATAATTATTACGTAGTATAATTTAAAATGTTTGCCTTACTTGGGAAGAGAGTATTATATGAATTGTATATGCTGTGGATAACGGTGTGAGTTTCACATTTATATAATATATTTGTTTATATTATTTGCGCAGATATAATGTGTTACTGTTTGTTTGTCCGAAATAAATAAATAAGTTACCTAATAACTATGTTCCCTCAATTCTATAGAAAGGTACCAATCAAAGAGTAGCATGTGCCGTCTTGATGACGTACTCTTGTTTTCATACATAATTATAATTAAAGCCAAGAATTTGAGATATTTTGAAAGATAAGGAACAAGAAACTGAATGGCATACTTAACGAAGTTCAAATTCCATTGCAACCAAAAAGTCATTAGGTCCTTTTTGATACAATGGTCAATCAAAAATCAACTTATAATACATTTCTCTAAAGTAGATAATTACTTATTCAGTGGCAATGGAATTGTCTGAGATTATGAACACTGCTTATAAAATAACACAACAATGACAGCTGTAGCCTGTATTCTAGGTTTCTTTATTAGAAAACTAGTCAAAACATGTCAAATTACATTCCCACAGAAAGCACTTTAATTATTTCAATGTTGTTTTCATTACATCGCTTCTATTGAAACATCTTAATTAATTATTTCATTTCAAGTACTTAGCGAATCCATCATTTGAAAGCGGCTTTTGTGAGAAAAATAAACTTATTCAAATAAAAGCTCTTTCATATCTGTCGATATAAAAGGCGAAATCCTCTCGAATTAATTTCTAGAGTCGACGGAATTGGTCTCAATGCGAGCGTGAAGCGATAATTTCATATGCATAACAGCGGATAGCGATTACTTTTGTGAAATAAGAATATACCTACACTGCGGCTATAACCATCTAGTAGGTATTCAGTCTCGTGTTTGAATATTTAAACATTTTTAGGGTTCCGTACCCCAAAAGAAAAAAACGGAACCCTTATAGGATCACTCGAGTGTCTGTCCATCCGTCTGTCATAGCCAATTTGCTCTGAATCGAATGGACCGATTAAGTTAAAATTTGATACACATAATTATGAATCTCTGTGACCCAAACACAGACGTGTAACGTAAATAAATGAATTTTGAATATGGGGATCATTTTTGGGGGGCAAATAGATAATAAAAATAAAAATCGCATACTGTACTGTGTGATATATAAAATGAAAGGGCTTACTGTGAGGATCTCAAATATTTTTTTTTTTATAAATTTAAAGTAAATTGTATTAAAATTATTTAAGAAAATAGGCAAAAATTGACCATCCCCCCCTTATCGCCGAAATTACTGAGCCTAAAATTTTTAACAAAATACAGATAATAGTTCTGTACTTACTTATGGATTACAGGAAAACCTATAAGAAGTCAGTGGTCTTAAAACAACATGGTAAATCTCTCATTATTGTGTGTACAAACTTACATTTTCAGTAGGAATATATATGGGAGAACATGTTTTTCAACTACAATGTTAAGTTTGTTCATGGAATAAATTCATTCCAACTACGGAACCCTTCATTGTGCGTGGTCCAACACGCACTTGGCCGGTTTTTATAATTGGTATTCAACCTCATTTCCAAATCTCATACGGCGCAAATATAAAAACCTTATTAGAGCTATAGGTATGTTTGACTCTTCACGTGACCAGAGGGCTGGCCTAATTATGGCTAAGTAATCAGCTAACGAAAATACACTAATGTTCCGGCAATTTAATATTTTAGGTCAAAATAAAATCACTTTAATCAGTGTTTTTTTTTGCTTGGATATCTTTGGTTAGACGTACTGAGCGCTGTGTTAAAATTTGTCCATCTATTTTAATAGGACCCTGTATGGTAACAAAAAAATATTTAGACTAAATCCACACGTGGCACGTCTGTCGGACCAAACCTAATTCCCAATTATACTATTCTAAAAACTCCATATAAGTACATTAAAAGTGATGTCTTATAAAACGTAAATCTATGGAAACATCGATTAAACTGAGTGAAAAGTATACTTTTCAATTCTACTGACAATATCCCAAAGTGACGCGCGTACTTTATTAAAATTAGCTTTTACGCCGCCATGATGTTTTTTTTTACTTCGTCGTTAATTAGATTATTGGATGCTCATCTCGAGCACTCAAAGTTCCTTGTGATGAGATAAAAAATTAAAGCTGGCAACACTGAAAACATTCGAGTTTCTGTGAAGTTGTTTGTTTGTTATTCCAATGTGACTTTTTTGCAAAAAAGGTACCGAGGACAAATATTTTTTTACAAGCAGGTAATTATTTTTACTATCCATTTTATTTTCGGAAACCCCTAAAAATAAACTCGAAGCACTTTGTCTCACTTTATATTTTATTAATATTCAAGTAACACAAATAACAATTACAATAGCATAAAATATAATATATACTGAAACGTTATTCATTGATATTTCAACATCTTCGTACCAAAACAAACCAAAACCTTTTATCAAAAACATTTTCAGAATAAAATAAATTGATCAGTTTTGAAACAAACAACAGATCTTTATCCCGAACGGAATTCACACAAAAATAATAACAGTTTGTAAACAATATCGTGCAGATGACGAATTGGCACAAATAAACATTGTTTTTGGAGAGTACGTGACTGTTGGACAAAGGATACTTTTGCACAATATTGCGCTACAATTTTGCAGTTTCCACACTTTTTGGGTCATATTATCTTATGGCTAGGTATAGTTTTGATTTTGGAGAAATACTCAAAATAGTTAACCATTCAATTTAATAAATATAAGTTTATAGAGCGTACAAATGGATTCTTTACTACACTTGTTCTATATTTCAGTAACCGTCACAGCTGGTACATATTTCTGTTTAATGGAAGTAGCATTTTTTTCTTTAAATAATCATCTCCCATTTTATCGGAACAGTTACTTCAACCGCGAAGGCCTGAATGAAAAACTTTAAAACTGAAATTTTTAATACTTCGACATGTAATTAATGTAGCTCATTTATAGCTATGAACAGTAGAGTTTCACTGAATCAACTCAGCGTATCGCAGTCCACTACTGGGCATAGGCCTCTCTCAGGCTGCGCCACAATACCCTGCCCTCCGCTTTCCGTATCCAGTCTGTCTCAGCTACCTTCTCTAGGTCTTCGGTCACTAATACAATGACTATATTCGTACCAATCTTGAATAATTACATACATTTTAATGTCAACTCTTGTTTAATGAACAACTTAAATGTACCAAAACTATATAATTGAGTACGTTTCCAACAAAATTTGTTACTTATTGTTCAATTTGTGCTATCTAGTGTGTGATATTATCTTTCAGTGTGTCTTTCAAGTTCCAAGCCCAGAGGTAATTGACTGAACTTCGTTGGATGAAAGTATGTAAACTTCAAGTCACTACTTTCATGCAATTTGCAAGATAATGCATCCATATTGTTTCCCTAGAGGCGTGGGAGTCGGAGACAGGAAAGATAGTGGGAGTGAAATGTCATAGCAATGTAACCTTTACGTTTATTTTAGTTTGTTATTAAGTGCCTTCCAGCAAGGAAATATTACAGCGAGAAAATGTGAAACTTACTCAAGACATTCATATTATCTTGGAATTATGAAACCGTTCATAAGCAAAATACCGCTGTTCGTTCTTTATTATTCAACATGTTATTTGTTGTAATTTCTGAAACTGAACACACACGGAACTGAATTCAAATGTAAAACACACAAACGCCTCCGTTTCGGATAGTATTATTAACGTGCTTACAGAAATAAACGTAAGTAAATACAACAGACGGTAACGCATGCATCGAATCTTAATGAAATAAACAATCGTGAAAGCGTAAATGTTAATTTAAATGAAGATTGTTTATCGTCTCGAATAGGCGATAATCGAAAAGAGATAAAAAGCGGACTCGTAAATACTCACATTAAGAGGCGAGAGTCGACTCGGTGTCAAAATAAATTGGAGGAGTAAAATTTTTATTTCGAATATTGTCAAATATCAGTATCTGTAAAAAATTCGCTTTACTACCTTAATTATAGTCGCAGGTAATTCCTTTTTCTCGCTTAAATGTAAGTAAACACACCATTCTTTTAAACTCGTATGGACATTCTCGCCTCTCTACGGGCGAGACACTCTTTGAGAAAATGAGCCATAACACCCGAGGATTTGGCGCAGAAATGTACTTCCTGAAACATTAACTAAGTTTATCCACGTCTAATTATTAAGTTTGTTTGAAATATCGTTTTCATCGCAACAGAAACTTTTGTTAATGAATGTTGGCGAAGAGAGATATAATAATTATACTTCAGAATGTTGAACTGTTTGAATTGTACAGTATACTTTGGGTTTCATACTAAAATTAATATAAATCTTCTGTCTTTCAGCTGTAGAAATGTAGACAGGGACGTAGGTTTAATTATTATTTGATTTTCTTCGGTTTTGACTGGAAGCCGACCCCAACATAGTTGGGAAAAGGCTAGGCAGATGATGATGATGATGTTTCTTCGGTTTTAAATAATCTTAGATTTACATTCTGCATTTTATAATGACTTCGTAAAGTCTTCTCGTCGCCTAGTCCGCAATGTTTGAAGACTAAAGTTTTCAAATAGTGCGTCCTGCCCGTTATGACATACGATGCCGAAACTAAGACATTGACAGTTCGGCTGGTCCACAAATTCAAGGTCACGGAACGGGCTATGCTAAGAGTTTATTGAAGGATAAAATCAGAAATGAGGTTATCCGGAAAAGAACTGAGAGTTACAGACATAGCTTAACAGAGTAACCATGCTAAAGTGGCTGTGGCTGGTCATGTTTGTCGAAGGACTGGTGGCCAGTGGAGCAGACGAGTCCTGGAGCGTAGACCGCGTATCGGCAAGCGTAGTGTGGGACGCCCCCCAGCTAGAAAGACCGAAGACCTTATGAAGGTGGCTTTGACAGACTGGATGCAGAAGGTGGAGGACAGGGTGTTGTGGCGCAGCCTGGGAAAGGCCTATGTCTAACAATGCACTGCAATAGGCTGAGTTGATTGTTTGATTTTATAATGGCGAAGGACGTTGTTTTGATGATGATAGATTTCTTAACTCTTGGTAATGTATGTGATAGGTTAGTTGACATCACATGGTACTCTTTGTGATGTGAAGGTATGTCGTAAACTCGGATAAAAGGATTGGCAGCATCACCGATTTAAGTGCTCATAACATTTTTGCGATCACGAAATCACCTGCGCGAAAAACCATAAAAATCAAAAGGTCTGATGTGAACCTAGACTAGTAAAGAAAAATAATGATTTCATGACTATATTTATATACCTAGTCATGAATTTATTTGAAACATTTATGCTTAGAAATAATGAATTTGTTACGAAATTAATGGAGAATTTGTGGTTCCTATAATGAGCAATCTAAGTAGCAGATTTACGTTAATACGACAGTTAAGCATCACCAAATCAGGCAATTTGTATGGATTCATTACAATAAATCCACCATATAATTGCCAATTTCTCAGTAGCAGCCCGGAGTCTGGATTTGTGCCCGGTTGATGGCTATAGGATCGCTCCCAGTTACATAGACCATAAACATAACTGGCGAAATTTGGGTGTACTATAGCTGCACCTCTGCCTTACCGTTCGAGGTACTCCTCAGGCGTGATGCTTTGTTAAGTAATTTTATTTAAATTCACGGCTGTATAAATATAACAGCATAATTCAATTTTTTTTTTTTTTATAAAATTTTATCATTGACTTTTCTGGTTCTGACTCAGCTGCAATAACGTTAGTCTAATCTCTAGGCAAAAGGGCAATTTATGTTATTTACAGGCCGAATTGTTTATAACAAACGACCTGTTCGCCCCCAATTATGAAGAATTTAAGCCGCCCTACAAATATTTAAGTAAATGCGTCAAATAGAAATAATTTTACAAAATTGTTAACAAAACTCTTTAATTAGCACGAACTCTGGTCCTCCGTAAACATAAATTATTTAAAACCCTGAATTTATAAAGACCACTGCTATCCAAATTTATTCCTTAGGGAAAGAGGAAAAGTCGATTTTATTAAAAAAGTTATAACGCGAGGACATAGCGGTCGCCAGGAATGGTCTTAAGAGTCAACGCACACTTATAAGTACTGCACGGGATTAGAATCGTCTCAACTCGAGCCGTTCAGGATTGTTACAATGAAACTACATATTGCAACGCGCACTTATAAGCATCGGGGCTGCATCACCTCGGCTCGGATTCGGTGTCAAATAGTAAACAGCAGTCACCGCGGCGGCGGGCTGATCACCGCTTACGGCAGGCCGACCACCCGTTTACGGCAGGCCGACCACCCGTTTACGGCAGGCCGACCACCCGTTTACGGCAGGCCGACCACCCGCTTACGGCAGGCCGACCACCCGTTTACGGCAGGCCGACCACCCGTTTACGGCGAGCCATTGCCTCGCTTACTTAGGGCCGTCGCCACCTTCACCCAGCCTGCGGCCGCCGTAAGCGGAATTGCGTCTCAAAGGTTCTGGGCCGATCCGGTTACGTGCTTACGTTGGGTATGGTTGCAACGCCTGGTTTAAAACGAGCCAATGAGGTTCGGTCATGCCCATAGATATATGAAATTTTACATTTTTATGGTCATGCCTATCCCGCGCAGTGCTTATAGATGTGCTTTAACCTTCAATCGTAAGAGTTCAACGAATTGTAGTCAATATGGTCCTTAATTCTTTATGTTAATTTATAGTCCGAAAAACCTAACCATATCGACTTTAATGGTTATTGAAAACTGTTAAATATGACGTTTTTATTGTTTCAGATATTAATGGAGTTGGTTTCGATTACCATTGGCGTCGTCATAAGTCTGGGCCGTAATTTTAAACTGAGAGCCGATAACACGTTATTGAACCCATTAATTGTTGAACTGAAATTGTCTGAAAACTCGTAAAATTTTTGCAATCTTGACGCACGTTTGGGAGGATTCTTTTACACATATTAAGGGTGAATTTCACCAATGAAGCTGAACGCGATCAGTACATGTAAACCGCGTTCAAGAGCTTCAGTGTCAATATTTCACAACAATGATGACGATGGCCGCTCCTGGCGGTGACTTGGTGGCGCGGTTTATACGTGCTAATCGCGTTTAGTTTCATTTATGAAATTCGCCGTAAGTAGATAAATAATGCAAGAGATGGAATTAATGGAGCGAATGAACAGAAATAAAAGTAAATAGGTATCCATCCAGGCAATCAAATTTTACAAAAAATAAATTAAGTACTTAAGTAATAAAATAGACAGCCTGGCTTTATTTTTGCCTAGGAAAAAGTTTTAGTCAATTTAATTTTACTAGTGCTTTTTTATTAGTGCGGGTATTATCTTATTCAAATAGAGCGTATTTTCAGGAGTTTTACAGACAAAAACTACATTGTCAGAAATTGCTTTGTATAAATTGTCCAGTTCCCCAATCAGCTAATACCTGAATTGATATTGAATAACCGTAGTTATCGGCACCAACTCAGTATTCAATCGAAAATTCACTCCCTAACGATTGAAAGACTTGAAATTGAAATCAACGGAATTCTTTTGATGCAATTTGCTGTGTGAAACGACGCGACGGATTTTAACGAACGGCATCATGGTCCTGACGATACTAAGGCGGGTATCGACCCGCCTTAGTTCGCCGCGAGGCGAATCAAGGGCCTACGCAGACCATTAGGGTTCATCGGAACCCTAATGGTCTGCGTAGGCCCTTGATTCGCCTAATCGGAATAATCTTAGTCCTTTTTTAAGCAATCTCTTCTTGACGATTTTTAGAAGTAATATTAAGGTTATCGGTCGGAATAAACAGAGCTCGAAATTAAACTTCGGCCCTAAGGCCCTGCCCTGCGACGACGGCCTGGACTACAGCCCTACGGCCTTGTGGGTAAGTATCTAGATGTAGATAAGTTTTTGTGGAATATTTTTATCCTAAATGAATAATTAAAATGCTGTGGTGACTTTTGGGATCATTATCATCATTATTTCAGCCGAAAGACGTCCACTGCCGATCATAGGCCTCCCCCATGCATCGTCACTTCGACCGGATCTGTGCTTCTCGCTTTTTTGGACGGCTTGATAAATTCCAATTTTTCAGTAACGCCTCAATGCGTTAGTAACACCTTTTCTACAACTATATTTCGATAGCGAATAGTATTGGTAGTCTTCAAACGACATTAAATGGGCATAATCAAGAATGCCATTCTTGACTTTCGATTGATTGATTTCGATGAATTTTTTCTTGTTTTATTTAAACGTGTTTTCTTTCTTTTATTTTATAAATTACGCCATAAAGAGCTTGTTGAACTCGCAAATCTCAAACCAACAAGACGTCCTGCCATAATCTCGAACCCCATTTACGTAAGACAGAACTCAAACCGTACGTAAAATTAAACATCTTCTTTATGTCAAAATTATTTCCGACGACCCGTCGTCGCTTTAAACAAAACTGTGACAAAATGAAAGAAAGAAACGAGCCATCGTAATAACGGTCCTTGATCCAAATGTGGCCATTGTATTAAAATGGTCACACCTCCAAGAAAATTAACATTTTATACGAAATTTGTGCGAACGACGTGTAATTTTGCAAAATGACGTGAATAAAATTTGCAGGATGACGTCATTTTATGTATATTTTTCGTATGTAAATTCCAACTTGGCTGTTCACGTTTAACATAAATTTTAATGGTATGAAGCTTGAACCTACGAGTTGCTCTATAATTTCTATACTAACATTAATCCCGGAATATCCTTTGAATGTATGAAGGTAATAACAATATTTTAGCATGCCATCAAAATGTGATAGAAAATCAGGTGTTATGTGCTTGGAAATACCCCTTGCTTCCCATGGCCATTGGGCATTGGGCATAGTAAAAGATGACGATGATAAGGGAGTGAATAACGATCCCACTGGATACTGCAGCATCCAACAGTTTGTCGATATTCTTGACATCTTTGAACTTGCTCCTAACCAACATGTGTCTATGGAAATACATAAAGAATTACTAAATTAATTTGAAAAAGACTTTTCCTTAAATTAATCAATTTTCAAATTAATAATGGCTTTTACCCTTAATATGCAATAACACAAACCAAAACCATTACAGTCCAATTCAAAGGTAGGAAACAATTGAACTGAACAAAATATAGTCATAAAATAATAATTGAAGTCAGTTCAATTACAATACACCAATTAAATTGTTTCCAGTCCAAGTCACACTGCGGTCCTTTTCAGAACCCTCCTCGGTTTGAAGATCAAAACAACAATATTCAAGTGCGCACGGTACAAGACACGGTTTTATTGTTATTCGAATTTAAAGTAATTGCGATGTCTATAGCCAATCTGGAGGCGGAAATGGATTCATTATAGTTATGGTTTTCTATTTCCGTAGGTACAGAAACCATTGTAAAAGGCCACGGAATAAGGTTCGAATAGAACAGCGTCGATATCGACCTTTTTTTTAATATTTCGAGTCAATTGTAAAAAAAAAACGTACGAAATATGGCTGTTATTTCCTACCAGGTTACCTACTTTTTTAAGTTTTTATATATATGAATTCAATCAATGATATTACGATGACAAGATTGAAAATAAATAAAGGGAATTTAACTAATCGTAATGCGGGGCGTAGTGTGGGACGCCCTCCAGCTAGATGGACGGACGACCTAAAGAAGGAGGCTGGAACGGACTGGATGCGGAAGGCGGAGGACATGGTGTTGAGGCGCAGCCTGGGAGAGGCCTATGTCCAGCAGTGGACTGCAAAAGGCTGAGTTCGAAAAAAAAATCGAATAATATTTTAAGGAGCGCGAAATGGGAATTCTTTATGATTCGATTAAATATATGTCAAATAATGTTTAGTTATCACGTTCGGAGAGTAGCAGTGATGAATGTTAAAAATTCCTTTATCACCATCATTTCAGCCGAAAGCCGGCCACAGCTGGACATAGGCCTCTTCTAAGTGTCACCACATCGACCGGTTAAGTGCTTCTCGCATCCAGGGGATTCCCGCGGCTTTTACAAGGTCATTGGACCACCTTGTAGGAGGCCTTCCAACACTGCGCCTTCCGCTACGCCGTCGCCACTCCAGAATATTTAGGCTAAAAAAACATACCTCCCAAAAAATATATCTGTAAAAGAAATACTAAAACATTCATCTACGAGTATGTCAATAATAGTAACAAAACTAAATCTGAGCAGAAAGTACACTTGTTTTTTGTAAATGTTTTTTGACCTAAATATGGAAATGTTCTGACAGTGTGGTTAAGACAGATTCCCGATAGTTATTCCGATCCGTATTTTTAGAAGGTCTTTGTAGTAGATAATGGGATGATAAGCCGGTAATAGGATTACTGGCTAAAACTGTAAGAGACATATCTCCATTAAAATCAATTTTCAGAATGTTTGGGGCCTAAATCTGGATTTTACTAAGTACAAAGTTTGAGTGCCTTATCAATGATTAACTTGAATCTCTCGTAGACTTAAAGTTTTATAACTTCGTTTGCTAAAATGAATACATTTCTTTAGACATTTGGAAGCTCAATTTAGAAACTAGAAAGTACCTACGTGAGTATTTTTTATGAGTAGAAAATATTAAGTATGAAGGCTAGAAATATATAAATCGGTGGAACCTACATAAGGATTACAACCTTTATCTATCAACGTGCATTGCTACAAGGATCCTGAATGGCATTCATGTCTTCGAAATTTTCGGAGACATCTACCAACCCACACTGGTCCCGCGTGGTGGATTACGGCTCATTAATTCTCACAGAGAGAAAGCTTGTATCCCAGCAGTGGGAACGTTATAGGCTGATTGTGATTATGCTATGCTTATGATATGTCTATCAATAATTATGACGTCACACTACCCTTTTTGCAACAACCAACCGTTTACGTAGATACCTAACAATACTTTACATCATGTAAGAACACATAAAGAGGGTTATTCTGCTATAATACCGATACCGCTCTCTTTTTAATTCGTTGTCAGATTCTAGATTCGATGCGTTTTTCCGGAATTGAAATTCGATCGGAATCGGCACCGAGAATCGAGTGTTAATGCTTCCATTGTTTCTCTTTTGAGAGTATTTTATTGGAGAACGTTCCGATCCGAGTACGATAAAACCATTGTACGAATTGTACTTGGATTCATTATAAATTGTATGTAGTCTTTGTTCTTTTGCGTCTCTTTTCGGTAAATGTATCGGAGTGCATTTAAAAGAGGCTTATTGTGTGTTCGTCCGGCGCATTCGTTATTGATAGCACTGATTGACTTGAACTGCGTACCATGATTGTGCGCTACCTATTGTTTTATTAATTGTACGGCTACTTGGAAAAATATGATGAAGTTACTGTAAGTATCAGAACTTAATTTAATAAGAATGTTAATGCTTTCAGAAAACAGATAAATACCTACAGACTTTCTACTACCATTTTGTTTAATTTTCACGGAGTTAATTAGAATTGAACTTAGTATGATTATAAATTATTTCAGAAAAAGTCGGTACGTAAGTACTATTAAATTGTATTCTCACCGAATAACTATATAAAAAAAATCAGAAAGTGTCATTGTCATATTCTTGGCTCAAAAGTTTGACAATCACTTTCGTTTTTAATTATAACTAAGTACAAGACAAACAGACCACTTTAATCGACAGATCCACACCACTATAACAGTTAAGGGTTTACCCACGCTACGTGTCTAAACAAACATTCGATCACTGCGAAGACAATAAAAATTACAGCTTACCAACAGACCCACAGCCTATGTCACGTGAAAGTTTTATGGCCCACCCTTATTTGGCCAAGAAATGGCTTTATTGCGCTTTTGATACGGATCTTAGGGCGTATTCTGATCAGCGAAATTCACGGCTTTGTAGTTTTAGGGGAGTAATAGGCTCGGCTGGGCAGCGTTCGGGAAGCTACGCAATATCTTCTCGTCCCACATACCGCAGTGTCTCAAGACGAAAGTCTTTGACCGGTGCGTGTTGCCAGTGATGGCGTATGGCACTGAAACGTGGTCGCTAACAATGGGCCTTATTAGAAGGCTGAAAGTCACCCAAAGGGCAATGGAGAGAGCTACGCTTGGAGTTTCTCTGCGTGATCGAATCAGAACTGAAGAGACTTTTTATACCGATATTCACACAATAAGACATATACAGCTGAAACCGCGGGGCGTAGCTTGTAATAAATAAGGTAGTAAAACTCAAGCTCCTTTCCTTCTGGTTTTTCTTAATTCTTTCTTAGGGAACGGAGGAGGAGGGCAATATATAAACACAGGAACTGAATTTTAAAAGTATTTATTTTAAACAGAATAAGATCTCCAATAATTAACTTTATTCCGCACTGAGTGGCGATGGTTGCATGTTTTCGGAGTCGTGATTTCAGGCATTCTAATCTGTTTATAAGGAGGAAAATGTGCAGTATTTTAAGAATGACTAGGTTCTCATTGCTGGGACACTGGCCTCCTCTCTTCGAGAGGGAGTGGTCTGTAATATATCACGTGGGATCCTTACGATTTTTTCTTTACCGTTTTGAGAGCAGTGGTGATAAATTGTTTACACAACTAGTGAGTTGCAGTTCCATGTGGAACTAGCTACTGGAACTACTGGGAATAAAGGAAAGTAAAGCGCTGCCTGGGTTCAAACCAACGTCCTACAACTCACACACAATGTGAGTATAGAGTGAGTGCCTTAAGATTCAGATTCAAACGAGCTATCTACACTATTTACGTAGGAAATAGAATAAAATAAAAATAATATATCAGCAAAAAAAAAATAGACGTATGCCGAATAACCCATATCACCGCGTGACAACGGTAACGGCCCCGACTTACGAATTGCAGGTCGTGGGTTCGAACCCGGACAGGTGCTTTATTTTGTGTAATTCATTCATCACCATTGCTCTCAAAACGATGAAGGACTATCGTGAGGAAACCGGTATGTCGTAGAACCAAATATTCGAAGACATGTGACATCTACCAACCTGCACTTGGCCCACATTGTGGATTACGGCCCACTCCCTCTCAAAAGAGAGGAAGCAGTGGGAACGCTATAAACTGATTATGCTTATGCTACCGCCGCACAGCTGCATTTGTCCGGATGATGAAATACTCAAAATACTCGTACATAGACGGTACTGTACTAACAGCGCTGGTATTCAAACAAACAAACCAAAAATCATTTAATACTGTTGTCTCTGTAAAAACAAATTTTATTATCCAAATACGATTTAAAATCAAACAAAATTTACCTTTGAAATCCATCCGGAACATAAACAACGTTATTAAATGAAACGTACGCCTAATTGTTGAGCACTTTAATATTTTCATAGGACAGTGAACCTGGCAGAGGTAATGAAAAAATAACACAGGTATCGATTTTACGTCGTTCCACAAATGGTGAAGCTGGCCACACACCCGCGGCTACACTATCGACACGATGCATGTGTGTGCTTAAATTAAAACTTATAACACTTCCCTTTTTTCGTCGGAAGAGGGGCAATTCTCGTAATTTTAAGAACGTTCTCAGTCTGATCTCAGTCTCAATGTGTCAAAAGTACCTCTAAATTATTTGATAATAATATCTTACCAAAAAAAGGCTATATCATCACGCGTATATTCTCCGAAGAAAAAGTCTACCGAGTTCTGTTGTAAGTCACTCGAGACAATAAAATTCCTTGATATTTTCATTGTAGTTTATGTACTGGATCCTTACGTTTGAGTAATACTATATGTACATATATATTTCTGCTGTTATTATCAAGGTATTGTGATATTTACTAATGGCAACACAGACAGACAAAGCTTTTTTGATGGATGTCGTTCCAAAATTTAATAATATCAATTAACAACGGGAAAGCGAATCAGATCTCACAGCGGAACGGAAAATAAATTGGGTTTTTTTTTCACAAGTTCGTGTTTCATATTAATGAGTGGTTTCTTTTTTTTTTGTTTGTTTCAGATTGGACCTCCAACACGTTATGTCACGGGTTTATGAATACAGTCTGAAAATGTAACGAATTCGTGGAAGTTTGTTTTGTGTTTCACATTTTTTTTTTTTTTGAGAAAAAATTAATAAAGTTTAGATTTCAATTCTGCCCTCGCCTTAATGATTATAAAAGCTTTACCTACCTTCCTTTATTCAATTTAATTAAAGTAATAAAGTAAAATAAAGAACAATGAAATCATAAACGCCTTATAAACTCGTTTAGGTACGTACCAGCGAGGAGGGGCTCGTGGCTTAATAATAACAGCCGCAAGGTTCGATCAGGTTTAGCAACGCTTGCTGAGGTCTTTCCATACTTTGGTAACCAGCGATTACATACCGAGATTCTTCCGTGCCTTGGAAAGCACGAGAAGCCGTTGGTACCGGCTTTCATTCACAGTAGAAGCCCAAAAGTCTGACAACTAGTCTCACCAAGGGGTATCGTGTTAAGTCGCTCCATGTAAAATAATGGTATTCAGCTACAACCCGGTTAGACTGGAAGCCGACCCCAACATAGTTGGGAAAAGGCAAGCCAGATGATGAGGTAGGTAATAGCGCAGATTTTTCAATCACGTTATGTACATTGTTAATAGGTACCTATTTTGTTTGGCAAAATAATTAAATTAACAAAAAATATTTCGTTACGTTATCGCGTACGTACATTATACTTGCTTTCATTAAACCCAATTACTGATTAAATCATTTATTTCAATCCTGAATAAATTATTATCTGCCTAGCCTTTTCCCAACTATGTTGGGGTCGGCTTCCAGTCTAACCGGATGCAGCTCAATACCAGTATTTTACATGGAGCGACTGCTTATCTGACCTCCACAACCCAGTTACTGGGTAATACTATACCCTTTGGTAAGACTGGTTGCCAGGCTTTCGGGCTTCTGACTACCTGTAACGACTGTCAAAGATCCACGAATGACACCCGGGACCAACGGCTTAACGTGCTTTTCGAGGCACGGAGGGGTGTCGGCATGTAAAGATGGTCACACCCACGCACAGACCAACCGCGGCAAGCGTAGCTTAACCTGATCGATCGACCTGTGCGGCTGTTATTATTTAGCCACAGGACCCTCCAATCCTGAATAAATAAAAACCGGAAACAAAATACAGAAACAATGTAGGTTTAGGATCTAAAACATTTCTGTAAACATTTGTAATAGCTATGTAAACATTGCCTTTACCTACATTATTTAAAAGGGCCAAAACGACAAAATGGGGAAACCAGGACGTGATTTGAATAAATAGAAACTACCAAATACCATTGTATTGGCCAATTAATTTAATTGAAATAACGAATAAAATCATTTTAAAATAACAATCAAATGGTCATAAACATAATTTCACTGCTTTATTTATATATTTTTTATTTCAGGTGACGCAGGCCCATATATAACCTAAACATACATATTTTTATTATAAAACAGTACTTCACTAGCTAACTCTTGTGCAGTTCTATGGTACTTGTCCGCGGAAGTGACGGAACACCACGTCCTGCGGCCAGAAGTCTTCTTCCATGATGACGGGTAGGTAGCAATTCGGCACGCGCACCACGAACGCCTTGAAGTTGACGTTGCGGTGCGACTCCAGTAACTGCACTCTCGGCGTGTACCTCGTCTTCTGGCGCACGTACTCCAAGATGTCCTCCGCCTTAGTGGTGTAGTGGAGGCTTTGCAGAGTAATATTCTTCTCTCGTGTCGGGGGGTCTACTCCTTAAGCACGAAGTCCGTCCTTTTGGCCGAAGTTACGGGCGTTTCTCACTCCTTATAAATAGCAGACATAAGACTAGTTCAGTTCCCGAACTAAGATAGAATAACAACACGATTTGACAGTTGTCTCTACTGCCGATATGACTTTGCCTATCTGGAAAATTGAATTTGCCACTTATTTTGACGAATTAACTACCTATTTTCGGACAGGACCGCTATCTTCGCTGACGGACTTGGAGAGCAGACCCCCAAGACGATAAGAGATAGTTCTTGCAGTGAGTGGTGATAAGTCTGGACAGCCAATATGGGGTGCTGCAATACTTGTTCGGCTTTGGCATGATTCGGCAAAGCCGAGCGGCAAAATCTAATATATATTTTGCCGCCGGCTGTGCCGAATCACGCCGATCCAAACAACTGTTCGTAAATGAACTGACTGCCTATATCTTGACTGCGCTGGTGGTACTAGTATCGACAGACATAAAAAAGACAGACATAAGTCGTTCGTGGTGCGTGTTCCGACACATCATCTCGAGAAGTTCCTCAAGGAAGAGTTCTGGCCGAAGGGTGTTATACCGCCGGTTTCGTGGCCGGCTACATGACATCAGTCAGCGAAACACGACGCGACGCAGACACTTCCTGTTTAGTTATTTTTTTGTGTAATTATAATGTTATATGCGTGTATTTATAGTATTTTTAAGTTATATTAATATTGTATTGTATGTGTTTTAAATGGGCCTTGATGCCTGAAATAAATGGATAAATAAATAAATTAAATAAAAGGCATACTTGATACACTCCTTTGAAAAATTAAACTAATAATTTGATACCATGAATCCACTTCCCATCCGAACTTAACCATTGCATTGTGCTTCATTTCCTGAACCTTCAAGCCGATGCAACTTAGCGTAAAGACCATTTTTATTGTACCTACTTACTCGGAAACACAGTTATTTAATTTTGCAATTCAATAAATACTTTTATCTACCGGAACTTGCAATACGTAAACCAGTATTTTTACTGTCCGTTTCCTTAATAAAGTTACAATATATACCTACTCAACTGTGAGGATTGGGTACCTATAATATTGTGAGTTTATTTATAAACGGTTAACGTTTTATTCGTTCTACTAAAGAACCCACAATCAACTGTTGCAAAAAATCTTACGACCAGTACCTACCTACTTATCTTTTGTTATCCTGTTTTGTTCCACTGCTGGGCAAAAGTCTCCCCTATAGCTTTCCACTGTTCCCTGTGCGTTGCTTGCTGCGGCCAATCTCCCATAGACGCGTCTAAATATTCATAGACACGAGCAACAACTGTCGCCGACGCCGACGTGTGTCGATGACCACCGTCGAATTTGAAAAAACTGGACCGCTAATCACTTTTCATGTCGTCCGATGCAGTTGGTGGCAGTTATTTTAGTTCTTGATGCCACTATGGGTGAAAAACATAACCCCTTTATTTGCTGTCGCGCACTCTGGTAATAACAAAAAAATATTTGTTTAGGCATCAGATCACGGAGTATGTGTAGGCATGTGCTCCTTCATTTTTCAATTACTTTTCATGATAACGAAGGCTGAGATCTATAAGCGTTACTAAACATGTTGTGCTTTAATTAAGACATACTGTTATTATTATTATTTAAGGTCCCATTAAAATAGATGGACAAACTTTTAGAAATCATTCAGACCACCAAAATAAGGACGATGGTGAAAAAAAATATATAAGAAAAACGCATTAGATACTTACAAGAAAAATAATCAGCTAACGAAAATACACGAATGTGCCGGCAATTTATTATTTTAGTTCAAAATAAAATCACTTTAATCAGTGTTTTTTTTGCTTGGATATCTTTGGTTAGACTTACTGAGCACGGTGTTAAAATTTGTCCATCTATTTTAATGGGACCCTGTATATCTTGCTCTTGCAGCACGGCAGTTGTGCGACTGAGGCAGGATTAACACTTAGCAAAAGTACAGACGCCAGCACATGAAGCTACCCGAAACTGTCCAATTTTCCCAATCAACTTTGAACCTTATGCTTTAGCGATAAAGTTGAAAATCTAATAAAGAAATTTGACAGATTGTAGTAGATTGATGTGGCATCTTGTAGGTCTACCTAGAAAGTTGCTTATCTGGGCTTGCCCGTGGGTTCCTCAATAAATTATGGCCTCCAGCCAGGGTTTAAAAACTTAATAGCTAAGCAACTAACCGCTAAGGGCTCCCCTGCGGGATACGGACCTCGGCTTAGGGCGTCGTGTCGCTGAGAGAGGGCAGCAAGGGACAAACTGGATCGGATTAATTAGCAAAAATAAATTAATGATTATGTAACTTTTTTAAATCGCGGCCAAGACTTGTTGACTATGATGAAAGTTTTTTTAATCCTCTCTATTTCATTTTTAAACTTTGAATATCTATAAAGAATACATTATCTAAGTAGTAAGTTATGCTCGTAACTATAATAAACGAGCCAATCTTTCTCATCTAATAAAATGTAATAAGTGAGATTAATAAACTCATTTTATCTCTCACTTAGACTAAAAAAGCTCTAACAATAAATCACAAGACTGTAAATAACTTTGATGGACTCGTAATGTACATGATATATAAGAAGATAAAAGAGCAATGACCTTTTATGTGGAGGTCATATAATTTGAAATGGCTTGAGGTCGATATGAATTGAGTAATAAAATAAATCAGTTGATGATCAATGTTTGTTGAGTACAAAAAGGCGAAGATAATGAAAGTTTTGTTAAATATTTGCCAATGTGATATTTGATCCTGAAATTCAGAGGAATTCAGACCCTATGCCTTTCTAAAACCAGCTCCGTAAAAGGCAAATAGATACTGTGATGTGTGTCTGTGTATTGCGTGGAATATTGTATGGGAGCGTTAAAATAATTATACAACGTTATATCTACTGCGTTTATTTCAAGCAAACGTGTTTACATGAACGCGCCTACAGCAGGAATCCCTTCTTTTCGCATAATGTTCTTTTTCCTAATATACTTTGGCATAACTGTTTTGCCATAATAATACTTAACCATTTTTTTTTGGCATACAGTTTACGTTGGCATAATTATCTTGAAGGCTAATTTGTTTTGGCATAAATTTAATTCGCATAATACTTAACGACGTCAGGGGCACTCCGAGGTTCGGTTTGGTTAGGTTCCTTTAAACCCTGCAGACAGAAAAAGGAGCCCCACGCAGCGGGGCTCCGTCGACCTGCCGTCGTTAGAAATAAAACGAGCATGATAAATTTATGCTTTAGAATGTTATGCTTAATCATTATTATGATTAGAGGAATTATGCTTAAAAAAATATGTGTAAGCTGTTATACGTAAATAATGTTATGCGAAAATATAATTAGGAGAAACAAAAGTATGCCAAGTTATCTGGCTGGTTATCTGGTGGTCTTAACATTTTATGCAAATGGTTAGGGAACCCCCCTAGACCATCACTGGTTTTTCCAAAAAAAACCTAATACAACAATTTTAAACCTCGTTCTAAGTTCGCTTGACTGTTCGAATGCAACCAGAGTATGTTTACTGTCAGCCACAGCCTGCACTACATAAGGTCGACTTTTGCATACTGTGTACCACAAGCCTGTAATTTTACTACAAAAGACAAAAAAAGGAAAATTCCATTTCACGTTCTCTCCCACCGGAATAAAACCAGAAGTATAAAAAATCTAGAGAACATAAAATCAAACATTTTTATCTGAATAAAATACGATACGAATAACTTTCGTCCAGACGGTTTATGGCCTCTTTTCACGTGCTTAAATATTACAGCACTAATTTTAAAAGAAAACCTCTTGGCACTAAAGGAGAAACTTATAACGACTGAGTAATAAAGATGCCCACCTTTACTGCCTTATTATACTTACAACAATACGATAGCATCTCCTTACACCTCATTCATTGACTACTAATCAAAGACAGTTCGATTTTAAGTTCAAGCAAAAGCGGACATGAATACGGTCTTTGAAAAAAAGTCATAGACGATTTTTGGTACGTTAAAAGAGGTCCAAAGGTTTCAAAGGGAATCTTTATTAGGCATGAGTATTGGTGAAAACTTTCCCCAACTGTATTGAATTTATTGTTTCAATTGCTTTTGACAAAATTACTGTCCTCGCACTATTAGGTGTAAAATATGGGGGAATTAAATAAGAGTCATGGGAGGGCTATATTTTCCGCATATTAAAGGTTATAAAGTAACCTTACCATAGGTAAAAGGGTAAATCAAACTATAAATAATAAGGTCCATGACTGTATTTTAGCTACGCTAGAAGGAAAATTGCGGATTGTATTTCGTTGCTGGCTATAATTACTCTAGCTGCATCTCGTTGCTTGTTGAATTATATTTTTATAAGGCTTTTGCTGTTTGTAGTTTTCCTGCAATTTAATGCAACGAATTAGGACACAGAATTGCTGTATAACGGTAACTCATAGTCATAATCTAAACATGTTAAAAAGATACAGACGCCAGTACATCAAGCTACCCGAAACTGTCAAATTATCCCAATCTACTTTGAACCTTATGCTGTAGCGATAAAGTTGAAAATCTATTAAATAAATTTGACAAATTGTAGTAACTTGATGTGCTGGCGTCTGTACGTTAAGCTATTGGTCCTGCGCCTGATCTCTCTCCGGTCGTTAGGATTACCGGCCCATCGACTATGAGAGTGAAGGAAGACGAAGTGCACCTGTGTCTGCGCACACGCTCGTGCACTTTAATATCTCCCGCGCCGAAGGCTAGTGTTCGTTGAGATTCAAAATCAAAATCAAAATATTTTTATTTCACATAAACCAACATGGGCACCTTATGAAACGTCAGAAGCTAGGTGCACGGTTCCAACTGGTCGTTTCCTATGGAGAAGAACCGGCAAGAAACTCCATGGTTACTCTTTTAAAAATAATTGGCTTTTACAATGTTTTCGAGTTACAGTAGGTATGGGAGGACAGCGTAGATTGCCGGCCATGGCCGAAATACGGTCTAGAGGAATATTATTATTGGGTTAGAAAGGTACTGATTTAAAATTTCCATTCTTATCCTAATACCTAATCCAAATCTCAAACAAAAACATAATCCGTTTCTCATCCAAACATATCCCACAACAACAAAAACAGTATCCTAAAAATATAGCAAATTGAAGGACGACAAAAGGAAACCGCCTTTTATCACTTCAAAGAAACTTGATAAACCTATCTTCCTCAACAAACAGAATTATGTACACACACTGTTTGTTCTACCGTGTAAGGAAAAACGGAACGAATCGGAACAGACTTCAGAAGATTGGCAAACAATACCTGAATATGTCGCTATGTTGGTTGAGTATAATGGTAGGGTAATGTTGCGCAAGCCTTGCTTATCCGTACCTACCACTAAACGAAAGCTGTTGAAGATTTAGGGTAATTTAAATTAAAGTAAAGTAAAATCGTTTATTTCATAATTCAGAATTACAATATATATGGAGGTATCGTTGGTCCCAAACTAGGCACAGCCAGTGTCTTGGGCACCATTAGGTACATAGGAATAACATTATAATAATTTTAGACAAAATAAGTATTGTTAAAGTTGAGATTGGCTACAGTTAAGCTAGTTAGCCGCATCGGGAATTCGGGACTTCAAGTCTAAATGTACAAACAAATAGACTTATCTACTAACTAGCTGACCCGTGCCCACTTCGTTGGGCGGTAAACATTTTAACTTGTGATGAAATTATGAGTGTGGTTCGGTCCTGCGATGTTCTCGCGCTTTGGCTAGCGAGCCTCTGCGAGCGCTCAGCGCTAGACTCCCTATCCATTGTTGCAGAGACATGCTGCCTTAAATCACTGAGACGCTGCGCAAGTTCAGCGCTAGATTCCCGAGCACGGGCCTGCGATGTTCTCACAGTTTGCCTAGCGAGCCGCTGCGAGTGCTCAGCGCTAGACTCCCTATCCCTTGTTGCAGAGACATGCTGCCTTAAATCACTGAGACGCTAGATTCCCCAGCGCGTGCTTGCGAAATATTTTCTCTATTCCTCGAGAGGCGCTGATGATTTTCAAGAGCAGACTCTTCCGTACGGCGTACTCGAGCTGCTCTTGTCTGGGATGTCTGACGGGAAAGTTGTGATTTCTTTTTAGGCATGATAAACAATCGCTGAAACTGTCCGATATCCCAAAAACAGAAATACCACAGCTTCGAACTCGAAGAATGAGAACGAAGTAGTATTTGTGTTTTAAGAAACCGAGCAACCAAAACAATTTTAAAGACCAACAACATCCAACCAACAGTAACTACTTAGTGCGTACAACTCACCTACCTAACGACGAAAGTTAAATAATAACTGGAGAGCGTCATTATGCACAACGCCATCTATGGGTAAATGGATAAAACGTCCGTACAAAGCATGTTCTAATGCGGTTCGTGAATGGACGGCGGCATTTTCCGATTTAGTAATTTTATATTATCTTCGAAACTATTTAACCAATTGACATACTGTTTTGGGCAAATCGCATCTCTACGATGTTCTTGTGATCATAATAATATTTTTTTCGATAAGGTTTAATATTTTGTTGTTTAAAAAATCGTCCAAAGGTAAGTACGTCGAAAAATACTTTTTTTAACACATAAAAGCTACTATATCTTCTAAAATATAAAAGATAGAAATATGGTGTCGCGGACTTTTTTGTAGAACTATTCAAAGCGGACCAGGTTGCCATACATTGTTTTCAATTATATACAACTGTTAAGGCAGCGCATGCAAATAACTCTGTTGTAAGAGCAATTTTTTTCCGCCTGGCTAGACAAAAATTGAGATAGTTCAGCTAATTTGCATGATATCTTTATAATTTATAGCCTATAGCACTCCCGAATAATGTAGCTTTCTACCAGTGAAACAATTTTTAAAATTGGTTCATTACTTCCGGAGATTACCCCCTACATACAAACTTACAAACTTACAAACAATTTTACCTCTTTATAATATTAGTATAGATAATTTAAGGGAAAGTTGAGATCAAATAATAAAATAAAAATTGGTAGGTACGATTTCCATTTATACACCATAGAATAGGTATAACATTATGATATTTTTTTAAATAAAATAATAGAGAAGTTGAAATTGGCTACAGCTGTAGAGCTCGATTACGCACATTTTTTTATTTATTAAGCTACAAGTCGTGTGGTCTATGGAGTTTCTCATCGGCAACTAGTCAGGAAGTTTAGAGGATGAGCTTCCAAAAAAATTATCCAACTTTCATACCCTTTATCATTCATCGTATTCAACCTCTTTCGGGGATGAGTTTCCAAAAAACGATGATGAAACTAAGTTTAACTATAAACGGAAAGTTTACAACTTTTACTTTGGCAAATTAAAAAATGTCCTATTTCCACAATAACTTTCATTTCCTATTTAACCCCGTTAGGTGGTGAATAATCTTCTCTCCGCTTGCCGCGGTTGGTCTGTGGATGGGTGACCACCTTTACATACCAAGACCCTTTTATCTGTTCTGTGCCGAGACCCCTCCGTGCCTCGGAAAACACGTTAAGCCGTTGGTCCCGGCTGTCATTCGTGGATCTTTTACGGTCGTTACGGGTAGGCCCGAAAGTTTGACAACCAGTGTTACCAAGGGGTATCGTATTACCCAGTAACTAGGTTGTTGAGGTCAGATAGGCAGTCGCTCCATGTAAAATACTGGTATTCAGCTGCACCGACCCGAAACTGTCAAATTTTTCCAATCAACTTTGAACCTTATGCTTTAGCGATAAAGTTGAAAATCAATTAAATAAATTTCACAGATTGTAGTAGCTTGATGTGCTGGCGTCTGTACTTTCAAAGTTATTTTCAATCATAAAACAGCGGGCTAACTGCGTAACACACTATCAGTAGCAATGGGTTTCATTTTGACAGTTCAACAACATTCATTCCGTTATTTACGTTGTTGAGCAGACACATTTTTCGAACATTTGAAACAATTGGATTAGCAATTTCTTTCAAAATTATTCAGATTGAGATTGATAGTGTGTTAGTGTTACGCAATTAGGGTGCTGATCCACGCACCAATGACGAAAAACATTATAAGATAAGACTCACTTCAAAATAATTTCTTCGATATGTAAGTAATGCAATAAGTTTCTATCTGCCATTTAAATCATTACAATAATAACACTAATGTCGGATAATCGTCGGATGGTGCCGCATTTCATTAAAATTTCCTAAGGGGCCTCTGCGAGTTGGCTTCGGCCCCTCGTACGCCTTCCAAAGGACCGGGACCCCATGGTCCCGAGATATGTAAAATCAAAAAACACTAATGTAGCCTTACCAACGGGCTACGACCTCGGAATGTTTGATTGAAGTAAACATGTGAGAATAAGAAGAAACTTAATATTTAATAACCAAGTATGAGTGCACATGTTATAAGTGCTTTTAGACGTTTGTAGTTCAAGTTTGTTTAAGTACAGTGCCACTTTAGTATTGTGCCAATAATGTGGTTACACTTTAATATTTGCTCAGTGTTATTAAATCTGGGATTTTATAGTTTTAGTTAGGTACTTAAGCAAAGTATGTAACTTTGTGAATTGGCAGACTGTATGGCAATTTAAAAGTGTTGATAAATAGTCCAATTAAAATGAATGCTTTAACGTTTTCTGACTTCTACTGTAAAAAGACGAATGTTTTATAATAAATATTACGTTTTTTGTTGACTGTACATCCCGAGGACAGCCGAACACATCCGAAGCGATGTCGGTTACGGTAACAGTGGTGCGAATTCAATGGTTTTTTCCCATCTCAAAAAATGCCCAACGCGCCTAAAAAGTTTTCACTTAAAAAAAATAGAAAACCTGCGGGGCAATTGCGTAACACATTATCAATCGGAATCGGTTTCATTTTGACAGTTCAACAACATTCATTGCGTTATTTACGTGTTGAGCAGACAAATTTTTCGAATTTATGAAGCAATAGATTAGAAATTTGCTTCAAAATGATTCAGATTCCGATTGATAGTGTGTTACGCAATTAGGGTGCTGTGCGGTCTGGGGACCCCCGTCAGAGATGAAGTTCCTTACGCAATACTCGCACGGACGCACGTGTATGCGTGCGTGCGAGTGTTCGTATATATAATAGAAAGAGAGAGAAAATCTCATGTTAGGGGCATAAAGCTTTATCCTTACGTGAAGATTACCAGTCAATTACTACCGTAAGCCGCGATAAGGAACTTCGTTCCAATAAAATGTAATTTATTTTGGACCGAACACTTGTACAGACTTACACGTTTTATAAACTTGCCAAACTATGTTACTGTTTGTCGGCAGGACTAACGCTCCTCTTAAGAAATTTTGTACACACAACCTAATTAAACATCTAAGTAGGTAGATACAGATACTTTAAATGGATTGTATTGAATATTATCATTACAGGTGGCCTACCATGATCTAATTAAAAACGATTCAAAACCATTTCAGTTTAGGTTCCTAAACTGCATCGCTTGAGCTGCTCTATGGACGTCATGGTACCAAACATGTATGAATGAAACCAAAACTTGCGACTCAGTTTGGGACAATCGCTGTCAGCAGAATGGCATGGCCTATACTGAATCGTTAAACTGACGTCATGGTACGAATTAGAAGAACAGTTCAGTTTAGGTCCTAAAATGGATCGCGTTAAGAGCTTGTGGTAGGCCTCCAGGAGCGCGGGCCGCGGGCAGCCGGCACAGTCACACACGTCGGCCGACGGCTCGCGCTGCGTATGCTGTTTCAGAAATATGTACAATACCTATAAATGAAGACCAAATAACAATATATGTTTGTAACTAAAACTATAATGATCATAAAGTTAAACCCAGCCAAGTTCATGATAAGTACCTACATTTAATTTTACCTAAAGGTGAAATGAGAGATATCAAAAAAAAAAAAATGTAAAAACTAGATCTAACTGAATGCTCTCGGCCAAAAAATGGGCGTTTTTATCATTTCTCACGTGACGATACTAACGTGGACGTACACGACATCATGATAACTCAGGAAAGTAAAATGTATGGAAATATACAGGGTGTGTCGTAAATAGTGGTCCACCGTTAAGGATTAGATATACCAGATAATTTACTATAACATATTACAATTTTAACCATTTTAGTAGTACATTGTTTTTTTATAAAAATCGCTCTTGAATTTGCATGATTATGTTAAAAATTAGGGTTAAAATAGAGAAGAACTAAGTTTTTCTTCAAAAGCTTTAAGCTTACATAAAAAAACATAGTTTTACACGATAACTCTAGTATTCAGCAGTAATTAACAGAAATCAAAATGAAAAAACAATGGTTTTTGTTGAAACTACAACCAAATTTTTAACAAAAGGTAGAAATTTCGTAAACAAAAAACAAAAAAATATATATTTTCGGAACCCTTGGGTAAAAATGGTTAAAATTGTAATATGTTATAGTAAATTATCTGGAATATCAAATCCTTAACGGTGGACCACTATTTACGACACACCCTGTATAACGATATAACGGGCACATTTTTCCATACATCTAAATGGGCGTGGATGTCCATGATAATATTGTGTGTCGTTAGAAATGATAAATGCACACAATCGTAAGTAAAACTGTCCCTGTATACAGAAGTAAGACTATTTTTGCAAGAAACTAATTCACCGACGACTCTCGGTTATAAATCCCGTCGGCGTCGGCGCTGTGCTGTTGACAAAAACAAATGCATAACGTTGAGCGTCGCGACAAGAATGCGACGCTTCTCATTTTCCTGAACAAACAGACGACGGCTTGCCGAAAGATATGAGGAAATAATTAACGAAATAGTTTCTTGATTGCTTTTGTCTGGGAATGCATATTGTAATGTTTTATTGGACTGGATATATGGGCGGGGGAAGGGATTTTTCATTTCTCATACTCGGAAAGTAGTGTTTGTTTGATCCGAATAGCGGGTGGAAGACACTGACTCCCACCTTAGGGCGGGAAAGACTCATAGTAATTGCTTCCCTCTCTAGGGCGGGAATTAATTTAAAAAATAGAACTAAATTGGTTGGTAGTCAGCTACGAATTTTTTTACATAATTAAGAAAAATGTTGCGGTCTTGTGAGTATATAAATAGCCAGTGTGAATTTAAAAAAAAAACCTATTAGGGACGGCCAGCGGCGGTGACGCAGTGTGTTCCATTTTTAAAATAGTACACAAATTGTTCTAACATGTCAATTAATTTTAAATAGGTACCTACTATTCATGTTATGATTATCATCAATAAATATTTTAGAAAAACCACTATTTTTTACTTTCGATTCGAAATGAAAAGTAGACTGTTTAACACGGGTGAAAGTCATCAATTCCTTTCGACCCTCGTATAACAATCTACTATTTAATAAGACTGAACAAACAAGGTTTTACTTTTAAATATTGAATCTATTTGAATAACCCTACAAAAATAACTAAAACTATAGGCTCAGAGTTACAGTATAGTAATGAATATTAATATTCCTAATAACAACCCAACTCGATAAAATCAAAGCAGAACAATTCAAATGAATACCAAATAGCTCGATCAAATATTTATACAAGTAATCGCGTGCTGGCATATAATTTGAAGGTACGACTTTCATAATTATACATTGTTTGAATGTTATAAGACTATTAAAATAAAACAAAGCACGAATTACGTGCAATAAAGCATTAAACGCCGTCATGACTTGTACTAGCACTTTACAGCCGAATAATGCAGAGCATTGTTCCTTAAATTTCAACTTTGCTTATGTAAATTACGTGGCTCCATTGAGGCTCAACAATAGAAACTTGCGGAGTCCATATTCTGTACGGATATCCGAACGTGAACAATTTAAATAGGCTGAATGGCGACGTTTCATAGCTGTCAGCTTTTGGCTCGAAATGGAGCGTTTGACAGCTGTCATTTCGGTTGCATAATGGTTTCATCCCTGTTATTGGTCATACTATAGTGTCCAACTTTGTTGGAATTTTTAAATAAGGGTTTTATTATGCAAATTACTTCACATACCTGTACTGCCGTCCTTTAACTAGAAGGCCGTTAAGCCCAAAAAGTTGTTTCGGAGTAAATGCCAAAAAACGTGGGAATCGTTGTTTCTTAAAAACTATGATACTTAGGATAATGATTTTTGGACACATCAATTGATATTTCTTTCTGTTTATCGTAGATAACCCTTTTTGTCCAATAACTATTATTAATTAATTTTAAAATTCATTTTTCTCATTTTGTTAAGCATGTAACCTAGTTATTGCATCTTATTACTGTACTAAAAGGCCGTTATCCATACCTTAGCGGCTTTTTAGTCAAGTAATTTATTTAAAATATTAAGCTTCATAATGTTTGTTATATTTTGTTTAGAAATACTTAACTAAAAAGTTGTTAAGTGACATAACTGCTTTATAGTCATGACATTCGCTTTAATTTCAATTTCAATGACTTTCCTAATGAGCAGTTACGGGGCTTTAGATGCTTTTTAGCTAATTGTTGGCAATGTTATATGGAATTTTTGTAAACTCTTAACTACTTTACTTAACTAAAAGGTGGCTAAAAATATTTCGCTTGTGGTTAACTTCTGTATAGTGTAGCATTCATATGGAAATATTTGAGTAATTAATTAAATATTTACATCATGTTCTTTTAAAAATCAAAAATATAATTCAACATTTAAAAGATAAAAGAATTACTTATAATTTTAATACGCAATAATAATCAACTTATAACTAATTATGATCTAACAGGTCATGAGCTCATTATTTGGCATGGACAATATTCTTAATCCATGTTCTTTATTCCATTGATTCAACCATTGATTTAATAGAAAACTTCTAACCCAGTTATTGTAATAAACTAAAGGCTACATTATATCAGACATGAGGCAACTTCAGTCCTAAATTATTTAAATATTATAACAAATAAAAGTACCTAATAAAACATGTAGTAAAATTGCACACTAAATAAATAATAAAACATAAGCAGAACTTTCAAGTGTAGATAGATACATTTGGCACACTGGTAGACCATGACCTGGAATAAAACATTGAATACTTTTTATACCAGTAGTTCATTCCCGTGGGTTAATTATTCGAAATGATATCGTTTACCAACCTCTACGCGGACGGATCCATAAGCAAAAGCTTGTAGTTTTAAGTATTTAGGAACATAACAATATCTAAATTAAACACAGTCATCAATATACTCAGCCTATCGCAGTCCACTGCTAGACAAAGGTCTCTCCCAAGCTGCGCCATAACACCCTGTCCTCTACCTTCCGCATCCTGTTTGTCCTAGCCACCTTATGTAGGCCGTCGATCCATCTAGTTGGTGGGAGGCTCACTCGACACTTGCCGATACGCGGTCTCCACTCCAGGACTCGTCTGCTCCACCGGCCATTGGTCCTTCGACAAACATGGCCAGCCCACTGCCACTTCAGTTTGCTTACTCTGCAAGCTATGTCGGTAACTGCGGTTCTTTTCCTGATATTTTCATTCCTGATTTTATACTTCAAAGAGACTGAGCATAGCTCGCTCTATAGCGCGCTAAGCGGCCTTGAATTGTGGACCAGCCCGACCGTCAATGTCTTTGTTTCGGCAACGTATATCATGACAGACAGGACGCACTGGTTAAGACCTTAGTCTTCAAACACTGCGGGATAGGCGACAAGACGAAGTTTTCCAAATACTGCCCAGCCCAACTGGATCCTTCAGTCGGCTTCTTTCTCAAAGTTGTGTCTACTGAGCTGGTTGACTTGCCCTAGGTAGACATAATCCTTCAAAACTTTGGTTGGACTCGTTAAGATGTGCGAATTGTACATGAATTTTGTCTTGTCCAAATTTAAGCTGAAGCCAACCCACCGAGAGGCTCCATTTCGGCTGGAGAGACTTAGTCAATATGGCGATGTCATCGGCAAATCGAACAAGATGAACAGACGCTGAAACAGTTAGACCAGATGTTGCACAACCTAAATGGAGCCTCCATTTTTTGGATGAGGTTGTTTTCTGATCCTGGATCTGAAAAGTCATTGTGGCAGCGTCATACAAACATCTCACCGCACGCGCGCGCGCGCGCTCTCTCTATCTTTCTCTCTCTCTCGTCTCTGCGATGTAGCGTCAGTCAATTCGACATCGTTGCAGAAAGGCCAGAACTGCCCATATTTTGACGGATTCGCATCGTTTCTCGTAGTCCACAAATGCTATACACAAGGACTGGTTATACTCCGCGGTATTCTGTATAATTTTCCGAACATAGATGTGGTCTATGGTACTGAAGCCTTTTCGAAAACCGGCTTGATTTGGCGGCTGGAACTCGACATGTCTCTTCGCGAGACGGTCCGTGACGATCCTCGGGAGCAGCTTGTATAAGTGTTTCAGCAGTGAAATGGGTCTATAGTTCTTCAGCGAGGATTTGTCACCTTTTTTGAAGAACAGAACCACCGCATCTCTGCTCCACGCCTCGGGCGTTGTACCCTCTTAGATGACGGAATTAAAGAGACTCGCTAGCTCTTTGATTTTATTGTATTTATTTTTTTGGATCGTAAGTAAGCACTAGGAAGAGGTGAAGGGCGGGCGTTTTGGGGACTGTCTTTTGTAATTTTGACGTTCGAAAAGTGCTGATTCTCAGCCTAGTCTGAATAAATTGACTTTTGATTTTGTTTTCTTGTCGTTTTGGTGTTTTCTGTTTCAATATCTTCATCTGTATCGTCACTTCTTCGATCTTAGTTATATCTCGTAGTTCATATCTTTGACAGAGTCAGTGTCAGTGCCCTCCGGGTGGAAAGATTTAGTCCGACGGGACGGCGGATGGCTTGAGCAGGGCACCCGCACCCCACTCAACCCCGGAGTGAAAGCGGCGCGAGAGTCGGCTAACTGCCTTTTAGCTAAGTAATGAGGCTTAGCTGCTTTTTAGCTAAGTATTCTGGGAAATGTGCAGAATTACATGCTTAACTATAATAGCGTTAAGGGCTGGTAACTGCAAATAAGTAAATTTTTTCACATAAACTGTTCTTTAAATGCTAACTATAAAGAAGTTATAGTCCGTTAGCGACTTTATAGTCAAGAAAAATCAGATAACGTGCTTGTAGTTAAGTAGAAGGCTAGAAAATAATCATCACATCGGGCAGTTAAGGTATTTTAAAGTACATTAAGCTAAGAAGTGTGGGTTAGACGCTTTCAAGTGATGGAATCATCAAAAATTATGTTACTTAACGGCTTAAAAGATGTCCATATCTTTGGAACTATTTATGTTATAAAAATGTTTCTTAGACAGAAAGATAGAGAATTTAAAACTCTATCACTTTCTATTAAAAAGTAAAAATTGACCATTTGAGGGTTAACGGCTTTTTAGTTAAAGGACGGCAGTGTAGTTATCATGACGCAAAGCGTTAAAGCGTTTTTTTTACACTACGTAGGATTACCTAGAAATACACAGCGAGAACACTCTAAGAGCAAACTCAGGTCCCTTTTCATCTCTAACACTCGCAAACAACATCTAGGAAGCAAAGCGACTCTAACCGAAAATAAACGTCATTCCGGAGCACAAACTTCCCTTTTCTATTCATGAAGCAATTTAAAATATCGCGGCCATTACAACTGACTGTTTATGAATATCACGAAATATTTAAACGGCTCACT
This sequence comes from Hydraecia micacea, assembly GCA_914767645.1. Taxonomy (NCBI): domain Eukaryota; kingdom Metazoa; phylum Arthropoda; class Insecta; order Lepidoptera; family Noctuidae; genus Hydraecia; species Hydraecia micacea. Next base: position 6,241,630 of record OU611785.1, read on the forward strand.
CACAAATGTACCTACACAAAAATTCGCGTTGCTGTTGAAATTCCAGCAGAAATACTGGTAATATTGTAACGGGCAATGGTTTTACAAAAAAAAAAGCTGTTTTTCGCGGTTATATCATGAAATGTAAAATGTGGGTACGGTTTAAATGAGTTTTTTTGTTTTGAAATATGTGTACGGAATGTATAATACTCATAAAAATTGTGAACACCAACGATATCAAGAATGTTACATAAATAATGCCAGTAATTGGGAAACAACGAAAAAAAATATCATAAAAACACGTATAATGCCGTTTGGTTTTAAACTAAAATGTAGTTTTTATCATAATAAATAATTTAGGTACACAAAGCGATAAGTTGGCGTGTGTGGAATTAGGAACTGTCAGGGAAACTGTTTACCACAGCGTAGCGTAGATAAGAGGGTAGTTTTTACTTTATGCCAGTGTACCAACGAGTAATTTAGTTATTTTCCGAAAAAAAAAACAAAATGCTATACACTTGCGTGCAAAAAGATGTGTTATCTTAATGAAATTGAACATCCATTTTCTCCTTAGTACCTATTGATTAAAGTTATATGCTATTTTGCATATCTTCATAATACAGAAACTTGCAAGAATTGAATCGAGAGTCTTCAAAAAATTCACTTTTTAATTTTTCTAAGTCTGTGTATTTTGGTAAGTCATTTTTTTTGCACGTAAGTGTAACTATATTCCTGGCTTGTAAAAACACTCGTTGCTATTCTGTTTTGTAGACGGTTTTTGTTTGAGGGCAGTGTAATTAACTTTAATTTGGGTTACGTACATGCGCTAGGCAGCTTAGAATTACTACGGGCAAAATGTTAGTTACCATGTTGAACACAGTCGCAATCTACTTGTGAAGGCTGCATTATATTTTGTTATTTATGAGACCCACAGAGGAAATGGCTGCGTTTAATTAATAGAGTTCGCAAACTGTGCTACCATGTATTGTATTGTTCTGTGTAGAACAAAGAAACTGTATTGCCCCTCTGAGGTGGCAGCAAAAATGCAATTAATTGCAAATGATTAATTTTTATTTTGATTTTTTTTTACCTTTTCGTTAACAGCATAGTAATTGACGTCATCACGTCAACGCCGGCTGTCGCTGAAAACCAGCGCTGGGGCTCTGTTTCGTATAGGGTCTTAGCTGTATGCTGAGCGATAGCCGTTTTGCGTAGATGTGACGCATATTTTCCCCCAGCTTGTTTTTTCTTCTTTCCCTGCGTCACGTTTACCGCAAATATACGTATTTTCTATCTTTCAAATTCATTTTGTTTTTCTGAGTACCCAGATACCGTTATATAAGTCATTTATAAGCAAGTCAGTCGTCCAATAAAGTACCTACCATCAATGTTTATAAAACTATTACCAATTCACCAGCTTAAAGGTAAAAAACTGAATATTCAAAAAATATTCTATACTTTGACCCTTAAATCTCTGTGGATAGGTATCTAACCTAGGATGAGAATAGGTACTCTCATCCTAGGTTTATGCTCGTGACCCAAATTCTACAGGATGCTTCCCTAAACATAGTGAAAGGGTGCTTCAATTATTCAGCAAGCGGTCTTGAAGTCCGCTGGGCTATACGGTACTGAGGCTTTTAAAGTGTACCTACTGCGAACAGAAAAAAAATGTCCGTGCACAAGCCCTAGAACTTTTGTTGGCTATAAAATAAAGAGAAAATTATAAATAAATAAAGAAAATTGGACCAAAAAATCCAATACAATCTTCTTAAAAATTTGCAAACTGTATCATGTATTCAGCACATGATTCTAGACCCCGTAGCCATTTTTTATCGTGGAAGACTCAGATAGAGATATTTTATGAACGTCTAATTAGAGAGAAGTGGAAAAAGAATAGAGAGACCTTTAACGACCATTAAAACATTTCATGAATACTTTTTTAATTTAATAAAATAATAATTTTACATGAAATTACATTTTCTGTAGTCGATAGTGGACTATGTAGCTGCTGCCAATTATGCTGAAACAAAAAGACACAATTTAAACTTTAATACTTTGGTCAGTATGCAAATTCTGTTAAATCCAACTATCACCCAGCGCTATTATGCCATGTTAATTAAAATTATAATTATGAAGCAACTTTACGTATAATGTGCGAATTCGTGTAGGATTTACCGCAAGTTGAAAAGGAAAAAAAAACATGATCCATTTTTACAAATAGTCTTCAACAATGATCGTAATGCAGTGGTAAAAGATTAATAAAGTCCTCTTTTGGGTTCTTCATCAGCAATCTTTTTCGAAGGACTGATACTATGATCAGAAATAGGTAGGTAAACATAATGATTTAGAAAATTTACCAACATGGGCTTTTGAAGTATTGCCAATTTTGCTATCCTTAGAGATACAGTTACAATATGTGATGGGCAAGTAACTTCACCGGGACCCATTCACGAATAGCTGCAATCTCAACGATGCTGCTCATAAGTATAAATTGGTATGGTAGAAATAAGAACTTAAAATTAAAAGTAAAATGTACCTACTAAAACTAGACTAAAGATAAACCGTCTCACTAAAAACAAGGTTGATCTTCAAACTCGGTTCAGTCAGAGCCATTTCTAAATTTCGATAATTATTCCGACTACAGACTAAGTAACGTTAACTTTTTTAATACAAAGCTTAGTCGACTTAGTACCGGACTAAATTATCAGTTTCGTAGAACTGTATTTCAATCCCAGTTACGTTCTTATCACAAAAACTGTCTCGGTGATTTAAACCATGTCAAAAGAAATTGTAATAAGACCAATAATTTCAAATGAAACCACTTACAGCACTTATTTTCATGGACACATTTGCCCAAGGAATTTCTAAGGTAACCATAATCGCAAAGGCAGGCTGGATCAAAGCAACTAGCTTGAAAAGAAGGACAGTCGGGTGGTCGCTTTAATTCAGCACAGGTCTTAACGCACAGCTCAGTTTGACATTTGTAGTACAGCTCGCCTACAGGGCAATCTGAAATATTAAAGAGGAAATACTAATTTTTCGATACCTACGAGTACTACTTATGTTATAAATCTAATCTAACAAGGAAAAGGCCTCCCTCTACCTTTTCCACACGCTATAAATAATTCGCACAATATGTTTGTACATGAATTGAATTGAAAATGAATTATCTAAAGCAAGTAAAATCATACATATTTCAAACTCAAAGGCCGCGTGCTTACCGAAAGCAATTGCCACGCGAATTCAGCGCGCGCTTTCAGTTAAGACGCGGGGAGTATAATATTATCTGTGACGCGAGGTATGACAGATGACATCTGTTGGAAAAGCATTTCAAACTAATTAATTAACCACTTAATTCGTGCGAATTTACTCCACTAGCATTCCCTGTATTTTGTTAGAAGTTAGCAACGGTAATGATGCTTACCCCCGGCATATAATATTTCTTCACTATTTAAGAATCATAAACTCATAAAAAATAAAATACATCCAAATACTAATCTAAATTTGTAATTTCTACTAATAAGAAAATGTTTTCGAGATTAAACAAAAAAACCATGAAGACCATTAATAATGAATTTAATGTTTTCATCCATAATATAAACAAATTGATGTTGAAATCCACTTTCAGTAGAAATACTGAAAGCGGATTCCAACATACCAATAAAATGGAAACAAGAACTAACTAATAGGTAGGTACTGGAAACAAGTAATAAAGACTTACCAAAAAGGTTCTTTTCAGCTGGTGCAGCAGAAACTATAGCTAAAACTGCAACGAACAAACAAACTAGTAACACATAGGACGCCATTACTATAGTAACGTTAGTCAAAGATGATACCGATGAAGACAATAATCTAGTGACGCGTCCGCCTTTTTATTTATAATATCATGGACTTCCAGCGCATACCATCAAGCTGAAGGTCGGTGTCCCGATTATGCTTCTTCGGAACCTATCTCCTCCGAAGTTGTGTAACGGGACCCGCCTTAAAGTCATCTCGCTCCACAGACACACCATTGAGGCGGAAATTCTTACGGGTTGTGGCGTTGGCGAGGCAGTATTTATACCACGCATTCCCCTCATACCTCAACTTCCCGTTCCAGTTCAAGCGCGTACAGTTCCCCGTGAGTGTTTGCTTCGCGATGACCATCAGTAAGTCGCAGGGGCAGACACTGAGGGCAGCGGATGTCGACCTCAGGACGAGTTGCTTCTCACACGGGTAACTGTAAGTCGCTTGCTCCCGCGTCACCAGTCCTGACTCTCTTTACATTTTGGCTCCTGGCAGCATAACTACCAACGTACGTTATAGGCAAGTGTTGTAAGGTATGATACCTTTGTACGTATTTTTACTCTTTTGTGTCCTGGAATGTATTCCTGCATTATTTTCTCTATTTCCTTCAGTCACATCTTATGACTGAACTAAGCAGGATTCCAATATAACTCTCTTCACTTGCTTCGCTTGCAAAAAAAACTTAAGTATATTTTAATGCTATTTTAAAAGTTGTTTACTTATAATGCTATAGCGACACTGGCATCTTAGGTATTTTTGGTGCTGTAGAGCCTTCACGCAGACGACGTCGCGGGCAGCAGCTAATAATATCATAAAGTTAGACAATGTGCGAGTCGTGTTAATAAATCTAGTTTATAAATAACAAAGAATGTCACTTTGTGTGTAATTAAAATATTTTTACCGACAGAATAAGGAAACTGAAGAGGCCATTTAAGCCGTAGAAATGCTTGTTGTGGTAGGAATCTTTTTCAGTGGAGACCGCGAAAAGACAACCGTGGGGTAGGACGTCCCCACGCTAGAAGGAGTGCCGATTTCCGCGGAGTGAATGGTAGCAGCTGAATAAGAGAGATTAAGGAACGAGATAAATGACGTGTAATGGAAAGGCCTACTTTGTGGACTAATACATGTTTTATGTTGTATTAAATGGTACAACAAAATACCAGTCGCTAGTATTCATAATAAGATCAACTTGCTCTTCTCTAAATCCTCTCAAAGTACTATACTGTTCATACGTACTCTTCTCAAGTACGGAGCCCTCAATATGACATATACAAGTCTAGAATAGAAAGAATTAAGAAAAAGATTTTTACATATTTACAATACTGTAAGTAATGCTCAACGGATTACACTCATCGTTGTAAAAGACTACCTAACGCTGGGAAACAAACGCCATGTCAATGACATTACGTTTCTGATAAATATTGCCAATAGCTTCATCGATTGTTAGGAACTTCTATCAAAAGTATCACTCCGAACTCATCACGTAGGCTTCAGGCAGCGACCACTTCCTCATTACATTCCCATCAAAAAATTACAGACGGTATGCATTTTTCTCATGTAGTGCAGCATAATCAGCCTATAATGTTCTCGCTCAAGCCTCCTATCTGCGTGAGGGAGCCATAATAGGCCACAATAGACCACGCGGGCTTAGTACGGGTTGGCGGATGTCACAATATATCTTCAAATTTTTGGTTCTAGAACATCATTTCTTCACGATGTTTTCCTTCACCGTTTTGAGAGTAGTTGTGATGAAATTATTTAAGTACACAAATTAAAGCCTACCTGGTTCCGGACCCACAACCTACAACTCGTAAGAATTTGAAATTTATATTACTTGCATTTTTTCATTATGATCATAAAAGGATGAAATGGATAATCAGAAGTAATCAATTGCAAACCACAAACTTATCTCTAAACGAAAAATAAATAAAAGGAATTATTTTGAACCAACGATTATTGTGGAACATTGGACCAACACAAGTTGGTTCAAAATGATTATAAATGTTCGTTTTGTAATACTATAAAAGTATATATATATGTAAGTAAAAAAAACACAATGCTATAAAAAATATGTTTTTATTTAAAGACGAACATTTTAACATTTATTTAGTCGGTCGTGAAAGTAGAATGGGCACTGGTTCGGGTCCTGAAAGAATAAACAAAACTCTGTTAATAATTTTATTTTTACACCTGTATAGCTACACTAACATTATAAAGGCAAAAGTTTGTGAGTGTGTGTGTGTGTGTTTATATGTTTGTTACTTCTTCACGCTCAAACAGCTGGACCAATTTTGATAAAATTTTATATGGAGGTAGCTGAAACCCTGGATTAACATATAGGCTAATTTTTATCCCGATATTCCCACGGGATCGAAACTTATGCGGGTGAAACCGCGGGGCGCTAGTGTTAAATAAAAAAGTTTATTATGTAAAATGTAAACTAGCTTACAAGCCGCTGAGCCTATGTTAATTTAAATATTATAGCGTAGTGTAGTCATTAAATGTTAGAATTCTCATCGTTCTAGTTGGTGGCTGAAATAACAGTTTATGTAAGTGATTCCAAGCTCTGCTCGTACCCTATGTAGCACGATACAGTAGAAAATCAATTGTGTCTCATTAGCGGAGCTTGAGTGGTCATCACTTTGAAACAATTTGATTCAGCAATCACTCTGCTTTGCATTGCTCGGTAAAGTAAGGACCATGCATATTCAGCCTATATGTTCCCACTGCTGGGACACAAGCCTTCTCTCTGCGAGATGAAGTGGGCCGTCATCCACCACAAGGGCCCAGTGCGGGTTGGTAAATGTCACATGTCTTCCAATTTATGATTCTAGGATATGGCCGGGTTCCTTATGATGTTTTCTTTCAGCATTTCGAGAGCAGTGGTGATGAAATCATTTACACAAAGTAAAGCGTGTTCAAAGTAAGGGCCAGGTTTTAAAAACTAAGTACCTATTAAAGCTCAAATAATTTTCCTTCAGCTCAAAATCACGAATAGGTAGGTAAATGTGGAGACTTTTAGCGGTATAACAAGGTCAATAAAATTGTAAATCAACAAGAATGACTACTTTGTTCTTGTGATAAAACATTTATTTAGATTAACGATCCTATTATTGGAAACTGGTTACCGCCGTTTGTTTTCATACATAGATATAAGAAAGAAGTTTTTTACATTTCTATGGTTACTTAAGACATAACCAGCCAAAAGTACAAAGTTGCAAGATAGGCCTCTCATTTTACCGGAGTAAAAGCTACTAGTTTTTTTTTTAATATCGATACCGATCTCGTCTGCGAAGATGACACAAAAAAAACAGATTTTTGATACTGATATTTCAAGTGACTAAACTATCTGCGGTTGACGACCCCAAAAAAAAACACACCAAATTTATTTGTATTTTGTTTGATCGTGTTTAGATATCGATCGCGTCTGCGTTCGCTAGCTAATTCAATTTGACCCCGTATAATATCAAGCAAAATCACTTACAACACTGTTTGTAAGGCACACATTTGCCCTCAGAATTCCTTAGGTGGTCCCTTTCGCAAATACAGGCAGGCTTATAACAATTAGCAGCAATGGAGGGGCAGGGAGGTTGAATTTTCAAATCTTTACATGTCTTGTAACACTCTGCCAATTCACACCTGTGGTACCTCTCATTGGTAGGGCAATCTGAAATATATTAAAACAGGAAATAGTAAGGCAATGTAAGGTCCGGCCGCGCTAAATTTGCCAAAGATGTAAACAACAAATTGAATAAAATCGATATACAAGAACATTTATTTTAAGTAATGTTTGTTTTCGTCTAAATCTCCGAGCTAACTAGACAAAAACAAATATTACTTAAAATAAATGTTCTTGTATATCGATTTTATTCAATTTTGAGCGACCATTGTTATTTACATCTTTGGCAAATTTAGCGCGGCCGGACTTTACGCGCGGATATAAAAATATCGCGCCTAGATTTTTTCGTACTGCTTGGATTAAAATTTCAACAGAATGGGTTTTTGACGCGCTGGGATGTGCTCTGTTGGATTTTCAATGCTAGGCTCAACACAGAGAGTTGATAATCGAGTACACGATAAAATCCAGACGCGATATTTTTAGATCATCAGATACACATGACACAATTACGGTTTATAAGTTTTTTTTTTCAAGCATACGTAAATATCTTTATATAATCATGTTGATGGTAATTCTTGTGTTATACTGATCACAGGAAGTCATTAATCACACTAAGCATCAGAAGACCAATTCCCGTAATGAAAAACGTGAAAAATCTAGTCGCAATCTCATCTCAGCGCATATCAATGTCAAAAACTTGTCAAAAATGTAGAGAAATTAGAGGTATTTTTTAAAGATTGAGACTGAGATCGGACTGTGAATGTTCTTAAAATTACGAGAATTGCCCATCTGATCACTAAGCAAGAAGCACAGTTACACTAAATATTAAGACATCTTAACCAATCTCAAACCTAGAATATTGATATGCCACCATATAAAATATGCAAATAAAAGATAGTTAATAATCTAAACGCAACCAAAATCATTATAAAACAAATGAATAATAAAAACTCAAAAGCAGACAAAGGAAAAATCAAACGGCGTATGTTAATAGACTTGATTGTTACCAAACAACTTGAACACTTAAAAATTTAAACACTGGGTGTCGTTAAAGATTAGGTATCAAATGGTGAAGTCAGAACCAGCTACATAACTATGAAGGCTAACATATCTTTATTGTATTTTTTCATTTATTAATACATTCGAAAAAGGGATAATTATATCATTTGCCTAGCATTTTCTCAACTACGTTGGGGACGTTGTAGTAGGCTTCCAGTCTAACCAGAGGGGTAATTGCGTAATTCACTATCAGTAGCAATGGCTCTCATTTTGACAGTTCAACAACATTACGTTAGTTTACGTTGTTGAGCAGATAAATTTTTTGAACATATGAAGCAAAGTGTTAGCAATATCCTTCAAAATGATTCAGATTCTAATTGATGGTGTATTACGCAATTAGTGTGCAGATGCAACAGTATAAAAATAAGTGCAAATAAATAAAATGCCTAAGGCATTAAGTCCGCCTTTGTTACGTTTTGTGCGAAAAGTTTAAATAAATAACAAAGACTTACCAAAAGGCTCCTGATCAGATGGAGCAGCAAAAGCAATAGTTAACACTACAGCCAACAAACAAATAGGTAACATATTGGACGCCATTGCTATAGTAACGTTAGTCAAAGATGATGCCGGCAAATACAATGATCTAGTCAGGCGTCCGACTTTTATTTATAAATCTAGTTGTCTGGCTAGTCAATGTGTTGTGTATTGAAGTGTGAGTTAACCAGTTTATTAATAACCATGGATTTACCAATGATCAGTGAGCAGAGCAGAACGACCAAATGGGTTCGATTCCAAGCAGGCACTTTGTGTAAATTAATTCATCACCACTACTCTCAAAACGGTGAAGGAAAACATCGTGAGGAAACTGGCATGTTCTAGAACCAAAAATTCGAAGACATGTGACATCCGCCAGGTCACACTGGGTCCGCGTGGTGGATTATGGCCCACTCCCTCTTACTGAAAGGAGGCCTGTGACCTAGCAGTGCAATTAGCTACACTAGAGTAAAGGGTTCAGTGATTTTTAGCCAAATGAAGTGAGTGCAGAAGTGTTTTTAGTGGTTACTCAAATGATGCCAAAATCATCATTCGACTGGCGACCATTCTACTCTTATTATTGTTTGTATATATCCATTTCTTTCTTGTTTATTATAGCAACTACGTTATTAGTACTTCCTTGAACGTATTATTAGTAGCTCAACAATTAAAACACAAATAGTGAAAAAAGAAACAATTTTATAAAAAAATATTTATAGTACAAAAGCAAGTTATTGAAACAGATTTCTTCTTTCAGCCACGGAATGTGATGTCATGATCGTCATAATTCTGAAAAAGGAAAAGAACAATGAGCTACGCAGATATTTAACACTAGCTACATATAACATTGTTCACAAAGAGTGCCTATAACGTTAGGAAAACCACAACTGTTTTTCCTCAGTCAACATTGGTTGACACACATTTAAACGTAATGTTAATATAATATAGTTCTGTATCACTTGGCGCCCGACATTAATATCTTCGTATTTTTTTTCGTATCTATGGTACTCTTCCTCGTTGTTTTTTTTTATATAGTTTGAGCCCAGTAGGTGGCTTGGTTATCTTAATAATCATTGACTACTTACAACATTCGCTCTCAGGCACACAAGTGCCTTGCGAATTCTTATAGTATCCGTCAACACATTCACAGCCAGGTAAATAGCACCCTGGTAGGAGAGGCAAGCAAGGCGCCTCTTCCTTAAACTGATCACAGGTCCGCTGACAACGATATAGGTAGCAGAAGTAGTACTCCTCATTTTTCGGGCAATCTGGGATATTTTTTTCAATATAAGAAAAGTGAAGCATTATACATACAAAAGAACAAGAAAAGGAAATAATAAGTTGCACAGAAATTACTGGACACATATAATATACTAAATTCTGTATTATGATATAAAAACTATTCATCACGTGAATAAAACAATAACTGTAGATATAATTTGAAGATGAAATAAGCATCTCACAATATAAATCAAAATAATAACATCTTACCCAGTGGTTTATCATCAGGTGGTGGATTAGCAGAAGCTATTGTTAATACAGTAACAAACAAACATAAAGTTTTTATATAGGAAATCATTGCTATTGTGCTACGCATAGATGAATTCGGAAATGATCAAAATCTAGTCGATCGTCAGTCTTTATATAGTATAAAATTGTTTGCAGAGTACACAAGACAAATCATCATCTCGTTTTACGGAAAATTTATCTTGGTTTTACTACAATTCGTCATCTCGTTTTACGGAAAATGTATCTCGTTTTCACTACTAAGGAAAGAAATATACACAAAGCTAATGAAATTATTGTTTTTATTTATTTTTTTGTTTTAATTATTGTTTAGATTCATTTAGTAGATTCCGAGTGCAGCTGTTGCTTCTTAATACGCTGAAACAAAAAAAAAATACTAGTATAGGTATACAGTCACTTCAAATATTTTGAAATCCTGATCTGAAAGTAGCAGGCCTCATTGCAGGTAAATTCAGAGAATTAAAATTATCTCACAAGCCTATCCTTCCAAGGTCATTGTTAAAAAGAAGTTGTTTAATGTTCATACATTAAACAACTTCTTTTTAACAATGACCATGCAAATTGTGATGGATACTCATGTATCCATCACAATTTGCATGGAATAAAATGATAGTCACGGCAAAGGTCAGACCATTTTTTCTGGAGATATCATCTTAAAACCGCATTTAAACAATACTAGTTTCTTACATGTGGCATACAATAAAATTGAAGCAAAAGTTACCTAATGGCTACTGTTTAGACGGTGCAACTCAAGGTAATTAAATCAAACCGTGTAAATCAGTCTAACTTCATCATGTGAAACATAGACAATCGCAAAATAACTTACGGCACATATGGTAAGGCACACATTTGCCTGCAGAATTCCTCAGGGTATCTTTTACGCATAGACAGGCAGGTTTATAACAATTAGGATCAAGAGACGGGCAAACCGGTGGCCGTCTCAAATGTTCACAAGACTTGTAACACAGCTCCTGATCACATTTGTGATACTGTTCATTGGCAGGACAATCTGAAATGTTAAAGAGGATATAATAACTTTTAATGATGTTGTGTTTTTAGAATTTTTTGGTTAGAATTTCATGTCATATTATTATATGTATAAGTTTAATAAATGAATTTGAATGCAGGAGTCACGAAGGAACGACATTTTATGATGACAGTTTTATTTATGAGTAAAACCATAGAGTCTTAACTAAAATAAGTACTTCAGATAATTACTTGTTATGATCAGAATATCAATAGGCACTCTGATCATAGCAAGTAATTATTTTATCTAGCACGTTGTTACCTTGAAAAATCACAAGTAAATACGATGTTGATGATCTAAGTTCGAACAAAATAAAGACACACTAAAATTTAGTTGATAAAGATAATTATTGCCATATTTTCAAATAGCAACAGACAAAACAAAAAAGTCATACAATGAAACGGTAAACTTAAAGACCAGCGCATACCAGCGGACGGCGGGGGACGGCATTGAGGAGGATTTTTAGCTGGATAGCGCACACTGATGATGAATGAAAGCTGCAAGCTCTAACGCTTTCTCAAATTATTAATGGTGCAAAAATTCTTAGTAATAAAAAAGATAAAAATATTCAAACTTACCAAAAGGTTTCTCATCATTTGGAGTAGTAGAATCAATAGATAAAACTGCAACGAACAAGCAAATATGTAGTTTGTAGGAAGAAATTGCAACAGTTATTAGACACTACGTTAGATAAAGATGAAGACTCCGACGAAGAAAGTGACACCAGTCAGTTGGACACGTTTGCAATCAAGCCTATAATGTTCTCACTGCTGGGACTTATGTGTATCTTGATATTTATTAGCTACTAGCATTGTCTCACTGACAGGTGTCAGGAACCTACAATATACATTCTAAAATGCATTCAATATACAATTAAATATATATCACAATATAATATATGTACAATATAATGAATGCCTCAGTAATAAAAGAAGATACAAATAATAAAACATACCAAAAGGTTTCTCATTAGGTGGACCAGCAGAAATCATAGTTAAAACTGTTACGAACAAGCCAATAGGTAGTATGTAGGAAGCCATTGTTACAGTAACGTTAGATATAGATGATGCCGACGAAGAAAATGATCTGATGAGACATCCGTCTTTTATATTATAATACTTGCATTTTGTTTGGCTAATTAATGCATTGTCTAGCAAAGTGTGGGTCGTGTAAAAATAACAAGTTCATTATTACCACGGCCTTTATTTAGACTAAGTAATCTTCTTATAATGTAACCTACAATCCATACTACTCGTATATTATACACTACACGATATTTGGATGATGATTTTTAACAGGGACTCTTCTTCCCTTTATCTTATTACACCATCCCAATTTAGGGAAAGGGTCCCTGAATATCGTGTAGTGTAATAGGGGTTTTAAGCAAAAGCTAGTTATCTATAAACTTTATACAACTAAGTCGCGTTTAGTGTCTGCCTGTGTATGTGCTTCGTATCTACCTACTTCTAAACTACTCAATGTAATTAATAATAAAATAAAATTAATATGTAATTTTAGAGAATCTATTATTCAGAGAATTTATTCCGGAAGGTTTGTATATTTAATACTTTAAAATCTAAATTATATGTACAGACGCCAGCACATCAAGCTACCCGAAACTGTCAAGTTTTCCCAATCAACTTTGAACCTTATGCTTTAGCGATAAAGTTGAAAATCTAATAAAGAAATTTGACAGATTGTAGTAGCTTGATGTGCTGGCATCTGCACATACAGCCGAGAAATTACTAAAGTTTGACATATTGCCACATCAGTAGAACGCATCTGTGCGAAGCAGGGGTGGAACGCCATTCGATTTGTTATAGCCTTATAAATATTACTTAGAAATAAATCGAATTTCGCTTAACTATGTATGAAGAAACAGTGTATGTAATTAAGAACAATTAGATTAAGAAAACTTGCAACTGCGATGATACAACTTCTTGATACAGATTTCTGAAGTCAGCCATTTATGAAGCCGTAGTCTATGTTTCTGAAAAAGTAAAATCAACAATCAGTTATGCAAACAATTAAACAAAAGGTAAGGTGAGTTTGTAAGAAGAGTACAATGTTGGAAAATCCAAATTATGTTTCTTCAGATGAAGAACACTCATGAATAGAATAATAAATGTTTTGTTAATTTATTAAATGTGCTGCCCGCGACTTCGTCTGCGTGAAATTTCTTATTCCCCTGTCCCACTGCCTGGCCGATCTGTTACTTCGTTTTTGCTTAGCGATCTTTCTGACTTTTTCTTTTTGCTCAGCTCCTAAGGGTTTTAGCGTGATATAAAATAGCCTGTAACCTTCCTCAAGATTTGGGCTACCAAATGCATAAATCAAATCCGACTGGTAGTTCCAGAAATTAGCGTTCAAACAAACAATAAACAAAACAATATAGATGTAGCGCAACGAGAAGTCAAAGCTGCTTTTACACAGACTGATGAATTTCATGGCTATACAATTCAGTAACACTACTACTTACAATATTCACTTTCAACCACACAAATGCCTTTCGTATTTCTATACAATTTGCCGACGCATTCACAGCTAGGGGCATAGCAGTCATAAATAACGGGTACGCAAGGCACATTCTCCTTAAAATGGTCACAGGTCCGTAGGCAACGATAAAGGAAGCATTTGTAGTACTCCTCGTTTATCGGGCAATCTGAAATGTTTAACAGGAAATTATTAACGTAACCATAGGTGGTTAACGTAACGAATATGAAGAGGAAAACTTACTGTATTCTGATAGGAAAAACTTTTGCTCACTTGAAATAATACAAAATATCAAAGCAAAAGCACATTCTAACTAATGTAAATTCAGACACAAATTATTTTTAATTAATAAAATGACTATGACTAATAAAAGTAATAAAATTATACCCCATGGTTTTTATTATCGGTGGAAGAGCAACAGATGCAGTAGCTAAAACTGCCATAAACAAACATAATATAGGCAGTATATAGGAATCCAAAGCTAATATGCCAATCGAAAATAAAATCAAGAAAGATAAAAATCTAGTAGAGCATCTATCTTGTAGACTCCGTGAAGTTGTTTGCAGAGTAAAAGACCCGAAAAATGTTAGTCACTTTCAAATTAGTAAATCAACCATAATAGAATAGTTCCAAAACCACATCAGTTTACTAGCAAACAATCATTAACGAGTATTACAGTGTTGACAAGAATCAAAACTAAGAAATAAACATTTCTTTTACGTAGAACCTTCAAACAATCATATGGTAATGACAATATTTCGCATATCAGTACCTCCGCATATTGAATGAGCGCTAGAGATGTTTTTGTGCCAACTTTTTACACCTACATACGTATAAACAACGGTCCATTAGTGAAATGATATTCCTCTTAATGTGTCCATGAGGCGACAAATTGTAGCATATGAACCGTAGCTCTGTGGTACAATACCTACTGGAAGAGGACAAAAAAAAACTTGGTACTAATCTGTAAAATAATGCACAGATAGGTACAGTAACAAATCGTAATTTAGGGGTGTGGATTGTTGAACAGATTAGTACAATCCTTGGTCAGTTCGTAAATTGGTCACCATTTCATATTTTTAACGCACCTGAATAGTGTCCTTCACCAAGAAGAGCTCAGTCTCGATTGGTATTCAAATATGGCAATTGGTATTAAAATAAACGTTATTATATTTCTAGACTATCTGGTTTTAGAACATCAGTATTGATATCTATGAAAAGATACAAAAATGCTAGGCAGATACAAGAGGTAAATATCCAAAAAAACGTTTGAAGGACACTCCCGTAGTAACCGGGTTGCCAAACAAAAATAATATTCGCGACGAAAACATTATAATAAAAGTTACATATCAGGAATATTCTTGCTGTTAGTTTGATGTAACAACATCCATCGGAAATTATGAAGTAATCGAGATTCCTAAGTTATAATATATTGGTGAGCAAAGAGGAAAACATACAACGTGGTAATGCCGCCAGTCTCTTGGGTACATTACCAGTCGACAACGATACGGATGAATTTTTCGACGCTATATTATAGTTGCTGTATAGTTTTAGTTAAGTTAGGATTTAATTTTGTTATTTTTAGTATTAATTCAATATATAAAATGTTGTTTATTAATGAATAAAATTTATGAGATAGATAAAAAAAAAACAGGAAAATAAATATCAACATATTTTTTTACTTTCATGCCTCGTTTTCATTGTCTATGGTCTTTGGTAAATGCCACCTCATTTATTTTATAAGGTGTCCTCATAGGTGTTTTATGCAATTATTAGCAAACAAACCCCTTTTGCGTATTTCACAAACAAGTAAGACGTATCACCCAACTTGTTACCCTATTATCAATAGCATTAGGTCTTAAAAAGGGAAAAAAACTAGTCACTTTTCCCTTCCAGCACATCTTCTTTGTAACACTACCTACATCGTAATACTAATGGATTTTGCCAAAGAAATTGCAAAGTGATACCAAAGTCTTCACATTGCTCGGTCATCTCTTGACAAGATTGCTACTTTTTCTCCGAATATTATTAAGGTTGTCATTTTATTACACTCCCATAAAGGAAAACCATAAAACTTCCCTCAAAATATCAAAATCCTGTGCGTTTATAGCTTGACTGACATCTGTGAGTATGATTTATATTTGAATTTTGTCAGTCATGAGGAATTGAGGATCGGACTGACACTTTCTTTCCGTAAGTATCTTACTTCGTAAGTATGTTGCAATCTTTGTCACCTTGCAATCTATGCACGTATAATTTTAATCATAGTATTAAAAAAAAAATAGTATTTTTTTAATACTATGACCAGCGGTAGAAGGGGTTTATAATAATAGTATTATAAACCCGTTCTAGCGCTCATTCTAATAAATAAAACACACAAACAATTTAAAATAGAAAACATGTTTCCGTTTTGCATTTTTTACACATAAAACTTTTACTAACGTTACGTTTTTCGTAGATAGTGCAGCTATTTTAATAGGCATAGTTTTTTGGATCGCACTGCAGTGGTACTGGTCGAATAATTAGGTACTTTTTGTAGCTATTAAGTAGCTTGAACAAGATTAAAGAGATCGCCACAGAAACCAGCTAATAGTCTTTCTTGTTTTAAAGTTTTACGTTGGTAATTAAAAAGAAAAGAATTCGAAAGCTATAGTTTTAATTGAAAACATATTAAATGAAGTAGAACAAAAGCAGTGTAAAAATAATAATAGATTTTGCCCTAAGACCACAATTTATTATCTTATTTTATATCTCAACAAAGTAGTTAAATATAATATTTGATATTATATCATTTGCTATACCTATAAAATTAATGTACAGGACGCCAGCGCATCAAGCTACCCGAAACTGTCAAATTTCCCCAATCGAACCTTATGCTTCAGCGATAAAGTTGAAAATCTATTAAAGAAATTTGACAGATTGTAGTAGCTTGATGTGCTGGCGTCTATACTACGAAATTGATACTAAGCATTTTTTTAAAGCGCCAGTGGTTACTCCATTCTGAATTAAGCCTACCTACTCGTATATGATACAAAAACATAAAATTGCATCAAATGTTAATGTCCTTTATTTGCAGTATACATATGCCGTACAAAAAATGGTAGGTACATTGTTAGTGCAATGACATATTTCGCCGAATATCAATTATTATCATATTTTCGCATGCGAATATTAAAATAATAAAGGCCTTTGCCCAGCAATGGGATATTTATGGCTAATAAACAAAAAAAAAGAATAAGCAACTCACTATACAAATGAACACAACAAATAGTTATTACAGTAAATTTTAAGCTACATAAACTTAACATAATTTTTAACTTTCAATATTACAGAAACAACAGTAATCTATTTGCACATACATGTGTGTAAGTAAAACAGCAATATATATTTCTGTCTATCATTATACTTGTTGGTATTAATATCTCAGAGCCAGTTGCTAGACAAAACCAGTTTCTGGCTGAGGGACTGAGAACACGTCACGTTTGTTTTGATAATAAATAATAATAAATATTACTTCTGTAACTAACCTTCTATTATTTTATAGATTGAACGTGACTATGTATGTTTCTAATTAAATAAAATATGCCATAGCCTAGGCACTGCTTGAATGAAACTCTTTTATTGAGCATTCATCTTCTGGGCACGCTCGTTCCATCATACCTAGACCTCATCCAGCGGTTTCCATCAGGCGTAATCGAGGTCAAGAGCATGCCCATTCAGCAATAAAAAAATATATCATCCTCAATTTTACCTAATTGCACATAACACTGTTAGTCTGTATCTACATTATCCTAATTTTGACTGGTAGAAAATGCCTGTGGCATTATTTAAGCCTCTGTGCATTTCTGTGCTTGAACTTTGAAGAATTATATAATTATTTAGATATAGGTACGTAAATCGTTATGTACAACATCGAGTGTTTCGGGGGATCCCCATTGAAGACTCGTGTTTTTATTTTTTCATTGTAATTCTGTCTATCATGATCGTCAGTGGAATTTCCCCATGTGGTGGATAATAAACATGTTCAAACAAGATTTAGCGCTGATATGAAAATAAGAATCTAATCTACCTGATAATTATTATAAACCGCAACATTATAATTATGGAGGATTGACGCACGTCATATTTTTATAAATAGGCATCGGGTTCTAGATTCTTTAAAAAATCGAAGAAGGTACCTACTTCATCATAGACCTCATCCATCGCTTTCCATCAGCCGTGATCTAGGTCAAGAGCAGGCCCATTCAGGAATAATAAAAACTTCAGAAAGTTTAATTATTTTCAATTGTAAAACACAAAATATCCGAAATTATAGCTAATTATTTACATAATTTAATAACTAACAGACATAAAATAATAATATGTACAAGTATATAAAAACTGAGAAGAAATAAAAAACCACGAGGCATCAAAAAAAAATATCACTGATATTATTTCAATACTCTCTTCAAATTGCAGTACCTAATTCTATCACTTTGATGAGTGCCCTTGAACAAAATCGATTAAAAAATATTTACCAGATTACCAGACAAGTTTTATTAGATAGATTCTACATTGGTGTTTTCAATTTCACGTTCAGTATAAAATAATAAAACCCTTCAAAGGGTCTGTCCCGTAAGGGTCTTGTGTGACTGCAGCCCTACAGTTATCAATCTATTGGCATACGTCATAAAACACTTCTCGCCGAATTTAACGTTTAGGTGCGGAAGTCTCCACAAAAATGTTGAGCACACAAAACGTAGTTTAGACTGAATTTTAGTCAAGTTAAGGTTGAATTTCCTTTAGCCTGTGTTATTTATGGAAATCCCAACCATTTCATAGTCGACAAAGCATCGATCTTTACAAACAATGGGAAGAGGAAATCGGCGGAACGCAAGATAAAGATGATTTATAATTTTGATAATAGGTCCAAATGTATTTCAGTGGAACTCTTGGCTCCTATTTTATATCTATTTATACTACACAATAATAAAGCTGATGAGTTTATTTATTTTTTTGTTTGTTTGAACGCGCTAATCTCCGGAACTGCTAGTTCGATTTGAAAAATTCTCTTTGCATTTGAATGCCCAATTCATGAGGAAGCCTATAGTTTTTATTTAACATCACGCTAAGACTCTTAGGAACCGAGCAAAAGGAATAAAAATAAGAAAGAATTCTAAGCCAAAACGAAGTAATAGCTCAGGCAGGCGTTGCGATGCGATGGGGTGGGTTGGGGTTGCAAGAAATGTTGCGTGGACGAAGTCACGGGCAGAGGCTAGTAAAAAATAGATGGAATAATTATTGATGGAACTTATGACCTCTCTTTATATTGCTTAAAGGGAAGTCAAAGGTGGCGGAAAGGCCGAAACTAAATTTGTGTTCCGATAAAAAAAAAAAAAAAAAAAAAATCACTTCATACTTGCATCAATGCAATCTAATCCTGCAGTACCTAGACTTTTTTGTTTCTACACCGGTAGGGTTTAGAAAAGATTTTGGGCATTTGCACAATTAAAAAGCAATGATTGATTGGGCATGGTCAAGGGCAGAGTGCAACGTTAGTCCTACCATAACGTTTGAAGTGTCCAGGTCTATGACAACCTTTGCCCTGTCCTTATTTAGCTCAAGAAAAAGCCCCTTCCGCAATGTCTGTTATTCCCCAAAATCATCTCTTCGAAATTATACGATAACAACTTTCTTTAGGACAATAAAACTAACATAACCACTAACTGAACAGTATTTTCCTATCTCGTCCACCATATATTCGGTATATCTTGCATCAAATCAACCACGGCATTCTCGTATATTTATCCGTCCCACTTCATCAAAATAAAACAATACCTCCAGAATTAAGTCACCCTACGCAATTTTCTTCCTTGCCTGCGAAGCTATAAATCTCAATTTAGCTTCCCACAATATTGAAAGTAAATAAGAAACTGTTTACCCTGAAATTGAAGACTGGATTTTTTATTATCTCAGTGACAAAGTCGTTTGATTAAAAATAAAGTTGCTTTTAACTTTCTGAAACAGGATACAAACAAACATGAAGTAGGTATTCTGTTTTTATTGTCCTTTAAGTTAGGGACGACAATTACTTGAGCGGCCCGTTTTGTAATTTTGTCTTCAAGTTTTATGACAAAGTCAGATTCTATTGTGATTAAATCTGATGTAATTTTAACATAAATTGAACCCATTAGTGAACCATTTCGGAAAAATAATTTAATTTGAATACCACTGAAAACTGGACGCTTCCTACTTTGAAAACTCCAACTTTCACAGAGGTTTGTCCACTTGGCAAAACCCACAGCAACCTCTTATAAAGGCTTCAACCAAACAGGTAGCTTATATACCCAAAGTAGTACACCCAAAATATTAAAAAGAATAAATCTCGCAATTCAAAATTTCAGCCAACAACGAAGGAATTATGTTTTTAAGTGTAATGAAGCAATTTGCCGACCGACTGTAGTATTCCGTAGACCCGTAGAGTTATTATGAACCACTCGTTTTGTTTCCTCATTACTACGGGTAATGCGCAGTTTAAAATTCAAGAGATTTCCTCGCTTTCCCTATTTTCGGCTTTGTAGTTTTAGCTAGGCAACGAAATAATCTATTCAGGTAGAAAGTAATTTTGGTTGAAATTCCTTTCCATTTGCTTGTTATGTTTTTCGGAGTTTAAATGTAATTTACGTTGCTTCGAGCAGTAGTTGAGAGCAGTGGTGGGCCTGACTTACAAGTTGTAAGTTTACATCACCACTGCTCTCAAAACGGTGAAGGAAAACATCGTGAAGAAACCGGCATGTCCTAGAACCAAAAATTCGAAGCCATGTGGATCTACCAATCCGCACTGGGCCCGCTGCAGTCCCTCTCAAGAGAGGAGGTCTGTGGTGTCCCATCATTGGGAACTACTATAGGCTGATTATGATCATAGCGCTGTGCTTGTTATGTAGAAAGGTTACTTACTTTACTTATCATGTTTTCGAACAATACACAAATCAGTTCGTTAACCATTTTTTTTAATTATTTGTAGGCTAACATCGATTTTAACACATAAATCGACCGAACCTTTTTTTTGAAATCCAATACGTATCCCTCGTTTTACCAATCGTAGCCTCCAAAGTACCTCTGTACCTAACTAATCCTGTAAAAAAAGGCCTAAAGGTAATCTCACCTTTGAGCGAAGCCTCTACAGATGAAAGGGTTTCTACATATTTTAGACAATCGCTGTTCTAAACGGTAGAAATAAAAGAGTCGCACTTTTATTTTAGAATTAGAACGGTCAATACTCCGTATGTAAGAATCAGGCATTAGTACCAGAGGTGCAATTCTCGTAATTTTAGGAACGTTCACAGTCTGAGGGGCAATTCTCGTAATTTTAAGAACGCTCACAGTCTGATCTCAATCTATCAAAAATACTTCTAATTTACCTACAATTTTGACAAGTCTTTGACATTTGTTTGTCGCTGAGATGAGCCTGCGACTAGTTTTAAATTACGAGAATTAACCTTCAGATAGTACGTACGAGTAAGACACAACTTGAAGGCTCCGTCGATGTACCAAATCAAACGACTAAGGGCCAGTTTATCAAAGAGAGAGAAAATTGTCAAGCTTGCGTGAACCGAAATCATTCCACCAATCACAAATGTTTCCTCGCGCTTGAAAATTTGTAACATTAAACTTGCGATCATTTTTTTTCTAGGCCGGTATGTCCTAGGGTAAAAATTCGTCAAAGAAGTCCTAGTGACATCCACCAACCCGCACTGGGCCCACAAGGTAGATTATGTAGAGGAGGCCTATGTCCCAGCAGTGGGAGCGTTATAATTGTTTATACCTACTATGCTATGCTAAACGTTAGATCTGTCAATGACGTGTTAAAATTCGAACTAGTTTAAAATGTATGACTACTTTGCTGAAGGCACATCTTAGTTGTGTCATACTGTAGGTAATACGATTACCTACTTCCTAAATTCAATTGTTCAAAGAATATATCGCTCACCCCACTCTTTCCTAACATTTTCTTGTGGGAAAGCGGTATCATAATAGCGTCCTAAGCCTGCTTAGTGCCGGTCACACAAGTGTTCATAAATATAAAGTCCGGGACAGCGGACGTCGTGTGTTTCACTTTATTACGTTGTAACGTTATTATATTTAGCTCTCGTAGGTACTGTCCTATCTGTGTGATATGATGTACAGATACGGCTTCGCAATTTAAGTAAGCTGGTATGTTTTTTTTTTGGAATGTTTGTAGATTGACACTACTTTTGTTAGACGATTGGTGGTAACGCTCCCATTACAAATATCAGTAAGGCGCTCCGCAGATGGCGGTCATTTTGTCCGTGAATGACCGCGAGAGACATCATCCGACAGCACCTGCGGCGCGGTCTTTTTGCCTTCTATGTGCATTGGTAGTATAGGATTCCCTTAGCGCTGTCGTTCGCGGTCAAATTGACCGACCCGGCCCGCCCCACCGTGTGTTTCGTGCCTAAACGTCCATGGCCGAGTTCCAATGGTCTCTGCCATAAATGTTCCATAAATGAAATCATTCATTAGTTTGCAAACAAGGGTATTAGGTCATATGATCATTAGAACTTTTGTTATTATGTCAAACATTACACACCCATTATAAAAGTCCTCCATTTTCGTCACATGGGCATGCAAATCAATTTAGTATTTAATTTACACAATTTTAAAGATATTATAACGTATAATAACAATTAGGAAAATAAAATAATACAATACAAATTAAAGTCAAATCGTTAAAATAACAGTAAAAATGGAAAGCAAAACAAGGAAGCGATGGGAGGAAGTGTGATCATTATTATCACGTTCGGTACATAAATATCTATTTATGACTGCTGCTGGCGACCCATCCCCTTGACGGAAAGGACCACGCAGACCGCAGACAGTAGAAAATAAATATCGAACTTAATAATAATTTTATCACGAGAAATAATTAATTAGCTTATAGCAAACCGTTCATAATTGGAAATCACACAATTCGTCGAAAATCGAAATTCAATCTTTCCGTCTGTAATTGTTAACTTTAAAATTATTATTGGTTGTGTATTTAATTTATTTCCAAGTTATGCTTTTACAAATATGATTCATTCAGGCATTTCCTGCCTACATAATATATGAACGTATAAAAAGGTAGGTAAAAGGTTATTTAACAAAATAACAAAATGAGTTCATAACAAGCAAACGTTAAGTTTTTCATGAGATACGTAATTTTGGCATTCGATTTTCACTACAAGAAACAGAAAATTAACAAGACAACTGAAGAATGTCTTAATTGTAGGTACAAATTTCAGGAAAAATAACAGCCGCATAAATCGATCGATCAGGTAAAGCTGCGCTTGCTGCAGTCGATCCGTGGATGGGTAAACATCTTTACATATCAAGTTGTATCGTAGGTATTACCCAGTAACTGGGTTGTGGAGGTTAGATAGACAGTCGCTTCAGGATGTATCCTGTGAGACTGGAAGCCGACCTTAAGGGTGCGTCCACATCTGGCGAATGTGCCGCGAATGTGCAGCTCGCGAGCCGTTTGCGAGCTGCGCGCGTGCATTTTTGTTCGTGCGCCGCTCCTGCGCGCGCGGGGTGAGTCGGGGAAACAAGAAATTTCTCACGGACGAAGTCGCGGGCTGAAGCTAGTCTTCTGTAAAAGTCTTTCACGATCACCAAAACATACATAATTCATTGCAGTAATTAGATTGAGCCAGTAATGTATTAAATTATCCAAACAAATTAACAATTCAAGATGTCAGTCAACAGATTAGGGAGATTAAAGGATGGTTTCCACCAAACGGCTCGCATAGCATCGAATCGGAAAGGATACGAACGGATGCGGTGACAGCCGATCGCGACCGGCAGCATGACGACGCATACGATCGGCTCCGTATCGTCGCTTGCAAACGTATCCGTTTGTGCGCCTAGTCAAATAGTTTCATTCCTACCGTGTTTACGTGTACTAATTTTTGAAAATGGTTGAAGTTGACGTAGTATTGTTGGTTATTGCATTAGAAGAAGAAGACAACACAGAAGACGAAAAGAAAAATTTGGACAACAGCCGAAATGTTTCGATCGGATACGACGACAGGCGAACGGAACCGATCGCGCGTCGCGGGAGACGCCCGCGGTCAAGCTGCTGTGCGCGGCTTGGTAATACAGACTTTAAATACTGTGTACACGATTTAATATCGTTTAAAGATTGTAAAATCTGTTCTGATCCGAGTTATTATAGTAAGTTAATCTAAAAGGAAACTATACACTTGTAATATCAACACTAATAATTAGGTAAGTTTATGTCATCTGCCGCAAATAAAAAACAAAATAACTTTCTCGAACCGTACATTTGAATAAAGCGTCATCAGCCGAACTATGCTCGTACGTCGTCGGCTGAACTCAGCCGATCGATGCTTGGTAAAAGTGAGCGCGTCCGATCACTGGCTATTTTAGTTAAAAATACAACACTCACCAAAGTGCCTTCAATATAAACTAATACGACACTTAATCCAATACATACGATGGATGCACGTCAAAGCCCGACATAAAAAAACATGTCGTCATTTATTTTCGTCAAAACAATATAGAAGTAAGGCCTAAAAATAAATTCCTTGAACAAAGAAGAAAATCCAACCACAACATTGTTAACATTAAAAAAAAATTCAAAAAAAGAACTGCCCGTCTTCTCAATTAAATCACTTGACAAGCAATCTCACGACAACGCAATCACTGGCTGTTTAGAGAAAGAAAAAAAAAGTTACAAGTTGCTGTGAAAAGTTTTAAAAATGGCGACGAACGAGCGTAATGTCGTTTCCTACTTCACAGAAAGTCCGTGGCAGCGGGAGTAGCTGGCTAGTTAGTTTTATTAACAGTCCGCCGCTGTAGGTCCATCATGCTTGCTAACTTTGTGGGACAGGAAAGTTTATTGATAGGAAGTTCTGAGGCTAAATAAATTATAAAATAAAGATAATTATGCACACGATTTAGCTGTTAATTATTAAATTTTTAGTCAAGAATATTCGAACTCAAAGAGGCGAATTGACCACTTATAATCCGATCAAATCCGAAGCTACTTGGCCCACCCGAAAGAAGTGGGTAGGTAAAATAGCCAAAATACAATTTTGTGGCAGGGACACATTCAGTACATGGTTCTGAATCCCCCTGCGTTGAAATTTATCGTCAGTTATTAAAAACAAATTTGATGTTCCATACATTTTGACCGCGTAGGTTTCGCACTTTTCTATTGAACAGTAGATTTTTATTGATATCTGACGAAAAATTTATCCGCAAAGGGCGCGTTCCCACTATGTCGTGACGACAGATTATCGTGTCGTTTAAAGCGTCGTGGCTTGTGTATTTAAATGCGGACGACAGTTAATCGTGTAGTCCTATATGTGAACACCTCCATTTAAATACACAAGCCACGACGCTTTAAACGACACGATAATCTGTCGTCACGACATAGTGGGAACGCGCCCAAAGGGTCTAGAATCATGTGTTAATTTCATAGTTACACGTCGTTTGCATATCGATGTCCCTGCCGATGCAGGAGCACCTGCATCATGAAGAGTCGCATCACTTCGATATTTTAACCACATAGACCGAAAGGAAACCCAAGTAACTTATTTTTGGCGGCCTCAAACTAACATTAAAACAAAATGCAACTAAAATTTTGACCGCCTTATAATCTCGTTGGGGGCAAAATAAATGACCTCATTAATAATAAACTTACTTATCACCTTAAAAATGAATGAATAGGACCCACCCGGTGTGAAATGAGGTTACACCATCTCGATTCGGACGTCCTCGCCACAGAAGAAATGGGTACAGAAGGTCAGCTTCACACAACGAGCGAACACACACATATTCTTGTAGTTTATATGTAGCGAGGTAAATGCGTAACATTTGCACTAGCAATGGCTTCAATTTTGACAGTTCAACAACATTAATTGTTTTATTTACGTTGTGGAGCAGATTTTTTTTTAAATAAATGAAGCGATGGATTAGCTTCTATCCAATTTATTTTTTCTATAAAATTAAATGTAATAATCCTAATCCTAACTAATATTATATATGCGAAAGTAACTCTGTCTGTCTGTCTGTCTGTCTTTTCTTCACGCCTAAACTACTGAACCGATTTGTGTGAAATTTGGTACAGGGTAAGTGTGAACCCCAACAAAGGACATAGGCTACTTTTTATTCGACTTCGACTTCATCTGCGTCCGCGATAACCGACATATACGCGGACGAAGTCGCGGGCAAAAGCTAGTAATTAATATATTATAAATTTCTTAAGGGGCCTCTGCGAGTTGGCTTCGGCCCCTCGTACGCCTTCCAAAGGACCGGGACCCCATGGTCCCGAGATATATAAATTCAAAAATATATTATAATAATTTTATATATAATTTTGTAAAGTAAAGGTTACTTTACTTACCACGTAAGGGTACTTTTGTAAACCAATGTTGAATGTATATGCTATTGGTATTCTGTAATAAATTAATATAATAAATATATGCTTTACGTTCAGCGAGCGACTGCCATTCGTTTGAGATTACCATTTTAGTGCAACCTTGCTGCGCACACCGCCTTTGTGTGTTCGTTATTGGATTTAAAGTGTGTCAAGTCATACTGTCACTTTATTTCTTTTAATTTTTTTTTATTGTTTGAATTTTGGCACTTTGTATTTCTTTATATTCATGCAATTTGATATAACTTAATTGTGCCCTTGTGTGTAGTGCTATTTCTTTTGTGTGCACTAAATAAATCTAAGCATTTATTTCTGTACGTACGTGTCTATGCATACACCTCGTTTCGCTCTGTCTGGAGCTGACCTTCTGTCTGTACCTATCTATTTTGTGTCCTAGCCGCTTGTCGCTTGGGATTATTAAAACTTTCCATCCTTCATAATAAAGTTTTATATTGAAAGAGCTGAGGCGGATTTTTTAAAGCGAGTCATCTTTAATTGCATCAAGTTATGCAATTTTGTAACAGGCGCACAATTTTTTTAAATGGCAACTTGGAATTAGATCGCTTTATTAAATAATGCTGGTTGGGTTTGATTTTAATGAATAGTGATTTTGATTTCAGCTGAGGCAATTTTATGATTAGCATTCAACTTTGATTCTCAATAGTTTTTTCCCATACATACATACATAAGCATTATCAGCCTATATAATATAATGTTCCCACTGCTGGAACACAGGCCTCCTCTCTTTGAGAGGGAGTGGGCTGTAATCTACCACGCGGGCTCAGTAGAATTTTTGGTTCCAGGACATGCTGGTTTCCTCACGATGTTTTGTTTCATTTTCCCACAGGGGACGGTACAAACTACATAACTACATTTTACTTCGGCAACATTTTAATGTAGTTGGTAATACTTACCTGTCTATTCTATTCTAGAAATTTACACTCATACGAGTAGTCGTTCACAATGTGCCTCATTAGAAGGCTGAAAATCAGCCAAAAGGCAATGGAGAGGGCTATGTTGAAAGTTTCCCTACGCGATCGAATCAGAAATGATGAAATCCGTAGGAGAATAGAGGTACAGCCCGATTCAAACTTTATGTCGGATATGGCGGCTCTGAAGTGCGCAACTTGCTGCGCAGTACCTCACCCCTCACCCCCGCTGACAGGTGAATTTGTTACTGCGCAGCGACTCGCCTCGTGTTCCGAGCCGCAATAAAGTTTGAATCGGGCTGCAACCGATGGGCAGGGCACATTACTCGCAGAACAGATGGCCGATGGGGCCGAAAGACGACATACTGGAAGACGTAGCGTTGGAAGGCCTCTCACAAAGTGGATCGGTGAGCTGGTGAAGGCAGCATGAATCCGCTGGATACGAGAAGCATAGAACTGGTCGAAGTGGCGATGCTTAAGTGAGGGAGGCTTATGCCCAGCAGTGGACGTCTTGGCTTAAATGATGATAAGGATGATGTGGGTTACCTACTCATATTGGTTTTTTTAAGTTTAGTAATAATAATTCGTGACTAAGAAAAGTTTGCAAAAGGGGAAATATTCTGTTCTGTTTTTTTCTTTGTTGTTTTTAATGGTTTGCGCTGCTAGTTTCCTTCAGGAAGTTTTGTTTTCTTGTCTTTTGAGGAAGTTTTCTTGAAACATTCCTATACATATTTTTCTTTCTTACTCTTTTTAAACCTTATGGTCATTCACGTTATAAGAAAGCTTTTATCTTTTATAAATTATTATTTAAATTTAAATTAAGTATAATGAATACAGCACTGTTTTTATGCTATCAATAAAATATTATAAATAATGGAAGCTTTAGGTAGACAGGAACGTACACTGAAATCAGAAAAAAAAACAATAATAGGTACCTACTGTGACCTACCTCCTAGCAACGTTTATAGAAATGAATAAACAATAATATAGAGCTCTCCATGTTTAATACTAGACTAGTCAGCCTTTTTCGTAATCCTTCAGGATGCAGTCGATGCAATATTTTATACTTTTAAAAATCAAGACTCATTCTTCAGATATTATCCAAACATTATTAGGTTCGCCCTGCCGCGTCAAAAGATGGTCAAACTCAAACTCAAAGCATTTATTTCAATTAAACCTTGTACACGCACTTTTGAATTGTCAAAATTAAATAGTCGGTCAGTCAGTCAGAAAGTTGAAGGTTAGTTGCCTATTCCAAAACGTAGATCTCTATGGAGAAGAACGGGCTAGAAACTCCATGGACACTCTTTTAAACCAAGATATTACAAAATCCGAGTATTAGAATATTAAAAAAGTACATTATTCTTGTCGCTTCTATTATGTGAGGACAATGTAAAAAAAATACAAATGAAGAAACAATTCAAAATTATAGATTAAAAATAAGCCTTGGCAGTTAAGGGGGAAGTGCCAGGGTAGCCCGCGAAATTCAAATTTTCTTACGTTTTTCGCAATTTTCAGATCGGTGTCAGGTTGTATTTTGATCAAAATTTGATTCGCGACTATAACAGGCACGTATTTACAGAATTATAATCATTAGAATCATTAATACATCTTTCTAAGTTAGATTTGTACCACGACAACAAATCTCTTATGGAAAACTGCTTAGTGGTACAAATCTAACTTAGAAAGATGTATTAATGATTCTAATGATTATAATTCTATAAATACGTACCTGTTATTGTCGCGAATCAAATTTTGATCAAGATACAACCTGACACTGGCCTGCAAATTGCAAAAAACGTAAGAAAATTTGAATTTCGCGGTCTACCACTGCGCATTCACCTTAAGAGATGACCAGTCTCAACCGACGGCGCCCGTTCACGAACGTTTATGTTTTGTTTTGACACACAATGATGCAGTGGCTTGACTTATGTCATGGAAACGCCATTAGTATTATAATCGTGTGAGCACACTCTTCTCAGTATTAACACTTTCTCGTGTGACTAAAGTAGGTACGTTGAGGGCAAATCTAACGATTAGAAAGCGGTAGAACCCCGCCAAAAGAGGGATGAAGCTCGACCTGAACCAGCCTGGTGGCAAGGTCGTTAAAAGATGCCCATCCATAGATAATAATTACCCATCTCTCCACTAGTCCAATGCTTACTCTAGGATGCATATCCGGTAGGCTCTTAAATCCTTCCCTATTCTACGGACACGTCCACCCTACCATTACCACGCCCCCCGGTCTATTTCTTGATATGCAATGATCGCTGTAGCACCATGAACATGAGGCTACAGGAGCTAGTGCGAATCTTGGGGTTCATTCGATTAATCGAGTCTGGTTTAACCATGCTGGGATCGGTGCAATTCATTCAGTCTTCTGCAAAACAAAAACTATCCAATCTCGCCCTCCATACTC
Organism: Hydraecia micacea; assembly: GCA_914767645.1. Lineage (NCBI taxonomy): Eukaryota > Metazoa > Arthropoda > Insecta > Lepidoptera > Noctuidae > Hydraecia > Hydraecia micacea. Next base: position 6,271,387 of record OU611785.1, read on the forward strand.
TTTACTTACCAAATATTGGTAGCAATAGTGTTGGTACTAAGATTTTACTACCACACAGGCGCAGCTTCATTTACGTGCTGCTATAAATGTTCTAGGCGCTTCAAATTCAATCCAAATGTTTTTGCAGCTCCCGAAACCGTTTACTGTGTACCATACGAAAATAGTCTGTAAATTGATCTGCACAGCTATTCACAACCATCCGACAGGCTATCGTATCGAAAATGACACATTTATATAACCTGATTTTCCTAGCCCCCTGACTGCAAACAAAATTATCAGGTTTCGGACTTGTAACAGCGTTAAGAAGACTCCTACGATAACATTGATTGATGTTCTATACGGCGCGGAAGCGTATCGAGTGGTTGTGAATAGCTATGCTGCACTACTCAAATCTGTGTTATCTGTAGTTAAGGTATAAAACCAAAACTTCGGTTCGGCAGTATTTTGCTGAATAAAAAAGCTGGCCCGGAAGCACTTACCTCCTTATTCGCTTTTTCCACCTGGTTGTACCGACTAATGCCGACACGAACATTTCTCTCATGTTTGAGACATTATAAGAACTATAGAGGTATGAGGAACAGGGTGTAAAGTTCACTCAACCTACATAGAAAAGGAAGGATCCTCCGATTAGACGGGTGTCGTGTCTAGCGGGCAACTGCCCGATGATTCATGTCGGGCCGTTTTATCTATGCTAGTTGCGCGGTAAACTCTGCTTGCGAGATGCAGGATTTTGCGTGACGTCAGTATGACGCGTTGTTCGCATGTGGCGTTGTAGATACCGCTACAGAACCATGACAAGAATTTAATTTCGTTGACAACATCTCGATGAACACAGGCCTTCTTCAATGTAACATACATAGTTTAGCCGCAATTATAAAGTAACTTCAGCACCTAATATTAACCAACGAAACAATGTAAGACTAGATACGTTATACACGAAATAATTAACTACCTCAAAAGCCAACAATGTAACAGGAATTAAAACGAAAACTATGACGCATATAATTTGCATCCAACTTGAACGCTAAGTTTTAGTAATTGCATGGCGCACTTCAATTAAGACAAGGAAACTACGCCACTCGTTCCAAGTATTTTACTAATTGGAAATAAATTTAGTGGAATAACAAGAGAACAGGTAAAGCTACCTACAATAAAATAAATACATTGGTTGACACATAAAACATTATTCCGGTCTTATTTTGAAGCAGAAACTAAGTATTTTTTCGGATACTCTTAAGGTGAATGCGCAGTGGTAGACAAGCAAAAAACGTAAGAAATATTGAATTTTGCGGGCTACAATTGCGCATTCACCTTAAGAGTTTTATATTAAAACATGAGACGCTTGAACACGTAAAATACTAGTCTGCAATAATAGAGATACAGAGCTGCTTTGAATATCCTAAAAACATATTGTGTTACTAGTACCCGCGTGAATGTCGGAAATCGTCCCACAGGAACGTGGTACCGGGACAAAAACTAGCCTATGTCCTTCCCCAGGATACCATCTATCTCCTTACCAAATTTGATCGAAATACGTTCAGTGGTTTAGACGTGAAGAGGTAACATGCAATACGGACAGAGTTAATATATCATAATATTAGTATGGATTAGAAATCTGCAGCAGAACCAAGGCAGCCGACATAGCCCAAAGAATTGCCAAACTTAAATGGCAGTGGTCAGGGCACATTGCTTGCAGAACGAATGGCCGATGAGACATAGAGGTTCTGGAGTTGCGACTACGTAGCAGAAGGCGCAATGTGGAAGACCTCCCACAAACTGGACCAATGCATTTGTAAATGTCGCGGGAATCCGCTAGATGCGAGACGTACGGGGCCGGTTTATATGGCGACGCTTGGGGGAGTCTTATGTCCGGTACTGTACCTACATATTTCGGCTGAAATGGTGATGATGAAATTATTATCTAAGTCTGCAACATCCAGACTATTATAACGCCTGCTATAACTTATAAGCAAATAAAGCCTCCGACAGCTAACAGAATCACATGAATAAATATTCATAAAGCCATTCAGAGCAAAGTTGATCAAACTTTCAATATTAGCAACGCATCGCTCACTCAAATAGAAGTTTCAACAACTTCACAAATGTTTTAAACATACACAAAACTGGTTCGCAAAGCTCTTTACACATGGGAATACTGTACCTGTTTTCATTAAACGAACACACTGGCACATTTGAAACTACTTCCTGCACAACTTTGAAGTTAGTGAACAACTCATTCGACGATATTTATTTTCCCTGAAGTTTCCTGACTACACTTAGCTCATTCATCTCATCTGCCTAGCCTTTTCCCAACTATGTTGGGGTCGGCTTCCAGTCTAACCGGATGCAGCTGAATACCAGTATTTTACATGGAGCGACTGCCTATCTGACCTCCACAACCCAGTTACTGGGTAATACGATACCCTTTGGTAAGACTGGTTGTCAGACTTTCGGGCTTCTGACTACCCGTAACGACTGTCAAAGATCCACGAATGACAGCCGGGACCAACGGCTTAACGTGCTTTCCGAGGCACGGAGGAGTCTCAGTATGTAAAGATGGTCACCCATCCACAGATCAACCGCGGCAAGCGTAGCTTAACCTGATCGATCGACCTGTGCGGCTGTTATTATTTAGCCACGGACCCCTCCATTTAGCTTCGACGATATTTATTTTCCCTGAAGTTTCCTGACTACACTTAGTTCCTTCATACGGCTAAAATAGATTACACCGACGCAAAAAGTTAAGTAGTTTGCAACAGCTTCGGGTTTTACTAGCGTTATTTATATTCTTGTAAGTTCTGAATGGTTGTTTTGCTATCAAAATTGTTTAGTCAGATTCCTTCGCATCAGATCTGTAGGTATTTGTAGGGGGAGTTGTACGTTGTCCATTTACTACAACGTTATCCGCAAATAAGACACTGCGTTCTGCATTCCCCTCATGAACTAATAATAGATCAGCGAGGTAATTGCATAACATAATAATAGTAGCAATGGCTTTCATTTTGGCAGTTCAACAACATTCATTGCGTTATTTACGTTATTGAGCAGACAATTTATTCGAACTTGTGAAGCAATGGATTAGCAATATCCTTCAAAATGATTCTAATTGTGATTGAAGGTGTATTATGCAATTAGGGTGCAGAATTGATGCCGTTTTCAAATATTTCAGAATATTATAATCAACATACTTACAAACACATTCAAAAGTTTTCAATTATTTACACGTCGATACATTAACTTAGTTTTAAGACTTTACTTACATCTAGGTGATACCACAGAACATATTATAATAGTACAAGTACAAAAGGTGATATTAAGCTTGTCGCAAAAATTTAAACGAATATGCTATAGGATACGTATTTTCGATTCAAAGAACGATCGATTGTTCGTCGCGCGTTCGTGCTAGGGCATCCGAACACCACAATTGACGGTTACAGTTTTTTTTTTAACTATATTTTTCTTATGAATCTGCCTTGCCTTTTCCCAACCATGTTGGGGTCGGCATGTTGGCGGGGCCTATCTGACCTCTACAACCCAGTTACTGGGTAACACGATACACCTTGGCAAGACTGGTTGTTAGACTTTTGGGCTTCTACCCATAACGACTGTCAAAGATCTTCAAATGACAGCCCGGACCAACGGCTTAACGTGCTTTCCGAGGCGCGAAGGGATCTGGATATGTAATACATAGATAACCCACCCACGAACCGACTGCGGTAAGCGTACTTAAACTTTGATCGACCCGTTCGGCTGTTATCATTTACACCACAAGCCCATTTTTCATATAGAATCATGAAATTGAATAGGTGCGACAAATTAAAATATCTAATTCAGAGAGCATGTTATTAAAGAAAGGGATGCACATACGTGTGTGAAGGTGAGCGATTTGCAACGTCGCGGTCACGCACTCTTTTTTTTTCATAGAGACGGTCAAAATTAGGTAAATACCGCTAGCTCAACACGTTGCTAACTTGCTTCATGGTTTGAACTCAGCGATGAATGGATTGCTTATCGGGCGCGAGCTAAAATTGATACTTTAATTTTTCTTATTTGTTTTGATTATTTTGTAATAAAAAAATTAAAAAACTGAAACGACGATAATTCGGATTACTAGCATGTCGCCAGAAACGCAAGTGGTCAAATACGTATTTCGGCAGAAAACGCATGTTGACAGAAACTCATCTCGCCAGATTTGCACTACATCAAAGACGCAGCTCAACAAACACGCAACTTGTCAGATGCTTCGTGTCTACTTGAAAGCAATAACTTAGTTTGCACTATCTAAGAAAGTTTTTTTTTTTTAATTTTGTTTTGGGAAATGTCAATTTATTATGAATATGTAACAGTTACTGTACCTCCTATTTCGATTTGTCGCAAGTTTTCAATTTCATCCTGTATAGTCCGGAATATTTTGGCTGGTGATTAAATATATCCCTGTTTGTATATCTCGTAGCTTCCATGTTTCAGTAACAATTACTTTATTCTTTTGTTTTCAACATAATACGATCTCGACAAAAAGCTTTTATTGAACTTTCGAAGAAACTTTGCAGTAAAGAATTTGTTATGTTATAACTTTCATGAGACATACTGAAAACTCATGTTTATTAAATTGTTTACCGTTTACTCACTTGTTTACCGTTAGTAAATAATTAAATGAGCAATAAAGAATATGGTTAATTCGGGTTAATTGCGTGATACACTAACAATTGCAATGCCTTTCATTTGGACAATTCGACAACATTCATTGCGTTTTTGATGTTGTCGAGCAGACGAATTTTTCAAACAAATGAAGCAATGAATTAGGAATTTATTTGAGTGAAACGAACGAACGAACGAAATTGGGGTGATGCGTTTTCAATACTTAATATAATATTGTATTGTTTACTTTTATCGATGAAAAATTAATGTGATACATTTTCCCAAAAACATTTTCAATCGAAACGGCTCGTAAGAAACTATTCATCGCAAATAAATGTCATCATTTATCTGATTTCTTTCTGTTTTGGGTGTGTTTCATCTTAGAAATTGAATTTCTAAAATCTAAATAAAAGTACATCATAAAATGTTTTCTGCTACAGGATCAGATATTAAATTAAGATCAAATACCATCGAGGGAGGTAAATTGAATTGTTATAAGTACTCAAACACTTACTATCCGAGCAAAAACTATAAACACGAAGGAAACGGGATAAGAGGCTTTTGAAAAGAAATCCGATAGACGCTGAGAGTGTATTGAGACAAATAGAGGGAATTGAGGGGGAAACTGTCCTTGCCCGGAGATATTTTGTCACCGGACCGTTCTTTCGGATTTCATATTTTGCTATTGGCTGAATTTCTGTATTCGATTTTTGAGCAACATTTGCATGTTTTGTCAGTCGATTTTCAAAAACACTAATGGCGTACTGACAGCCTTGTTTGAATTTGAATTCAGAATTCTGTTCCCAACTTTTAGGGCTTTAGGCAAAAGTGCTATCTTGCGGTATTGAAATCGGAAAAAAATATTTTCTGTTTAATAAAAACTAAGTTAGCGGAAAATACTTTGTAAGTACCATTCTGTGAATTCCAAGCCATCAACGTAAAGAGAAATACTGGAAATACGTGCTCATACATACTCATAAGATAATCCAACAAATACCGCATTCTTATCACCGCGACCATAGGAAAAGGCATTACACTACATCACAAGGAAAAAAGCCGTGCAAAAACAAAAGATGAGCAAAAATCACGTGATGATTTAAACAGAATCTTCCTTTTAACCCAAACCATGACCGAGTCAAATTAGACTCAATTTCATTCACAATAACAATTAAAAAATTAATTACATTGCAATTGAACTTGAAATGCGTCTAGATTTAAGTATAGGGAAAATGTCATGTCAGGTTGTGTAATATTGTGAATTACTCATTCAAAAGGAAAAAGTTGAATGTCAAGAGTCTAGAGTTGATTTCAATTAGTTTTGAAATACCACTGTTGTTGTGTTTGAGGGAGGTAGTGGACGTTTGTTTCTTACGATGTCTAAGCTGTTTGTGATAGTTCTTGTGGCCACTTATTGGGTTTATTTCATACACAGTGAAGGTAAGTTCGACTTGTTTTGTTAACCGTTTATTATTGAACTGTTTCTGTGCATACGATAGTAGCGTTTGAGGATGTAAAGAAATCAATACTGACTATTAACATAGGAATTTGAAAGTGATAAACAGTCTATGTAAATAAAGCTGGACAACGGGTGCTTCTTTTCTATATTATCATCATACACTGTTAAAGGTATCTAGCTTTCAGAGTAAACCTCATGCACAATTTCAACATGAATGACGTAACCAATATTTTGTAACTATATTTTGATTTTAAAGTGTCTGTAGGGTTTCTTCTCCATTATTCTTCATGGGTACCTATTACTCATTAGAATGGGGAACTCGCTTCAGCTTTCTGACTGACTCCTTGACAATTCAAAAGTACCTGTAATTGGTTTATTTGCAATAAATGCTTCGAGTTTGAGTTGAGTAGTAAAGTAGATTTGTAATTTTGTCTGCAGACGCCAGCATATCAAGTTACCCGAAACTGTCAAATTTTCCCAATCAACTTTGATCCTTAGGCTTTAGTGATAAAGTTGAAAATCTATTAAAGAAATTTTACGGACTGTAGTAGCTTGATGTGCGGCGTCAGTACTATAGTGTCGGAAAGTGTTATTAAAATTCTCATGCCGTAGTCAAAAGATTATATAAGACATGCCCAAGGTGCTGCGCCGGAAGAACCGTGCAAGCCTCTTTTATAACACATGTAGTGTGAAAGGATAATACTTCTAGAAAATAATATAACAGAATTCATCATCATCCTCTTGTCTATATCCCTTTTTTAGGGTTCCGTACCTCAATAGGAAAAACGGAACTCTTATCACTCACTTCGTTGTCCGTCTGTCTGTCCATCTGTCAAGACCCTTTTTCTCAGGAACGCGTGGAGTTGTCAAGTTGAAATTAATATCAATTAAACAGGGCTGCAATCCCTTGGCGTCCAGTAGTCGCCATATTGAATTTTCACTAACGTCATGTCTGTAGTGATACTCGCCGGACTAAGAGGAATCGATTGACGTGTGAATCATAAAAATCGGCCCAGGCGTTTGGTCTGTATAGTGCTTCTAAGGAACATACAAACATACATGGCTGATAAACACATTACCACTCCTCTGCGTCGCGCAGTCGGGTAAAAATAACGAAGTCAATAAATAATCATCGATATTTTTTTATTAAACTGCGTCTTCCAGTTCTTATAAATGATTTTTTCACATCTGAATCGGAACAGTAGTGTAATCGTACGAAAAACAAATAACAAGAGCGTTGAATCTCTGATTTGTGGGAACCAGTCTCCATCCGTGCATATCTAAATCGATTGAATTCAAACCGTGTAAACGTAGCCTAACATTCATCTTCAACGTTTTTACGTACCTAAAAATGTACATAAGAAACGTGGTTAGTTCACGAACTTTTTAAATTCACCGAAAGTCGTATGAATTTTCAAGTTTTTTATTCCTTAAGGTGAACAGTTCGCTCTTTCATATTCGAATATGAACGAGCGAAGTGTACACCTTAAGGAACGTCGTCGTAGACGAAGTAATAAAACACTAGTTGCAGAGAACGCGTTTTACAAAGACGTGCTATTTAATATCGTCAGGTACAAGACATTCGTCATTTAGTTCAAAAAGGAGTTTTCTCATTTCGAGGTACGGTCAGCAACAAAAGTCGATAAACACTTCAGTTTTTTAAATCTTAGTTATTGAACAAAATATTTTTTCAAAATTGCAGCAGATGATTTTTTTTAGAATATAAACTCTTTGCTATTATGTGAATAGCTAAGAAGCAGTTTATTCAAAAAATTGTTGTCAATTTGTTAACATGTAAAAATGACAGTGTTAATCGACTTTTGTTGCTGACTCTACAAGGATAAAAGACAACTGCTGGAACTATACGCTCATCCTTCTTTAGCAGTCCGTTTCGAAATTAATTCAATTACGAAGAATGAAACAAAATTCGAAACATCGCGTTCCCTTGCCACCAATCTTTTAATATCGCGGACGTAAGTACATTTTAATGCAAGAGATTTCAACGGCATCGTTTTTTTTCAAGTTTTTTTTTCAATCCATCCAAGGCTTGATTTAGGTTTGCATTTAACTGAATCATGGATGCCATTAAGACATTACATAATTTATAATAGGAATTTATAATCAGGTTTGTACAGATGCCAGCACATCAAGCTAATACAGTCTGTCAATTTTATTTAATAGATTTTCAACTTTATCGCAAAAGTATAAGGTTCAAAGTTGATTGGGAAAATGTGACAGTTTCGGGTAGCTTGATGTGCTGGCGTCTGTACAAAACAATGTGAAAAAATCTGTAACAAATTACATTTGCAAAAACATAATAGGGATGAAGACTAACTTTTTATACATATAGGTAGATTATTAAAAAGTATTGGGCACGTATTTTTTATTTTTTCACATAATCAAAACATTACAGAGATATATTGATTTGAAATGTCGCATGACGTCACATCTTGGTACAATTTTTACCTACACGTGACGTCACGAGCCCCCACTCCCAAACTTTGACACGCTTTATCTTTGTAATTTTTTGGTTGATTGACACAAGAAAAAATATATGTCCATTATTTTTTGATAATCTAACTGACGGACTAAATAGAATTTCGTTTACTTTACCCCGTCGTCATCCCTATTATTCTCTTGCCCTTATCCCAATTCGTTTGGGGGTTCTTCTTCCATAATTATTCCTCTATTAGTCGTTGTGATCACCTATTTATTAAGTATTATGAAACTAATCTACCAATTTTTTTTAGTCGTGAAACGCGAAGTGTGCAAAGAAAATGAAGTGAACGTGGAGTGTGCACACTGTGGCCCTAAGTCTTGTGACGACCTGGGACACCCGATACGATGCGGGGGGGGCACCTCGCTGTGCAAGCCAGAATGTGTGTGCATAGACGGCATGGTTCGCGACACTAATGGAACTTGCATAGCAAAGACGGACTGCCGTAAGTTGGATTGCATACCTATATTATAATTATGTACAGACGCCAGCACATCAAGCTTCCGAAACTGTAAAATTTTCCCAATCAACTTTGAGATAAAGTTGAAATTCTATTAAAGACATTTGACAGATTGTAGTAGCTTGATGTGTAGCTGTGTGTATATAGTTGGATAATTCAATGGATGGATAATATTGGAGGGTCATTTTTCATCGTTTGAGTAGTAGATCATTATGTAGAGATCTACCCATCGATTACCGCATCTGTTGAAATGTATCAAAATAGTCTTATCTAGAAATAAAGTGTAATAGTTATACATATATCTAATAATTATATTTAAAGTGGATAGGTAGACCATTAGTTATTTTATAGATAAACGTAATAGGGGAAGATACGTTACTTGATCACAATAGGCGGTCCTACTGAACCAAGTCCAATAGACATAATGACACTCGGTCACACGCGGACTATCATCTAAACAGCACATGTCGTTAAAGCTGAATTATTTAAGTTTTTGTCGCATCAAAACGCCTCCGTGTGTTTTTAATAAGTGTATCGATCACTAAAAAAATAAATATTAGACACACGGGATTATTTTTCACGCGTAAGTACAGCCGAAACTGTTAATTTGTTGAAAATTATAATTTTATTTATTGTTTGATTCGCCACTTTTGTGAGAGCGATAATATAAAACAGTCGTGAGACACACGATACGATGCATCGCGCGATATTTACTACCAAAATTCATAATCGTTAATATTCGGTGGCTAACGCAATTGCGCTCGCACGACTGTGTCGAGTCCTGTCTCTAGTGTCTCTGTCCTTGTATATCGATAACTGTAAGTGTGCAACGAGCCCAGGTTTAGTGATTGCGATGTTAGAGCGTACCGTATCTTCCCCTATTAAGGTTATCTAAGGGTAAACCTCATATGCTGTGGGGAACCACTTTCTGGACCGGAAAGTGTGTACTCTGACTCAGTCTGATGGTATGATGCGCAATTACTAATGGAACTCCCATACTGAAGACCGAGAGTCGTAAGGTAGATGTTGACCGGATAATTCTTAGACATGAAAAAAAAACATTAAAAAAAACGAGGGGATTTATCAAATTGTTATATTTGCATACTGTAATGTATGCTTATACCTAAATAAAGGTACAACAACTTTTCCTTAATACCGTTACTTGTAAGTTAAATAAAATACACTGGAAGGAAAACACAAAATCACGTACGTGATCTCAATCTATCTACCTATAGGTACAGTCAACAAAAGAGATAAGTATGCAGGATCGTCGGATATAGTTGAAGTTTATTAAGAAACCGATGGATGTTGTCGACTGAAATTTAATTTGATAAAGGACCTGTTTGTGTTCTATTAATAAAATTAAATTTTATTCGAGATCATCCATCGGTTTCTTACTAAACTTCAACTATATCCAACGATCCTGCATACTTATTTCTTTTGTTGACTGTACATCACGGGCCCAACCCATGTGCTAACAATCCAACAATTTGAATGGCTAAAATAACACGTATATACATAATAACATATTTATATATGGGTACTCAACACTGACTGGTATTTATATACTCGAATTATGTTTATTTGTTAAAAACAATATGCAATATTTTAATTTCAAATCTAATTCTAAAAGAAACATTCGGAAACAATATAAATATGATATTAATTTACCGGTTATTAACAATACGATGTACTATAAAAGTACCTATGTTACTGCTATTCGTGTATACTATCAGTTACCGCCAGCAATTAAGCAATTAAATGGAAATATGTTTAAAAATAAATTGAAAAAAAATGTTAATTGATAATGTATTTCATAATCTGCATGAGTTTTTTGATAAAAAATAATATTTGTATTTTATTTTATTGTTTTCTAATTATTTTCTTCAAATACTATTGCATATCCGACTTGGGTAGACTGTTGAAAAAAAATGTAATGAATATGAACTTAATGTAGGTACACAGTTATGCAATAAATATATCTTTATCTTTAATTCTGCCCGCGAATTCGTCCGCTTCAAATTTCTTGTCCCCCTGACCCACCTCGTCGCATCGCATCGTCTGCCCGCGCTATTACTTCGTTTTCGTGTTCTTTCTTACTTTTTTTTCTACTCCTAATAGTACTAGCGTGGTGTTAATAGCCTATATAGCCTTCCTCAAGAATTGGGCTATCAAATGAAAATGGAATTTTTCAAATCCGACGGGTAGTTTCAGAGATATAGTGCGTTCAAACAAACTCTTCAGCTTTGTTAATAGTACAGATACCTAGCTATAGCGGTGTACCCACCAGTGCTTACCCTTGATTACCTACCGATAAAATGTTGCATTTTTCCTAAGTCATAAGTACTCTGCCTAACCTTTTCCCAACTATGTTGGGGTCGCCAACCAATATTTTACATGAAGTGACTGCCTATCTGACCTCCACAACCCAGTTACTGGGTAATACGATACAACTTCTTGATATATAAAAATGGTTACCCATCCACGGACCGACCGCGGCAAGCGCAGCTTTACCTGATCGATCGACCTAAGGTCTGGCCGCGCTAAATTTGCCAAAGATGTAAACAATAATGTTTGTTTTCGTCTAAATCTCCGAGCTATCTAGACGAAAACAAACATTACTTAAAATAAAATGTTCTTGTATATCGATTTTATTCAATTTCGAGCAGCCATTGTTGTTTACATCTTTGGAAAATTTTGCGCGGCTGGACCTTAGATAGACCTAGATAGATATCTTCCTCAAACTCCTGTAATACTTATCAACAATAAAGAAAAGAGGAATCGAAAATTTTAATTTTATTGGTACAAATTAAACAAGATGTAGGTGGAATAAGTTAGTTATTTGAAGTCGCCCAAAGTCGGTAAGAACTAAGACAAGAACTAAGAACTAAGTGACTCAAGTTTGTGGTCTGTGGCAGCGGGTAGGTACCTACGTACGCTGAGTTTCCTAAGTAGGTATACTAAGGACTGTGACTACAATTATTGTGGTAGAAATAGATAGAATTCTCATAACACAATGGTAACTGATCCAATGGTCATTGAAAGAATGTTTTGATAAAAGATAATAAACTTGTTTTAATAAAAACTTATGCATGTTTTATGTACTAGATAAAATCAATAACTGACTAAGGACTAATTTTGCAGTAAACAGATAACAATAATAATGTGTGTGTGTGTGTGTGTGTAGGTAATAATGTGTTATGTTATTAATGTGGCAACCTACTGAGCCCAAACTGCATAAGCAAAATAGATATACAGACGCCAGCGCATCAAGCTACTACAATCTGCCAAATTTCTTTAATAGATTTTCTACTTTATCGCTAAAGTATAATTAAGGTTCAAAGTTGATTGGGTAAATTTGACAGTTTCGGGTAGCTTGATGTGCTGGCGTCTGTACCGTTCATGCAAAAAGAAGATTAATGGCCATCTCACCGTTACAGCTAGCTGCAACGGAGACCACAACGCCACATCTGGCTGCGGTAACCACTGCGGCAACTCTTGCTCCGACTACAAGGAAGTCAACAAAACTTGCCTCAGCGGCTGTCGGTACAATAGCTGCGGCTGCAGGACTGGTTACGTGTTCCATGAAGGATTGAGCTTGTGTGTTCTGCCTGTTGATTGTTGTAAGTATATTTATAACTATATCTTCTTTTTCACCATCCTCTTCATTGTCTTCTTAGATCCTTATATTCAAACTTCAAAAAAGAATTTATTAGATGTTCAAGTAAGCTATGTCATTATATAACGGGAACATAACAAACAAAACATTTTACCTGGAGCATTCAGAAATTCTTTTTTACATCCAAAGAGTAACACCGGTTGACCGGTATATTTATTATACCCCTTAGAATTTTAATCGCCATGAAGAAAAAAATTTTAATTTTCCCAAAATTGTTTTAAGGATTTTGGCTTGAAAATTGTTTTGATAACTTCACTTTACAGGAATTATGGGAAATTGTGTAAGCGGCTTTGTCGTGGAAATGTCGGGAAACATTATAAGATGTGACCTTTGCAATTAGTATTGTTGAAGCAACAATTATAACAGTGGCTAAGTGTGAATCTTGGCTCTAGAGTTGGGATTTCTACAACCATGTCTTCTTCCTCATCAGTAGATTTATCTGCTTGATAGGACTACTTTTTTTCATTTATAATTTAGGCATGGTTTGGTTATTTTACAACCTTAAAATCTTGTCTGATTAAAATAATAATATGCTTAAAATAGTTTTTAATATTTTGAACAATTGCTTTAAATGCTGATATTGTATAGGTATATGTATTTTATGGTACCTATATGAAATAAATAAAGCCTCGGTGTAATTTTATAAACAAAATTAAGCGTAAAACACGTTGAATGACTCCAATAAATAAGTAGAAAATCTCACTCTTCGATGAACCTTTTATGTACAAACCCTTAAAAAGCTTAATTGAGGATTTCTCTCACAACGGGAACTTTTTATTTAATTTACAGGAAAAAAAATTGTTGCTAACTCCGAAAGAGGAATTCAAGGAACTTAGGATTTCCAAAAGAAAAAAACGAAATACCAAGTTTTACCCTCTGGGATAATAACAAGGGATTCTGAAGACTGACCAGCTAACTAAGCATTGTATAAATTAATCTTATATCTTAATAATTTAGACGAAACTTTAAAAAAAATAAAAAAAATAATTTTTCGAGTTTATTTGTTTTTTTATTTTTTAAGTTGTTGGTAATCACAACCGAGAGTAACATTCCTGTTTAATCTAGTTTTACAAGCTCAACCTTTTTCCTGTTATAAAAATTAAATATTGAAAATTATTTATTTTATAATATATTTTTATCTTCTGTAGATACAGACGCCAGCACATCAAGCTACTACGATCTGTCAAATGTCTTTAATAGATTTTAAACTTTATTGCTAAAGTATAAGGTTCAAGGTTGATTGGGAAAATTATACAGTTTCGGGTAGCTTGATGTGCTGGAGTCTGTACCTACATTAAAGTTGCTTTTCGTGTATCTGTGTAAACGCGTTGTTCTTCGAAACTACGTAACAGATTCTGATGCAGTTACCACCATCATTTGAGGAGTGATTTTTCAAAAGGCCTTATTTCCATTTTTTACTTTGATGTAGATTTCGACGGAATCGTGAAGTCTAGTCAAAATCGCAACTGGAACTGGCATTTGCTTAGTTCAGAACGCCTTATTTCCTATAGTAAAAGGCGCATCAAAAGTAGAATGTCAAACAAACTGGCACATTTCCACCCGTAGGTAGACAGGCAGTGTGAAAATTAACAAAACGCCGTATTTCCTGCTTGTTTTTTAACCGTGTTAAGAAATTTCATACAAAACGGCATATTTCCTATTTAGCTAAAATTGGTCAAAGAAAACAACCTATTTTTTTGGTGAATTTGAAGCGTTCTGTTTGAAAATTTAATGCATGGTAACACTGAGGCTGCACGTCGATCATACACAGAAAAAAAAAGTTGTTTGACATTTAGCTGTCACTGTCATTGGCAATTATTTTCGCGCTACAAATGCCAATTTTAATGAACGTGTTTCTAGTTGTTTTTTACCTAACCTACTCATTCTGAATTGTACAAAAAGCCTTATTTCCAAATTGGTGTGCAACAAAGGGGCATATTTCCTATTCACTTTATACAAACGGCCTTATTTCCTGTTGTAGCAAACAAAAGGTCATATTTCCAAAATTTAATTTAAGATAAAAACAATACAAGTATATAAAACTATTTTTTTTAAATGCCATATGTTCAGAACAACTAATGCACACTTATTTTGACTACTTTCAAAAGTTATAGTACAACCTTTGCATATCTCACAGATATTTGGCTCTACTGAAAATTTGGCTCTGGTGGAAATAAGGCCTTTTGAAAAATCACTCCTCATTTAGAGAATTTATTCAGGAAGTTTTCATGTGTATAATAAATTAATAGGTATATTATCTTAATATTTTGTCAAGTTTTAAAAACCGTGCGAAACATGGGCGAGTTGCTAGTCTTTAGTCATATAATATTTATTATTCCTTTACGTAAGACACTCATTGTGGATAAGATAACATCAAGAAAGTCTATGTTTCGAGAACTAAGTAAAAGAAAAATAAAATATTTTTATTATAATGTCTGCCTAATGACTTGGCTCCGCACAAAACATGCTTGTAGAAATAATTACTGGTGAAACCTAGTCTGAGATCTCATTGTTTGAGGAAACCTTGCTTTCTGTATAATTTGCTTTTATAAAAAAAAAACAATAAGGAGGATTATTTCAACAGGATATTTTTAATGACGATGTATTTCCGACTGTGCGATATCTATTAAATTAAATTCTATTTACTCTCTTCTTTTAAATGAAACCTATTTATTTAATCCAGTTTTAAACTATGTAGGTAGGTAATAAAAATCCGGAAGAACGAAAATGTTTTTTTTTGCCGCCATATGAAAATATGAGCACATACCAAACACCTTCATACAATAGATAAAAATCTAATATTGTACAAAAGACTGAATTATTTACAGTTGCCAGTTTCATTCCATTCAGCCTGTCGCAGTCCACTACTGGACATGAGCCTTTCCCAGACTGCGCCACAACACCCTGTCCTCCGCCTTCCACATTCAGTCTGTCCCAGCCACCTTGATCCATCTAGCTGGGGGGCGTCCCACACTACCGTACGCTTGCCGATACGCCGTCTCGACTCCGGGACTCGTCTGCCACTCTGGACTTGGGTAGTTCGATGCCAATTAAATACATTGCCTATAAATAATATTATTTGGAAAGCCACACAAATCTTTAACTTATACAAATATCAGTATTTAATCTCAAAACCTAGTTCCTCTAGTGTTTTTATTCTTATCACAATAAAAGTAGGATTAAGACACTTACAATGGAAAAAATATTTGTATTAAGTCCAAAACTTTTGTAATCACAATGTTATTTCTGAAAGATAACTTTGTATAAGTATCCCAAATAACCTAGAAGTGAAAGATATAAATGATATTTCCAATAACAAAAGCGTAATTACAATCCTCAGGTTCTTTATTGCTGTCCAATTAAGAATTATTAGTTACCTACCTACTTGTAATTAATCTGATACATCTATTTGCCAACATTTTCCTGTAGCAATCAGGAACGTTAAGTATTTAATCCTTCATTTAGGTGCCTGCGGAAAATAATTGGAATACAATTTTATTAAATACATGTGTACCTAAGTTTTGATTATTGTCTTGACTTGTTTTATGTCTCAGGCAATTTTAATTCAGTATTGCTTGTAGCATGTTTTTTTTTAAGCTATTGCATAGCTTTTATCTTGGGCTTTGAGCGCGGCGACCGAATGAAGAAATTCCGTAACGAAAATAAACCTAAGCATCGTCTAACGTCGTATCAGTTCGGCAGACTTCGGCACGGTGTTTGTGTGCGTTGCTATGCAATAGCTTTACCGCGGCAGTCCCCGAGTGCCACACGTATTTTTTTTTAATTCTGTTTTGTCCTATCATTAGTCTTTTTAGTTACTCGCTATTTATGTATATTATCAATCATAGGAATATTAATGTAATAAGCTAATTTGCACATAATATGATACCTGAGATACAGGTTTATCCTAGTTCAGATCGATCGCATTATTATATACCTACCACTTTAGCGTAAGGCTTAATATTGTAAATATTCATTATTTAATCAAATAAAATAAATATTTATTCCTTTCTGGAGATGTAAAATTTAGATAAAATGAATACTATTATGAGCCAAATTAAGTTCGAAATAGAAAACCAAATCAAGTGCTCCGGTCTTCCCCGCTCTTCGTATTCAGAAATAAATGTCCTTCCAATGAATTGTACAAAGCCATGCCACAAATATGAGTCCCAAAAAAAAAACTAACTTAATAACAAACTCAGAATGAGCGTCTGAAAATCAAATTAAGACCTCAGATAATTTCTCCGTCCATCGACGCTCTATAAATCACAGAAGGAACCCACACAAACAAAACTAACGTTCACACAGAAAAAATCAAACAAAGAAATAAAAGAAAAATCAGCGGCGAACAAACAAATAAGACGAAAGCCAATTACAGTTCGCAGAATAACATTTATCG
The DNA here is from genome assembly GCA_914767645.1 of Hydraecia micacea. Lineage (NCBI taxonomy): Eukaryota > Metazoa > Arthropoda > Insecta > Lepidoptera > Noctuidae > Hydraecia > Hydraecia micacea. The sequence continues at coordinate 6,288,516 of OU611785.1, forward strand.
TAACCAATTATTTAGTTAGAGTTTCAGGAGAAACTAATAAGACTGATTACCTAATCGAACGTTACTTGGTTGACGGCCGGCCTCGTCTGAGTACAGACAAAGTGGACTCAAATGAGGCTTTCTTTTACGAGTTTCTGTGAGGACCGTTTAAGTAAACGCAAGATTAAGTCCGTAGGCCATTTTTTTCGTACGGGTTGTGGATATGTATTAACATTATAAAACTAGATATTAGATAGCAATAAAAAAAATCTTACCGGGGTCTGTACCTACATTGGAGGGGCTTGTGGCTAAGTAATGACAGCCGCACGGGTCGATCGATCAGGTTAAGCTACGCTTGCCGCGGTTAGTATGTGGATGGGTGACCATCTTCACATACCAAGACCCCTCCATACCTCGGCAAGCACGTTAAGCCGTTGGTCCCGGCTGTCATTCGTGGATCTTTGACAGTCGTTTCTGGGCGTCAGAAGCCCGAAAGTCTAACAACCAGTCTTACCATGGGGTATCGTATTACACAGTAACTGGGTTGTGGAGGTCATATAGGCAGTTGCTCCATGTAAAATACTGGTATTCAGCTGGATCAGGCTAGATTGGAAGCCGACCCTAACATACATAGTTGGGAAAAGGCTAGGCAGAAGATGGTACGTACCTACATTGAAAAAAAATGTTAGAGAAACCAGTGTTATTTTTACATGGAGTATAATTATTGAATAACTTAACTTACCCTGGGGCCTAGTCTGCTTGAATATTGTATATAAAATACTGGGATCCGCAAAAACTGGCCTTTTTTTAATGACCTCAACAGATTTCTGCGAATTCGGCTCGGTTCCATGTAAAATGTTATTGTAGAACCTTTTTAGAAACTATTTAATACAAGAATATTTATAATGCTTGGGATGTAGTTTTTTTTTAAAGATATATATTTATATTTTCAGTGAATATGCGGAATAGTATAATACTTTTTAGCTACGTATTTTTGAGCAATGAATTTCTGTATCAATTTATGAGGGCGCAGCAACTTCGAAAAAAAAAACATAAAGTTCCACCCGCGCCTCCTTGCTTACCCGTTGCATCAAACACCCGGCCTATATCCAGGTATTTGAATTTGAATACTCTGTGGTATTTATACGCACAATGATCAGATCATCATCATCAGCCGAAAGACGTCCACTGCTGGACATGGCCTCCCCCAAGCACCTCCACTTCGACCGGTTCTGTGCTTCTCGAATCCAACGTGTTTCTGCGGGTTCAATAATCAGATGAAATGGCTCTATTTAATGTAAGTACCTCAGTATGATAACTGTGTACAAGTAGGTATATTATTCAATATTAATGTGTGTTCATGAATCTGTTACAGTTTTATTATATATTCCCATTTAAAAATCTCTTTCCATATCTGTACATGGAGGGTAGCAAAAACTTTAGGGAGAATCTTTTCGCCGCGGATTGATTTATGACTCCCACAAAAACTTCCCTTCACAATGCAGAGATTGTTCGCTTATAAACGAGACGTAGACACCGTACAATTTTTCTTCTTCTATTTTGATACCTGGCGACGTAAGTAAATGTAGTTTTTGCTTTAGAAAGTTTGGAAGATATATTATATTTTGTGTAGGTACCAGCAATCAATGTTTTATTATTTTTTGTTTAAGGGCCTATACTACAGGACCTAAAGCGCGGTCACTGTCGGACTGCATAGAAAAAGAAAGAAGCGCGATGACACAACGCTGGTAATTTATTGCAAATTATGAAACAATTTATCTAAAAATATATTGTTTCGACTAAAAAATTAAAACACTAGTGCTTTAGTATGTTTCTTGTAGAATAATCTGACAAAAATCATAATGATTGTATGTATGTATATTGTATATTAGTATGGTTTTTATTGTAAAAAGAAAGTTTTTAGAGGTATCATCATTATTTTTTTTTATCGTATCCATAGAAATGTAAATGATCGTATCAAATTAGTTGTTTATGTTTTATAAAAAAAATAATAATAATATCCTGAAGAATATAATATATTTTTCAGATTTTGTTTACTGTAGTCGATCACATTATACTTTTAGGCATTATAAAACTTGCGTTTTTTGCGTTTAGGTCCTGTAAGCCCCTTAAGTATATTTTGGTTGCCAGACAAGACGATGTTGGAGATTTCTGTCACTCGAAAGAAACTGTATCCTGAGAACGTCATCAGTTCACCATTAAATAAAAAACACGCAATTTGGTCAATCGTGCGGCGACCTGCGGTTAGCCTGTGTTTGAGATTGCTCGGAGTCCGGCAGCACAGTAATTAAGCCCGCCCCGGTTGCCATAAGAATACCTAATTATGGTTTGGCATAAAAATAAAACCTGACACTTGGCCTTAGGATATACAGCCCTAACCGATGCTGTCAACAATATTCTGCTCGTGTTTTTCAAACCTAGATAAGACCTATTTGTTACATCTGCCTACCAGAGACACCGAAAACCAACTAAAAGTCCAAGGAGTCTTTTGCTTTTATTACATTCCGGAGGTCAGAAGGCAGCCGTTCCATGTAAAATATTCAGCCGCCACTGGTTATACTGGAAACCTTCACTATCAGTATGAGAAGACCAGGCAATGTTTAGGGACTTAGGGATTACCCTGTCAAGGGTAATCTACACTACTTAGTCTAAAACTTTTGTTTGTAATTAAATATGGTTGAACTAGTTGTTCCTCGCGATTTTTTTTTGTTGTCGTACAAACTTTATTAGCCCTTAGAGCTGCTATGCGATAAAGTTTCGAAAAATCTACGGCATATTTACCTGAGGTGACTACCTTATTCAATACCAGCCTGGAGTCTGGAGCTGTGCCTAGTGAGTGGCAATAGTCTCACAACAGAAACCAACATGCGGTTCCTCTGCATACCCGTGCAGAAAATACAGGCGTGATGTTATCTTTCTCAATTGTATGTCTGTGTTAAGTGCTATAACTCCCTCTCGCTGAGAGGAGGCCTGTGTCCCAGCAGTGGGAACATTATAGACTGATTATCGATGTTAAGTACTTGAGGATGTGCGTTGTCTGTCAATCATGGCAGTCAGTGATTATCAGTAACGAAAGTGTTTCTGTCGTGTAGATTATCATACATCTTCTGCAATATTCAAGCCAACAATAGCTCTCATCGTCCGTTTTACAGAGTAAAAACGTGTTTGGTAACTTGGTAAGCTTTATTAATGGCGCAGTGTATGTATCTATAAAATTGGCGGAAATCCATTAAAGGCTATAAAATATTTAATGGCTGCCTCGGATCCAGTAACCCACTTCACTATAATATGTTAGAATTTTCGAAAATCGACATGACGTACTATAAACTGAAATATACTGGCTTATTAATTATTAATGGTTCACAAAAAAATGGAATGATGTAAAGACATTATTATTATTATTCATGACCATCATTTCAGTCGAAAAACGTCCACTGCTGGACATAGGCGAGCCAAGCGTCACCACACCGACGTCCAGTGTTTCTTGAATCCAGCGGATTCCCGCGATTTTCTTAAAACCTCATTGACACTGTCATGTGGACTCTACGAGTGGTTGACCCTTAACTACTTAAGTACGTACGTACTTGGACAATCAGCCTGATCTTCTCACCACAACAACAGAAGGTAATAGGGGCAGAATAAAATATTCGACGATATTTTATATAAATTGTATAAATCTTCAAAATGTTTACGAAGCAATTTCAAAATGTTAATATACATGCCTAAATTCTTGACAAACACCCTCTTAAAAACTTTTATAAATACAACAGGGGATGCTAAATAACTGTATACTCAAGTACATAACTTAAATAATACGAAGATTACTTTAAAATTTGATTCAAACAGACAACAAGGGAACATTAAAATATCAATTTGACGCCTTAACGTCCGCCGGAGTTTGTTCACTTGGTACTAAAACTTTTATAACTTTGTAAATTTGAGAGGTATTTTGTTCAAGAATAGAGATGTCATCGAGAAATTTTGAAACTTTATATCAGGCTGCTTCAGTTTCAGTTTTGAAGTAAACTATGGAAGATGAACGAAGCATAAGGATTATGGAATTCCCGGAGTTCAGGGCATACTCGAAGAAGGAAGTACTCGTACTTAGCACAAAATGAGATTCTGAGCTTAATGTTTCAGGAAAAAGTAATATTGCTGCAACACAAAGGAAATGTGAATGAATTCAGTAATTTTGCCTCTTTATCAAAACGAAGTTTGTTTCATTAAAACCTATTAAGCTTAGCAGTTTCTACTATATATATAAATATATATTGGTATATATGTAGTTGATTTAGACGCTTATTACCAAATATTGAAATCAAACATCAAAGTATTATATACTCGTACACACACACAAACACACAATAATAGAGTATAACAGAAGATCATACTCAATTCTATGGCCAATATTTTGTTATTGATATAATGGTTATTCCATTTTGAATATGTATTTACTCATAAACTAACGTCATTTATTAAGTAAGGAGGTACCTACTTACTACAAACACCTTCTGTGGGCCAAAGCCGTCTTTTAAATATTTATTTATTTTGTTAGAGAAAACAAACAATTGTACATTTTATATTACATCTAAGATTACAAAATAATTGGAAGTGGATAAATGGATAATCCACGACGTTTCCACAGACTACCTAGGTTAAGTATACATACATAATCAGCCTATAATGTTCCCACTGCTGGGACACAGGCCTCCTCTCTATGAGAGGGAGTGGGCTGTAATCCACCACGCGGGCCCAGTGCGGGTTGGTAGATGTCACATGTCTTCGAATTTTTGGTTCCAGGGCATGCCGATTTCCTCAAGATGTTTTCCTTTACCGTTTTGAGAGCAGTGGTGATGAAATAATTTTCACAAAGTAAAGCGCCTGTCTGGGTTCGAACCTACGACCTACAACTCGTACCTAAGTCGCGGCCTTTACCCCTGGGCCACCACTGCTCTCAGAGGTTAAGTATACAGATAATAAAGACATTATAATTTTTTTGGCTGTATATATATAGCCTTCAACGAACCATGTGGTAACAAAATTAAAAAAGCACCAGATAAGTCATTAAATGTACCAAAACTGACTTAAATTTTCATCGATGTAAGTATGAAACATGGGTAACACGATGCTTTTAAACAATTAGCCAAAAGGCAATAACTCTGCACTTTACAGTCGTTCTGAGAAAATATAAGTGCCCGTTGGCATTGAGTAACTGCAGGTACCGTTACATTTTTTAAAACAATCGGGATATTAAATTCCGAGTTTGCTTTGAGCCTTTGTTAATGTATCTTGACTTTCATTGTCTGAGATGAAAGATATTTCATAGCAGGATATTTTAAGTGGAAGGTGAACAGAGGGGTAATTCTCCTAATTTTAAGAACGTTCACAGTCTGATCTCAGTCTCAATCTGTCAAAATTACCTCTAATTTCCCTACATCTTTGACGAAGTTTTGACATTGATTGTCGCTGAAATGAGATTGCGACTAGATTGTGTACGTTTTTAATTACGGGAATTGGCCTGCAGTTCTAAAGTTCAATCCGTGGGTTTCGAAAAAGTTGAGTGGAATGGATGACTGTGAGTGTGAAGGTGACTGGGTGAACAATACTGGTTCATAATAATGTAGTGACCTGATGCTACTAATCCAGAATTTGCTAAAAGTAACCAGTGACCGTGGTATTCCATTTTTTGTTGAGACTGATAAGTGATGACTAACACATATCGCAACTTTTAAGAGCCATCGCGCACTAGCGAATTTTTTTTTTACCGATAGTTTGATCGTTCAGGGAATTAGTATGGAGTTATATTTATTTTATTTTATTATTTATTTATTTTATTGTGTTTGGGTGGCTTACAGCTATTAAATACAGAAAAAAAAAACGCACTTGTTAGAAAATGAAGTATAATCTATCTATAAAAGTATATATGATAAAAGTATGTGTGATATTACCCAAATATAAAGCTTTGAATATCAGACTGGTTACTAGTTATTTAATATGTGTAAAAGTAACTATGAATATGGTATGTACGGAAAGAATTTTATGAAAGAAAGGACAGAAAAACAAGCTAGACATTTATTTAAATTTAGGCTTGTCAGTAATTAATCTGAAAACTAGTTGTCAGTTCCAAATCTAGGTCATCATGGAGAAGAAGGACAAGAAACTCCATGGAAACAGTATTAAAGTATTTTATCAATTTTACCTAATACCTCTTGGACAATGGTCCAAGAAAACTCAGAATAATAGCAACATAATGACAATAGCTAGGAATATTCCATTATAAACTTTACAACATTGGCAGTAGTAATAATCAAGATAATAATATCAATTAACTTACATGACATCTGGTCGATCTAGTCCACATAATAATGTCACTAGTACTAATCAACTGACTGTAGGCCGGAGCTCCATTCTGGTCGATGTCTTGAACAAGAATGATCCCCGTCCCCGCCACTGGGAGCTCACCCTTTTATAGTCGTGAACAGAACAACTTTGACGTTTCTACCTACCGTCATCCAAAATATCAACGACATAAAAGGTGGATATCCGTTTGGAATATTTTCTCTGTTTTATTCCTTAATATTTAGGTTATGCAAAACATTACTATTTTATCAAGTTTTAACAGTAAAATGATAACAATAACAATACCTATAGTTAGGATAATCTATTACACGCGTTTGATCGACCGATTTTTAATCGCCAAACGCGTGCACTTCAATATAGCTCCATACTGATTCCCTGAACGATCAAACTATCGGTCAACAAAAAAGTCTCTAGTGCGCGCTGGCTCTAAAACTCGTAAGTCGGGGCCGATTCGAGTTGCTTATCTGTTATTATCTATATGTTGTGTATTTTCACCTTTCATATAGGAAATAGGGATTGGAACTTACTTGGGTCCCCAACATACTTGCCTTAATCGAAATTTTTCGAAACAAACCTGCGTAAAATGGATGGGCCGATTTGTCTTCCCACACAAATCTTTTGCGCAGAACACATTAATAGTGTTTATTTGATTCACAAGTCCATCCTTTTATTGTACTTTGTGGGAAAACAAGAATATTTCTCGGAATAATAAAAATATCTTCGATTCTTTCGAAAATTGTTTATTTATCAAGGCTAAAATTTTATTGCGTTTCAACAAAACAGAAATAGTTTTTTTTTTTGTTTTTTTATAAGTTTCGAACCAGAACAGAGTAATAAAAGATGATTTTCCCTAGGAATATGAATTGCAGAAATAGACCGGTCTTGAGAAGTGGAGATAATAGTTCATTCGTGCTCAGCAGAGTCTGAAAAACAACATGAATTAATTAGAATAAGCGATTATCCCCTGTAATGTCATAACTATAAAGTACCTAACAATGTTTATAAACTGTAAAGTTTACCTGGACAGCTCTCGGGATTGATACATTTTCCATCCTCTTCATTAAGAACAAATCCTCTTTTGCACACACAGCCGCTTGGCTTGCACTCATCTGTGCATATTTGAGGATTCGGGTTAGCACAAGTTGGTTCACAAGCACTTGGACAGTCTTTATACACTGCGTTGGAATCTCCTCCACAACCTGTTTTAATGAAAAATAGTACATTATAATACGATTATTGCACGGCGTGATAAACGCCGTTCATTTATACTACTTAAGTCACATGTATCGTATACTATATATTTTATAGCACGTGTGTCCTAAAGTCGCACTCAAGTCACGCTCTTCTGTGTAAAAATGGACTATTAAAGGGCCTGTGCACACCACGTTTTTTAAACGCGCCGTTGACGCGCGTTTTATAAACGTGCGTCGAGCGACGGCGCGCTTTTATCCTACAGAAGGTCTACAGGCTGCGTCTGACTCGCGTGCGTATCGCGTCTGTATCGCTACAAACGCGCGTCAAAGGCGCGTTTAAAAAACGTGGTGTGCACAGGCCCTAAGAAACAAAAAAACGTGACTTAAGTGCGAGTTCAGGTCACACAGTGCTATAAAATTAAATTAATAAACGCATCAGCGAAAAGTCAAATCAAAATGTGACGGTACAACAATAAATACCCAAGGTTGATATTTGATTAATTGAAGAAACTATTACCTGGACAATCCTCCAGTTCGGTACATTTTCCATCTTCTTCATTAAGAACATATCCCGGTTTGCACACACAGCCTGCCGGCTTGCAGTCCGCGGAGCATACTTCGGGGTTCGGAGAGTTACACGTCGGTTCACAAGCACTTGGACAATCGCTGTGTACTGCATTAGGATCCCCATTGCAACCTATTGCTGTTTTAGTAAACCAAATGTTATTATTAGCAAACATTAAAACGCAGCCCATTTTTAACAGGATATGAATTTCAAATAGCCCAACGGAAAGAAAACGGAGCGAAAAGGCACGGCGAAACTGCCGGCGTCCGGCGTTCTGGCATGCACGGAGTTTGGTTACATGTGTTATGAACTTGTTTGTAGGTTCGGGTCCGGACCGGCCGGCGCGTCCTGCGATCGCTGCGATCACAAATTTGAAATTCAATTGAACGAATATCTGCGTGCCAGGACGTCGGACGCAGATGGTTTGGCCGTACCTAAAGGAATACGGAACGAAAAGCAATAAGTTACACAATAACACATTGCAATAGTACAGTTCAACTTACGACAATCTTTAGCAGGAATACAAATTCCAGATGCATTCCTGAAAGTATTCTTCTTACAGATGCATTTAGGATTACAGTTCAATAACAACGTATTGCAAACACTTGGTTGCTTGGAGATATCTTCACAATTTTCAGCAAGGCATGCTGATGGACAGGAACTCCATTTTTCATTAGGTCTTGTGCAATTTACCCGAGCTGAAATATTAAAACAATTTTTTTTTTTAACTGAAATACATATATAATAAACGTATTTTCATTCTTTCTTTCTTTATATGGTACGTAAATCTACTATTCTTAAACCATTTTCTTCATCAATCCCAATATTTGTATGTATAACATTCCTAAACATACGAACAATTTAATCTTCAAATGGAAAATGATATTACTGATATACAAAACACAGTACATCCTTTCTCTTCACAATATTATCCACTTCAGATATTAAATCCACTATCAGCAGATATTGCTCTTAAATCACAATCGTGACAAACATTACAAAGCAAATTTGCTTCTGCATAGGAAGCAATGAAACCGATCAATTTTCCATTCCTACTCCTATTTTTTGCAATCCTCGCAAATGGATTATGCAATTAATATTAAAAATCACTTACGGCAATCGGACGACACGATACATCTCGGATCTGCGCGGCTTTTCCTTCTGTGATTGAATGTACAAGTACAGCCCGACAGGCACTTGCTTGCTGGGGGATCACAATATACGAAGTCCCGACTGTCGTCCACTGGGCAATAGTCTCCTGGGCAATCCGTCTTGCAATCGACGAAACGTGCCTTTTTACCACATGGGTTTCCACCTAAAAATTTTAAAATTTTTGAAGTGATAACTTCTTTAGCGGCGTTGTACACTTTTTTCTGTAATGGGCTAATAATGTTAAACTCGCGTCAGGACACGTGACCCTGATCGGAAATTCGTAAGACGGATGGAGAGTAGACAGCCGACGAGGCGTAGGAGTATCCCCCTCTCTTTCTACGACGCGGCGAAAATGTATAAGCGACACCGCTGTGTTCGGCTGTCCTCGGGATGTACTCGGTTTTAATGTATATCCGATATGTCAGTGAATGATGGCAAAGTATTCTTTTTGTGTTTTGTTTTCACTTCTGTCGACACTCCCGGAGTGCCACTGTTTTTTTTTTTTTTTAATACAACCATTGTCTAAGATATACTTAACTTCTGGAGCTAATGTGTTGGCAAAGACAAAGAGCAAAAAAGCTCGAGTGAAATCGAAAAATCGTGTACCTTGAAATATATATGTCTAGCAATACTTTGACTCATCTAGGTCTAAGGCTATTGTTTAGCAAGATGGGCTAAAAATGCCAGCATTAGAAGATACCTTGTAATATTTCTTAATTTTTCTGGTCTTAAATTCAAAAGCAGTCAAAATGTTACTTACCTGGACATTGATCAGGTAAGATGCATAGACCAGTTTCATTAGATAGTATATGTCCAGATTTGCATTGGCATCCGATTGGATCACACATTCTCTTGCAGGGAAGTTGGTTAGGTGATTTGCATGTAGACGGACATGGCTTAGGACAACGTTTGGGTCTTGCGTTGGGATCACCGTGACAGGCTATTTCAGCTGAAATATCATGAATAAAGGAGTTATTAATATATAGAGATAGACTATTTTGAACCAGATTGGTGCACCGTGCCCCAATAATATAGTCGGAAGCAGTTTTGTTTCTCGAAAGATATTTTTAACACTGCAATTATTATTCAATATCTTTTGAACAATACCTACTAGCACTGCCTTGCTTTGGCATATCGATTTTATTTTTGAATGAGAAATGAGTTGTGAGTCTTTGGTCAACTGGACCCACACGAACTGAACCCGCGGGTCCAGTTGACTAAATCAAATTTTGAATAGGTCGACTGGACGTTATAATACAACTCCACGGAGAACCTTCGACACGAACTGCAATTTTCAACACTGCCCTAATTTTTACCCGACTACGGCGAAGCAAAAAGGAGGGTTATGATTTTGACCGGTATGTATGTATGTTCATCTGTTCCCTCATAACTTCAAAAATCCATATAATAATTTTATTTTACAAATGAGGTATCCTTAGAAGCGTCTTGACCGTCCGCTGGTTATAGGCTATGTAACGTCATACTAAATTCAATATGGCACCCTCTAGAGGACATAAAGTAATGAATTTTAAAATAAATATTTTGGGATGGTGCCTTGTGCGGTATCAAATGAAAGGGCTTAATAAGCACATTTAAAAAATATAAATATTACTGAAACAAGCCCCAAATTAATTAAATAAAAAATAAGTTATAAAATAAAACCCGCCTACTGAAAAAAATGAAACAAGAAAGTACTTCCCGTGGTCGCATGCTACCATAGCTTATAATATGTTAGTAAGTACAGCGGCATGCGACCACGGGAATGCACTTTCTTGTTTCATCCTTTTCAACAGTCGATAATTTCTAACCTAAAAATACGAGTATACAGGTTTCTATACTCATAGGATTTTAAATAGGTAAACCCAAAAACAATCGTATAATATTTACCAGGCAATGATTTATACCTTTAATTTTGCATAAAGTTTATTAAATAAACAAATCATACTTACGCGGACATTCGTCAATAGGGATGCAGTCCCCTCCTTTATGTGATAGAATATATCCATCTTTACAATCGCAACCATTTATATTCACTTCTGGTGGATTATATGTACAGTTTGGAGGATTCGGTTCGGCGCAGGTTCGCTTGCATTCATCGGGAATTTGACAGGCTGCAATAGGAGTGGAGAAGGGGTTAATTTTGTTTCGATACATTGTTGCACTGTTTGAAATTAGTTTAGTATCTTCATATACTTCGGTTTATAACATCAACCTGTAATATACCTAATGCATATATTGAAGCCATAAATAATGTATAGATCAACTAACAATATAACTCATAATACCAATCTATTGACCTGTAAAACCAGTTATTCAAATAAGTCGTTTACTTCCACGTTTCGGAACTCTTGTTACCAAGTGATGTTAAATAGTGTATAAAAAACAAAAAAAATGCCCTAAAATATGCTGTTCAATCAAAACTTGGAATAAAAATTTGCTCAAGTTTCATATTTTACATTCGCATTCCTGATACGAAGGATGACGTTAGAGAAATTTATGAATAGGAATAACAATCGGAGAAACAATATTACTTTCTGTAGCGAGATATCGATGCCAAAAAATGGTAGCTACACAAGATCAATAGTTTATTAGTCTGCAGCATGCTTTAAGCTAGTAACAAAGCAAAGAAAAAAGAGAAAGGAAGAAAAAAAATAGAAAGCAAGGACAGTCAACATGAACCACATCTTACGCGCAGGACACTGTTCGCTTGGTATGCATATTCCTTTATCGTCCCTCAGATAATTGGGAACACAGTCGCACCCTGGCTCGCAGGGTAAGTCTTCAACACAACGGAATAACGCGTACTTGCTCAGGCAAGTTTGTGGCGGACAGATCCGTTTGCAGTCTCTGGCTATTTCATTTAACCCACACACGGGAGTTGATGGATCTAGAAATGATGTACAGTGTCGGAATTGGGGTTGATGTGCTTGGTGACGATGACGTTTAGTTGCAATGTTTCATGTTAAGCTTGAAAATTCCGTTAAGTTTATGAAACTCTAAGGCTCGATAGTAAAACTGTTTTTTTACATTGAAAAACGTCATTAATTTTACGGATGATTGGACCAACTGGCGAAAAGAGGTCATACGTTCGAACCCTAGTCGTTTCACTATTGACGCTATCTAATCCACTCCATAGTTGAAGATTATCTTTCTTCTAACTTGATAAAGCAACAGGTGATTGGCATGCTGTAGAAAAATCTCTTACAAGTACACTCCTCATTCGGTACACATATCCCACTACCATTCCTAAGATGATCGGGAAGGCAGTCGCATCCTGGTTCACATATTTTTGATTCGTTGGTACAAGCATATTCAGTATATGCGATCTCACAGTTTTGTGGTGGACATATTTGTCTGCAGGGTACTGCCACTTCGTTGTAACCACATATTGGTTCAGCTATAAAATAATGGGGTCAAATAAACTACTGATTGCAGAATACATCATTTTTATTTTTACGATTAAGCGCCAAGTAAGACAGTAATCCAATCTCATTAGAATATATTGGGACTCAACCAAAGACTTTAAGAAAAAGAAAAGGAAGAAAGAATTCTCAAAGCAAAGACAGTCAACATGAAACAATTTACGCGCAGGACACTGTTCACTTGGTATACATATTCCTTTGTCGTTCCTCAGATAATTGGGAACACAGTCGCACCCTGGTTCACAAGGTATGTCTTCAATACAATCAAATAACGCGTACTTGCTCAGGCAAGTTTGTGGCGGGCAGATCCGTTTGCAGTCTCTGGCTATTTCGTTTATACCACACACGGGAGTTGATGGATCTAAAAATGACGTAGTGTCGGATTTGAGGTTGAAAAAGTGATATTTAGTAGCAATGTTTTGTGTAAGGCTTGGATCACTGACCAGACCATTGAAGCTTTGTGATATTAGTCATATATTATAAGAGCGGTTTCGCACTACATCCGATCCAAATCCGAATTAAAGATCAGACTTCAATCCGAATTGGGAATGTTCTAAATTTTGACGGATAGAGTTCGGATCTAGTGCGCAACCCCTCATACAAATAAGACTATAGTCACTTCGGACCGGCATTTCTCGGATTCGGATCGGACGTAGTGCGAAACCGCCCTAAGACAGCAACTTATTGTGTTATTCAAGTCTATATATTCTGTGTGATTTTTTTCACTAATTTCGAACTTTCTGATTTGTCCAACGGCCAAGATATAATATTAGCGCAGAAGGTTTATTTCCAAATTTCAGCTTTACCAGTGATGCCGGTTATATATTCAAATTATAATTATACCTTTTTGGTTCAATTGGTAATTCTCTTTTAAAATTAATAAAGCAACAGATGATGGCCATGCTGAAGTTAAACGCTTACAATGGCACTCCTCATTCGGTATGCATATTCCGCTTCCATTCCTAAGATGGTCAGGAAGACAGTTGCAGCCAGGTTCACATATTTTTGATTCTTCAGTGCAAGCGTAGTCAGTGTATGCAATCTCACAGTTCTGTGGTGGACATATCTGTCTGCAGGGGACTTCTACTTCGTTGTACCCACATTTTGGTTTGGCTATAAAAATAATGGTGTCAAATACAATACGTCACATCACAGTGGGCCCTATCAGAATGCCAGCGCTATTCTGATAGGGCCCACTACTACATCATTTATTTTTTAAATGCGACTTTTATTTTTTAAATTTCGCAGCATCATGCTGAGATAGGAGCCTTTTGGCCTGGTATAGGACTTTCTGTTTCTTTTTTGGTACTTTTGTTATATATAATTTTAATTTTTTTATTTATGATTGTTTTTAGTTTAGTTTGTGATCTTCCTGTACGAGTTACAATAAATACTTTTTTTTACTTTCTTTCTTGTGTTGTTTAATGTGGCCATAAAAATATTGTTTAAAATAAGCTGTGAAAGAGTGAATGTTACATAAGCTTCTAAGTTTCCTTTTCGATTTTAAGAGAACTTCCTTCTCAATATCAACATCGAAATGTATAAAAAAAATATTGGAACACAATTCAACACTCAAACAAAGTAAAACTTAAGTGTTTCACAAAAAGTTTTTTTGTGGTTTCACTTTCAAGTGATACGGAAGTGGATCTCTCTAGGGAGTTAATATAATACTTGAAGAAAAGTTAGACTTGACTTTTCTTTTAGGGATCCCAGATCAATATTCTTTTATACATATAGAAAAATAACCTTAGTACGAAACAACATTAGTTTACAAACGTACGCAAGCTTGAAATCAATTCGAAGATGGTTATACATCAAATCCTTACTTGAAAAGGCAGTGAAGCCCTCTATACCCGACTATCATCTACAGAGGCTGTCATTAAGGCATTTGGAGGCCTATAAAGCTCCTGATAACGACCAAAATAATAGAAGACGTGATTTCAGCTGGTACTGATACGATTTTGACGTTGATGGGCCCGTTGTGGCTTTACTTGAATAATTTTATTTGTGTTTCAATTTAGAGTACAGACGCCAGCACATCAAGCTACTCGAAACTGTTAAATTTCCCCAATCAACATTGAACCTTATGCTTTAGCGGTAAAGTTGAAAATCTATTAAAGAAATTTGACAGATTGTAGTAGCTTGATGTGCTGGCGTCTGTACAATGAGTGAATGTGACTAATGCTCTATTCTATTCTATATTACTGGCAGCCATTACATAAAAACAGCCTTCTTTTGATACCAAAATCGAAACATACTTCTTCACACTATTCCTTGATTTGGGAGACTCTTACACATACATAATCAGCCTATAACGTTCCCACTGCTGGGACATAGGCCTCCTCTCGGTGAGAGGGACTGGGCCGTGCGCCACACGGGCCCAGTGCGGGCTGGTTGATGTCACGTCTTTGAATTTTTGGTTTTAGGACATGCCGGTTTTCTCACGATGTTTTCCTTAACCATTCTGAGAGTAGTATAAAACATATAAAAAACCAAGGCCACGGAAATGCAAAATCATTTTTCCTAAGAAATTGTCAAGTAAACACGAGTTAATTACTATTATGTCAAAAACAAAGGAAACATTGGAAACCAATGTACCGTAAATTAATGGCAGTTTAATTAATTAAATTCAATTAAGTGAAATTGCTTGGCAGGCGAGAAGGACGACAATTGAAAATCATAATAACAAGTTGAAGTAAAGACTCTTAGATTTAACATTAATAACTTCACACCCTAAAAATTATATTTGACTTATCTATTTGGCGTCAAACGTAGCTGCCTAGTCTATACCGCTTATTCACGGTTACCAATATTAAAAAAAAAAATTGTGGGTCACTGGTTGCTAACTGCGTAACACACTATCAATCTCAATCTGAATCATTTTGAAATATATTGCTAATCCATTGCTTCATATATTTGAAGAATGTGTCTGCTCAACAACGTAAATATCGCAATGAATGGTGTTGAACTGTCAAAATGAAACCCATTGCTACTGTTAGTGTTTTATGCAATGGTTATTATTATGGTTTTTTTATTGGTCCGGAATGAACGACCACGAGCTCTAATATGAAGGTACTACAAAATCTGGTTGATGGTAATAGGCTCGCTCCCTGTTACATGGTACTTAAACATAACTGGCGAAACGTTGGAGTACAGACGTCAGCACATCAAGTTACCCGAAACTGTCAAACTTTCCCAATCAACCTTGAACCTTATAGTGTAGCAATAAAGTTGAAAATCTATTAAAGAAATTTGACAGATTATTGTAGCTTGATGTACTGGCGTCTGTACTATAGGTACACCTCTGTCTAACCCATCGAACACAGGAGTCTTTTCTTAGCATGTCGATAGCAATCTAAATGGACTCGGTACAGAATTCGGCTATTTGTTTGGCGCCATCAGTTCCTGTAACGTGCAGCTGACAGGACACGCAGGACACGATATTAAGTGTCCCATCCGTTTATCGAACACATGAGTGATGCTATGTTATATTACAAAATATGGCCTATGAATTAACTTAAAAAAACCTGCCCCTCTTCACTTGACACGGTTGTTATCATCCAAAATATAAATATACATAATTACACCGAATATTACCTTTCTCCTCCACATATTTTGCAACACCACTATGAACAACACAAAGCACACAAACAGAAAGATACACGGACAACATTGTTCGACACTATTCCTCTCAATGAAATACCACTTATATTACGAACTTGGCAAAACACTGTATATATGAGGAAATACAAACACCAAACTCGACTGGGATATGACTCAGACGACGTAAGATAGAGTTACTATGAAGGTTGTGACGTAGTTCACGCGGGGATTTTTTTCGCTCAAACATACGAATTCTATATTTCTTGGCAGCGAGCGGTGGAATTCGTGTTTTACTTACGTCATAATAAAATTGATGTAATGCAAACGGTATAGAAATATGACATTGATAATAATGTAATGCTGTCATTATAATATTATCAATGTCAAAAAACAATTCTGGAAAACGTTTTAAATATAATTTACACCATGCACTTATCTATACTGTTCACATGTGTAACTTCTTTGTCTCTTCCCCGGGTTCACTATATAATCAAAATTAAAAATTATAACAACATAAAATTATTCCGAATTGGAAAACTATCGCCTGCGCCGCTCGCCGACGCGACGTAGGGCTCTCTCTCTATCCTTCAATTCGCCTACTCTGCACGTTATTCGGTTAGTTTCATTGATGCGATGTTATGATCTGTGACCCCGACGATTGAGCTCTGCGCTCCAGTTCTACACTTGACTGCCAGACAACAGACACGATAAAAAATCTATTGTTCGCGGTCAGCGGTGACCGCGGTGGCAGTCAATGCCTTCAAGATGCTATTTTAGAAAAATAAATAATAAAGTTAAATGTAATTAAAATATGTTTATAAAACTAAAACGCGAAACCATATACGTGTATGAAATTAATGTCGCCATTAAAGCGGCACGCTGTATACCCTAGATCTTGAAAATGAAATCGCAACTTGTAATAGATTTCAGCGTTTACCAGTAACATAAACCATCATGTTTTAGTGAATAACGCACCTATCTATTGTGTTTGTTGTTCCATCAAACAAAACCAATAAAAAAAAATAAGGGAAAAACAAAACACGACACAAAACAAGACAGTTCAAAACAAGACAGACGAACAGAATAGTGTGTAACTTAGTAACAGCAACTGCCAGTCCTTTATGCTGGAACAGGTACCAGAAATGTGCAATAATGTGCATATGAAGTTACTTTGTCGAATAAAGTTTCCCTCCTTTTGATATTATTTTGTAGATATCTTCATTATTTTAGATGCCCTACCCAGAATATTGCAATATTCACGAAATAATGTAAGTACTCGTACCTTAAGTACATTTTTAAAGTTCGTTTAAAACTTTTTTACCTTGGTATAAAACATTTTTGAGACTCATAATTTGTACACCAAGAGAACTAAAAACAAACATTCACAAATTGAGCAAGTAATATCCCTAAATAAAAGAAAATATTTAAATTATTAAGTACTTAATACCACCATTATGATAATTATGTAACGTTTCTATAATTAACTTATCGAGGAATAAATTGACTACAGCGTACAGCGCTCTTGACAATAAATTAATTTCACAAATTTCCATTAGCACATTTTACTGTACCTACTTCGATTAAGACTCGTTCAACAAATACAATAATGTTATCAAAGTGAAATCCCCTAAATAGTATTTTACGGTTAAAAGAACGTCGCCCATGAAAGAAACATGGCGATATAGCTTAATCCAATGTCGGAATATTTTCTATTACATTTACTTAAATCGAAGGAACCTGTTCTACTTGGGCTTCCACCTAAGCCATCGACTTTCCTTCCAAAAATCCGGGATTTATTTCCACTTTTCAGTTACGTGTTATTCGCTCAATGGCATTTGAACAAAGTGGTTCAATAAACAAAGGTACCTGTTGGGATTCTCAATTGTTCAAACAATGGTTAGAGTAAACGCATTTCTCATTTAAGGGGACTACAGGACCTAAACGCAAAAAACGCAAGTTTTATAATGCCTAAAAGTATATTATGATCGACTATAGTAAACAAAATCAGAAAAATATATGATATTCTTCAGGATATATGCTAGGTAGATAGTATGTTGGAAACATAATACACCTAATTTAATATGATAGAAAAAAATCATGAAGATACCTCTAAAAATTTTCCTTTTACAATAAAAACCACACTAATATAGGAGGTCCCTTTAAACCCTTGGACATGGCAGCGACGGAATTGTACAAATTGACAAATAATCAATTTACCCGAGCAGTTTAATTAAAATTAATTTTACCTAAACCATCTATTACAATAATTAATTGAATTGAAGACGATTTGTTAGCATCAGAAGAAAACTCTTAGACAACACATAAAAAATAATTATGGAAGTGACTAAGAACCCAGACGACAAAACTTTGATGGAAATGGCTTATACTCATAATTTCTTCATGCAACAATAGAATCCTCAAAAATATTTCCCTTTTTATTAGAACAGATCAAAATCTCCCTGCATCCTGACAAAATTCAAATGAAAAATATGGTAATAAGTTTCAGTGTCCAACAGTCGCGGTTATTCTATTGCAATATCTTTGAAATGCAAGCGACAGTAAATCTTTCTCAACTCCACGTAGATGGAACTGAATTTTCTTATTCTAAAGGTTTTTGTCCAGGTGAAAAGTGACTAAGTACATCTTGCTGTGAATATTATTCACAAAACTCTATTTGAAGATACGACCTTAAACCTACGTATCCAATGAGACTTCTAGATACCTGCCAACACATAATTCAGTACAAAGTTCTACTCATGATATTGGCGTGATGAAATTGAGCTACCACACAATCTGCGAAATTGTGTCCATAAGGTTCAAACTGAATGAATCCCTCATTGCATATGCATCCGGGTTTTGCACAGTCTTTGGTGGATGTTCGATCAGGGTCGCAGCAGGTTGCTGGACATTTACTGGGACATTCCGAGAATGTTGCGTTCATATCGCCTTTACATCCTTTTTCAACTGCAATATTTGTATAGAAATCTTTGTTTCTGGTCGGTAAGTACTAAATTCGTCGATAAAAAATAATTTTCTCACGAGTTACATAGCCTGGAGATAATGCGAGAAGCTCATGACCAGTTCATGTGGCAATGTGGAGAGGCCTATGTCCAGCAGTGATGTCTTTCGACTGAAAAATGAAGATTATGATGGATGGCTTTACCTGGACAGTCACAGGGTTTAATACAAGGGCCACCAGGTTTAGACCGAATGTATCCCTCATTGCATACGCAGCCGGGTTCTGCGCAGACAGTGGTGCATGATTCTTCAGAGTCAGGGTTGCCGCAGGTTGCAGGACATTTACTAGGACAGTCCGAGAATGTTGCGTTCATATCGCCGTTACATCCTTTTTGAGCTGCAATATGTATAAGAATATGTATAAGTAAGAACTTATATGTTTGTTACTAGAACGCTGGAACGCCGCTGGATTGACCGTTTCTAAAGAAATACGGAACCAAAAGCAATATAATATACACAATAACACATTCCAAGAGTACAGTTGAACTTACGACAATCTTCAGCAGGAATACAAATTCCACTTGAATTCCTGAAGCAACCCTTCTTACAGATACATCTAGGACTACAGTTCAACACCAAAGTATTGCAAACACTTGGTTGATTGTGGACATCTTCACAATTTTCAGCAAGACATGCTGATGGACAGGAACACCATTCTTCGTTTGGTCTTGTGCAATTTACTGGAGCTGTTAAAACAAGTTCATTTTGATGAAATATGGTTTCGGATACCTAAATCTTTGCTAGCTATTACTATTAATAGGTATTTTTGTTTATGATAATCTTCATTCTTAAACTTCAAAATCTTCAATTGCAATACTCTTATCGTTACTGTTAGTTTTATCTTTTCTTTTCATAATATTTACTTTACTTCAAATATTATATTTGAAGTTTGTATATTCACTATCAGTAGCAATAGCTACTCATACTGAATATATTGTTTTTATCATGACAAACATTACAAAGCAAAATTGCATCTGCATAGGAAGAAATAAAATCGATAAATTTTCCATTTAAATTTTTTCTCAAATGGAAAATGCAATTAACATTAAAAAATCACTTACGGCAATCAGACGACACGATACATGTCGGATCTTCGAGGCTTTTCCTTCTATGGTTCAGATTACAAATACAGCCCGACAGACACTTGCCTACTGGAGGAGGTTCACAAAATACTAAGTCCCGATTGTCGTCCACTGGGCAATAGTCGCCTGGGCAATTCAACTTGCAATCGACAAAGCGTTCGTTCTTGCCACATGGATTTCCACCTAAGAAAATATTGCAAAAATTGGTTTTATCAGACGTCCCGAAAATTCGCATGCGCTAGCAAATAGAAAACTATCAATTTCCGAATGAAATCGAAAAATCATCAAGCTTTTTGTATAGACTCAATTAGGTTTTAGAGAAACTTTTTTTCATCATTTTATAGACTAAAAAAGCCCTCCTTGGGAGAAAAAGAAATTACCCAAAAAATTAAAAGTGTAGAAAATATGACAAGGGTTTTGCCATATGTTCTACACGTTTTATTTAAGTGATCACTTTTTTACGAAATTATGTATCTCTTTCATTTACCAGGACATTTATCAGGTAAGATGCATCGACCAGTGTTATTAGATCGTATATATCCAGATTTGCATTCGCATGCGATTGCTTCACACATTTTCTCGCAGGGATGTTGATTAGGTGATTTGCATGTAGACGGACATGGTTTAGGACAACGTTTGGGTATTGCGTTGGGATCACCGTCGCAGGCTATATCAGCTGAAATATAATGAACAAAGGAGTTATAATAGAGAGACTAATAAGGATCAGATTGTTGCATCGTTCCTTGCCCAACCGCGCAACGGCCCAACATTGTAGTGCGCCGCGAAAACGGTTTTGTTACCCAAAGTTTTTATTTTTTTTAATAATACCTACTGGTACTGTGGGTTTGGCACATTGATTTTATGTTTGTATGACAATGAAGTTATAGAAGAAGTATCAGTGCGGAGAATCTCAGAATGTAATTGCAATTTTAAACCTGTTGCTTGTAACCCTTATTTTAACCTAACCTAAATTTATATTCTGTAGAATCCTAAAAAGGATAAAATTAACCCAATAATAATAAGATAGTAGATGCTGATACTTACGCGGGCATTGGTCAATAGGGATACAGTCCCCTCCTAATTCTGACAGAATATATCCATCTTTACAATCGCACCCGTTCATATTCACTTTTGGTGGATTATATACACAGTTTGGAGGATTCGGGTCTGCGCAGGTTCGCTTGCATTCATCGGGAATTTGGCAGGCTGTAACAGAAGTAGAGACATGGTTAATTATGTTTAAACATACGTTCATTTTTCACAACTATCGCCCACAGGGCCCGATGGGCGACGCGACATCGGGCACTCCTGACGTCGACTACCCAACAGACACACCATGTAGAAAAGCACTTTACTATTTGATAGATATTGGCACGAAGTCTAAATCAATAAACCAATTGTTCAAACAAACGTATCCAGTACGCGAGGTATTAAATAAAAACAAATTGTCGTATTACGTGTTTGGAAAAACATAGAGAAAAACAGAAACGAGACAAACCTCTTGCTTAAATTAATATTAATTAAATCAAACGACCAAGTACTATTCAAATCGAAATATTTACAAACAACAGTTTATACCGAGTTCGCAAGTATTGTTGCTCAACTGACAGATATATACAGAGAGACACTAAATTACACTAAATCTAAAATTGGAACTCTGATAATGAGAGAGGGTCACGTTCGCATTGTTGAATAATAAGACGACAAATCGTAGAAATAGCATAACATACACAGAGTTAAACGGGAGCAACACTTACTTTCCATTTATCGTATAGATGTACAACCTTGACAATTTAAAACTACTAATGAAGAAGAAATGAAAAGAAGTGGAAGAAAAAGACAGAAAGCTGAGACAGTCAACACGAAACATATCTTACGCGGAGGACACTGTTCATTTGGTATACATATCCCGCTACCATTCCTAAGATGATCGGGAAGACAGTCGCATCCTGGTTCACATATTTTTGATTCTTCAGTGCAAGCGTATTCAGTGTATGCGAGCTCACAGTTCTGTGGTGGACATATTTGTCTGCAGGGTACTGCCACTTCGTTGTAACCACATATTGGTTCGGCTATAACACATATTGGTGTCAAATGAATGAATGGTATATGTGCAGAATACATAGTTTTTGTTTTCAACGTCATGTTAGTCAGTATTTAATATCAATAAAAGATATTGACACTCAATAAACTTACTACTACTACTTGAAAAAAGGAGAGGAAAGAAAAGCCAGAAAGCAAAGACAGTCAACATGAAACATATCTTACGCGCAGGACACTGTTCGCTCGGTATACATATTTCTTCGTCGTCACTTAGATAATTAGGAATACAGTCGCACCCTGGTTCACAGAGTAAGTCTTCAATAAAATAGAAAAACGCGTACTTGCTCAGGCAAGTTTGTGGTGGGCAGTCTCTGGCTATTTCATTTATAGTAGTTGATGATGGATCTAAAATGATGTGCAATGTTGGAATTGAGGTCAAAGCTTTGAGGTAATGTAGCAATTTTTTTGTGATCGTAATGTTTTGTGTTAAGCTTGAAAATTGTAAAGAATATGGAACTGAAAGGGACACACCAAATGCCAAGATATGGAACTAGCCAGCAAGTATTTTTTTTATTTTCACTCCTATGTACATTTGATATGAATCGACTCTTATTCCATGCATTACATTTTAGCTTAATTGCAGATTCTCAGTTTTTCTTTTAACAGGAAAGGATGATTATGATGATGAAGTAAAACTGCTTACAAGTACACTCCTCATTCGGTACACATATCCCACTACCATTCCTAAGATGATCGGGAAGACAGTCGCAACCTGGTTCACATATATTTGATTCTTCAGTGCAAGCGTATTCAGTGTATGCGATCTCACAGTTCTGTGGTGGACATATTTGTCTGCAGGGTACTGCCACTTCGTTGTAACCACATATTAGTTCAGCTAGAACACATATTGGTGTCAAATGAATTAATGGTATATGTGCAGAATACATAGTTTTTGTTTTCAACATCATGTTAGTCAGTAGTCTAAAATCATTAAAAGATATTGACTCTCAATAAACTTACTACTACTTGACTTTAGGAGAAAAGGAGAGGAAGGAAAAAACCAGAAAGCAAAGACAGTCAACATGAAACAGATCTTACGCGCAGGACACTGTTCGCTTGGTATACATATTCCTTTGTCGTCCCTTAGGTAATTGGGAACACAGTCGCACCCTGGTTCACAGGGTAATTCTTCAATACACTTGAATAACGCGTACTTGCTCAGGCAAGTTTGTGGCGGGCAGATCCGTCTGCAGTCTCTGGCTATTTCGTTTATACCACACACGGGAGTTGATGGATCTAAAATTTCAGAACACTGTCGGAATTGAGGCCGAAGAAGTTATCGAGATGACAATTAGCAATTTTGATACAAATTTTATGTAAAGCTCGGAATCGTTGAGTATTATGATTTTTGATATAAAATAAAGCTTGGCAATTGTATAGTTTATGGAACTAGAAGCTTTGACTATAGTCATACTAGAGAAACACTGCATAATCAGCCTATAATGTTCCCCCTGCTGGGACACAGGCCTCTTCTCGGTGAGGAGTGGACCTTAATCTACCACGCGGGCCCAGTGTGGGTTGGTAGATATCACCTGACTTCGAATATTTGGTTCTACGACGTGCCGCTTTCCTCACGATGTTTTCCTTCACCGTTTTGAGAGAAGTAGTTTTGAAATAGTTTACATAAAGTAAAGCGCCTGTCTGGGTTCGAAGTTTCGAACCTACGACCTACAACTTGTAAGTCGCGGCCATTACCACTGGGACACACCGCAACAGATCAAACTCACTCCTATATCATGCATATTTTTTGTCATAGTTGCTGCAGATTCTCATTTTTGAACTAGTTAAGCAATAGATGATGAAATTGCTGGATTAAAAATCCTTACACGGACACTGGTCATTTGGTATACATATTCCGCTACCATTTCTTAGGTGGTCAGGTAGACAGTCGCACCCTGGTTCACATATTTTTGATTCTTCAGTGCAAGCGTAGTCAGTGTATGCAATCTCACAGTTCTGTGGTGGACAAATTTGTCTACAGGGGACTTCCACTTCGTTGTAACCACATTTTGGTTTGGCTATAAAAATAATGGTGATAACTAATCTCTTGGGTGAACGTTACATAGGCCAGTTCTTTTTAGTTTAATTTTAGATTTTATGAGCACTTCGTTTTTAATACCAATAAAGCATAATGAAAAGTATACTTAATATTGAAACACAATTCAGCACTCAAACAAAATAAAACACGTGTTAGACAAAAAGTTTATAGTTGTTATCATAGATATATGAAAGAAGGAGATATGCCCGGTAGTTGAAAATGTATCAGAACCCGATGTCGCTAGGTTGGCCCCACCACCGCGCCACTACTACACATGTAGTTCAGCAAAAGCAATAGATACAAAGTCGCGCACACACTTGCAATTCATAAATCAGAACGTACTACACAATCAATTATAAACCTTAACTCCTCAAACACAACGTGTATTTACCATGCACCGTACAACTTACTCACACAAAAACATCTATCGCTATCGTTGTGCTGTGCAAAAGCCATTTATTTTACATATACGCTAGTGATTGACTAAATCGGAAAGTTATCGATTCTTCCATTCATTATTGTACTAAAAATAATGTACGGTCATGAAAATAAAATAAATAAAAAACGATATGTCCAGAGCATATTATATTATAAATCAATAAAATGTAGCTAAAAAAAATAATTGAAGTAAATAAAAAAGTTAATATTATTTTACATCTTCTCAAGGGTCTACCAACCGGATTTAAACGTCATCTTGTCAGGTCTTCTATAAACCGGGTTAAAGCGGTTGACAAATTGAAAAATTAACTATAATAGCAATATATTCGTTGGGCAATCGACATTGTTGTCGATAGCCTACGTTAGTGGACGTTACCAACTACATCACTATCTCGCCGCAAGACACAGCGGCTGTACTATGCGACGCACGGCGAAAATAAAGTATCGTTTTGTAATGTTTACATTGCTTGTCCACTCACTTAACGACATACTTAGTGGTTAGTGGTTAAGGAGCAATGTATTTGCTGCAAAAATAGTACAGCCGCTGCGATATTTGAAAACAAAAATAACGTAGTAAAAGCAAGAAATATTTTACCATTTGTTGTTTTTCATGATTTTAAAGACAAATACAGTAAAATACTTTTAGTTATATATGGTAAGTGATTCCATGAGATATGAAGTTTTTATTTTGACTTCGGTTTTTACAAGAAACCACTGAACAACTCGGCATTTTTATATTTTATCACGATCACGGTCGAAAGCGCACTAGTTCGCGGAGACGGCCATTTGCCGAGTACAGGCTCAATTTGCCCATGGCGCGTGGACACAGACACGCCCCCTTGCCACTTCTCCTGTTTTTTACATTTCTATGGTTGTTATACTTTCAAGTAATATGTAAGTGTCTCTCTTTAGGGAGTTAATATAATACTTGAGGAAAAGTTCGTCTCCTGTAAAACAAAAGAACTTCTAAATCCCAGATCATACATCCTTTATCCCAGAGTACCGTAGCGATTATGACATGCATAGTTTGTGGCATGCAACCTTTTCTAGCAATTATAAGATCATGGCATAAAATTATAAGAAACGCCAATACGAATTTAGATGGCAGAAAAAAATATTAAGAATCAGTTTAGCTCACAAGCGGATGTCATGGAATACAAAATAAACATAGGATCGTTTGTATAAATAATTATCAGAGTTATTCGACAAACTTTTGTTTAATTCATTAATCCTGGTACAGTTAGCAGCTCTCCAATGCTAACAGTACCTACCTTGGGAAAAATAATGACCTCGATTCGAAACAGCATTAGTTTACAAACGTACGCAAGCTGAGAATCAATTCCAAAGATGTTTATATACCAAATCCTTACTTGAAAAGGCAGTTAAGCCCTTCTGTACCCGATTATCATCTACAGAGGCTATCATTAAGGCATTTGGAGGCCTATAAAGCCCCTGGTAACGACCAAAATAATAGAAGGCCAGATTTAAGTTGGTACTAATACGATTTTGACTTTGATGAGTCCGTTGTGGATTTACTTAAATAATTTGTGTTTGAATTTAGAATAAAATGAGTGGCGTTATGCGGGATTCTATATTACTAGCAGTCATAAGTTGAAGCTAGCCAAAATATACCTAAATCAAAGCTTGCAGTTTTTTTTTTTATATTCACACTGTTTAATAAATGAGGGATTACTATAATTCGTTCACAGTCATTTTACCTCTGACAGCAGCAATCTTATTGTAAAGTGAATAAACAATACAATGATTTACTGTTAAATCATTGTGTTGTTTATTCACTTTACTTGTAAGTGACTCCAACCCAACAGCAACCTTATAAGCATGAGAATAAAGATCACTGTGATTTGGACAGTGATGCGAAATCAGTGATCAAAACTGTGAACAGACTGTATACACTGCTACAAGAATCTTTTGGTGCTCGAATGACGTTGACAGGAAGGCGCTGTGTGTAAACATTTGTGCAATTGTTGTGTGAAATGTATTGGAAAAACATGATTGCGGCATTAGTTTCAATTCCTTGTATAGAATACATTTTTAAATTGAAGATGTTTCTTTATAAGGGACACTTTAATTTCACGATCGGTAGGTAAATTAATTCGCATTTTAGTCATGTCATAGCCACTGCGTAAATGAAGTAAAACAAAAGTTTTTTGAATAGATATTCTGTAAATGACATGCCAGGATAGTTTTTTCATTTGACAAGAACGAAAAATACAGTGTACGATTTTTTTGAGGGACCTACAAATTTTTCTGTCTGTGAAAAGTTAATTTCACTAAATAATGCCGATTCCGAGTTAATTTGCTAAATAAAGTATTACAGAGGCACACTATCGCATACTTCCAATTCACTGATGGATGGACAAAATATGTCACTTGATAGAAATTAACCGTTCTATATCATCTGGTACATTTCCAAATTCAAACTGGGCACAGTCCATATTAGGATATATTTAATTTAATTCATATTTAATATTCATGGCTGAACGGATTTCAATGAAATTTTGCACAGTGATAAACAAACCATTTTACCCGTTAGGACACAGTATACTTTTTATTCAGTAGTACCATAGTAGTAGGTACCTACGTTTTCGTGGGATAACTTCCGACGTGGGTAAACTTATCATCATCTGCCTAGCCTTTTCCCAACTATGTTGGGGTCGGCTTCCAGTCTAACCGGATGCAGCTGAATACCAGTATTTTACATGGAGCGACTGCCTATCTGACCTCCACAACCCAGTTACTGGGTAATACGATACCCCTTGGTAAGACTGGGTGTCCGACTTTCGGGCTTCTGACTACCCGTAACGACTGTCAAAGATCCACGAATGACAGCCGGGACCAACGGCTTAACGTGCTTTCCGAGGCACGGAGGAGTCTCAGTATGTAAAGATGGTCACCCATCCACAGACCAACCGCGGCAAGCGTAGCTTAACCTGATCGATCGACCTGTGCGGCTGTTATTATTTAGCCACGGACCCCTCCATTTAGCTTCGACGATATTTATTTTCCCTGAAGTTTCCTGACTACACTTAGTTCCTTCATACGGCTAAAATAGATTACACCGACGCAAAAAGTTAAGTAGTTTGCAACAGCTTCGGGTTTTACTAGCGTTATGCGCAGTTGTAGCCCGCGAAATTCAATTTTTCTTACGTTTTTTGCAATTTTTTTGATCAGCGTCAGGTTGTATCTTGATCAAAATATGATTTGCGACTATAACAGGTACGTATTTACATAATTATAATAATTAAAATCATTGATACATCTTTCTAAGTTAGATTTGTTCCAAGAACAAATCTAAATTAAATCATAATAACTGATGTGATGCAAAGGTATAGAAATATGAAATTGATTATTGTAACGATAGGTTATACCAGTGAAAATGCTTTAAATATATTGTATACCATGAACTATATTGTTCACATATTGTGTCATGCTTCCATAATAAAGTCGTTGTCTGCTGTCAAATAGGAGAAGGTCTAATTCTAGGTCTAATTTGTCTCTACCCCGAGCTGACTGTCTAATCAAAATCATTATCAGCTACCAAAAATGTGATATCATATATCCTAGATCCTGAAAATCTTATCTTAACTCATAAGTAGATTTCAGTGTTTACCAATAACATAAAACAACATGTTTTTCTGAACAACGCACCTAAGTGTTCATCCTTCCATCAAACAAAACCAATACAAACAACAAGGGAAAAAACAAAACACGATACGTGACAATACAGTTCAAAATACTTCGTAAGAAGAATAAGTAAACAAAAGACAGACGAACAGAATAGCCTGACTTAGTAACAGCAAGTGACACTCCATTATGACGGAACAGGGACTAGAAATGTGCAATAATGTGCATATAAAGTTACTTTGTCGGATAACGTTCCCTCCATTTGACATATTTGTACATATCTTCATAAGTTTTAGATGTACTAAGTTGCAAGCTGATATTAACGAAAATAATGTTCCTAACGTTCATTTTTGCGATGCGTTTAAAACGAAAACATATAAATAAAAATGATTAATACAAATAATGAACAATAATAATTGTAAGATCGTTTTATTTAATAAATATTTCTTTCAAAATCAAAAGTCATTTATTCAAACTAGGCTGAGAATATCAGCACTTTTCGAACGTCGAAATTACAAAAGACAGTCCCCCAAAACGCCCGCCCTTCACCACTTCCTAGTGCTTTCGCTGGGGAGAAGAAGTGGCGGAACAAACTCCCCAGCAGCACAGCTGTCTGTTCGGTTAGAAAATAATTGATTTTATACAACACTAGGTAACATTACAGGACACAGAACGTTAAATTAAATTATTTGCCATAGGTTAGCTAGCCACGCCAATATACCAACAAATACAATAAACACTATACGAACATTTAATTAACTTATCGAGGAATAAATTGACTGTTGCTCGATACAACACTTTTTACGGTAAATTATTTTCACAAGTTTCAATTAACACATTTTACAGCAGTTCGATTAGGATTCGTTTAATATATACGTAACTATTCTGTATAAATGAAATTCTCTACATAGTATTTTACGATTAAAAGAGCGTTATTTGTAAAATAATCGCAATCGTTGGGTCTTATCCAAGGACCTTGAGGTTTAAACCCAATGAATCTTCTATTGCACACACAGCCGGGTTCTGCACAGTCTTTGTCACATGTTCGACCAGGGTCGCGGCAGGTTGCAGGACCTTGGACCCTTTACTGGGACAGTTTGATAATATTGCGTTCATATCACCGTTACATCCTTTTTGAGCTGCAATATGTGTAGTAATCTTTGTTACTGGTCGGTAATACATAACTTAGATTCTTCGATATTTGCAAATATTTCACTTATTATTATTTTTTCTCTTGTATTCCAATCTATCTGTTTAGACATTCAGCAATTGGTGGGAATTTGTTGGTACTTGTCATTGGCAAGTTTGCTTTTCGATTCAGTCTATAAAAATAGATCCTAAGGGCTTTTTCTTTTAAGCCTACGTGGCATGGTTGGTTCAAAGAGGAAAAATATTGATTTGATTTGATATTCCTAATTATGTACAGTCAACAAAAGAGATAAGTATGCAGGATCGTCGGATATAGTTGAAGTTTAGTAAGAAACCGATGGATGTTCTCGAATAAAATTTAATTTTATTAATAGAAAACACACAGCTCAATTATCAAATTATCGGTTTCTTACTAAACTTCCAACTATATCCGACGATCCTGCATACTTATCTATTTTGTCGACTGTACACTACTTTTACACATCACAAGTAGTATATTTTAGACTTAGGGTAGTCCTTAATCTTGAAGTATGTGGGAGTGCCCTAAGTCTAAAAAACATACAAGAACACTGGATGTTGACCATATCTGTTGACTTATTGCTTTAGCCTTACTATAGAGAAAAAATCTTGTCTGTTTCTGTTTCATTTAGGAAAGCATGATTTTTTTTTTGTTTTTGTATTTCTGTGAATGAATTCTTTTTCACATTTAAAACTCAAACTCAAAGCATTTATTTCAATTAAACCATGTACAGGCACTTTTGAATTGTCAAAATTAAATAGTCGGTCAGTTAGTCAGAAAGTTGAAGCTAGTTCCCCATTCCAAAACATAGATCTATCTCTATGGAGAAGAACGGTCAAAAAACTCCATGGACACTCTTTTAAATCAAGATATTACAAAATCCTGGGTAAATTATTCTTGTTGCTTCTAAATGTGAGAACAATGTAAAAAAAACACAAATGAAGAAACAATCCAAAATATAAGATTAGAAATAAGCTTTGGCAGTTAAGAGATGACCAGTCTCAACCGACGGCGCCCGTTCACGAACATGACGCGTGGATCAGCACCCTCCAGCTCAACCATTTTGTAGGGAAAAAAAATACTCACGACATTGACATTCCGGTACACAGATACCATCCTGGTTTCTGTAGTAGCCTTTGATACATCTGCATCTTGGTGGACCGGGGAATTGGAAATCACAAGGAATGTCTTTATCGTTGCATGATTCATGTAAGCAACCTGGAGCATTTGCGTCCCATACCTCGTTCGGTCTGGTGCATTCTAATTCCGCTAAAAAAACATTAATAATTTTTTTTAAAGGATTTCTACATTCTAATTTATCTCGAGATATAAAGACGATGTTAGCTTTGAGGTATATGCTGCCATGATTCTAAAACCTGAGTTTTTAATAACAATGCTTCAATTAAATCAGACAGAGCAATTCACTTTTTTTTATGAGCATACGCAATGTCATGTCAGTAATTATAAAACGTTTACCCGCATTTTTGACATTTGATTGTCATGAGATTGTGACTAGGTTTTGATCGTTCTAGGAGTTGGCCTCGAGTTAACTTCTTCCTCATTTTGTCGACTATTGTAAGAATTCAGTTACGAAAATAATTAAATTGTACTTACGACATTCTGAAGACAAAATGCATCTTTCATCTTCCGTACTGGCCAAGAAGTAGCCTCCTTTGCAAGCACAGCCTCCGGGGCAAGGATACGGGGGATCACAAGCGATAATAGCAAGGCTGTCATCGACTGGGCAATAGTTATTTGGGCAGCCTACTTTACAGTAGACGTAGGTTTCGTTCGCTTGGCAAGTCGGCCCTCCACCTAAATGAAAAGAGAGCAATAATAATATACTAAGTAGTTAGTTATGGACAACTTGAAACTGACGTGACCAGAGGGCTGGCCTATTTTTGGCCAAACAATCAGCATCGCCATACAACGGGGCAATGCTGCCAGTCTTTTGGGCACTTTTCCTGTTGACAGCGATACGGACGAATTTTTTATTTCAGATTTTAGGGTTTCTACACACTTTTCCGGGTTGGTATGAGTCGACACAGCCGGGCGGCAAAATCGAATATACCTATGTAGATATTAAGTGTCTTCGGGAAAAACCGCTCGGCTTAGCTCAAATTAGGCCAAGCCGACCCGAATATAACACAGCGAGGGTTGGTGCCAAACGGAGTTTGCCGATCGGCACGAGTCTGATGAAATCTGAACATGTGTAACAATTGGTTTGGATCGGCTTTTCTCTTCAACAAATACTTGCGAATCGAATGTGCCGATTTGAACAAGTGTGTACAAGTCGTCCCTTATATTGTACCTCTAAATACTTTATTCAAGCATTTATGTTACCTGGACAATCTTCAGGCTTGATACATTTTCCGTCATCATTCTTTACGTATCCGTGGTTACACTCACAGCCAGCAGGACCACACTTGGCTATACAAGGCCTCGGGTCCGGTTCTGCGCAAGTCAGAGGGCACGTACTGGTGCATTCTTTGTATGTTGCGTTGTAATCACCTTCGCACCCCACTACTAATATGAAAAAGACAGATCGTTAATATTATAAAAATTATGTAATAATAAAAAAAAAACAATCTGTTCAGACTTTTCCCAAAATGTTGGGGTCAACTTCCAGTCTCACCGGCTGCAGCTGAATACCAGTATGTTACATGAAGCGACTGCCTATCTGACCTCCACAACCCAGTTACTGGGTAATACGATACCCCTTAGTAAGACTGGATGTCAGACTTTCGGGCTACTGACGACCCGTAACGACTGCCAAAGATCCACGAATGACAGCCGGGACCAACAATGGTTTAACGTTCTTTCCGAGGCACGGAGGGGTCTCGACATGTATGTGATGGACCCATCCACAAATAGACCGCGGCAAGCGTAGGAAATACCCAACTATACAAAATTTATCGAACAGCCGAATTAAATCGCCAAAATTTTATTTCAGATTTTCGGGTTGCTACACACATTTCCAGGTTGGTATGAATCGGCACAGCCGGGCGGCAAAGTCGAATATACCTATGTAGCTTTATGTAGGGTATGTAGCTTTATGGTATGTAGCTTTATGCTTTATGCTTGGTATGTAGCTATATACTTTATGGTATGTAGCTTTAGCTTTATGGTATGTAGCTTTATGGTATGTAGCTTTATGGTATGTAGCTGTAGGGTATGTAGCTCTATGTAGCTTTATGTAGGGTGTATCCATTTTATCCGTTGAGATATCCAACACTATTTATCTTAGGTATGGTCGGATATGATGAACTAAGGGTCAGGAGGCAACTCACACTTGTTACTTATATCTTTAAGATAATTAGAGGGAAGATACACAATTCGGATATATTGCGAAGGGTGGAACTAGCCGTGCCAGACGGGTATGTGGGTCGTCGTCGTCAGCCGCAGTTGCTGGCGGTACCGCGCGCGCGAACTAACTTGCTGCGTGAAGCGCCGCTGACGAGCGCGCTCCGCACTCTCAACCTCATTGCTGATGACGTAGACATATTCTGTTGCTCTTTAGGTGAATTTGAAAGAATAGCTACCTTTAGAATTTGTTATGGTACAAGCATTGGAACTATTTAATATTTAAGTGTACTACAATATCGCATTGGGTCTAGCCTGTAAGGATATTTGTATGTTTGGAGTGAATAAATAAATAAATAAAAAAAATAAATAAAATGTGTTCGGGAAAATGCCGCTCGACTTAGCTCGAATTAAGCTGAGCCGACCCAAATATGACACTGCGAGGGTAGATGCCAAACGGAGTTTGCCGATCGGCACGAGTCGGATGAAATCTGAACATGTGTAACAATTGGGTCGGCTTTTCTGTTAAAAAAATACTTGCGAATCGAATGTGCCGACATGAACACGTGTGTACAAGTCGTCCTTTTTTGACCTCAAAATACTTCACCTAAGCATTTATGTTACCTGGACAATCTTCAAGCTTGATACATTTTCCGTCTTTATTCCGTACATATCCTGGGTTGCATACACAGCCAGCAGGACCACACATGGCTACACAAGGCTTCGGGTCCGGTTCTGCGCAAGTCAGAGGGCACATACTGGGGCATTCGTTGTATGTTGCGTTGTAATCACCTTCGCATCCCACTACTAATATGAAAAAGACAGTTCGTTAATTTTATTGAACTTTTGTATCAACTTCAAGAGCAACCGCCAGGGTAGCCCGCGAAATTCAAATTTTCTTACTTTTTTGCTATGTGCAGCTCAGTGTCAGGTTGTAATTTGAAGAAAATATATAATTCGCGAGCGTAAGAAGTGTGTATTTACAGAATTGTAATCCTTAAAATCAACAACACAACCCTCCAAGTTCATATAATCCTATGAAATTACCATTTTATGAAATATCAATTGCAAAAACGTAAAAAAATTTGAATCCGCGAGCTACTTCAAATGTTTGCCATAGGTAAGTTTATGGTTAAAATGTTACCTGGACAGCTCTCAGGCTTGATACATTTTCCAGTCTTTTCATTTTTCACAAATCCAGGTTTGCACGCACAGCCGCTTGGCATACACTGCTTGGTGCATACTCGGGGGTTCGGGTTAGTACAAGTCGGTTCACAAGCACTCGGACAGCTTTTGTACACTGCGTTGGGATCTCCTCCACAAGCTGGTGGCAATGTAACAGGGACAGTACAGTAACAACTTGTTCTTGCCCACAAAAATAAGGGCAACAAACATGATAGACGATGATTCATAGGTATTCAGGGCGGCAAGAACATCGACGCGTATAGTTAAAAAAAAATTCGACGCGCTATATGCTACCATTCAGTACATCATTCTGAACTCCTGCGTTGAAATTTTTCGTCGGTTAATTTTATTTTAGATATTCCTGAATTATCGGCAATTAACGAATTAGAAGCAGTGGTAGCTAAGTGGTAACGGCCGCGACTTACGACTCATAGGTCGTAGGTTCGAACCTAGACAGGAAGCGCTTTACATAGTGTAAATTATTTCATCACCACTGCTCTCAAAACGGTGAAGGCGTAGTGAGGAAATAGGTTATAGAACCAAAAAAATCGAAGACATGTGACATCTACCAACCTGCACTGGGCTCGCGTGGACCCGGTACATTTCCTCTCAGGAGGCCTGTGTCCCAGTAGCGGGAACATTATAGGCTGATTATGCCGAATTATTTGCGCTTGTTTCCTATGAAAAAGAAAAATCATAAAACCATACCTGGACAGTGTTCGGGCTTGATACATTTTCCCCCTTTTTTGCTTTGAACAAATCCAGGTTTGCAAACACAGCCGCTTGGCATACACTGCAAGGTGCATATTTCGGGGTGCGGGTTGGCACAACTCGGTTCACAGGCACTCGGACACTCTTTGTAGATTGCGTTAGGATCTCCTCCACAACCTGGCACTGTTTCAAAAAAGAAAATCAAAGTAAAACTATCAAGTCACGAAGTACGTCAAGTTATTTCGACATTAAAGTCATTGATATTTCATTTACAATGAAATCAGAATGTGACGATACTAAATTAAATTATCTGCATACGTGATGGGTACCGTATCGATACCTAAACAAGATAAAACAAAAAAAAATATTTGATGAAAAAAAAACCGATCAAGTGCGAAACGGACTCGCGCACCGAGGGTTCCATGCAAATTATAAATAAATTATTCCGTTGGTATGTAAATAGTTAATCACGAGATTTTTTTGTAAAGTAACTAAAATACTAAAATAAAGTTTACGGTTTTCGGTTTTTTTCTTTACTTGTGCTACATGCCATTGCTTCTTGCCAAATTTCATGATTCTAGGTCAACGGGAAGTACCCTATTAGGTTTTGATTCCTGAATATAAACGCCCGTATCTTTTGATTGCGTAGATTTAAAAGTTTGATTTTTTTCACTGCTTCAACGGATTGCAGCCCTGAGTATTTGATATTAATTTCAACTTGATAACTCCACGCTTTCCTGGGAAAAAGGGTCTTGACAGACGGACAGACAGCTATTTTTTTCCCGTAAAAACGGAGGCCTTATGAGAATAAGGGCTCCGTCTTTACGAAAAAAAATTTGCTGTTTAATACAAAAGTTCAATACCTACTTGACCAAAAGGTATGAAACAGCAGATTTTTTTTCGTGATTTCAGAGTTGGTCCCATAGTGAAAGGTGTTCAGTTCGATGGTCTAAAGCACCCCTTAAAGTTTTTTGGATTAATTTTTAGGGTTCCGTACACCTCTCATGGAGGTCGCAAAGCGAGAGATCATATTAAATAAAAAAAATTACCTGGGCAATCTTCAGGCTTGACACATTTTCCACCTTTCTTAGTAAAAATGTATCCCTCCTTGCAAACACAGAAGCTGGGATCACACACAGCGGGACAGAGTACGTTTTCTTTTCCTATAATATGCCGATTCTCACAAGTAACTGGGCAAGCAGTTGGGCACTCGTAATATGTTGCATTAAGATCACCGTTACATCCTTTGTCCACAACTGTAATATGAGAAATTTTGTAATTATTTATGAATGAAAGGAAATAATAACTCAATTAATCAATCTGCCTAGCCTAACAAAGTTAGGAAAAGGCTAGGCAGATTGATTGAGTCCACTTCCAGTGCAACCGGAGTCCGGATACAGCTCTGTACAGACGCCAGCACATTAAGCTACTACAATCTGTCAAATTTCTTTAATCGATTTTCAACTTTATCGCTAAAGAATAAGGTTTAAAGTTGATTGGGAAAATTTTACAGTTTCGGTATCGGTTTCAGTATTTTAAAAGGAGCGACAGCCTATCTGACCTCCATAACCCAGTCACAGAGCAATAAGATAGCCCTTGGAAAGGCTGGTTGTAAAACTTTCGGGCTTCCTACTACCCGTAGCAACTATCAAAGATTTACAAATGACAGCCGGGACCAACGGCTTAACGTGCTTTCCGAGGCACGGAGGGGTCTTGAGATGTATGTAATGGACCCATCCACAAACCGACCGCGGCAAGCGTAGGAAATACCCAACTGTTCAAATTTTATTGAACAGCCCAATTAAATCGCCATAACTTTTTAATCTTTTATTTCAGATTTTAGGGTTTCTACACACTTTTCCGGGATGGTATGAGTCGACACAGCCGGGCGGCAAAATCGAATATACCTATGTAGATATTAAGTGTTTTCGGAAAAAACCGCTCGGCTTAGCTCAAATTAGGCCAAGCCGACCCGAATATAGCACAGCGAGGGATGGTGCCAAACGGAATTTGACGATCGGCACGAGTCTGATGAAATCTGAACATGTGTAACAATTGGTTTGGATCGGCTTTTCTCTTCAACAAATACTTGCGAATCGAATGTGCCGATTTGAACAAGTGTGTACAAGTCGTCCCTTACATTGTACCTCTAAATACTTTATTCAAGCATTTATGTTACCTGGACAGTCTTCAGGCTTGATACATTTTCCGTCTTTATTCCGTACATATCCTGGGTTGCATACACAGCCAGCAGGACCACACATGGCTACACAAGGCTTCGGGTCCGGTTCTGCGCAAGTCAGAGGGCACATACTGGGGCATTCGTTGTATGTTGCGTTGTAATCACCTTCGCATCCCACTACTAATATGAAAAAGACAGTTCGTTAATTTTATTGAACTTTTGTATCAACTTCAAGAGCAACCGCCAGGGTAGCCCGCAAAATTGAAATTTTCTTACTTTTTTGCTATTTGCAGCTCAGTATCAGGTTGTAATTTGAAGAAAATATATAATTCGCGAGCGTAAGAAGTATGTATTTACAGAATTGTAATCCTTAAAATCAACAACACAACCCTCTAAGTTCATATAATCCTATGAAATTACCATTTTATGAAATATCAATAATTGTAAAAACGTAAAAAAATTTGAATCCGCGGGCTACCTAGCGCATCCCCCTTCAAATGTTTGTCATAGGTAAGTTTATGGTTAAAATGTTACCTGGACAGCTCTCAGGCTTGATACATTTTCCAGTCTTTTCATTTTTCACAAATCCAGGTTTGCACGCACAGCCGCTTGGCATACACTGCTTGGTGCATACTCGGGGGTTCGGGTTAGTACAAGTCGGTTCACAAGCACTCGGACAGCTTTTGTACACTGCGTTGGGATCTCCTCCACAAGCTGGTGGCAATGTAATAGGAACAGTACACTAACAACTTGTTCTTGCCCACACAAATAAGGGCAACAAACATGATAGACGATGATCCATAGGTATTCAGAGCGGCAAGAACATCGACGCGTTTAGTTAAAAAAAAATTCGACGCGCTATATGCTACCATTTAGTACATGATTCTGAACTCCTGCGTTGAAATTTTTCGTCGGTTAATTTTATTTTAGATATTCCAGAATTTAATTTATTAAATTAACGAATTAGAAGCAGTGGTAGCTAAGTGGTAACGGCCGCGACTTACGACTTATAGGTCGTAGATTCGAACCTAGACAGGAAGCGCTTTACTTTGTGTAAATTATTTCATCACCACTGCTCTCAAAACGGTGAAGGCGTAGTGAGGAAATAGGTTATAGAACCAAAAAAATCGAAGACATGTGACATCTACCAACCTGCACTGGGCTCGCGTGTATCCGGTACATTTCCTCTCAGCAGGCCTGTGTCCCAGTAGCGGGAACATTATATAATAGGCTGATTATGCCGAATTATTTGCGCTTGCTTCTTATGAAAAAGAAAAATCAAAAAACCATACCTGGACAGTGTTCGGGCTTGATACATTTTCCCCCTTTTTTGCTTTGAACAAATCCAGGTTTGCAAACACAGCCGCTTGGCATACACTGCAAGGTGCATATTTCGGGGTGCGGGTTGGCACAACTCGGTTCACAGGCACTCGGACACTCTTTGTAGATTGCGTTAGGATCTCCTCCACAACCTGGCACTGTTTCAAATAAGAAAGTCAAAGTAAAACTATCAAGTCACGAAGTAAGTCAAGTTATTTCGACATTAAAGTCATTGATATTTCTTTTACAATAAAATCAGAATGTGACGATACTATAGGGTACAATTACATTAGCTGTAGACGTGATGGGTATCGTATCGATACCTAAACAAGATAAAACAAAAAAAAATTATATTATGAAAAAGAAACCGGTCAAGTGCGACACGGACTCGCGCACCGAGGGTTCCATACAAATTGTGTCAGGTTGTAATTTGAAGAAAATGTATGATTCGCAAGCGTATGAAGTATGTATTTACAGAATTGTAATCCTTAAAATCAACAACACAACCCTCCAAGTTCATATAATCCTATGAAATTACTATTTTATGAAATATCAATAATTGCAAAAACGTAAAAAAATTTGAATCCGCGGGCTACCTAGCGCATCCCCCTTCAAATGTTTGTCATAGGTAAGTTTATGGTTAAAATGTTACCTGGACAGCTCTCAGGCTTGATACATTTTCCAGTCTTTTCATTTTTCACAAATCCAGGTTTGCACGCACAGCCGCTTGGCATACACTGCTTGGTGCATACTCGGGGGTTCGGGTTAGTACAAGTCGGTTCACAAGCACTCGGACAGCTTTTGTACACTGCGTTGGGATCTCCTCCACAAGCTGGTGGCAATGTAACAGGAACAGTACAGTAACAACTTGTACCAATTGCTCATTCATATCCGAGACATAGGCTTCTTACTGAATATAAAGATAATTCCTCGTCAGAGCGACTGCCTC
Source organism: Hydraecia micacea (assembly GCA_914767645.1). Classification (NCBI taxonomy): domain Eukaryota; kingdom Metazoa; phylum Arthropoda; class Insecta; order Lepidoptera; family Noctuidae; genus Hydraecia; species Hydraecia micacea. Next base: position 6,327,953 of record OU611785.1, read on the forward strand.
TCTAACCTCCACAACTCAGCTATTGGGTAATACAATACTCCTTGGTAAGACTAGTTGTCAGTCTCTAAAGGGAAAAAAAAGTCTTACCTGGACAGTCTTCGAGCTTGATACATACTCCTTCTTTCTTTTTGCTCAATACAAATCCGGGATTGCACTCACAGTCGTCCGGAAGACATATTTCTATGCAACCTTTGCTTCCAGCGTTTGGATCATCACAGGTTTTCGGACATGGTGACGGACATTGTGTGAGTGTTGCGTTAAAATCGCCCTTACATGCAAGTGGTGCTGTAACATTTGAGAAACATAAACAATTAGCATAATCAGCCTATAATGTTTCCACTGCTGGGACACAGTCCTCCTCTCGGTGAGAGGGAGTAAGCCGTAATCCACCACGCGGGTAGATATACATGTCTTCTTATAGATATCACGTGTCTTCTAATTTTTGGTTCTAGGACTTGCCGGTTTCATCACGATGTTTTCCGTCACCGTTTTGAGAGTAGTCGTGATGAAATAATTTACACAAAGTAAATTGCCTGCTTGGGTTTAAACCCACGATCTACAACTCGTAAGTCGCGGCCGTGCTACCGACTTTGCCACCACTGCTCTCCGTAAACCATTGCAATAATAAAATGAATTAGCACAAGCAACGAAAAAATATGACTTAAGTATGTAGTTACAGGTAATGGAATTAATTAAAAATAGATATTTAAAACTGCGACAGTGGAGAATAAACAAACCATTTTCTTCTGAACGTAAAAATTTTAAACCACCAGTCCTCCCATTAAATAGTATTTCATGAACGGTCACATTGTTAATAAATATTAAGTTCCTTATAAGAGTATTCAACTATAAACGACACCAGCGTCTTAGAAGAAGTTTACCAATATTGCTTGCTGAAAACCACACATGATATAAAACAGTTTAATCTAATGCAAACTTACGGCATTCTGAAGCAGGAATACAAATATCGTTTTCATTCCTGTAGAAACCTTTTTTACAGACGCATCTTGGCCCAGGGTACGGATTAGGCTGGTCACACACACTGCCTCTTTCTTCACATCTTTCTAGGAAACAACTTGAGGGCTTGCGATCCCAAACTTCATTTGGTCTTGTGCATTCAACTTCAGCTGAAAACCAAAAAGAAATGATTTCATAGTTCAATAGAACTCTTTCAATACAAATCCAAAATTAAAATTGGTAATAGAGTGAAATGAATGATGGGTGAATGAATGAAAGTTTGTTACATTATCTTCCATCATGCTGCGGAAAACTAATTCTTATTGCAATCAGAATAAGTGAAAATGTTAACTTACGACAATCTGAAGCTAAGACGCATCGCGGATCTTCACGACTGACTATCAAATGTCCTCCTTTACAAGCACAACCGCCTCTACAAGGATATGGTATAGAACAAGCTACCTGAGCCCGACTATCATCAACTGGGCAGTAGTTTGTTGGACAACCTATTTTGCAACCGACATATGTTTGATTTGCTCCACATTTTGGCGATCCACCTATAAAAGTAATTGACATTTTGGTATTATAGGATTCCTTGGAAAGTAAAGCAGTTCAAAGCTCATAGTTAAGAAGGAACAAGTGGTTGGTGACCCAAGCCTTCCGAAGATCCTTAGGTTAGTCATTCACTACTCAAGAAAATTTCTCATACTTCGCCATACGTCATCGTCATTGGGTCAGCAAGTCTATGGCCTAGTCCAGAAGAATATATTCACTCACCTGGACAATCTTTTGGCTCAATACAATACCCGCCACTACGTGACCGAATGTATCCTGGCTTACAATCACATCCGTTTAATACGCAAATAGCAGGACACTCTTTAGGATTCGGTTTTTCACAGGTCGGTGGACACGCATCACTGCACTCATCACGCACGCGTGTTGCGTTGAGGTCTCCGTTGCATCCGGCTGGATCTATGGTATGATCAAAAGTGGTAAATGAGTACTGGTCCTAAGATACAACCTTGTGGCACTCTTTGTAACACTGTAACCAGTCGGTTCGTTAGTCTGCAAGTATGGAGCTGTTAATTGAAAAATAAAACTTTCTGAGTATGTAAGAGTTTGTGATATTATAACACCTAACCACGGGCGAAAAGGGCGTTATTTTATTATTGGTTAGTAACAAAATTGACTGAATTAAAGATAATGGTATTATGAACACACTCCAATACAATACAGAGTAGCTAAGCTCGCTCCATTGTCGACGTTGTCTCTGTCACCTTTGACCTAGACTAGAGTCAAGAGCCAGTCCATTTCAAATAAAAAAAACAGAGTTGCAGGTATCAGGTGCTAATGCCGGGTAAATGTTGGTGAAACGTAACATGAAATGTAATACACGTTGAAACAAATTCGCCTTGTTGCTGAGATATATTTCATGTTGCATTGCATATATTTGTGTTACATTTCATGTTAATAAAAATAAAACCTTATCTATTTTTAGTTCAACACGCACCGTTAGAACATTCTTCACTCGGCACACAGACCCCGCGACTGTTCCTAAGATAACCGTCAATACAATTACATCCAGGTGTACAGTTCCTTCTGGCACACAAGTACGTTGTGTACAGGCTTTCACATGACTGAGGGGGGCATACAATTGCACAGTCAGACCAGATTTCCTTTGGTCCACATTCTACCGCTGAAAACAAAAATATCCACATTTTGATTAACATCATAGGTACAGCTCCAAAAAATTTAATAATATTTGAGGGGTTCAAGAGAAGTTTAAAACAATACTTACGTTCAGGTTTGAAACAATCCTCAGACGGGATGCAAACTCCATCTTTATTTCTCAGATAGCCGTTGAGGCAGTTACACCCAGGCTCGCAGTCGGTCGGGTGACACGCGTATTTAGAGAAGATACTATCGCATGTTTGTGGAGGACAGATTATTCGGCAGCTAGTTGGTGCTTCATTAATTCCACAATGTTTCGGAATTGGTGCTAGAAAATTTAAAGTATCAACATTATTTTAGGTTTCATTTTCAATTTTGCAAGCTATTTCATAAAAAGGTCCATTCTTACGGCATTCCCTTTCAGGTATACAAGGTCCAGTAGCGTTATCATATTTTCTGACAAAACCTTGATTGCAGGTACATCCTGTGAATGGGACGCAGGCGCCGGCAACGTCACTAGTAGGCAACAATCTATTCCCACAAGTTTTTGGACATTGGTTATCGTTTAAAACGTAATGTGAATGTTTTGGGCAACTTATTGGCACTGAAAAAATATGAGATACTTATTAATTCAAATCCGTCAGTCAGGAAAGAAGGAGCGTGGTGTCGCGTAAGAAAGAAAAAGGGGAGGGCGGGTTTTGCCAAAAAAAATTTATATGTATAAACTGCAATAACACAATAAAAAAGTTTCAGCAGGTACCCGGACAATCTTCAGGTCTGACACATTTCCCGTCCATGCCATTGAGGTCCAGTATAAATCCTGAGGCACACTCGCATCCAAATTCAACGCACGCCCTATAACAAACTCGCTTTGGATATGGTTGATCACATGACACAGGACATGGGTTGGGGCAACTTTTGTACACTGCATTTGGATCTTTGCATTTCTTTCCTAAAATAATGAAAAAAAGATTGGTTAAAAGAAGTAAAAAAAATGCTAATATAATTTTAAACAGTGTGCAGTGAAGAACCTGTTAAAGTAATAGAAATCAATCTTTAAATTAATAGAAGTCAAATACAAAAAAAAAAATTGTAGCCGGACAATCCTCTGGCCTAATAATACATCTACCGGTAGCTTCATTAAGAAACAAATCCCAAGGCACATTCACAACCTCCTTTATTTACGCACATTAATGCACATGGCCTTGGATTTGGTTTAGCACATGTCAAGGGACATGGATTGGGACAATCTTTGTATACTGCATTTGGATCACTGCATCTTTTACCTAGAATATATTGACACAGTACATTGGCAAATGAAGAAAATCAAATATCATCAAAGACCTAATAAACATAATAGTTTACTATTCCCAACTCAATTTTGAGTCAGGCTCGCCTTGTACCTGCATCAAATGACCTTAAATTAATGATTATGAAAGAAGAAAATTATGTTACATAAAATATATAAAGAAAGATAATATAAAATTTTAAAATATACAAATAAAAGAAAGAAAGAAGAATCACCTTGACAGTTACTAGATATAACAGATGTATAAGAAGCTGATGATTTAGAAAAAGATGAAGCTTTTGCACTGGAAAGACTTAATGGTTTTCCATCTGAAGTTGTCTTTTCTTGAGTTACTGCTGCGGAAGCTACAGCTTCTGCATGAGCTGTATGTACTTGACGCTTTGGATTATTAGGATTTTTCGCATCGTCTCTACAAGCTGAAAAGGTGGATGGAAAGCATGATTCACGAAATGTCGTAAATATTTATGAATGTGACAGATATGAAAATACTCGTATATATAACGTTTAATTGGTCACGATGGGACACTAGTTAATTAGATAATAGAAGGCGATTCACATGTATGGAATGCAAGTAAAATAACTCAATCTATATCTATACTAATATTATAAAGAGGTAACATTTGTTTCTTTTGAAAAAATTACATACTTCTAGGTTGTGTGGAACACAATGGCAAAAAAAAATGTGTTATGTTAATTATTCACGTTTTTTTAAAACAAACAACATTATTTGTTTAAAAAAAACGTGCATAATAACATTGCCACACGAGATTGTTTTAAACCACATGTATATTACGAATCCCACTAATGTTTATTGGACAAATAACAATTATTTATCCACTGTGAATAAAACATATTGTTGTTGTAACAAACAAGTCTGGTAAACATATTAATAAATCATTTAATTTTACTGTCTGTAAACATTTCAAATTAACCAGATTCATATAATGGCATTACGTATAATATCACATATTTAGGTACGTACCCATTTCCTTTCAAACAGAAACACTGCACTTCAAAATGTAATTTATTTGTTAATCCATAATAATATGATGAAAAGGATTGTAAGTACTTACAAAAATAAGAGTGAGAAAATCAATGGTGATAAAGAAGATGGATTGTGTGAAAGATGATAAAACTAGAAATAGTGTGAATAGATACTGAGATACGAACTAATAGAAAATGAAAGATGTATGGTGGAAAAAACATGCTGCGCCGACTCAAAATAAATTGCCATAAGATCAGGAGGTGGAGGGCGATGATGAAGAGGGTTTACTGGACTTCATTTGTCCGGTTTTTTTTTACCGTATAACGATCCACCTCTTGAACACAGGTTGCATATATTAAAAACCCGACGTGTATCGCCTGTCGGTTATCGTGTAAAACTTGAACTAAATCGGGATAAGTCAAGTTCAACTTTGTCCATAGTGTACGGCCGTGTCCTAATCGAAAGTGATTCTCGTGCAAGTACACGATCGTCAGGCTCGTTTGTATATCCAGGATGTCCGGTAATTAATGGATAACCTCTTAATTACCGGACACCCTGTATATGACGTACTCACGCTATCAGAGAAATCGCGTTTGTTAAGTACGTCATAATTCATATAAACGATCGCGTAATTGCGTATTCGCGCGACAGTCAGGGGAGCAACGACAGTTTGGCAACTGCAAGATGTCCGAATTGATTGTATAAATGACATTAACCCAGTCACACGTAATAAAGAAAATTTCAAAAATACTAGACGAATGTAAAACAGTACCAATAAGAAACCGCATCTTATGTTTGCTTAAAATTAAACAAATAAAAAAGGATTAACAACTTTTTTTTTTCTTTTAAATGCTTTGTACATAAAACCCTAGAAACACGACTAGAACGGAGTTGACTTAGATCAGCTTGCAATACAAATCATATAAGTACATATTTAAAACATCGCTCTGTCTCTATCAACTTCAACCTAATGACAGAGACAAAAAACGTCGACAAAAGTTATACGAATATAGTGACTTGTATTGCAAGCGGGCCTAAATAACTAAACCACACTCCTGCCACGATCTTTCAATTCGGATGTTCCTCTGAAATAATTTCCGCTTACGGCATATTTGTTCAGGAACACAGGGCCCACTGGCATCATCGTTGAGTCTCACGAGGTCACCGTCGCAGACGCATCCCGTGAAGGGTTTGCAATTATCGCAGATCGCTTCCTGCTTGTTGGCACAGGTCCTTATGCATCGTGAACTATTTTGTGTATAATGTTCATTTTTTGGGCAGGACGGATCTATAAACGTGAACATTTAATCTCTTATAAAATCTATACTTAATATTATAAATGCAAAAGTAACTCTGACTGTTTGTCGATCTGTCTGTGACTCTGTGTGTTACCTTTTTGGATGAACGAATTATGGCACACGGATAGACCATGACCTGGGTTGGGATTTAGGATACTTTTTATAACGGTAGTGCGTCTCCGTAGGATAACACTTTCAAGGGTCCTATACGGCTATAGCCATCATAAGAATAAAACCGCGCCGGAACCTGATAATTTCCTGACAAATGATGACATACATACATACTCAGCCTATAATGTTCCCACTGCTGGGACACAGGCCTCCTCTCTGTGAGACGGGGTGAGCCGTAATCTACCACGTGGGCCCAGTGCGGGTCGGTAGATGTCACATCGTGCCTGTTTCCTCACGATGTTTTCCTTCACCATGTAATGAATGATTACGAAAGAAGAAAATTATGTTACATAAAATACATAAAAAAAGATAGAATAAAATGTAAAAGATACAAATAAAAAGAAAGAAAGAAGAATTACCTTTACAGTTACTAGATATTATTATAACAGATGTAGAAGGTGATGATTTGGAAAAAGATGAAGCTTTTGCACTGGAATGACTTAATGATTTTCCATCTGAAGTTGACTTTTCTTGAGTTGCTACTGCGAAAGCTACAGCTTCTGCAAGAGCTTTATATACTTGACGCTTTGGATTATTCGGATTTTTCGGATCGTTTTTACAAGCTGAAAATGTAAACAATGGAAAGCATGATTCACGAAATGTCGTAAAAGTATATTGATGAATGTGACAGATATGAAAAGATAATAAAGTGTAATTGGTCACGATGAGACGCCAGTTAACTAGATAGTACATAATTAAGGCGTTTAACATGTATGGAATTCAAGTAAAATAACTCAATCTATATCTATACTAATATTATAAAGAGGTAACATTTGTTTTGTTTGTTTGTTTGTATGTAGGAGGTAATCTCCAGAACTACCAGTACGCTTTGAAAAAATATTTTTGCATTTGATAGCCCAATTCTTGAGGGAGGTTATATGCGATGTACCTACGACCCTTAGGAGCAGAGTAAGAGGAAAAAAGTCAGAAAGAACGCTAAGCCAAAACGAAGAAGTAGCACGGGCGGGCGACGGGATGCAACGCGATGGGTCGGGGCCGAAATTTCACGCGGACGAAGTTGCGAGTAAAAGCTAGTTTTAGTATATTTGCAGAACGGACGAACGAACACTTCTAACGGACGTATTTTTCTTATATTAAATATACCTTACGTGTGAGTGCAAATGTGTTGAACTGTTGGCAGTAAGCCCTGCTACCAATTTTACAGATTTTTTCAACAAAACAAAAAAACATACTTTTAGGTTGGCTGGAAAACAATGTCAACAAAAACAATAAGGAGATGTTAATATGCACATTTAAAAAAAAAATGTTGACGCACGAGGTTGTTTTAAACCTCATCATGTATATTACGTATCCCACTATTGTTTATTGGACAAATAACAATTATTTATCCACTGTGAATAAAACCATCTGTTTAACATTTTAAAACACTTGTGCGATGTATTGTTGTTGTAACAAACAAGTCTGGTAAACATATTAATAAATTATTTAATTGTACCATCTGTTAACATTTCAAATTAAGCAGATTCATAATTATAATGGCATTACGATTAATAATCACATATTTAGGTACGTACCCATTTCTTTTCAAACATAAACACTGCACTTCAAAATGTAAGTTATTTGTTAATCCATGTGATGAAAAGGATTTTACATACAAAAATAAGAGTGAGAGATCAATTTTGATGAAGAAGATGGATTGTGTGAAAGATGATATAGCTATAAAGAGTGTGAATAGACACTGAGATACAAAGTAATAGAAAATGAAAGATGTATGGAAGAAAAAGCATGCTGTGCCGACTCAAAATAAATTGGCATAAGGTCAGGAGGTGCAAGGAATGTAAAACAGTAGCAATAAGAAACCGCATATTATGTTTACTTAAAAATAAAAAAGGATTAACAACTTTTTTTTCTTTTAAATGCTTTGTACATAAAACCCTAGAAACACGACTAGAACGGAGTTGACTTAGATCAGCTTGTAATACAAATCATATAAGTACATATTTAAAACATCGCTCTGTCTCTATCAACTTCAAACTATTGTCAGAGACAGTATACGTCGACAAAAGTTAAACGATCATAGTGACTTGTATTGCAAACGGGCCTAAATAACTAAACCGCACTCCTGCCACGATCTTTCAATACTCAATATATTTATTGCTTCCACATGTGAACTTATGTGGTAGGTTTTACAGAATATGATCATTGTGGACCCTGTCGGGCACAGCAAAAGTAGGAGAGAGGAAGAGGGCTTTTATTTGACTACTTTGTTGTTATAATAAATATTGTGATTATTTTATAAAAAAACATGTACGTAATTTAAAAAAAAATTGGTTTGCAACTGTCGGTGTCTTCTATATTTACTAGGATTCTTATAAGTCTTTTTTGCAATGTGAAAAGTGTAGGCGTATCTGTGCTGTTTCCCCACATTATCACGCCGTAACTGAGCCACGCATTATGCGTAGGCATAATATGTAACAAGTGCAGTTTCAAGATTAGTGTTTTTTTTTACTTCGCGAAGGGCGTATGCAAATTTGGATAGTTTTGATTTAATATTTATTTTTTAACGTGTGATTTCCAATTTATGTTTGTGTCTATAGACAGGCCAAGTCAATTCAGATGTTCCTCTGAAATAATTTCCGCTTACGGCATATTTGTTCGGGAACACAGGGCCCACTGGCATCATCGTTGAGTCTCACGAGGTCACCGTCGCAGACGCAACCCGTGAAGGGTTTGCAATTATCGCAGATCGCCTCTTGCTTGTTGGCACAGGTCCTTATGCATCGTGAACTATTTTGTGTATAATGTTCATTTTTTGGGCAGGACGGATCTATAAACGTGAACATTTAATCTCTTATAAAATCTATACTTAATATTATAAATGCAAAAGTAACTCTGACTGTTTGTCGGTCTGTCTGTGACTCTGTGTGTTACCTTTTTGGATGAACGAATTATGGCACACGGATAGACCACGACCTGGGTTGGGATTTAGGATACTTTTTATCCCGGTAGTGCGTCTCCGTAGGATAACACTTTCAAGGGTCCTATACGGCTATAGCCATCATAAGAATAAAACCGCGCCGGAACCTGATAATTTCCTTACAAATGATGACATACATACTCAGCCTATAATGTTCCCACTGCTGGGACACAGACCTCCTCTCTATGAGAGGGAGTCGGCCGTAATTTACCACGCGGGCACAGTGCGGGTTGGTAGATGTCACATGTCTTCGAATTTTGGTTCTAGGACGTGCCTGTTTCCTCATGATGTTTTCCTTCACCATGTAATGAATGATTACGAAAAAAGAAAATTATGTTACATAAAATACATAAAAAAAGATGGAATAAAATTTAAAAGATACAAATAAAAAGAAAGAAAGAAGAATTACCTCTACAGTTACTAGGTATAACAGATTTAGAATAAGATGTAGCTTTTGCACTGGAATGACTTAATGATTTTCCATCTGAAGTTGACTTTTCTTGAGTTGCTACTGCGGAAGCTACAGTTTCTGCATGCTCTGTATATACTTGAAGCTTTGGATTATCCGGAGTTTTCGAATCGTCTCTACGATCTAAAAAGGTAAAATAATGGAAAGCATGATTCACCAAATGCCGCAAAAGTATGTTGATGAATGTGAAAGATATGAAAAGATATATGAAGTTTAATTGGTCACGATGCGACGCTTAGACGCCAGCACATCAAGCTACTACAATTTGTAAATTTTTTTTAATATATTTTCATCTTTAACGCTAAAATATAAGTTTTAAAGTAGATTGAGAAAATTTCACAGTTTCGGGTAGCTTGATGTGCTGGCGTCTGTACATAATTTAGGCGATCAACATGCATTGAATGCCAGTAAAATTACACAATTTGACTATATTTGCAAATAATAAGCTTCTAACGGACGTATTTTCCTAACATTCACTATACCATTTCGTGTGAGTGTAATATGGTGCTGGCAGTCAGCATTGCTATGAAATGCAAAGATTTAAAAATAAAAATACATTCTTCTAAGTTTTGGAAACATTGTTAACGAAAAGTATTAACGATTTGCTAATTATGCACGTTTTTTATTACAAATAATGTTTACCCACGAGAATGTTAACTTCACGTAAGTATATTACAAGTCTAAGTAGGTACCTAATATTGTTTCTTAACGTAGGTAACGAACAAGTCTGGTTAACATTTCATGCAATGAAAAGAAATGTTTTTTTCATTTCATTTACTATCTGTAAGGCCGTTTACACACTATGCCGCAGCTGCAGCGGCACCGCCGCCGCCGCGCCACCGCGCGCCTCAGCTACGGCATAATGGGTATTCTGATAATGGCACTAAAGCATTATATATATAATATCACATACTTAGGTACTTACCCATTTCTTTTCAAACAGAAACACTGCACTTCAAAATGCAAAGGTCAGAGGTGTAATTCTCGTAATTTTAAGAACGTTCACAGTCTGATCTCAGTCTCAATCTGTCAAAAATACCTAGTCTATTTTCCCTACATTTTGAAAGCTTTTGACATTTGTTTGTCGCTGAGACGAGACTGCGACTAGATTTTGAACGTTTTAAATTACGAGAATCGGCCTTCTGGAGGTCCTCATTTACAAGACTTCATTTGTCATGGTGGCCTTATAATGATCCACGACAGTCGCTTTCGGTTAAGACACAGGGTAGCAACACTAGGTTGGCCACAGCAAGATGTCCGAATTGATTGTATAAATTACATCAACCTATTGTCGGATGTAATGAAGATCATCATAATCATAATCAGCCTATAATGTTGCCACTGCTGGGACTCGGGCCTCCTCTCGGTGAGAGGGAGTGGGCCGTAATCCACCACGCGGGCCCAGTGCGGGTTGGTAGATGGTGATTTTAATAGTAGACGAATGTAAAACATTTGCGATAAGAAACATTTGCGATAAGAAACCGCATCTCAATTTTTGAGTTATTGCTTAAAAATCAACAAAATAAAAAAGTTTTGAAAAAATGTGCCAGTACTTAATTGTTTTTTAATCTTTATTATAAATTGACTATTCTAGATCTCATCTAGTCTTAACTCAATACCCCACTACTGGACCCTGTTTGCTTGTATTCCCACATATATCTGCCTAATTTTCTTTGAAGGCGTTAGACTAAACAACATTCTGATTAAAATATAGAAATAACTTCATAGTTTTTTTATACGATTTCTGACCCAAATGCCTAAAATTTAATAAAATAAGCATACCTGAATCACATGGTGGTGGCTTGTGACCGCTGAAAACACCTCCTACAAAAGTTAAAACAAAAAAACCAACGTAAACCAACATTACAACTGAACTGTCTGTGCTTAGTATAACCGCAGTAGTATTTATTATCTTCGCCGTGCAAACATTAATTATTCACTGTCTATTGAAAAGGTTTCAAACAATTAAAAAAACATGCATGATTACCTACAGTTGAACAAATTCGATAAAATAATTAAACGTTGAGCGAATATTGCACGATTAATCAATAAAAAATATTATGTTTGCCGTTTTGTCGTAAAATAAAATAACAGGTCGCATCATTAGCTTTGTGAGCGACATTTTAACAAACGCGATGCCCTGGTTCGCACGAGTGATTCTTTAACGCGACGATTTCTCATCGCGCATTTGATTTTCATCAGTTGAGAATGCAGTATGCAGTGCGCGATTAAAAATCGCCGCGTTAAAAAAGCGCCCGTGGGTCCGGGATCTGTGTTCTTATCAGGACATAGCTCGTGTTTCGTTTTTGTTGACAATGAAAATGTTCAAATTATTTCAACGGGAATTTTAATTGGCTGGGTCTTTTTGTTTTTTAATTTGGTAGGTAGGGTATACTCGTAGTATGAAAACGATGCACTGTGTTTAATTTCTCTAAATATAAAACCGGCTTAATGTGACTTTGATAATCAGCGGGGCAATTGCGTAACACATTATCAATCGGAATCGGTTTCATTTTGACAGTTCAACAACATTCATTGCGTTATTTACGTTGTTGAGCAGACAAATTTTTCGAACTTATGAAGCAATGGATTAGCAATTTGCTTCAAAATGATTCAGATTCCGATTAATAGGTAGTGTGTTACGCAATTAGGGTGCAGGTCCTTTATGTTGAGTACCTAAGGATACGAAAGATATTTTTATATTTATTAATAGTCTTCTGCAAGAATACTGACTGACTGAAGAATGCGGACTTAAAAAAAGCCACGAGATGGCGCTACCTACCCGCGTCAATGATTTAGATACTTGCGATATCTATATCACAAGTATCACCAAGCATGGAAACCAAGTATGAAAGCCAAGCATGACATTTTTTGACTACCTACTATGACGTCACAAGCACTATCTAGTGATGGAAAATCAAATCGATTCAAAGAAGCCACCGCGTGCGGCACCCGTCTCGCTCCACCCCCGGGGCCTAAGCGCCAGCGCTCAAACTCACCAAGCTAGCAGTACACAGGACTGCGCGCGAAAGTGGCGGCTTACGATTTTTGTACGTAAGTTTTTGGCACGCGAAGTAGTTGCTCTTGAAAAATATGCACACACACATGCAAAAATGCATGCACACAAAAAAAATGCAGAATGCATGTGCAATCTTCGGATTAGTGGACGCAAGCGCTACTTCAGCAGTAGCTCTTGCGTCCACTAGACCAACGATTTTTCATAAACAGAGGCAGCATGAAAGCATGAGGTCTTGGATTCGATTGACTGAGTAGTAGAAGGAAGAGTGGGGTTCTAGTCAGTAGGAGTTCGACAAAACCCTCCGTTCTCCCCAGATGGAGGGTATCCATGAGGACTTCCACACGGAAAAAATGGGGCAACTAGAATCAATTCTGCAGGGCAATTGCGTAACACACTATCAGTAGCAATGGGTTTCATTTTGACAGTTCAACAACATTCATTGCGTTATTTGCGTTGTTGAGCAGACACATTTTTCTAACATATGGAGCAATGGATTAGAAATATTCTTCAAAATGATTAAAATTGAGAGGAATAGTGTGTTACGCAATTAGGGTGCTGGTTTTTGTCGTTCGTTTTCTTGTGTGTTAACTACTGAGTGTATTATTTTTATTGACATAAATGAGTCATGACTAACTGCGTTTGTAACAGCCTTAGTATAATAATATTACTGGTGGCCGTCCTTATTGCTTGCAAATCTTTGTAAATTGTTTTATGAGCAACTAAGTAAATAAATAAATAATGCGTCGCATCAATAATAGAAAAAAAAAACAAATTGTTAAGTGTGAAAAATTTGCATAACACAGTAATAATGTGTTAAAGAAGTTACAACTTGCGGTTGTTGCGTTTAGGTCCTGTAATTGCCTATCAAAAAGTACTCAGTGTGTAACTTATATGACATTTACATGAACGTTCGAATGGAACACGCGGTCAATTATAACCAGCCTGCATTATAAAAGGTAAGGCTACATAGATAGCCTCTACAGTATCTTATCTCTCAACGTAGTCATCATGATGGATGTAAACTGAGAAAGAAAACGCGGCGGGAGGAATTTATTTAAGAACTTCTTCGCTTAGCTCCAAAACTAATCGGGGATATTCCAAATACGTCCCTACTACCTATATAATAGGATGCTCCCTGTTTCACGCCTTTACACTACAAGGAGGACAACCGTCTCCCACGCCAGCAGTTACTGAGAAACATCAAACTGGAACTAATTTCACAAGCATTAATTTGTGAGCAATGTCCGTCTGGGACCTAAAGCTGGTGTTCCAGATATTTTGTGGGTCAAGTTCGGTTCTCTGTGTATGTATAAGATGGTTATTTTGTTACAGTTAGGACTCCGTTTAGGCAGCTCCTTTTTGTCTGACGTGTCTATGTCGTGACGTCTAGCGCTTGACACAAATCGAAAAGAAGGTTCGATTCATCTACTTAAATGTTAAAATCAAAGATACTAAACTCTAGGCTCTGGGCAAATTCACAGGAAAGTTAGTAAAATTCACTTACAACAAGGATCACATTACTCAAAAACTCGCCCATAACTCGCTGCCATTACCGAGAAGAGCAAAACATTTCAAATGTATATGTGAATAAGCCATTAGGTAAGGTAACATAGAATTTTATATCATTCGACGTTTCTGTAATTCCGTACGACGTTATATTCGCAGGGGACTACGCTACAAAGAGATATTAAATTTAAAAATGTACGCAAGCAAGATTGCTTGGCGCGGACCGATATGCTCGGGAAATATTCGGGCCTGCTCTGTGAAGGGTTGAAGACGAGATTGGGTAATGTAATTACTTATGCACCATTTAGTGTTGAATTTTAAATTTTTATTGCGAATGAACTGTTCTGGTTAAAATGAAAAATCCGTCACTATTAATGCCGTTTCCTGAAATTTTAGGCAGAAGTTTTTCAGTAGGTTTACACCAAAATTGTGTTATTTATTTAATACTTCAAGCACATAAATGTACAGAGGCGGACTTAATGCCATAGGCATTTTCTACCAGTCTACCTTTGGGTGATGCAGAGACAAACAGTAGTAGGAGTGGTGGTGGTGTGTTAATTTTTGGACAAGACATAATAATCAATCAATCAACTCCTCGGATTAACTATGCAATTCCGGATACTGACTGAGCAGTGGTGGCGCAGTGGTAACGACTGCGACTTACGAGATATAGGTCGTAGGTTCGAACCCTGACAGGTGCTTTACTTTATGTAAATTATTTCATCACCACTGCTCTCAAAACAGTGCCGGTGAAGGAAAACATCGTAAGGATGCTGGTTGGCATATCCTAGAACCAAAAATTCGAAGACATGTGAGTATGTGACAACTACCAACCCACAGTGGGGCTGCGTGGTGGATTACGGCCCACTCCCTCTTACAGAGAGGAGGCCTGTGTCCCAGCAGTGGGAACATTATAGGCTGATTATGCATCGAAGATTAAAACAAGATTATTGAGGTATTTTTGTCACAATTATACCTATCAAAAATCACAAGCAACACACTATCTAGATTTTGTTTTTAGGCCAACAAAATTATGACCCGCACTCGTTCGGGATTCGAAGTTAATTTTTTTTTTGTTTATTTTCCGCCTGTCTTCATTGTATCGGCAAATCCATAATAAAAAGTATGTTGAAGTCCTACAAAATGTATGGGAAAACGTTTTTTGTCATTTCCGACGTTTCTAGAAGGTTCTCTAACCTCAGTTGGTCCGAATACAGTTTTTATTATAAGAAACAAGATCGATTGGCATCAAAAAGTATTTGTGAAAACTGTTCATTTTCTTGATGAGTGCATTTTTTTTTCAGAATTTGTGAATGCAGATCAAAATGTAAGTTTAAGGTTTTATTTAAGTTAAGGACAGTCTCCTAAGACCGTTTCCCTGTAGCTACAGCGGTTAAAGTACCTGCCCTTATTGCCCCGACTCAAAAATCTATCCTGTATAATCGAGCCCTCATTGACCTGTTACCTACGAATAAGTAATAATACTTATCCGTAGCCTGTTCCTTACCCATAAGATGATTATAGTTCTCTTTAAGTAATGAGTTGAGAGTCCACATAAGTGGGTAATCCTTCTCCTTGAAGCAATGAAACAAGTGCCTCTCGACATTTCAGTTTTCACGATCCATCAAAAGTTGGCGCTCGCGGTTTGTCAATGAGGTCCCTTTTTTTATGTACCTAAGTAAAACTTTAGGGCTGCAGGGTGGGTTCAATTTCGTAATGACAAAAAGTCCTTGGCAATAAGGTAATGAACTGGTACATACTGTATAGGTACATATCTACAGGGTGACTTGTAATTCCACGTATTCCTTCCAGGGTGTAATAGTATGAACTTTTTGTAACCATTAAACGTCCCATATAGCCTTAGGCATCATCAGCTTATCTTGGGTTTTGAACGTAGGTACCATAGCTGCCTTTTCCGCCTGATCACTTAGTTTTTTTTCGCCTAAATCCTGCGGCGGCGCTAAGCCACGCCCCCTTAAAGTTTTCGCCTATTAGGAAAGCTATAACGCAATTAGTTTCAAAACTTAGTGATGCATCACGTGTACTCCTTTTGTGAATTTTACGGACGAACTATTTGACCTTGGCGTGCTTACTAGAGAGCGGTTCTATTTTTTTAGTGCAAGCAAAAAGTCCGCGATAGTACATGTAACTAAATAATTAACTAGTAGATGGACAACATTAACGTGTCAGACTTGTGATTGAATAATCGTACAAAATATCAAGGAAAACAGCTAGTTCGGTTAGGCAAACCTAACCTTACTTATCCTAACTGTTATCAACTGACCCTAGATTTTGAAAGAAGTTACCTACATGGAAGTCCTCAACGATGAAAATTATTTATGTTTTCTTGTGATTAGGTTATTGTTCAAAACATCAAAGAAAACAGCTAGTTAGGTTAGACAAGGACAAAAGACAAGGTTAACTAACATATTCTAGCATAACAGTGATCAACTAATCTTGGATTTTATACAAAGGGCCGCAGCTGGATTCGTAATTGGTAAACATTACAAATTTCCATACAAACTTCCAACGCCTATTCAATGGATTTTTAAAAATCCGTCCGTGATGAAAATTCGAGTCCCATTCACAATGATTAGTTTAACACAAAACCCATGAAATTACTTTAAGTTTCGACGGGTTTCGACCGCTTTAACTTAATTCATCATAGCAGGTTCAGCATAAAGGATTGGGTTTGATCATTAAAATTCAATTTGACACGACTACTTATTCAGTATGGTTTAATGGGGTTTTTGTGTCTTACCTGTACCCTTTAAATGCCTTTTACGTCGCCCTTAGGGTACACTATTTTACTGCGTTGTAACTTAGGAGATATGGTATATTGTAAGGGTGAGTGGATTTATTTGTGTTGAGCTTTAAGTTCCGCGTAATGATGTTGATTGAACTCCAGAACTTTTGTTGTCATATAAGTTCTGAACAAAGTGGGTAGGTAAGTAGTTTCTTATACAGGGTCATTTGTAAAACACTAATAACCTCGTAGGACTATAATACTAACATCATAAATAACAACTTTTGTTTTATGAATTTTAATAATTCATAATTTTTTTTTCGTAATATAATTAAAAATTATTAAATTGACCGATCTAAATGTGAACAACTCTACGCGGTTCCAAAATAAAGCACTAGATAAGTAAAAAAACAAAGTTTAATTCAAAACAAAAGTTGATAATAAAAATTAATTTATTTCAAAAATTATATTAACAATTTTACCACAAAATTATGATACACTTTATTCTTCACAATCAAAATAAACATTTTATTATTTTACAAGATATACAATGAAACTACATTAGGTAACATTTTGCTCTCCAATACGTAATAAATTAAAAAAAAAACGTTAGTATCGGTTTGGCACAAATCACATTAAGAAGCCAGATTCAAAAATAAAAATTCTATAAAAAAAAACTGAGCATTTTTATTTATTATGCTAATTATATTTTATTTTTTATAAATCTACGCCCACGTATTGTTATGATGGTATAAAAATGTTTCCTTCTTATAAAAATAGGTGAAAGTTCGCGTTTTTGCGGCTTTCCGCACGCAAGTAAAGACGTAGTAAAAACCTTATAATACATTTTAACAGTAACTGGCACAAAATTCGTAAAGAATATGTAAAAAGAAGAAAGATAAAAGTTTTGTTCTTAAGAAATCTAGAATGAAATTTCAGATAAAAGCTTACAACTCATCGTAAGAAAAATTCTCTTTATCGCTAATATATTGGGTCCAACGTTTGTTTCCACAAGGCAGTCAAGGATCGATTGTTTACAAAAGTTTTAGAACAAACATTGGCGCCAATACATACGATGTCAAAATACGTATAAAATTTTTAAAAAGTTGATAGATGGCACTTTGCCAGAGATGCATGAAAATAGAGATTTACAAAAATAGTAAAGAAGTCTTCGTACCTGTATTTACAATTCAGGTACCTTAAAAATATACATCACCATGTAATGCCATATTTACATCATTATTATGCACATTTGTTCATAAAAACGGGACTAGCCTTGGCTAAGAAATCACGTTACCATTAAGTACAAAAATATAATTACTTATCTAAAAATTCGTTATTCACATTTTTAAACTTAAATTATTCGAAAGTTCAGTCGTATTCTTACACGAAGAGAATTATTATATTCGTTGAACACAAACGTTATAAAAATATGTTTTTAAAATTAATTAATGATTTTCGGACGGAATCCACTTCCATTCATACACTTCAGGGTTTTAGTCACTTTATAAGTCTTGTGTTAACACTTTAAGAGAGAAAGTCTTGTTATTCACTATTTACGTTATATTTGTGGTTTTATAATTCCGTAGTGGTCTCCACTGGTGATTGGTCGTAATTATAACCGGAGAAGTTTCTCTTGCCGAACGTTACATTATCGTTGTCTGATGCCCTGGAATAAAAAAAGTTTTATTACGATAAGCAGTTCCATTTGTTAGATAAATGTACGTGCTGGGCTAACCAAAAAGATCGTTCGCGCGAATACGCGATCATCGCGTTCATAATAATAATTATGTCACTCATTTGTGCAAAAACAGGAAGGCGCCCTCTGTCAACAGAACCACGCGTTTAGGTTAGCCGAACAAAATGAACGCCACGATACCGTAGCTTAGGCAACCGATTCATCGATAGAAATGTCAAAAGGCCGACAAAATTTATCGGAACGTGCATTTGATCTGAATGTATCCCGAGCTGCAGTATAGCCACTCGGGACCCAACAAGATGTCAGCCCACCAGATGACAAATTTATCGGTCTAATGGAGGGCTTTTATATGTAAATGGTGACCAAGTATGACCATCTGTATGTATCTCAAGCTGTAGGTAATTGAGCATGAAAATATAATGAACGAAACGAACCTCTGCAATCCAGGTATCTCATCATACGCCATAATAGGCTGCGTAGCTTTCTTCTTATGATTGTTTCCACCATTTATTTTCCTTCCCAGGGTCGTAGCCAATAACCCGCCACCAACTGCATTGTTGTTGGCGCGTGGTAACGTTCCTATCGCATTGTTGAGCGGATGAGCGTTTGGTACTCGACGGTTGAGCGTTTGAGTGTTGCGTGCGAGTGTAGAGTTGTTTTCTATTGACTCGAACAGTGGGCTGTTGTGCATGTTGTTGAGTGTGCCGCCATTTTCATTGACGCTTGAGGCGCGGGCTGTAGTTGCTGTTTCTGAGAGGGTTGGGCTGCGTTCACCTGAAAATAATTATTACGTTGTGTTATATTTTAGCAGGTAATTAGCAATATCTGCAGTGTTTAGGGATAAGACACGTTGTAGTGATAAGCTAAGTCATTTGTATCGCTTGTTTGAGCGACCATTGAGAGTTATTGTGCAAGAAACATATTCAAAGACTTTATATTATAGTCGATTTATCGTAACGTTCGCTAAGTATATGAAATATAGGTAATTAATTAAATGTTTTAATTACCCTTAGGCTCATGAAACGAGATGTATACTTGTTAAAAATGATGTAAGAAGGTAGAGTTTTTATTTAATAATACAACAAGTAAAACTTACCAGTATCTTTCGATAGGTATTGCACGCTGTGTATGTTAAAAGCGTGGTTGTTTGGACTGAAGTCTAGCTGTAAATCTGCGTCATCCACTGCCATGTTTAGGACCTGTAAATATAATGATATTAATACTTTTATTCAGAAACTACTCGATGTCAATGAATAATGAGCGAATTTTGTTGCGAAGTTACAGCGTGCAAAAGTGAATCGCAATATTGGTTCTTTTTTTTTATTACAAGACACATGCTAGAAACAGTGCTATGCTACAAGTAAAAAATATAAATAGGTAAATCATTTGACGAAGGTTTTGGTTTTTTTTTGGGTATCATATTCATGCCTTTTTTTATTGCGAAATGATCTCGCTTGCTTTTTGCCCAGTAAATATATTTCAGTACAGTTTTCTCGTCCAGTCTACAGACTTACGAATTTTAAAATCGCTCCAATAAGTTACATGAAACTCAGTAAAACTTACTTGCACCATTTTCTATCTCGCATGCGAAGCCAGCACTAAGTATTACCATGCGAATGATAATGAAAAAGGTAGTACATACTCGTCTATTTACCTGTGTTTCGTACCGCGGCGCGGGTTCGTCCTCACTTGACTCGTAACCCGACGCCGGTCGTGGTGTTGGCATGCTCATACTAAGCGTACCGTACTGCTGTACGGCTTGTTCTTTGTGTTTCTTGTATCTGAGGACAATAAAGTTAGTGTTTTAGTACAAAATGATTTCCATATTCCACTGCAGCTCTTTAACCTCTATAACTTAACAAGGGTATGCATGGTGCTCATCCTCACCCTATTTCAAGTTAAACAAATATAAACTTTATTTAAATGACAATTAAGTTGATTTCAGAGTGATTAGCACTATTGAAAAAGTTATAAAAATGTTTGAAGTTGTAGCGTAAACTGAACTTCATTGTGTAGGAGTTAAAGTTATTTTTCAATTAATTAATATTTGTTTACATTTTTGGCAAATAAAGCGCGAGCGCAGATTACACTAACACTTCGAGGTATACAGGCGTTATAATCTTACCTGTTCCAAGAGGCACAAATATAGATGGTAGCAGCGATGGCAGCAACTAGTACAACGGCCGCTAAAGCGATTAAAGCGGCCGGCAGCGCTGTGGCGAGCGGTGCGGCTGCCATGTGCGGCCTGCGCGGCTGCTCCGTGGGCGTCAGGGGCGCTCGGACTTGGCTTACGGGCGATTGTAAGCGGGCAGCGACTGCTTTGTGGATGCCGTTGTCTATTGCTCTGGAAGGTGGAAAAAGCATAGTTAATTTGGTGTATGTAAGGACGTAGCATGTGTAATGTTTGAAATAATATATATTTTATGGGTAGCAGTCTATTTTTTATTTATTTATATGTAATTTTTGTTGATACCTATACAGCTATTTCAGACGAACGTGTAAGTCATTTAACTTCTCGAATAGAGCAGAGTTAGGTGAAGCGAGTTTTTTAATATTAAAATATCCTTCATGAAGGATATTTTAAACATGAAACCGGTATTAACTTTTCATTAGTAAGACCCAAATCTTAAAAACTGAAGTCACCTAAAGTAACAACAGAAGAGATGAACTCTTTCCTATTTAGACTATTTACCACATAATCTATGAACAATATAATAAAAATTAACTTACTTTTTAACAGGCTTCGATTCCCTATTGAGAATCTCTCCCGAATTCGGATCGACGAGATACAACCACACATCGGTGCCCTTCGTATCACTCTCAAGCGTTCCATTCTCTCCTAAGTAATGTCTTGAAGTCAGTTTCTCCAATCCAGCGTAAAGTCCGGTTTTGTCTTCAATGGCAGTGAGTAAACTTCGCGATCGTCGACGCATAACGTCCGCGTTTAGGTCTGACACTTCGAATACTAGTTGGTTTTCTTTTTGGAGGAGATTTATCTGGAAATTGAAGATAACAATATAAGTAATGAGTTAAAATATAAGGTGTGTGATGTACTAATAAATGTAGCACTCAACTCTCTGGCAACACAGGCAAGCTGTCACGCTTTAGCCCCCGTGGCGACTGGATGTTCTCTTTGAGTTGTTGTGTAGTTACTGATAATTCGGTGGTTTTATTTCTAAACCCTAAGCCCCTAATGTGAGATCATAGTGAACACCACAAATGGCGACGAGTAAAAGCGCAGTAAGTAAAATTATTGCTCAAATTATGTACAGACGCCAGCACATCAAGCTACTACAATCTGTCAAATTTCTTTAATAGATTTTGAACTTTATTGCTAAAGCATAAGGTTCAAAGTTGATTGAGAAAATCTGACAGTTTCGGGTAGGTTGATGTGCTGGCGTCTGTACCTATGGAAAAGAAGGAACATTTTTAAACGAAACGTACAAACAAGTAAGTATCACACACGATATGCAAACCTGTTCTATCGACACTGAGTAACTATTTGATAGACAATAATTGTCCTTGAACGTATAGATTACGCAATTTGAAGTAGGTTTTTCCGACCATTGCACAACTTTTTCTTAAAGAAAATATCAAATTCAACACTGAATATTATACTGACATTAACCCAACTGACAATATAAATTACAAATAACAATTTTATGACTTCTGATAACATTTGAATAACAATTTTAATACTACTATGCGGAGACATTGGCGCGCAAACTGTAACCATGCCAGCTGGGCCCCAAGTCTGCTAATTTTATAAAATCGGTCATCCCAAGACGATGTCATTGTCATTTTGCTAAAAGTTCGTAATCTGCTAATTCATAATGGTCGGTCAATGGTCTCAATAAAGAATTGTGCCAGAATGACATTGCGGGTATTGCCATTATTATGAAACCTGTTGGTAGAAATGGTTCTCGAAAAACTACTACTACATTTAACCATTTATTCATGGCAGATTTTATTTACATTTCATTTTACATATTATTAATCAGTGTCATAAGCAGTCTGAAGTAGTAAGAAGTTCGTAAATACCAAAAAACATTAAATATTCGTGTAACAAGTATAAATGTGAAACCGTCAATGTCAGTCTTTGACTCTGACATTGACAATTTGACAGAATGTGAGAATGTCACTTGACAGTTTCACATCTTTTATTGATGTTTATATAGCTATTTTGTTGTAATTCGGCCGGTGTTTCATTGTTTTTTGATAACTATTTATTTTGTTTGTTGTATTTGGTATGGTACGTCACTGTTCAAAGGAACTGTCAAAATTTTAGCACATTACCGCATACGTCAGTCATTCATGTGTCATTATGTACGAGATTACCATTTTATGCCATTTTTTTCAATGAAGTGTCAGTGGTCGACCTTAGGAAAGTCATAACGACGCCATTGTGTTAGTAGATTACCAAACTTGTCAAAATCGACCACTATGAGATCAATGTTATACCATTCTGACACAATAATTGTAATAGCAGACTCGGCCCCCTGGTTGCGTGTCAATGTCCCTATGCCCTTCTAAAATAATACGCACCAACTGCTAAAATGTGCTACATCTTCACTTTCGACAACAGAAGCGTGACGTTATGTAACTGTTAGCATGTTTCGATCCAGGGCTAAAGTGGACCACTGGTAGTTCGTTATGTAACTAATTAAACAAATTACGATAAAAATGTGCAAATACTCACAATAACCGAAGCCCTCGCAATGTTGTAATCCTGCGCAGAATTGGGGTTGTCTCTCGCAGTCACACTGAACTTGAACGGTAACACTTCTTTAGGCACGTTTTCAAACGTCTTTATATTGCTTATCACTCCGGTGTCAGCATCAAGACTGAAGTACTCCTCGGCAGCCTTCGTCCAGGAGTTCTTGTGGTACTCCAGCTTGCCGAAATCCCCACTGTCCTTGTCTTTTGCCTATAATCAAATAAATGAATGCTTGTAAATGGTTCACGATTAAAAATAACTCGTAATATTAATGGAATGAACAAGTAATGATGTAACTAATTATCTAATGTATTGTTAATTACTTTTGTCATTACATGATTAACTGCGCTATTTAAATATCGAAGTACAATTTTACTGCATAGTGCGTAGGGTATGTATAGGTAACAATTTACGCGGTAGTTAATATTTTTATGAATTTTGAAAAGTATTATTTAGCTGGTAGAGTCTAGTATCGCAAGCTGACATATACATTCGGGTGTTTGTGGAGTAAAATTTAATAATTTTATTCAAACAATAATTGTTGTAAAAAGAGGTAAAATATAAAGTTGAAAACCTCTTAATACAAAATGTTTTGCTAATTCCCTTTCGTGAGTGATTACTTACGTAAAAAATTAACCAAAATATATAGGGTTTTTTTACACTTTCATTAGTATTAGTTACATATCCGATGGAGCAGACACTAGTAAAAATAAATACTAAAAATACGAAAAGTATGAAAACTGACCTTGATTTGTAAAACATTGGTCCCCAACAACATATCTTTGGTCACAATCGCGAAGTACTTTCCCTTCGCGACCGAAATACTGCTTTGTTCAGGGAACGCAAACACTGGGTCGTTATCATTCGCATCGGTTACATGCACTTTGATCGTTGCTTTACTGCTTTCAGGGTTTATCAACCCCTGGATGGATTCTAGTTGGACTTCTAAGAAGTATTCTCCAAGAGTTTCATAGTCTAAGGAACTTGTGTTGAGGTAGATTGCGCAGTCTCGTTCGTCTGTTAGTTTCACGTAGAATACTCCTGTGAACGATGTTTTATATTAGTTTTGTAAAAAAAAAAAACGGCCGCGTAGTAGTCGGACTCAGACACGAAGGGTCCCGTACCACAAGGCAAAATTTTTCTAAAAAAACACGTTCATTGTGAGGCCCTTTGATTTTTAACTTTATTTTATTTTTATTATTTGTTGTTATAGCGGCAATAGAAATACCCATTCTGTGAAAATTTCAACTGTCTACCTATTACGGTTCATGAGATACAGCCCGCTAACAGACAGATGGACGAACGGATGGACGGCTGGACGGATGGACGGACGGACAGCGGAGCCTTCGTTCAAGTGGACACATGTCAGGCATTTTTTAAACATACCGTGAATATTTTGGATTGTTACTGAACACACTTTCTCAAAACAGAATTCTCTACTTAGGGTTTTATGTAAACCCTTTATATTTCAAAAAAGCATTCCTCAACATTAATTAAACGTATTGTTAGCAATCACTTTAGAAAAAAGGAAAATATTTTTCATTTCTCTTACTCGGAAAGTAGTGTTTGTTTGATCCGAATAGCGGGTGGAAGACGCTGCTTCCCACCACAGGGCGGGAAAGACTCATAGTAATTACTTCCCTCTTTAGGGTGGGAATGAATTTTAAAAATAGAACTGTAGTTAGCTACGAAATGTTTTACATACATTAAGAAAAATAGAAAAATGCTGCAGTCTTGTGAGTGTATAAACAGCCAGTGTGAATAAAAAGAAAAACCTATCAAGCGGGACGGCCCGCGGCGGTGACACACCGCGTGTTCCATATTTAAAATAGTACACAAATTGTTCTAACATCTCAATTAATTTTACATAGGTACCTACTATTCATGTTATTATTATCAGTAAATATTTTAGAAAAACCACTATTTTTTGCTTTCCTTATATTCGAAATGAAAAGTAGAGTGTTTAACACGGGTGAAAGTCATCAATTCCTACTCGGACTATAGCCGCCCTCGCTGCGCTCGGGCGTCTAAATACCTCGTATGGGAATAGATTCCTTTCGAACCTCGTATAACAATCTACTAATCCCCACAGATTACCAAAATACACACAAAAACATAAAACTAAAGAAGTAGGTACACAGAGTAGCAAAAAGAGAAGTAACACAGAAACACGGTGATATCTTCATTTTGCCACTGACCTTCCACCTTACCTTGCTGTGACGACTCGGTGAGACGACACTTGAGCGGGGTGTCGGGAGAGTGTTCCCGTTTGTTCAACAAAGGCAAGATTCTGACTAGCGTGCCGTTTGGCGAGTTCTCTGCTACGTGTTCCGTGTATAGCGTGTCTGCGAAGCCGAGGCCCACCTGAAAGAGATTGAAAGATAGAAATAGGGGGATTAGGAAAGTGCTAGAGAGAGAGACATGTTTGAAAAATAAGGAGTTTCTAATAGGTAGACAGACACTCGATTGAAGATAATGTCTCCTTGTCAGCTAAATCTTATGTGTTTCTGTCTGTAAAGCAGAGTTAGGTGGTTGTTAAACTTTCGAATTGCAATGATTATTTTTAAAGTTAGGCGTGCTACACACTCGTTCGGCTCGGCATTCATTCGCACAGCTGGTTAGCAAAATCGAATATAATAATGTATTAATTGCTTTGGGTCGGCTTTATTGTTCCTCCAATATTGCCGAATCGAATGAGCCGAGCCGAACAAGTAAAGCACACCTTAGAGAGTAGGTAAATTAAGGCCCGACCGCGCATAAATTTGCCAAAGATGTAAACAACAATGGCCGCTCGAAAATGAATAAAATCGATAAACAAGAGTTAGCTCGGAGATTTAGACGAAAACTAACATTACTTAAAATAAATACTCTTGTTTATCGACTGTTTACAATTTCGAGCGGCCATTGTTGTTTACATGTTTGGAAAACTTGGCGCGGTCGGACTTTAGGTTAATTTTGTTACCTTCAACCAATGACTGGTAAACAATTTATTTTGCTGTTTGTTTCAGATTTTATCATGATCTACTTTTAGCTGACAATGCTTCATAGTAGGTACTTACATCTGGCGGCACAGTAGCAGAATGACTGACGTAAACAGTAAGACTAGCAATGGAAGACATCATAGGCTCGCCTTGATCGTAAGCTTGCACGTCCACCTGGAAAATAAATAAATCACACTAATATTATAAGGGGAAAGTTTGTGAGTGTGTGTGTTTATATGTTTGTTACTTCTTCACGCGCAAACGGCTGGACCAATTGATAAAATTTTGTATGGAGGTAGCTGACACCCTGGATTAACATATAGGCTACTTTTTATCCCGATATTACCACGGGATCGACACTTATGCGGGTGAAACCGCTGGGCGCAGCAAGTTAATCATATAAATCTGATAAATGAACACGAGTGCCAAGGAGTCATCTGAGAGTGTTGTAAGAGATGAGTAATAACACAAATAACATCCGGTTAGACTGGAAGCCGACCCCAACATAGTTGGGAAAAGGCTAGGCAGATGATGATGATGTATGTGTCTGGTGTGTCTTTTAATATGTGTTAAATAAATGTATTTTCTTTATTTTTCAAATAAAACGCTACTCACAGTGTATTCACTATCAGTCTCCTTCCGCAGATCATCCCGCACCCTAACAGCGCCGGTATCAGGTTCAACGTGGAAGTATATCGAAGCCTTCCCCTTGCCCACTAGCTTGTAGCGCACCCTGTTGTTGGGCGGCGTGGCGTCCGAGTCCATCGCGACCACAGTTTCCACGAGACTGCCGATTGACGATGAATCCTCGATAGTAACGGGGCGAACGACGGATGTGAATATTGGGGAGTTGTCGTTTTTGTCCTGGAAATAAAATAAAAATTTTGTCAATAATAATAATAGTTCTAGAGTTTTTGGAATAAAAATTACGTACAGACGCCAGCACATCAAGTTACCCGAAACTGTCAAATTTTCCCAATCAACTTTGAACCTTATGCTTTAGCAATACAGTTGAAAATCTATTAAAGAAATTTGACAGATTGTAGTAGCTTGATGTGCTGGCGTCTGTACCTAGTCATTATAATTAATAAAATTAATTGTTATTCCTATCAAATAAAATAAAATAATTAGAATGAAACGATAGGGCTTCAACGCTATGTAACTTGTCATACAGGAGAAACCAAACGATAGGCTGATCAATGCCCTGCTGAGTGTCTCATGTAACAATTTTTATTGGTTGTCATACATTTTACAGAATTTTTATCTCACGAAGCGACGCGCGCTTTACTTTCGGTAAGTGTAAAAACACGCTGTCAATGTGAGTATGAAGACGAGTAGCGTCAGCATATAAAACACACACACTTCCGACTTCACCATTGTCTCGGACGGTACAGAGAGCTCCTGCGCTTACACACACATTCACAGTGTGTTTGTACACTTGGTAAACACAAGTAAAGCGCGCGACGCTTCGTGAGATAATAATACTATATCAGCAAATCAAATTACTTGACATGACGTAATTTGGTGAGAATTTACAGACATGTGATATTAGTTTAATTTGATGTTCAGTTCAAATGGTTTGTTAACTCAAAATCTAGTGTAGGGATGTCTAAACATTACGTTAGCTCAGACTAAACCCTCGTCTGTTAGGCAAGCTTATTAAATTCGGTATCAATAGAATTAGTAATTGTGTCTCTTTAGTGACAGTAATCGGTAAACGTAAGCTGGATGAGAGTTGCCGAAAATCTAGTTGAATGGCGTGCAATAGAAGAGGCCTATGTCCAGCAGTGGACTGCTATAGGCTGATAATGATGATTAGTGACCGTTGAGCTCATAAAATATTCATTACTCACATCAACAAAAACGTCAACAGCAGTACTAGCGCCGGGTCCTTCCTCCATATTCTCCTCAGTCCCCACAATGATCTGATGTCTGGCCATCATTTCTCGGTCCAATGCCTTTAGCGTCCGTATCATACCAGTCTTGCGATCTATTGAGAAGAGATCTGTGTCACCCATTAGAATCGTGTAGGTTATTTCTGGTATCGTGTCTGGATCTTCGGCCTGAAAATATATTCATTTTATGTTCGTTTAATGTTCGGAATAAATCGGTTCAGATTTTTGATTGGGTTTAAGACGCTGCTCAATTTGGAGGTGGTCTGCTAAAATGGAAAGTCTTAGAAGAATATAGAAGAAAGAATAACAGAATGGGCGAGGCCACAACACAGCGTTGCGGCGTCGCATCGTAAAAATCTATTTTTGGGATACGACGCCGCAACGCAGTGCTGTGGCCTCGCCCAAGAGGTTTGGAAATCGATACTTTTCTGAAACGAGTCCAGAAGTGTCAAATGTAACATAATTCATTAAGTACAGACGCCAGCACATCAACCTACTACAATCTGTCAAATTTATTTAATAGATTTTCAACTTTATCGCTAAAGCATAAGGTTCAAAGTTGATTGGGAAAATTTGACAGTTTCGGGTAGCTTGATGTGCTGGCGTCTGTACATTTTGCGAGCCCATGGAATAGACTATTCATAGTTTAATCGGCAGCAAGGAAACATTATGTTAGTAGGTAATTACATATTTCTTCTTTGGTGTTGCTGTTAATGCTTCCCATTTTTTTTGTTTTTTGGCGTTTATCGTTGATAGTATAAGATTGACAACGCTGCCATACTAACCTGAACCTTAACAACGGGGTAATTAGCCGCATTTTCGGGCACACGCACTGAGTAGACTAGTTTGGTGAAAACAGGCGCTTCGTCGGGTATGTCCGTGACTTGTACCGTGACTGAGGCGGTGCCGAGTCGCTTGTCTATCGCGCCGTCCATTGCTGTTACTACGAAGGCATAGTCCTGGAAAAAGAATTAACAACAGTTTTATTATGTGACCATTCTTTTTGGTGATGAAAAACAGGTATTCCACTCAGAGCACTGATTTCCACACTTGGCCGAACCGCACCTGAGCACTACCAGTAACCGCACTGAAACAAAATTTAGTAACGTGCGGTTCGGTGGAACAGTTTAATAATGGTATTTTCAATCCCCGAACGGCACTTGCATACAGTTTGTAGTGATGGGACGTATGTATTCTTTGTTCAGAACATTACCAACATATCGATACGGCAAGTGCGTGTCGAACCACGCACAGTAAAGGGCTCTGTTGTCGTACTTAATGAATGCAGTTAGATGCAGATTGTCTATGCTCTATCGTTTAATATATATTTGTATCTTACCTTAGTCTGCTCATAGTCCAGTTTTGTTTTGGTAACGATCATGCCAGTTCCGTTGTCTATGCTGAAAGGCAGGTGCGTCGGTATGCTGTAGCTGACCATAGCGTTTACTCCTTCGTCTATGTCTGTTGCGTGCACGTAGCCTACGAACTCCTTTGAGGCACCTGTGAAGTGACAATTTTAAGGTATTCAAGGAAAGAGTCATCATTAGATAAGTAATCGTAAACGTTTGTCAGCGTGACGTGATAGTGAGGCAAACCTCGCACTTTATTTTTTTAAATAAATAAACTGCGAGTCTTGGCTCACTGCCTCCATTAGGCCACAATTCCCTTGCCATGAGATTAAGATTAAATTTATAGAGGTATGAGGACCAGGGTGTAAAGTACACTCATCCTCCATAGAAAAGGGAGGATCCTCCGACCAGACGGGTGTCGCGTCTGGCGGGCAATTGCCCGATGATTCATGTCGGGTCGTTGTATATATGCTAGTTGCGCGGTAAATTCTGCTTGCGAGATGCAGAATTTTTATGACGCGTAGTTCACAGTTGGCGTTGTAGATACCGCTACAATTTTAATAGGGTTTTGGAAACACGAGGTTCGAACTGATTTTGTTAGGAAACTAACCTACGTAAGCTCGTATTGAAATCATGTCAATTTTTTCTTACCTTCTTTAACGTGGAACATGTAGGAGTCCTCGTCGAACTTGGGGTTATTGTCGTTAATGTCAGTGACTTTGATGTTCACAGTCGCTGTGCTCGACAGTCTACCTGGGTCTTCCGCTCTTACCATCTGAAATATTAAGGGTTTTGTTATTTTGGGTCAACAAAATTAGCGATAGAAGTCAGCAAACGTTTTGAAGGTCTATTAGTGCAAGACTGCAGCCCATAATGTCAGCAATGCAAGATGAGACCCTTGGTGAAAGGTCGCTGGCAAAGAATAATATTTTTTTCTTCTATAGCTTTATACACACGATAGGAATCTGGCCACTCATCCGGTATCGTAAAAAATAACTTAGGGCAGCAGTATACTCCTCCAACAATAAGCGCTAACAACATACTGCCATCACCAAGCGTTGTGCGAGTTAAAATAAACGTTTACTATAACCATACGAAGAATTCAAACAATGACCTCTTCATAGGACCTAATGTAGAAAAATAAAACAAATGTCTTACCAGCTGATATCTCGTCAGCACTTCCCTGTCCAGACTCCGGATAACTGTGATGATGCCAGTGTTGGAACCGATCGCGAATTGTCGGAGGTCGTTACCTGATGCTATGGAGTAGGTCACTGCCTCGTTTTCTGGGTCTTTGGCCTGAAAATTATAAAACTTAAAATTAATCAATGAAAGGAGAGAAAATAGAAAGAAATAAAAAGGGGCTTGTGGCTAAGTAATAACAGCTGCACGGGTCGATCGATCAGATTAAGCTACGCTTGCCGCGGTTGGTCCGTGGATGGGTGACCATCTTTACATACCAAGACCCCTCCGTGCCTCGGAAAGCACGTTAAGCCGTTGGTCCCGGCTGTCATTCGTGGATCTTTGACAGTCGTTACGGGTAGTCAGAAGCCCGAAAGTCTGACAAGCAGTCTTACCAAGGGGTAACGTATTACCCAATAAATGGGTTGTGGAGGTCAGATAGGCAGTCGCTCCATGTAAAATACTAGTATTTAGCTGCATCCGGTTAGACTGGAAGCCGACCCCAACATAGTTGGGAAAAGGCTAGGCAGATGATGATGAATGAAAGGGCAGAAAATATAAACAAACTTTTAAAGTCAACAGTTTACAGCAATGCATTAATGCTGGACACATACACGAACATAAACACGGACACTGTTTATGTTCAGAATTAGCTGATATTTTTTTTAAAGTCGCATATATTTTGTTTTTGTAAAAATTATCATTTGAGTCAAAGATGTTACGGAATTTGGGTGTTGATGCCGCTAACGACTTAGTTCTAAAATTCGTGTAAAATGTTACGTCTTACACAATAATGTTCAAAAATGTAACTTACAGTAACAGTAGTGACAGTAGAATTGATAGCAGCGCCTTCAGAGATGGGCGCGTAATAATCCCGGGATGAGAACTGTGGAGGCCTGGTATTAGGCCCCGGTGCTACGGACAGTTCCACAATGCCTTGAGAACTGAGGCCTTTAGCGTCTGTGGCCCGAATTGTAACGCTGTATTGTTCGCCTGCTTGTAAACGGCCTGTGCTTGCTGTGAAAGAGAAAGAAAGAGGTTATGATATAGTATTTTTTTTATGGAGAAGGTTCGGGTAAAGCTACGGTTTCCTAGAAGAGCTGTGACGGGACTTATAGACTGTAGTGACAGCTGTCATGAAAATGATGACAGCTACAAGATTTAAATCGTTAGATTCGCCCTACCGCCTCGAAAGATAGTCGCGTTTCTGTTTTTGATACCTCTGATATACAATGACGCAGTGACTTGACTTAATTATAATAGAAACGCTATTAATAATGTGTGAGCTTACTCTCTTAGTATTTACTCACTCTTTCGCGAGACTAAGAACAGTGAGAGTAAATCTAGCGATTTAAATCTTTGTCAAATAGGTGTAAATGACATATTTATATGACGGCCGTTATAATATGATGAAACCGCTTTCTAGGAGACCAAAGCTTAAGTTCTATTATACGGTGATTTATATTTTGTTCTACCGAATGGTAAAAATTAATCATAGTGACTGGTATAGTTGCAAAACAAAATACATTGAAGAAAAGTCGTGAGGAAATCTAAGTGAAAATAGAAGTAATTGTTCAATCGTGAGGTCATGCTAACACAGTGATATCGTAAGAGGACGAATCGTTACGAGTAATTTGAATTGATACAGTCGCATTACAGATTTTACTTTCTTCGTTTCGAGTGCTCTTTTTTGGAATCTCTAATAATGTTGAGTGAAATAGCGAACCTAAGGAGCAGTGGTGGCCTAGTGCTAACACAGTGGTAGTGGTAATGGCTGCGACTTACGAATTCGAGATCGTAGGTTCGAACCCAGACGCTTTACTTTGTGTAAATTATATCATCACTACTGTTCTCAAAACGGTGAAGCAAAACATCGTGAGGAAACTTACATGTCCTAGAACCAAAAATTCAAGGACCCGTGTCATCTACCAACCCGCATTGGGCCCACGTGGTGGATTACGGCCCACTCCCTCTCACAGAAAGGAGGCCTGTGTCCCAGCAGTGGGAACATTATAGGCTGATTATGCTTACAACGGAAACTATTAATGTAAAGCCTCTACGGCTACTTCTTTTCAACTGTATCAACACAAAACCACACGTGTACATACGACCAATAAAACTGACTCACAAATACCTCTCTAGACACAGCTACATCTAGTCGAAATTTAAATATATGGTGCAACTTACATATAACCCCAGTGCTAGGGTGTATAGTGAACTTGTTTCCGCCATTATTAGATACGTGATATATGCTGTACGTTATGCGTGCGTTCTCACCCTCATCGATGTCTACCGCCTCTACCTGTGGGTGTAAATATAAAACACTTTGTTACAGTTTTTTTTTTAAATACAACAGCCCATAAACTATCTCTTTACAAAAAATCACGTCAATCATACGTCAATCATTTGCTCCGTTGTTCCGTG
Source organism: Hydraecia micacea (assembly GCA_914767645.1). Lineage (NCBI taxonomy): Eukaryota > Metazoa > Arthropoda > Insecta > Lepidoptera > Noctuidae > Hydraecia > Hydraecia micacea. The sequence goes on from OU611785.1 coordinate 6,361,269, forward strand.
AAAGCCACACTTTTGTTTGTAGTCAGTATTTTCGACCATAACGCTGTCGTTACGGTAAAAAAATGGAGCGTATACCTGTATATAAGCACCATTTTTTATTATTGTTCGAGTATGCTCGCCAATGTAGTCCCAGTTTACAAGTAGGATTTTGTATGATGTTAGATGAGATATCTTGTTTCACTAAATCTACCTGTCTGGTCTGTCCCTATCACTGTATTGGGACGAAATAAATAGTTTTAATAACGTTTCTGAGTTCAGCTATGTGTCCTAAATGGCTGGTTGCAAATGTATTCTCCTGCGACACATTTGTTCACTTTATTAAAAAAAAAAAAAAAAGTATACTGACCGTATGCACTTCAGCTGGTTCCAAGCTGGCTGGTACAATGATAGGTTGAGTCTTAGGTATAACTGGTGCGTTATCGTTCTGGTCTAGCAACTGAACTGCCAACGAGTATGGAGCTGATGCTGCACCGCCGTTCGCTTCGCGGGCGACCACCTGAAATAAGCGAATAAGAAAGTAAATATTTAATGGATGAAAAAGGTATTTTGGACTTTAATGACCGGTTTTATGGTCTATTATGGAATAGCAAATATTTTATGATTGTTAAGAATTAAAAAGTAGATATTAAGCATAGAAAAATATATTCAGGTACATATAGTGCCATCCACGAAGACTCTTCTTCCTAATCGTTAGTGGTTATCGCTAGTTGATTCCGCTAGTGTTTTAGTTTTTTCGATACACACTATCTACCGACTAATTATAATTAGTGTGTATCGAAAAAACTAAAACACTAGCGGAATGTTGCACACTTGTGCTTGCATTAGGAAAAAGAGTGGGGCGCGTCTTCGTGGATGGCGCTATCTATACTTGATTATGCAATCATTAAGATTAGACAACAGGTCAAGCAAGCAAGCAGCAAGTGGTAGACCTGACGCGTATTCTAATGGAACAACGTCTGGCCATAGGACGTAGGACGGGTAGTACGTGAACATCAGACCATATGGTCTGTTCCAAAAGAATATGATAAAAGTGAAAAACGAACCCTGTTCAAGTTACAAAAATACATCCGTAGCAGGGGGTCTACTCCCTAAGCACGAAGTCCGTCGCTTCGGGCTTCGTAACGGGCGTTTCCTACTCCCTATGACCTACGAACGGATGAATCGTTCGGGGCCCGAGCGAAGAATGAATGACAACGCGATTTGACTGTTGTCCCTACTCCCGATGTGTTTTTGCCCGTCCGAACAGTTGAACATGACACTGGTTTTGACGGATAGTTACGTCAGTTGATACGACATCAAAATAGTTCTCGTGCTATCGACGAAAGTTACTAAAATAAAATAATTTCAAACTATGGCTGCTTTTTTATTGATTGAAGAAGCTTTACAGGAAGAGCGGAGGCAACGTCGATATTATTTACGCCAAAACTTTAGTTTGGCGAGTATTCCCGACGTTGAGTTCATAGGGAACTATAGGCTCACTCGGGAGTTATTCGAAGACGTATGTGCGGAATTAATACCTCTTTTGCCTCAACACATACGCCGAAGTGGTGTTGATCCAAGAATGAAAGTAAGGACATATTAAAGTTTCTGCAACTAATTGAGCTTTATTACCATTCCGTCCCACCCATTTACTGTGGTTTTTGTTTACTTTTAGATCCACACCCTTTGCCACTGCTCGACGGACTTAGTGCAACTTCCCATTGAGTTAAGGGAGCTGCACAGGTTTTCCCACAGCCGTTTTGAGCGAACTCTCCCGTCGGCACCCCTCAATAATCCGCGAGCCAATTCTTGGTTCTCACCCATATAATCGAGAAGGGCCTCAATTTGCCCGTGAGTTGCTGCAGCGGTTGGGGACATTTTACACAATTAACCATGGAATGGAAAGCTAATTAGGATACAGAAAACTTCCCGGCTAACAAAGTTTATGACCTTTTTAATAAAGTCACTTCTTTAAATAATCATTTAATGGGCTTTTTAACATACAATGAGTAAAACACATTGTGTACAATATACCGAGTTGATATGACAGAGGGGCATTAAATTACACTACGTATACTATACGTGTTTAGTATTAATTCGATACGGTATAAAAATAAAAAGCACCAAAAATGAGTTTTTTTTTTTTTCAAACAAACTAAATAGCTTACAAATCAGAGTAAAACGCAACACCCTTTGTAAATAAATTTGACGGACCTTAGATACTTGGCAACGTCGCGCGCGCGCCAAGTGCAACATGTGTTATCTCGTGTCGAGGCGGGCGGCCGGCGCACTGAAAAAACAAGTTTTTTCCCCACACCGATCGCAAGGATCTAGGATGCAATAGCAACACACTGACCTCTTTCTATTTCTTTTACGCGCGGGCTGTTTTGCTATGATTGTCACTCTTGTAATGAAAGTGCAAGTGTGTGTATTTATCGCTTCCTTGTTTGCATTGCCAACTTTTTTGTGAAATATTTGGTTGTTCTTGTGACTTGCGTCAGAGCGGCAACAACGTATTGTAGAAGATTTATCGTTTTAAGGTGCATGACCTATGCGTTAGACATAATCAGCTGTTATGGAAGATACATCGTGTTCAAACGGGGCAAAAACTTAAAAAATCATTTGCGACTAAACTACTGCTCCTATTTAATTTATTTTTGGTACAGAGCTTGAAAATGGTACCTAGTATAGGCAGTTTAAAGGAAAGCCCCTCTGTCGTATCAACTTTGTATAAAAATGGCTTTGCGACTGAGAGTCGCGGAGGATCGCCGTTGTACGTCCGTATTGTCGCGGCGCACGCGGTATACCCCACTGCGTAGCATCAACATCGTACCTACTATAGCCATAGAAAAAAACGTGCTATACTTTGACCATAGATTTTGACATTTCATTTGAAAATTTCCTTCAAAAAGTAAATAGGCAAAGGTCTTAACAGGATGATGCCGGTTTCCGGACAAAAATGGCAAAAATAATTCAATTCTATATTTAAGACATAATAAAAAGTATATTTTAAAATATGTTGTCAATTTCTAACGACAAAAGTATTAATTTTTGTTTAATAAGCTAAAAAACTACAAAATAAGTAAACCGGTAATCGACCGGTAAAATAACGCAACTCTATCGCCATGCGTCCTTCGTTCACGAATATTGTCTATGATTCCGTTTGAAACTGATGAATCCGAAATCGTTAGAGAGTAGGGTTCAGTCCGACGTATCGGGCTACCGTCGGACGAGCCGTTCACTTCGTCGACGGACTTAGGGAGTAGACCCCCTGTATCAGACCTTACCTGGAATCTAAATTTGCCTGGGTTCGGTGGGTCTCGGTCGAGTTTTTCATTGCTGACAACCAGGTAACCATCTTTGTCGATGTCGAAGAAGTTGGTTGTCAGTTCAAACGTGTATTTTGGTACTGGATCTCCGGGACCCTGAAAAAACACAATACATTGGTTCAGAGAGATTTATCTTAGTCTACCAACAACTCTCGAATTCCGACGGTTTTTGGACACGTTCTTTGCGTGCTAAAAACTGTTTTAGCAACGCTGAATCAAAACTCGATACTTACGCCATTATTATTTTTTACAAAAGTATTCTTAAATTAGCCTAATAGCTTTCTACAGGCGTTGCAAATTAATCTCGTACTTAGGAAGTCCTACAAATCCTTTATCTTTTATGAAAGTGGACGTATAGCTATTTTACACCAGTACTTACGTACTTAGCTGGTATACACGATAAACCATCTTATAGACGCATTAGAATTCTATTCTATTCTAATACCTTTAGCTCAACCATTAGAGGTTCATTATCGTACAACTTAAACAAAAATCACCCTTACTACTACGACATAAAAGCACTTTCAATGTCAAATAAAATATGCGATTGACTTTCAACTAAATGTGTATGAATGTATCATATTCATAACTTACCAAGTCAGGGTCCGAAACAGTCAGTCTAATAGGGTTTTTATCGGCGTCCAGTACTTTGGTGCCCTTAGCGGAGTTTTCTTCCACCACTCCTTCGTCGGACGATGCTGCTACGACGGGCGGGCTAGCGTCTACTGGACGTACTGTTATTGTTAGCTTCGCCGTTGTGAATCGACGCGCTTCTGATACTTCCTCCGCCTGGAAAGAAAATTAAATAATTATCAATATTGCTAAAAAAATGTTTATAAGAAGCCAGCCGTTTTTCACAATGACCAGAAAAACATTTGACTTTTTTATTTGTATTTTGTGTTCTATATAAACGTTTTTCTTTCTTTTTTTTATCAAAGAGCGACCGTACGTGGAGGCTAGCATTTCGAACCACATTTAATTTAATGGTTCTACGCGCGCTACTTATATTTTTCATCTATACTATATTATTGTTCAACAGTACTCGTCGGTTATTATGAGTTCAATGGACAGCGATGCTTTTATTATGATAAAATATCTTAGCCTTAAAAAGTATGGACTGACATTGCAGTCATTAATTATTTTTCTCAGCAGATAACGGATACTTGGTTCTGAAGTTTTCTTTTTCTACAAATATCAATATCTCTAAACTTACTATCATTCCTTACATTCAATCTTTACTTAACGTGTGCTATAAAAAAGTTTTTATGGCTCTTACCTTTATAACCAACTGAAACTTCTTCGCAATGGAAGTATCAACCGACACAAGCTGCCTAACTCCTCCAGTATTAGGATCTATCGCGAAGTAAGTAGCCCAGGAGTCAGGCTCCCCACTGTCGATGGTATACTTGATGCGGGCGTCTAAAGTGTCCATGTCTACTGCTTGGATCTTCTCTGGTTCGATTGTAAGGATGCCTGCTAGGACGCCGCTGTTTACCTGGGGGTTTGAAGGTAGGTTTAAGTATAAAAGTCGCTAAATATATGCAGTAGAATGAGACATTTTGCTTGTCATTGTCTTTTATCTACAATCTCATCGTTAAGTTCCTAAAATCGTCAACACGTGTGAATGAGTTGAAAACTCTTTCAGTGAATATGAATATTGGATACATTACTACTACAAATAATACTTACAAAACTAGTATACTCCGGATTGAAGCAAGCTCCCTCATGGAGCCTGCAACCCTTGTATATGAAGGACGGATCCTGATCATCATCATCTTTTATGTGCACTGTTAACGTTGTGGTGCTCGATAGACGTCTCTTTGTATCGCGGGCACGGTCCTGTAATTATTGTGAAGAGGTTTTATTCAATGGAACTTGAAACTGGAACTTTATTTCGTAATTGATTTTTTTTATAAATGAAAAGATGCGAGATTTCGATTGATCTAAGTAATATTTTCTTCTTTCGTAGTAAAAACAAATGAAGAAATAAGTTATTTTACAAACACCTTCGTTTCTTTGTAGCCGTCTTGCGTACTGTTAAGAAAAACAGACCTGATCCAGAATAATGATGTAGATGAATCGTGAATTTAGCAAACACTGCATTTGCCACTTTATCAGCCAGAGTATCTTTTGACTAGCACTGTGGCCCTGATGAAGCAATAGTATCACGAAGCTTCCAAAGCAGACTACTGCGTCCACCCTCTTTAAAATCTAACCTCCTGGTACCAATATAAAATCTCTGAAATACTTACAGAAGCAAGGATAGTGACTAGATACTTCTGCGTGCGCTCGTAATCCAAACTCCTGTTGACTGTGACTTGCCCCTGATGAGGCAGTGGTATGGCAAAGCTCCCATAGCCGTCTACTGCATTCGCTTCCTCTATCGTTGCATTATCTCCTGGTATTATGAAGTACTCTGATAGACCGTTGACGCCTGCGTCGAGGTCTAGTGCTTTGATACCGTCGAATATTGTGGAACCGATTGGTACCAGCTGAAATAATATAAGGATAGCGTTAAAGTAGGACAGTATTTCATAATAATTGTTTTGTGGAGTGGCTGAGTTCTTGTGTTTAAGCAATTTTAAAAGAAAATTAATTGAATCATGTTAAAGTAAACAAAACAGAAACGATGAATTGAATGAAGTGTCATTCTCAATAACAAAGTGAGATCACAAATCGGCCGTCAAAACAAATTTTTGGTCCATTGCCTTAAGTTAATCGTTTCTTTGCATATTCACTCATTTGTATTTAGTTGTTTTGATTCATCTCTATTTAACCATGCAATGCAATACCCAGAATGTAGAATAATTATATGCAAAACAATGATTAACTGATCAATGAAAAATGATGAATGAAATGAATGATGTGATTGATTAATTGTATGCAAAACAATTGGGAAGCTGTATTCTAAAACACAACCATTGACAGCAAAGGGACAAACCGAATAAATTCAGTCTGTTGTATGGAGCCTATGGAGGTCTACTCCCCAAGCACGAAATCCGTAGTTTCCTCCGTATCACTTACGGACATTTTATGATTAGTTCGGCGAAAGATATAAGAATGTCTGACAACACGATTTTATAGCTGTCCCTACTGTCGATATGTATTTGCCCGTCCGAAAAATTGAATTCGATACTTGTTTTAACGGCTCAACTACTATCGGACGGGCCCGCAACTTTCTTGACGGACTTAGAGAGTACACCCCCTGTATTACAAAACATCCATCATCAATCACTGGATATTGAGCACAGACATGACATGTACTGTCACTGACATTTCTATTTTTTTTTATTTGAAATGGACTTGCTCTTGACTCTAGTCTAGGTCAAAGGTGACAGAGACAAAGTCGACGATGGAGCGAGCTTATCCAGAAGAAGCCTGTTCACTCTCACTTTGAAGAGATTTGGGTTGTACGCGTCTCGGAAAAACAGACTGTTCTAATGTTGAAATGACATGTTTATTTCTGTAAGTAGATCTTTTAAGACACGTTTACACGTAAATATATTGTTGGTAAATATTTAAAAACTAGATGGCGCCGGCATTTCCTCGTTGATTGATCCCTGAGAAGAAACGTCGAAACAACCTGAGAGATCAAGGTGTCTTTTAAATTCCAAACATTATATTATTAGCATTTTCGAGTCTAACAATGTAGAACCATGTCTGGAAGGGCCTTTTGAAGAAAGAGCCATTGCAGCTTTGAGTTGACCTGTCCCAACAGACGGTATGCACAATTGCATACATCAGTCATCGGTGCTATCTTACCTCAGAAACTGTAGATTCATATGGCGTCCCTTGGAAAACCGGCGCGTTGTCGTTGATATCCGATACTCTTACTATCACTGGTATCGTTCGCCGCTTCTTCGTAGCTTTCACCTGGCAGACCAGCTGCAAACAACACCCATCAATTATAACCAAATTACTTGTAACACAGATTAATAACTACCATATTGGCTTTAGGCGATATATTTATAGACTTAATTCGGTTAAGGCGATATATATCGGTCCACATTTGCATCTATAGCAGCAACAATGAATTTTGAACTTTATTTTTGAAGTGTAAAGTTGGAAATTGATTGTACAAAAATTTTAAGTGGCAACCTAGAGATCTTTATAAATTATATGACAAATTATCATAAGATGATTATGATAGATAATTTATTTTAACAATGATAAATAATGGCTTACAAAGAGTATATTCAGATGAATTGACAATACATTTTTGATCGTGGGAACTGTATAAGTAATACTGTATATTGGTTGTGTAACAGTTATTTAATCGATGACCTACAGTCGCGGGAGTATATTCAAGCTATTCAGTCGTCCATCCACACGTTTTATTGAGTTATCTAACAAGATTACGTGCACTCCGTATGCAGTGCTATATGATATACATATAATAAGCATCAGAAGCTATCAAACATAGGGATGAGGCTGCTACAACTTTAAAAACTGATGAACTAAAAAAAGCCATTTCTATCTAATCCTTAGGTGCTATAACTTCCCTTTCACACCACCGCGGTTGGCAAATTGGGTAACTTTCGACTGTTGATCCTCTGATCAGCAGTCGTAAGTTACCCAAGTTACAAACCGTTGATAGAGGAAATCATATTGCACTTGGCACTGTGGGTTACTCAGGAATTATTTCAGTTAACTTAAGAAAACCCCTAAAAGATTCTATTGTTATTATTCTAGTTCCAAAGCAATAATCCACAATACCTGAAACACCATATGCGACAAGTTATCCGCATCTCTATCGAGAGGCTGTAGGAGCTGCAACCGCTTCCCATCGAGCTGGAACAGCGTGGGGCCCTTAGGAAACACCGTGGATAGCAACACGTCTTCACCTGGCTCCCCGACTATTGGCAGCTGGGCTGGCACTGTGCTTTGGTTCACCTCTGAAATTGAAAGAAATGTACAGGATATCCAGCAGGAATAATAGAAGCATGAAGATTCGATTAGATGTTTCTAATCGAATCTCTGCGCGATTGAAATCCAATTTCAATCGGGTAAATCACGGGAGTATAGTCCCTATAGGTGATGAAGTCAAAGTGAAGAAGTTGCAAAACTACAAGAAAAGATGACAGACAGAAGTAATTAATCTTCTTTAGATTATCACTTCAGCATTCATGGCTTTTATGACTTCGAGAGTGTACTAGTTAGTTGAACAAGTAGGTTTATGCGCAAAAAAAAATGTGTTATAGATGTAAAATATGGTTTGTCACTCACGATCTCCTCTGCTCTCTTCAATATCAACTATAATGCTAGACTGGCCCGTTTCCACTTCACATGGACCTGTAAAAACAAACGAACATTCATCAAATCATTAACACTTCGCTAATTATGACAGAAAAACAAGTTCCTACTACATAATTTGAGCTAAGCGACGACGTTCCGGAGGATAGCAAGACTCGTAAACCATTCACAACACTTTTTCTTTAACAAATTAATTACTCAATTACTTCAATTAGCATAGAACAATTATTCAAACACGACTTTTTTCAACATTCCCAGCACATCGTAAAACAAATCTGTGGGCCATTAATCCCACATTTATCGCCGTGGAAACGAAACACAATGCTTTAAGATAAGCCCGCGGTTCCAGAGATAGAATAAGCAAATACTCTCACATGAAACAAACAGTACCTAATAAATAAGAGAATCGACAGGTGCACGAGGCCTTAGCTTCGTTAGGCCTTTGAACAATTAATTAAGGTTTTGCAAACGTTGCCTTTCCTTTTCCCATTAAATTGTTTAGAGTTAATAGGTATTAACTGTATATCGAGGTGCGCCTGCCAGGTATATCAGAATGGATAGACATGACGAAATGTCTTGATTGTTTATTTCAAAGACAGTACAAAAATATTTCGCTCGTATTGTTGTTTTTTGAATAACCCTCTTTATTCTAAGAGTTGCATGTGCAATTTGAACAATCTGATAAGTAATACTTACCTCAGTGAACGTTCTTAAAATTACGAGAATTGCCCCTCCGATATCTTGACACAGTGTTGACAAATGGCGTTTTTGTACACTCGAATAATAATAACTTTGATTAAATAGATAAGTTTGTCGAAGTAATTAGAGCTATTAAAAGATTGTCTAAGGACTTCAGAAACCCAGCGTTAGCGAGTCGCTAAACTTCCAGTTTTCCTCATCCCGTTATTGAAAAAGGCTATCAAAAGTTTATGGACATCCAGTTATTCGTATCGACACACGCTAATCACCTATTAATCTCTGAGCACTATTAAACTGACTAATAAAATACGAACCTATAAAATTTAAACATACCTCATATTATAACGAAAATTATAAATAACTTAGTGTTGGGATAGTTTGAGATTGGTCGTAAAGTTAGTAAGTTTAATAATGAATAGCCACGAGAATCCTGATTTAACTGTTATTACACAGACTATGAACTACGTAATTTAATAAATTTCAAGATTTTCATCATTGTTGCGTTAAGATATTAAGTACTATAACTAGCTTCTGCACGCGGTTTTCCTCGAATCCTAAGGGAACAAATCATCCTGATAAAAAATGTTCCGGACATGGTCTTTCTGTACGCCAAAGTTCTTCTAAATCAGTTCAGCCGTTTAGCAGTATCACGTATTGAATTTGTCTTATGTATTTTTAGAAGTATTCAAGAAGAAAACAATTTAGGAGGTACTTAAGATTAAAAACTACTACTCACATAATCCGTAAAACCAAAAAACGAACGCTTTTCCTTCGGATTTTTTTTAAATTATTTGTTTGGTTCTCGAAACCAATCAATTAATTTTCATTGGGCATTCCTTGCAATAATATAAATAGCAACCATAAAATACAGTGTTAATTAGTACCTATACGTGATCTTAATAAGCACATATATTTTGCTTCCTCTAAAGGAAACTGGGACTATCCTTATAAGTATTTGTTCCAATTAGAAAATACTGTTCGTACCGTTTTCGAAGTACGTAGGATTCTTATAAATTGTTCGTCAAAGCTTTTAAGCAATTAATACTGTGTTTGTTGTAAATAAATTAGTTGGAACTTGGAACGTGCTGCGGTTATGTCACGGGAACAGTTGTAGCGCCATTTTCTTGGAAGCATGGTTTTGTTGACTGTACACTACTTGTTTGTTTTTACAAGGTGGGGCAAAAGTAATGTCATAGAGTGAATGTGTCAGAATTTTTGCAAATGGCGTCATAATATCATTGTGATTTGAAGTTTATGTTGGAGACAGATAGAGAATTAGTTGACAATGCAATGGAGCAATTCACACAGGTCAGGAAACCACGAAGATTTTGAAACACCAATTTCCGGGCTGTGTTATCGATGGTTGATCTGCGTTTTGACGATTTGAACTGGCCTGCCAGATCGCCAGATGGATTTTTTTTTTAATTTTTAACAAAATGTCAGCCAATTCTCTTTATGAAATGTTGAAGTAAGCGTCACTTCCAGCTGATATTCAGCTGTATTTATATAGACTGAAAGCTAAAATTTACCTACTTTTGGACAAATCTTTCATCGGCCTAAAGCCTACTTTTGTCATGTAATCAAAACATTAGCCTGCTTTTTTTAATGTTTGTAACATCCCAAAAAGGATATAATAACACAATACTTATCCTGCCAAACGATTATTACTTTTCCGATTCAATTAAGCATACACAAGCGTTTTACAAGCATCACTGAATACGTTTAGTTTTGATGAATTTTTTTTTTTTTTTTTTTTTTTTTTTTTTTTTGATCTGACCACTCGCAGATGCAACTCGCTAAGGTTGCCTTACTGCTTAACCGGACTATCCTGTGGTGGCCGAAAATTACTTTAAGGCCCCCAGCCAGGGCTTACAAACTAAGGATATTTAAATGAGCTCCACTAAGGGCACCCCCTGTGGGGTTCGGGCCTCGGCTTAGTGAGTCATTGGGGGGAGGGCAGCAATGATCAGGCTGGGTCTGGTTATTAATTGGGGAATTTAAAGCTACTTGCTCAGCGTCGCGGGCTGGCTTGTCGAGCAAGGGTCGGGCGGTAGCAAGGGTCGGGCGGTATTTTTGATGAATGAAGCGGTGTTATTTTATTACTCGGTCCATTCAACGGGTATATTATTTGTAAACACAATACAATGTAGTATTGATGTGTTTGTTAACAAACACGGTTAATGATTTGATCTTGTTAGCCTGTTAGTGTATATTGTGTTTTAAAACGCGTCGCAAAATAAGTGAAATGATTTTGACATGTGTGGCCTTTCTAGGAATTTGCAGCTCTACCTACATGCTGTGTGCCCGATGGGATCGACATCGGCTAAAATGACGAATTTAAACACAAACTATTATCCATCATTACCTCTAATTATAAATTCTTCATACATCTACTTCTTCTTCATTATAGGCTGATTATGTATGTGTAATGTATAACTTCTTTAGGGTACGAATTTTTCGAAAAAGCTTTCTTAAGAAATATTTTTCAAAATTTCAGGATGTGCGTTGTCTGTTAGTGAATGAATGAATAGATATAATAAGATTTTTATTACTTAAGTAGATGTAAAGGCGCGATTTCAACACGTCCGTTTTTACATTTTACAATTTGACTACACACTTCCTACCAACTTGTGAGAAAACACCATTTATGGAGTCTGCCATGCGTAAACCACCATAAATATTGCAGGTGTCGTAAAAACTAATTACTAACCCTAGACAAGATGGGTAACAAATTCTTAGATCCATTCGCCAGTCTCGAATAGCGTTGGTCCTAACCTTGGCATCGTTTGTTCTAAAGATCTATAACATAATCCTACGTTCAGTATTCATAAACACTTTGACGAGATATTATTATTTTTTGTTCTATTTAAAGTTACATAGTAAAGGCACAGTCTAACTAGTTTTAAGACGCACTTGCACCACAAATCAGTAGGAATTTAACGCTAAACTTATTTACAACATCATTCTGTCTCTGTCATATTCAAACGATTGTCAGAAATAGAACGACGATCTAAAATTAATTTTTAGAGTGGTGCATATGGACCTTAGTATATGTCCTGCACTGCCAAATTGTAGTTCGAGATTTCTCAGGTTATGTCAAATGTATGAATTGTATGATCGGTGAAACATTGTAAATAGTTACACGGAGGTAAAGGTTTTAATAAAGGAAGGTAGGTACTTACCGGGCGTTGCCCTTGCCACTTGCAGAAGGCAGAAGAAAACAAGCCAAGCCGTTGATCGTCCATGCTGGAGCGCACTCCACCGCGCCATCTCACTGTAACAAGAGAGAAAAAACTATAAGAACAACTTAATTCAAAGAAATCCATTTTCATTATTTTATTCAGAAGCTGTCTGAATTTAAAGTAATTTTCTTTAGGTATATAACAATATGTCACTAAACACTAAATTATAATGTGTGTAAGCTTATTTGCAAATAATGGGCTCGGAATTGACATTACCACGACATTAAAGTCTGTATAAACATCTAAAGATAAACCGTATGATATTCCAAAGATATTATGGAAAAGAGGTGGTTATGGATTACGACTACAAATAAGCCGAGTCAACATGTCGCCTCATCGTGCATCGCCCACGAGCATCAAAACAATGAACTTTATTTTATGGAGCCTGTGCACACCACGTTTTTTAAACGCGCCTTCGACGCGCGTTTTAGAAACGCGCGTCGGCGGCGCGCTTTTATCCTACAGAGCAGTTTGTTGTCGTTTGTATCGATACAAACGCGTATTTGAATTTATACAGGTGTGCAAAGGTCGACAGGCTGCGTCTGACTTGCGTGCGTATTGCGTCTGTATCGCTACAAACGCGCATCAACGGCGCGTTTAAAAAACGTGGTGTGCACAGGCCCTAAACATGAAAATGTCTTAATACAAAATCATGTAAAACGTCCTACGTGAATCACTAGCACTTTAACTAACTCACACAACAGTAATTTTGGAGATATTTCCTCGGCAATGTATCGTAGCAATGGACCCATCAATTGTGCAAAGAAAAACGATTAATAAAAATACAACACCCTCTGCAATATAAGCTCAAACTATAATAAATATCATGAAAAAATAATAAAGAAAACAATACCTCAAATACAATAGAAAAACCGACAAAACACCTATTCACATGCGATATCGTCGAACAATAGGTAACTATACGTGTTTTCACTCACTCTGTTATAGACAAATGAAATAAGAACTGTCTACTGAAGAACTAGCAATAGAAGCGTAATAGAATAACAAAATAAATAACAAACAAGATAGTAAATCTGCAACAAATCAATGTTTATCTTCAACTCAGTTCCCAAGGTATAACATAGCTGACACTAAACTGACAAGCCAGATTGCGATAAAAACGCATCAAGTTTATTATAAATTAACGCTTATATCTATGATCTTATTGATGGTAATGGGAAAGCTTGTAATCGATGGATTTAAATTATAATAAACTAGCTTTATACTGCAATAAGCCAAGTTAATGATGATTATGAAACTTTTGTCCGCGGATTTGCTCACGAAGATTAGGTTTCTTGAAATAGGTTAAATTCTATTTGAATTACTTAAGATTAAATTTATTTAATGTTTATATTTATAACATAGACTATATTGATGCAAAATTCAAAGTAGATCGATTCAGTTAAACAGCCGAGCCATAAGTGGAACAAACTCATTCTCACATTGGTAATAACAGCAAGGATTAACACAAATACACTTGAGAGCAATAAAATCGCACACCCCTTGTAATTTGGTTTATTACTGATTTTTTTCTTAAATCTAAAGATATTGAATACAAATCATTAGGCAAAATTAAAGAATACAAGCTTAGCTTAAAAAAAACACAAAATTAAAATCATTGACCTTCACGTAACTTACAGAAACCAGCCGTACACCAAATTAGCCAAATTCACCCGTTAGCATTGTCACTACTTGCACCCCTTACCCGCAGGTATAAAAGGGTCGGTTTATTTTTTATTTTTAATCAGTTGCATACCGAGGGTCATCGTGTTAACATCTCTACTGAAAGCATACGGAAAAATATGCATACCACGCCCGCAGAAGCCGCTAAAGTTATTGCCTTGCTCGAAGCAGGCCATAATCAAAGTGAAGTTGCTCGACGACTAAATTTGAGCCGCTACTCTGTTCGTCGTGTGTACCAGAAGTTTCAAGAGACCGGTGGCTACATTCGGCGACCAGGATCTGGCCGGTGACACAGAACATCAGAGCGTGATGACCGCTTTCTTGTGTCGAGGTCTTTAAGAAATCGGCAACTGAATGCGGTTCAACTGGGACAAGAGCTTCGAGAAGTTCGCAATGTCACTATAAGTCGGTGGACAGTCAGAACAAGACTTGGTGAAGCAGGACTGATTTCACATCGCCCAGCAAATGGTCCCAAATTGACCACAGTTCACCGACAAGCCCGACTACAATTTGCCAGGGAACATTTAAATTGGACATATGATCAATGGCGCTCTGTTACGTTCTCTGATGAGTGCAGAATGACATTACATGGTCATGATGGACGCTCTAGGGTCTACAGAAGGTCATCAAAGCAATTTTCACGATGCTGCATAAGCGAACGTGTCGCTTTTGGCGGTGGATCGTGTATGTTTTGGGGTGGCATAATGTTGGACACTAAAACTGACATTGTATTCATCACTGGGGCGAATACCGGCCCGAGATCGAGAGGTTTGACGGCTGCACGATACGTCGAAGAAGTGCTCGAAGGACATGTGAGGCCGCTTGCGTGGCTTATGGGAGAAGATTTTCTCCTAATGCAGGACAACGCCAGACCGCATGTCGCTAGGACAGTTTGCGACTACATGGAAGACGTTGGAATCACCGCGATGGAGTGGCCAGCTCGTAGTCATGATCTCAATCCGATTGAGCATGTCAGGGATGAGCTAAAAAGAAAATTTTGAGCAAGAAGCCCTGCTCCTACGCGCCTCCGAGAGCTTCACCTTGCCATTGAAGAGGAGTGGAACGCTATACCACAAGATTTCATGGTAAAATTAATACGTTCCATGAAAAACCGATTAAGAGCTGTAATTAAGGCTAGGGGAGGGAATACACCTTATTAATAAACAATTTGATCAAGAATTTTGAGTTTGATTTTCATTATTTCTTAAGCGAAATTGGGTAATTTTACCCGTTTGTTGGGTTTTGTGCCGTAAAACCTCTTATGGGTATTTTTTACACTGTATTTGATATCATTAGAAAGGTAATGAGGTAGACTTTCAATTAGTGTGTGTGTTTTTTAAAATGCTTATTCAGATTCGTGAAAAAAAACTGCCTTAACAAAAAAAGTCAAGGTGTGCGATTTTATTGCTCTCAAGTGTAGTTCTGACCTTATTGATGGTAATGCGAATATTTGCGATCAAAGCATTTAAATTATAATAAATAAGACTTAGTTTCGAAGCCACTAGAAATATCAGACATGCATTAAGGGCTGCTACTTATCGCACCAAAGCAAATAACAGTAAACCTTTGGAAGAATCTGCCAAAGATAAATTGTGGAGAGCAGACACAGATATCACAGTAGTCAACAGAATCCTTTTAAGCGCTACGTGTTATAATCTAAAACCTTCATGCTAGTTGTGCAAAATTACAGTACCATTCTTGCTATATATTTCAGAGATGTTCTTGATAAAAACGATATTTCAAGCACGGCAAACACTAAAACTTTATGTTTAGATAGATATCGCTTGATCTGCAAACCTTGAAAGTTGAAGGGTGCAATGATTAAGAACTTTACTTCAGTCAATAATTTAACCAGTCAAAATTTTAGGTAGGTACTCGTAGTTACAACTGTCTCTGTTCCAACAATACTTTACAAGTGAACATGGCAGGCTACCAACAAATCCCAGTGTTGGACTTTCTGGTACCGAAGTAGATAACATTAATCGGATTACAAACTACATAGTTATCGCACCTCCAATTCTCACGATTAAGCAAACAGGCACAGCCTTGGGAACACTTTACAAATCCATTTATATCTTAATGCAATTTACAATCATTGAAATCCCACAAGCTAAAGCAGAAAAATAAATGGTGGTGGTAAATTATTTGTATTGATATCCCGGTCAATATTTATCGCTTCGAAGCTTAAGACCTCAAAGCCTTCGGGTCTACATTATAGTGGAATTTATAGGCAGATAGTTTGTAGGTGATATTCAGCAAATGTATATTACGTTGCTTGTTTTTGCAACAATGTGAATCATGTTTGCATCGTAAACAAAAGGCTTATACGAATTTCTGATGTCCTTCTCTCGAAATTTTTCTTTTTCTATTTCTATACCCAAACTCTCAAACTCAAAGTATTTATTTCAAATAAACCAATTACAGGTAGTTTTGAATTGTCAAGGGGTCGTCAGTCAGAAAGATGAAGCTAGTTGCCCATTCCAATGCGCAGGTACCTATGGCGAAAAACGGGCAAGAAACTAATTCCACGGCCTCTTTTAAATCATAAAATTGTTACAAAATATTGGTTACATCATTCGTGTTAAAGTTATACATATGAGAACGATGTAGAAAGACGTGCACGTTAAAAGCGACCGTTATAAAAAGATAAAAACAATTCAGAAATTAAAATAAGCCGTGACAGCTAAGCGATGACCAGTCCCTACTGACCCTACTGACGGCGCCCGTTCACGAAGATGACGTATGGATCAGCACCATTCAGCTGAACCATTTTGAAGGGAACTTAATGATCCAATACACACGCCACCATCAACAAGACATTCGAGCGAGCATGACATACCTAATCTCATCCGCAAGGGCACATTCAAGTCAATGAAAGACGTACAATTTTTTTTAAATAGCTTCTCGCAGTTCAACCTATGAGGTTGTCGTCTGCTTAACCGGGCTCGCCTGTGGATGCCTCAATAAATTAAGTCCTCCAGCCAGAGCTTAAAAAGCTTAAAAACTAAGCGACTACACGCTAAGAGCACCCCCTGTGGGGAACGGACCTTGGCTTAGGGCGTCGCTGGGAGAGGGCAGCAGGGGACAGGCTGGATCGGAATTAAGATAGACGTGCACAGTAAATGGTAGCTTTATAGTAAGTACACAGTGTTCACACGTGTACTATGCAATTATACAATACTAAGACATTGAATTTATAGCAAATATAGTTTTTTCAATGTTCATCAACTCCAAAAATATTTCCGAATGCTAATCAATTAGTTTATGCGCATATGTGGAGCAGAACCAGCGTTGAGCCAAGCATTTTTGTCAGCGATGTAATCTGACCAACAACTTTTAATATTCTTGGTTGCATGGTGTGAGTTTAATACAAAATTTAAATTTCGTTTCATTCTGTTGGAGTACGTGAGGAGGAATTTTATTGTAACATTTTAAACAGTACTCCATGAAGGATGAGTCGTTATATAGTTATCGTATACGTAGTTAGGGTACGGCTGTCATTGAGAAACAGGTAGGTAAAGCGTTCATTAGCGGTTTTATGTCGTAATACTTCATCCGCAGTATTGTGAGATTCTGGTTTTACGCGTGAATGCGTATTTTCAATTTCTAGTACTTGCACACAATGTAGAGACATTTGCACGACATTTCATAATTTAACTTCAGGCTACATTTAATCGAAATTAGGGCACGCATAAAGTATCTTATTATTGTGTCCAAAGTTTCGTAACCATACTTCCTAAATCCTACATCACAAGATTCAGAAAACATAACAAAGGACAATACTCCCTTTGCTTGCAAGCACTGTAAATTCTCATTACGATTAAGGTCAAGCGCATATTGTAATTCAATGTAACAAAGTAACAAGTAAATAGTCACCGTTGACACTAGAACTTGAGGCTTTTAAAATGTGTGCAGTTCAGAACCAATGTCGGGACAGTGTAACGATATGGAAGGATATATTTTAAGACCAATGCACGCATATTATTACTGATGTCATATGCTGCCTCAAGTCTGCCTAAGTCTTACTTAGAGAAATGCTTACGCATCTAATGTGCATACAACTCCTAGCACAACAAATAGAAAAACATGAGAGACAACATATTCCTAGCGGAAGACATCTTTCTTCGAGACAAATTATGAAATTGCTACAAGCTTACCGATTAATGTTCCCACGTAAATAAATTCTTATTAACACAATTTTATAGTGTTTATTTTTAATAAAAATGCGACTGGTTTGCTCTATGCAGATCTGCAAATGAATGCATCACCTGCTCATAATCCCACGCGGTTGAACGCAAACAAAGAAGCGAAAACTTTTCATATATTAAATGGAGCTATTTGATTTTATGCAAAAAGTCTCAAGGCGTTGTCTGTAATGCGCGCTTGTTCTAAGTGAAATTATTTATAGTGGTTTATAGGTGCAATAAAACAAGCGAAGCGGTCCTGACCGGTTGCAAGTCAGTGCAAAAAGTAGACCCGGTATTAACAGGCTATCCAGAAGACAGGGTAAATCATGAGAAATCGTTAAAATAACGCAACATCTAAGTTTGTGGGCGGAGACGACAATAAACAAGATAATGCAATGATACGGCTAACGGATGAACTTACTTTTACAAGTGCAAATATTTTATAAAGAAGAATTGTGAGAAAGAAAAGGGAAGCACTAATGATTGCAGTTGTAAATTGTAACCCTGATTGGAATCGTAATTTGTGTTCTGGATGAAACTAGACTTTAACAACTTCCACATGTCAAAACGTGGAATGTAAGCAGGCAATGAAAGTCTAATCCAAGCAATCAATTGTAATATATTTACAGTGCCCTCCAAAAGTTAGTTGACATTTTTCCAATTCAGTGTAATGCCACATTTTGATAAATCTAGTTTCAAGTGTTTGAACTTAACGTTTTGTTGACTAATGGCTGATTTTTCAATCGACAGATAGTTTTTATTCGTGGAATAAAATTGACGTCTGTCAGTTTTTGTATGGAAGAACTGTCAAAAATTCAAAATTATTTCTCCGATAGGTAAATATATCTGGCGTTGGAAATATCAGCCCTAATTCAAATATCTATTATAAGGGATTAGATACCTGAGAATAATAATATAATCGTTAACTAACATTTAGCGACTGGAATTCAAGTATTTTACAACTAAAAGCCGGTTATATAAAAAAAAAAAAAAACAGGTAATCCCAAGTTATCATAGGTAGATAGTTGAATAATAATTAGACAATAAAAACGTTATAATGGACAGTTCATTTCAACATTTGAAACTAGAATTTTAAATCTTAATGTGGCATTACAGCTAAAGCGGAAAAATGTCAACTAACTTTTGGAGAGCA
This sequence comes from Hydraecia micacea, assembly GCA_914767645.1. NCBI lineage: Eukaryota > Metazoa > Arthropoda > Insecta > Lepidoptera > Noctuidae > Hydraecia > Hydraecia micacea. The sequence continues at coordinate 6,380,794 of OU611785.1, forward strand.
CTTTAGGTAGGTACAGAATAAAAAACAATAACCTTAGGGCTTCCAGATTCCACCTGTCCTCTCATTACCATTCACTAGGAAATTGTTCTCTCCGATAATATGAAGGAGTGCACAATTGCACATTCTTTCTTCTTTCTCATAAATCATTTCGCAATTAGCATTATTACTAGGTTAGACATCGGATCGAAGCCAGCGTTGCTTGCACGTAGCTTTAATTTGTCACGCGTTGTATTTGCATGCTAAAGGGATGTCTCGAGCAGGCCCCCTGGCGAAGAGACATAAAGTTTGACGGGACTACGAATTACTATTTGTAGAACACGCTAGAGATGTACACGGAATCCTGATAAGGTTCTGATAAATTGGTTTAAAATTGCAACAGATGATAATAGAAACATAAGAGAACATCGACAAGTAGGAATATATTTTGTAAGTAAGACATTATCATTATAAGAAATAAGTAATCGGTTTATTAAATACCTCCGATCAAGAGGCTATCGTGTAAGTGACGAACTGGAGGAGTATCATTTGATGGATCGTCCATGTTCGTAAGCGTAGATAAGTACTCGTACATAGCATCAGCTTGTGCTCGGACTAGCGGTATTCTTAGTACGATGTTGTGAATGCCGATACTAGACTCTGTAATATAAATAAACCTTTTTTGGTGATGTTAAAACCAAACAAATTGGAATACAGTTGAAAATAACAAAACTGAACCAAGTTTATGAAGCTAAAGGTGTTATATGAAAGAGAATATTCAAACTAGAACAGAAATCTGATCAAACCGTTTTTAATTCCAATAAACAGGTCACAAGAACAACCTTAAAAAGGTGGCTGGGAAAAACTGGTTGCGGAAGACGGCGGACAGGGTGTTGTGGTGCAGCCTAGGAAAGGCCTATGTTTAGCAGTGAACTATGAATTACGATATAGGCTGGGTTGATAGAGGTCACAATAAACACATCGTTTGAATGGAAGCCCTATAAGAATGAAAATAAATCAACGCCTTTATCCAGATATATACGATTACGGCTAGCCTTGATTACAGCCGTATAATCCGTTAATAGCATTACGGTGAATAACGAACAGTAGGGCATGTTGACGTCTCTCATAATCCTATTCGTGACCCGAACATTAATGTTTCGGAAATTGGTCTTCGTTGTCACGGTAATTTAGGGTATTACAAAATATTGATTAATGTAATGACTATTCTTCGACTGATGCTAAGATATGGTGTTTATTGAAACCGGATGTCATAAAAATATGTTGCATTCCTAAATTTTGAAACTGGTGATTCTCATCACGGTTATTTTGGATTTAACTGTATAAATCGTTCTTTAGAATAATAACCATAGTTTTGAGCATAGTTTCTCCCACACATTGGATCATGGCTGAAATATAGCCTTAATCACATCGCAAAAAAAAAACAATAGCTAACGATGCATCATTTACGACGTTAACAGAATCGATAAAACAAATAATAAATATATAAGTATCATCAGTATACTGTAGTTTTATTACCTACTCGCTAATAACTGAAGAGATGAGAGAGTCTAAGTGAAGCTTAAACCACACAGGGTTCAAAATATTAATCAAGCAAAATTAATGATCATAAACAATCCATAATCGTTATAAAACATGGTGGTTATAAAATGTAATTAGGTAAGGAGATAACTATTAAAAGCAACGTAATTAAAAGATGGTAATGCTATCTAGCCAATTAAGTTTTTGTTAATTCTGAGTTATAGAATAAAATAAGGAATAATTATTAATCTTTTGATGATAGACTACCCGAGAAGACTGTCTGGCCTGTACTTACCATACATCAAAGCCATAGTATCAACAGCATGGGCAGAATTATCTGACTTCATAACTACAAAAACTCTTTAACTGTTCTAACACCCATAGAAGAAAATGCAATGTGTATTTCTAACCCACAGTCCGAACAAATATTTACCAAGCAAACGCGAAAATTGAAAACGTCATACGCATAATATATATCAAAGCTCTAACTGAAATCGTTCAATAGCCTATTGGCAATTTGCACACAGAACAATGAAAAACGTCTGGGAGGCGGCTACGGAAATCTGCACACATGTAATTTGTGTTAGGAATTTGTATTGTAACAACAGTAACCCATCGCCATTGTCTTAACGGATTGCGGTGCACTCTTGCGCACGTTCGGGGGCAGACTAACACCGATGAATGTTGATAGGTTCCTTTGGAGCATTTCTGTAGATAATGTTTCCGATTTATTGTAAGGTAGTTTGGAATAAGCTGAGCAATATACAGTTAGAAAGGCTAAGGAAGACTAGAATTACTTGGAAATGCACTCAGTAAAATGTTTACAGTGTTACGTCAAAGTTAAATAAAAAATGGAATGGGAACACACGTATAAAAGATCCAAAGTTTAATTTAAAAAATAAACTCAAGTCTTGTATGTAACTTATTACTAGACAGCAAAACTACTGCCAAACATTAAAGAATAAAAAATCCAACGTCAGAGATACCGATCAATAAATTCTATCATCATCAACATTTTGACACCCGATGATGGATCGTTTGTCGAATTACTTTATGCTTCCATTAAATTTGTAGCCATTTTTAGGGTTCCGTACCTCAAAAGAAAAAAACGGAACCCCTTATAAGATCACTTCGTTGTCCGTCTGTCAAGACCCTTTTTCTCAGGAACGCGTGGAGTTATCAAGTTGAAATTAATATCAAATACTCAGGGTTGCCGTCCCTTGAGCAGTGAAAAATCAAACTTCTAAGTCAACGCAATCAAAAGACACGGGCGTTTATGTTCCGTTTATGCCGCATATTTTGACACTCGCAAGGGAATCAAAACCTATAGGGTACTTCCCGTTGACCTAGAATCATGAAATTTGGCAAGAAGCAATTTGATGTAGCACAAATAAAGGAAAAATCCGAAAACCGTAAATTTGTAATTACATACCTACAAATTTGTACGGAACCCTCGGTGCGCGAGTTCGACTCGCACTTGAACGTTTATTTTATTATTGCGGTTCGTTTGATAGTTAACCTATTAATGAGCTTGCTAAAGATACTTAATTGGGGCCTGTCAAACGTAATGAAAAGTGGTGAGGTCCAAAATAAGAAATCAATTAATTTACACGAGATTTTCCCACAGATCTAAAAGACAGGGACGATGCCCTTCAACTTTACACAAAACTAAAGTCAATCAATAAGGAATGATAGGAAAATGTAGTATTATTACCTATAATCTAGACTCGCACCCACATAACCGTCGTGGGCAACGTACATTTTCAGATGTTAAAAGCAGGTTTGCCTAGGGGCATCAACGGCGCATACTACAAACATAATTTTTTGAAAGGTCCTCTAAAGCCTTACTATAAATTCGTAACCCATTTATTCCCTTTACTCCTTTAAAACTAAAGGCTCTTCCATTAACCGGACCGTTACATCTGCAATATCACGGATCATTCCGTCTATTTCCGCATCCACCCCTCGATTTACTTTGCTAACGGCGGCGATTGTGCGCCGGCGCAGTCAAATGATCGATGCTTTATTGTAATGGCCCACACGCGGGTGAATCTATTAACGTTCACAATAAGCGCCGTGAGTGCGAATATATTGTTTTGTGACGTAATACAGCAGTGAAGATGCATAGTGGGAAGTTAAAGGTGGATTTCATGGGATAAAGGATTTAAATATTTATGGGGGTAGGGATAATATTGAAGCAAAAAAATCCGTGACATCAATTACAAGCGCTTTTATTAAAAACTAAATTTAAAACATTGACGCTCAAGAGAAAAAAGTTTACGAGCCAAGATCAGTATTATTGCAATCTACTTACATTTAAACATAAACTTTAACCGACCCAGAGGAAGATTGAAGGAAATGACAGATGTATTACAAATGCCTAGATTACTGATAGCTAAAAGATATTAAAGACACTCAGGTGCTTCTGGCTATCGCTCTGATGAAGATAATCTTGAATTTGTAACTGTGACAACGGACGGGATAAATAATTGTAAAACTTTTCCAGTATCGCAATGATATAAAGTGGCTTAATCGCAATCGTTAAATCGAAATAAATAAGCTCTTAAAAGTCGAAACTAGTTTCGAAATAACTTCATCAATAAAATAATAAAAACGCTTAAAAAAGCAGGTTTAATAAACTTAATATCTGTACCAAGTACTTAGAACGTCAATGTTTTAAGTAAAAAAAGAAAAACACGTGTAGAACTGAAATCGAACTTAAATTACTTATAATAAAGTCACGTCAAGTATTGGAAGTTGAAGTGTCGAACGCAGAAACGAGTCTCGTGTTACGTGGCATTTACTTTTATCTCAGAACAACGCCTTAAGTAGCCTCGCTTTTAAGAGAACATACGCCGTTTTTGAACGGAGCTGTAATGAGCTAGATTAAAGTTTCATGATCCTTCGCGAGACAGGTGTAGAACACGCTCTTGGTGTTGCGTTGAAAATCGTGCTTTACCCCGTGGGAAAAAGGTCGATATTAAACTGATATAATTTGACATGATTTAAGTTCCCTTTTATTAGCTAACTCCCGTGCGATTTCGACAGCCGCTTACTTCAAGACTCGAATGTTGTTTACTAATAAAATTTTGAAATGTTTTTGGTAATTAAGTATTTATAGTCAGTTAAACAGCAGCTTAGGCTGGAAGCGGTAAATTATAACCCATGGTGGATGATAATGACAAGAGAAATAATAAAACTACAATATGGCACGATAACCAACCTTTGAACATAAAGAAAGAATATGTGTAAGTACCTATAGGGAAAAACTAACATAGGTGAGCAAAAGTAGCGTACAGAGAGGCCCACACAATGAGAAAAGATACCAATAAATACAGGGTCTGCCACGGGTCGGATTATTTGAACTTGTTGGTCCTATCTTCTATCGCTGATGCTATCTCCACATACGACAAACAACATAAATTCCTACACGTATATGCAGTAAAAGGGCCGTTTACGGCTAAACGCGAAATTTCACTGTTGTTAGAGTGAATTGTCTTACAGACATGGAAAGTTAGGAGCTAAGCTAAACAGATCATGGAGCTGTATTTACAGAACAATACTGAGAAGTGAATTCACTTACGAACATGTTTTGCATATTGAATCTCATGTAGATAAAGATAGATATATATAGTAGCGTGTTTTCTTGAAACGTAAGAGGCAAATACCCATAGTTCAGCAGCACCGGCCACTGCTCAAATCCAGACGCATGAATGATAGACAGTACCTAATCCCAGAAAGAAATACGAAATTTAGAGAGCTTAAACGGTCCTTAAACAGAAAAGACCGAGAAGAGAATGATCATATGAAAAAGCATATAAAGTGTGAATTTTATTACATAATAAAACCCTTAACAACGACAACAAAGATGGAGAAGATAAAGCAACAAATCAAAACCCTCACGATCAATTCCCTTATATTACATTAGCATTACGTATAGAACCTCTATTAGTTCGTGAAAGTGTTTACATAAAGCCTGTGTTTGGTGCATCCTCATGATTTGCATAGGCTTACGTAACATCTTCATCTAAAGTTCATTGGGTCGCAGCTTACTGCTCGTGACTGATGTAAATTAACAGCGCTGCAGCGTCTTCGTGTCAGCGGATTCTGATGTATGAGTGTGCTAGGGTTAGCGATGAAGCTAAACATTTCTTACTTTAGGCGAACAGTCACGAATGAAAGCAATACAAAACTACACATTTTTTTATGAGAATGCTCTATCGATTTAATTATTTATTTTGGTAAGTGAAAGATTGAAATAAGACATCATTTCACAGTTTACGAAACTTCTCGCATATTGAAAATTGAATTGTAATTTAATCAAAACGTCAATTCTTCGAAATATAGCCGTGAAAATTGTCATTAGGTATTGAAAATACGAATTTCATCGAAAATGAAATGCTGAAATTGGACTGGTGCAAATTAGATTTCTGACGATAAATTCTGACATTTGAAGCAATAATTTAACGAATGATAACCCTATACAGAGCAGTAAAATTATAGCCCATTTGTGAAATAGAGATGTAACGTATGATCAATTGCTCGCAGACTTAATGACCGTGTTGTAATGAACAAAATATTGCTAAGTGCAAAAGTCAACTCTAGCCTGAAGTTAAGTAATTAGTGCAGTGCAGTGATCGTTAATGGTTACTCATAATTTATTATTTAAATGTTATATTAGGATATGGTTGGGCTAAGGAAGTCAGTTTCCGTGCTAACAAGCTATTACTGGCTTTATTGCGAATAGTAACTGAGAATGTTATTGTTACTGGTCCCGAACACCCACTTTGGCCCACTTCAACGCCCACTGCGCAGTTCGTACAAAAGAGGTCTATTAAAGTAGCAATTAAATCAGCAATGGTTGTTAATGTATAGCCAAGACCAGGAGCCACAAACGAATACCTAAGCATTATCCTCACTTTATAGGCTATTAAAATGAACTTGGTTAAGGTTTATTTCCCTGAAATAAATGATGACTAACCATCCATCAGAACTAAGAATAGCTGAACTGTTCGTCCAAGTGCGGTTCAAATCAGTGCTCTGAGTGGAATACCTCAACTATAAATATATACTATTGAAATCAGCTTTGTTTTTAAGCTTACAACAAGATAATCAGCCTATACTGTTTACACTACTGTGACACAGGCTTCCTCTCGGTGAGAAGGAGTGGGCCGTAATCCACCACGCGGGCCTAGTACCGGTTGGTAGATATCACATGTCTTCGGATGTTTGGTTCTATTCTAGGACATGCCGGTTTCGTGACGATGTTTTCCTTCACCGTTTTGAGAGCAGTGTTGATGAAATAATTTACACAAAGTAAAGCGTCTGTCGGGGTTCGAACCTACACCCTTCAACTCGTAAGTCGCGGCCGTCGCCACTGAGCCGCCACTGTTCCTAAGCTTAGCTTTGCCGTTAAAAAAAATAAAACAAAAGACAAATTGACATCTGCTTGCAAGTTGAAATATACAAAAATTTTTACACGGACAAATTTAAACAACATGGATTCTTAATTTATCACCAATAAACAAACTACTTTAGTAACATCACATATTGTTACAAAATTTTTGAATTCACACAAAGACATTCAGAGAAACGACAAGATCTTGCATGTTTAATTCCTCATTTGAATATTATTTCATTATGCGGTTAGATAATAAGATGCAGATGTGATTAACATAACGATATAGATGTTACAATGACTATAAAGCCGGACGTGATTAAAACACAAAAGAAACGCTGATTAAAATGATTTTACAAAGTTTTGGACACTATGTAATCTAAATTAATAAGTATTTGAATGCAATAGGCAAGTATTGCTTAACATTGAATTGGATTGCACTTTTATTGTTATCAGTTTTGTAGCAATAGTCATTGCGGTAATCTTCAAAAAGTGAACTGTATTTAGTGTATAGCCAGCTTTTTGGGCAGTTTTCCTGTGTGCCGACGATTTTTTTGATGCCCTATGATTCTTTTCCATTAATAGAAATGTGTTAGTATAATAAGGCTTACAGATTTAATAAAATTAAATAAATTTTATTTTATTAAATTAATAGCCTACTTTGATAATATTTACATAATATACTATATAAATATTATCTTGTTTAAAAAAAATACTGTACATACCTATAGTAAAAGGGGAAATAGAAAAGACATCTTAATAGGTGTACAGGAATAGTTTAAGTACTGAAGAGGTATAATATCCTAATCGCACGGTGAAAAAGTTAAGGATGGAGTATCTATTGTTAATAAAAAATAATTATTAATATTTAATCAATTACACGGCTAGAATTGAAATGCTAGCAAATAATGTAACGATTAGAACTGTCCATATCAAGGCTGTCTGAAAGATTGAGCACTAAATCACGTAATAATCACAATGATTAAGCAAATATTGCCTAGCCACAATAAAACTAATTTCACGGATTAATTCAAGTTCATAATATTTGGTTTTTAGTTCATTGTGAGATTAAATCTAAACCAGCAATTCTAGATTTGAGATTGTAATATCACTAGCGAATATCCACTGTCCACTGCTAAATATAGAACGTCATAGGTAGCCTATAACGTTCCCACTGCTGGGACACAGACCTCTTAGTGAGACGGAGTGGGCCACAATTCACATCGCGGGCTCAACGCGTGTTGGTGGATGTCACATGTCTTCGATTTTTTGGTTTTAGGACAGGCCGGTTTCTTCACGATGTTTTCATTCACCGTTTTGAGAGCATGAGTGGTGATGAAATTAAATAGGTACACAAAGTTAAGTGCCTGCCTGGGTTCGAACTAACAACCTACAACTTATAAGTCAGAGCCGATACCACTGGGCCATCACTTCTCCGTAGACCGTAACAATAAGTAATCTTGAGCATCCCTTAGTGTAACCTTGTTAGGTTTTTTATGGCTTAAAGATATTGAAGATCAACAAGCCTTCTAAACAACTGTTGACTTACTACCATTCCGTTATACTAAAGACACCGGACACATCAGAAAACAACCATCCAGGAAACACAATTCTAAACAAAGATAAAGTGATGCTGATATATGTGCATAATAAGCACACTATTACATAAGTGACGTCGTATGTATGATAAAAACGGACAATTTTCTAACCACTCCCACGACACTGAATCACCAGGCCTCATTAAAGCAGGAGCTTGAAGATCGGATCGGCACGCAAGGAGATCCGATCTAGATGTTATCACCGCGACATCGGCACCGAAACCTCTTAGAATAAATCCAGTGCTGACTTTACTTTTGTTGCTAACTTTTTCATTTGAATAGGCGTGTAACGTGCTAGCTTCAAATGCACCTGCGTGAATGTATTTGGCAAGAAATGCAAGGTAGCCAATGCTAATTTTTGAATAATGAGCTAACTGTAGAATGTAGTAAAATATTTTACGCTTGCCTTTACTATTCAGCACGAATATCAATTAATAATCTACCTATGACATTCTGATGAGAAAACAATACATCTTTAAGCCTAACAATACTCTTAAACGTTTTATTGCTTCTAATAAAATGATCAAGCAAGCAACAGGACTTTAATGCATTTTCATTGTCATTGAGAAATCACGACTAGCGGCTAACAATCATGTCATCAAAATAACAGTAAAGGAATATAATAATATACTCATCCAGTACACTGAATAACACATCTGACCATCAAAGGCGATTTAGCATACCATCTTATGGATATCGGATAACCATCAGTCAGGCGACGCGTCTCTGCGGACTTCCAAACATACGCATACTGATGAATATGAAGCTGATAAAACCTTATTACCAAGTCCAAAGGTTCACTTTAGAATGGTCTTTTTCATAATGGATGGTATTGTTAAGTTTGCAGTAATATCCTAAACGACGCCAAATGTCAAAGGGGAAGTAATGACCGAACATCATAAATAGGTAATAAGGTCCTCTTATCCGGCCGTGGTAATCCGCAGATTTATGAAATAGGAAGCAGGTCGACATAAAATATGAGAAATTTATCGCTGTCGCGTTTTAATGTTAAGAAAGTTTAGGGACAATTTCAACAGCAAGCAATCAACGGGTTATGCTGAGTAAGTGCGCTGTAAACTAACGTAGAGGCGATTACAGTGTTTTATGGGTATTAAGATTGTGCGGTGTTAATAAAAAAAATGAGTAAGCGTAAAAAACACTGTCGTTTTTAATATGGTGGCACTGCTTTATACGTCGACTGAAAACAGGTCACCTATATTATTTATCTTGTTGGTGTCGTAAAAGGCGTTAATAGACGTGTCAAGTAAATGGCAGTCGCATCCCCCTGTAAATTGTTAACAGCATACTGCGAAAGCCTGGTCATTAAAGTTTTGAGTTCACACGTTGTTTTCAATAAAAACAGAAAGTGGCAAAATCAAGGCTTTGTTCGAGTTGATTGGAAGTTGATTCGGCTGAAGAATTCTAGAGCTATTTGCAAAGTAAATGTCCATTATTCGAGCAAATTCCATGTCCTAACACAAGTTCACGTTTCGTCACATTCAGAACTGAATAATTCCACAATTAACATCCAATAACCTCTAATATAGATACCGATACGCTGAACCGTTGAGAAAATAATTGACAGATCCCATGAATATTAACTGAACCCAATTGTTCTGTCAAACGAATTCTGATACGGCTGCCCCGTTTTCCCAGGATACAAGCGAACCACGACTGTAAAGTTTCCTCTTAAGGTAACAATCCATTAACATTTTGCCTCTAACTACATATCAGAGAGCGAATGTAAAGCGGCAATGTACATGCAATTAAGAGTTTAATTCGTGGCCAATGTATAGTCGGGTGCGGCTCGGATATTTTCCAGTCGCCAGGATTAGTGTTATTACGTGAAGATAGAAACGGGATTTGCGCTGAGGTGTAAGCTGTGTTTATAATACCTATGTAGACATAGATCAAGCTGAAGTATTTTGTTTCGCTTAGAGAAATTGCTGGAGTAAAGAAATTGACGGTGTCTATGAAATTAGATGTGGTGGTATCTCATTTCTTTAAGACAAACGGTAAATGATGCAACAGTTATTAATGTTTATATGATAAACAGAATATATCAATCATTGTTATAGCGTTCTCTTCAGAAACCATATTTGGCATTCATTATGTTGAGCTAACGTTTCATGTTCAACTTTCGTCAAACATATAAAATCAGTTTCTTAAACAACACTTTACAGAAACAAAATTGCGAATTTGTTGAAGTTTATAGCCAATAAACAACTCTTAGCAACAAGGCCTTCGTATTTACAACAGAAAGAAAGGTTTAAAGTTACTCGAAACAAAATAACGTAACGAAAATAATCAATTACGATTCGAAACACAATTTAAAACAGTACAGAGAATTCCTAAGCATTCCTTAATACAAAGCTCCAGTTAGGCCAGTCATTATGCTGAGAAACAGGTAGTCTCTATGGTACGGATACGCTATTATGTACTGAACCGTCTTGTAATTTTGTTGCAAAGAATGCCACGTTTGCGCGTTAGACAGCGAGTCTTTACTGCACCAATAATAATTAAAGGTGCTATATTTTTACGTTTTATAGACTGAGACTTCTTTTTATGCTATTTGTTCTGATAGATTTATGAGAGAATGTTTGTTAGAAAGTTTATAATAGGATTGAAGAGATCTTTATGGCTTACTTTTGTAGATTTAATAGACGTTTAATAGCCTATTTGGTTACTTACAAATGTTAATGGTTCGTTTTGGCTGTTAAATCTGTGAAAGAAGAACTGGGTTACGTTTTGAATTACAATTTAGAATGGGAGGTTTTTCTCATATTTTTCTCCTACTATTAATCATGTGGGTACTTTGTATTAAATTAGGACAGTCCAATCAATCGATATGTTACAAATTAATTGACAATGTGTGAATTGATATTTCACAAGCGGAAACTCTAATAAAAATGACTGACAAAATATTAAAATTAATATAAACGTCAATTTGAGTCAAACCATAAAAATAAAAACAGAATTTTAAGCAGGGCAATTACATCGAAAAACGTTGTTATTAAATCTTGCTTAATTAATATACGCATATAATTAACTGACGTAACCTGTCAACGTCAATCTGTTAGGTATAGAAATGTTTATGGTCTAACAGTTTACACGTCAGATTGATTTGCGAAGTCATATATCTATTAATAAAGCCATGGAATTAGTAAGTACTACATTAAACCACTTTTATTTACATAACTATAATCTTAAACCTTTTAAACCGTTTTATAACAGTGATATAGAAATTATGCTAATATCGTTTTACACATAATGCATTATGTAAATTGCTTCTAAAATTAATGCTAATGTTAATGCTGCACCAGTAAAATTAAATTATTGTATTACCTCGATATTTGACATTAAGGAAGTAGAAATGTCATTTTGAAATGTCAAACCCACTACAGAGCAAAATTCAAGACCAGAAACACAATCAAGGGAGAAACTGCATGAAAACCTTCGTAAAGCTGTATTTACACTAGCTTGTCTTGTCTCTACAATGCTACATTTATTCAGCAAGATCTGCTTTTTAGGGACAGAATCATAACATAACATTTTCATAAGCACAGAGAATAGTCTTTGTTCATAAGCGAGATTCTTTTTTACGGATTCGGAACGACCTTTAATCCAACAGTCGTGCTTTGCTACTTTGAAAGATATGAGGCCACTGACATTTTCCAAACATTTTACACATTTTATGGTTAGCACTCATCACACGCACAATCTCACACGTACTTTAGTGCAGACTCACACCAGACATAAAATAACTTCGCTATGATAAAATATTACAGTGTAAAAAATATGCTTTTCGGTATGTGATTAAACTAGCGATAAAATGGTTGTGCGACCACTTTTTACTGCTAAAATAGTAGCTTGACAGTAGCCTGCGGCTTTACTAAGAATTAGTTTTTTGACGACTGTGCGTATTATTTTTTTTTTTTAAGTTGCGCACCATGCAATTATATTTCTTCCGCCATCTTGGAATGAAGTGGTTAGTGCCTGATTTATAGTTTCTCTTATCGTCTTTGAGTGTATTATATTTTAAGCGATTACTTTAATGATTTATTAGACGGCTTCTTGTTATTTTGCAAGGTTTTCCTAAGTGTTACCTAGTTGAAATGACTAATGAGAAACTAAAATTTACGTGTTTTCAATGTGGTGCGTGTTGTGTAGATTTACAAAATACTATATAAATCTATACAACCAACATAAAATTGAATAAAAATCTATTAAACAATAAATCATCTTATATAACTTCCTAGAATATTGTAATAAACTTCCAAGTCTCGTTTCTGAACGCATCAAACGCCTTTTATTCCATCCAATTTACGATAGCATCTAACAAATAAAATCACAATGCAGCTCTTTAAAATTTATAAAGAAACATCCAGCTTGCCAGCAGTGAATTAAAACATGTAAGCGTCTACGAAGGTAACCGTAGGGTTTAGAAAGCAGATGCTATAAATTATAGCGAAGAAGAGGCACCGGATACAAAGAGACATGTATAATTTGCTAGAACCAGTTCCTACAGTCCGTGCATCGAACCAGTGAAATATAGTGTTACTATCCAGTTATAAAATATCACATAAGAATTTATTATGAGTCTTTAGTGTAGAATTCTAGGTGGCCAGGTGTTTCGCGAACATAAATATTAATAAGTTTCCGATTTCCTTTTTATTTCGTAAGACCAAAATCTATCTGACTTTTATTAAAAATTACAAGAGTTTGAACATCGGCGGGCTAGTGTTGCATGTCAAAATTATCGATATTCTTGTCTCGTCGTTGCTACTCGACACACGATTTATTGTTCCACTGTTGCGAGGCGTTCACCTACGCGGTGCAAGTGTTTTAAATAACTCTAACGATGTTATCGATCGAACATCAAGAAAGACAAACTATAAGATTTATTTCACAGCACAGTTTATCGATTGTCGTTTGTAGTTAGTCAGCCAATGGATGCCGACTGAGCATTCATGATACGAATAAAACTTTAATTAAGTCGTTGTTAGCATTTAAATAACGACTGTAATGCACACACTGGGCTTAATAAAGAACTAAAGCAACTGGACATGTTAACGAGAAATGTTCATTACACAGCGGATGGCATAACTATAACGTAATAGCTTTTTATTATAGCACAGAACAATAACTGATCCCATTTTACACACATAATAAATTTGCTAACACATTGTTATTAACACTTTTACCACGACATAATCGAAATTGCGAAGCAATTATGACGTAACCTAATAGAACTTATGTGTGCTAAATCAGAACAAACTTTCTGAAGCGTATAATATTAACTCCACGATTTTAATTAACTCTGCAAATATCCTAAGCAGGAATAGCAACTGTAATGGAAACAAATGAAACGATTGAACTTCATTATCATAATCATTTAATGCAATCGCAATCTTTAATTACCTCTCCTGTGGCTAGTTGACCATGCGCCTTATTTGCGTAATAGTATCGATAAAATGCAATTGAGGCCAACACTTTTTTTCAAATTGACAGCTGATTGGAAGATCAGTATCTTTAAACTCGTGTCGGGTGAAATTGTTCGTTATTTTCTGTTAATTGTTTTCCGTGTTTGCTTTATGATTTATGTCCGTTGAGAACAGGTAATACTGCGTGCATGTCGAGCTATGTAAGAGAGTCGATATCCCCTCATCATAGCGTATAATAACTTACGTGATGCAATCTAACCGTCGCCCCCTTTTCAAAAGCCCGTCTGTTTGTTTGCAAAGCAGCAGCTTTGATGTTCGCGTTGTCATGTTCTTTCCGCTGAGCGCGTGAAAGGAACTCCAATCAGTGTCAACAAGAAGTACGTTCCTGGTTGGAACGGCTGCAATAATGTGTTGGGGATTAATGATTGCAATAGTACAGGAGCAGTGACAAATTGCTGGGCCGTTGGCCACGGAAACATTAACCAGTTTCCAGTTGATTTCCAGCTCCTTTAACGCGGCGATAAACAGCTAATATACTTTAATGCGCTGTTTTCATTTAGTTCATGTGGTAAAAGCGACAGAGTAATCACTACATGTTGTATAAAATGAGGCACCCAAGTAACGATGTCCATGTCCATCCGTATGTTTGAGACTAATCTGAAGATCTAAAAGTAGTGCGTGGGTCTTGGTACTGCGTCAGTCATTATTTTGTTTAGACTATTTAATGGCGGAAAGTTTCTGTTCTTGTTTTTCTCGAACGTATGTTTAATACCCTAAGGCTCCCGCAGACAGGAGCGACGCGACTGTAGAAGAACAATTTCTTTAAAAACTTGATGGAAATCGTTTTACCAAAATCGCGTTGCACCGTCGCGTCCCACCTGACTGCGGGCCCTTTAATTAACTAAATAAGACGACCTTTTTAGCTTTGAACTGTTGTATAACTTCATTCAATCCCAACACAAAACTGGATAACTTTTATCAATAAATCTTGTTTATTTTTATTTATACAACTCCCAAATCATCGATTATAACCTGTTCTTATATGAGGCTCATAAGGTATAATTAATTATCAATAGCTTCATTAGAGGCTTCCCTTTTATGTATTTGTTTAGGCTTTCTATAGGAAGTTGGGTGGGCGTGAACGAGTATGTTGATAATAAGTGCTAATACTTCTGACCTCGATATCGATAGACGGGTTGGGCCACACTATTAGCACGTTAAGCGTAGGAAATGGAACATAGTATAAGTGTCATACTGCAACTGTTACTTTTTACGATGTTATGTTTGGTAGAAAATATTACCATATTTTTTAGGTTTTCTAAGTAGATGTCTACAGTGCGACCGACGAGAATGCGCAAATTCATACAAACGAATAGGTACGTGTTTTGCGAATTTGATTTTTATTAGCATCTTTTATGTTTAGAATTGTCGCACTGACAGGTATCAAGAACGTATTCCCTCGACGGCCGGACTGTAAGGCTTCTCCTGGTAAAGCAAGTTTCGCTAAGTTATGCCATCTTCAAAAATAAATTACCTACCTCATTGAAAACAGAACTGCTTATCGACTGAATAAACAATCGTCTCAATTATAATTTTAAATATGTTGAACTGGTAATACGGTAGGGAATGCTGTCCTATCCTAACCTCAAAATCAGTCAAAGCTATATCTTTGAAACATATTTTATTGTCAATACTATCTGCAAAGACCAGGCGTTTGTTTATAGAGCCTGAAACGTGAGAACGGTATTTTAATGGCCATTTATTCCATTACAATCGTTACTCAGTTTAAATAGAACATTTAACTTTTAAGTAAAGGTTAAGTTAGACTTTGTCTTTAAGTTTAATAATATCATCGGTAATTAAGAAGTTTTGCTTAATTATTTAAACGCATATCAATATGCTAATCAGTCGAACATAGAAATGTACTCTGGAATTTCTCAGTAGCAGCCCGGAGTCTGGATTTATGCCCGGTTGATGGCAATAGGCTCGCCATCCGCCAGATGATCAGCATATAATGCTCCCGCTGCTGGCACACAGGCCTCCTCTCGGTGAGAGAGAGTGGGCCGTAATCTACCACTCGGGCCCAGTGCGGGTTGGTAGATGTCACATGTCTTCGAATTTTTGGTTCTAGGACATGCCGGTTTCCTCACGATGTTTTCCTTCACCGTTTTGAGAGCAGTAGTGATGAAATAATTTACACAAAGTAAAGCGCCTGTCTGGGTTCGAACGTACACCTACATCCTGCAAATCGTAAGTCGCGGTCTTCTAAAATTCTAAAGACACAAGAGGATAAATCATGTGTAACGGTAAAGTTTAAACACAAACTTGTCTAAACAGTTATGTAGAAGCGGCAGGAAGATATTTGCATGTTCTGCTTACGTCATAAGAGAAAATCACCGTAATTATTTAACTTAAGAATGTTGTAATACTTGTAACTTCAGTTGTTGGAAATGGAAACGTGCATTTGTATAATAGGCGGCTTCCGAAATGTAATTTATGCTGTCGGATATGTTCAATTTGGTGGAGAATAGGTACTTTACCGAGCTTGAGGTCCTGGGCTCGATTCCAAGGTCGGGCGAAGTATTATTGGGGATTTTTAATCTAGAATTTATCAGTCGCAGCCCTGAGTTTTTGTGCCCGGTTGAAGGCATTAGCCTCGCCCCCTATTACATGAGATTTAACATTACTCGCAAAATGTGGGTCAAAATAAAAAAAAATCAAAAGTCATTTATTCAAACTAGGCTGAGAATCAGCACTTTTCGAACGTCAAAATTACAAAAGACAGTCCCCCCAAAACGCTCCTAGTGCTTTCGCTGGAGAGAAGTGGCGCAACAAACTCCCCAGCAGCACAGCTGGCGTGTTACTATAAGTAGGTACGCTTCTGCCTAACCCTTCTGGGATTACAGGCATAATGTTATGTGTATAGGTTCTTTTATATTAGTAGTGCTGGAGGCCAAAATCTTCTGGGTCATTACCAAATATATGGCAGTTTCCATATCAAGTTTCTTAGTCCTTATCCCAATTTATTTGTGGTCGAAATTCTACGCTACATCTCTATCAACTGTCATCTCAGTTTTCACCCACTTTCTTCGACATCTTCTTTCACACAATCTATTCATCGTTTCTTACTCAATATGCCGCCAGTCTCTAAGTCGATAGCGATGCGGAGCAATTTTCCGACGCCATATTCTAGTTTGTTTTGTTAATAGTTTTAGTTAGGTTACGGTATTATATTTTTATTTTAATACTAGCTTTTGCCCGCGACTTCGTCCGCGTGGAATAATGACTTCCGGAAAAAAACAATTTATCCCCCTTTTCTCCCCGTTGGGAGGGAATTTCCAAAAATCCTCTCTTAGTGGT
Organism: Hydraecia micacea; assembly: GCA_914767645.1. Taxonomy (NCBI): domain Eukaryota; kingdom Metazoa; phylum Arthropoda; class Insecta; order Lepidoptera; family Noctuidae; genus Hydraecia; species Hydraecia micacea. The sequence continues at coordinate 6,398,112 of OU611785.1, forward strand.
AGCCTACTCCTACACATGCCAAATTTCAGCTCTCTACTGCCAGTAGTTTCGGCTGTGCGTTGTCTGTCAGTCACTCAGTAACGGAAGAGTTTTATATATATAGATATAGATAGCTGTGCCCGCAACTCCGTCAGTGTGTAATTCCTTGTGTGTTATTAAGTTAATGTATTGGTAATATTGTTTAGATCACGTTCACATGAGGCTTAAGTACCTATACAACGAAAATACTTCAGCGCAAAGCTTCCGGGTAAACTATGTTGAAAGTCGACCCGTCCGGCACGTGAACATAAAGATTTCTAGAACTGCTAACCCGGGAAAGACCGACTTACAACAGTAACTGACCATGCGAGAAACAACTGACACTGAGATCTACTCCAGCAACACGAAAAGTCTGAGAAGAGCTTTGAGACGCCCGTGAAGAACGCGTATTTCTCATTCTCTTAGCTTCTCTCGAATTTCGAGATAAAGATAATCGTTTTTTAGGTGGCATTGTGTATTTTATTTTTAATCGACGGTAACTGAAAGTCCTTCAAGTACTGTAAATACAGAAACAATAGAAAGACAATAGCGGGCAGACGCCGGCGTCCGCTTGGGGCTTGAATAACTAAAAATATATAAATAGGTACCTAAACTACGTCTAATATATAAAATAATATATAATAAAACCTACTTCACTTAAAACTAAATACCTATAACTACTATAATTAATAATACCTCATCATCATCATCTGCCTAGCCTTTTCCCAACAATGTTGGGGTCGGCTTCCAGTCTAACCGGATGCAGCTAAATACCAGTATTTTACATGGAGCGACTGCCTATCTGACCTCCACAAACCAGTTACTGGGTAATACGATATCCCTTGGTAAGACTGGTTATGAGACTTTCGGGTTTCTGACTACCCGTAACGACTGTCAAAGATCCACGAATGACAGCCGGGACCAACGGTTTAACGTGCTTTCCGAGGCACGGAGGGGTCTTGGTATGTAAAGATGGTCACCCATCCACGGACCAACCGCGGCAAGCGTAGCTTAACCTGATCGATCGACCCGTGCGGCTGATATTACTTAGCAACAATTAATAATACCTATACCTATAATTAATAAAAGTATCTACGCTTGTACCTACTTAATATAAAAAAAAAACTGAACATAAATTAACCAAAACTTACCTACTACTAACTAACTACTACTAACCTATTACTACTTCACCTAAAAAGAAATAAAATGTAAAATGTTAATAATTTGTAATTTGAACGAATATAATGCACTACCAAAATAACTAATACCTATTTTATAAAATAACAACAAAAGAAAACTAAATAAACGAAATTAATTTAAAGACTAAAAGTCGCGCTGATAAACAATATTGTCTGTCAATAAGGTCGTATGCTCGGAACGTCTACTCGCATCAACAGCCAAATAAACCGCGTCGAGCGCGGCGACCGTTACACAAAAATAATCCTTATTGCATGATTCAGTATTCACGCGCGATGGCTTATTAGCGTATTTCATGTATAACTTTGGTGTTTCTGTACCGATTTCTATGATTCTTTTTTTATTAAATAGGTAATAATGTTAAAATTTTTTAATTCGGGATGAATGAGAGTGTTATAAACGTAAGAGTAGACGAATATAATCAGAAAGCTCCGAACTGCTAAGCTATCGGGAGTTACGCGTGTTATTGTGAGTCAACCATAAAAGATAGACATTTGCCGTCGAGGAATATTTTTTATATAATTTTAAGGAGAACATTTCCGTCATACATGATTTCTGTGTAGCTTTAACCATTAAGGCTGCACACGCGACGGAAGCTTAAAAAATGGAGTAAGTTCTCCTGTTTTCCCAACATTTCCCTTCACTGCTCTGCTCCTATTGATCGTAGCGTGATGAAAAGTATACTATAACCTGCCCAGGAGTATGAAGAACAATTGTACCAAGTTTCGTTGAAATCCGTCTAGTGGTTTTTGTTTCTATAAAGAACATACAGACAGACAGACAGACAGACAGACAGACAGACAAAAATTTTACTGATTGCATTTTTGGCGTCAGTATCGATCACTAATCACCCGCTGATAGTTATTTTGGAAATATATTTCATGTACAGAATTGACCTCTCTACAGATTTATTATAAGTATAGATATAGATTTTGTTACTTAATTTAGTAAGTATAGAAAGTTCATCCAGTGTATATGTCACGGCTAATAGCCAAAGTGCGGCTACACCTAGTTTTAGCCGGGTGCAACTAGGTGCAGCCGGCCACATGCGGTTCGTGTTTACTTCGGGTGACGTCTCGTTCGGGTGATAGGCAACGTAGGATGCAAGAGCGAGCGAAGGGCACCTCGAGGTTAGGTTTGGTTAGGTTACTTTAAACCCTTTACACAGAAATAGGAGCCCCGCCAAGCAAGGCTCCGTCAACGTAGGATGCACCTGGTTTTAGCCGGGTACAACTAGGTGTAGCCGCACTTCAGCTATTAGCCGTAACATATTTATACCAACACTCGTATTTACTACATTTCACAATATGAACTTAGGTGGGTGGGCTTTACAACGACATGCTCATTAAATCTTCCCCTTCTCTTAATACCTTATCACATTTGAGGCCTTATTCATGAGTACCTTTTAGTTGCAAGCTCACCTGAAATGATAATTCAAGCTCTTTCCGTTCAGGTCTATGAGAAAGCGGCGACTGTGTGACCTCGCATTCGCACGCAACGCATACCTATGGACCATGGCTATTTCTCACGCTTGCATATGCGAATTATAATTATTTTCCATAATATTGTCTTTGTTATCCTATCATTCTATTCCTGTCATTGCTTTATTTTTAATTCTTTTTACCTTTTGTTGGCAGACTAATTTTTATTCTAGATGCATCGTCTTCACATATAATTATATAATTAATGTACCTATACAGAACTTGTAAAACATTTTAAAAGAGTAACGGTGGAGTTTCTTGCCCATTCTTCTCCATACGAAAACTACCTTTTGGAATGGGCGACTAGAATCAATTGTTTTTACTATAATTTTTGACGTTCAAAAGTGCCTTTACTGTGCCTAATTGAAATAAATGATTTGACTTTGACTTTGACTTTGTTACGTAACATGCGTGACTAAGGAAGATGGTCGGCAAAATTATGTGATCGTTTCGTTCGAGATAATTTGTGGAATTACATTACGAGACTGTTTTGTGCTTCATGTTATATTTGTAGCCTAAAGGTATTTTATTCGCGTTCAAAATATTAATTCAAAATTGAAGTTGTTAATTCAGAAGGAGCAGTGGTGGCCCAGTGGTAACGGTCCCGATTTACCGAGTTGTCGGTCGTAGGTTCGAACCCAGGCAGGCGCTTTCCTTTGTGTAAATAACTTTATCACCACTGCTCTCAAAACGGTGAAAGAAAACATCGTGAGGACACCGACATGTCCCAGAACCAAAAATTTTAAGACATGTGATATCTACGAACCCGCACTAGGCCTGCATTGTGGACTACAGTCCACTCCCTCTCGAAGAGAGGAGGCCTGTGTCCTAACAGTGAGAACATTATAAACTAATTATGTGAAATCTTCGTCATAATAAAGCCCAATAACGACAGGTACATTTGTGGAAATAAATGTACCAACTTCCAGTTTATTCGATACGCTATTCTAAATCGATGATCTAAATCGAGTAATCTGTAAAATACTCGGTATCCAGATAATTATGCGTAACTAAAGCTTACTCGACTACTAACCATTAAGTACTCGTAAGTCGTAAACGAGTGAACAGATTAGCGTAAAATTTCATAGACGATAGATCAGGCTTTAGATTACAATTAGTATTACATTGTGTACTGCTAATAATGCAAGTAATGCTGATGGAATGATACATAAATAAGGATATAGAAACTTTAATAAAATTTGCACATGGCTACGTTTGTGGGTAATCGGTCTTCTTTTTAGCGTACCGATGGCAAAAAGTTTGATTTATTCCGGTCTGATCCCATGAACCCAAAGATCCCCCGCTAGTTCGTCTTCTGTTTTAAACTTTGTCTTATCCACTATAAGCTTTCTCATTCCGGTTTGATCCAGTTTTTCTTTTGTTTTTATTCCTGAAGGTTATATAATATTTTTGGCCCAAAATTTTCTACGCGAACTGCACTCGCTGACGTAGTCATGGTTATCAAGTGCACAGGTAACAGGACAAGTGCACAAGATGGAAGGTGGGTCATTGTCTGTGGGGAGATGCTGCACTCGCATTTGAGATCTGAGTAATCGGTGAGATCTGAGTGATTTAGGTAATCAGTTGAAAGTATCTAAAAAATAAACCAGAAAATACAGCATATTATGTTCTTCTAAAATGATTTGATGGAAAGTTTGCCGCAGGCATCAGGTTAGAACTTTCATTGTCTTGAAGATCCAATGCTCTACATTATGGTAATTTATTATTATTATGATCAAACCTAGCTATAAATTTACATTACCAAATTGTTTTTAGTGGTGCTACTGTTTTATAATATAGAAACAATATCTACTTACCTACAAACATTTCACTGAAGATTATTCACAAGCAAATCACACCAAACAATACAAATGTTCAAGAAATGATTTGCTCTAAAAAACAATTGAATTACGATATACGATAATTGAATTAACTCAATCTGACGCACCACCAATCAGGTTGATTTTATTCGACAATCGACGATTCGGTTCCCATTGTTTTGTTAAGCAAATAAGTAGCAGCTATGAATTTCTGAGAACTCGATTGTTTTATTAGCCAGTCACAACCAACAATCGAATAAATAGAGCAATCACGTAATTGGATTTGTTTTCATTTTACAATCGGCCATCATTAATTCATTTAAACTCACGTTAATGCTGCAAGCAATTCCAAATCTAGAGCCGCCTACAGTCATATTCGTTGATTAATAATTTAATTTAATTGAAACTTACTAAAACAATAAATCAAAAAGCCTTCTTGGTATTTGTTTATTGAATTGGCGAGATATTTAGAAAGGGTCGATCGACCCGAAACTTTAATGTAATTCTATACGCGTCAAGTATTCGCTAAATAGGGTTAGGTCTAGATTCCTACAATCGGTTATGCATAATCCATACCTGAGGTTTGACGAATAGAATTTAGCTAAACTATTTAAACGACTTAGTACGAATATTTCTCACAACTGTAGGAAAACGTACACGATTTATTTATTTATTTTATTTTTAGCCTATGATGTCCCACTGCAGGGCAAAGGCACCAACCATCCTCAAAGTATCCTTAAACTTCTCTCAGTCTTGAGCTAGTGTGGACCAATCTTGTCTGTAGGAGCCAAGCTCATCGTACACGATTAACTATTTTTAGCTTGTATCCTTAGGGATTTTCAATCATCAGGATTTTATAACAGCCTTGTAGGCACATTCTCGTCTTGTCCCACTTAACATCTCAATAAAAGTCCGCTTGCAGCAATTTGTACAGCACCCATATTAAAAATATTTTTTCCATTCCATTTTCATTTAACAAGGCTGGCGTCAAACATGTCAATTTTGAAAAACGCATTATAATTAACGAGAGTCTGTCACATAACTAGGTATATCTACAGTCCTTCAACAGTAATTTTATCTCTGACCATAGTGATGCAAACATCACAATGATCTTTGTTTTTGCTACTATAAGTTTGCTTTTTGATTGTTTTCAGAGGTTATACATAATATAACAGGTAATACTGAAGAGATCATTTTCTGTTCCCATTAACATGAATAATACAATTTTTGGTAAAAAATTGTGGCGGGTACAGACGCCAGCACATCAAGCTACTATAATCTGTCAAATTTCTTTAATAGATTTTCAACTTTATCGCTAAAGTATAAGGTTCAAAGTTGATTGGGTAAATTTGACAGTTTCGGGTAGCTTGACGTGCTGGCGTCTGTACATCGGTGCGCAAACTGTAACCATGAATTCAGCACATAATACTAGGATTTTGGATTTTGTGCCTATAATGTTCACACTGCTGGGACACAGGCCTCCTCTCTGTGAGAGGGAGTGGGCCATAAACTACCACGCGGGCACATGTCTTCGAATTCTTGGTTCTAGGACATGCCGGTTTCCTCACGATATTTTCCTTCACCGTTTTGAAAGCAGTGGTGATGAAATAATTTACACAATATAAAGCGCCTGTCAGGGTTCGAACCTACGACGTACAACTCGTAAGTCGCGGCCGTTACCACTGGGCCATCACTGCTCACAATCTCCTGCATACAGCGGGGTAATTGCGTAATACACTAACAGTAGTAATGACTTTCATTTTGACAGTTCAACAACACATATAGCTTCAATTTTGTTTATTGATTCTTCAAAATAACACTGGTTAACAAAATTTAAACTTCCTCATGCCACACGAACTTTTTTTTATTTTTTTAATAATATAGGGTGTTGTGAATAAAAATAAGCAGATAATTTTTTTTTATCACGCATGAATTTTTTTTATTTAGCTATCATCAATTATAAGGAAAAAAAATAGAGTTCTCAAAAAAAAAAAAAAGAAAAATAACAATGAAGTAAAAGTTAATACGATTTTCTAGCATATTTGGCTTCCGGTTGGTCTCTTTTAATTGTCCAGCAGTAGTCGGCCAACATCCTAGGACTCCATTTACCTTGATAACGCTTTTCCATGGCCGAAATGTCCTGATGGAACCTTTCCCCATGCTCATCACTTACAGCCCCTAAACTGACGTTATGTGGCACAGGTCTTATTGCTGAAGGCAAATTCGGGTATTGAACTGTGTGTTTTGCTTTTGGGTTTATGCCTTTGATTGTAGTAACACAGAAATAGCAATCCGAAACATGATCTCTAGGCTCAGTCCATATCATAGGAATAGCAAACGGCATATGACGTAATCCTTTCTTCCAATCTAATAAATTTTTTACACATGTTATACAACAAATGTGTGGGGCCCAAGGTTTGTCTTGATGAGCAACTGAAAAGGAAAAATAACACTGCAATATTAGCTCTGTAAAATTTCGTCTTTGTGTTTTGAAAGTCAATTCACCACAAACATAACAAAAAGAGTTAGGATTGTTAATACACTTTCTTGACATATTCGCACAAGCACAGTATTTGCAACGCAATTTAAATTAATAAAGAAAAGGAATATAATTATCACTGTTTTTTTACGAACGTTCACATGCATTTATCGCTGTAAAGCCAATAATGAACTTGACTTATCACAAGAACACTGAGGGTGATTGAAACAAAATAAGTGCACTTTCGTAATGAGGGTAGGTAGTCAAAATAGGATTACATACAAGAGTTCGTGTGGCATTACCACTGTTGATCAGTGTAATCAATAAAGATTCAATCATTGAATAAGAATTTAGCAAGTGCCAAATCAATCCTCATAAATAAATACTTACAGAGACATTAAAAACAACATACTTTTCTTTTTGCCAGCCACCTCAAATAAGATAAATGATAAACGATCAACATCGACAAGAAACAACACTGTGGTCATTACTCGACACAAAAACATCTGTATTTTGGTCAAGAGGTCAACACGCTAAAACAAGGGCTGTCAAACATTATTTTATCAATAAATTCATGAAGAAGCCTCCTCGTGTAGCGCAGTTTGTTTCGCCAGTTACTTAACTGAACCGAACGCTCGGCGCATCCTGGACAGTCACACCCAACACCTTTTTGACTGGCCAATTCTTCCCTTGCAGTGGTAGGGCTAACGCCCGCCTGGTTTGCGACCACCCTCCTACCGGAGTCCGGCGTCAAGCAGCCTGCTGTGTTTCGTCGATGCGTGGGAGTTCCAGTGCCATAGGCATCTTCTGGGCACGCTCGTTCCATCAAAGACCTCATCCATCGCTTTGCATCAGGCGTCATCGAGCATTCTACAATTAAAAAATAAAACAATCTTCCTAGAACCTTTTCTCGGCTTCCAGTCTAACCGGATGCAGCTGAATACCAATAGTATTCACCAATTAAACATGACTGTAGAACAATGATAGAATTAGCAAAGTTCATTATGTTAATCTTAAGGCCAGTTAATTAGCAATTTAGCGGCAATTAACACGGCAGGTTCGTTAACCGTTGTAATTTGAGAAATATAGCTTTTGTAAAGGATAATTTTACTAATACCTAATGTCCTATCATCTGTAAAGTAAAGGCAATTAGGTAGGGCAGCAGAGTAAGTATAATTTTATTCACCACGGGTCATTAAGCGCTTATTCTTTTTGCGTAACTTGGGCTTAATAATATTGAAGGTTCTCATACGTCTAGTGGTCGCAAGCGCTACTGCTGAGCGTGACGTTCTGGGTTCTCTTCAGGGATCGGGCAGTGTCATTGGCTGTTATTGTATTCTGGATTCGTGCCCGGTTGATGGCAATACGCTCGTCTCCTTTTTTTTTTGTTTTCGGGGGAGACCTTCAAAAGGCGCCTGGTCTTTAGGGATAAAACCAGGGAGTGTGGTATTTTTACCTCACTAAGACCACCCCGGTGGTCACCATCTGCACTATCATATGGAAGGGGCACCGCTACCTCTCAAAAGACCAATCCGGAGCCCCCTCTGTGCAACGCCTGTTAGGGCACATTACATGGGACTTAAACATAGCTGGCGAAATGTAGGTGTACTATAGGTATACCTCTGCTTAACCCAGGCGTTACGTTATGTTCGATTGGGCTACCCCAGGCGAAAACCTTCAATATTTTAAACAACAACACCATTTTACTGACATAAAAGTATGTATGTCACTCGCAAGGCTGCCACGCTTAAGTCGATTGGGCTGGACACGTCTGTCGCATGTCAGACTATCAATGGGCCAAACTTACGACCCAGTGGATCCCGCTTAATGGCAAACGACATCGCGGCAGGCCCAGACGGAGATGGCGGGATGAGCTGTAGTCCTTACATAAAGATTGATCCTTGGCAGCTCTAGACAGAGAGCATGAAGGCCTTTGCACAGCAGTGGAAAACTAACGGCTAATTAAAAAAAAAAGGTATGTACCAGGAAACTTCTTTGATAAAGATTGGTCATTGGCAGCTCTGGACAGAGAGAGGTGGAAAGAGAATAGGGAGGCCTTTGCCCAGCAGTGGGACATTAACGGCTAAAAAAAAATCAGGAAACTGATAAAAATCTTATTTAGATCAAGGAAAATAAAAATATTTATTCGGGGCGGACGCGGTAGCAGGAATAGTAGATTGTTATACGAGGTTCGAAAGGAATCTATTCCCATACGAGGTATTTAGACGCCCGAGCGCAGCGAGGGCGGCTATAGTCCGAGTAGGAATTGATGACTTTCACCCGTGTTAAACACTCTACTTTTCATTTCGAATATAAGGAAAGTAAAAAATAGTGGTTTTTCTAAAATATTTACTGATAATAATAACATGAATAGTAGGTACCTATGTAAAATTAATTGAGATGTTAGAACAATTTGTGTACTATTTTAAATATGGAACACGCGGTGTGTCACCGCCGCGGGCCGTCCCGCTTGATAGGTTTTTCTTTTTATTCACACTGGCTGTTTATACACTCACAAGACTGCAGCATTTTTCTATTTTTCTTAATGTATGTAAAACATTTCGTAGCTGACTACAGTTCTATTTTTAAAATCCATTCCCACCCTAAAGAGGGAAGTAATTACTATGAGTCTTTCCCGCCCTGTGGTGGGAAGCAGCGTCTTCCACCCGCTATTCGGATCAAACAAACACTACTTTCCGAGTATGAGAAATGAAAACATCATTCTCCTACCATTGTCCCAATTTATTTGGTGTCGGCGCAACATGTCATTTCTTCCATACTTCTGTATTAGTCCGGTAGCAGTATTATATTATTTATTTTTAATATGCTAGACCATATAGTTAACATGACAACAATATAATTGACCAATTTAACCCCGTTACGTTCTGTTTGCAAAGGAAATGAACAAAACATAAAATATTAACGTCATAACATAATTACGTATAGCGGTAGGCGAGATTACCTTTCACGACCACGAAACCTAATCTAGTAATTCCTATTTCCTATGTAGTCTGATTCTGATAGAAACTTTATTTATGTCATATTCAAACATCTAGTGTGGTTTTCAGAAATGAGGCCACCTTCATTCCATGGGCCTCCTTCTCTTTTTACATGTGTGCCAGCTTTGCGTTATCGATAGGATGCGTGGTTGCATTGCATCCTCCATTTGCCTGCCCTAGTTACATGTTACTCACGTGGGGTCGGCGATAATATCGTTTGCTTTCATTCTCTCCTGTTAGCCCTCACTTTTAATTCATATTATCCCTCACACAATATTGTAGTAGCACCCTCCTTTTGGCCAATGAAAATGAGATCAACACACCGATTATGCCAAAATACGAGCCCTAATTTCGGCCATTTGTAAAGACTCAACCCTAGCTACATTCACTTAGATTTTCGCTTTCGTCCCATTTCGAACGAAATTCACATCAAACAGAGCGAACCGACTTCGATACACTATTTTTTCTATCCAAAAAGTGACCGCAACTTTTCGTTGTTATACAGTTTTTGTTGAATTTGATGTAATGGTTAATAATAGTCTCATTTTCCTTTTAAGAATAGTTTCAAAGGAATAAAGACTTATTGCTTCGAAGTTTCTTTTAGCAATAGCGTAGGCCAGTGGGTTAATTTGACCAGCTGTCAGTAGGTAAATGTGCAAAGTTCATACGTCAATGCATAGTGAATGACTCACATCCTAATTAAACGACCTGCAGGTCGTGGGTGTGAAATTATCTTACGTAGTTACTTTATAGCTTGGACAGCAGGTTTCCCCGATAAGCGAGGTCCAGAAATGTGTAGGTAGGAAGTTAATTCGTTTTTGAACTATGAGTTTCAATTACTGGGACACGAAATGGAACACAAAACAGAACTAATCATTCATGACGCTATAGAAAGAAGTGATGAAGAGTCGAATTTAGATACACGGTCCAAATTCTGTATAAATTCTTAAACCTGATATCCAGATAAACAACAATAAATAATAATTAGGGCTCAAAAGTTGGATTTTTATATCCAATTACTTAATAGCTCCTCCAAACATGCTCTTATAAAGTGATATATCAATAATTCTGCATGGGTCATCGACCATAACAGCTACACGTTTTATTTACAATCGAAGCGCACCTTAAAGCTTTTGTACTAATTCGTCTTGCTTTAATTGGAAGTTCCCAAAACTAGAATAACACGCTACATAAATCAACATGTTTGTCGGCATGCTGAGACAACTCGACGCTAGATTAGGGCTGGCCCACGTGTACCTATAATATATTGTATAATCGGCTTGCTAGAATTTGACCTCCCTGTCACTTCCCGTTAGTGTCGTAAGAGGCAGTTAAAGGATTAAACATGGAAGACACACCGTAAAACCGCTGAAAGTCGCCAGCAGCGTAAGGATAGGAGATGCGATCTTTTCCCACAGGTGACGGTTGTCACTGCCGTCTACTGTGACTTTACCAATACAATTTACTTATCATGTAGAGGGCTTTTCAGAAGACTAAAGAGGGATTTTCAATTCCTCATCTTGACAGCAAGAATGATAACTTGTGGCGTCCAAGATACCTACAGGGGTTGCCTAGTTTGTGGTCCACTGTTCAAATAACCATATAAATTAATCATGTTACAGTTTAAATTATTATGAAGACATACTTTGTAACATAAAATATTCTTATTCTTATCCTCGTTGTTCATCAGCTAATAGAGTAGAGGTACCCATATTTTTAGGGGATACAGAATGTTGTAAAACTACTAACGAACTTATTAATTCGAATTACTGCACGTTTTCGTTTTCTCCATGTTAACGCCCAACTTCTTGATGTCCCTTGATTTATAGCCATTATTCACCCACATTGTTTAGCTTTTAAAGGCATTTCAACATTGGATTGGACATTTTCCTAGATTACTTGTCAGCCCTACACTCGATCCGCGGCCCAGGAATGTTGCTGTGACGAAACGCAAAGGCCGCGTTGGGTGCGAGCGGGACTTGCTTATTTGAAGTAGGTATCTACTATGAAATTAAAGGCAATATAATGTGCACCGTGCACCTATATCGTAATCTGTTCGGAAATGATTTAGCTGCAGAAGGTATATTAAAGTTATTAAACTGATTCGATTTGATATCAAAAGCTAATGTCGTAAGGTAATGCATGGGATAGTCTGCATGAAGTTTTGTCGTATTGCCTCTGTAATCAAAATCACATAGGTGTTCATAGCTCCTGAAACTTGCTCCTAACTCCTAACTGCCAATGAAGTAAATTAGTTTGCCTTTAAAAACATCTCAACATTCTCATCCTTTTGATTATGATTCCTTCTTTCGATAAAGTATACTTTGATCGATGTATGATAACGATATCCTCATTTCCATCCCCCGAGTGACAAAAAATTAAGATAAATACGTAGGTATTATAAATTAAAGTCGTTTTTCGTGTCTGGCTGTGTGACCGTGTTGTTCTTCCAGATTACGCAACGGATCTTGATGTGTGATCATTTAAAGAATTTATTCCATGGATTTATCTGTTATCATCAATCTCCTACCCTTATCCGAAGACTTATGTGTATAATACATTAATATAATAAAGAAATATCCATGTTTCGTCATGTCGTAAAACCGTGCGAAGCAGGGGCGCGTCGCTAGTGTGGTATAAGCAAAGCTGACCTAATACAGTCAGCTGAAAAGGTATGGGCAAACGGCTTCATTATACCAGGAATTTGATTATGAACGAGTGGGAGGTAAGTTAAAGATCAAAGCTTATGGAAATATAACGAGGAAACAGTTATGAAATGAAAACAGAGTAGAGGCTGGTCCGGACTTGCTCTCAAGTCCCGATATGTTGCATGATTTGTTAGAATGTATCTCCGAAATATTTTAGTTAAGGGCCTTATCATACTAGTGGATTGCGGCCGTCCTCAAAGCGGAGCGAGCGCGCAACGAACACGCGGCCCATGCGCAGCGAATTCGTTGCGGACGCGCAACGAGATCGCTGCGAATAGCAGCGTGGCCGCCATTGTTACTGAGTGTATTGTACGTCGTTAACTTGCTGCACACACGCGACGAAATTTTGCAAATTTGCCACGCGTCCGCGACGTCTTCGCTGTGCAGCCGCGGCGTGTTCGCGACGCATTCGCTGCGCGCTCGCCCCGCCCCGCAGCCGCTCTCAAACCGCTAGTGTGATAAGGCCCTAATTGCTGTTAGTTGCTGGAATTACTGGGTGCGGCAATCTTGGCAGAGGCCTATGGCCAACAGAGGACAACGACAGCCGGAGTTGAATTTTTATCCACATCGAATTTTGCAACTTGTGGTTGGCTACAAAAGAAAAGAAACGAAAAACCTTCAAGTATATTATTCGCACAGGTTTCTAAAAGAACAAAACAGTTTGCAACTCTATAAAAAAACTCAATATAATTCTCTACGGAACTTATAACTTATAACAACTTCATCTCAGCACTTAATCGGCTTTATCCTCATAATATTTTTTTAACGGCAACCCTTTTATTTTTTTACGCTGGCAATCAAACAGCTGGTCTGCACAATCGCACCGCGTACGGAAGACAGGTGCGCGCGCTTCCTTTGTTTATAACTAACCATAAAATTATATAAAATGAGGAGTTTAAGTTTATTACCATCCGAAGACATTGGAAACTGGAATTGGAAGCTCTACTTATGTTTTGTTTAGCCTTTCCTGGGTATATTCTACTTATCTTACGTTTGGGAGCTGTATTCTGATAAAAACTGGTAGGACAAGGAACAAAATATTAATATTTTTTTAGAGCATGATATGAAATTAACTAATATAGGAGTGTTTTCATTTCATGCAATCAATCGTATTACAGACTAGCTTTTGCCTGCGAGTTCGTCCGCGTGAAATTTCTTGTTCCCCCTACGCACCCCGTCGCATCGCCTACCCGCGCTATTACTTCGTTTTCGCTTAGCGTTCTTTCTGACTTTTTTGGTCGCCTCCTAAGGGTCCTCCTAAGGGCTTTCCTCAAAAATTGGGCTATCAAATGCAAAAACAATTTTTCAAATCTGACCGGTAGTTCAAATCTCAATACTCAATATATTTATTGCTTCCACATGTGAACTTAGGTGGTAGGTTTTATAGAATATGATCATTGTGGACCCTGTCGGGCACAGCAAAAGTAGGAGAGAGGAAGAGGGCTTTTATTTGACTACTTTGTTGTTAAATATTGTGATTATTTTATAAAAAAATAATATGTAATTTAAAATTTGTCAGACAGAGCGTTCAACAACAAACTCTTCAGCTTTATTATTAATATAGTGGTCAAGTACTTTTGGTCCAACAGTAAAGATAACACAGATGTAAATTATTTTCTTCACACGTTACAGCATAATTAAATAGGTAATACGAGTCCTCTAAAGCTGCAATCGAAAAAACTTTTAATTAACTTGATTGCAACATATAAACGAACATTGTAAGTGCAACACTTAACTCAACGCCTCTTAAATTGACCGTTTCGAAATCAGTTGCGAAAATAATACATTAGGTAAACTACCTATCAATCTAATTTATTTAATTGAGCCTTCACAAAACTAAATATAAAAGGTCATAGTTTGTATATCTGTTGATCAATCATTTGAATTAGCAGCTGCGAAACGAACTGTAGGTATAAGGTCATGGATTAAATCTTGATCATTGTAATAGAAGTGAATGTGATAATGATGAAGTCATTTTTTTATTTTTTGTTGGAGCGGTCATTAATTTAAGATCCAGCTAAATCCTGGATTTCAAAAGAAAGCGGTGCTGCATTAATGGCGACCGTCCATTATAAACTATAGGTTTTATTTATATGTAGAAGACTGTTTTTTTTTTAAACTGCATTGTTTAAAACAGCACCCCAAAAATTGCCCGACAGATTTTGTTTCTAGACATCTAAGATCCACTATTGTAAACTAATAAATACTTTTGTCAAGTCATGCCGATGTACATCACGAGTATCGAGAAGCATCATCAAGTAGCTTGATTGCAAGATGATCGCTAACATCCGGCCTGCAGTCGTAATATTATGATAGTAGATTGCTTCACTCAAGAGGCTGATAGCTGTGCTAAAATGTTTAGTTATAGATAATAATATACATGTGCAAATATACTACGGAAACTAGGCATATATCTATTGCAAAATTTGTTGAATATTCAATTAAAAAAGGTAGCAGTGTGCTGGCCATGATTGTCGAAGCACCGATGGCCGGTGGAGCAGACGGCTCTTGGAGTGGATATCCTACCTATCGGCAAGCGTAGTGTGGGAAGCCCCCAGCTAGATGGACCGAGGAGTTTTTAAGAAGGTGGCTGGGACAGACTGGATGCTTAATGTGGAGGACAGGGTGTTATGGCGCAGCCTGGAAGAGGCCCATGTCCAACAGTATATTGCGATATTCTGAGTTGATTGGGCAATACCTGCAAGGGGTAATTAGCTATCGTTTCACAAGTAGTAGGTACAATAAAATGATACTCGAGAAATATTAGCAAACGCTATTATACTAAACGTTATAAAATTATAAAGTTTATTCGAAAGCCATTTGCCAAATGATAATAAATTCTCCATTCATGGTCACGCTAAGAGCGCCAAGCAGTATTATCTAAATTGATGCAAAATATAGTTTACTTAACAAATTGTTACCATAATTACGATATTACAACACAATAAGCGATTTTCGATCGACGTAGGTGGGCGTCGTTCTAATGAATCGATTTCGTTATGCGATTGAATTTGAATCGAATTACGATAAAGTTGTAATAAAATTATTGAATAAAGTGCTGATATTATTTTCGCGAAGTCCTCTAATACTCGTATAGTTGCTATTTTAGCGTTGTGTCTCTATCGTTTCTAGACTAGTAACACAGGACAAGCAATCGCAATATGAAGGTACACTATATTGTCAGGATATCTAGGTACCATGATAATTTTGAAACCGCCATATCCAGTGTAGGTTTTCAAATTCAAATTCAAATTCATTCATTCCAGATTGGACGGTGATCCCCAAACTTGACGTTTGCCTGTATCTTGGGGATCAGAGTACTGGAACAGGCATGTCGATATTTTGGGGTTCAAAACTATGCTTGGAAAATGAAAGGATAGTTACTGCTTCAAACAGACTATCCAAAAAAGGACACATGAGATCACCACATCGACAAACAAACTCTTATTGACAATATGAAGAATACAGCTGGGGAAGTTCAAAAGAAAGATCAATACAAATAAACATCAAAAATTAACTCTGAAATCTGTGCAAAACAACAACACCAAGCGAAACGGCAAGCGAAAGCTAGTGTCTAAAGCGGACAAAACTTCATAAATTCAAACATATCGTCGTTTAAGACAAGTTGTTTAAGTACCCTGATAATGTTTTCACTTGCACAAACCAACTGATCAATAAACCCAGCAGTTTTATAGCCAAAGATTAATCTTAAACTGGAGCAGAATTTGTTATTAAACAAGTTTTGCAAACTATTCTTGCCTAACTTTACTCGTGTTGCATTTTATATTGCTTAAAAGAATTGTAATCACGCATAAATGGTTGCATTTGTATCTGATTTCGAAGAAGCTGAGGCCGATAAGGTATTTGATAGTGCGCAAAGAATGCAGCCATGTTTGCTTAGCTAATCAAAAGTACCTACGTGATAGTATTTATATTGCATGGCGCAGTAAGGCGACCTATCATTATCTGCTTAGGATGTGTAGGTTGTGCACACTTGTAGTCAACAAAAGATATCGCACTAATATTATAAAGGCGAAAGGTTGTGCGTGTGTGTATGTGTGTTTATATGTTTGTTACTTCTTCACGCTCAAACGGCTGGACCATTATTGATAAAAAAAATTATGGAGGTATAATCCAGGGTGTCAGCTACCTCCGTACAAAATTTTAGCCTATATGTTAATATAGGCTACTTTTTATCCCGATATTGCCACGGGATCGAAAATTATGCGGGTGGCATAAATAATGCCAATTATAACATTATCCTACGTGCATAGCTAGTAGCTACGTTTGAAATATCACTGCAATATATCACTGAACAATTTATCTATACGATTACGAGATCGTCACGATATCGTGACATTATATTAGAAGGTATGGGCCAGTTTAACAATAACTTACTGGTTATTAACGATCAAAACTAATTATTTATGTGGAGATAATATTAGGTTAACAGGGCCCATTAAATTAATGAGCGGATGACGATAATTAAGGGAGATTATTTAAGAATATTTATAGGTTATAAATGCAAACCAATCAGCTGCCGTAATTATGTCCACGCATATTTACTTAATTTGGATTTTTACTTTGTTAATGTACTGTGCGTCACTGGTATAAATTAGATAGTTTATTTCTTTGTACTGCCATAAATATATCCATGGCAAAAATACCTACAATTATGACAAAAACCGCCTTGAAGCTACGGGACCCGTAAAGGCGATTGTATCTATAAAATTAATACATAAAATCATAAAAGTCAAAATCAATATCGTACCTTCACATCTTAATACACAATCCCGAATAATCTTTATAGATCTGACATCATCGAATTTCATGGATATAACCTGAACGGAATATGACTTGATTTTAAAAAGAAATTGTCGTAAAATATTATATCAGAAGTAATCAGAACGCCTTCATCTGACTGTATTAATAACATCACTATTAGAAACAATAAAAAGTCTAAGGTTTCAATACTAAGTGTAGCATTTTATTTTTATTTCGATACGACTAATCTTGGTCCATACTGTACACTAACATACGCGCGCGACTTCGACTGCGTGAAATTTCTTGTTCCCCGACCCACTCCGTCGCATCGCATCGTCTGCCCGCGCCACACCGCGCTGTCACTTCATTTTTGCTTAGCGTTCTTTCCGACTTATTTTCTTTTTACTCTGCTCCTAAGGGTCACAGCGTGATGTTAAATAGCCTTCCTCAAGAATTGGGCTATCAAATGAAAAAATAATTTTCAAATCCGACTGATAGTTTCAGAGATTACGCCCTACATACAAACAAAAAAAATTGTTCTCTTGATAATATTAGTACCTATATGTCTGTATCAGGTTCCTCAATCTGTCAATGCGTGAGAATATGAGATTTCTACACCACTAGCTGACACCCCTCAACGATCGTCGAAAAACAATACTACTTTAGATTTACCAATCAAGACGATTTCAACTTAGTTTCACTATTAAAAGTCTAGAAGCCTTTAATCAGTTACATTGCACGTAAGTCGAAGAAAATTTCCTAAAAGCTAAGATGTTTTTCGTGCACAATTTAGAAGCACTTAAATATTAATGACACATCAATCATATAACGAACCACATCTAATTGAGTCGTACGCTCACTGATTAGACAAAAAGCAGACTCATGAAAAATTTACGCACGCACATTTTTCATACAACTTCAAGTTCTAAACCAGCTTATCTTTTTGCTACCATCAACATACATCAAGCAGTAACTACCAGTTTCAAGCCCGTTAACTACGCATGTCGAATTGAAAACGAATCGGCAACCGCATATAATGGATGTTACATAAAATTGTACTTACGCAGAAATTATGACACCGAAGTGTTCGCATTACTCAAATTATGCTTCCTTCTCGTACATCTGAAACAGGAAATTAAATGTGTTATAGATGGAACGATAAAACGATCATTAAAAGTAAAACAAAGTGAGAAAGCAGTAACTAGTTAAGTCAGTAATATTTTAACACATTAATAGATTTTATTGCTGATGAAGATAGTAATTGTAGTAATAAAGATGAAGAGTTGGCTGTTGCATCATTTTCGGAGAAACCTGAGAAATCGTGTAATCTTTAACAAATCATATGAACAACTGAAGCAACAAAAGACAATCACAAAATACGGCATAAGATTCTTACTAATAAGATACGACAGTGTTCCCAATAATCAGAACCTAAATCGAAAGGCACCGTTCTAAGAACCCATCGCTTCCTACAGCAACAAAAAGTCGTTGCATCATGATCCTTAAGGTCAGCTCCCAACATTGTCTAACCACAATGGCAATTGTGAGAAAGAATCGCCAAGGAAACAATAGAACAGAGTCAGCAATTAGCAATACCAATTAATTATTTGTTTAGATAGCATTATTGTTAGCAGTTTGAATAAAGATGAGCAGTTAAATTTTCTATAAAGCTTTGGGTTTCGTTATGGAGCATCGCAAACAATGCAAGCTCGCAGAGAAATAGAGATGAATAATTGAATATCACAATATTCAAAATCAATATAAACAAATGAAAAAAATCTTGTCTAGATGTAGAATACATTCAAAGAAACAATACTAAGATAAAGCTTAAGTTAATAAGTAATAACAATAAGAACCACATGTAGATGACAGACCCATGAGCCAATTGTTTCTTTATAATGGAAAAAATAAAAAAGCCAAGAATAAAATTATAGTATACGCAAAATCACATTAACCATACTATAAGACAGACCAAGGAATGTATGTAACCAATGTAACCATAGGTTGTCATTAATTGATTACATGGAAACAGAATGCAGAATAAAGGATTGCCTCATTGTTCTTTGGAAGTGAACCGACTTTAATATATCGGATTTGATTCTGATATTTAACTAGGTTGTCCTTTAATAAAATGTAGCCAGCAGCTGCTGACTGATATAAAAGTCCATTTAGTGACTGTAAAGGAATTGTGCTAGCTATTGTAAAAAACCCTTTGGAAAATATAGTGTTCGATGAACTTAAGATAAAGAAGGAGAAGGAAAGAGATATAATACGAATTATGCTTAAAACATTAATCAGCATGAAAACAACGAACATAAAGAAACCAAATAAAAACAAGTGTAACACAACAACCCTTGCATAAGTGATGTCAACGCTTCGGTGCGCTACGTGGGCGCCCAGTGGGTGTGGGAACCGGTCCACGTGACTCACTTATTGGACAATAATTTTGGTGGTACAACAGTTACGTCATGAAATTAATAGGATTAGGGTTGAAATGTATTGGACGATGGTCGTAAAGTCCCGATTGATGTCAAAGCTGTAAAATCTGGTAAGTGTGCGAAAAGTTGTATATGTATTGTGGATGCGGATTCGGGGCTGGTTTTGAAGTGAAAACTTATTCAGGCGCGTTGAGCGATTTTTGGTAGGGAAAAATCTTATGGGTTCGCATCACCTACATGCTGTAATAGCAGTAAAACTGAAGCTATAAGGGTGACGTAATGAGCACCTTTATTTCATAGTTTTATGTTTTCATTTCTGTCGGCAGTCCCCATGTCTGTTTTATTTTGTTTTGTTAATGCAATGTTGTTGATTATAAACTAAATGACGTTTTCAATTGAAATTGAGACATAGAATTATTTTTTTATAAATTGAGATATAGATTGAGAATTATTTATTTCTAATTGTTTCTTCTGTATCGAATGTATAGTAACTGAAATCCAAACCTTTTTTTTTGTCTTCTGTTTCATCATTATAATGTAAATTTTTATTTTTTAATAATTCCCCGTTTTAAATATAATATCTCCCGTATCCATTACTAATCTTGTCAATAGCAACATTAAGTGTTTTCATACCAAAGCTTTGCCATGGAATTAAGCACCACTTCAGTCATACCAGGTGGCAGCTAGTCTAGGAGTAGGATCATAACTTAATTCGATTGGCTCATATTAGTAGCAAGTAATACAAGTCCCCCTTTCCCTTCTGTATATAACTGAGTAATGTTTCTTTCATATATTAATAAAGTTTATGGACTAGTAGCAAATCCTTATTTACATAGTCCAGAATTTGTGGAAAGGAATTTCTTGATTGGTACAATTAAGTTAGATACCTGCATGACACACCACTAAAACTTTACGTCAATTAAAGCCAAGTAATAAGGATTTTACAACATGTGGAGCATTTTGCACGACTCATAATGCATGCATTAGAGAGTGCTTTACGATCGATTTTTTTTAGCCTCCTTTCTGCAACTGCTTTTGTTATACTCCGGCTAGTACACAGAACCTACTTAATTTATCTACCATTGTATAGATAATTTAATGGAGATTAATTCAGTACTTTTCAAAAACTGATTTAATGCAGTAGAAACGAAAAAAAAACCGTTAATCAAGTGTGAAACCTGAAAACATTGTAGCTTGCGAAAATATAAATTAATTGAGTAATTTTTTTTTAATAGATTCTTTTCACCCATAGGAGGAACCCTATTGAAAATGGCTCTTTTATTCAAAGTAGTTTAATTATAATTAATAAAAAACTAACTAATATAATAGCTACTCGTATACCTATCTATGGTTTTTTTATACGATCAAATGCGTATAAAGCCGGGTACTCACTAGCGAGCTGTAACTGTAACATGCTTGATACAGTAACAAGGTTCTAGTGTGGTGGCAGGTTTGCGAACCACGTACACACTATGTTTTCTTGGTTACAGTCCATGCAACAGTTACAGTTACGGCTCGCTAGTGAGTACCCGGCTTTATGAGTCGTGCACTTTGGATTTTCTAAATTTTTATTAGTTTAGCTAAGCCCAGGTACGCACGGGCGCGTTTTTCCCGCGGCGATTTTTTTTCGCGTACTGGACTTTCAACGCTCTGCTTCGCGTCGAGACTTGAAAATCCAACAGTGTGTTTTTTTGACGCGCTGGGATGCGCTCTGTTGAATTCTCAACGCTCGGCTTAACACGGAGAGTAGAAAATCCAGTGCGTGATATATTTAAGTCCGAGCGAACGTGGGCTTATTGAAGTTTTTATTTCCAATTTGATTGGAAATCATTCTTTTAGCGCCAATAATGCTCTTACCAATCACGAATTTATGGATCAAAGTGACGATTTTATGACTTTCTTTGATCATCGATGATCGATTAACGATATCAATCATCTTAATCTTTAACAGTCTAGTTTCCGTGTGTTACGCCACGTCTCTATAAAGTTGCTTGCGACTGGTTTGACTAGGCATCAAACCTGATCGATCATTAATATATTTACGAGAAACGAGAAATGTATCGGGTTATCATTCTGCTCTTTCTGCTTACTATCTAAACTTTAAGGATTTTATAACGAACTTATTGGAATACATAATATGTTGGGTTTGGGAAACATTGGAAGCATTTGAGTGCAGTGTGCCTTCAATAACAATTTCTGATTGAATAGCGATTTCCGATAATGATTATGGAAATACACTCCAAGTTCAAGTACCTATAACAGCTATGCATAAATGAGCACGAACTTTTGGATCTACATCACATAAACGATGGCGGTTTAACTGTTGTTTTTCATAACATGAAACGATTCTCACACATCTCACGATGATACAGAATAATCGTGCAGATGCATACATTGTAACAATCTTAGCCAAGCCATTTACGATATAAATTTAATATCGTGGAGTCTTCGCTCTCAAATCAACTGAACCATTCATAAAAATTACCTTTACGTGTTACCCAAAACAATAGCAATTTATCACGCTAAACACACCTAGTTACCCACTTACTGAAAATTGGACCACCCGAATACCTCAGAATCACAACTCGGTTCAATCTTTCGTAATCGATGTAACTGTATACTAAATCGATTTATGTGTACATCGATTCGTGTTGCGTTGGGGACGAATAACGCAGAACAAAAAATAAAAGAATAGTAGTTTCTTTTTCGGCTTTCGCTGCGCGTGGGCAGTTGGGAGTAACACCGAATGAAATCATTCAAACAAACATGAACACTGAACAGGTTGAATAAATAAGCATTGAATATAATAGGAACTCTGATCACAAAACAAGATTTATTTGTGCCACACTGGTAGTCTGTGCTTACGATGTATTTAGTAAGACCGTTGAGATCTCAATACTGGTCGAAAGTTTATCTACAGAATAAATAGCGTGATATATCTAACGTCTCTATTCAGGTAAGGGAAATAGTAATTGATTTACCTATATTGTGAAGATAACGTCTTGATGCAATATGACGTTTTCCCAGATATCACTAACAATATTAATGCATCAAAAGCTTGGATTTTCAATAAGATATGAATTGTGTATAAAGTAGAGATGATTGCGATAAAGCGTCTTATGAACGAAAACGACGAGTGTATCGATATGGGTTCTCCTATGAAACCAACTTTAAATTCAAGGAAAACGTAAAATGAAGTAGGAGGTAGGTATATCAAATAAGAAACATACATTAAAAAAAAAATGATAAGTGCTGTTAATCAAACAGAAAAGAGATACATAATTATGATAAAAGGCTACTAAAAGTAATGAAATACTATATGCCACAGACGGCTTAGCTTACATTGTGAAAGCAAAACAATGACGACACCAATATCGGTTGAAGACGGTCAGTGAAACTTTCAAAATGCACCATCCAATATTTTACATAAACACAAAATACCGTTATTATACGTATGGCTAGTCGCAATTATGGTTAATATTCTCATCATTGTCTCCTAACCATTGTGATATTGCCAAATGGCCTACTTAAGATATAGCACGTTTTGGCAGACAAAACAGCTAATTCGGAATGCAGTGTTCATGAGTAAAAACTCAAAGGTCGTAAGCATGCCGTTACGAAAGTCAATTAACATGCACAAACTATGGAAGAAAGCCGGTTCTAGCTTCTTGTGTAGATAAACAAAGATGATGTTTTAAGTAAATGAAGGCTGTAATAGGAAGTTTTACTTGTGAAGAACGTGCTTAACTCACTCCCTGACTTATTACTTGTTATTTTTTTATTTTTTTTTTAATGAAGATCTTTTATTTTACCATGTTTGTAAATTTTTGAGCACCATGTATCTATCAGATAATTAATTTTTTTACCTATTGTAGTATAGTAATTTTATTTTAGGTGCATCGTCGTCACATATTATTATACAGGAAGATTTTTTTTCACCGTAATTTTTTTTACTTTCACAGCGAGTGTGTATAAATATGTATCAATAATTATATACATTAACAATTTCATCCCGTGATAGATTGCCAATGAATTAAAAGACAGGCTGTATAATGCCTGGGCCAGGTCGATGTATCAGCCAGTTTTACGAGCAACACTTACTAGGGACCGATTACAAGAGCACGATTCAATTTGGGCTGTCGATAGTAAAACTGCACCTAGATACTCATAAAATGTTCACGTACCATGTCAAAGCTTAAGGCACACTATTTTAAACCCATTTAGAGATACATTTACGATGCACGGAGTCTTGCTTTGATATTGAATTTAGTTTATCATGTTTCTATTACGAATGGAGTTATGATATTGATCTGACAAAGTGGTTAATATTCACCATCATCATCATTATCCTGCCCTTAGGCATTTGGGGTCGGCGTAAGATGTTTTTTTTCCTCATACTCAGTTCATCTATCATTATCAGTTCTCAGTAGGTATTAGTTGTCAAACTAGTTAATATGATGACTGTCAATATCAAAACTTTATTTTCACTGCAATTGCTAGGACCTTGATTGTCGGTTTTACAGAATAGCACTGCAACTGTCGTAGGACTACAAATAAGGCAATAAGTTAAAACGAAGATAAAGTAAAAAAATGGCCCTTCATCCAATCCTTTTACAATTTCCTAATCCGGTGCCCATAGCTTTGAAATACCGACAAATCATACAAGAGTAAATAAAATAGTAGAACAATAATAAAAAAAGTAATGTCGGCAAACTGAATACAGCAAGTGGCCAATTGACATTTCCTTCAAATGGAATTTTATCGAGCCATTCTCTTGTCCTTTAGTTGGTCTTACATGGATAGCAGTTTTTTAACAAGCACAGACAATACTGAGACATACGGCTGGCAAGGCAAGTCAACATGAAAAAATATAAGGCGATGCGTCTACTTCTTGTCTTGTAACTCCGTCCGTAACATGGTCAATGTTTTCTTCACGACTTGGCACAAACAAAACTTTCTATACTTCCATTTTGCAAAATTTAGTAGCTACGAGTAGCTCTCACTATTACAGCATGAATTATATCTTAACATTTAACGTTTGTATCAAAAACCATATTACAAATATTGGTCTCATTCAAGTGTTGTTCTTCCCATCAATCAACTCAACAAACTAAGTTAAAGACAGTTTACACTTCACCGCAAAAACACAAACACGCAGTTCACATTTTTTTCCACAATTCAACTCAATTGACGAGTCGCAAAGTCCCTATGTCATACATCGTTAAAAGCACGTAACAGTATCCAGTTTGAATTGCGTAAAGACCAACGTAGCTAGTTGATAAAGACAAAAAATCTCCGAATACGAATACATATCGGTATAAACTCGATCAACCGGCAACGCTCACTTTTTGCTCGCATGTCCACTCACTTGGAGTTGGAGCACCGCCCTTCATTGATTATAAAAATTGGTATAAGAATAAAATCTGAAGCGATACTGATTCTAAAACTAAATGTGAATAAAAAATTAGGGAAATTTGAAGAAGACATTTCTGTAATCTTTCGAAATCGAATAATCACAATTCATAATATATATTCCAGTGGATACTCGATTATGTGTCGTTAAAAAGAATCATTATAGGAATTAATTATGAAGCTAAAGATAAAGAATATTCAAATGCGGTAAATCACATCCAATCATGATGATGATAAAAAAATCGCCTTGATTGAGCACAACATATTCATAAACAAACTTTCGAAACTCTCTTTATGAATATTAATTATCATCAATCAAGTTTGTAAACTGAACGAAGCTAATTGGCACCACCTAACATGACTAGATTACTTTATCGAAGGAAACTGGAATAAAGGTTGGCACTGAGTGGACTGCAAAAAGCTACCGTGACTCGAAGTTGGTTTAATCTATCAGTCAGTGAATAATGTAGACACGCGTCGATCAGTCTAGTGAGCTAATTTCAGTGGAATCGGTGGAACGACATATTGGTAGAAAGGCGAATTTTAATTATGTACAAAAGACGTTTACTGGAAAAGTAATGGATACATTACTAGAGAATATTAATCCAAAAACACAGTCGTAAGTAGATCCAACTTTAAAATTCCAAAAGCCATAATGTCAAGCGACTGTTATTTTAACTAAAATATTGGATTTCAAGAAAGAGGCAAAGAATATGAGACGCAGTTTTTACACCAAAGTTGATCGTATGTCACTTAAGTTAGTCAAATAATAACTATTAAAGCTGACGACGCAATAACCGTGAATGTTTAAACACACTATCAGTCCCAACATGCGGTAAGTAGCTGTAGAATATATATATCTGGCGATCCTAAGATCAAAGAAAGTGTCGATTATTTAATGTTAGGTAACTAACAGCTAGTTATAATAATATTCGATATGGATAGAACTGATGTAACAGTCCAGTTAGCACCATAAGCAGCGATTAACATCAGGCGTCAGAATAAGTGCTAGCCACAAGCTGCAATAAATAAAACAAGAAATAGTCGTTTTACAATAGAAATCACGTTAAACATGGAACGTGATTTGCTGGTAAAATGTGAATCTCCCACGTTCGAAGCTTCGCAATGACATTTGAAACTTGAAGACAAATGTCTTTACACAGTTTACACAACAAGTAGGGATACCACTATTTTCCCTTTATAATTGCATGTTGTAACGGTTTTCCTTACACCTAAAAGTGCCATAGAATATTGAATGGTAAAACCAAATAACTTTGCAAATATCATACGCTTAAGCGGGAGCAGAAATTAAATAAGTAGAGAAAATATTATTATGTTCAATTAAGGAAAATAATTAAGTACAAAGAGCTATTGTAATTAGAACCTGTTGAACTGCTGGTGTAACCCCGAGTGGCAAATAAGAATCTCAATAAAATATCTAAAATAGTGAGAATTAAAATATTACGAAGGCATTCCCTTACAAAAAGACACAAATATTCACCATGGCTCTCTGATTGAGTATTTACTTGCTTTATTAATGTAATTCTACATATTCCTCAATTTTAAAAAATAAGCATTTAATGATTCCATAATAAACAGAGGTAGTCGAACAAATATCTCTCATTAAATACAAATTCTCAGAAAATCGAATCCCGTAGCCAGTTAAAACCGTGGCAAATGATCGTCAGGTCTATAAAAGTTCAAGCTTCGACCAGTCAAGGTCCCGATGATGCCGTTATCGGAACACCACCGTCACGAGACGAGCGGTGCTTTCTGCACTTCGGAATACTTCGGATGCACGCCCAACGAGTTTCCATTGTAAGGTCGGGACTTGATTTAGGATGTCGTCTGTGAAAGCACGGTAATTGCTTTCTCTTCGATTGTCGGGCCATGATGGCCGTTCGATTAAACTTGCCTTTACATCGAAGGGAATATCATCGCAGTTACATTAAGGTCTATGGAACTATGCGCGAGTTCAATTTGCGCTGAGATACCGTAACGTAAACTTTAGTTAATAAAAAGGTCCCTGAAACAGACGATCAATAATCGGTTCAAAGGCTTTCTCCCCTAAAAAGTTTGGTGTTAACATTAAATTTTAAGGGTTTATTGCCCAAAACTTACAACACTTGCCAACATTACACAAGGACAACTACGTAACTTCGGTCCAAAAAATGAATTGACATCTGTACGTTATCTATAATACGTCAATGTTCGTGCATAAATGGAAACAGATATTGGTAACGTCACGACCGGCATTTATTTATTATCAAGAACCGAGCTAAGAAGTCCGTTGATTGTCTAGACTCTAACCAGTAGAGTGGCACTGCTGCTAAATAAATTGGGATCGCAATGATCGAATAGCTGAGTAATCGGGCACCGTATATGGTAGACGAAATTAAAAGAAGTAATTATAGAGGTAGATGAAACAAAAAACTTGAAAGTTGACATATCATGGATGAAGGAACTGGTAGCAGCTAAGGAGTGTACTAGACTACCAGTTATTTTAAGTGTCGTTAACACTAGCAATTAGATTGGAAAGGCTTAGGATGAAAGAGACGACGACAAAATGATTAAAGAAGCCGAAAATATAATGTATATAATTTCTGTCGATAAAAATTAGGCCTAGCAGCTCTTATCTTGTCTCAAAACGTGTAAAAAACCAAAAAAACGTCGTTACACTCGTTGTTTGACAAACATAAAAACATTTAAACTATCCCAAGCATCTCAAAACCTCGGTCCACCTAGTTAATTTCGATTTTACTAGCCAAATAAAGCCAACATAGATCGGATAGCCTTTCACGTACATATACAGACGATAATGGCCAAAGATTAAGATCTTTTTCGAATGAAATCGTAAGTAATGGACAGACTGGTCGTTTCCATATCGGGTTGTGACGATTAGACACTGGCAGTTGTTCTGAACATTTTATTATATTATCTACGGTATGATATCACTTCCATTGGTTGTAGAGCGTGTAAATGATTGTGGAGGAACAAATAGATGGGCGGGATTGGCTTTAGTAACAAGAAGTTATTGTTGCTGAAGAATGTTATACTGTTCATGAAAATAGCATAAATTTTATCCTTCATTTCTATACTGTTGAAATAGAGCTAAACAGTTTCGTGTTTTCTATCGTTCATTTTATTTATGTCAGCCTTTTCTTGTCCGATTAGAGTTTGCTTTAGTTACCAAATCTGATTGAACGCAATATAATTTCGAAAATGTTGAACATTACAGAACTAAGCGGCGCTAACGCTTTTAGCTGATCGCCATTAAGGGAAAGTGAATTTAAGAGATTGAAATAAACAATGGTTTACTGTATTTTAAAGTGGTATAAATTGAGCTACTTTATTATAACTTGAAAATGTTCAAGGATAAAGTCTGCAACATTGTACAGAAATCAGTTTGGCTGCATTAGCCAACTCGGTTTCTTTTCCACAAAAACTATCTAGTTTGTCGAGTAGCCTAAACCGTGAGGTCAGCTGGGCGTTTAACTTTTGGCCAGACACGACACGATAATGTCACCGATTGCGAAAGTCACGCGCAAACACAACCACACTCGCGAGCAAAGCCGACCGAAATCTGGCGGATAATTCGATTCGTAACAATTACTCGATGGTGAAATTCGGAAACTCGATTTTTTTGCTACAATTTCGCTGTCTCGCGGTTACGCTACATTGAGGTCAAAGTGCGTACGAAACTGTGTTTGTAAGATGTTATTGAAAGAGAAAAGGGACCTTGGTCCTAAGATAGCACGATTTAGTAGACGGAAGTAACACAATAGTTTGTTTTTATTTTGATTTTGGTATTAAACCCTGGATTCAGTACACACTAAAGATGAGATGTTCAAGTCCCATGTAATAGGGGGCGAGCCTACTACCATCAACCGGGCACAAATCCAGACTCCGGCTGCTACTGACAAATTCCAGATGGAAAACACCAACAACACTTTGCATGACCCGGGAATCGAACCCATGATTTGCGACCACTACAAACATACCAAAATTTGGGTGTACTATAGCTACACCTCTGGCAGTCTGGCTAAACCTTTGGGGAATACACGTGCGTTGTTATGTTAAAGATGAGATCGCATCAATAACAACGCATACGATTGAAAAGTCACAGACTCACGGACACGGAAGCTATACTGCCCACGTAATGCTGCCATTCATACGCCTATGAATCGCATCTTTGAACGGTGTCCATACACCATTATGGGTATCTACTTTTTACCACAGTCATCACAATTTCTCGGTAGATTGACTTTGTGTCAAGAAGGTTGATATTAGTAGTGGATGTCACTGGAACTAATAAATGATTCGATAATAGTTTTGCTTTCGCCTTTACGCTTTCATGGTTTGTGATATAAACCATACAAAGAAACGTGTGGTTTGTTTGGAATCTAATATATTGTCAGGTGTTGAGTTTGATCAAGTGTGAAATGACCGTGTCATGAACTATTTGCATATATCATTGATGTTAATGATAATATCAATGGATGTATGGTGTCAAAATATTAAAACAATAAAAAAACAGTGTCACTCCGGGAGTGCCGATAGAAGTGAAAACTTGAACAATCTACGTGTGTATTTTTTGAACCGTCATATAAACAAAACACAAACAGAATACTTTGCCATCACTCACTGATATATCGGAAATACATTAAAACAGAGTATATCCCGAGGACAGCCGAACACATCCGAATGTAGCGCGGTGTCGGTAACAGTGTCAAGAGTTCAACGGTTTTTGCCCATCTCAAAAAATGCCCAACGCGCCTAAAGAAGTTTTCACTTCAAATTTTTTCGCAAACGTTATAATTATAAAGATGCTGTTTGATTAATAGAAGATGACACCAATTTATCTAAACATCCAAATAGACGTTTCAATTAATTTGTATCGCAAAACCCTATAATTATAATAAATGAAACATAATTACAATCTCTATAAAATAAGGTCAATGTATTCGTAGCGTGTATTGATATTGCCAAAATGATGCGATCGCGCCTACAACTGGCATATCAAGGTGAAATGAATCTTTAGTTACATAAATTTAATGACTATAATAATATGATTTACTTATTATAATATTGAAATAAAGAGGAAAGAAAAGAATACTACTGTGAGATATTTAAGCAATCAAGCAACTAAGAAAAGAGGTCAAGTTAAATTATTCTACATGAGAACAATAGAGTAATTTAGATTGCTAAATTACTTCTGATTCGAATGAATAGTTAACTTTAAACTGCTTTGAATTGAGATGTCTATACGAAATCGTCTGCTCCAGAAAGACAATAAAACTAGGGTTACACACAGGAGAAGGTTAAACTAGTAGAAGAGTAATAAAGCTCAAATTGCCAACTGTAGAACCGCGTTTGAACTTTTCCTTTTAAATCTTCCCAGACAGGAAACCAAGCAATAATGCTTCTTCTTCAGAATGCATTTTACAACTGCGAAGTTTCAAACAGTCGACGGCTTTCGGATTCAGCTGTCTGGGACTGCCGGAGAGATTGATGTGTAGATCATTAACAGCCCCAGTCGTCCGTGTACACTTCCCTCTGAAGTCCACACAGCCAGTGTGTTGCCAGCCTTAGCTGTCTAACAAGAGAAAGATGTGCCGATAAATTGAATTTAAATTAGGTCTACGAACATGTTTTATTTAAACTGTTCGGAGTAACATCTCCAACAAAAGCTACAGACAATATTTTTTAAAGCATTATCATTGTTGAAACTAGCTATGTTCCTATTAATTCTAATGAACTCCTTAAGAGTCAAAGTGTATTTACAGTTGCGGCTTGAATTTCCCGAGATTTGATCTCTCGTTTCATTATTCTGAAATATAGGCTCAATAATTTTGAAAGCTCAGGAACAACATTCTCAAACAATATTTGCAACAGTAGTAGTTGGCAGAACGCAAACATAAAGCGACAATTGGTCGTAACAATCGGTTATCTATTGCAGTTTTCAAAGCCCTCGTTTCGCCCCAAGCCTATAAACCGATAGCTATAATTAGCACCCGAAACGTGGGCTTACGATATCGAGTATCTAATCGACACAAGAGATCCATTTTACAATTGTGAAAGAAACCTTACTGGAGGTAGTTTCAGACAGCCACCCGCTGCGCTAACTGCACCGAATAGGGCTGTTGCTCCGGCAGAATTCCAAGAATGCGAAAAAAATTAAGCGAATGTTTGCACTGCCGTGAACGAATGGCATGCCTAGTGAACGTTCCTAACAAGGAACTATTGTATTATATTAACCTGGAACTAAGTACCTTGTTAAGTTTATGGGTGATGTCTTGCTTCTCGTACACCCATTATAACTAACGGTATGTCAATGATTTATTTTATGTTTGCGTAAACTACTTCCTCTTAACATTGTGTAATAATACAAATGGAGCATGTTCATTAAAAATTGCAATGCGAAAATGTAAGAGTCCAGTAAAGATTTAATCTTAATACCTAACAATTATTAAGAACAACCCTATAATCGGCACCTGTCTGCAAATTTTATTACAGGCCTCTTCCTGCAACATATAAATTGGTATTTGAATTCAAATGGGAAATAATGAAATAAGCAATCTGGTCGAACAGATTTTACGATGTCTTAATTAATAGTATTGCGATACCTGGTCCACTTACAATTATTTAGCAGGAGGCAATATCTGGTTCTTAAGTTTTATAACTACATATTTATAAACTCGCCTTTAAGTGATCCTACTTAAGTTAACGATGTAATATCTAATTGGTCTCGTAAACATAGCAAGGAATGGGCCACCCGCTATCTTCCTGAAGGTGTCGTTAAGGGTAACTAAGGGACAATGTTAAGAGAAAGGTACATCAGTGTCCTCCTGTCTGCTGCTAAGTAACAACAAACGATGATCGTAAATCCTTAAATTAAATCGTGATGGTTGGGAGCCCCACTAGCGACAGACTTTACAAGCTGCAATTTGATCCCGTGCAAGAGTTAACAGGGATTGAATCGCACCGAGATCCCAAGAAGGATCTGTATTAAGAATATAGCAAATCAGAGAGTGAATATGGAAAAGAGAAAAATACAAAAGTGAAACTACCCACTAAGACATTTTTTTTTTTTTTTGATAAAATGAATATTAAAGTATCAACGAGCGCTGTTGTAACTATGACCTGCCTCAATATTACAGTTATCGTAAAACGAAAACTAACCGCAGAAAACATAAACTTCGCAGACCAAATAACGTTTGAACGGAACTGCAAACCGCAAACAGTAAAATCAGTCAAACTTGTAATGACCCCGGTACGTACAATAGCAGATAAAAACTAAAAAGCCTCAGCCAAGAATGTTCCGTCTAATCTATTATTATGAAATTCAACAAAAAATTTGCTTACAGCTTATTTCGTAACTTTTCCTTTCAAAACCTATTAAGAAAATAATAGAAGGCTCAATGAGATGTATAGTTTATTTGAGTAATAGACTTTCGAAAATATCGACGATTAACTATTGTGGAATATAAAAAACTTATTTGTTTGTGACTGGACGTTTTAAATTGTCTTTAGAAATTAGAACGCAATGAAATATATTGTATGCCTAATTATGTCTAAGAATTTCCATTATCCATATAAGAAATTTGGAGACGCTGTCCAATCAGTCCTTCTATTCAACTATTGACAAGGAAGATCAAGAAGGCATACGAAAACGTTAAGACAAAGATGTACTTCAAAGGATGTACAGAAGCTGATACTGCAAATGAGGTAAGTGAAGATAGCAGCCCAATCAACATAGCAAGTAACAAAACTACAGAAGACTACGTTAAAGACGAAGACGGTGTTAAAGCGGACCTTGATAAAGGTTCGAATACAGGAATTAATTTTAGTGCCTACTCATTTTAATACTTGATAGAAGAGAATACTTATCATGGCAATTCATAAATCCTAACTCTCAATGCATTATCCAAGTATTTGAATAAGCATTCCAAGTAATATCGAGAGTATTAAATTAGATTTATTACTGGCAAATGAAATCTCGCATATTTTACCTACATTAAACGCTTTTACTAGTAGTATTTTTGCCGTATCAAATACTTCAGTAAATCAAGTTTCGATTGGTATCATGCTATCAAACAAAAATAAACCTTCACCAATGCAGTCAGAGTTGATAATCGCTTTGGCAATGGTAAAAGATGACCAGAGCGTACTGAAGATACATCTGAGCATTGAAACGCATATATATCACAGTTCCATGGCATTGTTCAAGAAGAGGCTATGGTAATAAGCCAAGAGTAGTACAATGGTACTAAATCAGTTGGTTTAGTATCGAGAACGATAGTCAAACATGGTAACTTGGTCGTTATAAATCATAATACTAAAGATTGGAAGCGACTTGCGGAAATGAATATTCAATTTGGTAAACTAACGCTTATGTAAAAATGACAGCTGTGATCCGCTTGTTGTGTAATATTCTTGGACGGTGTCGCGAAGGCCTTATAAGGGTGTGTCTTTGCGCAGAAAGTTTAGCAGCTCTCTTCAGAATATAATAAATTCTAAATATTTGTAATTCTATTTGGGAACATAACTAAAAGCAAAACAAGCAGGTTTCAAAAGGGCTTATCAATTAAGTTATAAATTCTTGCTAGATATTACGTAAAAGTTTAGCTTATTTCATGTGCATCCTTTATAAAAAAATAAAAAAAATCCTGAATCGAATGAACCTTCTCCAAAACTGCTTTACGGTTTAAACAATATCAATTTCTCAAAGATCATTCATTTTCTGGTAGTTACGTTAACTTCATGCTTGTCTATAAATCCAGATTTAATGTTACATTCCTCTATTATTAACGACTTCAACTTCCTGCATCACTGAACAAGAAAAACAACTGGACTCGGTTCAAGAAACTCTATAATTCAAATCTGTAAGGGCATCACAAAACATGTGAAAATAACAATCACAATTCCACATACTACACCCCGTGAGAATTAATTATAAACCGCAAATAAACTAGGAAATATACAATAAATTATCTATATTACTTAGCCCTAGTCCATTCTGCGTTTACCGATGCGGGCCGAACCACTGTCATGATATAAACAAGCCTATAAAACATTCTGATTGCTTCAGTAACATCGATAAATACGGGTCTAAGTGAAAAACGTTAGTTGACAATTTTAATAGACCATTCTGTAAGTTACCCGTTCCTCGGCAAAGATTTATACCTTCTCTTTTAATTGTTCCAGGAGATATTTACCAAGTTTCTTAAGGATTGCTGGGCTTGAAAATATGGAAACGATTAATTTTAAAGTAGAAAAATATATTGCCTTGTTACGAACGTTAATCGTCGATTTAGTTGCAATGGCACGGATTGCGTTTGTTTTATTGAAATTCTTGGACTAAGTATTAGCTGTTTTGAAGTAATTACTAAGCGTCTTACGAATAACAGTATGGATACTTAGGACATAAATCGTGCGATAAATATGCAAGTTAAGACTATAATGCTTTAATCGAATGCATGGGCGTAGCTTGGAATACACAAAACGGTTAACAATTTCTGTCGTCTGAACTGCAAGAGAAAACAAATGTTTAGAAATAATTGGACATAACTTTACTAAAAACGGCATTTCAAAATGTGGTTTCTATCATGATATGGGGAATGAAATAATGAATACTGTTCCAGGATTCGTAACTATGTTTACGAAAATGCTTATCCATCTACCTTGGCTTTACCTACCTACAGCCGCAAAGTCTGAGCTACATCTTCATAGTCCAACTTCTTATTCAATTACAACAAAGAGGTCTTTGCAAAATGGTCTGTCTGCGTATAATATAGGACCTACACTATAGGTGCTATGCAGAACATTTTCTATAATTATCCCTGATGAAAACGGTTCTTTCTCCCACCATTCATTGACTCCCAGTCCAAACCAACACGCATACATTCATCACAGTTCCCAGGTAAGCAGGCAGACCACCTGCCTATAGATCGACTTAGCATAACGAAGTGCAATTTATAGAACGGCATTACTAACTACGTAGGCGTCGTTTAGTTCACTACAAGTTGACTATAAAGGCTATTCTGGACCAGACGCGGACGTCAAAGGAAGAAGTATAGTTTTATTGCAAGGTACACTTTACGTACTGTTATGGTAAGATTTTGCGTCGCTGATCTTTACTATGTTTTTATTTGAGCTAATAATGATAGCTTTTATGGTGTTAACTCAACTCTCAAGAGGTTTGCATGATTTCTTGTGCATATATAGCAGTGTTTTGTCTTTCAGAAGGGAACTCAGAAGCGGAGTTCAACTAAGAAATAACATAGATTTTTTTAATCAGTCTCTGTGATACTTAGTAAGTAGTATTTTCTGTAGAACACGGACCAGCACCCTAATTGTGTAACACAGTTTCAATCACAATCTAATTAATTTTGAAGGATCGCTAATCCATTGCTTCATATTTTCGAAAAATTTGTCTGCTCAACAACGAAAATAACGCAATGAATGTTGTTGTACTGTCAAAATGAAAGCCATTGCTACTGATAGTGTGTTACGCAAATTACCCCCCAGTACAGGGTACAGGAAATTGCAAAGTTCAATTGACAAGAGCTGACGTTATAATTTTAAGAAAATATAACAGTAAAATCTCTAACAATACTCTATTTTCTATAAAATTTACACCGACAACCGTGAACACAAAAAGAAAATATCGTTTCAAAGGACAAGACTTCCTACGTATAAATAAACCATTGTGAACCAACTGTCATAATCCCGGGAATCGGGAATATTTTGTATAGCCGCGAAGAAATAGAAGTCCCCTGTGTATTTATGTCATGATACATTTGATGTAATCGACATCCGTAGCAGGTACACTGGTTAGCTTGTACTGGAGGATTTATTACGAGGATGATATTGTTAGATTAGATTTAGCGCGAATCTAGATTAAGTTTGATGTATTGGAAGAGGCGAGATTTTGCTTTGATTGGGCTTTAGTATGGATTTACATAAACATCTTACTGTCTATGAAAATCTATGCGAAAGAAACTCAGTCTGTTTGTTACCTTTTTACGCCTTATGAGGAAATGCGGTCGGAGAGACTTTTGAAAAAGCCTAAGTAAAAAGTCGTAATTCGAGGATAAGCTCTCGCTTATTTCCTCCTGAATATTGGACCAACTTAAAAGATATTTCATAAATTGAATAAGAAGGATATACCTATGCTGTGTCCCTATGTTTTTCTTTTTTCATTAATAGTTGTCTAATTTGTACACAGGCCTCTGTTGAAAGCGGATTAAATCGGCATTTTTTGAGTGCTTATAAAAAAAATGTATCATCAAAAAGGAAAACATAGGGACACACAAGTAGTTAATATTTATTATTCTGTCAAAAATCATTGCTTTATGGTCATTAACCAGAAACAAAACAGGCGAGAGCGTTTCTATGGAGAAACGGTACCACCCGAATTTCCTCTTAACGGCTCTACGGATTTTGATGAAATTTCGCTCACAGATATATATGATGCCCTGGGATAGGATATATACAATGCGGCATAGACATCGACGGACAACCTGTTACCATGGATTCAGTACATGATTCTAGAACCCTAGCGTAGAAAATTTTAGCCCGTTATAAAAAAAAATCTGCTGTTTCACAGAAAAGTGCAATACCTACCTACGCGGTCAAAATTTATGGAACCGGTAATTTTTTTTTAAATAACCGACGAAATATTTCAACACCGGTTCAGAACCATGTACCTACTGAATACATGGTTACAATTTGCGCATTTTATGCCGTTAGTAGTGGTTTAATTCTGTTTGCGGTAGTACGATCTCGTTGAACTATTTCCGACCTCCACCTGGGCGAAAGCTAGTATTCTATATTAAACAAAGAGTACGCTAAAGATGTTCCCAATAGATCTCTAAAAAGTTTTAGGTTAGCCTACAGTTGGGTGTTTACTACATTCAAAAGTTATCAGATCACAATAATTAATTTGCATAAAGTATCAAAGCATTGCAATATTGTTATTCAGCTACTTCACATCCACTTAGGTGTTAACAATACCTTTTAGCGTACCAATTTATTCTAGTTATTAAACACTACAAAAAACAGCCTATTATGATAGCGCCATTCAAGTCGCAATACAACTTTCTATACCAAAAGAATCAATTACGCTTATCACACATCTAATTTTGTCATTGAATACCAGTTACAAACAAAATGTTCTAACTATGTTGTTATCTCTCAACCAGATAAAAGGCTAGGAACATTTGAGGTCGCAAATTGATTCATTAGATATTTGATTAACCCCGTACTGCGATTTTCCTGGACGATATGCTAAGTTGAACTCGATATCGTTGGGATAAGGGACAGAATTGATACAGAATGTCCACTCTATTCTTAATAAGCAACTTAGGATTGTATCTAAATGTCGGCAATTACAGTAGTTACAAAATTATCTGCAGCAATCTGCGGTATGTAAGAAGGGACGAAAGACCATTGCAAAAACATCAATGTCTTCTGCAAGCTGTGCGTGCAATTGTGTGTAACTACAAATTGGACACGAAAGTTGGTATCGATTCGACAACAAGCATAATGACGAAGCCGATATTTTAGTTACAATGGAAAGTTCAGAGGCTCAATAGCAGTAGTTCAATTCCCGTAATTAAAAAGCAACAATCAATGACAAACATTTTAGAAAAATGTATGAAAATTACAGGGTTTTGTGACATATTGAGACGGACTAGAATGTGAACGTTCTTAAAAATTCGGGAATTGCCACTCAGATGAAGTCAAGCCAAAATAAATACAAACTAGCAGGGCACAATCGCAGTTAAAGGAAAACGCATCGTCTGCCAAAGAGCGTGACAGCACAGAAAAGGCTGATTTTAGAGCCTGATTTTTTTTATATAATTCACTAAAAAAATGGTAATTCTAACTGGTAATTTAGTAAGTAAACTAATCACACTAGTCACCCAGTGTGTGGGCAATGTAATTGGAATATGAATATGACCCTTTTCATTTTTTTACATTTTTATTATTAACATAAAAATGCTAATATACTATTATTACACAGTAAGTTATTTCGGTACTTATAGCTGCATAGCTAGTTGGTTATTTAATATAGTACCTAGTGTAAATAGTTCGTTGACCCTTTTAAAATGGCACTTAAAATCGACGGGAGCTCTCCAATCAAACAGTTTGTAGGCTTTGTCCGTTCGTTTTAAAGGTTGGTCTTCTGTCCTCTGTCCTTATTCCGCGTTCAAAGTTACGATATCGCAGTAGGGATAAGGCGTGCATTTACATGTACACGTCGACCGCATAGTACTTTAGAACGGTTTGTTCCTCGTGGCTCCAATACCTTTCCGATGCCGGTTCAAAGTGTAGCTAGGAATGTACATTCTTCGATGCGTAGTACGGTTAGGTTTGTATGTTTTATTTCTTATTGGAACAGCTGTTTGTTAGATGCGTGTATTGTTTTTGCGTGATCATTAGAAGTAATTTCGACTATTTACTAAGATCGTGGAATATCTTTCATAATACTGTTATATAACCCCAAAAAAGCTTGTAATATTACGCATTGGAGCCTCAAAAGTTAAGTTACATAACATTACTTTTTGACATGAAAACGTCTTATAAATCGATGAACGCCGGCTGCACGCATGAAAAAGCATGCCTCATTGTCACGTTCCGCCTGAGTCGAGTGTGCAAGCGAGAGCGCGGAACAAGCGATAGAGAGGCACGATCGGATGTTTTCTTATGACGTTATCACGTAAAATTATCGTCCGTAAACCGATTTTACAGACACCCAATGTTTTTTTTACAATAAGAACAAAAGGAAAAAAGATGAGTTAATACAAGTAGATATTCTTGCCTTTTGATGCCTTATGAAGTAATGATTTTATGATTAGTTCCTGTCAAATAATAATAATCATTAATATGTACCTGTGTAAAAAGGGTGAGTTTTTTGTACATGAGTACAGTCAACAAAAGAGATAAGTATGCAGGATCGTCGGATATAGTAGAAGTTTAGTAAGAAACCGATGGATGTTGTCGACTGAAATTTAATTTGATAAACGAGCTGTTTGTTTTCTATTAATAAAATAAATTTTATTCGAGAACATCCATCGGTTTCTCACTAAACTTCAACTATATCCGACGATCCTGCATACTTATCTCTTTTGTTGACTGTACATATCAATATTATTATTTTAAGAAGTAAAATGTGAATAAAGTTTCAATAGCCATTTAAAACAAAATGATAAAGAAGTACTATTACCATAACTAGCGTGATAAATTCTTCACACGCATAGGTAGTTACCTACAAACGTAAACCCGGAATATGAAATGATCGTTTCGCATTACCATCAACCGGCCCTAAACATAATCATCTATAGGTAAGCAGTATAACCGAACACATAGGCCTGAGAGGGAAGATGGTGAGTGACCCATTTAGGTTTTACGAGTCAAGCGTTTGATTTGATGGCGCATTCGTGACAAACTCATCTGCCTTATGCAAAATTAAGCTTAAAATATACAATATAAGGTTATAAACTCTGCGGGGTAATTGCGTAACACACTATCAGTAGCAATGGGTTTCATTTTGACAGTTCAACAACATTCATTGCGTTATTTACGTGGTTGAGCAGACACATTTTTCGAACATATGAAGCAATGGATTAGCAATATCCTTCAAAATAATTCAAATTGAGATTGATAGTGTGTTACGCGATTAGGGTGCTGATTTGGTAATAACCATTGGCCTGGATTTGCGAAGTTGGTACGAGATTTATTATCAGTAATGTAGGTTAAAATAATGCGTATCAAATACTTATTTGGTCCTCGAAAGAACAGGAGATTTTTATTTTAACGTAATATGGCAGATATGAGATAGCAGTGTTTTTCCCTTGTAATATTATTCATCTACTGAGAATTTCGTGCTGAGTATTTTTTCATAAATATAATTACAGATTCATCACCACTGCTTTCAAAACGGTGAGGGAAAACAACGTGAGGAAAGCGGCATGTCCTAGAACCAAAAATTCGAAGACACGTGACATCTACCAACCCGCACTGAGCCCGCGTGGTGGATTACGGCCAACTCCCTCTCACCGAGTGGAGACCTGTGTCCCAGCAGTGGGAACATTACAGGCTGATTATGCTACGTCAAGACGAGTGGTTTCCTGTGATCATTGAAATGTTTTCCAAGTCCATTTTTGTATCTGCACATGTGCAATGGGGCGGGTTCATGTTCAGATATTCTCACCGATCCCTACAGTATAATATGATTAGGATTTATCTTTGTCTCTCGCCGAGATACGATGCTAGTAAAAGTTAAGTAGGTACAAAAACACATTATCTATAACCAGCCTGAAATGGTGATGGTCTAGAGTACCTAGTCTATAAAAGTCGAACGTAAAACGTGTGTTTTATAAGCGTAATAGGTTTGTATGCCGCACGACTTACTGGGGTTTATTTATAAATGTTGCTGAATGTTAATAGACATTTAAACGTCAAAAAATTATGGTTAAAAACAGTTGCCAATCACTACAGATAGCGCAATCCACGAAGACGCGCTCCACTCTTCTTCCTAATCGCTTACAGTACAAGTGTGCAACATTCCGCTAGTGTTTTAGTTTTGTCGATACACAGTAATTACTTATTAGTGGGTAATTAGTGTGTATCAAAAAATAAAACACTAGCGGAATCAACTAGCGATAACCACTAGCGATTAGGAAGAAGGGCGCGTCTTCGTGGATTGCACTATCTATACTTATTATAAATACTTTATGGGGTTTTATGTTTAAAACGACGAGATACTGTTACATTCAGCCCGTATGTAACAGTATCTGAACATATTATTGTAAGGAATATAACAATAAAAAAACTCTCCTCCCCTCGTTGGTTATGAAGCCTTATTAAGGTCGGTAACAATAGAAAAAGTAATTGAGTCTCAGTAATAAGGAGACTTTTCTGATCATTTAGCAGTTTTCCTTCGTACAAAAAAATAACCTGAACATTGGTTTGGCCTAAACCGATTAGCGGGTGATTCATATTATGAAATTCAGGTTTGTTCCTTGCGAAAACAATGAAATAATAATAAAAGAAAACGAAAAAATAAACAATACAGTAATCGCCAAAAAGGCAATTAATAGCAATAATTGTTTTCCACTGATTTCACGTTGAAGTAATCAATACGTAATTGATTCAATTTGCGAACAAAAGAAACAATTATGCCAGTTCCGTTTTTGTTTACATAATCAAATCCAAATAAATGATTAGTATTCTTGTCTAGTGTCAAATGGCAACTCGAAAACTGCATCGTAACCAATCGATTGTAATCGATAGAATCTGACTCAATTTGAAATGGAATTTAATCGACTTTTTAGGGTTCTGTAACCAAAGGGTGCCAACGGATTCTATTCTGGCCATCCGTCCGTCCGTCTGTCACACTTGAAATTTTCACAGAGTTTGTACTACTATGACCGCTATACTTAACAACAAATATTGAAAATAAAATAAAGTTTAAAAAGGGGGTCCCCATACAAGAAACGTTTTTTTTCGGCGTTTTTAGCTCGATAGTGTTAGTTATTATGCGGTAGTAGGGAACCCTTCGTGTGCGAGTCCGACTCGCACTTGGCCGCTTTTTAACTCCACACAATATCTAGAGCAATAACTTTTTATTAGTATTGGACTGTTGAGTTGAGACACAATTGAATTGTTAATTTTGTAATGGCGTTTCGATAGACCTATGTAATTATAGAGATGTATAAATACATTGTTAGAAGTAGGTCAGACAATGTTACTTGTTACTTAGAATGTTGACAATGTATGTACAATGTTCATTGTGTGTTTAAGAAACTAGTATCTACTGTGTAGGTAAGGTTGTCAAACGTATGACTTAAACCTGACATGCTTGTATTTGACGCTTGCACATTAACCCGTATAATAATGAATACGGAGAGGTACTAAAATGAAATGTCAGATAGGTGAGAATTACTGCATACAAACCGCAGCGCGAAAAGTTCACACTTGACAGCAATAATTTGCTGATTCCATACTTTAAAAAGACCGAATTCCGGCCGTAGCAGTCAATCTCAGCGGAGACTAACCATCTACGCGAGTGATATTATAGTGCACAAGTGTTTGCGCAGACACAAGTGCACTCACTCTTCCTTCACTCCCATAGTCCTGTGGGAAGACAATCCGATACAATCGGAGAGAGATAAGGCGCAGCACCAACGGCTTATGGTGCTTTCCTGGATTTTGCAACGAAGTTCTAAAAACCGTTATGCCCCATCCATGCGACTTTCTATCTCTGCAAGAGATAGTTTTCTAAGTTTTCAAGGGTGCTGAAGCCGATAGAGGTCAAAATAAAAATCCAGGATGGCGACAACTTTATGAGAGCTTCTAAATACTTATACTAGATGGATCTGTATTAAAAACGATATTAAATTCACACTTTCTCTCTCTCTCTTTGTGTGAGTGTTTTTTATTAAAAAACACTGAGCTGATTATATGAATGATTCGATTTTAAACTACAGTAAA
The DNA here is from genome assembly GCA_914767645.1 of Hydraecia micacea. Classification (NCBI taxonomy): domain Eukaryota; kingdom Metazoa; phylum Arthropoda; class Insecta; order Lepidoptera; family Noctuidae; genus Hydraecia; species Hydraecia micacea. The sequence continues at coordinate 6,440,930 of OU611785.1, forward strand.
TGCCGAAGTAATGAATACCCTCCTCGCTTACACAAAATACCAGTACACAGCTTGTATTGTGGACCACCTGACCACGTCGCCGGTAATCACAATGATTAATTCAAACAATTTTCAATCTGGCAGACCGTCGAACAAATTGCCCTCGCCCACATAATAAAATTCCTTTGGTACGGAACCATCGTGACGTCTATAAATGTAACGGTGTAAATGTTGCCGTGAAACTGGGAAGATCATGAATCTTAGAAATTCTAGTTAACACTGAGATTTACTTGATAATATAAAATATTTAATAAAAGAGTCAAGTTATGTAGTACTTACATAATTTGACTACTTTTATATTTTTTTTTTACAAAACCGGTCTGGGTAATCTATTAAAAAAATCTAAAGCTTCCAGCAAAAGCAGCCAGACCTATCAAAAAAGAAAAATAAAACCGATTTATAATACAATCTTTTGTACATCGATGTAGTAACAAAAACAATCCGCTGCTTGCTCCATGCATTTATGTAGGTATTACTCGACAAAATGTAGGGATAAACTGTTTTTTTTTTCCGCCATTTCCGGGTTCTAACCATAAAAAAAAAGTTGTAGTACCTATCATGATAGTAACACGTAATGATTAGTACAATGACCCCTTTTCAGTTTTTCAATTCACCTTCGCAAAGTTCGTAAAACCATAAATATTTCGAAACTAACTTTGAACATAATAAACAGCATTATTTTACCACCATTCAAGCTTTTACAGTAACATAATAATTCCAGCCAATTTTAGCGTATCCGCCCACAACTGAAAAGTCGACAAACATTGTTGTAAGAGTAATAAGGAGGCCGCGCATTACACCGACGCGTAACCCCGTTGTACCGTTTGCACCATTGACCTGCACCATCAATGGTGCAGGAGAGACAAATTAGTTTCGTTTGCACCATTAATAATAATACAACTACTTCACCATACTTTTCCCGTTTGCACCATTGACCTGCACCATCAATGGTGCAGAAGAGACAAATTGTTTGCACCATTAATATTAATATAACTACCTACTTCACCATACTTTACTAGTCATAGGTAAATAAAATAAAAACCAATAATACGTAGTATTTTGTTTGTGTGCGGAACCTCTTTTTAATATAAATAAACAACCAAAAAGCAACAACAATAATATTTTTTATAAATAAATTCCACAACTACTTTATGTAATAATATAAAAATAATGACGCTACACAAACACATATGATTTATAACTTTCGTTCCGTGGTAGTTTTGTTATGTTTGTTAAGTTTAGACCCATATCTTTGAAAGTGGCCACGGTCTTTTTATAAATGGCAGGTACCTACTGTTTCATCTGAAGTTGTCGCGGTATCTATACTCGAACTAAATGGCATAAGACATTTTTGTTTTCATCAGGCATACAGTGATTGGAATGCTCACGTTTTTTCACAACCTTCGATTCATCCTAAAAAATAAAATTTCAATGTATACTTCCTTAATTCTGGTAAAAATAAGCTTGTGAAAAATAAAAAAAACGAGTGTGCTTATGACCACACGACTGAAGTGAAACTTCAGTATTGCGTATTTGGCTACGAGAGGAAGAGAGAAAGAAAATGTGCGCGCGCACTGCAGTCTCTTGCTTATATCCCCCACTCAACTTCCGTTCGCCTCGCCCGATCACACTTTTCGTAACGCTTTACGTCACGCGTTCGCCAGCTTACTCCCCAAGTCAAGCGTGCGTAAAGAAGTTTCACTTCAAAAACCTGGGCACGCCACAATTGCGGCGATAAGTCCCCTCCTTGAGGAGTGGCTGAAGAGGCGACACGGCGTCCTCATCTTCCGCCTAACGCAGGTCCTCACCTTGGGAGGTTCCTTTTCCGGATAAGGTGGGAGGAAACGCCCGGGTGTCACCATTGTGTGGATCGCCCGGAGGACACGGTGGAGCATACGGTGGAGGTCTGCCCAACTTGGGCGGAGCACTGCCGAGTCCTCACGGCGGCGATCTCTCGCGTCCGGCTCTGGTCCATGCCATGGTACGGAGCGAGAGTGCATGGGAAGCCGTTGCCTCCTTTTGCGAAGCAGTAATGCTCGCGAAGGAGGAGGCGGAGCGCGTGAGGGAGAGGCAATCTTTGCGCTCTCGCGCCCCTAGTCGCCGCAGGAGACGCCCGGGGCGTCGGGAATCAATAGCCGATTCCCGGCCACCGTAGGCGCGGGCTTGCGAACGGCGAGCAATGGGCAGCTCGCCGTCCGGTAAGGACCAGGCCCGGGTCGACGGCGCGTTGTGTTCCACGCGCGCCTCAAAGAGATGCCAGTTTTTTTTTTGTTTTTTTCAGTTTTTTTTTTTTTGTTTTTTGCCAGATTTTTGTAGTGTGTGTGAAAATGGTGTTGATACCCTTGAACAACAAAAGTCTTCCTCGACTTTGTGCAACAAATGTTAAATTAGTTCCACTCATTGTAATTTGTTATTTATAGTCTAAGCTCCAATTATACAATTACTTATTGAAATAAAATGACAGAATTATAACAAAATAGTTACCTTGTCAACAGTTCAACACTCAAATAAAATTAGAACATGCAAAGAGGAAATACTTTCAGGAATGGTGCAGATGAGACCATATTATCAATACGGTTTCGTTTGCACCATTCTCAATGGTGCAGATGAGACCATACTATCAATGCAGTTTCATTTGCACCATTAATGGTGCAAACGAAACTAATTGTCTCTTCTGCACCATTGATGGTGCAAGTCAATGGTGCAAACGGTACAACGGGCGCGTAACATCGGAAACCCATTAGCAGTGACGATTTATTAACCAAAAGGTGTAACCGCCACTGTTGCACAACGTATGCATTCGATACTTTACATAATTCGGACATAAAGTAAAATTAATGACTTCATTCTGTATAATAATGTCAATTGAATTACCTGTAATTTATTTCAAGACTTCAGAGTGATACTTAGATACAGTTAACGACATAGAACTTGGATATTATTGGTCATCAATTAAAATTGAGATTGATAAATTTGTGTTCCTAGTCATTGAAAGTAGATAACATTACAGACTTTAATCGGCGTTGCGCTTGCGTGACAGTGAAGATCACAGAATACAAATAGGTAGCAATTTTCTATGAATTCGATGTACATGAGTGTATATTCTAATGTAAGCACGGCTACACATCAAGCTATACATAACCAGTATAAACTGACTTCTGATTGTACGAAAAACCTATACAAGCGAGGTCAGCTGGAAATGTATAGCTTGAAGTGACGCCGTGTGTACCACGGGACCGTTAGCAAATGGGCTTCCCCCAATGAACGTGCCACCAAAGATCTTGGGGGGATAACGCCATTTTAGCACTTGGTGGGGAGATTTGTAATCACAGTACTTACAGTAAAACAGGAAAATGTCTGCTCTTGCAAATACAGTTGTTTATAAATAAATTAATAATGTTTTGATTACATAAAGTCTAAATGAGGCGCAAGCAAGCAGAAGGAACGATAGCCAATCATTCGATTAACAGTTGAATGAAAACCTATTCAATGATAAATGGGGAAATGGATATGTATACGAAATATAACCTTAATTGACCAGCAATGTGCAGTTTACCACACATTGAAAGTTAACCAGTAAATAAATCAACGCAATTGAAGTCGCCAGCGAAAGCCGTTTTACAAATGATCTCCTTTTTTGACTGCCAATATTTGTGCTTGGAAACGAAAGTAAATAGATGTATAGAGAGGATTGGTAGAAAGTAAAACCGACCTGTGCGACTAAGGCTTGGTTAAGGGATGGGCAACACTTGTAATTTGGTGCATTACAAGTGTCGCCAATCAAAATATTTAGTGTCAAGTTTGGTACGTAAGTGGTCATCACAATTCGAAATAAGCCAAACGTGCATAGTAAATTACAATCTATACTTCGAAAATAAAACAGTGTTGCAGTCAGTAGGACCAAATGAAATAATAAGTTCTTCAGTAGAAAAGAATTTCTGCAAAATAAATGTACCTAGAGATTTGATTGCATATAGACTTATTTAAACAACAGATGCACATTGCACTATAAACACCGCCTCGTAATCTACACGCCTCGTGATAGAAAAGATCATAAACATACACGAACACGGTGTATGAGTCACTGACGTCACAATCCACAGCATTCGCGCCCGTGTCACTGTCGGTTGCCGTTAAAACTATAGCTATGACTATCCTGGCAATACCGTAATACTAGGGCGCCGTCAGTAGCGAAACGTGAGCGATAATTTAACGATAGTCCCCCTCGAACGGTACCAGACAATCGAGAACGTTTACGTATCGCTTATCGAGAATCGCCACGATCGGAATTTAGGGTCGGTATATCGGCGATTGGCGATTACACCGCAATCTATGCAGCGCATCGAGTTGATAGAGATATTTACTTTGTCGAGAAGTAATCGGTTAGTGATGACCCCACTGGAAAAGTGACTGATTAATCTATGAGAAATTGTGATACTGGCAGAAGACGTTTCTGTCATGATAACGATACAGGAATTGTTTACAAAACAAATATCCATGTTGACAATTAACAATACGGATACAAAACATTGTCTCTTAACAATCTCGTACAAATTAACAGTTTCATCACGCACCCGTTGATTCAGCCGATTCCGCAACAACAATCAACAAAGAATGACAGACTGATACTCCGCATAACGACTCAATATAAAAACAATTAGCGCCTTATAATAACTTTTTAAACACCAAGAAGAACGGTAAACAACATAAATTCAAAACACGTCTCAATATTTTCATCATAATCAAGTTAACGGAAGAAAAACCCATTCATAATTCAAAAGGTAGAAGATGAAACACATGTAACCGTGTAAGGTACCAAAAACGGCGCTGGCGCAAGTAGCGGTGAAGTTTGTGTCGCGGACAAAACAGGTTGTGCCAAATTTGGGACAGACCACAACCAGTTCGCAGACATCAATTATAATAATTTGAGGAACCTTCATTTAAAGGTTGTGATTGAAACTGCAGTTTAACAACTCTTGGGATATGCGACATACAACTCTTGGGATATGGACATCCAGGACATCAGAGACTATAATATGCTTTTAAAGTTCATTCATCATAATGGATCTAATCATATTTTATAGTCAGACATAGTATAAAATAGTAGGAAGTCACCGTGGGTAATGAATGTAAGAAGATAAATAAATAATCAGCTGCTTCTCGCCCTCCGCAAATCGTAGGATTCAAGTGGGTTATTATAGTGGTCTCTAGAGATCGTTATCTTTGTTTATAATTGTAATAACAAGAAAGTCTGTGATGTCTGCTACCTACTTTTTACCTAATCAGAAATCGAATTATCATACCAATGAACATCTGTAAGAACTTACATGAAATCATTACATGAGTGATTACGATCTATTGGTAGATTTGATGTAAGCTAGCCACCATTTCATAAATTAACATTGTTACAGCATCTTAGCTTTACAGTTTACATTCAGAATCAGAATTCACTTCAAATTAACCAGTTCAGTGAAAGTTTATTAAATACATGTCCAATCGCCTCGTAGATTATGCAATTATCAGCATCGAAGACGCAAATTTTATGCACGGTATGGTCCAGGACTTGCGTAATGACACCCACTTTAATTGGTAACATTAATCTCGATTTTCACGTCAGTTGAGAAGCTAGCTTTATAATTATCTGCCTACAAATAAAATAAACGACAGCACAGCGATGACTTTTATTTGCGAAACGATACTTTGCATTTTGAAGGAATATGATTAATTTTCGGAAGTGGGAGTCAAGTATGGAGAAAGTGGAAGTTAAGATTAATTGTTTTGGTAAATATTATGACAAAATAAATGTATGAGACACTCCATTCAGATTTGTTATCTTTCTCGATGCGACAAGTTGACAAGCTTCAATTGATAATGAAGCTAGCTAAGAGCTATTTAGTTTGTATAGATCGTATATTGGGATATATGCCGAAAAGCTGGCCTATGCAGTTATCAGGATATCAAGAGTTATTTATTATACAAGATCAAACTAAAGAGATATAGTCATTGAATTTTAAAAAGTAACTGTTATAGTTGATTTCGAAAAAGCTATCAAGCTCACTCAATTAAAAACTGGTAGACCAAACTATAACGGTCGAAGATCATCGTGGTAACGGTAGTCACATTCGACCATTTTTATAGCATCTGTAAATTTAAAAAAAGTTGCTTAATCTGCAAAGATGTTATCAAGGCGTCGATGGAGTAAGCACTGACGCCTAAAATGAAACTTGTTTGTATATAAAAACAAGAAAGTTGGTTGACTAACATTTACAGACCACATACTGACCAATTTACAATAACCGTATAATAACAACATTCGTTTATGAAGATAATGATTCAAAATTTTTAACAGATGCAACCCAACAAAGTCTAAAGAAGACTGCTTAGAATTTCAAATCTTAGTCAAGACATATATGGTAATGTCAAAGGCATTTGTTGAAAAACAAAACATTTTCATGCTAATTTAGAAATCGAGAAAAATTGTTTCGCCATCCTACACAAATGGTTTTAGTCTACAATTAGGACGATGGCCCACCTTCTAATAACTGTTCATTTCACAGTGACATAATTCCAATCGATGCGATGGTATCTTAGAAACGGTACCAATAAACTTTATATCGATACTGCTGGAAAATCGCGCACCACACAAGGGAAAATGGCAAGTTACAGATACATATTCATTAGAATCTTAATAGGAAGTCAAATAAGGGCAATCTTATGAATGTCTGGGAAACAAACACAGATGGATAAGAGGATAAAGGGACCGTTACAACAGAACCAAAGATTTAAATGAGACAAGAGATACGTTTGTGAATTACAAAACGAACACATTCGCTGACATACAATATAACTCATATGTACACGGTAAATACATTACATTAGAATATTATAATGAACCCTGGGAATGAGAATTCTAAGACAAACCGCATTATGAAGCTTAGTTAATAAATCTTCATCAGTGTAAGTTTCAACGAACCATGAATTTTAGGCTAGATTAACGTGCTTGGATGGAAAAAATGTGCCACCATTTGTAACTATTCAATCTAATTATAGTCTAGATTCAGTGTACTCGTTTCTTTATTTAAACACTGACCTTGCTAAACAGAGAAACGCAAAGGCACAATCGATAATAGATATTTGCAATAGGTCCGCAATAAAATACAAGAGTAAAATGGATTGGCTTGAAATTGTTTCACAACTACATGTTTTGATACTATACATCCATTGTTGATACTCTTTATTATTTTCACCAATGCACGCCCTAATTTTTTTCTCTCTAAAGCATTTTTTCGAACTCTCTCAATACATTCTTTGGAATTCAATTATGAATCGCAATCGATAGTGTTACAGTTACGAGAATAGTTATTTTATTGGTTAGCACGATCAATTTTCGCGGTACAATTTATCTTGCCAATTATAAGTCCCTTTGCTCCTTGGGCCAATCAGGTATCAGTTTCAGAAGCATTATCACTTCGAAACGAGGGCGCCAGCCCCGTACCGTTATGGCGAGAACTTGAAGGAGAAACACACGGATACGTAATGTCGGCGTTAACGGTTAGGGTTTACTTAGAAGCGCATAATGAGTGCTTCCGTATTTAATATTGATGTAGAGGTTCAAATAAATGAAGGAAGTTGAGGCTGATGTGTACTAAAGTGACTTTTAGCCGATGGTTATACAACAGGTGGAGTTAACATTGGGGGAGGTGCACAGAATGTTTCATTAGATTGCCCGCGCCCGGGCCGGTATAATTGTGCAAAATACAAGTTTTAGTTTATTACTAAAATATGTGCAGTAACTGTTTAGATATAGATAATTCATTTATATTAGATTCAATTTATTTCCTTGAAACGATCTAAATGTCAGTCACTACGCACCCACATAAAGCAACATAGGTCACTAATACCGCAACCTTATTACCTTTGAATTTATCGTTAACGCGCGTAAATTCGATCCATATATTTCGAAAGTCGAGAGTTTGAAAAGCCCGTACCGCCATTGTAAAGACCTTATTAGCTTTAAAGGTCCGTGTTCCTGTGAAAGATTTACTTAATGCGATTTCGGAGTAGCGTGCAGAAGTACGTGTGGTCTACTGCCATTTGGTATTCAATGAGCCGATTTAGAAGGCGAGCGAAATTAAGAGCTGGAGATAATGTACCGGTAGTAGGAGTTCGGTGTTGCTGTTATTGTCTAGGGAATTTGAATTGTTCAATCGTATGTGGAGTATTCAGTGCAACCTTTCCAGGCCGTCAAAAGGAATGGCAGCAGTGTCCACGCTTGTAGGAACTAAAACCAAAATCTATTATATTTGCCATGCTGTTCAATTCTACCTGGGACTGAGTACCATTTATGCAGAGCTTAGTCATTCATTTTAAATTCTAGTCTAAATTAAGGCAAAATCTGGATTAGTCTAGGCTACTTACGTCATAACAACAAAATTCACGACGACAGTGACATCATATAACGCTATCTCAATACTAATAGCTCAAAAACTTCAATGGTTCATTCCCCTCACGTTTTATAATGATGTTGATTACATTAAATTAAGCAAACCCATATCACGAACATGTATGTTCGTATGTTGTAAAGTTCCGTGAACTTTGACCTGAGACTTGTAGTTTTCTTTGGGAATTTGTTGAGAGTAACGGAACCCGTTCATTAATGGTATTGTGATGGGAACATTTAATTGTATGCCATCGTGAATATCGTGGTTTTAGGGCATTTGTGTTGTGGGCTATAAAATTAATGTTCCGTTTGCTTCGGCATGCATATTTGTGTTTTATTGTGTTCTTGTGATGTTTGTGCCGAAGAATAGCTAGAAAAATCCTATTTGGCAATTCGCGACGGATGCTACGATTCGGCATAGTCGGGACTTGACAGGCAATTTTGGTGCGATACTAAAAAAACATAATTACAATGAAGAAAGCAGAAGCAAGTCCAATAACGTTGTTGGTAGTTTAATAAACATAGAAAAAAAAGAGAACATATCCCATTGGCAATTTGGGACGGTTGTTACGAGTCGGGATACAGCATAGTCGGGACTTGAGAGGCAAGAAACATAATCACAATGAATGAAGAAGAAGCAGGTCCAATAACGTTGTTGGTAGTTTAATAAGGGTAGAAAAAAGAGGAAATTCCGTTTCCAATTTAGGACGATTGTTACGAATCGGGATGTTGCATTGCATAGCCGGAACTTGAGGAGCAGGTTTGGTGCGATGAAAAATAATTACAATGAAGAAATAAGAAGCAAGTCCAATAACGTCACTGGTTGTTTAATAAAAATAGAAAAAAAGAGAACATATAGGTTACAAGCATTGTTTAATGAACATGCAAATTACAATATGTGGTAATGAACTTGACACGCTTAAATTACGACAAGCATGTTACATTCCCACACTTTGTAAAACTGCAACCAAACGAAACAATACACCTACAACACACAATAAAATAAATTCTTCCGCCATGACTAAGATTACACTAAAATCAGCGTCATTTGAGTATTCCGTAATACCAACATTGACGCTTACTTATTCAGTGGACGTAAGTTAACTGGCGTAACCAATTTATACCGTACACACAGTACACGTTGAACATGGTGTATTGTTAGCTAGCCTACAGGCAGAATTTGTAACACCTCACACAAAATAGGTGGTTGAAAGAAAATAGGAATAGAATCTGAGGCTCGTTTGTAGAGTAAACAAGGGGTCTGTGGATGGGGGAGAAGTATCATATATACAAAGATTTGGAAGTAATGGAAAAATAATCTATACTAATATATTAAAACTGAAGTTTTTTGGTGTCAACACGCGAATCTCTGGAAATTGATTTTTTTACAAATCTGACTGTTAGTCGGATATGAAAAAAATCTGTTTGCAATTGATAGCCCACATATTGAGGAATGTTAAAGGCTGTATGACATCATTCTACGTTAAGAGTCGAGCAAAAAGAAAAAAGTCAAAAGGACGCTAATACAACACAGTACAAAACGAAGTAAGAAATATGTCTTACGACTTCCACGCGAACGAAATCGCGGGCAGAAGCTAGCAATAGAATATGATCGCAAAAAAAATAAGCAAATAACTTTGAAAATGGGCTTTTGAGCGTCATTAATGAAATAAATGGTTGTATACTAACAACTTTAGATGTTGTAGAAACTTGTTTCATTCGTTTGGAATTGTAAGTTGAATGATTATGTAAATGTCATATGGGTAGTGGGTACTCACCAACCAATACAAACCATGTTTATTCTGACAATAGCTGAGTTTCAAATCGGAACTGTTTGTACGATTGGACATTCGAGTAAAGCACGAAATTTATTAAAATATACAATAGCTTGCTGGGAATTCAAATTCGTAAATTGAAAACAGCTTCAACAATACGTTTATTCATTCCACTATAAAAACACAATACAATTCTGAACTAGCCACCAAGAAAGCATTACTACATAGAATTGAAATGTTACTGAACTCACAGCATTACTCAAAATATAGCTCACAGCACGGTAGCAACTGAAATAAGTTGTCTTATCTGTGTAAAATCTGAGATACTGGAAGTTTAACGATTATTACTTTCGATTATACATGAGCAACCTGTTATATTAAAGTTCAGAGCGTTTTAACGGAGCTAGTTACTCAATCTCATCGAGTCTCGGTCTACATTGTAGAATAGTATCGACGCGAAGGATTTACGACGAGAACTCGCAATTTCACGATTGACGTGAGTTAAGATCGCATACACGCCACATATCACGGCGTGAGCTGTGAAGTAATCGTGGTAACCTGTTGCCTTCACACAGAAAGTGGGGCGACCCTAAATCATCAGAACAGTTCACTGTCTTGTCAAAATGAATTGAATGACTTTATTTTGTCACCAAAGAAGCGTGGGTCGCAGTCCAATTTCTCATGCCGCACCCTTCACTTTGCCGAGAGAGCATTTATCCATATAGATTGTCGATTAATCGCCAGAATAGGCCCATTATGTGCTTATGGCATAAACATGTTTCTTTGCATATTACATTTACATTCTGGACTCACCTAAAAGTCGTTCGCCGTTCGACCTCATAATCGCTCCGCCATCTTTGAATCTGAGAACAGTAAATAAATGTATGTTAAGAATAAGCACTTATGTCTTACTGCAGGTCTTAATAACGAGTGTATGATTATTTCATGAATATGTAGTGGCAGAGGCGAGAGTGGTTGAGAATCTTCAACACGGATGCTGTAATTTAAATTATTCTGATATTCATCGTTCCAAGAATGTGCCACCCAGTGACAACGCGCAACAGGAAAATACATCTCCTTTGTATAATAGATGTCGTTCACCGAAAACCATTATCATGGAAAAGCTTTCATTATAAAACACCGCCATGAAATGCTTTACAGCGGCAATAACATGGGATTAACCATAAAATTCCTACTTACTGAGGAGCCTGCCATAAAAGTAGGTAAAATTAGTGAGAATAATCCGAGCATTAGATGACTTTAAGCACTATAAATCAATCTTCCTTTCATTCCATACCTGGACGAGTTTTTGCCATCCTTTCATAACCCATCTTGGCAATATAATAATTCTATTTATTCTGAGTAATGGCGGCAATAGATTTAACGTAATCACCGCCATCTTAAAACACTTTTACTGCTTTTTCTTTGCCGTTGAGAAACGACTGGCGGTTACTAAGAAATATATTCTGAATATAAGGATGTCTCTTTCATTTGCCGATCACGTCTTCAGCGTCGACACGTGAGTTCGTTTTTACATTTTCAAAGGGTAGTTGGGGTAATCCTGTGCAATTTTCAGTCTTAACTGATTGCAATAGAGGTAGAATTTGCATCGAAAGAAACATTAAAATACGGAGTACGAGTATTGTTATATCGGCTGCAATATATGTACCGGTTGATATATAGACCTATACTCTCTTTGCATAAAGAATCGTCGCAAGAATAAAGTTGGCAATGAACTTGGCAATCTTGCAATACTCAAGTTTTCTTCGTATTGGACAATAAATGGTAGGAAGGCTAATGAAATGCTTAAGTCCGTCATAAATCTTTGCAAGCTTCTGATACGAAGGATAAATTTAGCCGCAGCTAATTTACAGACTGACGAGTGAGCTACCTTAAAGCCTGTATAGAACCAAGCATGGTTGCCGTTATGATTATTCAAATTTCTAAATTGATAATCGTAAAACTGGACAATAATACTTATTCTTAGGCTGCAGGGCTTCCAGCTATAAATATATTCGAATGACGATCGCGATAGTGCACAAGTATCCATGCTGACCCGTAGCTTTGGAGTCGTTAGGGATTTACTACTTGCCCTGGATATGAAGGAGTTAATATTGTTTAGAGTTCTACAGTGCGGTATTTTATTTGTAAAAGTTATTCTATTTTCTCGAAATTGTCAGTAATCTCAATCATGGTTACCATGGGAGATTGCTTTTCTAATATTTACTAGCGTCATCATTGCCGCATTGAATTGGAACCTAAGATTCTTTTAGCAGCAGTTTTATTATTATAAACTAAAAGGACTTAGACCATCCCGTAGGAATTTGACTTAATTATCCTATGCTCCCTTTATTTTAAAGCTTCTACCAAATTTTACCATCACTGATTTGAAAGGAACTTAGATCCTTCACGTGCGTAAATGAGTTTCTTTCCCACCTTCAGAAGTATGACACAAATTCCTCCCAAAAAGTGCAGGACAACATTTCAACACAGTTCTTCTACGAGATATGTTCAATTTACTCGCGCCTTAAACGTGTGCATATAATTGCATATTGCAGCGTTACCACATAATGGCCCTCGTGTGCTCGTAATAGCAATTCATGACTCCAAACCATTGTCAACAATTATACTGCGAAAGATTTAGGGAATAATTTTACTAAAATTATACAGTACGGTATTAGGTTTTATGATCTTTTTGGAGCCTTTAGTTAACGGTTGTTTTAGTCGTAAAATGACAATAGTTGGGAATTGTATATTTCTTCATTATTACTTGTTAAGGAATTGAATGGAATTCTGATATTTAAAGCTTACTTACAAAACTATAAAGTACAAGACCGTTATGTTGTTGAAATTAAGCATAAATACGAGAACATAAATATAACTACAAAATTACTTGAAATCTTGAGTAACTTGATATTTTCTCTTCGCAAATAGAATTATACGAATCCTTCGACTTAATAATTCAAATGTTTCTATAACATTAAATGTTCACCACCTCTGGCACCTAGATTGTTTACATTCTTTGCAGAATTATCTTGCAACGATTATACTTGTGCTCAAGTCATAAATATGAGAGCACGTTTTCTTAATTCCGTACCTAAGCTTAACAAAACTTGCTCCAGGAAGAAATTAGAGTTAGCGTTGATGAATGCTTGACGTGACGCTAGTTCGTGACGTAGTAGTTTCCCTAACTGTACTACTAAGTGTTGGAGGTTTAAATGCAAGTTCTCTAGTTGTTAGTAGCGTATTAAGTTACAATGTTTCATCAAAGCTATTACATTTTGCTTTTCACTTGTCAACAGACGACGGAATGACCGGAAAATGATCATGGATTTTCATTTTAGATCCATTCTAATGTTATAGGGCCTGCAAAATTAAGTTTTGTACATAATGCTCAGGGCATTAAGGTTGTTATTCTAGCAGGCCCAAATTCATTCCAAAATAAAATACCATAAATATTTAATTGAATGTATCAAGTTAAAAATGCTAAAGTACGAACATTTTTAGCTACGTCGCGTCGTACTTACTGGATTCCCGTTAAACTAGTGAATCGATTAAAGAAACCTGACCAACCTCTTGATGCGGATTCCATGGCAAAAGGTTAGTCAAGCAAGCACGAATTAATTAGTGATGTTACGATCGATAGAACTCGTGTCATTCAACTAAACGTCAAGCGAGTGGGTATGTAATTAACTAATTGGGTAGACATCACGAAGGCACCGGCTAGCTATATAGGTAGGTAAATGTCAATGATATTCAATTTTTTTATTATTTCGTAATCATTTGTTGATATTACGTTTAGTACCGTGGTGTGAATGGACAACCGTGCAGGTTTTGGGGACCATGTCCATATTATGTTAGGCATAATATTACATTTGTCCCAAAATAAGCGAACTTGAAACATTGGCATATATGAGCAGGACTGGTAACACTAATTCCGAAACGGATCCACGGATTCCGAAATCAATCTGCAAATTAATAATTATTAATTTCTAAATATCATTTTCATTCAAGTTTTAATCTTCTTGCAAACGTGTAATGCCTTTCATGACTGCTTTAATTAGAAGTTTAAATTGACACTGGCTATGTTCAAGCGACTATTCGTTTCTAATATTATTTTCATTCAAATCATAACCTTTTTTCTGGCTCCAGGAATAACCATATATGCATCTAAATGTTATGATCTTGCATTTAGGGCTGTCCTCATTCCATCACCATGCTAATTCACAATACACTAAGCTATAAGGTCGTTAAAATGCTAAGTTGGTATTATACGGGAGTGGTTTCATGCATAATCAGCCTATAATGTTCCCACTGCTGGGACACAGGCCTCCTCTCTGTGAGAGGGAGTGGGCCGTAATCCACTATGTGTGATTGGCGGATGCCACGTCTTCGAATTTTTGGTTCTGGGACATGCCGGTTTCCTCAAGATGTTTTCCTTCACCGTTTTGAGAGCAGTGGCGATGAAATAATTTATAAATAGAACCCGCGACCGTCATCATAAGTCGCGGTTGCTACCACTGCTGGTTTCATAGATCCCATTAACTAATATTTTTGAATGCAGCTTCCAAAGTGTTCTTAAGAGGTCATGCGATGGTGTTATGTAAAACTGAACTAATGATATGTATTTTAAATATAGCACACATTTATCTGCCAAGATGAATGTGTTAATGGCTCTGCAATGATGGCCAGTTCCATTTAAATAACACTTTGCAATGTAGAGCATACATCTTATCCGACTTGTAATTACATATGGATTGAAAAAATGATGCAATGAATTCTAAATGCCTCCCAGAGTTGTGCCCAATGGTCATGTGAGATGTATTTGTAAATGGATGCCAATTTGTCTTCGAACAAAAGATATTGTTTTGGTTGTAATTAGAACTATGGTCCTATCTGTTTGTGTAATACTCCTAGCGAAGTTATAAATATTAAGTGAAGCAACGTTCGTCATTTGTTTCTAACATTAAGTATATAAGTACAAGTAGCTATTTTTAAATTGGTGGTTTGTTTTCTCTTCACGTTTCAAAGGCGTTTCTGATCTACGAGTATAGTGGCCAGTGCTGTGGGAGGCTTTGTTAATACACTTTATGCTTGCGGGGGCCTACCATGAATAGGCTCCTATTGGGCGAAATAAAGGCAATTTACACCTACGGGGATTAACCTTTTAATAAATACAACAACTTGGACAGCTATCTTTTTATGTGTTCTAATAAGTAATCATTTGTAGGGGCTATCGATCAACAATAGCTAGCAAAAAGTTATTTCACAAGAGAAAATCCTATCCTGTATTTCCCGATAATCGTTAACAATGCCCATTCCTAAGGTTTTAATTTTCATACAGCGACCTTACAAAGTGGACTGTTATTACATACCTACTTGAGATTTTTCCTATACAATTGTGCACTGTAAGTAAATCCGCGGTTTTTAGAGCGTCTCTTTCTCACAGAGTTCTACTATCAATACTGGTCATCTACAACAAACTAGTCCTTCCTTCTTTGCAATAGCAGGCAATTTCGCTTGCACACAAATTAAATATCCAAGGTTATCACGTCAGTGCAATATAGACGTTATCTTTTGTGAATAAAGTGTGTTTTAAAATGTCATTAGGTGGTGTATAAGGCGTTTCAACGAGTGATAGACACGATTGTCGTGGTCAGGTTTCCCAACTACGCAACTGGCTGGCTGGGGTACACTTTGTATACAGATTGCGACAAAAGTGAGAATTACATAGGAAACAAAGACTATGTGAAGACGTGTTGAATAAAACAATATTTGACATAACATTTAGCTATTATGAAGAGAACAACCAGCTTTTTTTCCGAAATACACTAACATATAAGTGTTAGAATCGTGAAACAGTCGTTTAACACCAATTTATGACGTCAATACGAAACCATAGAGTACAGAAAATGAATCAATAAGACGCATAATAATATCAACTCCAACCTCAAAACAAGAGAGAAAGAAATACATATTAATTAAATACAAGCACATTAACATAACGCTGGCGGCAACGCGCACAGAGCAAGAACCGCTTCATTTGAATAAGTAACATGATACATTGGAACATTGATACTTCACAACTAACGAAACCTGAAACGTTTACCTGGATTTTGGAGGTAAACGTAATGTGAGAGATATCGGATATTGCACTTATGAATTTTACAGTAGGATGGTTGGTAGTAATCTACATAATATACGTCATATAATGAAATAATATGTATGTTTCGGACTGGTGCAAAAACGGCTGAACGGATTTGGATGAAATTTAGCATACAGATAGTTTATAACATGGATTAATATTAGCGTACTTTTAGGTATTCCCGGCAGTACGTTCCCGTGGGATATTTGCCGACATCCACGCGGGCGGAGCCGGGCAAAAAGCTAGTCGTTAATAAAGCTTCACACCTCTATCTTTCTCTAGTAGCTAATAATTATTATTCTTTGCCTCTATTTAGAGAAAACATTCCGAACGTCGTTGTATTTTCTCAAAACCAATTTCAAATACGTAAATAAAAGCAGAATACAAGATTCTGTTTCTGATTTTGTGCTATTTGCCATCCAATCCTACGAGTTAACGGTGCATCCGATTGCCAATATAGCCAGGCAGTTTAACCGTCTGTCTAAATGTTTTGCTACCAACGGAAAACCGTAATTAATTTCGCATTTATCATTCCTACAAACATTTGAACGTGGTGAGTAGTACCTATCGTAAAAGTTACGCAGTGCTGGACACCCCCAACTTATTTCAAGTTAAACAAATATCAACTTTATTCCAATAAAGATTAAGTTGATTTCAGAGTGACTAGCACTATTGAAAAAGTTATAAAAATGTTTGAAGTTGTAGCGTAAACTAAACTTTATTGTGTAGGAATTAAAGTAATTTTTCCGTTAATTCAAATTTGATTACATTTTTGGCAAATAAATCGCGAACGCAGATTACAGTATGCCGCAGGTCAGTGGTAACAAACCAGTATAAGCAGGCTTCTTAGTCTATTGAAACTCCGTACTACGCTAGACCAGATCAAGATCAAAGCGGTTCCCCCAACTTGCGGTCGAATGTATATCCACATCGGAAATACAAATTGATAGTATAAGTACTATTGGCTAGTAGTACCTACTACTTATACATATGTACGTACAGTTAAATGATAATTTCCACCCAATATTAGAGGAAGTTACCAATCATTAGAAGGAAACACCTGATTTATCGAATGACAGATTTTGAAACGGTTGTCAGTTTGTCACTCACACCAACGCGTAATAAAAACTGATTTGGAGTTGATGATAATGATCATAAAGTTTTTTATGCTCTTTTCATTGTTATAAGACGAAGTTCTCATTCAATCCGATGTGCTCATAGGACAAATAAGGTGTTCATTGTGACTTCTGACGCTATTTGTGCAACTAGAAACTTTATATGAAAATGATAATGCAAATTAGGCAATAATTAGCGTGGAGTGAGCATATTTTACGTAACTTCGTGCTTATTAAGAGTCTCATTATAATAAATGTATCGTAAAATATGTTTTAAAAGCTTCGATGGTGTCATCTTTACTTTTAGCAAGACAGGTGCAGAAGAACTCTGTAGAAAGTTACCGATTAAAGGTTAAAGCAACACACAGAGATACAACTGGACATTTAGAATGAGGGTAAGCAAATATCGGATACTTCCAATCTACCTTCTAAGAAAAAGCTACTAGTAGTGGTCAGTGCGTTAAAAATCGAAGATCATTAAAATATTGAGACAATCCAAATCTCTTCACGTTCACGCACGTCGTTAACACATATTTCCAAAGAAGAAAACCAACTCTTATTGGTGACAGAGCTATCATTACTGTATCGGTATTTAAGTTCGTTGTCCGCAACAAAAGTCATCAAACAATTGACGATTGACAAACGTTTAACGATGAAAGCGTAAAAATCTTCATTACGCAACGGTATTAAAAAGAAAAATGTGCATATACGTAGCTTCAAATGATTAGTTTATAATCAATAAAGATGAAGTGTGTCGGTCCGTTATACGTACAAAAACCTGTAGTGGGTCAATGGCACAGTGAGATGGCGAACGATGCCGAAGCGCGCTTCATCTCGGTACGAATGTTGGACCTTTTTTTGCATTTCGAATCAATTGCGATACGCTGGTCGATGATGGGTAGATGATGGCGATTAATTTCTTTATTGGTTTTTTGTTTAGGTAATATTACGTTGAGATTTGGAGAAAGGTTTGAATGCTGTTGTTTTGATTGTGGTGCTGTTTACGTTTTAAAAACGGCAGCATGGCGAAAGGCAAAACGGCGGGTACCAGGAAGTATGTATATCCTCCAGTATTTATAGCGATCGAAGAACCTGATAAGTTTATCTTACTCATTGTATTAGTCTTGTCGATATACCAAGATCAAACTCACCAATCAAAAACCGCTGCAAGACAAATAAAGCGAAACAAATTCTAAGAACCCATCTAGAGATCAAATACATCTAAATGAACCTACTAGAAATCATAAAATACCGCTTCAAGTGTCAAAAACCGTTGTGTTAGTCATCGATACACACACTTAAGATGTAAATCCATCGCGAAAACCTGACTAGAATATTTTAGAGAAACAACAACACTTTACTAAGAAGGGGAATGAACCCAATACAATATAGCCATTTACATATAAAAATATAAATCACAATGTGTACGATTACTATTTATTATTTGTAAACAGGTGGACTATGTCGGGTATTTATGAATAGTGATGATGATGACAATGGATAGGCTACATTCCTGCCAGCTGTTATGTTTTTTTTTTTATACACTACTTGTTAGCTAGGTCATGTATGTGTTTATAATAATTATTCTGTTATTAGGTAATTATAAATGGTACTTAGTCCATTAATGATTATGATATGACAGTAGGTATAACTGATAAGCAGGAAGAAATGGATTGTCTTCAAATTGCTACCGCTGTCAATAGTCAGAATAACTTCAAAAAGCTATAATTTAAGAGGAAATGCGGTCGGAGAGAAAAAGCCTACGTAAAAGTCCTAATTCGAGGTTTGGCTCTCGCCTATTTCCTCCTCCAATATTGGACTAATTCAAAAGATATTTCATAAAATGAATAATTGTCAAATTTTTACACCAGGCCTCTGTTGACAGCGGTTTAAATCGCCATTTTTTGAGGGTTCTAGAGCTTATAAAAATAATGTATTATCAAAATGGAAAACATAGGGACATACAAGTAGTTAATATTTATTATTCTGTAAAAAAACATTGCTTTATGGTCATTAACCAGAAAGAAATTAGGTGAGAGCGTTTCTATGTAGAAACGACCACCCGCATTTCCTCTTAAGGAGGTGACAATTTTGATAAGAGGTTAGTAAATAGGGAGGCCGAGGTGACAAACTTATTAGAGGTTAGTAACAGTTCACAAATTAAAATACTGGTCCTTTGGGTAGACCGCTGATAATGTACTAATTTTTCTATTCGTGTCTATACAAATACCTATACAAAAAAAAGATTGGTGGAATCAAAAATTCAAGTAAAGTCTCGGTATCTAACCATACAATATCGACGAACAGAACTGAAATAGTTGCTCTTAAGGTGAATGCGCAGTGGTAGACCGCGAAATTCAAATTTTCTTAAGTTTTTTGCAATTTGCAGGCCAGTGTCAGGTTGTATCTTGATCAAAATTTGATTCGCGACAATAACAGGTACGTATTTATAGAATTATAATCATTAGAATCATTAATACATCTTTCTAAGTTAGATTTGTACCACTAAGGTTTTCCATAAGAGATTTGTTGTCGTGGTACAAATCTAACTTAGAAAGATGTATTAATGATTCTAATGATTATAATTCTGTAAATACGTACCTGTTATAGTCGCGAATCATCTTTTGATCAAAATACAACCTGACACTGATCTGAAAATTGCGAAAAACGTAAGAAAATTTGAATTTCGCGGGCTACCCTGGCACTTCCCCCTTAATGGCCACACTATAGTAAAAGGTAATGTTCAATTAACTCCAAAAGGTACTGAACTATTGACGAATAGCACACATGAAAACGTGATCTTATGAAGGTTTAAAGATGAATTTAATTGTAATTAGCATTCAAGCAATTATAATATTTGATATTAACGATCTACGATAAATTAATGCCGTGTGTGGTCTTTGAATTTACAGTTATAAAGTTTATTGTGTGTGCTGGACTTGTAATTGTTCCCACATCGTTAAGTTTCATAATTATACTTACTCCTTCTCCGAGACAGATTTACGAGTAGTAGCGCGGTAATGTACCAGCGCCATCACAATTTCAAAGCTTAAAAAAAATAAAAATAAAAACTGTTCTCTCGTCGGGCAACACTGTATGTATATGTCATTACGTGTTTTTGTGCTTAGCGCTGTCACTACGTTCTCTCAACAAAATACAAGTTTTATTGAATTTTCTTAGATAATTATGTATACAACAATACTAAAATCGATTATCATTAGTATATTCACGACATATGATGTGTGTGGACTACTATTTATCGAAATAAGACGTGAACTCTGGTGCCGGCGTGAGGTTGTTTACAAGCGTTTTTTTTTTGTTTGTTTATGAAGAAAACAGGTATAGTATCAAATTATTGAAAAAATGAAGAATGATCAATCTGCCGAAGCATCAATAAGGTAAGACTTGAATTTATTCAAGAATTCGGTAATAAACTAATAACCTAAAAATACCATAAAGTTTTCTAAGTTCGCTTTTACTTATGTCAAATGACGATTTCCGGTGTTTCCGGTCATTGACTAAACAAACTCACTCGAAGATATTACTTTACTCTATGACTAAAAACTTCTAGAATAATGTGCACAGTTCAATTGTTCACAGCGTTGCCAGACCTACGGATTTGTCCGTAGATCTACGGACTTTAGGTCTTGTCTACGGACATACGGATTTTAGTCGCAAATCTACGGATTTTTGTTCGATTCCATTTACCAGAAACAAACTTAACACATAATCTATAAAAGGACTGCTTTATACAAAAATTCATGCAAATAAACTACTTGCTATGAGGTAGAAGCAAAGAGGAAGCATTTTGAATTATTTAATTCAAAATTATATCATACAAAAACATGTTACTGAAAATCATGATTGTGACACCGACAGTATTTTTTTTTAATATAAAATTTGTATTGATTTTCCTTTGTCTTGGAGATTTTCCCGCTGATTTTTTTAGTTAACAATTTCTTTACCGGCAAATAATTAAGTTTAAGGTCAGTCCATCTCTAAATGGTCAGTTTATTTAGCTTTAAAAAATATCCGTAGATCTACGGATTTTTGTAGAGGCAATCTACGGACTTCTACGGATTTTTGAGCGTAGCCCTACGGACTTTTGAAAATTGGATCTGGCAACACTGATTGTTCATTCGGTTAACGGTTTTTTCGGGATTATATGGACAATTCGTTTTTCTGTGACTATTCGGTATTTACTGTGGTTTTCCAAACAAAATGGGTAAACGGAAGAATAAGGACCCGGATTATATCAAGAACAAAATAAGAAAATTACAAAGGAAACTGGAAAAGATACCGGTCGAAGTGGATTCAGAAACCTCTTCACCGCCATGTTCACCGCCGGCGCGGTCTCCATCACCCTTGCCACCTGCACTGCGGCCTCCAGTCGCTCATCTAACCGAAGCACCGTCGACATCTGTCCTAAATATACCTGCTCAGAACGATCCAGAACAAGAACTTATTACAGGTCTGTAAAACATGAAATAAAATTCATTTTTGTTACCCATATTTTAACAATGTACACTTCAAACGCCTGGGTGATCCCAATACAGGGATAATTATGTTCAGAACACTTAAGCGCCACCACATGCGGGTGGACACTGTGTCAAACCTCATAAAATATATGGCAAGCGCTATCACACTGCGGGTAGACAACGCCAAAAAATGTATTTCCACATTGGAATACTATTGACTTAGCGCTATCACTAAGCGGATAGACATGTCTATATCTTTCACTTGAAATTTTCAGATGACAGTCTACCTGACGAACTTTTACAAGCTCTGGGAACTGAAGGAGAGGAAAATGCTGAAGTTGGAGAAGCTATCCGACCAGAACTAGCACTTCGTTGGACGAGGATCACACAGACAGGGCTCGGTAAAGAACCTCGAGAGGCCATTATCAAGAAATATCCCACGCCTATCAATTTTCCACGGGCAGTGGCTCCTTCAATGAATGCAGAGATATCAGCTTCTCTCTCAGACCCAACTCTCAAAAGGGATAAAAGGATCAGTTATAGACAAAATCTAACCGGAAAACTCATGACTTGTCTCGGAAAATCATTGAGCAAGGTACTGATGGGTAACATAAGCAGTAAAGTCCTCGTTGAAGAAATAAGTGATGCAGCAAAATTAGCTGCTGAGATTTATTTTCAAGACTCTTCTTCTAGAAGATTTTTTGCATTGGCTGGTGTCAATAAAGTGGTACAAGATGCAGTACGGACAGCAATACCAGATGACACATTATTCGGGACAGACTGTGCTGAAAAAATTAGGGCTGCACAAGCAATACAAAAAGCAGGATCCATGATAAAAACAACAGAAAAGAAGGCATTCAAATCAGGCACTCAAAAGAAACAGGTAAACTGGAGAGGCCCGCCGCAATACCAACAACAGCAAAGAGCTCGCGGCGGGCATCACCCTCAACAACACCAGCATCAGCGACAACCACGTCTGGATCAAACACGCTGGAAGACTCAGAAGCCAGCTCCACCCAGCTCCAAGTCCAGATACCGCAGATAGACACTCAGGTACATGCAGGTAGACTCAAGTACTATAGGAACAACTGGTGTGAAATAACCAGTGACCCAGTAGTTCTAAAATGGATTGAAGGTTATGAGATTCCATTCAGGGAAACTCCACCTCTCTACCAAGCTGTGCTACAACATTGGTCAGAGAAAGAAAAAGAATTAATTAAACTAGAAATTGAAAAGCTAATTACTTTAGGCACAGTCTCAGAATGTTCCTTCTGTCCAAATCAGTTTACATCTCCAATATTTTTAGTTCCAAAACCCAATGGCTCATATAGATTTATATTAAATTTGAAAAAACTTAATAGTTTTATAGATACAGAACATTTCAAATTAGAAGATATAAGAACAGCTTGCAAACTTATATCGAAAGATTGCTTTATGCCCTCTATAGATTTAAAGGAAGCCTATTTTTCAGTACCTATAACAGATAATTATAAAAAATATTTAAGGTTCACCTTTGACGGCCACTTATTTGAATTTAATGCTCTACCTTATGGATTATGTACTGCACCATTTGTTTTTACAAAACTACTGAAACCAGTTTGTACTCACCTTAGAAACAATAACATCATCATGACATGTTATTTAGATGACAGTCTATATTTCCATAAATCGAAAAGACAATGCGAGGAAAATGTAAAATTTGTAGTAACTCTTTTACAAGATTTAGGGTTTGTCATCAATCTTGAAAAGAGCCACCTTAAACCAAGCCAATCATGTCACTATTTGGGTTTTATTTTGGAATCAACAAATCTTACCTTATCGGGTCCCCAACAAAAACAAATTGCAATATTAGACAAAATTAAAACTTATCAAAGTAAAACTCAATGTCCAATTAGAGAATTCTCTCAATTGCTAGGAACATTAAGTTCAATTTGTCCAGCCATTCCTTATGGCTGGGCATATACCAAGATTTTAGAGAGAGAGAGATATTTAGAGTTGATAAAGTCAAATGATAATTATGATGCAATAATGCCCCTTAAAAGTATAATTCACCCAGAATTAGACTGGTGGAGTAAGAATTTACACAAATGTAATCCAATAAAACAATACAAATTTAAAATAGAAATACTAACAGATGCCTCAACTACTGGTTGGGGAGCTGTGTGTGAACACTATAAAACTTCCGGTTCATGGTCAGATTTAGAAAAGAATTATCACATAAATTATTTAGAGTTAAAAGCTGCCTTCTTAGGGCTCCAATGTTTTACAAAAGATTTGCATGACTGTGAGGTGTTATTAAGAGTAGACAATACTACTGCAGTGGCATATCAACAAAATGGGGGGAGTTCAGTTTCCCCATTTGAATAGTATTACTAGAGATATATGGCAATGGTGTGAAGAAAGGAATATATGGATTTATACATCTTACATTAAGGGCCTATACTACCTCAAATGGCTTAGCATGATCCTCCGTTATGTCGAAAGTAATGCACCATTAATTTTGAAATAAATATATGGTAAAGTTGAGGATTAATGCTAAGTCCTATGTTAGCCGAAAACACGATTCCATCAAATTTTCTCGATAGAAAAAAAATCCAAAGTTACCTCTAAACCGAACAATAAACCGCTGGTATTAAAAAAATACTTCAAATTAGATTATGAAACTTTGCATACTAACTGAACTTAGTTTAAAGCAGGTCTTATGTTATTTATTTTTTTATAATGACCATTATTTTCACCGTAAAAAGAAATTACCTAAACTATTGGCGTCTTGAAGTTCGTTCCCTGATGCCCGACACCCCCGCTCAGTCTCGCTTCGGCGTTCGAACGGGCTAGCTGTGTCGCTTGCGCTCAGAACACAAATTACGCAACAGGACGACGTAAAATTAAAATATTGACGTACTTAGGTTTATATTGTTGGCGCAATGGGAAATAACCGTAATAAAAATAAGAAGCGAGCGAGTTGGCGTAAAGAAACAGGCACCCATAATTATGATAAACGTAATGAAGTAAGTATCTACTTACAGTATTAGTGATTACAAACATGTAGGTAGATAGCACACGACACGTTTGGTGGTTGCAGTGGCTAAGCGCTTTGCTGCTGCACTACGGGTCGCGGGTTCGATTCCCGCACGGAACAAATATTGATAGTTGTGCTGTGGTCTGGGCGTTTGTGAATGTGAACATTTTTGTTTGTAAACGCACCGTCCACGATTCAGAAGAAATCCAGTGTGGGGAACTTTTATAAAAAATAAGAAAGTGACCTAAATAGGTTTGTTTTTGTTTTTACAATGCAGGCTTATTTTTTTATCACCATCCAAATTTTTACAGGGTGTTCTACCCATGAATATGAACAACTTTCACTATGGGACCAACTATAATCACGAAAAAAAATCAGCTGTTTCATACATTTTGGTCAAGTAGGTATTGAACTTTTGTATGAAACAGCAGATTTTTTTTTCGTGATTTCAGAGTTGGTCCCATAGTGAAACTTGTTCATATTCATGGGTAGAACACCCTGTAAAAATTTGGATGGTGATAAAAAATAAGCCTGTAAGTATAAGAATGCCGAATAAAAAAAATATAGGTATTTATGTGCTTATTGTTTTTTTTATAATGTTGCCCCACTTCAGGATTTCTCCTGAATCGGGGGCCGGTGAGATTACACACACAAATCTTCACATTCACAAACGCCCAGACCCGGCCTATCTTTAGGCCATAAAAATATTTGTTCCGTGCGGGAATCGAACCCGCGACCCGTAGTGCAGCAGCCAAGCGCTTAGAAAGTAATATAAAAATATAAGTATATTCGGTAAGTATCTACTTACCTAACTACGAGAAACAAAACTGTAACTTATTTGACTGTAGTGCTACCTACCACCTCATAAAAATTATGAACCTACTGACGTACCTACCTTGGTAGTTTAGCTAAATAATATTATAATGTATGTTTCTAGAAGACGTCGATTACACACTTTAGACAGTACTGAAGCCAATGGTGATAAAGAGAATATTTCGGTAAATTCGTGAGTATCTTCTACCTACCTAAACATGTAACTGATCTCAGATCTGTTATTAGTACACACGGCTACATAATTATCAAGCTATAATTTTCCAGTATATGCTGATCTCACATTGTATAGGCATTCTGTACAATGGGAGGTCAGCTTATACTGGAAAAGTATAGCTTGATAAGTAGCCACGCGTACCTGTACCAAATTTGTATTTCCATAATAAACATAGATTATTCATGCGGCAAGTCTGCTTTTATGGATGATTTCGTATTCTTTAGTATATTTTTAGGGTTCCATATCCAAATGATAAATTAAAATATGTAAGGTCTAGGTAGGTATTATTAACTTGCCACGTGTGATTGTTATGATTGTTACAGGACCCAAATACCTTCGAAAGATGTAGAAATAAATTCGGACGAAACAAATGTTCATAATATATTACATTACAAAATATAGAATTGTAAGTATCATACGTGTTTGATGTGGCAGATATTTTTATAGCACCTTATATATCCAAATCAAATCAAATCAATCTTATATATCCAAAGAATCTAAGCCATGTGCCATCTTTGAAACATGGTATAGAGCATGAAGCAACAGCTACAGAACAGATAGCATCACAATTATAAATTAAAATAGAGCCTTGTGGTCTCTTCATAGATAAAAAGCTGCCTTTTCTAGGTGCAACTCCAGACGGAATAGTGGGAGAAGACACAATCATTGAAATCAAGTGTCCAATTACAGCATTTAAAACATCTTTGAACGAAGCTATAGATAAGAAAAAAGTGAATTTTTGGAGGAAAACTAAAAATGAACTTATCATAAATAATAATAATATTCCACAACTATCACACAACGCCATCTAGTCCCAAGCTAAGCAGAGCTTGTGTTATGGGTACTAGACAACTGATAAACATACTTATATATTTCTAAATACATACATATTATAGATAAATTACAACCAGACACAGAACAAATGATCGTGCTCATCACACAAACATTTGTCCTGGGTGGGAATCGAACCCACGACCTCCGGCATAGCAGTCAGGGTCACTAACCACTAGACCATCAGGCCTGTCAATAAAAACATCCTTGGTATATACAAGTGCAGGGACAATTACACATCACCGGCAGTCGAAAATGTATTTTCGGTGTATGGTCTGGATGCGACAAAGACATCAAAGTTGAAATTATAGAGAGAGATGACCAATATTGGAGAAACAGAACCAAAATTAGAACATTTTTATATAACATGCATGTTGCCTGAGCTATGCGATCCTAGACATGTTCGAAATATGCCAATTAGAGATTTAAGCGAACTAAAATAAATATTGTATAATTTTGAAGATGTTTAATTACTTTCCAAAAACTTATAGTATATACCATACCTATCTACCCTACCCTACCTACCTACTGTATATACATTTCGGCGATTTTTTTTAATGTAGATGCATAATAACTGAGAAAGTACTAATACAAGGCGAAAACTATATTATAAGATTGTACCTAAAATCGCAGTGTAAACTTAATACCAAGGCAATGTACCTACAGAACCCTTAGTGCAATGGTGACTCGCACTTGACTAGTTTTTTGTAGCTTTAGGATTTATGCAGTGGTTTAAAATCGGTTTGCAAAATTTCTAATCTTATGTATGTATTATTAGGTACTTGCATAAACCTACTATCTACATAATTACATACGCAAACGGCTGTCACATTACATACATACACGGCGAAAACTATAAAACGCAAACTTACTACTAAAGCAATGGGCGGAACCCTCAGCGCAAAGTTGGTTCGCACTTGACTAGTATTTTGTAGCAGTAGGTAAAATAGTGCGCACAGCTACACATCAAGGTATTACTTTCCAGTATAAGCTGATCTCGCATTGTATAGGCTTTCCGTACAATGAGAAGTCAGCTTATACTGGAAAATATAGCTTGATGAGTAGGTAGCCGTTATTAGGTACATTGAAATTAAATTTGCGATGTATTATTTTATGTTCATAATATATAATTATAATGAAAAGTTAATATTAAAATATGATTGATACATTTTATTCCATAATACTCGTCCGATAATAGTGTAGGTAGTTTAACAAAATCGCTCTGACCTTGTGTGCCCGCGTGACCGCGAGCAGTAGTGTGCGAGCGAGATAAAGAGTGAGGCGGCGCGGGGTAGTGGGGGCGAAATTACGATTTGAGCTGAGGTTGTATAGGCTCTTAATACCAAAGAAAATTATGAAGCTGACAGAGAATCGAGAAAAATCAACATTGAATGGGAGCTTTCTCAATCAGCTTATAGTAAAATAGTAAATTGGTTTGGGGAACCGGATATTGATTTGTTTGCTTCTAGAATAAACAGTAAATGTGAAAAGTTTGTATGGAAATGTGACCCTGAAGCCTTCCAAGTTGATGCATTCACTCTCAACTGGACTAATTATTTCTTTTATGCATTCCCTCCATTCTCACTAATATTAAAATGCCTTCAAAAAATCAAGACCGATATGGCAACAGGCATCTTAGTTTTTCCATATTGGCCATCTCAACCATGGTTCCCACTATTGGAGTCATTATTAACCAAAGAATTATTAATCTTTGAACCAAATATAAAGTTATTATCCTCTCCTTTCAGAGAAAGTCACCCCCTCCACCACCAACTTACCCTGGCTGCAGGGCTGCTCTCAGCGAGGCATACGTAAGAAGAGGCACACCAAATTCAGCCCTCCAAATCATGTTAAATTCATTATCTAATAATTCCATGAAACAGTATGACTCGCCCTTAAAATCTTGGTGGCTATTTTGTAACAAATGTAACATAGACACCTATGAAGCCTCAATTCCCTATATTTTGAAATTTTTAAGTGAATCCCTTGAATCAGGGGCATCGTATGGTACAATAAATACTACCAGATCAGCCCTTTCACTGTTAATCAGTTCTAAAATTGGATCCGATGAAAGGATTAAACGATTCATGCGTGGGGTATACCGTACAAAACCGCATACTCCAAAGTACAATTTTAATTGGGACCCTGGGGTTGTATTAACATATTTAGCAACTCTTTATCCCAATGAAGATATAAGTTTAGACAAATTAACCAAAAAAGTAGTAACTATTCTTGCTCTCACTACAGGACATAGAGTGCAAACTTTAGCTTTAATTAATATTAAAAATATGAAAGTTATGAGTGATGGAATTCAGATATACATTCCAGACATAATAAAAACCTCAAAAACAGGCAACCTTCAGCCACTATTACATCTAAAAACTTTTGAAAGTAGAATTGAGATTTGTCCAGTTGCTACTGTAAAATGTTACATTGATAGAACTAAACCACTTAGAAGTGGTACTGACAAGCTAATACTAACCTTTAAAAAACCACACCTTAGTGCCTCAACTCAAACTATAAGCCGATGGATTAAAACAACGTTACATGAGTCTGGAATTGATGTAAATACATTCACAGCACACAGCACCAGACATGCTTCCACATCAGCTGCTAAGAGATCTGGTATCAGCATAGACCAAATACAAAGAACAGCTGGGTGGTCACGGAACTCGGACACCTTTGCTAGACATTATAACAGGCCAGTTATTCAAGATACAACGGTTTTCAGTGATGTAATATGTAACACCGTGAATAACCCAACTTGAAATTGTTGATCTCTTAATCTGAATTGTTACTGATTGGTTATTGTTATACAAAGATTCTGTGATTTTAATAAATACCTTACTATTTTTACTACCATGTATTTATTAACTCATAAACAACCCTACCTGACTTCAAACATCTACTCGTAAATCTGTCTCGGAGAAGGAGTAAGTATAATTATATGATTAAACGAACTTACCTTAAGTGAAGTTCTATCATAATTATACGAAGCTCCTTCTCCGAGACAGAGTCTCCCAACCCATCCCTACTAAAGTTTTCCCAATTATAGGGTTGTTTTAACTAACTTTAAACGAAATGACATATACATACAGTGTTGCCCGACGAGAGAACAGTTTTTATTTTTATTTTTTTTAAGCTTTGAAATTGTGATGGCGCTGGTACATTACCGCGCTACTACTCGTAAATCTGTCTCGGAGAAGGAGCTTCGTATAATTATGATAGAACTTCACTTAAGGTAAGTTCGTTTAATCATATAATTATAAAGCGTTAACATTCTGCGGGGTAATTGCGTTAGACAGTAACAGTAGAAATGGGTTTCATTTTGACAGAACAACATTCATTGCATTATTTACGTTGTTGAGCAGACAAATTTTTCGAAAATATGAAGCAATGGATTAGCAATATCCTTTAAAATTATTCAGATTATGATTTATATAGGTAGTGTGTTACACAATTAGGGTGCCGATTGATTTCAGAATAATGATGGTAACTTTATGTTGAACCAGTATGTAAGTGGTCATTGCGTAATAGACCATTCCAATATTGCAATGATTCGTAATTTTGCATCAGTAAATAATCTTGTTAATTTTCATGTAGGTAGTTCAGGCAATATACTATTTTAGTGAGCACACGTATGTACAACGTCAAAGTAAGAATTCATTATCAAGATAAGACATCTAGTTCGGCAACTGAATTACCATCCGGATCAAAAAGGTGAGAAAATAATATAAACCTTAACACAAGTAGGTAATACCTCTAATTACACAACACGCATGCACGGTTCACGATTCCGACATGTCACTGTCAGTGTCAATGTCAACTAAGATAGATCGACCCGTAACTCCACGTAAAAATATGTTCAGAGTACAAACATGAAAAATACTTCACCGTCCACCGACCTGTTTCAACTCTATAATTCAAAACACAGAAACAAACTCGGTGTAATAAACTAATGTATTTATTAGCAACAAATCCGTCAACTGCCTTCTCACTCACACTGCAAATAAATCGGACGAAGTCGCACGACCGGTCTGTTATGGACTAGTGTAAATCTGTCCGTCTGTATGCGAAAGGTAAATACAAAATAGTATGCCTTACTTTTGATTAACGACTAAAGTTGGAAGTGTGTATAGAAGATGAAGAATCTTAAGCTAGCTTAGGCACACATACGGATTTTCATCGAATGGCTCGGGATGTTTCAATCTGCGAAAGTCTGTCGTGGGAGTAAATATTTTAACCTTTTCGCCGCCAACGTACACAAAACGCAATGCCTCGCCGAGCGCCAAGCTATAAATGTATAACTAAATATATAGGAAACAGTAGTGATGGGGATATCGTCATATCGATGAATAAGATTTGTACGCGTAAAGTTAAGATTTAAAGTTGATTTTACGAATATAAATAAAAACTGATTAAATATTTCCAGATTTGTTTTGTTTCACAGTATCCTTAATAAGAAAAAACAGTATAAATTATGAGTATCAAAGAAACTAATACATAACTCAATTAGAACTATAAGGAATGGGGTACATCTCTATTTGTTTCATGATCTCATTCTTTAACTTCATATCAAGTTATTGGCACTGAGGGCACGTTGAATTCGATTCTGATCAGGGATGGGGTCTATAGTCTTTCTTTCTTCTATTTTTGTTTATTCCTGTGTTTTTTTAATAACTTCAGTTAACGTTTTTTACCGTAGGTATCTAAGTGGCAGAATTTTTTATTGTTTTTAAAGTGTTTTTTGAAATGGAAAGTAACTATATATTTAAATTCTATCACGCTTGTAGCCGTGTACTTATCAAAGCATTGTTTTTTAAGTGTTGCTTCTGTTCTTTTCTTAACTCATGTATTGTATTTACCATAATAGTGTATGGAGTACAAAAACAGTACCTAAATCTACTGTAATTACAGTGCATCTGGAGATACTGGGCTCACCGAACATTTTACATACTTATTGAATTCCTACTCTTTGATGAATAAAAATTATTATTATCATCCAGTTAGACATACCTCAGAATTATCTTCTGGTTCAATGTTCTCCACAAAATACTCCGAGTCCGATTCCACACCTTGCAAAATTTTAAGAAGTTCGTCCGAATCAAGTTCTTCACTCATTTTTCTATTTGTTATCAAGTGAAAGAAAGAAAGATGCGTGCGCGCGAATCCGATTTTGTGCTGCACTATGCCAAAGTGACCTTGACAGCCGCACGCCTATGACGTCACTGACCAACTTCTATAGTAGTTCGTGGCACTCGGTGGCGCACAGGGGCATAGACGACCAATTGTTTTGTAGAGATGGGAAAATAACTATCGACAAGAATTGGTAACAACTTTATAATTACGTATCGGCATCTACCTGAAGGTCGAAATTCATCTACTATCCTTTGTAATGAAGTAGATAACTAAGTTCATATTTTATTGACCTCAAATTGTTTTCGATATTCGTAACTTTCTGTATTTATAAATATTTCAATGGTGAAATCAACCTTTCACGGCACATCACTGGCCAACTTGATATGAAGTGATTGGCGTTCTGAGGAAAGTAACAAAATTCGGATTTTCTGTTTTTGCCGATTTTAGGATAAACTAGGGCTTATTTTGTGTAGAAAAATAAAAAACAGGGTAGTAGACAGTGCTATCTTAAATAATAAAATGTAACAAAGCTTTTAATCACAGTAAATTTATTTTAATAAGATAGTTAAAATTAACAACTTCTATAGAAGTTGTGGCGCTGGTGGCACGAAAATCCCGAACTTCTATAGAAGTGCTTGGCGGTGAAAAGGTTAAGGGTGACTTGACTTAGTAGTCTTGCAACAAATTGCTGTAATATGATTGATAGCAGTAGACTATAAGCTGGCCCAAATACAGGATGGGAAAAAAAATTTGAGTGTTTACAGTAAGGTTCTAAAGTTACTTACAAATAATTTTTCGTGAGCCTTAAAAGATATTGAAAAAAGTACCAATACTGTTAAATCATGGTCATGGTACCCACTGTCATATTTACTGTAAATAACCTCAACTATCGCCCTGTTTCGCTTGATCCACGATTTTTTGCCCACCCTGTATATTTGGTAAAAGTGTGCTAAATAGAGCAAGCGAACGCGGACGGCAATGAACAGCAACGTGGAAAAAATCCGAAAGCCCTTTTTTCCATCAATGGCACAGTTTGGTAAAATCACAAGAAACAAAAGAAAGGGATGAAAGTAGACCACCTGCAATGAGACTTCTCCAATGTGCCGCTAGAACAAACAAGCGTAAAGAACACATAGCTTTAAAAACTCCAGTTGACACTTACACACGAACGCCTGTAGTACAGCAAGTCCCACGCAAGTGTGAGCGTCAACGAAGAAAACAGGTCCCTTAAGTAGGTCACTTGTCCAATGTCCAGTCCCATAACCGTCACGTGGCTGCACTTACATGTTTTTATGAGCTTCTTTGGTTATAAGTTGAGCGAAACTGATTCCAGAAAGGCATAAAATGTTTATCGATCTGAAGAAGTAAATGGTAATACTCGTAATATAACTACGGAACAGATAAATGTGAAGCACGAAACACTTATTGAGACCTACAGTCTGTAACAGGACTTCACCATTATAAAAACAATTTCCTTCCTCCTGCAATATAAAATTAATACATATTCATATGTAATTGGTTCCACGATAATTAAAACTATAAAGCGGAGATGAGGATTATTCATAGCGGGCACGGTTTGTTAAACCAACAATTTGAGCTCAGAAGAGCAACTCCTCTCAAATCTCAATGCACCATAACAAGAGCATCGAAATAAAACTAAAGTGTAAGAAGTAACAAATTTATGGCCCGAGCGACTTAGGACCTAAATCATTGTATTTGCTGGAAGCGCGAGTCATAAATGTTAGGACTAAACACCGTTTATGTTCTATACAGATGATTTCGCGGGCGATAAGTACGGCTCATGCCCAAGTCACGATACACAATTCAGATGCAGGTATGGTTATCAAGTTGAGAGAATGCTGGAAGAGAGTGCAATTCTAGTTCAGTTGAGTCCTCTGCAAAACATACAAGAACAATGACGCCAGCAGCACACTGCATACGGAAAACAGAGAAATTGGAGTTGTGCGTTAAGGCAGATCTAGATGTTCGAAGAGCCCTCGCTCTCTGCCTAAAGATTTATAAATGAGATCATTCGCAACGACTTGTGAGGCATGAGGACGAGCCTTCTGCCCTCATCTATCTAGTACTTGTACAGCTTGTACCCAACGGTGTAACAGTTATGCGCGCGCGCGGGTTGGGTGGGCCGCGATCACGACACGACGTCCCGAACGAGTCACGATGATTGACGACTACCTGACGGACATTGCCGAAGGGCTGCTGGGGATACTCGTGAACTAGGAAGGTAAATGATTAGATGTTAAGATGATTATATCAGTCAGAATTGTGCTGTGAGTAGTAATTAGGTCAGAACTGTTTTTTTGTTGAGATGTTGTGGAATTTTTATTGTCTTTAAGACTTACAGTGATAAACAATGAACGTGCTATGCACTTGGACACGAAAGAGAAATTAAAAAAAAGCAAATCAGTGTGACAACTACTTACTAACTCTTGCTGTGAGGACTCTTGATAAAGCTGTTGATGATGGAAGAAAATGAGTAACTTGAGCTCATACCGGTTAGGTAGATCAAAACTACCTTTATAAAGAATTCTATTACTCTTCTAGGAAAACTATATAACGTAGACATTCCTAACCTGTCACCGTTACAAAGTATTACATGATCAATACGACTTGTAAATCAACATACCGAGAGAAACTTAGTAGTTAATGTTTTCTTTGGAACCTATTTGCAAGAATTCCTGGCAATCTATCGCAACCACTAGGCTCATATAAAAACGGTATACGCCCACAACATATAAACCGTCGTAATAGATAGTTAAACTCTAGTAAAAAGCTAAGCTATCGCTAATAGCTTCCAGTTACAACAGCAAAAAGACCTGCTTGACATCCAGTAGATAGATATCAATACTACTCTTAGTAATTAATGCCGAAAACGGGATTGATGGAAGTCAGATAGAAAGAAAGGTACAGAAATGCATACAGTTGGGAGTAGAGGAACAAAAAACAAAGAAGTTGTCGTGGATTTGTGCCAGTCAAAATGAAATCTTGATTTATGTATGAATTCTAAGCTTGGGAAGCCGTTGGAATTGGTACGTCTGCCGTCTAACAGGATTAGCGATGACAAGGTTACGACTAGATATATTGGGCATATTTCGCCATGGCAGTACCCAAGTCTAAACTGCCTACCACTTCCGCAGTAAGGTTATACTCTCCACAAAAACGTGTCGATTTGCCGAGTGCTAATATTATTTCCGATTCTCCATTATCAAATACATGCACGTGCTGTGAAAATTCACGAATTGGCCCGAGTCGTGGAATAGCGGAACAAACGGTCTACTCACGAACGTGATAACACCGCTAATCGAATTACCGATGATGAAAAAGTCTAACCTGACAGATGGGTGACAGAAACTGGGACAGATGTTGACAGCTAGGCAACTGTAGTCTTTGGTAACAGCCGTGATGGGATTAGTCCCTACAAAAAAGCATAAACAGAACTTGGTCACGCTTCTCTTTTATGATATTTTATTCGATTCGCAAGCGAACTAAAATCGATTGGCTTTTTAGAATGTTCATGCAAGCCTATCGACAAAGGGTTCAAAGAATAACTGTTTAGTCGACAGAAAAATCGAAGAAACGGAGATAAAAAAAATGTTCTTGTGCGCAAAATTCAAGCTAATGTAGAATTTTAAACTTAGCTAAAGGTATTTTTGGTTACAATTGGAAGTCTTGGAATAACTTCGTTCTATTCTATTGAGCGAATCTTTTCGCAGTGAGACAAGTTGCGTGGTTGAGGGCGGGCCTACAAATTGATCACTTGCGAAATTTATAACCATCGCTAATGCTGTCCATCGATCAAAAATCATTAATTCAACCACAACCTACTAACTGTACTATTTGTAACACGCTAATACAATAATGACGCTAACGAAACTAGAGTGTATAAACTTATGTCACCAATCGATTGTGTGCCAGTGATCGATTTCACGACTCGATGCGAGATGTACCTACTCGATATCGACGACAAAGCGATGCGTGCAGAGTTGGTCCATTAAGATGTCTCACGCTTGCGCCAAGAGCTTCTGTCGGCCCTTCTCACACAATAGCATGCTTTGTGAAACTTTAATGAAATGTACTGTCGAACTTTAACTGTTCATTAGAAGATCAATTTGCCGCCAGTGTTAATTGTGAAAGACGAAAGTGTCGAAAGCCATTGTTAATTTGAAGCTGTCATTAAGAAATCTTAGTTTCTTTCAATTACCTTGTTCGAAATCTACTTGATAAACACGAACTATAAATAAAACGTCTAGTATTAAACCATGATTCGTGCGTAAAATGTTTTAATTACAAAAGTACTATCAGGCAGAAATAGAATCTTTCAAGAACCTTTTAGCGTGAAACATTTATGACGTGCAAAATCATAACATAGGCAGTCTAATAGCGGCAACTAGGAAAGTTATACATAACACTTAGCATGCACAATTAGGCATGCACATACCGTGACTCAGTATTCGTATTCCGATGAAGTGGTCTCGCTTGCCCGTAAATGAAACTAGGGAACATCTTACTCGATACTCGCACACTTAACCCCGGTGTCGAGAAATCGATTCAAACACGTACAGCGGAATCGATTTCCTTTACAGTTTCGCGTCCACCCACGGTCTCGTTCACCGAACAGAATATCTCCATACCCTGATATAAATGGTGCATACTAGATAAGGAACATCACCAAATACACCGGATATCTAGTTGTCAACTCGTTTCGTCTTTCTAGGATATGTTTTAAATAAATTCGATGTTATACAGGAATCGATTGAGAATTATTATCACCACTATGAACGTAATATACCTAGTGTTTCGAGCGAAATGCTTATCTAAACGATTGTCTCATTTGAATACGTATGACTACGTAATGACGTCGGACTTCTATCGGGTGTGCGAGCACCGTTTTCATAGGAAAATATTGCGAGTACAGATCTACATACAAGGGAATACGACTACTAAATCTTCCAGTGGACTTATTTCCATGTTTCTCAGTACTAAGTACTGAGAGTCTGAGAGCGAGCCGCGCTCAGGCATTAGCATAACTAGAGAAGCGCGGGCGCAGGTGAGCGGCTAACGGAACACCGCATGAGCATATCGACGACGCATCTATTACCTGTGAAGCATACCAAATTCAACTTTGTAACTATCAATTTAAAAACCATATTCGATTGATGGTATTTAGTTTGAAGTCGTTTTAATTATTTATTGTCGAGTTTAGTCTACAAATCCAAGAGACAACGCTCGGGGCTGTGTCAAACAGATTAGCGCATCACCGTGTATTGTATGGTTATAGCCTTTACAACTGGCATAATAAAAAGTTCTGCGGTGTATTTGCATAGCTCGGGTACAGTGTGATTTATTTTATTGATAACATGAAAGGTACAAACAAGATGTATGGAACATTGCATTCTGATTATGTTTCTATTTTTACTTTACGTGTAGAAGTGGATGAACTTTCTTTTCATTTGCACATAGCATTTCTTTGATGATGGCGCACTTTCATTTTGACAAACATGTGCTTTATTAAGCATAGCCTCCTTTTTACCATATATCATCTAATTTCTATCTTCAAAAAATAAAGTAGCAAGAAATAAGGAATGCTATCCATCCATTTCCATCATTCAAACATCTACTTCGTCCATCTTTAATGTTTGAACAGCAGTTCCTCCTAACTGCATACCATGGACTATTATGGGTCACCAAATACGTTTTACATGCGCATAATTTGTTGGACCTCAGTAAACTCACGAACCTTCGGCAAAGTGGGCATTCATGAACTATTTGTCGTATTGAAGACATATATCTCCATAGAAAACAAATTGACCAGTCCCGAAATGTATCTCGAAAACACTATATATATACAAAAAACCAATACAAATTTCCATATCCCAAGCTAGGAGTGTTTGTTTACATATTTACACTCTAATTCACAAGCCAAGCGTGTTAGTAGACCATACATAATGTATCTTAAACGTCGTTTCGAGAGCAAAACTCGTGATTCTGAAAGCGAAACGAGACTTACGAGGCGTATATCTCCGTGACTTAATGCATACGTTTAGACCTATTACGGAATGAACGAACCGTTATGGTAACTACGCTTATTGAAATACTATTGCGTTTTTGATTTTATGTAACTGTTTTATGTCAGTGTAATTAATTATGTTTACAATCGCGATTTATAGGTTATCTTAGGGTTATGTGTATCCGCGATTACATCCTTTATTGCAGTTATATGTTATTTGATATGTGTGTTGTTTTACTGGGCTTAGTTTCAAGAGCTTTTATCAGGTGTAAAGTCAACACCTCAATAAACCTTGTACTACAGATATTATTAAAGCTTTATTCTGGATTTTAATAATGGTGTTTTGGTCAAGCCTTATACGTCATAAAATTAAAAATCCTACACATCCACGAAGTTGATAACTTACAGACCAGCCCTGTTCATAAATATGTCGAGGGGTTTCACAAACCGGTAGGTATCAAAAACGTGAAGTCCCAGAGGTTCTTGTCTGTTAACAGTTAATGTAACTGTCATAACCATCAAATGCCGGTATAATCTTAATTAAAGTCCTTTTGTCGCAAACCTAGGTACTTCACGAGGTTCATTGAAAGTCAAGTCGTATAACTGCTATTAACTCTCCGTCTATGTATTAATTTTCAGTCGTGAGAAGTAGGATAAGATCGTAAAGGATTTATATATAACATATGGAAGTACTGCAATACAGGTGGACGTGTAATATGACAGGTCATTCCCCAGACCAGGGATGGCGAACCTCTATAGATCTACGTGCCATTTTTTCCAAATAAATATTTAATGTGGCCATGACGTGCCAACAAACAATCTTGACTTCTTGACTACTGACAAAATAACGCAATAGTTTCAGAATAATACTCCTTATTTGCAAACAGAAATAGACCTTAACTATTATTCAGTCATCTTAACATTTACCATTTTATATTTATTTGAATGAAAGAACAAATTAGTGCGACTTCTGCTGATACAAACTAGATGCCAAACAATTTATACCAGGTTCACATTATCCCTTCCATTTACACGGCAACGATATCCGATATCGAAAAATTGATGGAGTGCCTAAATTATCGTGTCGCGTGCCACCAGCGGCACGCGTGCCATTGGTTCGCCATCCCTGCCCCAGACCATTGGGCCAGGGCCCACGTCTATGTCTGCGCCTATGTAGTCTTTCTTCTGTATCTTCATCCCAATTAATTTGGTGTCGGGCCATCCAGTATATCATCGTCTTCCATTCATCTTTGTTAAGAGTCATCTCAGTACTCACCCCCCCCCCCTCTTTTAAATCTTCCACTCCTTTTTGCTTTTTTCTGCATGTTGGTTCGAATTGAATGTACCTATTGATATTTTGACTAGGCCGTCTATCGCGCCTATTAGTTATTATGACTATTCCTGGGCTTAACCTTTCTCTAAGCTACACCACAGCACCCTGTTCTATGGCTTCTGTATCCAGTCTAAGCCACATTCCATCTTCACTCTGCAGATCGATCTAGCGGTTCCAGCCGGATGCTTGAATCATTCATCACGTTTAACTAAACGTTTTTGTTTCGGAATCGATTCAACTGAGTGACTGTATCGATGCTAACGTGCGATGGCATCGGGGCCAAGGTGAATAACGTCCCGATCAAGTCAGGTAAAAGAAGGATCTACTCTGTTGACTTGACAAACTCTATTGTTAGCAGGATTATCGTCAATATTGTGCATCTGGTAACAAAAGCCGGTCAAGAAGACGGATGTTTCAAAATCAATTTATAATTGTGTTGCGCCAGCTCTAATGCCCGAAGAATTGTTATTATGGTGTATCGATCAAGTGGTATGCAAACGCTTAACCAGTTCAACTACAAAGTGATGGCTTGAAAGATGAGCAGCAGTCTTTGAGTCATCTCAGCTTTTCCGTCCGTCCCTTTGTGCCTTATTGCCCGACATTTCTCTCACTTATGGCCCGTCACCGTACCTACAGTACATAAATCTTCTTCCATACAATATTGACTCCACGACACATATTACAAGAAACACGTTGTCACGAGCGAGTAATTTCGAGAACGCCGCAATATTTGTTACTCACGTACCGATCGAGTTTGAAGTATAGCCGACGTGAACAATGTTCTGTGGCTAAATGTAATGTATGGTTCGACTGTGTCGAATTTGTACAAGAAAATGGCAAGGAAATATAACATACCGTCACAGTACGTGAAAGGTTAGGCGGTGGTACAGTAATACGAACTGTCAATGATGAATAATGAGACGAAATCCATAGAATATGGTTGTTATTTGCTAAAACCAAGATTTTTGTTTGTGGGTTTTCTTTTATTCTTCAACCGTTTCAAAGTACTGTGTAAAGCTAAACTTCAGCTTCTTTTCATTCAAGTCTGAATTCTCTGATGGACAACATTTTTCCCAATCCAGGGGCCTAACAAGGCCACTTTGGCAGAATCATAAAAGGATAACATTATGATCATAATAAAAGTCGTAAAATGGTCACAAACTGACAATTCATAATATTATTTGTGTACAATTTCATCTCACGCAATTCATCTGTTTGACAGTTTTTTATGGAGATTCGTAAAGTGATCCACAAAATATGAATTGCTTTAATGTCAAATAATGTTATGAATTGTCAGTTTGTGACCATTTTACGACTTTTATTATGATTCATAATGTTATCCTTTTATGATTCTGCCAAAGTGGCCTTTTTAGGCCCCCAGGTATATTTTTAATTCAAAAAAAGAAGTATTAATAGACTCCTCCAGACTGCATTTCGGCCGTGGAGGCCAATATCAGCGGAAACTAGCCCAATGGCTACTCTCCCCTGAGATTATTATTGAGATTGGTGGTAACACGCGGGCGATATTATAGTGCACAAGTGTTTGCGCAGACGCAGGTGCACTATCTTTGTGACGGGGGTATCACACCGCCAACTTCTAAACTCCGGGCTGTTACTGAGACATTCGTAGTGAAAAAAACCTAAAAACAATAACACTTTAGCCGACCTGGAAAGCGAACCCAGGAGCCCACACTCAACAGTCGTGCTTGCGACCACGAGACCACGAGACAGGAAAAGAAGTAAAAAGACCTCCAATTCAGAGAGATCTTCAATTCTTCATTCTCACCTTAAGTTATTTAATGATAATGTAGTAAGTAAGTACCTACCTAATGTGTCTCCAGTCATGCTTCAGTCCGAATGAATAACATTATTATATCGTAAAGGTTTAATGGTTTGGTGACCATTCTATCTCTCAAAGGGACCTAGTGTGAGTAACAGACCAATTTAATGGGTCCTTCACGTGTTTATACCTTATCGAATTCGCCATTTCAGATACAGAATACTGTTAAAATGAGATTGTGTAAGTAAAGTAGGTTTACTGCTGAATTCGATCTAGATATTGTGATTGTTACTGATACGGATGTATGTAGGTTGAAAGTATATCAAGGATTTTTAGAATTTGTTCACTCATGAGCATTAAAATACTATCCTGTCTCGTTCTATCATAATCATAATTATAATCAGCCTATAATGTTGCCACTGCTGGGACACAGGCCTCCTCTCTGTGAGAGGAAGGGGGCCGTAATCCACCACGCGGGCCCAGTGCGGGTTGGTAGATGGCACATGTCTTCGAATTTTTGGTTCTAGGACATACCGGTTTCCTCACGATGTTTTCCTTCACCGTTTTGAGAGCAGTGGTGATGAAATAATTTACACAAAGTAAAGCGCCTGCCTGGGTTCAAACCTACGACCTACAACACGTAAGTCGCAGCCGTTGCCACTTGGCCACCACTGCTCTCGTTCTATGAGTATTGTAAAACAGCGATTTAGGTGTAAGTTAAGAAAAGAGATCGCAGCATAATTCCTTAATAGCTTTAAATTTGAGAGAATCTTAGTGAAGGTACGAAACACCAATCTTCAACGGCACTTGTTGTTCCAAACAGTGCAAGATTACCATACATAAATAATGGTTGGTATTCTAACCCTACGCGCTGTCCCTGATTATCAATTACAACGAGTTTAGAACAACCAACATGCATTCCATACTGAAGAGCCATATTATTCAGTATAACAGTACTTTATACAACATGATCGGTCATAAAAATGTTAATAAACAGTCTTTTGCTGCTCAAACACATGCATTTTGTACAACCTATTAAAGTACTATACAACATGCTATCACGATTTCATTACTGTGTTATTTATTTTATGATTTTCACGCAACCTAGGTAGACCTTAAGCTTAAGCCTATGAAGCAACACTACAACATTTGTAAAGTACTAATTAGTAACTACACCTATACAGGAAATTAGGTCGTTTTTGCACCATAACCACCATACCATACCATATCATACCATATTTTGGCATCGAAATTTAAATAAGAATAATAGTGTTATATGTTATATAATATTAAATTGTAATTTCTGTAAACTTTGCAGGTGTGAACTTCTGGTAGTTGTTACACTTAGTTACATATACTGTACTTGTCATAGTAATCTGTGGAAACTGTTTCTGGATTGTGTTAAACTAATTTTTATAATGTTTGTTATTGCATCTGTTTGTTTCCCAAATAAAAAAAATAAATAAATAAATAAAATAAATAAAATAATAATTTATGTTTGATTCTTGACTTTGATATAGGAATAACGACTTCATTTAAGCTTTCATTCGGTTGAATTTCCATTGATCCTCATAGTTCTTAATACTTTCAGCTAATAATTAGGTACTGTTATTTTATTGATTTAATGTCTTCACAGATTCTGATCTCAGGAGACATAACACTTTGTCAACACACAAAAGTTACTATAAACGGAAATTATTATTAGTGTATTGTAACTTTTCGAATTTAAATTCAAATCAAACGGGTTTTTTGTGTCAACCCTAAGCATTAAATAAAAAATCTCTTCATATTATTTACTGTCATATTAGAATGATTCATTAAAGCCGCTTCTTCTGTAGTCACCGCTTTTGACTCTTGTATATTTTGTAAGGGAAATGCGTGACAACGCATACATAATGAGGTATTTTACAACCCGGCGCCGGCGACGCCATTGACCATTTGCAGTTCTTTTAAAACCTGATTAAATATACATAGTACGGAATATTTAATGCCTTTACTGCTTCTATACAATGTCATAATATGCATAGCATAATCAGCCTATAATGGTCCCAGGTTCACAAGCCTCTCATCGAGAGGGAGGGGCACTGGTCCCATATAATACAGTTTATCAAACTAGAAATTGATAGGTCAGAATTGCAACCGGCTATATCTATACAGTTACAGCTACTTACATGTAAATGTCGACTAGCTTCTAAACAGATATTTGAGATTTAAGATTATTTAAGCAAGACATAAAGTAAAGCAAGGGAAATATTATATTTACTGCTGAATTTAAAGTTTTTAATGTTTATAATATTAAAGCTTCCGCTAAAAAAGAATTCACCATCAAAATCGCAATAAATTGAACTAAGTATCTGGTCAACCTATCAAAAGTCATAAG
Source organism: Hydraecia micacea (assembly GCA_914767645.1). Classification (NCBI taxonomy): domain Eukaryota; kingdom Metazoa; phylum Arthropoda; class Insecta; order Lepidoptera; family Noctuidae; genus Hydraecia; species Hydraecia micacea. The sequence goes on from OU611785.1 coordinate 6,484,477, forward strand.
CAAAACGCCTAGGAACTCTCATAATTTCTTGAATAGCTTACCAAAGAGAACCGAAGCTCAAATGAATATTGGCAATGTGCCACACATCTTTGCATTAGTATAATGAGTTCGTTTACCTATGGTGCTAACATTAACTTTACAAGTCCAATATGTTCAGTCAGACATACTGGCAGGTTAGTAATTTATGATTCTTTTGTTTTCCGAAGATATTTCATGCGCACGTCGGCTAAGCTTTGATTGAAAACAATTATTTTAACAGTCAAAAATCACATTTTAAGTGATTTAGTAGTTTAAGACAATTACCTGTACCTATTAGAACGCTTTCAGAGCGTTTCTTATTTCTACAACGATTTTCAACGGGATTTACATAGCTTTTGAGTAGCATGTCATTCGAATACATTTTTGACTTTTCTATTATCGTTATCGCTGGTAGAATGTGCCTTTGTCTAGGCCCTCTGATTCTTGTAAAGTACTTTTGGATTGAGTGTGGTGTATTGTTAGTACTTACCCTTTAGGTTGCCACCTGATGACCCTTGTATATCTTTCAGAATACATACGTAAGCTTATCTATTCGAAACACCACTGCAAGTTCCCCTTTAGTATTCAACTTTGTATCCAACATGATCTTTACGTCTTTTCGCCATTGTTTCGCTTACAAATAGGCAGATAAGTGCGTGATATTTGGGACCATTTTCCGTGCCATTTTACAAATCTGTCGTGCATATCAAGTCAGATCGCTTAAAATGCCTTTAAGATATTTACATTTAACCGATAGACACATAGCCTGGAGATAGGGTGTGGATTTACGATCGAAAGGTCACCAGTTCAAATTGGGCAATCATAGTAAACCTATTCCCAGAACAAGAATTTTGCGTAGTTTTGTAAGATTAATAGGAATATTAGTAATTCTACGCAATGGAGTCAAAGATATTAGATTACTAGGTATTGTGATACTAGGTATTAGTAACGAGAATGAAATAGACCGAGCAGTTGGAAATATACATTAGACTTTCGACGAATTCAGTAAAACCAGAATCATGGAGACCGGTGCAGTGCAGGCCTCCACCTCAAAGGAACTTAGCCCAACAATGAGACAGCGCGGTCTAAACATGCCACACTACAAATTACGATTGAACTACTATTGCAACTTGCTGATTAAATCGAGTGACTTGCACTGATTAGAATAAGGGCTCGTGAATCGATGATCGGCGAGTGTTTACTGTGTCAATATGCAACTGTGTAGACAAAACGGAGTAACAGTCCAGTCGATTGTGTTGATACAAAACCATCGATCAAACTTGTTCGACCTTACAACAAGGTGAATAGCTGTAATAGTGCACAGAGATGAAACGACATGCAATGTTTCATTCGAACTTACGAACAGACGCCTTGTCGGAAATATAGTGACGGGAAGGATAATAAGAGCCGAAGCAAAAATTAGTAGACTAGTAAAGCTGTAGCGGCTCAGTGGTAACGGCCCCAACTTACGAGTTATAGGTCGTGGGTATTAACCCAGCTAGGAGGAGCTTTAGTTTGTGTAATTAATTTCATCACCACTGTTCTCAAAACGGCGAAGGAAACCGGCATGTCCTATAATAAAAAAAAAATTGAAGACGTGACATCTGGGCCCGCGTGGTGGAATACGGCCCACTCAGAGAGGACGCCTGTATGCCAGCAGTGGGAACATTATACGCATAGCAAAAAGTGAGAAAACTCGATCGATAATCGATAGTTTGGTTTGGAGTGTCAGGTGTAAAACATCTAACCATCTCCTGTTTACTGTATATCCGGCATGTCCAAGAATAAAAAAAAATCGAAGATGTGACAATGACATCTGAGCCCGCGTGGTGGAATACGGCCCACTCAGAGAGGACGCCTGTGTCCCAAGAGTCTTTGGTCAACTGGACCCACTCGAACTGGACCCGTGGGTCCAGTTGACCAATCATTGGTTTTCTGTATTTTTCTTTGGTCAACTGGACCCACATTCAAACTTAAATAAACATCTATAACGTTATCAGCTGATTATGTTAAACAAAAAGTGAGAAGACTCGATAGTCGATAGCTTGGAGCGTCAGGTATAAAACATCTAACCATGTCCTGTTTACTGTATATGAAATTACACTCACATTAGAGGTAACCAACAGCTAATTCACACGTCTCGTTAACCGATGAGCTTTTCCAAACAGACCTCACGATTAAATTCCCATGCATATATGAAAATACTTCACCAGACTGGCTATAATTAATAACGTAGCATACGTCAACCAGTTCGTATCTGCACACCTCTTCCGATATACCGCCGGTACCGCTTGACAGCAAATGGGCGTGCATTAGTTACAATATTTATGGCCCAAAGCACAAGTGGGTGGCGAAAAAACGTAATTAACTAGGATAGAATTACTGTTATTAGTAACCAATATATTTTTATACGTGTGAAGGGAATTAATTGCGAATCGATTGCGATTTTATCTTGGATAGGTTATTTATCTCAGTTGCCTGTATGGAATATTAAATGGTGTTTAATGGCTCAGTGTTGGAGAATGAGCGCTGTTATCGCTTTTAACGACGTGTTATACATATCAACGAAGACAATTATTTCATTGAAAATAAATAAAAACAAGAATGAAAGAGTCATTCATGAGTCTAGTACCTATTATAAACAAAAGATATATAAAAGTTTTTAGTATTGTCATTGGCTCGACCTGTATAGATTTGTTGTCAGCTAAGTTTTTTTTTCTGTCTATGCCATATCATGAAAACCATGAAATCAAATAGAGTTTTGTCGTTAGCACCTCTTAAATCTTCATTAAATATCACAAACGCGGAATCGTGTTCTACGCGCCAAAATACAAAGTTAACTCGCTAATCTCTTCCAGCTCATGCCTTGCATACACAGCGCAAGCGCAACCCGCACCGTATGGGAGCACGCGGATAATTTATGTGATAGAACGAACGATGCTCACAGAATACTGTGTTCTACAGTTCTACCTCTGTTGTCGTCAGCTATGTCCACCTGCTGAGACTTTGTCTTCGAACTGATACGTTTTGATTTAGTTGCGTATTTCATTTGGAGATTAGGATTCTTTATAGCTTCTACAAAAGGAATTTTGTACGCTCTTATCTGATTATGCTGTAGTGTAGCTATTCCTAAGTTGTCGTGTTTTAAGATACCGTTTGAAGTGAGAGATTTATTTTGTGGACTTATTTGGTTTATTTACGTTAGAAATCAATGCTAAGGTGGATACTACGGTGTCCTTTTTGTGAAAACAACAACCAATTTGAGACCTATTTTCAACAATCAACACGCTCACTTCCAATGCAAATATTTGCAATATACATGGCCGCTGCTGGTCGAAACCTATTTGAAGAGGAATGCGCTAGTAAACCATCGGAAATGGATTATACACGTAATTATCCACATGTAACTCTGCCACACTATGACGGGTACAACGCGTAGGAAAGCATTAATGTGATTTACTTCCCTAACGGGATCTCAAACCTCGTCCGTGACTAGTCCAGTTATACTGGTTTTTGGTTAAAGGATATTGCCAATAAGTGTTTATAGCACTATGTTATTCGAAAAGCAATTGAAGCTGTAGTAATCTATAATAAACCTTTTGTAGTCTCGCTGTATCTGTAAATCAAGCAGTCAATATAGGTACATACATAGATAACACTGAAAAAATTTCTGGGTAAGATTTAAACGCTCGCTATAATCAACATTATTTATCATTCACTACGTTAAGTGCGTTTAGAGTCATAAATAGCCATGTTTTGGGTATTTTCAGCAAATTAATAAAATACAACGCTCCCCTATATCTCAGTAGTGTACCCAAGGTGGGCCAGAAAAATATAGTACACATCTGCTATCGAGCGAGATTCGGAAAACTTTAATTGAAAGATTCTGCAATAGTCTGCGGCAGAAAACTCTGTTCCCAATAGCCTCTTCCAAAACAATGGTAGGCCTATTGGTAAGCTTCTTCGATTTAATATCAATATGTAAAACAGAAACGACTATTTACGCTCACAGCCCATTTTATCTCGCATTAAAAACCGATTGAACACCTCGTTAGCTGACAAAAGGTGCTATGGACATGGTGCTAGTGCTATGGACACTAAAATTTACATATTCAGTGAATTGCCTACACTGCTGAGGGTCAAATGTGGGAGTTTTGCACGTAAAATGCATAAATTGTGACATCTTTTAATACCTGTAAACTAGGATTGAGACTTAAGCTTGGCAGGCTATCTTGTGATCGAAGAAATAGCACTGGTTGGAGCTTTAAAGCATTGAATAAAACATTTAATTTCAGAGACATAAAATTAATATCGATTTTTTATATCAAAATATGTATTTACAGGGGTTCACACATGCAATCGGAATAGACAATATACAAGAACTATATGCGAATTTTGACAACAATACCATAATATAATGGATGTAAAAAGACACTTAAAGAAGCCGAGAGTCAGTTGTACTCCCCGTCATTGTAGGTAAACATTGTTTTGTTCTGGACCATACCTAGGAACCTTCTGGAAAACTCAAACTGAAACCTTATAAGGCGTAATGCAGGAGTGAGTCAGCAGGAGCAACGAAGCAATAGTTTCATATTACTCTTTCTACCCATTGAACCGAACCGAAGTTCAAGGCAATGGGGAAGCCTTTGCCAATATTATGTAATTTAATAAACAGCTCCCTAAAATCCTCTTCAAAGTTTGACACTCCTTCATGACTTAAGAGCAGTTTGCTCAAACTGTCTTGTAATCTAACCAACTTTGTTACAAAGTAAAGCAGCAAGCCTTGTCCCTATAATGCCACTTAATGTTGCCATTCATATTCTAAACGGAAAAACATTTCTTCCAATGCACTTACCTAGTTGTATCATTGATTTTAATCTCATCCGTAAGCTGAATTAATCTACTAAACCTTACGGATGACATTGTTAATATAGAGAAGGTAAGTCTGATCTAAACTGGAGATATGAGACGTCAAATAATATGAAAGTTGATACGTTCCGGTACTAAGAATAACATGGCAGGTGACAAGATAGAAAATTTTATACACTATTTTAGAATTTATGTTTCAAAGCAGAGCCGCTAGAAGTGCCAAGCTAAAATGGGCACCCAGTAGGTCCTTGGATATGCAAGTATTAGATTCTACATAAGCAGAGTTATAGCATTTGGCACTAGAAGAAACATTCAAAATTTTACTCCCATGTATTAAACATTTGCAATGTATTACTGAAGGCAAAAGCGTCAGGGAAGCCCACGAAATTCAAATTTTCTTACGTTTTTTTGCAATTTTCTGGTTAGTATCGGGTTGTATGTACCTATGTTAAACTAAATATGATACGCGGCCGTAAAAAATATTTATTAATAGAATTATAATCATAAATATCATTAATACCTCTAAGTTCATATTACCCTATTCAATGACTAAGTATTTCATGAAATCATGATGTTTGAGGCCAATTTTAACTTAAGGAGTTTTATTGCTGATTCTAATGATTATAACTCTGTAAAGCCATATTTGTAACGGTCGCGAATCATAATTTAATAAACATACAAACCGAGCGGCTATGAGCTGATACTGACCTAGAATTGCAAAAAAAAAAAAGTAAATTTGAATTTTCTAACATTCCCCTTTATTGTAAAATCAAAGCGGCACTGCTTCAACCAGTAGGTAATTAGTAGGAGGACTTCAAACCTTTTTGCTCCGAACAAAGGTTTTACATTTCAAAGGAGGTGTAAGGTGCTAGTATTCTAGGAATTGTGTGAAGTCACGTTAAACAGTAACGGGCTATGTGCGAGTAGGTGACAAGTGGCCTGCACAAGCACCATGGTAACCTATTTACCTTAGGTAAACTTTCACAACGTGCACGGGGATAGTACTTAAGTACTTAGCTAATACATAGGTATTCCGTTGCTTGGAGATAGCTGAGTAATGTTATGAGTACTACGGCTATCTTCGCAGCTCGGATCATCCGAGTCGAAAGTTTGATCGCTAAGGTCAGAAAATGTTAATATGTATTCTGTAAGAAGCAATGCTTCTATTATCCAAAGATGATAAATCTAAGTGTACGGACAAAATACAGTCTTAACGTGCAAATTGCAAAACCTACCAAAAAAAAAAAACCTACCAAAAATTAATTATAGTCATTGCTAAAGTTGACCTTTTATTCATTACATCTGACATAAATACGTACATACTGAAATGATTATTTAAAGACTCAATTTACAAATAGTAGCCATTAAAACCGCACGCAATGAAACTTTTGAAATATCAAAGAGTGCTAGAGTTACTAAGAACGTTTTACTTAGAAACAGATATGTATAGAATATTATAGGTAAATGCAAAAGAATCTAACTACCGAATAATAAGCAAATTGTACGTTTCGAAATAACTAGATACACAATATTGGTATCCGAGCGACTGACTTTTGACCGTTGTATGGTCACTTAAACGCTATAAATATCACGAAATTGAATTGGAATGAAGTGAATGAACTAAACAATCGCCAATTACTGTTTGAATTTTCGACTTTAGCACGGTTCTCATGCTGTATTAGGTAAATAGACGTAGAGCTAAATGTATTGTGTATTACGGTGCGGCACAATCTGTAGATCTTCTTAGGAACTCTGTCGCCTGCGGCGTGTCTCGTTGTAAATCACACGCTTCTTGCACCAATTTAGGGTTGCTTGTTTTTATTTAAGGTTGTCAACAAATTAGTGAGCAGAAACTCGCGTTATTTATTGTATCAGTTTTTGCGGTGGCTATAAATATTATCTTGGGCGAAAACGCGTTTCAAAAGCCCATTTATGCTCTGAAAAATGATACAGATATCATCATTTTCGTTTCTAATACCATAGGTGCAACCTGTATTAACGTGCAGTTCGTTTCGGTAGCTGACCCGGCGAACTTCGTACCGTCTCAGAATTAAATAATGAGACAAACAATAGACACGTGGCGCCATCTCGTCGTCTGCCTAGCCTTTTCACAACTATGTTGGGGTCGGCTTCCGGTCTAACCGGATGCAGCTGAATATCAGTATTTTAAATGGAGCGACTGCCTATCTGACCTCCACAACCCAGTTACTGGGTAATACGGTAAGACTGGTTGTCAGACTTTCGGGCTTCTGACTACCCGTAACGACTGTCAAAGATCCACGAATGACAGCCGGGACCAACGGCTTAACGTGCTTTCCGAGGCACGGAGGGGTCTCAGTATGTAAAGATGTTCACCCATCCACAGACCAACCGCGGCAAGCGTAGCTTAACCTGATCGATCGACCTGTGCGGCTGTTATTATTTAGCCACGGACCCCTGGCGTGGCACCATCTATTATCATAATAACGTTATTGTTGTTTTCCTCGGGAACAGTACTTTTTTTCGGGATGAAAGGTACCCTATGGCCGTCTCTGTACACCTGACAACGTATACCTATGCAAAATTTCAGGATGATCGGTTCAGTGGTTTAGGCGTGAAAAGGTAACAAACAAACTTACTTTCGCATTTATAATTTATTATTATAATTATAATAGATATTAGTTCCAAGCGAAGCCAAGCTTAGGACCAAACACTAATCTTCATGGCAACAGAACTAAGTGTATATTTCAATACACAGTAACAATTTTCTCACATATTTCTGAGTACACATTACATTATCAGCTGTCAATTGACAGATATAATATCGACTATATTGCTCAAGCTTCTAGCATCATTTTAAGGATGATATACCGTGAAGCAAGTGCAGTTGCAATACTTTTACAAATACTCTAACGATGCGATTGCGCACCTAATGTTTCTATTGCGTGACTTTTTGTATTTGATCACCGGACATTTGTAAAAAATATGTATTTGATTACGTTATTAGAACTGTCGAAAGACGATGGTTAAGGTGTTCCCTGACACCTCTGAGAATTTCAGAAACATGGCAGACGCTTTAAGAAAAGGTGATAATCATCAGGCGGTTAAAGTACTTGAGTCTTGTATCAATCCGATTGTAAGGGCCAAATAAGACAGTTTGTACCTTCTTCAAGGTATTTTACTCCATAGTCCATATACAGCGTGTATCAGAAATGAGTACTAGTCATATTTAAGGATGTGGCTCAGACCATCAAATTAAACAACGTTCTCAATGGAACCAATATCGTAATAGAGTAAAAATAATATGAACACACATTATTCTGAAACATGCTATATATTCTTTCTTTCAAAAATTGAAGTAGGCAATTGTTTTGCAGCCAGCTGATCTGGCATTTGTGTCATAGTATTTTCCATTGTCTGTAACATTTATCTTATAAACAAATTACATGTGGGTATTACAGACACCCCTAGAGTACAATTTAAACATTGCAGTAATCTTCGTAAGAATTTGCCTTGAGCGAGTCACTTGTTTTACACCCGACGAGCAAGTTAAGTAAGTTTTACTTAGAATTTTTACACTTAAACTTAGACAGAAATAAGACTTGTATATTGAAAAAGCTTTCTTTATTTTTAAACCTGTCTAGCCTTTTAAATAAGAGGTCCCTTAAGGCTTCAAGCACGATGGTTATGCTGCATTCGAACCAAACGAATATTGGCTTAAGTATTCATGAAGATTTTGAATATTATTGGCCATGTTGTTAAAACAACGCATAACATAATATTACATCATGCCTATAATCCTCAAAGGGGTTTTTTTTATGGATGGGAAATCATCAAATGACCCCTCCCGCTCTGGGTGGAGCGGAAGGGAGTGTCAGACTGTTACTGACTAAAATACAACCCGTGTTCCTTCCTTAGCCCTTTATGTTCCGGGGCAGCGGTAACCTTTTCGGACGATCCCGCTACCCCGGTGATCCCGCTACCCCGGCGATCCCGCTACCCCGGTTCCTCAAAGGGGTTAGGCAGAGGTGTACCTACACCCACATTTTGCCGGTTATGTTAAGTCCCATGGAGGCGAGCCTACTGCCATCAACCGTACACAAACTCAGGCTCCGGGCTGCTACTGAGAAATTCCTGATGGAAAAACCCAATAACACTTTGCCCAACCTGGGAATCGAACCCACGACCTCATGCTCAGCAGTAGCACTTGCAACTACTAGGCCAACGAGGCAGTCTCTTAAAACAACAATATCTTATTAACATTTGAAGAAGCACCTGCTATTGCAACAGAGCTAACATAATGATGACGTAATAAGTGTCAAGATCATCTTCGCTGAATGACACTTGATTATAAACAAAATTCGTGCCTACCAAGTGTTTATGAATATGATACTTATTATGTTTTGCCTAATTTGCATGATGTCTTGACAATGAAAATCCAAAAAATATTAGAAGCTTCTCATTTAAATAATGGGTTACGAAGGTCAACTTTGGAAAGCCGAATATTCAACGTTTACTATAAAAAGCAGTTTCAATTCATAATAAACGGCTCCTCAAGCTCACAGCAATAAAAACATTGTCATTTCAGGGGAAAAAAACTATATACTTAGGGCGTTAACGCACTACATCCGATCCGAATCCGAGAAATGCCGGCCCGAAGTGACCATTGCCCTATTTGTATGAGGGGTTGCGTACTAGATCCGAACAAATAGGACGATGGACTATTTCTCGGATTCGGATCGGACGTAGTGCGTAAACGCCCTTCAGCTGCAATTTATACCACAATGGTGTCGATTCTCTTGTCACAAATGCCTCTAAACTAGACTAAAAATCACTAAAATTTAGTTTATTCCTGTCAAACGACGATTTCCTATTCTGAAATTGACTAAAGTGACACAACTTAACTATATTTTAGTTTGACAGCACTAAGATGGCACTGAGTTATTTAATCTATTGAACATGGCAATTTTGCTATTCTGAATTACACGTTTTTCACCTAAAATTTAGATTGTTTAACTAAATCTGACTATTTTTAATCGCGACTAAAAAGGTGTGGAATAAAATTAGTTGTCGTTGAAGAAAAAAATTAACAGAAAGTCACACCAACACCTCGACTTCAGATGCAAAAACAGTACAGTATTTTTTTTTTCTTTTGCTTATATCTCGAAAATGGTGTCCTATCGCAAAAATAATGAAAATTTCGACCCCCTTTATAAAACCCGTAAACCCCCCTAAAACTCAACATGTAGGTAATAATTTTTCATATTTTCCATACAAAAAGTGAAAAATTCCTTAAAAAACACGCCAAAGCTGCTCCCTGCACGCCTGCGGCTCTAAAAAAAAATCACGGGTAGGGCAAACAAGTACCACGTGTCGACGAGTCGCAATTGTCAAATTCGATTTTAGTTGTGTCAAAATTATTTTTAAATTTAGAGAATTTTTCATGCAGAATAGCTGTAAGATTCTCATAGCAAAAAGTAAGGAATTTTAGTGATAGTTTAGTTAGTTTAGTTCGGTGTACAAGAGAATCGGCACCAATGTCTTTTTTCTGAAATATTTAATAAATGTTTTAAATCATCAACAACTCATTAAAGACTTAGACATCGAAAGTTTTTACGAGCATTTTTACACCAAACAGCCCCCTGTGGCAGACAACCATTTATATTTTAAACTGTAATAAACTTTGGTCCTAGTATAACTCCCATAACTTTATGCTCCCTATACAGTGTAGTCTTCTATTTCTTCGATCCTTTTAATTACAGCGCCGCAAGGTTTGCCGCGGGCTAGCTTTCCGCACATAGAAAATCAAGACCTCTAGGTGCAGCCTTGTTCTTGTCAAACTCAGATAATATATTATAGCATGTTTACACTTTGATTAGTGAGCTAAAATTAGAAGTAGCTCGATCGTTAGATGTGATAGTGAATACACACGCTTCATTATGCAATGTGGTTTTAGTTTTTACAGATCACTCGGGGCTATTAAAAGGGCTATTGGAAAATTGCTTGATGTGGACATCTACACATTTTTACCGATCCGACACATGTCTAATAGCATCCGATGTTAAAGGTTAGTCGGTTTCTACTAATTGGATAAGCTTTTTAATGGCAGTAACTCCATACTCCATTGTAATGCGCAGTGTCAATTGAATTTGTATTTAACACTTTCCTCTTCATCTCGACAGTAAACCCTAACATTATAGGAGTCTAACACATTTATTTGCGATCCATTTTACAACAATACTGAACAGTACAATTTATAGCACATGTAAACTATTTGGTCTAAATGTTTATCTATCAACTATCAACCAGCTTCCTATTATACCCGTATTAGGTATGTTTTGTTACATTATCAAGCAAGATAAAGTACATGCAAGAAATATTAATAATGTATCGTTCAGCAAACGGCAGGAACCATTATTCTATTGATTTTACGGCTTGTTTTAGAACATTCCTAATGCGTAACAACTTAGGTATCAGGGTATCAGATAAGTTCGTTTTGAAACAAATTAAGCACGCCAAATAAATCAACACAGTTTCGCAATGTCAATATGGTTATTAGTTTCGTAATGAATTCAGAAGTCGGGAATGCTAAATCGTGATGATAATAATAGATAGTATTTTAGTAGTCTAATAGATAGTGTAACTGGTAGAAGCGGAGCTAGTTCAATAGTTAATTTATGGATTCCTAGAATTCGTTCGATATTCATTGCGCATCTATATCTTACCTACATCATCTTTAAGGTTGTAGGTCTGTTCGTATAAATTTATTTCTCTACTTCATATGTACATTAGCCCATTGAAATTGGAACTCCCAGTTCCATATTCACGAGAACTGAACACCTTTGGATTGCGGTATTTTCAGTAGTTTACAGAATATCTCTTACTTCACTGTGCTTTTCATAATTGGAGAAATGAGGTACCTATCGTTGGAAGCGTCTTGATCGTCCGCTGGTTAAAGGCTATGTGACGTCACAATACATTGAATATGGCGCCCTTTAGCGGACATAAAGTCATGACCTAAAAGAAAAATATTGTTGTCTGTAAAGTCGGTTTACGGACGATAATTTTAGTTGATAACGTCATAAGAAAACATCAGATAGATGCGTCACAAGCCGAATGCTTAGGCCGATCGTCCCTCTCTATCGCTTGTTCCACGCTCTCGCTTGCACGCCCGGTTCAGGCGGAACGTGACAATGAGTCATGCTTTTTCGTGCGTACAGCCGGCGTTCATCGATTTATAAAACCTTATCATGTCAAAAAAAATTTAGCAAAGGTCTCCTCTAAAAACTTCCACTGAGTCTTATCTCCCGCAACTCTTCTCCAAATTTGACCCGCTGTAAGTTTTAATTCACAAGAGAATTAATGTCCTCCAATTCATCGCCAATGCATCCCTTGAATTTCGAATCAAATATATTATCTTCTCTCTAACTTCAGATAAAGATCCCCTTAGAATCCTTAGATAGACAATTCAGAAATTATTATCAACCAGCGAAAACGCATGAACACAAGGTAGAAAGCGAGTCCTACTTCCAGATAGCACAATAGCATAGACTACAGGGTTTGCCGGTCAAGTGTCGTGTATGTGAACGTAGGGTACTTGTTAAAGTTGTTTATACAACACGAAGTGATAACGAACGGCTTCTTAGACTGGGTTTATGGTGTAAACGCATTTTGTTATGGGCATAGAGTATAATGGCTTATGAAGAATCCTACTTCCTACTTCCTACTAATATTATCCTACTATAATATAATAATAATTATTATCTAGGTATATATATAAAAGAAAGTCGTGTTAGTTACACCACTTATAACTCAAGAACGGCAGAACAGATTTGGGTGAAAATTGGTAGGGAGGTAGCTTAGAGCCAGGAGACGGACATAAGATACTAAAAAAAATCAGAAAAAAAAAAAAAAAGAATCAGACTTGGAATAACAAAACGCAAATGACAGGGCTAGGAGTAGGCTCGGGGTAGGGCAGGAGTAGGGTAGGAGTAGGGGTAGAGTAGGAGTAGGGGTAGGGTAGGAGTAGGGTAGGGGTACGGTAGGAGTAGGGTAGGGGTAGGGGTACAGTAGGAGTAGGGAAGGGTTAGGGTAGGAGTAGGGTAGGGGTACGGTAGGAGTAGGGAAGGGGTAGGGTAGGAGTAGGGTAGGGGTACGGTAGGAGTAGGTTAGGAGTAGGGTAGGAGTAAGGGGTAGGGAAGGGGTAGGAGTGAGGTAGGAGAAGGGCAGGGGTAGGATTGGTAGGAGTAGGGTAGGGGGTATTAGTAGGACACCACGCGAACGAAGTCGCGCCGGGCAGCTAGTAATATTATAAACGCGAAAGTTTGTTTGGATGTTTGTTACTCCTTCACGCAAAAACTACTGAACGGATTTTGATGAAACTTCACAGTAATATAGCTTATACATCAGAATAACACATAGGCTACAATTTATAAAGATTTTGTGTGATTTGGCCATAATATAACGATAAGTATCAAGTAAGTCGGAAAAATTCCATGTGACTCAGGCTGGCTGGACAAATCTTCAAAATTGCTCACATTTAACTAGGTCAATAGGGCACTTTATGTGACGGCTAAACACCCTTATTTCAGAATTTGTAACGCTACAGAATCTTAGATAATCGATCGAAAACGTGTCCAGCCAGCTTGAAAAAACACTTTTCGCTGGTCTCTCAATCTCGGTAACGGAAGTGATTTTGACGACTTTTTGCATATCAACGGGCGTTACATAAAATTGTAACAGGCATCGAGCTAAAAGTTTTGTGGTACGTACAGCGGTTTAGTAGAAAAATGCAAAAATCTGTGTCCAGCCAGCTTGAATTTACGTATAAAACTTTTGGCTGGCACTTCCGAATCTCAATAACGGGAGCGTTTTCGAATATGGTTACTTTACTAACATTTAGTAACGCAATGTGTAACAGTAATAACGTTTGATTTATGGCGTCACATGTAAGGGTTTACGAGAAATCAATAAAAACTTAATGTCCAGCCAGCCTGAAATCAAGCTGGCTGGACACATGTATCTCCGCTGCCTGATGATCTACGACCTTCGAAATGTGTTCAAAATTTTGTACCGGGGACGATAATGATAACCTGAATTTGTAACGGAGAAACTGCGTAGTTTCAAAGATATTGATCATTAAAATGTTTTCATATAAACACTGCAGTAGGGTTACCAATCTTGTAGGTTTTATGTAGGACTAAGTGTATTTTAAGGTGTTTTCTTTAATGGACGAAAATCCGTGTATTGGTGATACTAATACGAACAACTGTAGTTCACAGTCTGATCTCAGTGTCCATCCGTCAAAAATACCTCTAGTTTCCCTTCATTTTGACAAGTTTTTGACATTTGTTTGTCGCCGAGATGAGACTGTGACTAGATTTTGAACGTTTTAAATTACGAGAATTGGCCTTCAGGTATTGTGTCACCCCAAATAGACCACATGTCTTTACTCTTTAGGATAAGGTTTTGATCAACGTTCGTAATAACGTGTTCTGCCGGTGTACCTAATACTTAAATAAATAAAACAGGGCGCATACATCCAACTGACGACACAAATCGTAAAAACTAACAACTTTCGCAAAAAAACATTGTAATTCACGTTAGTTACCAAGGACACATTACTTTTTAAAACAACAGTTGTATAAAAAGACAGTACTTATCTGAAAGTTTATAACGGTCAGTTACACACAAGTCACACACACAGATTACACACAAAGCAAGTCTCATCATGGCCGCGTTCCGAATCGCACTCATGAGCGCTAAAATTGCTCTTGCTGGTAATTCATAGAAATGGGTTAGTAGTGATTGAATGTTATGAAGTTGCAGCTGGGTATTGTTTATTTAATTATCAGAATAATAATTAAATAAACAATATCGATTTCAAAATTTGAAATCAATAAATTGCGTAATAAATGTAGTTAAACAAACGTCGGGGGACAAAATAACTGTGAACGGAATGTAATACTTACTTCCATGATAGCTGATGATGGTGTCTCTATCTATTGCTTAAAGTTGGTACTACTAGGACAACTGGTGGAATCTTAACTCTTATTTATGTTGTCTACCGCAGATTAATTAATAGTTGTCTTACTCTGATTAGTGATGACACTTCGAAAAGTACATACAATGCCGACTGTAGAGTTTAGTTCTCATTTTCAGTTACCTAAGATAATGAACTAAACGCGAAATACAAGTGGGCTCTCTTTTGCAGCGCTGGTAGTCAATTATTATTTTGAATTAACACATACTTACGCTTTTTACTGCAGGAAAACCTTTTATTCCCACGGGAAAATCAAATACAAAGCAGGCGTGGCTGCTACCGGCCGATTCGTCGATTAAAAAGAAATCCTTTATTTATGTAAAATTATGGTCACCTCACAATATTAATGGCAGTTTGTATGGGAAAATTTAAATGATCAATATCTTTGAAACTACGCAAAGTTTCTCCGTTACAAATTCAGGTTATCATTATCGTCCCCGGTACAAAATTTTGAACACATTTCGAAGGTCGTAGATCATCAGGCAGCGGAGATACATGTGTCCAGCCAGCTTGATTTCAGGCTGGCTGGACATTAAGTTTTTATTGATTTCTCGTAAACCCTTACATGTGACGCCATAAATCAAACGTTATTACTGTTACACATTGCGTTACTAAATGTTAGTAAAGTAACCATATTCGAAAACGCTCCCGTTATTGAGATTCGGAAGTGCCAGCCAAAAGTTTTATACGTAAATTCAAGCTGGCTGGACACAGATTTTTGCATTTTTCTACTAAACCGCTGTACGTACCACAAAACTTTTAGCTCGATGCCTGTTACAATTTTATGTAACGCCCGTTGATATGCAAAAAGTCGTCAAAATCACTTCCGTTACCGAGATTGAGAGACCAGCGAAAAGTGGTTTTTCAAGCTGGCTGGACACGTTTTCGATCGATTATCTAAGATTCTGTAGCGTTACAAATTCTGAAATAAGGGTGTTTAGCCGTCACATAAAGTGCCCTATTGACCTAGTTAATTGCGAGCAATTTTGAAGATTTGTCCAGCCAGCCTGAGTCACATAAAATTCCTGCCCTCTGAGAGCTATCTTGGCGTGCGCTGCCTAAACCGTTAGAGTTACACGAAGATAATGTATCGTGGGACTGTTCGTCTTAAATAGTTCTAAATAAAAGTCCGCGACAGCATATATCTATCTTTTTTGTGGAAGCCATTATATCCAAAATAGTGATCCATAAATACATTTAAATTGGGTACTTTTTTTACAATGCATATTTCAGAGTACTTTGTTGATTCTTATCAAAATCAATACATTTATCGCTTTCGGTATTTCATGTAGATAAACTTTGTCTTTTACACTAAGCAATTTGGACGAATACTTTAAAAGTTATCACGATAAGATTGACCTGAGTGGAGCGCTATGAGTCGGCGCTCGCAGAAGCGCTGTTGTTACACGAATATAATGTATCATGGGACTGTTTGTCTTAAACAGTTCTAAATAAATGTCCGCGACAGAATATATTATCTACCTTTTATGTGGAAGCCCAAAATAGTGAGCCATATCGAAAGTACCTCTTTCTGTGTGTTACCTTTTCACACCTAAACCACTGAACGGATTTCGATATTTGGCAAGGAGATAGATAGCACCCTAGGGAAGGACATGCGCTACTTCATCGGTACTGTCCTGTGGGATAATTTCCGACATCCACGCGGGCGAAGCCGCGGGCGGAAGCTAGTCATTAATAAATATAGGTAGGAGACATTTTTTTTAGCTATGCTGTTTCATCATTACGGAAAATTTTGGAGTGATTCATTACTTGGTCTTCAATTCTCATGTTGCTTTGTTGTGTGAAAAGCTTCTGCAAATTCATTAGTAATTTGAAACTTTCTTTGCTGTTTTCTCTTTTAAGAGTTTTGACTCCTTGCCTCCTAGGTCTTTTATTCGCACTTTCCTCTGTCTCAAATGTTGCGGCGCACGCATTTTTACTTTTATAAGTAGGTCCATCTGACATTTCTTGAATTTATGTGAATTCATAATTGTCATTCTTATTGTCAAACTTCCGCCTGTAAAGTTAACTGTCCGCCTACTTTTTCTCAGCAAAGTCGTAAACACCAAACATGGTTAATAGTGTTCCAAACTCAAATAATAAATGAAACGGCGCGTCATTATGCCAATTTTGGTAAACATTAGGTAGATTCAGAAATGGTGACTAAGCACCATTAACTTTACGAAGTTTATGATCTGTCATCGATTATGTGAACTTTGTCTAACAGCGTTCTAAGAACTTCTACAATAGCACAAATATTGAAGACCTTTAAGAGACGGTCCGAAATGTCAAAGTCAATAGTTCTGCGTACCTTCATCGCAAATGGAACACCGATTGTCCAATACACGCATCTTGTTACGACGTACTTATGTATAGACGATGCTTGTATATGATAAACAGCTTACGAAGTTTATCAGGCAAGACTACCGCTAATGCAATATAGAAAGTGAGTCCCACTTCTTTAACGGCCTAACAGACATTGAAAGTGTTTTCTTCCGGTGCTGTCGTGCAAAATTATACCTACGAGGACTTTAACTCACACGGTTATAGTAAAATTCAAATTCAAAAATTCTAATTCAAAGCATTTATTAAAAGTAACAGTATATCTTCACAATTTTCGATAAGGAGTGGTTGGATTACCGAGTAACAAACCGCACTAAGCAAATAGCATGCTTCACTGAATAATAAAGATAATGAGACAGCCATAGACACCGTAAGGAGGCTGCGATTGGTCAATGCACTGAAATGCAGTTGCCGGATTGACTTACATAATTGGCTGGCAGCCTGAGTGGGTACTCACTTGTATTGACAGTTCTTCTGCATACCCTTTGGCCTGAGCAATGCAGCAGGTATTCGTGTCACGTTGTCCCTGGTTGAGAAACATTGCGTTGCGTATCCGAGAGACGCGTCGCTAGAGATCAGACGGACGCAAGCACAGCGGCTATTGGATATTTATGCGATGTGCGAAAATTTTGCATAACTTTTGCCAGTTCTATGCACAGACAATGCATCGTAATGCTGGCTGATACAACTGGAGCCTCCATTGCATTCGAAGATCGAACATAGCAGTATGAATAGTGACAAGTTTCTGGTCTATTGTTTACAAACACCGTTACCCTCATTAGACTTACGACCCGCGTGTGATGGTGTTCTACGTTTTTCATTCATTTTCTAAGCTTCTGAGTATGTTAGAGATTGTAGGTTATTTATGTAAGTTATGTCTCATTAATCCCTATCGCTGGTCTGGCATTTGAAAATCGAAATTCATGATCGAAGGACCAGAAATAGTAAACAATTTGGTGAACTTTCTGGCATTTTAAACCTTCCTATTTCTCTGATTTGGTTTAAGTCGTACAGAGATAAATGTTAGGTAGGTACCTAATTGTTAAATGTCTAAATGTTCTTAGAACGTGAATAAAGGCGCGAGCGAAAGCCAGTAAACAACCGTCTGCCGAGGCCTAGTTCAAGTCGTAAAAGTAATGGAGATTTACGGCTTATTACACCTAAACTGACCATAAAATCAGCCTCATTTAACTCACGAACCTCTGGACCCCCATTATCTTTATTGAATGATAAAGCAAGAATTCTAAGAGCTACTCTTACTCCACTCACCGAGCTTCTGAATTTCATTTGATAACAAATATCTGCTACCTATAAATCGTTAAATTAAAATTCATGAGTAGAGTCTAAAAATAATGAACAAGAATATTCGGTGAACGACAACTAATGAATAAAACAAACCCATAAAAACAACAAACAAGTTCTTCACTGATTCATAAGAAACACTTCACTTAAGTCATAACTTAAACGGACAACATGAATCAGTAAAAAACTCAACAGAAAACTTCAGATATCAATCATATAAGAGACGAAGGAACACATAAGGAAACTGTAATGTACAATTTCTATGGCTTGACTGCGGTCGACGAATCGAGGTTGCCCATGATAAATGATCCATAATGTAGTGCACGCAACAAACACAATAAAATCACGTAACTTTTCATTGTAATTTCTTCAAATGTCATGTTTGGCCGATAAATAAATCTCGGCGAAATTTCAAAGTCTTAAGAATTCAACTATGAATACGATACAAGATTTACACGGCTACTTAACGTTTATGAACTCAAATAACGCGCCATATCCTAACCGACATTATCCGGAACTGATTCACTATTATTTGCGAATTAGAAATGCTTATTCGGTTTAGTATAACAGAAAGTTACGTTTGAATTGTTAATTTGCGTAATTTCTTCTCTTGCATCGACAATGCTATAGAAAAGGAAGACGTTTCAAGTGTGAATTACACAATCAATGCTACCACCGGTAGTCAGTCATTTTCGGGCAACAAAAAGTGCTAATTCTTTTAAAATGATTTCACAATGGTATCTGTGAATCAAAGTTACAATGAATCTTCAAAAGGGGCTACGAAACGGTAAAATATGATTCGTTAGCAGATAAGGAAAGTAAGAGTATTTTGTTTGACAGCTCGGCAACCATCTTGGATTTTGTGTCAAAGGTCGACGCGCACAGGTTTCACCACAAGCAGATGGGTTATTTCGCACACGATCGTAGACGCCAGAGCTAGTTAATGAGATGATAATGTGCTCAAAGTATAGTTCGTGATGACATTTCACATGTTACGTTTCAAACGATTTGATTAAATAATAGGACAAAAATTGCTGTGAAACGAAACCACTCTTTGAGATAACATCTCTGCCATTAGGCGAGTGAACTATTGTACATAATCATTTCATTTTCTAACGTTCTTCCGTCTTTTTGATAGGGATTACCGAAGATGTCGTTTAAATCAAGCCCACTATCAGCTCCTTACAAAATATAACTTCTGGTGTTCGGCGTAGATTATATCACCGTCTGTAGCGGAATTAACCGTCTGCATATATACATATTCTTCACTTCAAAGAGCCTACTCATTGTTACGCGTTGACTTAAACAATGCATATTCATTCAATTCACGCCCTAAATAAGCCAGAACATGAGGTTAGTACACCAGTAAACCAGTAAATAGAGGAAATGCAGACGAGTTCACGGGCAGTGACCCGAGCAACCGTCAGGCACCGTGACGTATGAACTCCATACGATTTCATCTAAACTGCTTTTGAAATACGTCATTTAAAAGCATAAGGACCAAAAATGGCACCGGAATTTTGAACTCCTCCCAAAAGATTCGAAAGTTGATCACGATAGTAAAACCCAAATTGTTGCTTTGAGTAGGAATGCGTAAGGTTCTAATAATTGTATATGCAATTTAACCGATTTAACGATCGTAATTTAAGACGATAAAACTTGATTAGAAGTTAACAAACCTTCATGAATATTTAAATGTGTCTTTGTTATTAAAGAATCTAACAATGTATTTAATTGCTGATATTATAGTTTACCTTGTTTACGAAACGGCATATTTCACGTGTGTGATCTCGGTCAAAAATGTTCAGAGAACCATCTCATCAAGGGCATATAAGAGGTATTTGAGTATCAGTATGGACTGTATCAAAATAGTGACGGAGCAAACCTTCATAGTCTTCTTAGTTTAAAATAATAAAATAATATTAGCTCGGTATTAGGTACTCGCATTTTTTCTTAAAATAAAAATAAATTGACAATAGGATGTTTGCCTGATGTAAAGCAGTTTGGAATGATTTTAGAAAAATCACCATCGTGTTATGTCATAATTTTTTCTTAAGAATTCAAATTGACATTCGACAGACGTGAATTTGACAAAGTTATCAAGTAAATCTATACTCGGACAAAAGAATTGGTTTGGAAAGCAAAATTGGATCAGGTTCCAATCATGATAACTAGAGAGGAGAAAGTGCTTCACAATGCTATAGACCGGATAAAATATTTCCTAGCTAGAGTTTCCTAGATTACAGTCACAGAAGCTTAATTAACCAGTCTTACCAAGAGGTTTCGTATTACCCAGTAACTGGGTTGTGGAGGTCAAATAAGTAGTCGCTCCATGTAAAATACTGGTACTCAAGTGCATCCGGTTAGACTAGAAGCCGACCCCAAAATAATTAGGAAAAGGCTAGGCAGATGATGAAGCTTATAATTAATGACCTCATGAGAGAAGAGATTCCGTTTCTATTCTATTTAAACATAAAGTTAGTGCTGATCATCGAAACAAAATCGTTGGCAAACCTAAAAAAATCTGCAAAACTAAGTAAATAAAATAAATAGGATATTGACAAACCTAATCCTTGTAAACACGAGGGACCAATGTTCGCGATGCTATCCGATGCGTGCGTGGCATGCATGTCAACGTGCGCGTGCGCCGACTGCCAGATGCACGAGATTATGTTGTGTGACAAATGTGCGATGCAAAATTGTGTAGGTCATTTTGTATACATTTTGTTGGCATTGAGAAAGTGCTGGGTTATACAGCAAATGTTTTTGGAGATGTGATTCGATTATTTAAACGCTTTGTTAATCGTAATTTACTTAAATAGACTGATGAAGTATTTAACAGTAGAATGACCCAAAACTCTCAAATAGGTAATTTTGTAAACGATACGACCAATACTAATACGAACATGCTAATAAACTAAATGCTATAGACGAAGTATAGACGTGAAGATTCATCATGCATATTTAACTAGACAGCAAAGTTTTATTTTTAACGTACTAAATCCACGCCTTTATAAGGAAACACGTCTTCTTACTTTATTTTTTGGAATTCCACGACACGCCTTTGGATTCCACAGAAAAAAAACATTTAAGGAATTTATACATAAATGGTAAAACTTAAAAGCAGAACAATATCAAAGCCCACGATCAGCAATTCTAATGTCATATAATCTGAAACGATTTAAAAATCACGTTACGAATACATAAGTACCAATAATGTACAAGTTTATGCACAAATCGCGTTGCATAAAAACATTAGACGAAATAGGTGAATCGCTGAACGTTATGGCAATGAATGCAACGGGAAAATGCTTGTGAGCGAACACTTGACATTGTTCGAGCATCGATGATGTGACTGACTTGGTTTCTGCTGCATAATAGCTGATAATAGTGTAATAGCTGTGAATAAAACCTGAGTGAACGGTCTGGGAACTGTATGACTATGGAATAGCGGTGAAGATGTCACGAAAAAGGGATTAAGGAACATTTTAACGGTTGGTATCTGGAATTATTCATAAGTTTGGTGTAAGACAGACGGTCTTTTGTTTCCATGGTATTTTCTTGCTGCGGAGGCAAGAGCGGCTTGATAAGTAGAAGGGATTGCGTTTCTGGAGGGCTTTTGCCTACTAGTGTTTTACTTGTTGACTAAGTAACATGGCAGCTGCGTTATATTATACGGGTTAAGATAATTTATTTCGCTCGAAAATAATACATTTATTCACTCCTATGAGGAAGAACATAAAAATGAAGATAGGCAACGGTTTCGCTGGTTTATGAACTAAAATTATAAAATAAAGAAAAGTACAGACTTACAATTCAAAAACATTATTTTTTTCTTAGCCTTTTAAAAGTTGGAAGTGATTTTGATTCCTTAATTACTTTAGATAAATTTTATAGAGTTAGAGTTGTGCCCCCTCATATACGACAGTATTTCTAGTGTACCGTAGTTTGTCCTCGGTGCTCATAAAATTATATGGTTATGCAGAGTACATTACTATTAGTATACCATAAATAACCGCACACATTAAAACATTTATAACATTATTACTGTTATTAGTGTTTAGTATAGGTAGTAGGTTCACTAGAAAACCAGCATCAGAAATCATCTGTCTGGCATTAATGCTGAAATGAACATTTTTGCCGCAGCCGTGAGGCGCGCACACTATTGTCGTTTCAAATATTATTTTTATTTTGTTAATTTTGTATTTTGTCTTTCACGAACTGTGTCCAAGTAATCTTTATTATTTCCTTCTTTCTATAGCAGTGTCGTATATTACCTACTACATTAGTTCAAAGATCATGTTAATAATAGGAAATTTATCTAAATGTGGCGACGGCGGTTTCTTGAATTTACGTAAAGCAACAAAACCAAGAAACTATCTCTAAATCATCAATAATGGTCCTAAGAAGCGGAGGACCAGTTTCCTTTACGAACGCCAGCACTGATATGCTGGGAAAACACTGGGACTAAGGAGATTAATAGGTACAGCAAGTTAATAAATAAGATTTCTTACCAATACTAAACGGCTTTCAGTAAGTGATAATGATGTCTGAGTTACTTAGATGAATGAAATACTAACCTGAAACAAAAGAAAATACAAATTAATTTACGATTTAAAAACAGTTCTCATTTTTTTTTCAGAATATTGTGTAGCCTGACAGTAAATACGAGTTTTTTATTGTATTTAATACGTTTTAAGTAATATACGAGTATTTTAATGTATTTAATACATTTTCATAGTGATGTTGAGAGGATAGCCTTGGTTTAATGTGACATAGCCCCATAACCAGCTGACGACCAAGACGCTTCTAACGATACCTCATTTGTCAAAATATAATAAATAGTTTAGAAATTATGAGGGGACAGATGAACATACATACCGGTCAGAATCATAACCCTCCTTTTTGATTCGCCGTAATCGAGTAAAAATAACAGGGCCAAACCAAATAAGAGATAGCTTATAGACAACCAAAACAGCAGACATAGGCGTTAAATAAATATGGGGATATTGTTATCGGAACTAAGGACCATTCAAAAACAACATCCTATAAATAGGGTAAACGGACCAAAACGTGGTATAGTGGCGTCGGTCCTTTTGTCTCAGATAAGGCCTGCTATTACTTGAGTTCTCGGCGCCCGCGCCGGTGCAGGCGGAAGCGATAAAGTTGCATGCCGTGAGGGAATAGATTGGTGGCGTCACCTCATCTATTGGCACGAGAATAGAGCAATAGTGGCCTGCGTTATCCTGGCTGAGTGACTGCCTTTTGCTACCTTTTTTCTGCGATAAATATGCAAGAAAGTGAGAAAATGAAAAAAAATACGTGTGGCACTCGGGGACTGCCGCGGTAAAGCTATTGCATAGCAACGCACACAAACACCGTGCCGAAGTCTGCCGAACTGATACGACGTTAGACGATGCTTAGGTTTATTTTCGTTACGGAATTTCTTCATTCGGTCGCCGCGCTCAAAGCCCAAGATAAAAGCTATCAATAGCTTAAAAAATGTTTATCATTTCAGATCTATACTAATAATAAAGCTGAAAGGTTTGTTTGTTTGAATGTGCTAATCTTTGGGACCACCAGTCGGATTAACAAAAATATTTTTGAATTTAATAGGCCAATTCTTGAGGAAATCTATAGGGTATTAAACATCACGCTAGGATCTTTAGGAGCCGCGCAAAAATAAAAAAAAATACGTGTGGCACTCGGGGACTGCCGCGGTAAAGCTATTGCATAGCAACGCACACAAACACCGTGCCGAAGTCTGCCGAACTGATACGACGTTAGACGATGCTTAGGTTTATTTTCGTTACGGAATTTCTTCATTCGGTCGCCGCGCTCAAAGCCCAAGATAAAAGCTATGCAATAGCTTAAAAAGTCAGAAAGAACGCTAAGTGAAAACGAGGTATTAGCAAGAGAGGCGGTGCGATGTGACGGAGTGTCTCGGGGAAACAAGAAATTTCACGCGGACGAAGTCGCGGCCAAAAGCTAGTGTATTAGTCGATATCCGTGGTATTAGTAAAAGCATTCAAAATAAGGTTCCATCCATATAAGCTTTTTAAGCGGTCAATTAAGTATCATTTTGCTAAAGGAACGTGTTGCGTACAGTACGCAGTACGTGATTAATCGGTTTATTAAATGAAATACAGTTACGTTGAAGTACTGAGTGAGGCCTCGCATCGGCGTGATCGCGTTACTATAAACTTGTGCGAGCTATGTGAGAGTTGAAGACGAACTAACGGGGCTCGCGTCGTCGTGCACAAGCGTGAGTTAGGGAATTTTCCCAAGCAAAATGTGAGTTGGGAAAACCTCCATGTAAAAATGTTAGCGGGGAAATCCTCCATGCAAAAATGTTAGCGGGGAAATCCTCTATGCAAAATGTGAGCTCTTGTTGTAAGCGCGACGACGTGATGTCCAACATTAACCACCTTTAAACAAAAAGGAGGTTATGGTTTTGATGAACTTATTTAATTTTATAGAAAATTGTAAATATGCGTAGCGAGGTCTCACAAACTAATTTATTATAATTAAAATGCTTTCCATTCGTAACATTCTCCCCCTCAGTGTCGACACGACACTCAAAACGATAATCAAAACAAAATCAACACAAATACAAATAAACAAAAAAAATAAACAACTAACAAACAAATAGAATGTAATCTAAAATATTGCTAACCTAGCCGCAGGTCGTTTAAGTATGCCATTTTTAGTCCTAACGTCGACAACCCTTACACGTCCGTCAGCACCGGGGTACACGGATTGTACCTACGATACCTTTAGGCTAGCAGTTACGGGGGGAGTTAGGGTCAACTATTACTACCATATCACCGATCTTCAATTGTGCACCCTTGTCCCTCCATTTTATTTTCGTTTTCCAAGTTACGCGCATTATTATTTTTTCTTTAATCGTAAATGGTATCAGATAACCATGAATATCAAAAATAGACATAACAATACATAACAGTTCGCGTTTCGTTGGTCTTCTTTTTAAGTTTACAACATCAGGTGGTATACGCTTCAAGGTTAAGTCGAAACCTAACTCATCGCTAGCAGGGTACCATAATAAACAGAGTGTCCTTTCCGATTGATCTTTATCGAAGGTGCAACAGACACTGTCACTCAAAGCTTCCTTCGGTACGTTTTCCAGAACATCCGGTACGTTGCTTCGGATTTCGAATCCACCCCGTTGGTGAATAAAAGATACTTCCTTAATCATTTCTTTTGTAAGGTCGATTTCTGGTAAACTATCGATATAGTCGTCCATATAATGTTGCTTGCAAATAGCGTCGACAGCAGTTGGATAAGTATCCTTAAATCGCAATGCATTTTTATTTTTAATATGTTGCGCGATGAAAGGCGAGCAGTTCGCGCCAAATATTAACGACGTCATGGCATATTTATTAACGATCTTAGTGGCTTCATCTGTAAATAAAAACCTAAGTGTATGTTGATCCTTTTCTTTAACTTTAATTCGGAGAAACATATCTTTAATATCTGCAATAATTCCAATTTGATTTTCTCTAAACCTAAACATAATTCCAAATAAAGACTGCAATAAGTCCGGACCTGTCAATAAAAAATCGTTAAGAGAATATCCTTGTGTTCTCGCAGCCGCATCGAAAACTAAACGTAACTTCTTCTTATTGGGGTTATCGACCCCGAAATGAGGTAGGTACCAAATATGGTCGCTAGACTCCCCCTCGTTTAGCTTCCTGGCATAATTATTGGAAAATAAATGCTGAATACGTTCTCTATAACGCGACGCGTAAGTGTTGTCGGCTGACATTTTTCTCTCGACTGATTTTAAACGATTACAGGCATTTTGATAAGAATCAGGCATAACAAAGTTATCATATTTCCAAGGCAATTCTACTAACCATTGGTTATCAACTAATTCACATGTGTTATTTAGTATGGTGACAGCGCGCAACTCGTCCGCATTCTGTCGCGGTTGTTTTGATATACCTATTGACTCTAAAGAAAATGATTTTTTTACGAACTCGTTCAACTCAGAATCACAACAATGTTGCGGACTGTCATCACTAGCGATACGATCAGCTGACATGTTCATCAAATTTATATTGTTAATTACGACACCGTGTATACACCATCCTAGCGGTGTCTTTGTAACATAAGGTTCATTTTTTCTATTACCCTTTAAACACAAAATAGGAGCAATAAGATGATAATTATCCTGTCCGATTAATAATTTAGGTTGTGCGTCACATTTGCACAAGTCGTAGTTAATATAGTCAGAATAATTACTAAAGTCCATACACGATAATCGTTGAATAGGTAAATTAAGTTCATTCATTTTTCGAGCACACAAATTAAAACGATCACCGGTATTATTAGAAATGGCAAAACTTACGTTTTCCGTTTGGCACACGAGCTCACCGGAGTCCCATGCACTGCGGGCGCGCATGGTGACTGTCTTACCGTGGAGTCCCGCCTGATCAGCAAGATCAGCAGATATCAGCGTCACGGTGGCACCGTCGTCAAGCAACGCGTGTGTGTGGATATTGTCTTTAGGTCCATGAACGGTAACCGGCACTATTTTTAACAACACTTTAGGCACTGACGGTACACTAACACTAGTGGACGCACTGGTGTGTGCGTGGGCAACAGTATCCTCGCGCCGCGACTCGTCGTGCGTTGATGGGTGCACGCGGGCTGCGTCCACTTCGGGGCGCGCCGTCTCTGGCTGCGCGGGCGCTGCCGGCGCTGCCGCTGTAGTCTTCGTCCAGTGAAGGAGATTATGATGCGGATGTCCACATTCACTGCAGTTAGGAGCGCTGCACACGGCGGGTTTATTATGCCGTGCGCTTAAGCACTTGTAGCAAAGATGTTTAGACCGTACAAATTGCCATCGATCGCGTCTCATGGCGCGTTTGAATTTGCCGCACTTGGCTAATGCGTGCGCCGGAGAGGTACGACAAAACATGCATTTATTGTCGTAAGTAGTAGTGCACGCTAGTACTGAATGACTTCTTTCGTGTTTCTTTCTTACGTCGTTCTGACTGCTGAATATGTAGCTCACACCTGAGGTTGCGACGATAGTAGCTTCTCTGTATAGAAACTCCGATAGTATTTCTAGTTTGGGTGTAGAGCTGTCTTGTCTCTCGTACTTATACTCGGCCCATTTATTGATAAGGGCGGGCGGTAGCTTTGACAGTATTATAGACGTCGTTTCCGGGCTTTGTAGGTATTCCGGCAACTTAATAGCTTTAACAGCTGTGACGTAGTTTTTAACTTTTATCGAGAAATTCACGATCTCCGTATGGTATGCAGTTGGGAGTGGATAAATTTTCTTGAGTTGAGTGAATATTTTATTAATTATACACTCGGGTCTGCCAAATCGTAATTCTAAGGTGTCAATTATACCTTGCGGTGTTGTGTTGCCGATGAGGAGCGATGACACGGCTTCTTTTGCGTCACCACGTAGGCACTTTCGTAACCGCCAAATGTTTTCTGCATCGCTATAACTGCATAAGTGTGACGACTCTTTATATGACTCCTTGAACTGCAGCCACTGCATAGGGTCACCGTCGAATACCGGTAAATCTTTTGAGGTTGCTAGGCGCGCAAGGAGTTCTCTGTTGTTATCACGAACGTTACTTCTAGTAAGTACTTGGTGCAACGCCTCTGTCAACTGGTTGATGCTGTCGCCATGCGGCGGGTGCTCGCTGACAAAGTCCTGTTGCTGCTCTTTAGCGATGGGGGCAACTTCATCTTGTTTGTCGAACCACGACTCGACTAATCTAGAACTTTTCGAGACCGAGCCGTGATTCTCTTCTTGTAAGTCTGCTATATCGACTTCTAGTTTTTTCGAAAGCAAGCCTTTCTGAATTTGAGCACGCTTTTGCGCTAAATCGTGGTCTTTTTGAGCGAAATCGAGGTCTTTTTGAGCTAAATCGAGGTCGATTTGTGCTTGAAGTTGAGCTGCTTCATACTCTAGCCTTTTACGGGCCGCTGCCGACGAACATGTGGTTTTATCACTTTTCACTGACTTCACTAGTAACTGTTCACTTTTAGTAGTCAGCTGCTCCGTAGCACGTTTACTACGTGTTGTAACACCCTTTGGGGGTGTGTGAAGCAGCGACATCCCTGCACACAGGTTTTCAGTCCGACTAAAACACGTGGCCGAGATCCAAGATCCGGCTAGAAGGACCACTTAATGTTGCGTACAGTACGCAGTACGTGATTAATCGGTTTATTAAATGAAATACAGTTACGTTGAAGTACTGAGTGAGGCCTCGCATCGGCGTGATCGCGTTACTATAAACTTGTGCGAGCTATGTGAGAGTTGAAGACGAACTAACGGGGCTCGCGTCGTCGTGCACAAGCGTGAGTTAGGGAATTTTCCCAAGCAAAATGTGAGTTGGGAAAACCTCCATGTAAAAATGTTAGCGGGGAAATCCTCCATGCAAAAATGTTAGCGGGGAAATCCTCTATGCAAAATGTGAGCTCTTGTTGTAAGCGCGACGACGTGATGTCCAACATTAACCACCTTTAAACAAAAAGGAGGTTATGGTTTTGATGAACTTATTTAATTTTATAGAAAATTGTAAATATGCGTAGCGAGGTCTCACAAACTAATTTACTTTGATTATATAATGTCTAGATAGAGCGTCGCCCTACAATCAAAACAAAGAAAACGAGTCAACAATTTCAAACATGTGTGCGTGCGGGCGGTGTTTTACACTGTGCATCTATGTCTCTGTGTGCGTGAATAATGATACCAGCTACTACAATTCTCCCATAAATCACATATTAAAAAAATTGACTATACAAATAATATAAGTAAGTTTTAGGTGTATGTTTGTAGTATTATTCAGTTTTAGTAGTGACTTTATTTACTTGTATTTATAAATAAAAAACACTATTTAATTGAATTAGAGTTGTGTGTGTGAATGTTGTGTTATATTAAATCAGCTAAGTTAATTCAATTAGAATATTTAACTTTTTAGGCAGTTTGTATTTGGAAATTTCAAATGAAAGATCACAAATGATAATACGAATGGAATAAATTAATCTTATTAAAATTACTCTTGGCACCTTTGAAATCAGTTTATTGGACCCAATGCAACAATAATCATTAAAATGGGCTCATAAACAAAAAAGTTATACGCGAACATTATATTATTATAAAAAAGTACAGACGAATTGAAAAACTTCACCATTTTTGAAATCGAATAATAAAAGTACATCGACTAAATAATATAAACGTAACCATAAAGCAACGAATATACCCACAAAAAAAGGACGTTAAGTTGGGAGAATGGAAAAAAGAAACTGGCAACACTGATAAAATATGGCGTAATAGGGCGTAATTTGGTAAATATAAAAACAAAAAACAAATACGTAGTCTTTTTGGTTACTTACTGATGATATGTGATGTGTTTGGTGTTTTTTTACCCTTCCTTTATAATTTCGGCACAGTTTAATAGCACATACCGTCATTTTATCGCTGTTATTTGTTTATTACTTAGCGCGCGTAATACGTAGTGACACCAAAGCGGTACGATCGGCACTAATCGGCGGGTAAGTACTTACAGTCCAACAGTTGGCTGGTATTTTTTGACACGTTTGCGCGCAATTGATGCTCTATCTAGACATTATATAATCAAAGCTAATTTATTATAATTAAAATGCTTTCCATTCGTAACAGAACGTTTATGCTGAATGTCTGTTGTTAATTTCGATTACATCTTGTAATTTATGGATATGATGTGTCAAAATCAAATCAAAAGTCATTTATTCAAACTAGGCTAATCAGCACTTTTCGAACGTCAAAGTTACAAAAGACAGTCCCCCAAAACGCCCGCCCTTCACCACTTCTAGTGCTTTCGCTGGGGAGAAGAAGTGGTGTGTTTCCTTGAGTGTCTAAATAATATACGTTACTAATACAGTTGAATCATCACCTTCATTAGTTCGTAATTATATCTTTTAAGCATTCTTAATATAATTAACGTTATTAGAAACATTGACAGCACTGACCTTTATGTTTACCGTCGTATTCGATATCCAGTGTGTTAGTATGAATTTGGGAGTTAATTAATATAGTCCGCAAAGATCTGAGTGTTTTGTGAATGCATGTATGCAATGCCTTCCGGAAACCCGTAAATCTTCAATTGAGGATGTTTTAAGCAGTAATAGATTAGCTAAACGGCAACGTAACGCTTCATCATAATTTAAGATTGTGCAGAAGTAAATTAACCAAAAGCTGTTTGAACCGGTTTCCCTTTCACACTCAATCCTTACAGAAAGTGAACAGGGAACCAAAAGAATAAAGTCAAAATCCGTAGAGGAAATCAATAATGTTCGTATGAACTCACCGATCAGGATCTTACGAAACGACTGATCGAAAATCGAAACAAAATGTTGATTTATCGATCGAAACTCATGCGTTCTGACCAAACCATTTATTACCTGAACGTAACATTGAGTGTAATTTATGTTTAATAATATCTTTATTAGAAACGTGGTTGATGATGTACTTTATGTGTGTACCACGAGTGTGTACAGTTGAAAAAAGAGATAAGTACCCTACAGACAGACAGCAACCCAACTACAACTGAAGGCTAATTCCCGTAATAAAACATTATTTAAAATCTACTCGCAATTTCATCTCACGACAATCAATGAGATGATTGCTGCTGGCTAGATGGAACGACAACCTTCAGAAGGTGGCTGGGACAGATTGGATGCGGAGGGCGGAGGACAGGGTGTTGTGGCGCAGCCTGGGAGAGGCCTTAGTCCAGCAGTAGGTAGACTGAGATAGGCTAAGTTGATTGATTTTTTGAAAATCAAAGTCAAAAACTTGTCAAAATGGTAGCTAAATTAATTAGTGGTGTTTTGGCAGAGTGAGACAGATTAGAATGCGAACGTTCATATACGGGAACTACCCGTCTGGTCCCTACGTTAAAAAAGGTAATTTCTGGCCTGGTATACAAAACTGTTTTGCGGTGTGTATTTTGTTACGGTTTTTGAACACCACGATGTTTTCTTATAGACCTTGTAATGAAGGAAAATCATAGCTTATCAGTTGATAGGAGAACAATTTGACTTCTGAGATTCGGTCGGAAAATAAGTTATTTTGACGCTCGTAAGTAAGGGTTAACCACCTGCAGTAGGTACTCATTTGTGGCGTTTAGTGCTACGGAATTGCACTTGCGCAATTAAAGTTGTTACAGGAGGTCTTGAAAAAGCAGTAGGTAGTGTAGGTACTGATAGCTGATTGGTTTGATTTGTATTGATAAATCGATGTTCAAACAAAGAAAATGACTATGTACAATCCAAACAACAAAGCATTGCTTACAATCAAAAAGGGTAAATAATAACAACCACTCGGGACGATCGAAAGTTAAGCTACATTTGTCGCATTCGGTTCGTGGATGGGATGACCTTCCATTACATATCGAGACACCTCCGTACCTTGGAAAGCACGTTAAGCCTTTGGTCCCAGCTGTAATACGTACATCTTTGACAGTCGTTACGGGAGTCAGAAACCCAAAAGTCTAACCAAAAATCTTACCAA
Source organism: Hydraecia micacea (assembly GCA_914767645.1). NCBI lineage: Eukaryota > Metazoa > Arthropoda > Insecta > Lepidoptera > Noctuidae > Hydraecia > Hydraecia micacea. The sequence continues at coordinate 6,516,570 of OU611785.1, forward strand.
GGAGTGTCGTTTTTCCCAGAACCTGGGTTGTGGAAGTCGCTCCATGTAATAGTGGTATTCAGTAAGTGGTAAGACTGGAAGACGACCCGAAAGGCTAGGCAGATTGATTAATCTACAATCAAAATAGATTTTTGTCATAAGACGTTACTATATGTAAAGACTTTCAACCATTCTGTGCAAGTAGGTACCTACTTTTTTTTTTTGTGGATGGGATATCATCAAATGACCCCTCCCGCTCTAGGTGGAGCAGAAGGGAGTGTCACTCTTACTGGCTAAAACCCACCCGTGTTCCTTCCTTAGCCCTTTATGTTCCGGGATAGCGGTAACCCTTTCGGACAATACCGCTACCCATTTGGTACCAACTTAACGTAATATTGTACATATACCAAAGTTTAATAAAAAAAAGTCACCCGAATTACTCAACCATGAGTAAATGCCACTTGAATTATGAAAAGTGAAAAGAGACAAAGTGAAAGAATGGATATTGGATAAGACATATAAAGGTCGAGGAAACGCTTTATATAACCTTTACGACGAACTTTATTAAACGAGATATTAAATCACTTATTTATATTAACTTTAATCGGTTTTGACATCGCCATTATGCATAAAATACTTTCAAACTTTACAATACTACATAATTCTGCATTTTATTGTTTGAGAATAGGAAGGCTTTACTATTAAAAGATCTTATCGGTGATTAATTCACTTGTCAAAATGGCAGACGATTTCATTGAAATCTTGTGCAAATAAAAAATGTTTAATAAAAATTATGCGATACGTCAAGGGCGGTATATTTATTTTTAAATTAGACAAAATATTAGATAATATGGTTCACGGCTAGCTTGACCAAAAGTTAAGTTACCTACATTCTTCAAAAGTAATTATTATTCCAATTATGGCACAAGTTTAAAGCCACCTAGGTATAGCCTAGTCCCTGTAAACATTAAGATTGATCACACAAACTCACATTTATTTCCCCAACCACATCACTACATAAAAGAAATAACAAATAACTAGTGTTACGGCCTGAGCAAACAAAAACCGTCGATAAACCAATCAAGTACAGCTTCTGCCAATGACATTGTTTCGAATAAACTATGCCTCATTGAGCTGTCAGAGTGGCATAAATTTCAATTTACTCTCTCACGAACAAATAACGCATCGGATTTTCGCACGTAGTGAGTAGTGACGTACCTAACTACCATTTAGTGATGTTCCGTTATTGCTATTCGTGGGAGAACTAAACAAAGGCAGTCTATTTAAATGTTGAGGCGAAACATCTTGTTGGCGTAAGAACTATGTATTCTGGGGCATCGTTCTATGCTAATTTCATTCATGATTAAAAAGGGCAAAATCTAAACTACCATTCATAGGTATTTAAGTTATGGGTACCGGTAGGCGTTTAATACATTTAACGTTTTTAGAATAAACCTTCAATGGACACACCAAAATGGTATAATGGTTGATCTCCTGCCCTAGGATATCCATATTAGTAGCAACGCACAAAAAATTGGATTCAGAATTCGTTAGGTTTGGCTTTTAAATGACCTGCAGTAAAGTTATTTTTGGCGAATGACATCAGCCAACAGGTTTCCATACAACCTCTGTCAGATCTTTAATTTTGCATACGTTTAGAGAATTGCAATCTGCATATTATGCAAAAAGGGAGGTAAAAACAAAATGTTGGCACCTTATCGCATAAAAAAACCGTATAAAAACTCGTTTTACCAGAAAAATAAAGTTAGTTAATTAACTATTCATTCTTAATTAAAGAATAGAACACTATAAGTCTAGACAGAAATATTGAGAAAAGCCCAATAACCAAAAAAAAAGGCTTCCCCTTCACCGTCGCTACACCACCGTGACAACAAATTGAAGTGTCAAATAACATACCATTAAAACCGAACAATAACTAAAAATCCAATACGGCTCGTTGTTCAAACAAAACCCCTATTACCGATACTGCACGAAGCTTTCACGATACAACAATCGAAAGTTATACACACATCAGCGATTCTAAACGTCATTTCACACGTGTATGCGATTCGGTTCGAAAAATTCGCGACGCTGAAGTCTTCCTAAGCCTATTGTTCCGGCCTTAGATTGATGATCGCGTGTAGTACTTAATGGGAGTCTGCGTGGGAGAACGGGAATATGGAACATGTGAACCATGCTTTAAATGCAATTTAACTTTATAGTATCGTTCTGTTCTCATCGTAGTGAATACGGCGCGGAGATGTTTAGTACTGATGCGGTCTACTTAATCACCTATTCGTTGGATTGTGAAATAGTTGTCTTGTACTGTCGTGTTTTGCAGGAAACGCAGCGTTGACGCCATAAACTGTGATTGATTGAAAAATATAGTTTCACCTATATCGAATTCTTGATCTCCAAACCAAATTCGAACACCAGACGCTTTAAAATTAGGCATTTGAAGAATTCTAATGAACCGAAACACTATTTCCAACAAAAAAATATCCCATTCATTCACCATCTGAATCCCAAAATACCGAACAACTCATTAAAAGCTGCACTAATGTTGCGAATCCAAGTTTTTACCTCATACCTTCCCCGAAATCGCAAGGCCACGTATGAATATAAAGCCGCACCCATTCCTCTATCACATTTAACATCAAACAGTCGGCTAATGGCCAAGAGTCGGCAAACAAATGGACGAGATAGTGGGACAAAAAGTTCGTTGTCTCAAACTGGTTCTACAGATGTAAGGGTACCACATCCGGAGGTATGACGCATGTATCAAGTGTCTATTGGTTTACGTGTACCGGGTGTGACGGAAGGTAAAGAAAAAGTACATTATGTATACCGGATTTAATATACATACCTACTTAGTAAGAAAATATAGACCCAAATGTTGATTTTGTAACTTGATCATATTGCATCAACACTACCTTGGATGTTCCATTAGTAAATTGAAAAGGGGAACTGTAATCCATCAAAGATGAAACAGCACATTTGAATATTATTGAAAAAAAGAATAATACTTCAGACATTTTAGTCGGCAATATTGGCTTAGAGGACAAAAAAGAAACTTCAGTAAACGGTCACGTTTTCTTTGAAGCTAAAGCAATAGCAACTTAATGGTAAACAAATTGCATGAAACGAAGATCAAATAGAAGCTGAAGAATAAAACAAGTTTACACTTTCTTCAAATAGAGTCATTCCGAACATAATAGAGCTAATCGAAAACAAAGTCATCGGAACTTCCCACGATTAGAAAGACCCAAGTTTTTTCATACGACCAAAAGTACAGGCAAGATTAGTTCCCTCGCCGGGAGCCATCCCGCCGCGCCGTGCGCACAATAATGATAGGGATCTAAGCAATTATGTATAAGTATGAAATAACACATTCATAAAAGCTTGGTGCATAGAAACAGGTAAAACATTTAAAATGACGTCATGTTTCCTGCATGTCTCTGCAACTCGTTACCGATCCCAGCTTATTAAGTGCTATTTTGGGCACGCCAAATCTAATGGAGGCTCTAAAATAAGGCAGTAACATAATATGAGGAATCCGGATTCTTGCTTATTTACTTATACTTATATACAGTCGTTTTATTTTTTTTGTCCCTCCAGTTTCCAATAAGTAAAGCTCGGCGAATGAACTTTAGACAAAAAGAGAAGAGTTTAAATAATCAGCTGAAGCATCTAAAGTGGAGTAAGTAAGTACCTAATTGTACCTTTTTGTCGGAGAACAGTTATGTCAACTTTACAGGTACATAGACTCAACATTGAAATTCTAATTGAAACTATCGAGTTTAATAGATTTATGTTAGCCTTTCGTAACCAGTCAAAGTTAAGTCACAAAATAATAAGCTCGATTATCATGTTCTGATGGAGACATGTCAGAAAAACACACGTATTTGACTTTCGTATCTGTTTAATCAATTAATCAATCATTTAGACACGTGATGTAAGAAACAATTTCAAGATAATTTTGATCATATTAAGAAGTTCAAAAACTTACTTACCTGACAAAATCATTTCGATCATTATCGATCTTAAAACCAGTTTTGAAAGTGCCCAATTTCTAATAAGCTCTCAATGCGGCAATGAACAATCGGCCCGAGACACCAAAACCGGCCAAGTGCGAGTCGGACTCGCACACGAAGGGTTCCGTACCACCATACAATATTTAACACTACATATTATGTAAAAAAAAACGTTTGTTGTATAGGAGTCCCCTTTAAATATTTATTTTATTCTGTTTTTAGTATTTGTTGTTATAGCGGCAACAGAAATACATCATCTGTGAAAATTTCAACTGTCTTGCTATCACGGTTCATGAGATACAGCCTGGTGACAGACAGACAGACAGACGGACAGTGGAGTCTTAGTAATAGGGTCCCGTTTTTACCCTTTGGGTACGGAACCCTAAAAATTAGATAAGTATTTGTTAAGCGCATTCAATTGCTGTTATTTAATTTTGGATCGATTATTCGCTCCAACGCCTGTCGACCAAACCCGTTAATGTCCACCGGTAAATGTTTTATTTCACAAAAAAGATCAGTCTCTGGTGCTATTGCTAAAGCTAGTGACTGTTTAAGTTTCTCATAGACAATTTAACAAAGAAATATTTCGCCCATAAACTTGTTACTTCACCATTGACAGTAAACATTGATAAAATAAGATCCCATTTAGGCCTGGACATAATAAGCCATTATTATTCGTCATGTTTTAGCTATAAAACGCTTACATCACACTTACGTAGTTGCAAGTCACAATTGCAACATGGAGGTAGTAATCGGTACTACTCATACATAAATATCGATCTGGAGCACCTTTTGTTTGTTTTGCTGCCAAGAGGCTTCACCGGTTGAAAACACAAAAAGAGTAAATACGTCGGTGCTTTATTCCGTGTACGTGTTGGTTTTGTATCGCTTTTAACAAACAAAAGACTGTTGACCGTGGCACACCGTGGTTCCGAGGATTCGGCGGTGCGGTGGTCAGGTTGGTGAGGTGAGGAGGGGGAGTAACGACACGGTGCTCGGGCACATTCAAAGAAGCCGCAGGATAGACCCTGTGCGGTTAGTCGAGCCGGAGGAAATTCGATTTCGTCTCACTGAGTCTCACGGTACAAAAAATACAGCAGGTTTTAAACTTCAAAGGCATCATTATCAGTACTGAGTAAATACAGCCTCCAGTACGATGTTCCAAAAAATATGGTCAAATGCTTGGCGGATGTGACATGAATCATCTTAAAATTTAAAACTTACGAAATCATTGACTCATGTAGGTGGGCTATCCGGTTAATAAACGCAAGCTTTTTAGTTTAAAACAGATTGTATCAATGCTACATTGCTGAATCCGATAGCTAGTAAAAACAAAACATACTTAACTAACGTAGAAGACAATATTTTATTTTAAACGTAATAAAAACATTATCTTTCGAATTTATCTGGTGAAGTTTCATAATTCTATAGCCGCAAGCTGACCGAAGCCATGTCCCAGACTCTAGGCAAGCGATCGTTCCTGCCCGCTGAGCCGCAAACGTCATTCGTCGTCAGCGTTAAGGTGTATAGAAGGCCCACTGACCTTGTGCATGTGGGCGGAGCCAAACGCCCTACTCCCGAATACGTAAAACGCGCGCGGTGGCGCACTACACTAAAACTAAGATCAAAGAATATGCAGAGACGCAGACATGCCGCACGTAGGTCGCTATTTTTGCCTACGATTCCAGAAGGGAATAGCGGATGCAAGGCTGATATATTTTGTATAGATAGATACTTATTACGTTTTATTATTATATGTATTATTATTATTTTCCTTTATTCGTCTATATACATATAAATTATATTTTTAAATATTAGAATATAAAAAAAATATATAAAAACATTTAAAAATATAAAAAATTATTATTATTATTACTTATATGTTACGTATATTTTAAGTTTTTCTGGACATTATTTTTTAGCATTTATGTGGAAGAAAATATATTTATTTAAGTCATAAGTAATTTATTTCATAACAATATAGGTAGATACATTGTGTTGAAATTTAAAAAAATAACGTATTACAATTGCAATTAAAATAAAATTCATTAAATACTGCACAATGCACAATGCATAGAACCTTGCTTCAGTCACACCAATACCTTCGTGCGAGACAGAATGTCGGACAACACTACCGATAGTTGACATTTTTAACCGACTTCAAAAAAGGAGGTTCTGTATTCGACCCGTTTGTATGTATGTATGTTTGTATGTCCGCGATTTCCTCAAAAACTAATGAACCAATTTTAATCATTCTTTCACTAATGTGATCAACATACTTTCAGGAAGGTTTTAGTATATAATACACTATGTACTTATTCTTATGTACGATGTTATATGCATAAATGTACTGCATCTCCGGCATTTCTATGCGAATTTTGATGATTCTTCTAGTCGGTGTCTTCAATTCCTCAATGCACTAGTGTTATTTGAATTTGTGTGGAGTAGGTACAACTAAAAACTAAAAAATATTTTTTTTATTTTTGCACGTGTGAACTCTGCGGTTCGCGACACCACACCACTGGCGCTGGTGTGTTCCTCTGTGGCCGGACCACAGTTTAGTACTTTCATCGGAATATATATATATATTTTTAGTACCTCAAAAGATATCTTTTTATTTAACAATTTATGTGGTCCGGCCACCAGGCAGTGCTTCCTGGCCGCGCCACCTCAAACTAAATAGAGTATAATGAACTATTAATAAATCAATATCACGAAAAAAACTACCTAAAGAGTACCTTGCATACGACAAATATCTTTATTTGTAATACTGATTGACTATATTTTTATTAATACGCGGTTTTGGTACACTCTTTTTTTCATTGTTATTTCTTGTTTAAAGGGTTAAATGCTTAAATTCAATCTATTGACTTTAGTTTGTTATATAAAACACTTTTCCGTCTTTTATAATACCTTGTATTAACAATTGTTAATATTTGATTATGAAAATATATTTTTTGAAAGATGGCGGCTGCGAAAATATTCGAATTTTTCGTCACGGGTGTCGTTTTCATAGTTTTCGATTGTGCTAAAGCTGATGGTGAAGTCAAAATGAAAATCCAAGATTGCGGCTGCGAAAATATTCGAATTTTTCGTCATGGGTGTCGTTTTCATAGTTTTCGATGGTGCTAAAGTCGATAGTGGGGTCAAAGTGTAAATCCAATATAGCTGCTGCGGAAATTTTGTTTTTGGTTAAAATCATACGTGAGAAGTCTTTCTTGACTTGCTTTGCCTTGGCATTTTTACTTATTTACAAATTATCGTATATTTACACAATATACAATATAAACAAAAACAGTATTTAGAAATGGCACCACTAATAAGTAAAGCGTCCACGCGCACAATAGAAATGGGCCCTCCGCAGCGAGCTAGTCTATAAACGCACACTGATACAATTCGTTCGTAAATATTTGCACTAACACAAACAAACGCGCGTAGTCGTTCGATAGCCGGGGCGGAGCAGCGAGCGACACAGCCGTCCCGTCCACAGACATAGATCTACATAGATAACGCAATTATTACGATTTGTATTGAAACCAAGCGTGCCGACTTTTTTATACCTACTGTGACGTCACAGCTGCAATTTAGTGACGGGACATCCAAACCGATTCAAAGCCATCGATGCCGCCGATGCCCCTTCGCCCCGCTACGATTCAACTGAAGCTGCCACCGTGATCGTCTCGCTCATACTCATATATTTTATATCTGTTGTCCCTCTCGCTCTCACAGCAATCGTCAATACGCCGAGTTGTTTAAAAGTGAGCAGTCGCGTCGCGCTTTAGAGCAATTTCATTCTACATTTTGGATACTTTCGCATAATCTCAAGTAAGTTTACTAAAATATATTTGTTGATATTTCTTTGAAACACAAAGCATTAGTATAGACATGCATGATTAAGATAAGAAACAGTAGTTTAGATAACCTAAAAATTACAAATCGATTAATATGAATGACATCGATTTTCAGACAGACGAATGATATAGACAGACGAATGATACATAGACAGACGAATGATATATTTGAATGGGAGAGTTTCGAGGAATTACCAGTCCACATCCTACATGGCGTTTCATCTTTGAGGTAGCCAACTTTTTTCACATATTGAGGCAAAGGATCCTATGAATAAAGCAAATTGGTCAAGCTGGATGTTTGTTGCACAGATATAGTTTGTTGTATAAGCGTGAGTAGATGAGTACAAATAATAGTACTGTGTTTAGTCGGGAACCAGTCTTTCCGTCCCGTGGCCGCAATCCATTTTTCTTTTATGATTGGATCATGTGGGAAACTAAAAAAAAATATTTTTAAATGCAATAGAAAATAAACACATTAAATATATAAAAATAGTCGTATAATGTTGAAAGGATAGACAAAAACACATTAAATACATCAACGCTAAAAAAAATATCCTCCTTTTTATAGCAGTCCTGTAAAATTAGGTCATGCATATGAGCTTGTTATATCTACTAAATTGGCTTTCTTTATATCATTCGTCAGTCCGATATCGATTATAATCGATTATTGATATATGTTGTAGAACGAACAGCACTAGTTGCTACAATTGACAGACGAATGACAAATTGCCTGTATCACGAAGTCGAAGCGATGCGCGACAGTATCGCTTGTGCGATATTCATCGTCTCCTAACACACAACGTCAGATCAAACGTCCAAAGCAAACGCGGCAATGTAATGTGAATAAAGTTTACTTAACGGTAATTTATAGTTAGGAATATTCTGGAACGACACGCAGCTTGGAATACTTAAAAATAGTTTTAATATGAATTTACGCATAATATAATTTTAAAATAACTTACCTGTGATAGGAAATATGTTCCTGCCTTTGGGTGTTCGAAATTTTTGGGCTATTGCAGTTAATTATCACGCAACGAGGCATTTGTTTAGTTTTTTGCGGACGTTCGGCTGCAACAACGGACGCGCGGGACTGAAGTTAGCGGCGACCAACCTCGACGCTTGGCCGGGGTTCAGACACGCGAAGTGCATGCATTTGCGTTATCTATGTAGATCTATGTCTGTGGTCCCGTCTCAATGCTAAAGCACGACTGCCGCCCGCGCCCGCGCAGAGCACGTCTTTACCTCTATCTCAAAATTGGACATTTTCTTTGAAAATGTTGATTGATTTACAAAAGCTGTTTCATGTATGTAGTACCTCTAACCATAATTTTTTTAGTGTAAAAAGATTTCCAAACTTCAAAGCCGTTTAGAAGTAGTAGGGAATATTAGCCAAAAATAGCGGTTTGGTAAATATTTTTTTAAGGCAAAAGTATTAGCCATACGAAAAAATCCTGTTTCAGAAATGTTGTACATGAATCTATAGCAAACATATATTTTTTTCAGAACTTCTAACCAAGCCGTTAATGAGAAATAGGCTTCATAAAGTGACCGTGTTACGGTACTAAACGAGAGTAAGGCCCTTAATTGAAAGATTCCCGTTGTTTTGTGAACTCTAATGACACGTAATAAAGACGTTCAATGATAAAACAAAAAGATTGGAATCCCAAAACAAAGATTGATCGAGCGGAACAGTTGGGCAACGACTAATTACATTCTTTGAGACCGAATTGAGAAATGGAACAGGTGTATCATTCGGTGAATCGACTGCGCTTTAGTTTATGAAACGGTACATGTCGAATACCATGTAATCTGATTAAAGTAGCCATTATGAAAGTTACATTCTTGTTTCCAAGCTCTTTGTGAGCCTAGAAAATGGAAAAAATAAATGTAGATGACACGTCCTGAGTGTAACAAGCAACTATTATTTTGTAAGCATAGTGATCAAGACCAAGAATTACATTCATGACAAATCATAAAACTTAATTAATCACACGCACAGGTAATAAACCACTAGCATGGACATTGCATGCCTTTGAAAGTTGAATAACGAGCTGCCTTTTAATGGGAACAAAGGGGCGCAACACACTTTGAGCTCAAGGCATTAATTAAGTCACAAAAATGTCATTATGACCACTGGATTCCCACACAAAGATTTTAACAAAGCTTTCCAACTAAATACGCTTAAAAGACCGTGTCGTTTATGTGGTCCTTATTTTTCTATTGCCTCGGACACTTTTATTTATAATGGGCTGGAAAAAACGTGCGCACAGGATACCCGTGTGTCGATTTCATCTCTCGATGGAACACCTATACAAACAGGTTGATGGTCCAATCAAAAGGCATGTGACGCTTAGTTGTGAGAACGAGATAGCCACAGTTCATTTCCAGTGCCTAGAAGAGAGATGGCAAATGCTGCCATCCATTGCATCACGATCCAAATTGACAGTTCAAGTTTTTTATTGCTCAGTAGAAAATAAACGCTCAGTAAAGTTGAATGTCTGCGGGGACTAATAGTTTTTCGTACTTGCGGCACCAGTAATGATTCTAAGCCGAAGATAATAAAGCAATCCAAAAGACTGGATTCTGCAAGAAGAAAGGCTGTTTCATGGCAAAAAATATCTGTTCAAAACGTAGCGCACAATAGCGTCGTCGTGTGAAACGTTTGATAATAAAATAAATACTAAAAATATTGATATCTTGTCGCAGATATTAGCTTTACATTTATTTCTTCATCTGACAATAAAAGAGATTTTGTTGACCATACCATACGTGGAGTAGTATAATGACTGTGTATGCCCAGACCAGACTTTTGTTTTCATTATTTAATCATTGATAGCGGAGGAAGGATGAGAAAAGTTTTAAGTATGGATGTGAATGGCTATAAGAAACCTAAGAAACGATGGATGGACCGTGTGAAAGATGACATGGCTAGAACGGACACGGAGGTGACTACTGAGATGAAGACTAATAACAATTTTTGACAGTTCTTCCATACAAAAACTGTCAGACGTCAATTATATTCCATAAATAAAAATTAACTGTCGATAAAAAAATCAGCCCGTAATAAAATAAGCCAATCGTATTATTAGTCATCATCTGCCCAGCCTTTTCCCAACTATGTTGGGGTCGGCTTCCAGTCTAACCGGATGCAGCTGAGTACCAGTATTTTACATGGAGCGACTGCCTATCTGACCTCCACAACCCAGTTATTGAGTAATACGATACCCCTTGGTAAGACTGGTTGTCAAACTTTCGGGCTTCTGACCACCCGTAACGACTGTCAAAGATCCATGAATGACAGCCGGGACCAACGGCTTTGTGAATGTATCAATAAAATATTCTGGCAACACTATGAACACTATCGTTAAGTGTCTATGACTTCTTTATCGTTTACTATGGTGTGTAACAATGGCGAACGCTCGCTAATATAAATATGTAATCTGCAAGTTACTCTCTAATAAAGTTCTACATATATAAATATCTGTGTTCTCCGTCCAAGACCTAATAACAGGTTATGGGCAGGGGCTTAACGTGCTTTCCGAGGCACGGAGGGGTCTTGGTATGTAAAGATGGTCACCCATCCACGGACCAACCGTGGCAAGCGTAGCTTAACCTGATCGATCGACCCGTGCGGCTGTTATTACTTCGCCACAAGCCCCTCAATCGTATTATTAGTCAAAACTTCAAAACCATTGTTTTATTTTCAAGCACAATTCTAGTCCCAAACAATAGCAGTGTCAACGTGACAAGCGACCTATTCTCAAGAACAAAAAATAGAATCAATACCTGGCTCATTCGTCTAGGTGTCAATTCAATAGTGTCTTACAATTTATAAAACACTTGCACGCTACATACCCGATGCCGACAAGGCCAAAACAGTCACGAAGAAATAATATTATTTCTTTAGTAGAAAAACCACATAGCAATTATTTTGAGATAGGTTAACTTTAAAGGTCAGGATTGAATCATGTTTTATGATTTTTCTTATATTAAATGCAGGAAATGAGGTTCAAAGATTCATCTTTACCTGTACTATCCAAAGAAACAGGTAGTGGTTTTTTTTTCTAATACACCGTATTTTTACACCATCTGTGGCAGCAAAGGATGCGTGTCGCTCCTTCAAACACGATCTAATTAGACTTGCTAGTACTAAGAAAATTACTACAAGTACGTACTTACAGTAATTTGCTTACTTAACTTAACGCTAGTACCTACCTAAGTACTTACTTTTGCCGGATTCAGTAAAATTCCTAAGTGCAAACTAAAGCTACACTCACACATGACTAAGCCAATAACGATATGGTACACGACCTCTTACAGAATCAAATGGCGCTACCATTTCGGCGAAAAAAAAAAATCTACAAAAATACAAAAAATACTCTGCTAGACAAAACTATTTCAGCACCTTCCTACTTCTTTCTTAAAACCTATTCTTATTTCTGTTTCTTAGGGCTGATTTTTCAATCGCCAGTTAACTTTTATCCGACAAATAAGTTTTGTCAGTTTTTGTATGGACAACCTGTCAAAACGTCACATTTATTCTTCAGATAAAAGTTATCGGACTATTGAAAAATCAGCCCTTAGCTAATAAAACGAAATGATTTAATATACTTAGCCCGCGACTTCGTCCGCGTGAAATTTTGGCCCATCACGTCGCATCGTATCGCTCGCCCGTGCTACCACTTCGATTTCGCTTAGTGTTCTGACTTTTTTTCATTTGCTCGGCTCCTAAGGGTCATAGCGTTAGATAGCCTATAACCTTCCTCAAGAATTGTGCTATCAAATACAATAAGTTTTTTTTTTAATCTGACTGGTAGTTCCGGAGATTACCCCCTACATACATACAAACAAACAAACACATTTTACCTCTTTATAATATTAGTATAGAAGTATAGATTTAATTAATCATTTACTTAGTAAAAGTGTGGTCGTCACCGCTTGGTGTCCTCGCTCCGTGTTGAGGCCGACTACTATCTATAGTACATTCCTACTGCCTGTCAGCCGTTAATATTATTAGCAGATCATTTAGTACTCAAATAAATTAATATTGATCATGATACTTACTAATAATACAAATGATCTAATAATAATATTAGCTGGCGAGGATCGTGACGTCAAGATAATTAAATAGTAGTTTAAGTTTTAAGAAAAAAAATGGTACTTTGATTCTAATTCAAACATGTCCAAACTTTGCGTAATTTAATTATGTCATACATAACTGAAATTATTTTAAACTACTTTCAAAAAGTTCCTTTCGGTGGTATTTGACAAAATATTTTATCAGTTTCATTGTTATAAAATTGTGTAATCCTTTGCTAATAGGTATCTACTTAACAGATATTTTAGAAAGTTCTCTTCACATATATATTTATAACAGTACAAATATTTATTTCCGCAGTTCTAAACACTGAAAGGAAAAAACTTTACAACAGATAATATAATTAAAAAACAAACAAACATGAATGGTCTATAAAACGCATGAAACAATTGAATACGCAATCAATAAAATACAGCTTTGTACGAATTGTGTTATATTCAAGAGAATCGTAATCATAAAGATTTCTATCGGAAACACATTAATAGAATCAGATGACGGAGAAAAAATCCACATTATAATCGTAGTCATTAAAGTATCGTACATATATAAAACTAATGAAGAATGTACGTTACTGCTCTTTCTGAGAATGGATTTGGTTTTTGTTCATTCATTCAACGTCTGAAGTTTAAGTTGTATGCAAACCTTTTTACACTGCATCACTGCAATAACCATTATCATGTGAATTGGCGGTTGGTCGGTGTCAAAGCGAAACAAAAAGGAAATATTCGTTTACATCCGACTCCTGATATCTGAAGGTGAATTAAAAACGTTCAAATTCACGTCGCAATCTCATCTCAGCGACAAACAATGCCAAAAACCAAGAATGTATAAAAAATTAGAGCTATTTTTAACAGATTAATACTGATATCAGAATGCGAACGTTCTTAAAATACGGGATTTGTCCCTCCGAAGGCTACCAAAACTTAGGATCAGATAGTTGTCAGAATTGTCAACATTCTTGCCTCTATTGACGACAGATGTGAACCCAGCAGGGTGTGCAATTCCTTTCCCTGTTTCAGGTCAATTAGATTTAAAGCCCTAACTAATAGAAAAACTAGATCAAGCAAATATATTCCTTCAAAGCACCTGACTCTAATGAATTATGCATCAGGGAACTGCGAAAGCTTATTTAACTGGTACACTATGAGAAAGTTAAGAAAACACAACGTATAGTGCATTTCATAACACTAGTCAGTTGACATAACGATATCGACCGCCACCTACAAAGTCGGCTGTTCGATTATGACCATTATGACCCTATAAGTTAGAAATAATTTATCAGCTAAAGTAAGGTAGCCATTGTCTCTGTATTAGGTTGAACTTACGTAAAATATTTAGTTTGGAGTCACGAGAGCTGTATTGTGACAAAAGTGATAGATTTCTCCGTCGTGTTGACATAGCGGTACGGTTTGATGCAAATTGCCAACATCGATGCCAACACTTTCAGACTTATATGTATGCATGTTGTCATGATCTTTGATGGTCCATTGTAAAAAATGCGTGACTAATTCGGTACAGAGAATCATCTACACGTCTTTACTATTTACTAGTTAAATATAATAATATGTCGCAGCCAACTGGTTAAATTAGCCGTTTATTTAACCGCCTGGCCTTTGGAAGTAGTGCACGCCTCGCTTCGCTCTCTTTGCTCGCACGCGGTTGATCACAGCTCTAACCTAACCTAACCCATTTGGTCGGGGTGCCCTGGCTTAGTAAGTTCTACCAATTCGGCTCTCGCGTGTTTGGTTACAGTTCTAACCTAAATTATAATATTGAATATCATTCAGGCCGTTAGTTGAACGGCCGCCGTTTAGAGAAAAGGCTAGGCGGTTAACTAAACGGCTAATTAAACCAGTTGGCTACGACATAATATGTACAATGTGACCTTGTTGGATCAAACGAAGCGGCCACTGCAAAAGCAAAAGAACACTGATAGCATCAAACGACAGCAATGCTCTACGGTAAACTAGAATCTCACATCTACTACTCAGTGCGGTTGCCCTAGTAATGGAGCAGGCACGTTAGCATAAAGCAGCTACTGACAAGATGCTTGTCAGTCATTGCCAGTGAGCTTTGCCTTTCACTGACTCAATCACATAAAACAAACATTCATTATTACGTGTAACTGTATCTTTAGCATGAACGAGCTGCATGTGGCCATGCCATCATTCCCTATATCTGAGCCAACAAGTATATTTACACGCAAGAGAAATAGCCAATGCAGATGCAGGTCATAATCATTCACCATATCGAACGCCAATCTAGTATTGTAATATGCAAGAGAAACAGCCAAAGCAGATGTACAATTCACTTTTACCTCTTAAAAGCTTTCTAAAACCAGCACACACCCATGCTTAGTTTCCCAGTCAGAGTTCTTAACCCTGACAAACAGTAAAATGCCAAATGCACGTTAGATGCAAGTGTAGACATAAATAACGGTGATACAATGCTTCTTGTAGAGGTATTAACATTATTCGACCTCGTCAGCCAAAGGTAAGCCGCTCCCACCACACGCCGTGTTCTAAGTATTAGATTTATTGTTGCAGTTGAAATCAGAAGTCGTGTCTCGTTGCATAGCCAATATTTAGTTAAACGTTATTTCTCTACGGATAATTTCTTAATGGATTGATTAGAAGTATTGGCGAATGAATTATTCGGTTATGTCATCGAAGACATACTACGAAAATTACACACGAAAATATCATTTATCGCGATTTATATCAAATGCTTGGCTTCCGAAACACTGGGCGACTCACGTCACGGACGAAGATAAAAGTAGAATTTTAATTTAAATTAACTTTATAAATCTGGATTAAAACGCGGAAACACCACACTTCATTATATTACCTAAAGCAATTGAAGTAGCACTTTACATTCTGGATGCTGATCCTAATGATAAAACAGACTGCAATAATAATCCTTTAAGCTCCTTATTGCAATTGTAAGACACAATATTAAGGATAATTCCACATAGACAATTCCACAAATCCTATGGATTAAAGCCACAGATGCAAGAATTTCGCAACAAAACAAGCAGCTACCAAAGGTCGTGGTTACGGACTAATTACCCAATTTGTCACCCTGTGTCCCATAATTTGCGTGTCCAAACATGCACACAGTCATGCTGTATTCTCATACCTCACATCAGATAAATGAGGTCCTACGTGCCTTAGAAAAGGCTGTTAGACACGGCCTTACATTCCTCAACAGGTTAGATTAGTGTGCTTCAAGCTCAGATAAAACAATGCGATTGCGACATGCCATGATGTTTGAATTGTAGATAATAAATTGTTAATACGGAGGTATTTGAGACTGACGTGATTTCTGCGAATAATTTGAATTGTTTGATCATTATTGGAGTTTTGTTTCCTAGTGTTACTTGGGTAAATCCTATTTAGAATTGAGGAGACATCTATTTTATTAACCTTACCTTATACGATCTTTTCCAAAATGTTCAGATTTTATACGACGTAGTGTAATAAAAATTCCTTCTCTAGAAGTTAAGTACTCTTTATTGATATTTGCTTTTACTTCAAAGTCTAAAGCACCAATTGAAATGCCCAGGTAGGAAAGTACCGCTTTAACAGAGACAAGAAGACCTCATGGGTTCTGTCCATGCGCAATAAAAATACCCATGTTACAAGTAGCCGGCTACGCTAAGTGCCGTTGCCATTTCAAAGATATTCGAAAAAGGAATTCGATTCTTTAGAATGTTAGGAACATTTATCTTACGTCATGTTATAGTCATCGTCATGTCATTCCGACTGATGCGTGCTTGCACGCATGATTTTTTTTTTTATATTTATTGCTGACTTGACGTGCTACGGACGCTACGGTGCTACGTAGTTATTATTATATGTATATGTACTTACTTAACTACTTATGGTTTATGAAAAAGGTTGAATGTATTTTTGGGTTTCGATTCAATACACGATAAGCGACATAAATGGAGATTTGTGGAGTCCATATCCTTCGATAATATCGTCACAGTATATACACAGTATATAATATTACCATGATATCTTTAAAAGTTATTACTAGACCGCGTAATATCTGTAATGGAAGACGTGATCATGTGATATCAGCTTTAAGTCATCGTGGAATGTTATAGTAATTGCAATCGCTAGCTTGGAAATTATGGAGTAAGATGAAGATATTTCTTAGGGTGTTTCTTTGTTATTATTGGTATTTTGTAGAACAAAGTGTACACTGAATACTGTTGCCTATTTTACATCATCAACCTCCTGCTCTTAGATAGTTAGATATCCCATATTTTGCGGTCGACGCAGGTTCCTTTACTGTACTACAAGCTGGATCTCAGTATTCACTCCCTTCCAAATCATATCATCTTTCACACAATCTATCGTTTCCTTATACTTTCTATCAAACAACACGCAAAACAATTTCTTCCATCACAAGTTGATCGTTAGCGAAAAGCTCCGACTCAACACAACCATTCATCGAACTACGCGTACCTAATGCGTAAATGTTAGTAGCGAATTCATAATCACCAGCATTGTTATTTATATCGAGACTTGTTCGGTTGCGAAGCGACGAATATAGTGCAAGGACGACGATCAAGTCTGTATCGACCTTAACTTGACAGAACAATGCATTAGAAGACTTGAGATATTTGAATCTAATCGATCATGTAATAATGTGTTCCGATTGATTGGAACAATCTGTCATAATAATGATATATCAGTATGATTTGCTGTTGAAAATTAGGCTGTCAAAATGTCATGGTGTGAAGGTAATTTGAGTATAATTTTATTTACGAGGAGAAACTGAAAATGATGCAAGGACAGAGTTGCAGTCGACAGTAATAAACATGTCATTACCACTACATGAGCTAGGAGAATGTATTAGCCTAGCCTACAAAGTATTATGAAGAGTAATAAGTATCTAGAATACCTACGTATGGTTCGTTTTCTAGGATGAAAAAAACTGTCGGGTGTGCCCTATGATGATGCACCTTTGATAAACGAGAGCGAAGTCGGTAAGCGCACTGAAGTTGTGCGTGATACTGGACAACAACAGACTTTAGGATGGACCTGTAGCCTGTACGCGATGAAATGTAATGTTACCCTTTCACAAATCTGAGGCAAAGGCTTTCTTAATGGAGGCCTTTCTTCGAGATTAAGATTTCCCAGTGGCTTTGAAATTCCTTTCAAGTAGAGAAATACTTTTATATTTTGTCACCAAACGGCTTCAATTGCTCAGAAATATCAAGGTTACTCACCAAAAAACCGCAATCATAGCAAGATTTCTTCGCCTCTAGGCCCGTATGAAATTCATTGGCCACGCATAACTAACTTCCCCACATTAACTACTCAGAAGGTACAAAAATCAAGCTTTCAACAAAAAACGATTTAGACATGGTGTCTTGGTGTTCACAATATTGACTTTTAACTCCACTATTTATTTCGTGGGTCGGTTGGCAAACAGTTGTTTGAACAAAAAAATAAATGACGGATTTCTTGTTCGGGCCAATAGCCTTTAAAGCTATATTCAAATGATGTCTTGTTCTTCTACCTATATTTTTGCGGCATCATCCGCTAGTTTACGAAAGTAATTAAGAATGTACTTCAAAAAAAGTTGATTTGTGTAGCTGTACAATAGGAGCGGAATTGTACGCTGTAGGGCAAATTATGTAATGACAGTTTAACAAAGATAGTTTGGGAACATAAAAAGTTGGGTACAATGCCATACATGCATGTATCGGCAGCTCAATCAATACAAGCAAATAAAAGCAAAAAGTTTCTAATGATGATCTTATTTTTAGTACCTATAGACACGTCGTCATGTTCTCAATAGCAATTATATCCAGCAAGCAACGTATTTCTAATTGGTTATTCAGATCCATACATCAGTTAAGTCATAGTAAAGATCACAAAAAAACGAAAATTGCTTTTGAAGCTTTCATATTCCGCTTTCGGACACCTATTAGAATTAAAATACATAATCAGCCTATAATGTTCCTACTGCTGGGACACAGGCCTCCTCTCTGTGAGAGGGAGTGGGGCGTAATCCACCACGCGGGCCCAGTGCGGGTTGGTAGATGTCACGTCTTCGAATTTTTGGTTCTAGGACATGCCGGTTTCCTCACGATGTTTTCCTTCGCCGTTTTGAGAGCAGTGGTGATGAAATAATTTACACAAAGTAAAGCGCCTGTCTGAGTTCGAACCTACGACCTACAACTCGTAAGGCGCGGCTTTTACCACTGGGCCACCACTACTCTCTTAAATTAAAATACCTAATCTAATAGCAATTGCATTAACATGGGATGTTACCTCCTCATACCAATTAGCACCTCTATTCCTCACTCCCATACTTAAATGATCTATCGGCCTAACGACCTACAGATTTGATGGGAGTTCCATCCCTTAATGTTATTTTTCTATCCCACCTCTTGCGTAGTTCCGGGGAATTATGTACTTGAATATTATACGCAATTTGTTTCGACATTTATTGCTAGAGTTCTTGTTAGGTGCTTCCGCCGGTTAATTGTCAGTTTGTGAGGATAGCTGTAATCTTTAGTAGGCAGGATACGTAATCACACAGGTTATAAGATCGGATCATAACTCGATTTTATGGGAATAGCTCATCCCCAGGGAGATGGTGCGTGGGATAGCCACAGGCCATTTAATAGGGTACTGAGCTATTAACTTAATTGCCCTTCTGTAAAAAAATATGAATTATTAAATGCACTGCGAGATAACTTTGACAAAAATAAGGTAAGATTAAGACAGTCAAAGGTTCGTAGTGAATATTATCAGTAAATGCGGTGCTGTCCAGCAGTGAACGTCTTTAGGCTGAAGTGATGATGATGATGTTGATTCAGTCAATATTTTGGACAGACTTTCCTTTGATTTACCCTTTTTAAGGCGTTCTGTCAATCGTTTTACACGAGTGGTCTGTGGGTGTCATGCACACGCCGAGCCTACAACGTCCTGCGTGTTCAATTTTAATAATGCTTTTAGGATGCTGTCGGGACTGCCATGACGTTGTAGTGCTTCGAGAATGTTCGCAGAGGCTCGCACAGATGGTTTACATGCCATTATGTGAAAGCAAGCGGCCTCCTGACTACAGCGCCTGCATGGTAGTAACAGTATTCTAAAAATGATCGCTGCCAGAGCGGACTGTCCCTTTCAGGGACACTGGGTGAGGACAGTCCTAGGTCTGAATTAATATTACTGTTTTGGAAACTAACAATACTAACCTATTTACATAAGCATTATTGTTACTAACACCAAAATACTAAGAAAATTATGGACCTAGTCTGAAATAAAGTTTTATTTAATTTTAATTTAATTTTGCAGATTTATTTTATGACTTTTTTTCTGTCACGAGCAGTGGTGGCCAAGTGGTAATGGCCGCGACTTACGAGTTGGAGATCGCAGGTTCGTACCCAGACAGGCAAGCACATGTGTAAATTATTTCATCACCACTGCTCTCAAACTGGTGAAGGAAAATATCGTGAGGAAACCGGCATGTCCTAGAGACAAAAATCCGAAGACATGTGATATCTGCCCGCACTGAGCCTGCGTGATGGATTATGGCCCACTCCCTCTCACCGAGAGGAGACCTATGTCCCAGCATTGGGAACATTATAGGCTGATTATGATTTTATGCCTTTTTTTCAAGGCACGTATAATTACAGGGTTCAGTGACTTAGAAATGTTGAAGAGTATATTGAGTTGAGCTGTTAGTCATGCAAATAACATCACAAAGCTGTCCAAACACTTGTTTGTGTACGAGTACACACTTTTACGACGATGCCAATGAACCTTTTACTAAAATTCATTTTACGTATTAGTGATAAACAGCATGTATTGGGAAGTCACGTAATTCTTGTAAGCCATGACTAGGACAAAGAATAAGGAGTAAAACAAATAAATTGCACCAACCGGACTTGTATCACGGTCTTAAGGACGCTATCACATTTTTCCACGAATAACAGTGCTTTTCAGGTACCATTTTAATGAACTTGGAGTCGCAACTGCAAGGATATCTTGGTTTCAAATTAAAGATAATATATTCATCTCCAGAATGGCTCCATAACAATTAAATAGCCCTATACAAAATTTTCACATAAATACGTTTTTACCGACTTCACAAAAAGGAGGAGGTACTATGTTCGGCTGTTTGTATGTTTTTTTTTTTTTTTTTTTTTTTTTTTTTTTTTGTATGTTTGTTCATCGAATACTCCGCCAATTGTGGACAGATTTTCAAAATTCTTTTTTTGTTCGAAAGTAGATAGTTCTGAGGTGGTCCCATTGTCACCAAGTTAGGATCTGATGATGGGATCTTAGAGAAATCGAGGGCAACCCTCAAATTTTATAGGCTTACTTATGGTTTTTCGCATATTTTATGAAGTATCTTGTGTATTTGCGTATGGTTGTCACCATCTCAGGTAGCTGGGCTGATGATGGAAGGTACAACTCCTTAACAGTAAGAAGTTACTCGAACAGGCAAGGACTGTTTTAGTAAATTGTTTTGATGTTTGATTGGGCATTTGCCACATTTGGTCTCATGATCATCAAGTCATGACCTGATGCTGCAGTCAGGATAGTCTGCAGAGTACCTAACTCCTCGACAACTAACAGCAGATATATCGTGTTTAGGCTCATTGGAAAGGGCTCGATGTGTGGATAAACGTAATGTTAATGAGGAACACCGAAGTACATAGAGACCTGATGCTGAAGCCAGGAGCATCAGAAAAAGTACAAACCTTGAAATTACAGCACCGTAGTCGTGTTTGGGCTCATTTTAAACAGGACTAAATTTTAAGTTCAATGCAAAGTTGACATAAGTTTGGCCTGATGCTGCAGCCAGGATTATCAGCATCTAGTCTAATTAATGAATAAGGTATGCTTCAGAGGTGGTCCCATATAAATTTTATGAACTTTGCTTGGGTAGTTTTGGAATTAGCGTCAACAATACGTTTGTTTTCCACTTAGTTTATATTGATGATGTTTATCTTCCTGTCACTAGCAAGTAGTGTTATATGAATTTGTATGGGGTAGGTAAGTACAACTAAAAAGCGAAAAATAAAAACTTTTTACAAAAAAAAACAACCGACTTCCAAAAACAAACACTACAAATTGAAAAATAACTTTAATTTCGGAAGTCGGTGTCAAAAAAACGAAAATGTGGAACCAACGACACCGACTTCCGAAATTAAAGTTATTTTTCAATTTGTAGTGTTTGTTTTTGGAAGTCGGTTGTTTTTTTTTGTAAAAAGTTTTTACCATCACAGTAATCGCAAAAAAATTAATAAAAAGGGGTTTGAATAAGTACCTATATAGCTAAATCCACTGCATATTTTAATTTAAAAATAAGAAGATATTGTTGCTTATATAGTCCTGATACGACAAGCTAAATATTTTGTAGATAAATAAATAACTTTTTCATTTATGAGACAAATAAGAAACGCTCTCAAATTTCTCCATACATTTTCTACCCGCGGACACTTGCGGTTCGTCATTCCGCGCTCAGAGGCGCTCGTGGAAGCACGTCTGTGTCGCTTTCTCGCAAAAAATAATTACGTAAAAAAGTGAGTTCCGAGTTGTGTACTGAGGTCGGACGAAGTTGATACTTTTTCGGACCGAAATAAAATTAAGTACGATTATTGGTATTTTTTTCAGAAACAAATACTTAGTTGTAATTTTTACAAGCTTTTATTTAACTTGCAATGTATGTATGTACGAGTATGTATGTATGTAACTATGTTTGTTCGGGTGGACTCTTGCAACTAAATTTTGAACCAGATATCTTCAACCGATTGAGCTGAAATTTTGTATGCACTTTTAGTTTGGATGACAATGCATGGTTAGCTGTGTGACGTTATTCTAAATCCAAAATGGCGGAACGCCCAAGATGGCGGACTAGTTATTTTTAATGCACTCCTACAATATGGGTATCAAATGAAAGGGATTGCTGAGAATAACTCGAAAAATAAAGTGACGTCACTATAAATCTAATATGGCGGTCATCTAAAGATGGTGGACTAGTTATTTTTAATGCACTGCAACAATATGGGTATCAAATTAAATTACTTGCTGAGGATGACTTGAAAAATAAAGTGACGGCATTCTAAATCCAATATGGCGGAACACCAAAAATGGCGGACTAGTTATTTTTAATGCACTATGGGTATCAAATGAAAGGGCTTGCTGAGAATAACTCAAAAAACAATGTGACGTTACTCTAAATGCAATATGGCGGACTTCTAAAGATAGCGGACTAAGCTTTTTATGCTTTCCTACAACATGGGTATCAAATGAAAGGTCTTGCTCAGAATACGTATGCGAGTTAAACTCCACAAAAAAACCTGTCCAGCAATAACTAAAAAGTAAAAAACAAATTAAAAGTAATTTTTTTTTTAAAAACAAGCTTTTAGTTAAATGCGCTAAAAAGAATAAAATAAAATTGTCCTTTAAAACTTTTACTATCAACTTATAACGTCATTAAGTACACAAGTTATATATGATATAAAAGCTTGTTGCGAGATTTACCTGTGTAGATAAACAAGTAAATAACATGATCTGATTGATTTTCATTTTTTTAATTTTCAAACTAAGGTAAATACGAGTACTTAAATCTGAAAAAAACTTTTTTACTTTTAATTTATTTATTTAGTGGATGTAGATGACGGATAAAGATTGTACCTATAAATATTTATTTTATTATTTTATAATCAAATTAAAATGATGGAAATGTTTTTTTTTTTGACATTCGATATTAATAGTCGATTTTGGGGTTTTTCGGGGTGATGATTACGAATATAACATCCATTTTTTATTCAAGGTGGCGGATTTTTGTTTGTGACAAATCGACTTACGGCCAATTTCTTCATAATACCAGTATATCCAGTTGTCATGCTACGTCACAGTTTTACTCTTCAATTCAGTAATTTTTTTTAGTGAAATATAATGTTGCTATATTGAAGAATACAATTGTGACGTAGCATGAAAACTGAATAGACTGGTATTACGTTTAGTCGGTTAACAAAGTCGCGTGGTTTTTTTGTTTACCTTTATTTAGCTACCTAAACCTATGGAGTATAGTAGTAGTACCACAGACATAGATCTACATAGATAACGCAAATGCATGCACTTCGCGTGTCTGAACCCCGGCCAAGCGTCGAGGTTGGTCGCCGCTAACTTCAGTCCCGCGCGTCCGTTGTTGCAGCCGAACGTCCGCAAAAAACTAAACAAATGCCTCGTTGCGTGATAATTAACTGCAATAGCCCAAAAATTTCGAACACCCAAAGGCAGGAACATATTTCCTATCACAGGTAAGTTATTTTAAAATTATATTATGCGTAAATTCATATTAAAACTATTTTTAAGTATTCCAAGCTGCGTGTCGTTCCAGAATATTCCTAACTATAAATTACCGTTAAGTAAACTTTATTCACATTACATTGCCGCGTTTGCTTTGGACGTTTGATCTGACGTTGTGTGTTAGGAGACGATGAATATCGCACAAGCGATACTGTCGCGCATCGCTTCGACTTCGTGATACAGGCAATTTGTCATTCGTCTGTCAATTGTAGCAACTAGTGCTGTTCGTTCTACAACATATATCAATAATCGATTTTAATCGATATCGGACTGACGAATGATATAAAGAAAGCCAATTTAGTAGATATAACAAGCTCATATGCATGACCTAATTTTACAGGACTGCTATAAAAAGGAGGATATTTTTTTTAGGGTTGATGTATTTAATGTGTTTTTGTCTATCCTTTCAACATTATACGACTATTTTTATATATTTAATGTGTTTATTTTCTATTGCATTTAAAAATATATTTTTTTAGTTTCCCACATGATCCAATCATAAAAGAAAAATGGATTGCGGCCACGGGACGGAAAGACTGGTTCCCGACTAAACACAGTACTATTTGTACTCATCTACTCACGCAGTCACGCTTATACAACAAACTATATCTGTGCAACAAACATCCAGCTTGACCAATTTGCTTTATTCATAGGATCCTTTGCCTCAATATGTGAAAAAAGTTGGCTACCTCAAAGATGAAACGCCATGTAGGATGTGGACGGGTAATTCCTCGAAACTCTCCCATTCAAATATATCATTCGTCTGTCTATGTATCATTCGTCTGTCTGAAAATCGATGTCATTCATATTAATCGATTTGTAATTTTTAGGTTATCTAAACTACTGTTTCTTATCTTAATCATGCATGTCTATACTAATGCTTTGTGTTTCAAAGAAATAGCAACAAATATATTTTAGTAAACTTACTTGAGATTATGCGAAAGTATCCAAAATGTAGAATGAAATTGCTCTAAAGCGCGACGCGACTGCTCACTTTTAAACAACTCGGCGTACTGACGATTGCTGTGAGAGCGAGCGGGACAACAGATATAAAATATATGAGTATGAGCGAGACGATCACGGTGGCAGCTTCAGTTGAATCGTAGCGGGGCGAAGGGGCATCGGCGGCATCGATGGCTTTGAATCGGTTTGGATGTCCCGTCACTAAATTGCAGCTGTGACGTCACAGTAGGT
The DNA here is from genome assembly GCA_914767645.1 of Hydraecia micacea. Taxonomy (NCBI): domain Eukaryota; kingdom Metazoa; phylum Arthropoda; class Insecta; order Lepidoptera; family Noctuidae; genus Hydraecia; species Hydraecia micacea. Next base: position 6,542,077 of record OU611785.1, read on the forward strand.
ATAAAAAAGTCGGCACGCTTGGTTTCAATACAAATCGTAGTAATTGCGTTATCTATGTAGATCTATGTCTGTGAGTAGTACAATGAAATATTTTCTATGTGAAAAGACAGCTGTGCTGCTGGGGAGTTTGTTGCGCCACTTCTTCCCAGCGAAAGCACTAAGAAGTGAAGGGCGGGCGTTTTGGGGACTGTCTTTTGTAATTTTGACATTCGAAAAGTGCTGATTCTCAGCCTAATTTGAATAAATTACTTTTGATTTACTTTTTTTTTAATTTTTAAGTAAATAAATATTTACTGTTTTCATAAGGGAATGATTATTATTAAATATCACAACGAAACTCTACGATAAACTCCCAGGCTAGTATTTGATTATGTAATACTCCAACAATTGACATCAAAAATAATATTTAAAAGTACTTAGGTACATCTTTTCAAACTAACAGCAGACTGTGGTATAAATGTGGATGTTCCTTGTAATACTAAAATGTTAAGGTCGTTTTTGGGTACCTAGTAATGAACATATTGACTGATGAACTTCAACAATACTAAAAACATGATTATCACGCAGATAGTAAGTACTAATAACACTTACCAAATTCGATTGCGAACTTACAACTAACTTTACTCAATAAATACCAGCAAAATTAAAAAAAAAAATCTTCAAGTACCAAGATTAGTTAAGTTACGTATAAAAATCGAGCGAACAATGGTTTCAATGTGTGCGTGCGCGTAATGTTGCTGTGTTGCGATTCAGATACCTAAACTTGAGCGAGTTCAAAATGTGATAGCGTCCTTAAATAGAACACTCTTGCATATTGATAGAACATTAAGTACCTCAACAGGTACCATTTGAATTAAATATTTATCAGGCAAGAGGAATGTTTTGTGTTTGCACAATTGCCCGTATTTAGCCGCGGAATTCTCGTGAGAATATTAAATTCAACTTTTCTTAGAACAGTGAACCTGTTTGCTGAGTATAATTTTTACAGGAAGTGCTGCGGGCGCAATGACATGTGAATTTATTAAGAACAGTTGGAACAGACAACACAATGTGGAAGACTTTGGTGGAGATTTTGAAACCAACCAAGACCCATATTTTGAGGTTTTGTTTGATTTAAGCGCCTTACTTATCTTATTCCTCTCAGAGCACCATCAGAGCACCTGCCATCTTATCTGTTCAACACCCTTAGTTGCCTAAGTCCGCCTTTGTACCTTATTGTGTACGATAAGTTTAAATCTTCTATCATAGCAACGTTATACGAATTTGTGTGGGGCAAGTACAACTCAAAAGTGAAAAATAAAAGTCGGAGTCGGTTGTTTTCTTTTTATATATATAACTCTAGAACGGCTGGACCGATTTTTAAAATCTTTGATTTTTTGGATAACCCCCCCGAACCCCGAACCCGAACTAACTATTAAAACATGAGAAAAAATCTAAAACAAATTAAGATAATTCATTTTCTTATACATTTTCATTTATTGATTCTGAGGCAGTACGAAGTTCGCCAAGGCAGCTAGTTGTTAAATAAACCCTTTGCGGTAAATCTTGCAGAATTTAATCACGGGTCAAATTAATACGTAGGTACTAGTGATATCATTTTCATTCCAGATATTGACGTAAACTTATTCAGAATGAATTTGACGCACCTGATTTATTGAGCCTCAATTCGTCATCCAAAGTGACTGTAATTCGCACTCAGTTTGAAAGGTGGCGTAACCTAATCTTCCGATCCCGTTTGTATCTCCTCAAGATTGCTCTAGCTAGCTACCTAGGAAATGGGGCCATGTTCAGAAGTAGACTAGCCTTAGGACAGATAAAAGGTTCTGCCGTTCAGAGACCGTTGTTTAACCGCACTTCGAATAACAACAATCAATAAAAGCCAATTCTAAAACTAGTAGTATCTTTAATAGATAAATCTAGCGGTTTCCGCCAATAAGATATAAGTTTATTCAAGAAAATTATTACAAAAGCTTGCGAAATCTGAATATCTTATCTTAGGGGCAGGTGGCGGGGTCAAGCTATAAGAATCGAGAGCATAGGACTACGGACGCCATATTTCCATTTTATCTTCGTAAAAGATGTGAAATGTTACCTCGGTCAGTTGATAAAACAGTAGGCAGGTTTAGATGTCCATGAGGCAAACGTCGATTATGATGGGTAGGGTACAACACACGACGACATATCAAGCTATACATTTCCAGTTTTAGCTGATCTCGCACTGTATAGGCTTTTCCTACAATGAGAAGTCAGCATATACTTCTTAGCGTGTCGATGGCAAAAATTTAGATTTTTTCTTAAATTTGTTTGGCCCAAAATTCGCTGACGCAGCCATCAGGTCCTCACGTGTGCAGGTGACAGAGCATGCGGTGCAAGATGGGAGGTGAGCCATTGCCTGTGAAGAGACACCGCATACACACCGGAGGTCAGAGCCTTCCATGAACCCCCACTTGTGGAGGTTGTCCTTGCTGCGGCCCACTTGGGTACGAAGTCTATTCAAGATTTTCCAAGTAAGCCACGGTAACTTATGCCCGGATGAGACACTCTCTGATGGTTTAATAAAGAGATGATGAGGTTTATGTTGTTCTTTCCCAAGATCACATCTTAGAAGGGTTGATACTGGAAAAGTATAGCTTTATATCCATAGTTTTATATCACTGCTTACTGCTTTGCATCACTTGTCGCTTCAAGTCTTCGTCACTTCATTTGGCCAAGAATTCCGAAGAGTCCAGAATATTTTTTACTTAAGTTTTAGTTACGTTAAGATTCTGGTAATTGCACAGCTATCATGGTCAGGTTGAACCTTACGATGTTTCGCTATGTGATTGATATGTGAAAGATCTTTGGCAAATGATAAAATATATAAACCTTGCGCGTTGAAGTCTTTACTTACCTTCAACTAAAAGCCAGTCAGATATGACAAAAACGACAACAATACTGCATGATAAAATCGTGTACAATTCTTATTTCATTACACAATAAACGTTAAACAGATAGGCATTGTTAGCAACACTCTTAAACCTAGAGACAATAGCTTGATATTGACGATGTTAATTATGATCCTATCTATTAATTGACTATTTTTGTTTTGAAACGTGAGATCAGCATTACAGAAGCGATGACAGATTTGTTTAAATTATGACGACAGTGCGTGTTTGTGTGTTTGTTGACGTTAGTTGTGATTGTCTACATGCACAATGAGCCTTTTAGTTGTTTTTGCTAAACATCAAACAATAATTCCGTCATGTCTTGTTGTGTTTGCTAGGATTGAATTTTGCTCTCTTGGCGGCCACTCAAGTTGTTATGCAAGTATTGGAAAATTTTATAGATGTACAAAACTCAGAGAGACTCGTGATGCCTAATCAAATAATCGGAATGATCTTCTCGATCAACTCGATTTTGATTAGGTGCTCCAAGAAAATGCTCTACTTGAAAGTAACAATAGATTTGTCTCGAGACACTTTAGTGTCTTATTTTGGGCAGAATGTGCGAGCCTGCGAGGTGATATTTTAGGTATAGTATCTTTGCCAGGATTGTTATTTTATTTACTTTTTCAATGCCACACGCAAATACTCATATGAGCAATATCGATTGTTCTCTCAACAATTGGATTTGCTGTAGGTACTTTTTATTTCAACGTATCAAAACAATAAACCTTTAAACAATAATAAAAATATCATTTTAATTTTGCTAACATTGCTTCCCGCGGAGTTTATTAAAAGTTACTACCGGGTTGCAACAGTTTTGTCTTGTGTCAAAACCTCAAAACCTCAAAAATTTTACTACTTTTACTTTGAAACCGTTTGTTGAGTTTGTTGGTACTGTACTCACTATCAATGGTTTCTAAGAACGATATTCTCATTCTCACTATAATAGACTGTATTAACTCAGTCTGTGCACCGCCTTTAAATGTATCAAGTGAAAGAGCAATGTTCAGCAATGAACATTTACGACCTGTTTATGACAATGAGGAGAATTAACTATGGAAATATATTATTATAGTGAGGTGAACTATAATGCGGAATAAATCACGTACAGACAGGGTGAATGGAATAGAAGGGTCATTGGTTAGTTAAAATAAGTCATACCGAGGTACTTGTCAAGCTTGTCAATAAATACCAATGTTTAAAGATAAGGTCCTGACATTTATTTATTCTAGATTAAAACGTGTGCAAATTTTAGGCTATAAATTCACGCCAAATGTGTAGACAGTAGTCAGGTATATTTTAATAATAATTAGGAAAATTATTAATACCTATATCAGCCTCGATCTTAACGACATTATTTATCTGAAACTGGCGCAAATATTGCACCCGAGATTTATTAATACCAACTATGGATTAACACATACACATACGTAAACTCACACCTTATTCCCAAGAGGATAAGCAGAACCTAACCTACCCTAACATACTCCTTTTGCTCTGTTTACGTTCATACATGATTGTAGTCATACAGACATACACGCAAGCCGGTTATGAATACTACGCACCTGATCGTTCGGAAGAACATTACTAAAAAGATCAAACAGACTACGACTATGGGGACTATGGATTAAATAAGAAAAAAATGCTAGATATGTTAGAGTTATTACTGTAGGTATATTATGTGTTGATTTACCTACGCGGACTAAGAGTCTAGAATTTAATTTAATAGTTACGTAGGTATGTATTTCTTTCCGATTAAAAGCTTCTACGGATCATAAAAGCTATCGGTTATGATAGCTTTTATGATCCGTAGAAGCTTTTAAGGCTTCACTATTATAGTGAGATTAACTCAAACGCCCGTAAAATCCAACTGTAGGTAAACTTGCGTTCAAAAAGGCACAGTGCAGACGTAACTAGTTTTCAGGCCAATCGTTTACAAATATCTTCATGTCTTCAGCTCACATAAATCTCGTAAGAATTTATGATGGTGCTAGTCGGCGACTTTCTCTACAAAATGGGAATGCTGTGTAGGTAACCTATCGGGTATTTCCGAAGCTTTTCGTATTACAAAATCGATGTGGCCATAGTATTCTGCCTTCTAAAAAGTTACATATCGACGGCGAAGTGCCAATACCTCCTAACTGACATTTTTCGAGAAATTCACTTTTTTATCGTTTTAAATTTAAAGGCGTTATTCGCATGTTTTAGTGAAATCTTCCAAGTGTACTTTTAGTTGCAACAGCATTAAATTAAAATGTGGAAGTGGAAATACCTCTCAACTAAACCAACGTGTCTATTTTTGAACGTTTTTGTTTTTCAGTTTGTGTAAATTTTTGAGTTTGGCAGTTAGGTGTTGTTGGCACTTCGCCGTCGATATCCGTAATCAGCAAATTTTGCTGCCCAAAATCCGAGTTTTCTGTACAACCGACAGTATTTTCTATGCATTTGGATTTACTATGCATTTGGAAGGATGCTCGAGATCTCAACTGCGCGTTGATTGACAGTGAACACAAATGAGTTCAAATTGTGTAAGGTCACGGTGGAGCGTGATTAAATTAAAACTTTAATAGTTAATTTCGTACCTAATTTTATCTAAATAAAATGAGGTTCGAAGTGAACTTGACACAGAATCACAACACGATACCTATTTTTTCGTAATGTCGCGAGACGTCTTGAACTTTTAATAATAAAGACATCGCTAACATTATACTTAGGTCCAGTAGGATTTGCATATTAAAAAAAAAAACACACAATAAGGTCAGTGACTCACATTCACAGATTAACAGACTTCGATGAAATGAAGTAGGCAGGTTTAAACGATGGTATTTTTACAATCGCATGTCGGCAAAATAATAATTTTCCTCCACGTGTAAATTAAATTGAGCTGTTTGTTTCTTCTCACCTTTACAACCGTTCTATACCTACCTACCTACCTGCTATCATTGCACAACAATCAAGGCAGCAGGGCCTTTCCAAAGTTAGCACGTAGGTATTGAACTATTGTTATTGTTTTTAGATAACATTGAAGCCGGTAGGTACAGAGGCCAGCACATCAAGCTACCCCAATCTGTCAAATTTTCCCAATTGAATATGAACCTTATTAGTTTGTAGTAAAGTTGAAAATCTATCAAAGAAATTTGACAGATTGGGGTAGCTCGATGTGCTGGCCTCTGTACTCAAACACGCGAGAATGGTCTTTTCGCAGAGTAATGTTTTTTTTTTCAACCTGTGATGTCCCACTGCTGGGCAAAGGTGTAAGTAAGTAGTGTTCAATTTCTCTTTTTATTATTTTACTGTCGAATACGAGGCATTTGGCTACGTTGTATTAATTTATGTTTATTTTATAACTAGCTTCCGCCCGCGGCGTATGACGATAAAAAGTAGCATATAATCCTTCCCCAGGGTTCAAAGTATCGCGGTCCACTGCTGGACATAGGCCTCTCTCGACTGCGCCACCACATCCTGACCTGTGCCTTCCGTATCCAGTCTGTCTCAGCCATCTTAGGTACTGATGTAGATTGACAGGCCTTTCAGTAAGTAGTTACCTATTTAATGATTGAGTTATCGTAATTTGACGAGTCCAGGACCCGTCTCTCAAAGCACATTCATGATTTATTCATTTTTCATTGATATTTTTATAATACTTGGCTTGGAGGCTGGGTTGGGTTGATAAGAGTCTATTTTTTATATAATGCCATCAATCAGATGAATACTGGGCCGGATGGGCAGCAATGACACAGGCGATGTTAGAAAAACTGGATACGCGTCTTTCCCGTTACCTAGCATGTGGACTTCGTAGTTCCTATCCTATCCACAATAGGCACCTGAGTGTAACTGGTGCCTTTAGTGCAACCTGTAGATTATGACAGGTCCTAGTTGCCTCTCATCCATTTCATGGCGTAATAGAGTACAGTCAACCAAACAAAAGTGGCAACAGTTGTCATTATGATATTGACATCGCCTTTATGTATGTCGTAGCGGTAAGAGCGATTTTTGTAGTGAGTGTTGCTACTGATGTGCGGTTGACTGTACGAATAATGCATGAATTAGGTAAGTACCTGCGTCTATAGGTACCTACAATATTTAATAATAATATATTATTATTGTTAAGTAAATGACAGACAGCAAAAAACATTCAATTACTTACTTATTAGTAATTTGTACCTATATTTTGTCTACCTAAGCGAAAATCTGTAATTTTTATTTACATTTACCTAACTACCTACTCAGTTTGCACATTATTGTTGTGTTCGGGAGTTGGTAGGTGAGTTATTAGATCTCAAGAAATACAGATAGCCTGGTTGGTACTTGGATATTTACAAACGAAGGAGTCCTATAGAACTAGACAATATTTAATTAAATTAATGAGGTATCATGCGGTGAACGGGCCATTTAAAGGTGCGTACGTTAACATTATGTACTTACGGGTCTTTTATTGGCACTAAAACACTAGTAACAAGGAGGTAAATTACTTACAAATAAAATAGGGTTGTCTAGCGGTTCACCTGCCTACTGTATCGGGTACAGAGGCTGCGTCGGCGTCCCCCCTGGAATGCGACACCTGTGACCACAATCACATTCACAGTACCACTCCGACCTAACACTTTACTTAGTCACAATTAAAAACAACGTTTACACAATTAATCACACAAAAATATCAAAATAACGCTATTTTCTGTCACATCCCTTTACTTCGGAGAAAAGTTTCGCGGACTTAGGAAATAACCACGTACAGCCTACCGACCGGCACCGAAGAGAGCGGCGAACGAACTCGAATTGACGTAAAACGGAGTGGGGATCGCGCGTGAATAGCGAACTAAATGACGCGACCGTGGCGCCGCCACACCTGTCATCGCGCGGACTACAACTCTGTGACAAGCAATGAATCGAGGCGAAAGTAGAGGTGCAATGACTTTGTTTTTAAATCGAGCTTGACTAAGTTTTTTATTCAATAATATTCCGAAAAAAATATTACTGGGCAGTAATAATATTTAAGCTGCGATATCTACCTTACCAATGATTAGATACCTTACCTAACTTTTATCTTACCTAAAAACGGTAAAACTGGTTGAACTAGCTAGCAGATTGCTAAAAGTTTTAAATCAAATACACAAAAACAATAGGTACCTAACTACATAAGTATGTGCTTATTATAAAAAATCCTGTTACTATTCAAGATTGACTTGATAGAAAGTCCTACTAAGTTTGTACAAATGGGTTGATTCTGTTTACTTTTCACTGTCGGTACATTTATGTTTGTTTACTCACCTAGAAGAAAGTAGATATAAGTATCTATCTAATAATCGTACTTCGGCACTCATCACACCACTCTACTATTCATTTCTCCGATTATGCAATCAGCGGCGGTAAAGCTTAACCGAGTGCAGGCAGGAAGAAAATGTCTTCGAGAATAATGTGCCACAATACCTAGTTAATTGAAATTCTTCGTTACATAGAGGACTGGTATTAGCGCAACATTCACTAATATTGTTTGACAATCCGTGTAATGAATATCATTGTGGGAAGCCATAAACTTTGTAAAGCCAATTTGTTATTATTGTACTTAGGTACCTGCAGCTGTGTACATACGTTACGCCGTGCAGATATTTATTATGAAACTTAACTTAATTACTTGGCATGACTAAAGAATTCCGATGCTTATTAAGGTAATGCAGCGTTGTAGCAGTTGAAGAAAAGCAAAGTATATGGTATAGTTTTTTGTCTTCTTGTTTTGTTATCATACCACCTAGTAGTTCTAGCAATACTCCTACACAGTAATAGTTGGCCAGCTTCTGTGCACCGATAACCAGCCCTGCACAAGGCAGAACATAAATATTTCAATTCTCAAACAACTATTCTAATCAAACCAGTGCCTTGTCAAAGAAGCTTTTGAACAATTTTGTCTCGTACACCTAAATAATATAACTAGCACAAGTTCTCAATTTTGTAGCCTTACAAAAATGTATTCATCTTTTCAGCTAAATAGAATCTATACATACATATAAATAATGTCAAAATAAGAGCTTTTTACTAAATGCGTTTATGAAAGTATTTAAATAATTATTATAAACACTATACGGGACTGACAAAATATTTTTTTTTCTGTCTGCTAATCTCCGAAAGGGCTGGACCAATTTTGACGGGACTTTCACTGGCTTTTCACGCCTAAACCACTGAACGGGTTTCGATAAAATTTGGCAAGGAAATAGATGGCATCTTGGGGAAGGGTATTTCTTGTGAGTCGACCTCTTTAGATATATAGCTCGCTTATTTCCGTTTCAGGGATAGATACACAGGGAAGTATTTTTAGTCCTGAATTCCTGATTACTTTGTTAATGTAGAATGTAACGGAGGTATTACTGCCAAATTAACCGTAAGAGAAATACTTAAACACGGAATTGCTCATTTAATCGTTATTGCAACCTGTCATGTAACTAAACGCCTACTTGGGCAGCAATTTATGATGTTACTGAGATTTTGACGTAGTTAATTCAAATCTGTGATTTGAATTAACTGATTATTATTGATAGAACTTGGCAGTTTTATTCGTATCTGTGTTCATTACATACGTTATACCACAGTAACCTAAAGCCATTATAAACAGTATAGACAAACATAAATATATGTCTAAATTGTTTTTGTATTTGCTCAATTAGAGATGTATATTAATTTAATCGACGCTATATTTTAGTTTCTGTATAGTTTTAGTTAAGGTAGGGTTTAATTTTGTTATTTTTAGTATTAGATATACAGATATATTTGTCTGTTGTATGATCCATCACTTCAGTCATGTTAGGTTTTTCAACAAAAGTATTGTGAGATATTAATAATGGATAAGCAGATCCTACAGTAACTTTTAAATGTTGACGTAGGTCTTAGCTGGTGTCTACCAGCTACCAAGAGATATATGAGGTTTGGTATATCCGTACGCGTATGCTAAAAATATGTACAGACGCCAGCACATCAAGCTACTTACTACAATCTGTGAAATTTCTTTAATACATTTTCAACTTTATCACTAAAGCATAAGATTCAAGGTTGATTGGGAAAATTTAACAGTTTCAGGTAGCTTGATGTGCTGGCGTCTGCACTTCAAGATTGTTTCCCATGTTTTGAAAGATATACTGGATTCTCCTTTTAGTTCCGCTACACTGGTGAAGTTGATTTGCGGTCTGCTTTGCAAAACCAGCGCTGTCCTTTGCCATGCAGGAGAGATGTCTGAAATAGCGAAAAAGGCCTCTAAAAATAAAACGAAAAACGCTTTAAATTCAAATAAATTTATTTCGTTTTACGACGTGCCTTTATTAATAAATCTTTATTGTGTCTCGCATGGTATTGCTTTAGTTCGTAGGTAATAGAGGAAAACATAAAATGCGACTTTATAGAAAATATTGCATAACTACGTAATTACAGGTGTATGGCACATACTATTATACAAAATATACAGGATTATAGACTAATTTATAATAATATTTAATCTAATATCACTTTATTTAATGATATAGTTGATGATGCAGTTGTGGTATTGCGAGGATGATCAGCATTAGAAAATGTTCAAATATACCTGAAATGAGACAATAAAACGTTAATTTCAGTTCGTTTAAAATATTAGTAGGTGCAGTCTTCCGTGCGTCAGTGGTAACAAAACCCGTATCAGCTGGCCTCGTACTCTATTGAAATTCCGTACAAATTCTGATCACTGACGTGCGATCGAGTACACCTTCATTTTATGTAAATGGGAATCGAACCCATAATGCCTGAATTTTGAAGTGCCTGAGCTTTCACCTTTTAATCTTTGCACGGGCTCAAATATATTTACATAGTGTAGATCGCTCATCACCAGAGATCGGATATTCGGATGCATAATTTACCTAAAGTGAATTTTTTATCCCTGAAAGTATGGAAGCGGCTTCTTAATATACAGTATGTTAACTAACAGAGGGCGTTCCCGTTAACCCGCAATAGTATAGCATCCATACATGCTAAAAAAATATTACCATTCAAAAATAAAATGTTTTTATATTTTTTTTTATTAAAATATTCACTAAAAATTTTAAATTGATACGTAAAAGAAACACTCTGCAACGTCGCAATTTATTTATGAATGACGGGCCGCGTATGCGGCGATCTTTTACGTACAGTATTCTGTATATACTTAGTTTACAATAGTAAAGATACATTATTGATCTTATTTCATAAATTTTTTCATACAAAAAAATGTGCGTATAAATTTGAATTGATTTAGTTGCATGAAACCGTCCCATAGTAATTAGCTGTTGCCGCACAGTCATTTCATTTCGCAAAATGTGACGAAGCGACACATCGCGCTTAGTTTGTGAACCACGTTATGCAAAATAGAGTAAATGTTTATATAATTACTTTATTTTCTCAAATCGATTTAACTATTCTGGGGTACAAAATTTCATCGCTACTATAATCTATATACAAAATACTGTCTCCCATTGAAACCGTAGCAGATATTTTTATAGCACCTTATATATAGATAATTATTATTTATTGACAACCAGATTCGTTCCAATTTGAAAATACTTACCTAGAGAATGTGAAGCCTTATCTTGTACCGGTGGAGCTCGATATTCATCAGTAGCTTCTAAAAACTGATAGATTGCTTTAAAACCTATACCATCTAAGCGGTCGTTCGACCTAAATGTAACTTTGAAGAAATTCCTCTCAGACTCTACGTGGAACTCTTTCATTTGTCCACAATATCTACCGAATCTATTGTCTTCAGTCATGTAGTTTGAAAATTCGACATAATCACTCGCCGATACTGCCTCGCATCTGGAACAGGTATTTAAGTATTAGTGTTTTAAAATGTATTAGTCTTACGAAGGGGTATCGTGTTATCCAGTAACTGGGTTATGGGAGGTCAGATCTAGTCAGTCGCTAAATGTAAAACGCTGGTATTCAGCTGCATCCGGTTAGACTGGATGTCGACCCCAACATAGGTGGTAAAAGGCTACGCAGATTGATTGAGTGTTATTTATTATAGGTGGCCATGCACCAAAAACTTTTATAGAGCTGAAGCTGTTGTTAATAAGTTGAAGAACGATTTAAAAAATATACTTATATCATAAGAATTAAAATCAATCAAGTCTTCCAATATAAGAAAGTATCGAACGTTTGCTTTGAGGCAGTTCATTGCTCTCTTTATTTTGCATTTACTTATAGTTACAATTAAACTAAGTTCAGTTATCGTAGATTAGTTGCTCTATTCCACTCTTTTTGACAAATTAAGGTAGTTTTAAAATATTGAATACTTACGGCAAAACTCCTTCAACGTCAAAATTAGTGAAATGCAGATGCACTTTCTCAGTCTCGCCGCCGTGGAAGAAGTATGTACACTCCGTATCCCTTGGATATGGTCCCGGCGAGTTTGGAGATGCAAAAGTACCATTGCGCGCTTCACTACTATTATACACGAACGCGCATGGAAACTCCTTCAACTGCCTCCCTGTGTTTATTCCGAAATCTGAAAAATGATTTATAAATTTGAATTAGAAAGAGATTTCAGAATAGGTTCACTTATATCTACGGGGTTGACATCTTTTTAAAGGGTCCTGAATTATTCCTGATTTAGGTAACGGCTTGGTTACACAAAGGTTGTTTTTTGTCTTAAAAGCAATAACAGCAAGCTAACTTTATTTACCTAACTGTTCTTATTCAGCACTAGGTATTCAATTTGTTTCAGTCAAAATCAATTCGATAATTTGAACAAAATTAAAATAGAAATATTTGTATGGTCAAACGCATACTTACTTTCTACAAATGAATATGATATTTTGAATCCTCTCGAGTACCTCGATGATTGCGTTCCACGGAATTCCAGCATTAGTTTCGGTCCATTCGACATAATAGGCTTGGGGAGGTCGATTCCACAGAACGTCTCCACTTTTTCTAATCGCCCATCGACGTTGACGAATGCTTGCAACGAATCCACGTTTGTACAGCTGTAAATGCATAAAAATTGCGTTACAGTATTTATTAGTTCACTAGGTAATCGTTTTTGTGTGAGTGTAGAGGAATTGGGAAAAGTTTTTTTTACTTTAAGCGTTGGCCTTTCCTTTTGCTACAGGCAACGGGTAGGGCCAAGACTTATTTCTAAAACGACTCAAGGATAAGAAGTATAAGTGTATCACGAAAGCTGTTCCAGAATATTAGTCAGAGTAGAATATACTGTTTTAAACTCACTGAAAAATAGTGAGTAGGTAATTCATCATCAAACATCGTTGAATGAGAAATGAATCTACATTATTTTATATTGTCAGTCATGAATGTTTTCGCTAAATAGGAATGTTTAAACTTACTCAATAGATCCATCAGCAGATTTATATAGGTAAAAGTCTTGAAAAATTAATCTAACTCGCTCCTTGCCCCTCCCGAAAAATTCGTAGTGGCAATGAGTGTTTGGAGGGTAAGGCGACGGGTAGTGAGGAGATGTCAGCGTGCCGTGTTTTGTACCGTCGCTGCTGAACTCTTGGTGACATGATGATGCTGTAAAGAAAGACAAATTACAAATCAAAACACTTGAAGTAGGTACTAGTGTATTATCCTATATTATCCAATGCTTATAGGGTAAGACGGACGCATATTTCCTACACAATTAAGTATTTTAAAACTTCCACAATCATATGATTTTATAACGTTAGTGTTATTTTAAAGCAGCAACAACGACGAGTTTGCCTTATTTTGAATCGACTCGTTGCGTCGTCAGGGCAACATACAGTGCAGAAACGACTTGGTTAAATCGACGCATGCGTAAAACGAAACGTCAATAGAGGCAGACCGACCTTTCTATTAGATTATTTCACACGAAAGTTTGACAACGTTAGTGAATTTAAAAAAAACAATTGTTAATACGACAATAAAACAGTAAAAACGTTAGAATATTACTGATTATAATTGTTTGGCTTCTTAATTTTCGAATAAGATGAATATTTTCTATACAAAGTAGCTTTTCGTTGATTTATTATTTGATGCAAATAAAATCTCGATTCAGAAAGTGAAGTGTACAACACCTCTACAACTGTCAATGTTGGCCTGTCAGTTTGACATTTTGATTTTGACAATATGCTATACTTCTAATATTTCGTTCGATTGGTGTTGTTTTGGTTTCTGTACCAATATTTGTTTTGTTTTTAAAGTAAATATAGCGTATTCTGTAACATAAATCACACATACATATGTTTCACTATAACCGTAAAAACGTGCACAAATATTACTTTGTTAAATTTAATGTGATTTAATGTCTAAAAATCAAGTGTAGTTATAGCCATGGCGGATTCCAGTGATTCCACACCGTTTTTCGTAGATCGAGCTAAAGGTGGCCGAGCTTCGTGCAAAGGATGTAAAACTAACTGTCCCAGCGGAGAATTGCGTATTGCGAAGCTTGTCGCAAGTCCATACGGAGAGGGTCAATCGATGAAATCATGGCATCATGTAGACTGCTTCATGAATGCCTTACTGAAGCAACGACCTGCGACCAAACGCGTGGATTCGATAGATGACATCGGTAATTGGGGCTCTATAAGCAAGGAAGATCAAGAACTAATACTGAAAAAGCTAAATGAAACGGAGAAACTGTATGCTGACAAAAATAGTGGTAAATATACAGCTAAGGTTATTAAAAACGTTTCAAACGTGTCTGCGAAACCTAGTCCCTCAAAAAATGCAAGTAGTGTGACTGTTGAGAGTCCTAAGAAGCAGGAAGTGGAAACCGATGATGATAAGTTTGTGACATTTTTCAAATTATGCAAGAAAATCTCTAAAGTAGATGCTTATACTGAAAAAACGGCAGTAGTCAATAACTTTTTTACAGAAGGTACTGATAACACCTCCTTCAAGGGTAACTTAATATTATGGTGTAAGCTATTGCTACCACAAGTATGCAAAAGAATTTACAATTTAAAAAGTAAACAATTGGTCAAATTATTTTCAAGAGTATTCAATATGGACCATGATGATATGTTAACACATTTGGAACAGGGTGATGTTGCCGACACAATAAAACATTTCTTCCTAAAATCAAGAGCAGTACAACCTGCTTCAGACAGCACACTCACAATACAAAACATAGAAGACTTCTTAGAAGATCTTTCAAAACTGACAAAAGAGGAAGAACAAATATACCATTTCAAGAAGATTGTTAAGAAATGTACTGCTGAAGATTTGAAAATGCTCATCAGGTTAATAAAGGGAGATTTACGAATAAACGCTGGACCTAAACACATATTAGAAGGGGTCCACCCGGATGCTTACAGCGTCTTTCAAACATCCAGAGACCTTGATATGGTGTTAGATAGAATTATGTCTGAAACCAGTACCGTAAAACATAAAGACGCAATCCAAAAAGGTTTTGAAGCAAAACTTGCTCTGATGACTCCTGTACTACCGATGTTGGCTGAAGCTTGCAAATCAGTCGAAATGGCTGTGAAGAAATGTCCTAACGGAATGTTCTCAGAAATAAAATATGACGGCGAAAGAGTACAAGTACATAAAAAAGGCAATGAGTTCAAATATTTTTCTAGAGCTTTAAAACCGGTAATGGCACATAAAGTCAGTCATTTTAAGGATTATTTACCACAAGCTTTTCCAAAAGGTACAGATATGATTCTGGATGCTGAAGTTTTGATGGTAGATGTGACTACAGGGAAGCCGTTGCCATTCGGTACATTAGGTAAGCATAAGCAGTCGGAATTCAAAGATGCACAAGTGTGTCTTTACATATTTGACTGTTTATACTACAATGGCAAAGTCTTAATAGACCTACCTATAAGGAAAAGGAGACAGATATTGCATGAAAATATGGTGGAAGTAACAAATCATGTTATGTTTTCTGAGCAGAAATTGATTGAAAAGCCGTCGGATTTAGCAAAAATGATTGCTGAGGTATGTTTTGGATGTATTGTTATCAACTACTTAAAATAGATAATTCAACTAGTGATGAAGTCTTGTCAAAGTCAAATAAGTTATCTTTATTACCATAATTATTTTTGACCGGTAAAAAAGTTGTGTGGAAATCGGTTGTCATGGTATGGGCATGTGATGCGGAGGAATGAGGAAAATGTCGTGAGGAGAGTTTTGAGTATGAATGTCGATGGCTATAAGCATAGGGGAAGACCAAAAAAACGATGGATGGAATGTGTGAATGATGATATGATTAGAAAGGGGGTGACTACCGAGATGACGTCTAATAGAGAAGTATGGAAGAAAAAGATATGTTGCGCCAACCCCAAATAAATTGGGATAAGGGCAGGAGAATGAATAGATCATACTCTGATTATCAACTGACTAGCAATCTATATGAAATGTCTCATAGCTTGCATTTCAATTGATAATCTGATTAGGTTTTTTATGTGTCTAGTTAAGGTAACCTAGAACTAGTCACTTAGAAAATCTAGAAAATACCCTAGATAGCGTGTAGTGTAGTTTATTTATTACTCTTGTTAGGAATTTTAGGGGTAGTATTTTTATGTCACGAAGTGACGCGCGCTTTACTGGTGGTTACCAAGTCTACCAACATGCTGTGAATTTGTGTGTAGGAGCTCTTGGTAGCGTCCGAGACAATGGCGAAGTCGGAAGTGTGTGTGTGTGTTATGTGCTGACGCTACTCGTCTTCACGCACACACTCACAGCGTGTTTTTACACTTAGTCACCACAAGTAAAGCGCGCGGCATTTTATGAGATAAAAAATTCTGTAACATTTACAAACAATTATCACAGTTTGGTTAGCTGCACATTTTAAATCATTTACAACAGACATTCAGACATTAATTTCAAACTATCTATTTTCTTTAATGAAAACATAATTATATCTGCTTACAAAGAAATGCTAAATACTGCTACTTATCTCCATATATTCAAAATGTTCTGTTCTCCACATTACAGGTACTACAACTTGGTCTGGAAGGCTTAGTACTCAAAGACTTGGAGTCTACCTACGAGCCGGGCAAGAGGCATTGGCTAAAGGTGAAGAAAGACTATCTGTTTGATGGAGCAATGGCTGACACAGCTGATCTTGTAGTTCTAGGAGCTTGGTTTGGTAGGTGTTTAAACTAATCAATACTTTTATAACACATACACTGCTTGCCAAATATGTTGAAGGTCAATCCTCCACTATATGTACAGTATAAAATTATTTAGTAGGAAAGCTCTACAGAATGATGTGATGGGTATTAATACGATTTGTAATTTTTTTTGGGGGTAAACGACCGCTGGTAGTTTTGTTACTTCAAATTTGATTTGTTTTATCGTGTTTAGATATCGAAACCCATCACGTCTATGAAGTTTACACAAAAAAAGAACAGATTTTTTAAAACTGATTTTTCAAGTATAATTACACAAACTGTAGTCATTGACCCCACAAGAAACCATCAACTTAATATATTTTTTATTTATGATAAATAAAAAATATATTAAGTTGATGGTTTAGAATTTTAGATATCAAATCACGTTTGCGGAGTTTCGCTAGCTAATTTGATTTGGTCCTGTACAACATTAGGCACCTGCTCTAATAGATATTGTTATTTGTATAGCTACTTCTAGCTGCATATAAAAGGAAAATAATGAGACAGCCTGCATAGATATTACAAACAAAAATGAAAAGTAAACAAATAATTTATGCAGTACGTACAATAGGCAGTCTAATATCAAAATGCAATAACACCATCACACACAACACAATGAGTTATATGTTTTTTTAGCCAATAGCAAATAAAATTATTTTGCCAATAGTCATTAGTGGCTAAGAAATAACAGCCGCACGAGTCGATCGATCAGGTTAAGCTACGCTTGCCGCGATTGGTCCGTGGATGGGTGACCATCTTTACATATCAAGACCCCTCCATGTCTCGGAAAGCACGTTAAGCCGTTGTTCCCGGCAGTCATTCGTGGATCTTTGACATCTTTGTCGTTACGAGTAGTCAGAAAGAATCCCGATAATCTTACAACTAGGCTTATCAAGGGGTATCGTATTAGCCAGTAACTGGGTTGCGGAGGTCCGATAGCCAGTGGCTTCATGTAAAATACTGTATTCAACTGCATCCGGTTAGACTGGAAGCTGACCCCAACAAGGACCCCAACAAGGCTGGGCAGATGAGTCATTACTGACATAACAGTACAGGTTGTAAAGTCACTAAAACATGACTAAGGTCTTATTGTGCCAAGAATACGGACAATACTATCCCCCTTTTCCTATCATACTATATTGGGATATCTTTCTGATTGCAAAATAATTTGTGATTATTTTCTCAGAAGTTTTTGAGTAGATAGACCTGCTGTAACAACATGCAGAAATACAGAGCCTACAACAGTGGTTCCCAACCTTTTCAATATTGTTACCCCTGGACCTATTAGGAAAACTGATTTTACTCCGACCTTAAATTGTTATCAATAAACAATGAATTAAGTAATAAAAATAGTTAGTGTGATGTGATATTGTTTTGCATTCACAAGTTTTTTATGTTAGGTTTAGTTTCGCTTAAAGCGCACTTATGCTGTGTTCCACATTGGGACGGTTTCTGGCTTTTGTTTTCAGTGTAACCCAAATTAGAAAAACCACTGTCACATCTATAGGTGGTGGCAAAGGGTATTAGCATTTTTAAAGCTCTGTTAGCTATAATAGGATAAAACAGACATGGCCAGGCAACCGCGACGACAGACAGCTAGAAAGAGATGCCACGTGTGGTTCATACTGCGCGGCGATCTATAATTTTTTCTTTTTAGCTAGGTATTTTATTAGATTAGGTCTTAATTATTAGGTTCTTTGTTACCCCCACAGAATAGCTAGTTTACCCCCGCGGGGGTAATTACCCCCAGGTTCGGAAGGAACCACTGCCCTACAGCTACATAATTTTCCTTATAAAATGGTCTTCAATGATCTCATGCCTAGTATTTAATTTAATTTACAGGTACAGGCAAAAAAGGAGGTATGATGTCCGTATTCCTGATGGGATGCCATGACACTCGCCGCAACAAATGGTTAACTGTTACCAAAGTACACACAGGACATGACGACAGCACTTTGGAAAGGCTACAGAAAGAATTAACACCGCTCATGGTGAAAATATCACAGGACAGCAATAAAGTCCCATCTTGGTTGGACTGCAATAAAGGAATGGTGCCTGATTTTGTTGCTTCAGATCCTAAAAAACAACCTGTTTGGGAGATTACTGGTATGTTTATAATGAATATGAATACTATTTTTTTTTGGGTGGGAATTTATCAAATGACTTCTGAGCTCTGGGCGGAGCGGGAGGGCGTGTCAGACTTTTACTGACTAAAACCCACCCGTGTTCCTTCAGTTGCCTGTGCCAGGAGCCACGGTAACTCGTTCGAACAACCCGCGACCCTGGCAGGCATCGGCCCTAGCAGACCCCGTCAGTTAGTGCTGACATCTCTTTGAGGCGCCTTCTATATGGATGGAGCTGCATATTAACACACTGGCTATTAACGATAGGACCACTTCCTACTTCATTGTACGAAGATTTCCATGACGTTTTTTTTTCACAATCAAGACTATTCATTTACGGTGATGGAAAACCTGGATTGGACTGAAATCGCCAAGACGCAGTAATCAAACATGGTGATCAATCATATACAGGGTGGCAGGGACATCGATGCGCAACCTGTTACCATGGATTCAGTATGTACAGACGCCAGCACATCAAGCTACCCGAAACTGTAAAATTTTCCCAAACAACTTTGAACCTTATGCTTTAGCGATAAAGTTGAAAATCTATTAAATAAATTTGACAGATTGTAGTAGCTTGATGTGCTGGCGTCTGTACATGATTATGAAACCCCTTGCATAGAAATTTTTCGCCGGTTATAAAAATAATGCAAGGGGATCTAGAATCCTGTGCTGAATTCATGGTTACAGTTTCCGAGTCGATGTCCCTGGCACCATGTATTATCTCAAAAAGTGTTCGATAGCAAAATATTATTTTAGTTACAAACTGAATTAAAATGTAATATAACTCCAATATTCCGTTAATATTCAATGCAGTTGGACGCAAAAGCAATGAAACCCCGAATTCAATTAAAACATGATTTAGCCGCATATTATAACTGTGACGATATTTATTATGCATCAATTTGATTTCAGGTACGGAATTAACGAAGGCCAATTTACATACAGCGGACGGCATATCGGTCAGATTTCCAAGGGTTACCAGAATTAGAACAGACAAGGATTGGGAGACTGCAACTAATCTAGAAGAGTTAAAACATCTGTACAAGACTTCTAAAGAAAAAACAGATGTGTCACTTTTAAATAAACTAGCAGCTACAGCAGATGAGCCCCCTGCAAAAAAAAATAAAACTAGTCCGTCCAAAGCAAAAACAAGTACAACGAAAACTAAAAAACTTAGTCCCAAGAAAACTATAGATAGTTTTTTCAACAAAAAGGAGGAAAAGCCGAAAGTTAAGCTGAATCGGTCATCTTCTTCAGAAAAGAGTAACGAGTATATGTCAACAGATGCTGATATTAAAGAAGAGAGTAATATGAGCGTTGATGACGAAGATAGTAAAGAGTTTTTGTTCATACCACAGACTCCTCTACCGAATGTTTTCAAAGACAAACGTCTAGGTTTCTACCCAGATTTCATTAGTTTCTCAGAGGAAGAAAGAAATCATTTTGAAAGACATTGGATTGCTTACGGAGGTGACGTTGTAAAGGCAATTAAATCAATGGATGTCGACTTTGTGCTACATAACAATAACGAGATAAGTTTTGAAAAAATGAAGAAGTTAAAGAAGAAATTGCCTGCAGATGTAAGGCATGTACACAAGGATTGGTTAATGCATTGTATTAGTGAGGTGAAATTGTGTGATACGAAATATTACCCTGTTTTTGTTGTGACGTAGCAGTGATAGTCTGCTTACTGGTTGTATGAGTTTTTTGAGATCAAATCGACTGTTTTTATGCCGTAAGAATGTACTATTAAAATTATGCCGGGAATCGTTTTTGGTATTTTATTTAGTTTGTGACAACACATAAAACTGTTGGTAGTACGGCTTTTATTAGTTTAGGATACCCTGCTACTGGGCCAACAAAAAAATGTGGGGTTAGATTCTCAGACCAAATAAAAACCAAGACAGAGGGCTGTCAACAGTAAAGTGAGGCCAGTTTCGTAAACATGTGTGCACTTAGTGAAGTGTAGTTTGATTTTAAATGGTTGTAAATGTGTACGTGTGAGCGTGTATGCACAGAGCGGAGGAGTAGTTTTGGCATGCTTCATTGTATTGCTCGCAGCGCTATGTCTTGACTTTTTTATTTGGTCTCGAGGTTAGATTGAAAATATTTCGGAATGCATCAATTTGTTAATATATATGTCACTGCGGCTACACCTAGGTTTAGCCGGGTACAACTAGGTGTAGCCGGCCACATGCGGTTCGTGTGTACTTCTGGTGACATCGGTTGCATGGTTGCGGTCGATCTATAGGTGACGTAGGATGCAAGAGCGAGCGAAGGGCACCCCGAGGTTAGGTTTGGTTAGGTTACTTTAAACCCTTTGCACAGAAATAGGAGCCCCGCGAAGCGGGCCTTCGTCGACGTAGGATGCACCTAGTTGTACCCGGCTAAACCTAGGTGTAGCCGCACTTCGGTTATTAGCTGTAACATATATATAAAATGTGTACTTGTGTTTACTTTTTGCCTAGCTCAGAAAGAACAAGTTTTTATAAATAAATACTGAGCATGGAAATAGGTTAAAAGATCTAAATAATAAAATATAGGCCCCTTAATGGCCGCTTTGATAAATAAATCAAAGGGAAATTATTTATGTATATATACACACGGCTACACATCTAGCATTTCCAGTTTTAACTGACCTCGCATTGTATAGGTTTTTCGTACAATCAGAAGTCAGCTTATACTGCTGCTTCTGCATAGCTTGATGTGTAGCCGTTCAATCAGTACGTCCTGCCAGTTATGACTTACGGTGCCGAAACGTGGTCACTCACGGTACGGCTGATCCATAAATTCAAGGTCGCTCAGCGAGCTATGGAACGGGCTATGCTTGGAGTCTCTCTGAGGGATCGAATCCGCAACGAGGTGATCCGGTAGAACCAAAGATGTCGACAGAATAAACAAGCTGAAGTGGCAATGGGTCGGCCATATTAGCCGTAGAACCGATGACCGTTGGAGTAGACGTGTTCTTGGGTGGAGATCGCGAATCAGTAAACGTAAGGTGGGACGCCCTCAGGCTAGGTGGAGCGACGATCTTCGCAGGGTTGCTGGTAGCAGCTGGATGAGAGTTGCCGAGTTGAATGGCGTGCAATAGGAGAGGCCTATGTCCAGCAGTGGACAGCTATAGGCTGATGATGATGATGATGTGTAGCCGGGCGTACCTTTCTTAGGTTACCTATAAGTCCTTTGACCTATGTTGATGAAGCCATATAATAATATGTAGGTAAGATATCAAACTAAACTTTTCTTTCCCAAAATAAATAAAATAATAAAGGCGAAAGATTGTGACTTTGTGAGTGTGTTTGTTACTTCTTCACGCAAATCCTACTAAACGGATTTGGATGAAATTTGGCACACATATACCCAAGGGGGTACTAATAAACGTATTATATCAGATAAATAGTTACACACCGATTTCTCTCTTTCAGTTGTCAGTAATTTGACTTTCGAAAGAAGGAAGACAAAGCGTTGTGTAACTATATAGACGCTATACAACGTTTAATAATAAGATAGGATAGTTTATAACCAGGACAGGGGTGTAAGGGGGAGCGCACAACAACCAGACTCCCTAAACGTCAACCTCACCTGCACGCGGTGCACCCTGCTGCTTACCAACGAGGCTCTGACGACCGACAAATGGCGGGATCTCCATTTAATTCCGCGCGGTGGCGGGTTAACCATCAACAAAAGCATTCCCAAGGAGGGTTGGCGTCAGGCTGGCGGCCGGCTGTTAAACTTTGCCAAAACCTAAAGCAACATGAATACAAACGATATGATGCGCGATAGGGCTAGGGCGTACCCCACAGGCGACGCGCAGGGGCAGCACCCGGCTTCTGTGGGAAATGGACAAGGGTTGTCGCACCAGAACGGGCGGGTGCGACGTAAGACGCAAGCTCGGAGTGTGAGGGAAGTTAGATTGAGGTGTGCGAGCTGGAATGTAGGTACGATGACTGGAAGAGGAAGGGAACTAGCAGGTGTTTTAAAAAGGCGACGACTGAACATTGCTTGTCTGCAAGAGACGAAGTGGAAGGGTGCAAAGGCTAGAGAGATAGGAGAAGGATATAAGTTTTATTACTGTGGAAGCGATGGCAAGCGAAATGGTGTGGGTATAGTTCTGGATAGTCAGTTAAAAGAATGTGTGGTGGATGTTAAAAGAGTGAGTGATAGAGTGATAGCTGTTAAAGTGATTGTGGAAAGTTTGGTGCTTAATATAGTTAGTGTATACGCACCTCAGTCAGGGTGTGAGGATAGTTTAAAAGAGAAGTTCTGGAAGGACTTCGATTGTGTGATGATGGATGTGCAAGATAGTGAAGAAGTGTATGTGGGGGGTGATTTTAACGGGCATGTAGGAAGACAGAAGGATGGGTATGAAAGAGTGCATGGCGGTTGGGGATACGGAGATCGTAACACTGATGGCGAGGCACTGCTGCAAGCTGCCACGGCCTTCGACCTGGCAATAACAAATACGTGGTTCGAAAAACGAAATGAGCATCTGATAAGTTACAAAAGTGGCCGCCACGCGACACAAATCGACTACTTCCTAGTAAGACGAAACAGCCTTAAATGTGTCAAAAACTGTAAAGTGCTCCCAGGTGAGGACCTAGTCTCACAACATAGACTAATGATAATGGAGGTAAAAGTCAGTGTCTCGTCCAGTAGGAACAAGGAACGGCCCCCGCCCAAAACCAGATGGCGTATGATAGAAAAAGAGGAATGTGCCAGTATATTTAAGAGTCAAGTGATAGATAAAATGATTGAAATGAAGGATATGGAAGGAAAATTTGTGAATGAATGTTGGAAAGAGATGGAGGATTGTATAAGGAGAGTAGCAAAAGATGTGTTTGGAGAATCGAAAGGGAAAGGTATGATAGAAAAGGATACATGGTGGTGGAACGAAGACGTGCAAAAGATGCTTAAAGAAAAGAAAATTGCGTTCAAAGAATGGCAGGGTGTAGGAAACGGGAATGATAGTTTGAAAGAAGATAAGAAGAAGATTTATAAAGAATGGAAGAGAAAGGCAAAAAAGGCGGTAGCAGTTTCGAGGGCTATGGCGCAGGAGAAGTTGTATGACTCACTGGACAGCCCTAGAGGCCAGAAGGAGCTCTACCGGATTACAAAAGCAAGAGAAAGGAGAACGAAAGATATAATTCACATTAAATGTATGAAAGATGACGCAGGTAAGGTTCTGTCCAAAGATGACGAAATAAAAGAACGATGGAAGGTTTATTTTGAAAAACTAATGAATGAAGAGAATAAATGGAATGGTGTGCTCAAAGAAGTACAAGTAAATATGGGTTTGGTGAGGGAAATTAGCGTGGATGAAGTAAGAAAGGCAGTCCAAGGTATGAAAAATGGAAAGGCTATGGGCCCAGATGATATACCAGTAGAAGTATGGAAGTGTTTAAAAGAAGATGGATGTATGTGGCTGACTTTATTCTTCAATAAGTTGTTGCATGAAGGAGGGATCCCACAAGAATGGTGCAATAGTTCGCTAGTGCCCATCTTCAAGAATAAAGGTGATGTACAGGACTGCAACAACTATCGAGGGATAAAGCTCATGTCACATAGTATGAAGGTATGGGAGAAAGTAATAGAGAAAAGATTGCGAGAGGAGAGTGAGATTACCCCAAACCAGTTTGGGTTTATGCTAGGTCGAGGAACAATGGACGCCACTTTTGCACTCCGCCAATTGTGCGAGAAGTACAGACGTGCACACAAGAACTTGCACATGGTGTTCATTGATCTGGAGAAAGCGTATGATAGAGTACCTCGGGATGTGCTGTGGTGGGCCTTGAAAGAGAAAGGTTTGCCCGGGAAGTATGTAGAGTTAATTCGTGCTATGTACAGTCAATCTCGTACCTACGTCCGGTCGGCTGCTGGCAATACCGACAAGTTCAGTGTGGCTGTAGGCCTGCACCAGGGATCGGCTTTAAGTCCTTACCTCTTCCTGTTGATTATGGACGCTCTTACGTCGGAAATCCAGGAGGAGGCACCCTGGTGCATGTTGTTTGCCGATGACATTGTCCTTGTCGGTGAAGATGGACCTGAGATCCAGAGCAGATTGGAGAAATGGCAACAGAAGCTGGAGAATGTTGGCTTGAAAATCAGCAGAACCAAAACCGAACATATGTTCTGCGATTTCGGCGGTCTCTCCAGTTTTGGAGCCATAGCGCTTGATGGCGCACTTCTCCCAGTCTGCTCCGACTTTCGGTATCTCGGTTCACTTGTGCAAAGCGATGGCGAAGTAGATCGGACGGTTAAGCACAGAATTAACACTGGATGGATGAAATGGCGGCAGGTCACGGGAACAATCTGCGACTCCCGCATTCCCCTTAAGCTTAAGGGGAAGATATATAAAACAATGATTAGACCTGCTGTTTTGTATGGATCAGAATGTTGGGCCACAAAAGGGATGAATGAAAGGCAACTGCATGCAGCAGAGATGAGGATGCTAAGAGGGATGTGTGGTGTTACACGAATGGATAGAATAAGAAATGAGTACATAAGAGGAAGTTTGAAAGTGGCGCCGGTAACGGAAAAGTTGTGTGGAAATCGGTTGTCATGGTATGGGCATGTGATGCGGAGGAATGAGGAAAATGTCGTGAGGAGAGTTTTGAGTATGAATGTCGATGGCTATAAGCGTAGGGGAAGACCAAAAAAACGATGGATGGAATGTGTGAATGATGATATGATTAGAAAGGGGGTGACTACCGAGATGACGTCTAATAGAGAAGTATGGAAGAAAAAGATATGTTGCGCCGACCCCAAATAAATTGGGATAAGGGCAGGAGAATGATGAGTTTATAACCAGGATTAACACATAGGATTTTTATCCCGATATTCCCACGGGACCGACACTTCTGCGGGTGAAACCGCGGGGCGCTGCTAGTAACAAAATAATTTATTTAATATTATTTTGGGCAGCTGTTTTCATAACAAAATAATCCTACCTAAGTAATTAAGTTAGGTAGAAAGTTACTTAGTTCTGCTCTGTCTAGCCTTGTGGAAACTCATTTAGGGGATCGGACGGGTAGCTTCGGGAGGTCAGTGTTGGAAGCACTTACTATCCTATCGTAAAAGTGATTAATGTGTTCAGGAGCTCAAAATGTAATTCAATTATGTAATGTCCTTTGTAGAAGTTTGGTACCAATAGGTATGCTTATAGTTCCCATAGAATTGACCAAAATTTAAAAATAATGATAAGCTATCTAAGGTCCGGCGTTTCTAAATTTGCCAAAGATGTAAACAACAATGGCCGCTCGAAATTGAATAAAATCGATATACAAGAACATTTATTTGTTTTCGTTTAGTTAGCTCGGAGAATCTCCAAGCTAACTAGGCGAAAACAAATATTACTTAAAATAAATGTTCTTGTACTTATCGATTTTATTCAATTTCGAGCGGCCATTGTTGTTTACATCTTTGGCAAATTTAGAAATATACCTACTATAGGTGTCTTTCTTATTTAATAAAAGATTTATTAAATCTTTTTGGGACCTTAAAAAAGTACCTACCTAACTTGCGTTTGGTTGCGACTTGAGGTCCTCATAAATAAGCATGTTGCAACAGCTGTTATTTTAGGTTTCGTGAGACACATCCATCACATTAGGAGCAGGGGAGGCCCAGTGGCAACGACCGCGACTTACGAGTTGTACGTCGTGGGTTCGAACCCAAGACTACCTACATTGTGTAAATTATTTCATCACCACTGCTCTCAAACTGGTGAAGGAAAATATCGTGAGGAAACCGGCATGTCCTAGGACTAAAAATTCGAACAAATGTGACACCCGCCAACCTGCACTGGGCCCCTGTGGTGGATTATGGTCCACTCTCTCTCACAGAGAGGAGGCCTGTGTCGTAGCAGTGGGAACATTATAGGCTGATTATGAATGAGATACATCCATGTTTACGGTCTACCTAGTCAGGAAAAGACGAAAAACGTAATACAAAGTAAGTAGGTACCTAAGCTTCCGGGGTAGCGGGATCGTCCGAAAGGGTTACCGCTGCCCCGGAACATAGAGGGCTAAGGAAGGAACACGGGTGGGTTTTAGTCAGTAAGAGTTTGACACTCCCTTCCGCTCCACCCAGAGCGGGAGGAGTCATTAGATGATTTCCCATCAAAAAAAAAAAAAAAGTACCTAAGCTTAATACTTTTGTAAACTTTTCAAATGTATCAGCTTATGAAAAAAAGAATAGATACGTACCTACCTATATTCAGACAGGCGCATGGGGAACTCGAGGTAGCTTCTACGATTGACTAATAAATTTAATACACGAATTGTCAAACAATTTAAATATACCTAACGAAGGACTACAAAAGCTCTCATCTCTTCATCATCTAGGTACTTAGCTTATCCCAACTATGTTGGGGACGGCTTCCAGTCTTAACAGGATGCAGCTGAATACCTACCACGATTTTATATGGAGTGACTGCTTTTGTTTAATTTAATTACTTACCTACTTCACATGTCTGGAGCATGACTGGTAAGAAGAAATCTAACCTTGCGTAGCGTAAACTATTATTTACGACAAAGACCACTCAACTCAACAAAACTTCTCACATAGTCTATCAAGGTAATGTTTGAGAATTTGCCCGAATCGGACAGTTCAAACACTCATGAACTAACAACTTTAACTTGTGAATAGGTATGTAGGATTGTAGGTAGGTATTTCTATTTATCTAAATCAGAGGACCTAGTGCGTGAAACGGAATAAATGTGCCACCAGACGGCGCTTATTCAGTTTCAATAGGTATACACAACGACATAGGTATCAAGCTGAACTTACATCTCCAGTTTTAGCTGACCTCGCATTGTATAGGATTTTCGTACAATGAGAAGTCAGAAACTGGAAATGTACCTACAGCTTGATATGTCGTCGAGCGTACAAATTAAAGTTTACGCGATCGAATCAAAACCTGCACAGGGCCTGTGCACACCACGTTTTTTGAACGCGCCGTTGACGCTCGTTTGTAGCGATACGCACGCGAGTCAGACGCAGCCTGTAGACCTTCTGTAGGATATAAGCGCGCCGTCGACGCACGTTTCTAAAACGCGCGTCAACGGCGCTTTTAAAAAACGTGGTGTGCACAGGCCCTAAGATTACCTATATGATTTCTATTTTCCCGACTGTTTGTGTGAAAAATCGACACGCTTATTGTAGAGTCTGAAAACATGCCGAAAACTCTTCATCGCGTATGCTTATAGTTGTTTAGCTTCTTAGCGGCGATGTGTGTGGTGTGGGTAGTAACCCACACCAAACACATTACAAGATGTCACCATGTATTCGAAATTGTTTTCATAATATCTAGTTGAAACGGAAAGCTAACCCTGTATAATATCATTTCCATGCAATGAGCTATATTCCAGCTTCCAGCCTTATGCGATTAAGAGATAATAGGCAACAGCGTGCACTTGACTGCTAGTAACATCATACTGGCATCGGCATTCCAGATGCCAAACGTTGCAATATGTAGGTACGAGCTAATGTGTTGGGCTATGTTGGTACAGTCGAACTGTCGAACAGGCTACCAGGCTACAATGGTCTTATGGCGTGTGGCCGAAATCGGAACTAATGCTGCCATCTTGTTTTTGTTCAATACATTTCACAAAACAATTGCACAAATGTAGGTATACCAACAGCACTGCCCTTTCAACTTTATTGGAGTGCCAAAAGATACTTGTTACTATGTAGGTATTTGGTACATAAACAGACAAAATGTTTAATCTTTCCACTACACTGCCAATATTAATTTGTTTAAGCACACTTAATCACTAATGGGCTCCAACAAAACAATGTTTACCTTTAGACCCAAGTTTGAACCATCGAGCCACTTCTGAATTTAGAAGTCTATTTTTTCAACAAACGTTCTATTAACATAAACTGGCGTCAAACCCGAGTCTAAATTAAGAACATTAAGAACTTTACCGTGCTTTGAATAAAGCTCAAAATACATTAACTGGCTCGAAGGTTTAGGCTTGTACTACTCGTTTTGTATTAAGACAGATAGAGTTATAGAATAACTGATGAAAAGTTTAAGTAGGTAGTAGCAATCATCATACAAATTTTGCCTTATGTAGCTGATGTAGGTATACCAAATAGCTTGTTTGACTGTACGAGGACTCTCTGTAGCGTTCCATTTATAACATAATAACAAACAGCTCCATAAGTTTCTTCATTCGCGAACACAAATGAGGCAGG
This sequence comes from Hydraecia micacea, assembly GCA_914767645.1. Lineage (NCBI taxonomy): Eukaryota > Metazoa > Arthropoda > Insecta > Lepidoptera > Noctuidae > Hydraecia > Hydraecia micacea. The sequence continues at coordinate 6,571,411 of OU611785.1, forward strand.
ATTGGCAGAGTTTCAAAACTATCGTTTCTGCCTTTTGCAGTTTCTACCCCTAAATTCAGTTACGCTTTTGTTATAAGAACTATGTAAAGTAGGGATCGTTCTATTTTCTATTCTATTTGTCTGCCATTTAATAAAATATTATTAAATGGCTAGCAAAGCCGATGTCGACTCTTTTCTCAATGTCAAAGGGCTGATTTTTCCATCGCCAGATAACTGTATGAAATAACTGTCAAAATTGCAAAATTTTTCCTCGAATAAAGTGATAACTTTATTCGAGAATTTTTTTTGAAATTTTCTTTTGATAAGATGATTGCCCTAAAATAAATAACAAACGTGCATGATAAAAAAATAAAGAAAAATAACAACTAAGTAAAGACAAACGAGTAAGTGAAATTCTTCGATTGATACAGTTGAACACAATCCAGATCTTGTTTGATTGGAATATAAAATCTCTGAACGTGATTCGCGAGCAAATTAGACACGAATCTGACATCAAGAACCTGACGGCCACAATTTGATATAGGTAATTTTGCTGGGATAGACTAGACACTCCGCGACCCTAAGCATAGCAATCTTTTCGCTACTACCACTCATCAGAGCAGTTTACTTCGCTCCAAAGATATAATGCGCCAAATCATCGTTCAATTCCGATATATTTCATTAAAAGAAATACCTACGCCTGATTTCACCTTGTAAGAACATCTTTCGTTCAAGTAATTTCAGTCTCTTTTACCGTTTCTTTAATTTAATTCTACAAGTACTTAGGTATCGGATACCTACTTCACAGTTCCTATCTCCGGGATTTTTTCATCGTATTTCCGACTCGATGTAGCTGGCCATTTCTCATTAACATTTCTAAATAATTAAACTTAAAACAGTTTCACGGATTCACTGTAGGTATATACTTAGAATGTGCAACTTTGTTGCTTTTTTGTATCGGTTCAAAGAGAAAGCAAGAACTAATGACTAGTGGAAAAATAAGGAAAACGTCTTTTCAATATTGCAAACCTTTGAACTCGACAGCTTTGAATTTCTTAGTTGCAGCCCAGAGTCTGGACTTATGTCCGGTTGATGCCAATAGGCCCACTATTGGGTATTGGGTGGGATTGTTCTGTCAAATTTCTTTAGTAGATTTTCACCTTTATTGCTAAAGTACCTATAAGGTTCAAAGTTGATTGGGAAAATTTGACAGTTGCGGGTAGCTTGATCTGCTGGCGTCTGTACCTACATGGGACTTAAATACGACGTATACATAACTGGTGAAATGTGTATAGATTATAAGTACTTACATTACACCTCTGCCTAAACCTTCGGGGATTACAGGCGTAATGTTATCGTCTAAGTATAGCTTGAAATCATTTTGCAATTCGCGTTTTAGCATTCTCCACACAGTCAAGCCAATAAGTTACCTACCTATATTCATAATGTCTTATTCCCAAATCTGTACCCTAATCGCGTAACACACCTTCAATTGCAATCTGAATGATTTTAAAGATAGATACTGCCAATCCATTGCTTCATATGTTCAAGAAAATTGTCTACTCAATAACGTAAACAACGCAATGAATGTTGTTGAACTGTCAAAATGAAAGCCATTGTTACTGCTAGTGTGTTACGCAACCACTGCTTAGTAAGAAAAGAAAGAGAAAAAGAAAGAAGAGGATGAGAATTCTGTGTATCTAAAGGAAATGTCTAATCACCCAAACTCCACAGTTTTCCCGAACCAATTGGCTATTTGAGTTAAAACGAATTAGTTACCGATCTTAAAAAGACTAAACGTACCGGTCCGACGATATTGCGTGAAATGGACCGGCTAACGATACGAGTCGATATCGGGGAACTAAGTACACCCTTAGTTAATAGAATTATATCGGTACACTAGCTTTGTACGAGAATTTGTGCTCAGATAATTTTATCTTCCGTTTAACGTTGCTTGAGTTATTCTACCAATCTGGCAGGAGAACCGGAACATATCCATGTGTTACTGACTGGCCAGGAATAACATAGAAAGAAATGTGGACTATCTTGCTCTCTCTTTGATGATCAGCTCTAGTTGGATTGTAGCTCTAGTTGGTTTGTAGCTCTAGTGCGATGGTAGGTACAAAACAAATGTTTAGTACCTAGAAGGTAGAACTATCCTGCCGGGGTAGCGGGATTGTCCGAAAGGGTTACCGCTGCCCGGAACATAAAGGGCTAATTAAGGAAGGAACACGGGTGAGTTTTAGTCAGTAAGAGTCTGACACTCCCTTCGGCTCCACCCAGAGCGGGAGGAGTCATTAGATGATTCCTCATCCATAAAAAAAAGGTAGAACTATCATGATCGCGACATCCATTAAAATGTTAGGGAAATATCTTGTACCTACTTAAAGTTTGTTTTTTAAACCCAGATTACTAGATCATAGTAATTTGACAGCTGTAATGTCAAATTCCTATAAGTAGGTACTAAAAATAAAACACACAACGATCAAAGACTTGATATTACTATCTGGGTTTAAAAAACAAACTTTATGTAAGTAATTTTACTCTACTACACATACCCAGGTAATCACCGTTTGGTAGGAATTCTGGTGATAAGTTCACAGTGTAGGTACCTAATATCAAAACTATTAATTATAACCTAAATGCTTTACCCTTGTTTCCAACAAAACCAACAAGTTTTAGGAAATATAAAAAAGGTTAGCGTCGCGCTCTGCCACTGTTCTTGGGTGCCGTCCAAATAGATAAAGTTTTCTCCATGACATAGGGCAATTATGACCATGATAATGCTTTCCAACCAAAATAGATATCCTTGAAACTTGGAATGTACCTATTGTCTTAAATACATCTCTAGACTAAAAGAAGCCTAAAAGAAAGACTTAAGTACCTACTCGGCCGGCCTGTTGATAACAAAGCTAACTAAAGCTTTGTAGGGACCTTGATACGTTTGTATACCCCTGGCTTTTTCAAGGGTTGAAACCATCTCTTTTCTCCCTCATGAATATGAACAACTTTTACAATGGGACTAACTTCGAAATACTTATAGAAAAAAAAAGCTTTTTATAACAAAAAGAAGCATTGACACTAAAGAAAAATAACACTATCAATCAAAATAAGTACCTAGGTACCGTAAAATGGGGTTACATTGATCAATTTTGATCAATCTTAAAATTCGAGGTTAAATATTTCTGTACTAAGAAGGCTGAAAAAATAACAAAAATAAATGTAACATCGGTTTTATGGGTTGTATTATGTTTACATTAGAGTAATATTTTGGACACTACTTTATGAGAAAAAAAAAATCATCGTGTATAAAATAAAAAACACCTTGATCTATGCATACATCATGGTGTTTTTATTCAGCGAATTTACGGTCAAATGATTTACAAACCTGTTTGGCAGTGAACCTAATTGAGCTATAAAAATTCTGTGCGATAAACCCGTTATAAATAGGTAGGCACTAGACGTGAATAAGCAAAAACTTTCTTGTTATTTTTTATTGGCATATTAGATTTTATGGTGTATGCGTTGTGACTTTTTTTAGGGTTCCGTACCTCAAAAGAAAAAAAACGGAACCCTTATAGGATCACTCGTGTGTCTGTCTGTCCGTCCGTCTGTCACAGCTAATTTGCTCCGAATTTAATGGACCGATTAAGTTGAAATTTGGCACACATATGAATCTCTGTGACCCAAATACAGACGTGTAACGTAAATAAATGAGTTTTGACTATGGGGGTCATTTTTGGGGGGCAAATAGAGAATAAAAATAAAAAGTTTCGCAATCTGTACCGTGTGACATATCAAATTAAAGGGTTTACTGTGAGGATCTCAAATATTTTTTTTTTATAATTGTAAAGTATTTAAGTAAAATTGTATTAAAGTTATTTAAGAAAATAGACGAAAATTGACCATTCCCCCCTTATCTCCAAAACATCCGAGTCTAAAATTTTGAAAAAAAATACAGGAAAGCTCTATACGTATTGATTACATTAAAACCTATAAGAAGTCTGTGGTCTTAAAACAATATGGTAAATCTCTCAATATTGTGAGTACAAATTTACATTTTCAGTTGGAATGTATTGGAAAACATGTTTTTCAACTACAATGTTAAGTTTGTTCTTGGTATAAATTCATTCCAACTACGGAACCCTTCATTGTGCGTGGTCCAACACGCACTTGGCTGGTTTTTCTTTAAATTATTCAGCGTGTAATGTTGATGTTAATTATGTGTTTAACAGTCAACTATTTTTTTGTTAAAGTAACGACACAAATTTCGGCCTCAAAAAGGTGGGTGGGGAGACTGAATTCGGAAGGCGGAGGACCGAGTGTTGTGGGCATAGAAATGTGAAAAACAGGTTGTGAGGTAACTTGGGAGAAGGTCTATGCCCAGCAGCGGTCTGCGATAGGCTGAGTTATAGTTAGTTTAGATTAACTACCAGGATTCAGGTAACTATCTAACTTGGTTGATGACCATTATATATATCTATTTATCTATTAGGACATAAGCCACATACCACAACCACATGTGCAAGAAAGAAAGAAAAATGTTTAACTAATATTATAATTGACTAACAGGATTAAGGTATCTATCTAACTTGGTTGATGACCATTATATATATCTATTAGGACATAAGCCACATACCACAACCACACGTGCAAGAAAGAAAGAAAAATATTTTACTTGGAACACACCCAGGAAATACAAATAGTATAAAAGGAGCATTTGAAACTAACAACAAAAAAATAATAAACAAAAAAATAGACTTGTGTGAGGCTAAAAAGGCTCTACTGTCTCAGCAAAATGCTGCGTTATTTAAAAAATATATATCACAGCGTGGGTACCTATTCTGATAGAATACGTGACGATACTGATGAGTCGGTTTATCCTACCTGCCTTTCTCCCTGGCTAATCTTTTAATCACGGCATATCTTGGAAGAAAAAAAAAAACATTTAGCCTAGTAAAAATACGAGAACACAATAATCTTCGAAAGCACAAAAAAATACTTAATGCTCCTTCGATGTTGCGAATATTGTATTAAAACTGGAAAATATGAGCCGCGTAACACCGTATGGAATAAGGAAAGCTTAGAAATTGGATTATTTTGGTATAAAGTTAGAGATTTGCGGACAAAAGTTTTAATACAATAACGCTTTTAGCTCGACATCGTAATCCTATGTAAGCAGGGGTCGCAATTGCATTTTTATTTCTTGATTTTCAGGGTTAGTAAACAACAGATTGAGAGATGAGAGACCAGCGGGGTAATTACGTAACATACCAACAGAAGGATTTTGACAGTTCAACAACATTCATTGCGTTATCTATGTTGTTGAGAAGTTTTTCGAACATATAGATAAAGCGATGGATTAGCAATGGATCAGGAATTAAATTATCCGGAAAAGAACCGGAGTTACGGACACAGCTTGCAGAGTAAGCAAACTGAAGTGGCAGTGGGCTGGTCATGTTTGTCGAAGGACCGATGGTCGGTGGAGTAGATAAGTCTTGGAGTGGAGACCGAGTATCGGCAAGCGTAGTGTGGGTCGCCCCCCAGCTAGATGTATGGACGACCTAAAGAAGGTGGCTGGGACAGACTGGATGCGGAAGGCGGAGGACAGGGTGTTGTGGCACAGCCTGGGAGAGGCCTATGTCCAGAAGTGGACTACGATAGGATGAGTTGATTGATTGAATGGATTAGCAATATCCTTCAAAATGATTCAGATTGTGATTGCTAGTGGGTGGAACAAGGCTGCTAATGGTGATGATGAACAACACAATATGTACAAATTCACGTCGCTCAATAACATGAGGCCATTTAATAAATAGGTACCTCTTTGTCTTAAAGAGCCATAGACAGTCCGCTATGCAGGGCCTCCATGGAGGACGACGAGACAGCAACTCATAATGCTTCTAAACTGCCTGGTAACTAACCGAGGTATTCATATTCATAATCATTAATTTTGCGTTCCACAAGGTAAAAAAGATGTTAACAAAAGTCTTAGAGCTAAGAGCCGTCGTAGACCCTATTAGGGCACAGCAAAAATTAAAATATTATTTGATACATAGCTATTACTGAACATTTAAAAATCTGAGATTGTCAGCATTGACGTGGTTGTGGACACCAACCCATATCCTATTACTGAGAATAACAAAATAAAGAGATATGTTTTGAAGCTGATTGCCCTCTATATTATTACGTATCTAGAAAAAGGTAGTTTATAATGGTAGGTAGGTAAATTAAATGTGGAAGCCTTCACGTTTCTCCAACGGATTGTAAAAATAAATTTGCTCTAATCTGCCTAATGAAATACAAAAAAAGGCAAAAAACATTACAGAGCAAGAGCTGCTACTAATGCTAAATGCTACCCAATTAAAATCTTGTAGAGATTTTTATTTACGTACTTTGTTAGTATTTATTTTTATCTGTTAAGTAACGTCTTCGTCTCACAAAGGCAGAGGTGCAAGTATAGTACACCCACATTTCGCCAGTTATATTTAAGTTCCATGTAATAGGGAGCGAGCCTATTGCTATCAACCGGGCACAATTCTAGACTCCGAGACCAAGGCCAATTCTCGTAATTAAAAACGTTCAAAATCTAGTCGCAATCTCATCTCAGCGACAATCAATGACAAAAACTTGTCAAAAATGTAGGGAAATGAGAGATATTTTTTTGATAGATTGAGACTGTGATCGTTCTTTAAAGTTACGAAAATTGCCCCTCAGGGCTCGATGGATACCTGCTTTCTAAATTTTACATGAAAGTCCATGGTTTCTTGGGACAGTGGCGAAATGACTGATGAGGATAAAGCTCGTATTTTGTTCTTAAATAGATAAGAGACAATCAGCACACTAGTACCTACACAAACAACAACGTAGCCGACTTCCAGTATGCGGTCGTCACTCCAGAACCTTTCGGCCCCATCGGCCATCTGTTCTGCGAGCAGTCCACACCCACACCATTTAAAATCACAGTCAAAGATACGAAGAAAAATAAAAAAAACTGAAATTCGGACTAAATTTCGTTCTGAATATGCCTGGCCCTTAAACTAACAAAGAATGTCAGCCTCAACTAAGCCCCAACCATTTCACAATCGTAATAAGTACTATTCAGGCACAACTTTCCAAAGTCCAACTTTAAATGTCTGCATAGACTGATAAGCGTTTGAAACAGAACAATATTGTTGGCGTTGTTTATCCGTTGGCAGATTAAAATGAAAATTAAATAGCAAAGAGGGACTTCGCAAACAGTCTACTCAATATTAACCGGCTTTTAAGTTACCTTTTGTTTGTTATTACAGTAAGGGAAATAAATTGTTAAACAAATTGACTATACCAAGTAAAATCTTCGCAGCGTGTTGATGGCAATCTAAATCGGCCCAGAATCTGGCTACGAGTGTGGCAATTCCTTCCGTAGCGTCCATTTCCTGTAACGTAGATACAGACGCCAGCATATCAAGCTAGTACCCGAAACTGTAATTTTTTTCCAATCAACTTTGAGCCTTATGCTTTAGCGATGAAGTTGAAAATCTATTAAAGAAATTTGACAGATTGTAGTAGCTTGATGTGCTGGCGTCTGTACAACAATAGCACTCGCTGGACACGATATTAAGTGTCCCATTGACACATATACACTCCAGGGCGGACCAACTAAAAGTGTCCGTATTTTAATCACAACTTTCTGACAGTTTTATGACATGGTTATAACGCGGCAAATTGACGTGGGTGTCAATTTGCTTGACAATTAATTTCCCTGACTTTACTTATAGGTGTCACTACTGCAAAAGTTCTTTGTTTTTGTAATGAAAAGTAACTTACCTGATAACAAAAAATCGCAGCCTGTTGTCTTGGTAAATGATGGTATTTCATTACTGCTGGACATTTATTTAATTTAATTTGTTGTCTCAAAGAAAATATTTCTGTAGTTTTATGAAGGTAGGGTCTAGATTTGCTTGAAAGATATTCTTCAAGTTATTTTTCATCTAAGATTTGTCAAGTTTCCCTGAGATTCTTTGAAGCTACATCGGTTATAATGATACCTATAAAGATATACAAGATATCTTAGCTTAGGTGTTGGCTGCAAGTCAGACAAACGACTTTATTTACTTTATTTTTATTGTAAACCATATTTTCTACGTGAAGGTAGGTTAAATTTTTATGTTTTTCGTAGTATAATCTTTTGCCTGACGGAGGCACGTTCATTTCAATAAAGACATCTCTAGCGTTACGCAATTATTATATTCCAACACAACAATATTATATTCCAAAAGATTGCTTTTCATCACATAATATATCACCATCTTGATACAAATAGACACGGGTATATCTACCAGTGCTTGATACTTTATCCTATAGAGTCTATAGGATACGTTACAAAGGGAGGGATCTATTGTGCACCAACAGATAATATCTAAAAGGAACATGTGCTGTTCAGCTACAGTAATTGTAGGCACGAAATAGAATAGACATCTATCTCATTGAATTTGAATTATGGAATTTGCCATAGAACTTGCGTTATACAGTTTGCTTCAGAGAACTTCTGAATAGGTACGTGTTTCATAGTGTCCTCTAGTTTCAAAGAAAGCACTTCTATTGCAGTTTTCACCAAGAGGTGTACCTTAACTACGTCGTTCCAATTCAATTCCTGGTGAGTATAAGAATGTCTGGCGTATTTTTATTGTTACTCCTTCCACAAACTTTCTTTATACTATTGCCCCTATAGAGAAAATTCAGCGAAATTGAAACTTAAATTCAATCTCTTATCGCAAGCTCAGGCAGGCAGCTATATATAGAGGTAGCTACAAGAATTGGCCGCAAGCTACTCGGTACACGGAAACACGGCTTTTACTGAAGTGGGTAGTCACTAGTGCGAAAAGTCGTTAATATTTTATGTCAGCAATATGGAAACATCAGACGAGAACGGGCTACGGACTGTCGTAATCCTTTAAGGCAAGTGCATTAACAGCTGGTCTCTATACACTTGCAGGAGTTCTTGTGTTCATACCATGAATGAAATTGCTTTTAGTGTTTTCAACGGTATTTTTTTAAGTCCCACTCTGTTCGTTTGCATTTTATACTTGCTAGCGTTTCCAGCACTTTAAAGCGCTTGGGGTTGTGAAGGACTAACTTAAAAGCGCTCGAAACGTTGGAAATGTAGAAAAACATTAATTAATCATCTAAGTCGACGTAGTTTTATGTTCATTTATTATTTTCAGAGGTAAACAAGAGGATTATGTGAATGTAGAAGAGAAATTCGACTAAAAAAGAGATAAACACCATTAAAATTCTGGCTAGACACAAAAAATTACGGAGCATTATTTATCACAGATAACTGAATAAATGTAATAATTAATCATGACCTCTTAGTAGTCTGGAATGATAGACTCTAGAGTCAATGAACCAGTGTGTTAATCAGATACGCAAGCATAATCAGAGATCTAAGTACTTATTGTTTATTCAAGTAGATCATTAAGATAATTAGGAATACTATACTGAATAGTCTATCCATATCTATTTAACAGGGCAAGGAGTCATTATATCACAAATTAATAGACGACTTTCAAGGCAAGCGTGGTTCATCATCGCCCCCATACAACCGCCCAACGAGCGTTCAAAAGAATCCATATCCAAGAACTGCTGCGGTACTCTGAAAGGTCAGGAGTGCTTACATTCGATCCAATTTGAAACCAATCTACATGGTTGACCTGGTACCTGCAAGCCGTGACGGTCGTTGGTAAATTGGCACACCAGCTCCATATGTAGGAAGTTCAAGAGCTAGCCCAGTTAATTGCTTTCCAGATGGAGTGTTAGAAGGCCTAGTTTGAATGTCAACATCTGATTATGAGTTTGATCTGCCCTAAGAAAAAAAAAAAAAATAGGTTTATTTGTCAAAAAACACGACGTGCGTACGAAAAGATAAGTTAACTCGAGTAATAAAGGAAAATAAACAAAATAGGTTTATGTATATTGAAGTACTCAAGGGAGAGTTTGGTGTTTGTGGTATGATGTGTTTAAACGTATCGAGCACTAGGCCCTGAGCACTGTCTCTCCCGTCTAGTTGGTACAGAGGCTAGCACATCAAGCTACCCCAATCTGTCAAATTTTCCCAATTGAACATGAACCTTATTCCTTTGCAGTAAAGTTGAAAACGCTCACAAAACAGCGATTAGTCCATTCACGGTTATTTATTATTTTACCTCTGACAGCACTACAGCAGCAACCCAAAAGCAACCTTATAGTAACGAAATTAAAGAATACTATGGTTTTGACAGACTTGTCAGTAGCAGCAACCTAATAACAACCCTATTATAACAACTAAAAGATATCAGAGATAATGATACAATATCAGAGGTTGAATACACGTCGTGACAAAAAGGTTGCAACTCAGCATGATGCTGTGCTGCAGTGGTCACCCAAAAATGACGTCTGAAACCAAGTCAGGCTTAAAGATTTGTACAGACCCCCATCCCCTATGACCCCAAAAATGGACAGTATGAAGCGATGAATGTTAATGGACCCTAAGATCATTATACAACACGTCATTCCCTTTTCCACTTTTGGCCAATTGAGGACAGCAGTATTATTTTGAGTCTCAATTAACAAATAGAAGAGGGTTGCTCTTTCATTTGCTTTAAAACTCTCTTAGTCAGGTACATAGAAAATGGTCCATTTGTACAGGGACATAAGGATCCTTCAAGATTTCTTATATTTGAAATATTCGATAAAAGTTGCGTGCTGGAGTGTGTGTAGGAGGCTAAGAACATCGTGTTTCTGAAGTTATTCCTATTGATTTGTGTCCCAATAAATTATTCCCATACTGATTTGGACGTGAAACAGAAAATATAAAAGATCTGTTTATCGTTTTTAGCTTTTGCTGAAGAAAAGAGTGATTTGTGATCTGGAAAGTCAAAAATATGATTTCTATCGCAGTATTTACGAGAACATTTTTCGTTGTGTTTAGCTTGATCAATATTATAAATAGTACACATTAATTTAGGTTTTTGAATTGTGATCATAATTTTAATTAACTATGCCTGAAACATATCAACAAATTGTAAGATACCGTTTATAAAACACCCTAAATTAATTACTGAGATTTCAAATGTTGGTAGTTGATTGACTTAATAATGAGATGAAAACACTACCAGTTAGCCTTAAACATAAATACCTATTATTGGTTAATAACCATGGCAGTCGGAATAGTAACTCACTAGTTTCTAGCAGATATACTACCAGGTCGATGACAGCAGGTAAATATGATGTACCCAGAGTTAGTAATTACTATGGCGACAGAACCTTAATAAAACGCGTTCCCTATTTATTGAACACTTTGCCTGTTGACATCAGACAAGAAGATAATAAAGTAAAATCACACGTAAACTTTTTTTTTTTTTTTTTTTTTTTTTGTTAGCCTATAGTGTCCCACTGCTGGGCAAACGTAAACTTAAAAAATATTTATTAGAATGTATGTAATTGTAGGTATTAAGTATATATACATATTTAGGTTATAGATGTACCTGATATTATTAAGTGAACTGTAAGAGAGACTCAACGATCTCACAGTTAAACTGCTAAGCTTTAAGAAATTTTAAGCGAATGAACCATTCATTCATTCAATAAGTTGCAATATCGGTTATCAACTAACCTACTCTACTGTAACTGTAACCTACGCGACTTCAGGAGACAGTACCTATACTTAATTAAGAACTATCTTCAAATCCACCACGAAATACAGAAAGAACTTTGGCGAAGTTCATTGTCGACATAGGAAAGAAAAAGTTTCTACTTCTATCAAGGTTCAGAAGTCCAATTAGCTCAAATTAGGATAGGTAGGTACTATTTTTTGGGTTTCACATTAGTTATATGTAAAGTTAATAGTTTATCAAATTAACTACCTACCAACTTCTACAAGTTATATTAGTTTTATGTTTATCCATGATAAACTATTATTATTATTGTCCACCCAAGGAGAATGTTGCAGAGTCACAATTCTTAATTTTGACCAAAATCTAATTTACCTGTAGCAACAATAAAAATTTAACATTCATTCTATTCTAACTAAAAAAATTCATTTATTTTAATCACTGACATTTCTGATAGCTGTATGAAATTGCTTTAACAATTATAACGCAGTGTGTTAATTTAAAGGACAATTAATTTCCATAATTACCTCATTCGTGTTTTCAAATATGTATTCCGTATAATTTTATATAAAACAAAGGTTAGGTACAGTCAACAAAAGAGATAAGTATGCAGGATCGTTGGATATAGTTGAAGTTTAGTAAGATTCTCCAATAAAATTTAATATTATTAATAGAACACAAACGGCTCGTTTATCAAATTAAATTTCAGTCGACAACATCCATCGGTTTCTTACTAAACTTCAACTATATCCGTCGATCCTGCATACTTATCTCTTTTGTTGACTGTACATAGTTCCTGAATGTGGGAAATAAAATAAATGTGTATGGAGGGTAGGTGCAAGCTCGTTATCTGTTCGCACAGGAAGGCAAGCACCTACTGGACTAGAAACATTGTTATGACACTTTATCTGTAATGGCGGAATTTTTGTATTTTGTTTGACCTGTATTTAATGTGACTGGAGGCGGAAGGCCTTGTTTAATTTACGTATTTTTGGAGCGGCTAATCTGTTCTAGTGCTGGATGGTAGAATAGGGTTTACATCTATTAATGTTCTTATTTCGAGTCATCAGTCAGTTTTCATTGGCATGGCATGTATTATTTTGATGGATTCCCAAAAAAATCCCAGTCCCATTTGATTACTTACTTGAAAATACTAATACATACCTACGCTAATAATATACTCAAAACTCGCCTTTTTATGATGGGTCCTAGCTACTGCAACTGCGACCAACTTGGATGTTATTATGTAGATTGGGTGGTATTATTATGTAGTTTATTCACTGCGATCAACTTTAACGGTATATATAGCTTTTAAAAAGTCCAAAAAGGTAAATGGAGATCATTGACTAAAAAGGCGATCATCATTAGAAGATCAAAAAGGATCGAATAAAATAAATACATCTTATTTTCATCAAAGCGAAGAGGAGAGGACCTGTCTCATTAAAACAACAGGTAAGTATGTATTATACAGGGTAGCAGGGAAATCGACGCGGAAACTGAAAGCATGAATGCTGAATTCATGATGATTAGACCCTAGCGTGGAAATTCTTCTTTGACAGTTGTTGTTACGGGTAGTTAGAAGTCCAAAAGTCTGACAACCAGTCTTACCAATTGGTATTGTGTTACCCAGTAACTGGGTTGTGAAAGTTCGATAGATAGACATTCGCTTTAAAGAAAGCTTTTTTTTTTTTAAAAAAAACTTCTGCTGTTTCATATAAAAGTGCAATACCTACGCGGTCAAAACGGTATGGAACCTCTATTTATTTTTTTTAACCGACGAATAATTTCAACAGGGATTCAGAACAGAATCACGTACTGAATCCATAGTAACAGATTGCGGCATGATGTCCCGGCCACTCTGTATTCTGTTGAAGCTAAGCGACACTTGACAAAATAACGCTAACATAATTGGTTGTTCGAGACATCTCCTTTATCCACTCACGTGTCCCGCTCTCCGCGTGACGTTGCCTCCAATGTACCACATTTTTTGTCGGCGCGCTACGGGGCGCCTCGCCACTTATACACGCCTCGTACACAAATTATTTAGCCATGTTTCTACAGAGAAGGAAGAAAATGTCCATGGCTATTAATCTAAGCCAGCTGGGCGGTAAACACTGAGCCAAGAGCCTCCGTTACTATTTACTAGTATAAGCCTCCATATCCACAGAGGCGTTTACCATGCATCTCGGTTATTGATTATCCCCTCAGGATTATTCAGTGTTCCTTAGTAGATAAGGGTCCCCATTTAACAGTGGCAACCAAGTCGTGTATTACTTAGTTGATGTACGGTCACCAAAGAAGATAAGTAACCCGGATCGTCGTATATAGTTGAAGTTTTGTAAGAAACCGATGGATGTTTTCTAATAGCATTTAATTAATAGAAAACAAACAGTGCATATATTTATCTATTACAGTCGAGTATCTTAAGCCTGCTGCAGTTTTCAAATTCTTTCCTGTATATTTAATAAGTCAGGACACACAATACGCTATAACCATTGAAGCTATAGCACTGAGCAGACTACGGCATAGAAAACTAGGATAAACCTTTGACCGATGTCTAATTGAAATTAATAATGAACTGGCCATTTCTAAATACAAATCAAATCCGTTTTTTTTATGGTCAGTATCACATAAAAAAAATATTATAAACTGATTGTCATTCTGTGACATTGACATAATGTCAATAATCAGTCGGTAAAGCAGTAAAGCAGCTCTATCGTGCACGGAACAAGCAAAAATAGACGTTAAAGTAACGAACGTATTTTTACTGTGACCGTACTTCATCAAACATAGTATAAATTGTACAAGAACCTTTCCGAATACGAAAGATCAGCCCGTATAATCATTGATGAACTAGATAGTAGGATAGATATCCTACCCTATAAACGCGAGGCTTTTTATGATCAAGTCGGACCCAGACTAAGAGTAAGGAAATCAGACTTTATCAAGCTTGGAAAAGCTCTAGAATGACTAAAAGTATGTATTGTTGACCTCGTAATTGCTTTAACACATTGAATTGAACCCATGAATGTCATTTGCACGTCATAAATCGACAAGGTATACTCTTTATTTTTCTCGAAAATGCTTGGAAATTCGAGCATTATTTTGACAACCTTCTTCGAAATAAATCGAAAATGCTGTACTTGTCAAATACATGCAAGCAGCGGCCAAGTTAGTATGAAAATTCATAGCTGACATGTTTAGCGGCCAAATGAATTACAATGAAAAATCATAATATATCTATCGTGTAATTAAAATATTGAACTTTTACGTCGAAACATTGCAACCAAGGAAGTAACTTATGAAAGATTTTATTTACATTTCGAACTGGCTTGCAAATAAAGTAAAAAAGAAACAACTGAACATTATGGCGCATAAAAAAATATTGTTTTTTATAATAAATTGTTGATTATCAAATAAAATGTTCTACATAGGTACTACTTAGTTTTTAATTTCCGCACATTATTTGAGAAAAGCAACCAGGCATTGATGGATTCACGTATGTGTCACGTTTTCACGTTCTTTCATGAATGCCTTTTTTGCCGGCCGCTGCAGCACCTAATGTTCTATATGTGACAGTGAGATAGTTTCAACACTAGTGAAGTTACAATTAACTGTCAAAACTGTTAAAGTATTTGCGAGGTCTACCATACTTGGCAGGGTAGATCCCTGTTTACGTAAACTGTCAAGTGCCAAGTTCTCTCTGGTATTTACGTTGATGTGTATATTTCATACTTAAAGTGACAAGAGCGCCTTTTATCACCGTTTCAGGACATTATTCACGGTTGAATTTATTACGAAATTTAGTTTTGGTTTTTTCCTTGTAATAAATATGTCTCTTTCATCATTGTGTTAAGAGAAATGTTTTCTTTGTTCTGTGATAATTAAAGGTACTAAAAAACCATAATTTAGGCGATTCCGCAACCGTTCTCCTATAATTAAATCGACTTCAAAAATAACTCAAAATTATGAAAAATCTTTAATTTCGGAAGTCGGTGGATTGGTACGTCAAAATCATTTATGTACGCCAAATTATTTAGGTACGCCAAATTATTTAGGTAGGTACGCCAAATTATTAACCCTAATTAAATGCGAAAAGATAAGACCCGGCAGGTAGGTGTCAAAATAAGAGTATTTTTTTTATACAGTCCATAGTTACCTATTTATTTCACCCATAGCCTTGTCAACGAAATTATAAGTAAAAATCCCGCTGCTACAACTGTCTACATTGGTTTCCCGTAGAAAAAAAGCCTACTTACCTACCTTAGAAATGCTAAGGTAAGCTCCGTTTTAGACAGCAGTAAAGTGGAAGAAGGCGAGGCGAACTTTTTGCATTTTTACCAGTTTGGGGTTTGGGTGTTCAAACTTTGCCAATTCTACAAGCTGGAACATGTAACAATCTAATCAAAAATTAAAGTGAATAGTAGCAAACCGGAGTCAGTCAAACGAATGGGGTATAAAATGTTACGGCCTGAGTTTGCCCTTCCATAAAAGGCAGGGACACATAAGGCGTTGGGCGTCCGTTCAAACGTGTGTTGTATCTTTACGAACCATTATTTTCAGATAAACGGTTAGTAATATCTCGTCTTGACGTCTTTTCCAAACGTAGACCAAGTTTTATATTCTGAAGAAAACGGATATTTCATAATTTAACATACAAAACATAATATTCGTGTTTTCCCTCAAGAGTTAGACATAGGTAGGTATACCTATAGTACACCTAAGATTTCGCCAGTTACGTGTAAGTCCCATGTAATACAGGGCGAGCCAATTGCTATTAACAAATCCAGAATTGGGCTGCCATTGAGAAATTTCTGATAGGAAATCTCAATACAGAAAGAAAGAAAATACATTTATTTAGCACAGACTAATACACACAATACACGAGATACATACATTAGATAAAACCGGCCAAGTGCGAGTCGGACTCGCACACGAAGGGTTCCGTACCACCGTACATATTTAACACTACTTACATATATAAAAAAATCACGTTTGTTGTATGGGAGCCCCCTTAATTTATTCTGTTTTTAGTATTTGTTGTTATAGCGGCAACAGAAATACATCATCTGTGAAAATATCAACTGTCTACATATCACGGTTCATGAGATACAGCCTGGTGACAGACAGACAGACAGACGGACAGTAGTGTCTTAGTCTTAGTCCCGTTTTCACCTTTTGGGTATGGAAGGGTTCCAGGGACCCTGGTTACTTACTTATACAGGGTTATTGGAAAAACATTAACAACCTCTTAAGAGGTCATTGTACTCATCATTATGAACAACTTTTACTATGGGACCAAACCCGAAATCGCGAAAAAAAAATCAGCTGTTCCCTACATTTTGACGAGTTATACGAACATAAATATAGGGAACAGCTGATTTTTTTTTTCGCGATTTCAGGTTTGGTCCCATAGTAAAAGTTGTTCATAATGATGAGCACAATGACCTCTTAAGAGGTTGTTAATGTTTTTCCAATAACCCTGTATACTTTGGTGACTACACTTATGCCTAACCCATCGGACTTTTGAGGAGTTTTCTCTAGGAAGATGATGAAGAAATCAAATAACCTGCCCAAAGTATTATCAGTGGATTTACTGTATCTTTTCACTGTTTCACTCTAACGATGCTCTCCTCCTCCTGTAGCTACCTATTTGATATATCTTTGGTATGATATTGTAGAGATAACGGTGACATGTAGCTTGTGTATAGAGGCAATCACTTTATTGCACGATGGCAATGGGCAAGCGTCTTGTCAAGTGTTATCAGCGCTCATTGTCCTGAATCAGTTTGGAGTGTCACTTCTATATAGGAAAATAGGGCAGACAAAATACACGAGATATAATATCAAGCGATAGTTACGAGCTTAAATGTTTTGATAACCACAAACATTGTAGCAGTTAGGGTATTTTCCTCTCTCACAGTCTCAGACTAAGCAAGATATAGATTATATAATTTTCAAATACAGTATGTATTTGAAATGGATGCCCGGATTGAGACTCATTGGCTTACTATGTTGAGATTGGCAAACTATAGGCTCTATGCCAAGACCGCTTTCTTTTTTCGGTGGGAAATTATCAAATAACTTCTCTGCGCGGAGCGAGAGGGCGTGTCAGACTCTTACTGACTAAAACCCACCCGTGTTCCTTCCACAATGCAATTCTTCTATTTTACAGTTGGCAATAAAAAAGAGGTGTATAGTATTTGCTACCTCTACTAGAGTACAAACTAAATTCAGGAAGTCGGCCCCGCCAACTTAACTCAGAAACTAAGGGGGGAATTCTCGTAATTTTAAGAACGTTCAATCTGTCAAAAATACCTCTAATTTCCCAACATTTTTGACAAACGTTTTTGACATTGATTGTCGCTGAGATGAGATTGTGAGTAGATTTTGAACGTTTTTAATTACGAGAATTGGCCTTAAGGAAGTCATCTCGAGGCTGAGGTAGGCTTGAAAAATTGATTAAAAGTACCGTTATTTTTCTGTGTCACAGCACAGACCACTTTAAACAACAAACATGCCATAAACACTCAGAACGCCTCTCGACCGACCGTGTATTCCGTTTTAAATTTTTAACAGCTTGGCACCAAACCCTCAAATTCTCCTACACTTGTATACTCTTTGCAAAAGCAAATTAATTATTAACACCCACGTGGAATTTCAGCCTTCGAATGAACAGTCGGGAATGTTTGCATATTTTGAATATTATCTTTAGTAGAACAAACAAAATAATTTACATTTGACATAAAATTTAATGAGTCAAGTCTTCGGCGAATTATACAGGGTGTCCCTGGAAGTATGGATCAAATCGAATAGGGGCGTGGGCAAGGTCATTTCCAAACTTTTTAACCCTAAGAATGTCGATGATTTTTTTTACGGTTCAAAAGGACTAATTTTTGTTTTTTTCAATCACTTCGCATAGTGCCCAAAGTAAAAAATCATAAAAAAACTATCAGTTGTTTGGAAATGACCTTGCCCACGCACCTATTCGATTTGATCCATACTTCCAGGGACATCCTGTATATATTTACTTATTATTTATTTAAATTTCGCAGTGAATACGGGTAGGTGCTTTTCCTTTTTCCGTTTTTTGTTCTCGTTTAAATATATTTGTTTTGGCTTTGCTTGCTTGGTCAATATCAGATTACTCGGTAGAGGTATATAATAACGGTTTATGTGGTGAATAATTAATTAATGATATATATACCTAGTGGACATATGTGTGTGTGTATAGTAAACAGTCACTGAAGGCACTAGTTGGATATAATTACTTAGTTACTTTTAGATAGTTCTTCTTTCATTATAATTAGTCTTTTGAACCTTTCACCAGTAGAATATAAGGAGTCATTAATGTTTGGTTTTCTCTTTATATAGCCTAGGCTTATTATTTTTAGGACACAATGTTAGCCTCTAATTTCCCATCAGGAAACTCAAGAACCCCTTACCCCTATCTTTGAACACATATCCTTGGAACTGTAAGAGCAACAACAAGGTCAACACTCATTACCAATGCACCAACAAGGTCCTTGATTTCGTTGTTCCCGTCATGATGTAATGTTTGTCCTACAAAGGGGCGCTAGAGCCTAAAGCATTCGCATGGGACACATGTCCAGAATTCATTATTAACCAAGGGGTACTTGTACAAGTTAGTGACAAGTTTAAATATTAATTACATACATGCATACATACCTACGCCTGAAAAATACATGCGAGAGGTTGAATTTTTAATAATTGCAGGTGTTTCGTTCCTGTTTGCAAACTTTGTTAGCTTAACTAAGGAATAAAGTTAACACGAAATGTTTTAAAACGGATCAGTTTCCGTCGAATAAAATGTTAATTAAAGCTTCTCTAATCAACGTAGTTTGATACTGTTGCCTAACTTTTTATCGCTACACTATCGTGAGAGGGACTGACTATATCAGTGCTCATGTCTATCGAAAGCCTTACCTTTTACAAAGACGTGAGCAGTAAACCAAGTGAGAAAACAATCTTATCGTCTTACCTTTCTTCGACGTTGTTTCTTTTGTCTACCATTTATACCTGACCGTCCCCTCTTCAACGATTTGCTATTGAAATGAAAATTCTATTAGCCCGAAGGTGGGCTCTTGACGTTATTGCCCAAAGCTTCTGTTGCTTGGCGAAGGCAAATATCTGGCTCAGCTGTATCAAATATTTATAAGAGATTCCCGTTCGCGTCTGCATACGCGATACGTATAGTGAACAAACATTATTTTAAATTGCCGAACGTATTCTAACATACTGCGATGCAATTTTCTTATGGATTCCGTGAGATTGGAACTTTTTAAAAGGATGCTCATATGCTTCTAAAGAAAAAGAGGTGTAGGTGCTCGTATACTTAGTAGTTTGTCTATAGCAGATCCGCAACAGATGGGAAAAGTGATGGTTGATAGGCAAAAGGTCTCTAATGCAACGCTATCACAACATTGATCTATCACAAAACTTATTACTTAATTACTTGAATGTTACAGCATTTTCGTTCATCCGTGTGAGAAGTTCTAAAAATTTATATTGGTGTTGAACGTAGCACCCTAATTGCGTATCACCCTATTAATCTCAATTTGAATAATTTTGAAGGGTGTTGCCAATCCATTGCTTCATTCATACGTTCGAAAAATTTGTCTTGTCAACAATGTAAATAACGCAAAGAATGTTGTTGAACTGTCAAAATGAAAGCCATTGCTACTGTTAGTGTGTTACACAATTACCTCGCAGGTTGTTATGCAATCATAATTCGTCGGTATTATGATAACAATCATGGCTACTACCAACGGGACATGACACTGGTACACAAAGGCTTCACCTAAACCTGTAAAAGTACAACTTAACCTATATTTTGCTACTAAAATACTCAATTTTCCTAACGTAGCGACTCTCATGTTAAATTGCTACCACGCAAGATGTCCCATAAATCGTGAACTTTAATCCTAGCCCTATTGGTTAACGTGGATTAGAGTGGTGCAACTACCCACTAGTTCCATAGTGCAGATGTAAATGGAAATAGAAACATTACGTAAATATCCGCTGATGAATGTGGGCTTCCACAGAATGAGTAGAGCCAGCGATCGGACGATAATCAGCACGCTTACCAACGATTGGATGATAATCAGCGCGCTTATCGACGATTGGGCGATAATCAGCGCGCTTAGCGGCGATTGATCGGAATAGATCGTGATTGTAATTACTGTGCAGGTGAATTTTGGTCCCACAAGAGTAATGCAGCTAATGCTCCTGCTAAAATAGTTAGGGAGTTTGCAGTGCGATGTCAATTCTAATAGGTGAAAAGATAAATAACGAAAGAGTGTTTTTTTTTATATCCATTAGGATTTATAAGTGAGTTCATAATGGATATCAAAAGATGTGTTATACCTACTCATCTATTGCGAAACAGAAAATTTCAAGAAAAATCTGACGTTACCTCTTAATTTTTTTGTATTGCAGCTTTGCAAAACATCACGAAAACGCTTTTGAAGTTCATTCCCCACAAAAAATGTTTACAAATATTGCGGAAAAACCTAAGAAAGGTACGAAAGAAAACAAATAAGATGTTAACCTGGCAGCGAAATTACTAAAAGCAGACATTTCCATATAGCGAAAGATAAAAACTTTTTCCTTCTTGACTGGGGAACTAAAAATTGTCCCAGGATGACTCTTGAGTAACTAGGTGTAACAAACGATGGAACTTTTTCTTATATAAACGTAACTAGTTCCTGGTAGGGGCTCACATTATTCCCAAGGAAAGCCAGTTAAATAGGCTACTGTATCAAAAGGATATTAAAGTGGATTTGTAAGGAAAAATATGTATGGAGTTCCCTTTTGAAATTGGCTTTCGTGTTTGGTCTTAAAAAGAGTTGTAACCTCACGTGGCTGTATACATAGCGTTTCTTGTTTGCACTAAAATGAAAAATGGAACGTTATTCTAGTGGTTTCTGGTATGGAGCGTAGCATAATCAGCCTATAATGTTCCCACTGCTGGGACACAGGCTTCCTCTCGGTGGGAGGGAATGAGCCGTAATCCACCACGCGGGCCCAGTGCGGGTTGGTAGAAGACATGTCTTCGAATTTTTGGTTCTAGGATATGCTCGTTTCCTCACGATGTTTTCCTTCACCGTTTTGAGAGCACTGGTATGAAGAGGCCGCGAAAATTAAGAAAGGAATTGGATTAGAATTAGATAGACAGTGCATCTTCATCTCTTTCTTATTGCCGTAGAACCATTCAATCCGATTGTTAATTAAAATGAAAACAAATTTAATTCTACTGCGGTGTTATATACCGAACACAAAGGATGGTACTCAGTACTTAAATTTTGACCTTGTGTGTATACAAGTAGGGTTGAAGATCTGAAAAAAACAATCAAACTGTATACTGTTCTATAGCTAGTAATATATTTGCTAAAATTCACAAGACCCCAACCAAATCGTTGTAACACAACGCTTGCTAGATCTAATTCGACGCCAACGCCACCTAGTTACGTCTTGCACAAACTTTTGCCCATATATTTTATTGAACTGATGAGCGGCTTTTGATCATGCATGATCATTAACAAGCGGGATCAAGTTACGCCTAACTTACACCGCGAAAAATGAATAGTTAATGTGACATTCACAGTTTCTCTATGGCTGACAGAGGCAACCCAATACCAACCTTATAATAACGAGAATAAAGATCACTGTGATTTTGATGAGGTAAAATACTATGAAAGGATTGTACTTCTGGTATACCTGTTTTATGAATAAGAAAGAAAAAGTTTACAAAAAAATCACAATTTGAAGTCAGAATTCACTGGAACTCATTTGTTTTAACTAGTCTGAATTTAATACAATGTTGCCAAAGTCTTCTCTGAATGGAATAAACTCTTTTGACTTTCCAGAGACAATAGGCAACCAATACAATGTATGTTTCTCCTCAATTCCCAGAGGCACAATAAATAAACATTAAAGTACATGAAATACAAAATAAAATGTAAACATTCCAGTGCTCGTATCCTGTATTCCTCGCGAGACAATTCCTACTAACATTTTGTTTCATACTACATATTAATTTTAGACTGCAGTAAACTTACTATGAAATTATAACACAATGTAACACGGAGCTCTCGTACATTTATTAGAGCAGAATTTTCGCGTATTCGGAGTCTAACCTACATAGATAATAACTCCATTCTACAACTATGCTAATAGTCATTTGGGAGCATTCCATTCTGCAATACAAATCTACGTTTAGGAGCAATAATGCATCCATTGATAGTTTAACTTTGACGGGAACTGGGGCTATGTAGCTCGAAGCGGTATTGGAATGAGAATAGTATTATAACAATAACGTGCTAAGTACTAATAGGTTGGCTTATAGGCAAGCATATTAGTATGAATAGGTGCTCATTGAAGTGCCAACGACACAGCTCAACTTTCAAACAGTATTATCGCAGTTTAGCAAATAGTTTGTATAGTGTTTGTTACACTGTGGTATTATAAAGCTTCTATGTGCTGCCATTGTCATCATAAGACGGGTCGTAGGAAAACGACACGTAAGTAATAATTTTGTGTAGATATTTTAGCGAGATGCGAAAGGGAGTCTATCTTTCCCCACGCGTTGAAGACTTAACTACCTAAGAATTTTGTTTATTTTTGCAGAAATATAACTTGATACCTGAGAACGGATGAGCAGTATTTTTCATCTGGAAAAAATAATCTCAAACGTGAGCTAGGTGCACAGGAATTCAGTTTAAACAGTATATTACCTACAGCTAAATATTAAAGGCACTAACGTTGTCTTAGATTGCACCCACGCAAACATACACGTGACATCAATCGTGTTATTCTGAACCTGAAGCAAAGACGAATTTCCTCATTTGACTCGCGCACTGTTATCCTTCCATCAGCTGCAAACAACCTCATTTAAACTATATTTTTCTTTCATTCTGCCACAGATTACAAAGCATATATGCGACGTGGCCAGTTGTTTCATGACAGGATTTAGTTATTCATGACATTGTCCCCTGCCAGTAGTTAATTATGACGTAGCCCGGTTCGGTGGGCACAACTTTCAAATTGGATTACTCGCACCATCGCTCTCTCTGGCTAGTTGACAACTAATAGAGCGTGAGTTAGCCGCTTTTTTTTTGAAGCTACGCACTTTTGTAGCGCTCAAGCGGAAGACTGGTAATAAGTGCAGTCAATTGTTTATAACCAGATGGTGTTAAGAAATATCCGGCACCCAGTAAGTCACAGAAAAGTTATCATAGAAGCATTATCAGTGCAAGAAGAGCAGGTTATCAAGATCATGGTCATTTCGCTATAATGACAATATTATGTTCCCTTTTTGAAAAAAACCTGTAACAACCTAGAATCAATGATGTGGTCAACTGGACCCGCGGGTCCAGTTTGAGTGGGTCCAGCTGACCGAAGACTCATTGTTAATTGCGACAAGCTTACTAGCTTGTCATTTTGTATACCTTAGGTAATTTCTACACAATCCCGTTTCTCATTAAGATTATACTGAACCCTAGTGTCCCTTAGGTGCACCCAGTGACATTAGCCTAAGGGCAGAAGTTGTGTCATCATTTAAGCCTAAAGTTGAAATTAGGTCACAGCGTAGATTGGCTTGTCGACCCGCATCAGGGTAGGCGGTCTTATACTTAGTTCGTCATTAATTAACTATTGAAATGTTTGTTCTTTCTATTAGCAGGCAGTGTCATTAATTATAGAGTCAGTTTTTTTAATTTGGTATCTAGTGTTTCAATTTTCAAGTCTAAAACGGTCTTTTTCATTCCTATAGTAAATTAATTCGCACTCATTCTCTTTGAACCTTGATCTAACCAAAAAGGTTTCAACTTCTTCATAAAGGTAAGTTTTAGTGTACCTAACTGATTACAAACACAGTCGGTCTTTTATTTTAAAGAGAGCCCTAACTAAAAAGCCTGTATTAATTACCTGTACTACAATTTTTTTTCAATTTCAATATGAAAACTAAAGCTTCGCAACAAACTTTTGCCAACTAGATGAAGCTGATATTTAAGTTGTTTAAAATTTTAAACAGGGTTTAAAAAGTTTTGAGTTCCGACACCCCTTTCGCTTGCACCTAGTAGTTTTTGTTAAGCAGGAGTAAATTTTAATTGAAATGGATGATGAAGTTAACGAAACTTGAGGGGCGGCGAATTCTAGACGTCTTTTCATTGCAGCATTATGAATGAGAAGACTGGTGAAATTCACAGCGCATTACTAATAAACGCGAGAAACTTTTTACTACTTTTTACGGTGCCACAGAAGGGAAATAAAGTAGGTATACAATATGAATAATGAGGTGGGCAGAAGCATCAACCTGCACATTGTTAAGGCGGAGGTTTCAGAAAACGGTCAAAAAGTTGGTTTTTTAAAGCAGTGTATCTCTTAAACCGTAAATAGTTTTGACAAAAAAAAAAAATATTTTCAAGTCTTATTTTAATACAGTGATGGAACTCAAATCATAATTAAATATACATTATTGCATCAAAAAAAAAATTTGAAATACACCTCTTAATTGTCTTTAACGGGAGGCAGTTTATCCCTTCATTAACTTTAATTATAATTAAAAATATACCACTAAATTTCTAATGCCAAACTGCATTCAGTCATATTTGCAATAAATTACCACCGCGCTTCTCTTTCTTTTCTATGCAGTCCGACACTGATCGTGCTTCGACCGTGGTCATGTAGTCGCCTTAACATCGTTACGAGAATATGCATTCCCAGAGGTTTGGAAAGCTTGACAATCACCTACCCACCATAACTCGGAATTCACAGACATTTCACTGGCTTATTTATTCTTTACAAATTCAAAAAGCATGACAAATATTTTCTTAACAAATTCAAGTTGCATTTAAGAGTCCCTATCAATTTCTGCGCGCTACTAGATTAGGTAATTATAGGAGCGCAATGTGTCTGTGTGCGTTCGAACTATAGCTGATAATCGTAGTGTGCGTTGAAGCGTACGATGAAGCGGGAACAAATAATCTTGGTCCGGAACCGCTATTATTAGTACTCCATAGTTTTTACTAAGATTCCGTAATACTGGATGGATTTTATTGTGATTATGACATGTTATGTTTAGGTCCCCTAAATACAATAAATATCGTTGAAATAAAAACATCTTAACCTAGTATTCACTATAGCAAAAGCAAATTACAAAGTGTGACCAGCGTATACAAGGTACGTCTGAAACGAATTACACGTGTTATTGTTTACCTAATACAGAACGAAGGGGTCTGTAGTATTTCCCTCGCTATAAGACCGCATACCATGAGAGTATAGTATAGCGAGCCATTTTGTCTTATTTATTTTATTTATTTATTAGGCTTTTCAACAATGAGTACACTGTTACTTTATAATTTGTCTTGTTTGTGTGTTTGTATTTGTGTTTTTGCTCATTGATGATGTTCCAAGTAATATTTGATTTTTGGTAGATTTCTGCCATGTAATTCTCTACAAATACAATTAAAATATTTTTAGACTATATAAATAATAGTAAATTATTACAATTTTCTTAATTAAGGTGATTGCAACAATTATTATTTACCTAAGAACTGCACGTGCCTTTCGTGTTTTTTCAACTTTATTCTTTTTACCTTTGATTTTTCCATGATAATAAAGTTCACTTTTTCGACCCATTTTCTAAAAATATATTCACCATATTACTAATAGTACAATACAAAACATTAATAAGTCTCACTATTAAAATAAAAAAATAAATATACTTAGTCTCAAAACTGGTCAGGCGTAGTACAAAATCATGCGCGATTCGCTAGTTACGTCGGGAGCGGCGAACGTCACAGGCGACACAGGTCCGTCGTTGAGAAGCCCTCGGGCGCGACTGAATGCATCGAGCGAGCGCATCGGTTTATAAGGCATTATTTAAATATTTTACTACAATTAAATAAGTAGTCTAAATTAAAATATAAAAATTGAGTTTGGTAGATGAACACCTCAAATTTTAAAATATTTAACACTTATTGTTATTTTCAATCAATTCTTACACATAGACGACGGTTTTGCACATGATTTTATTGGAGTTTTTCAGCGTAGTCAACATTTTTTTACAAGTACTAATTCATTAAACTTTTAAAAAATAAATTGTAGACTTACTAATATACTATGTTCCCAATATTTGGGATTTTTTTCAGATTGTTATTTGCTACCAGTAAGCTAAAAAAGCAATTGAAAAACATGGTGTTTCGTGTTTACGTAAAAACGTGTGTTAGATTTTTATTTTTCTTAATTTATATTAAGTAGTTATCAAAATTTTAATTTGTAGACTTACTAGATAAATAGATGATAAATAACTGTGCATTTAAAAAAAAAGTAGATAACTTAAGGATATTGAGAAAATTGCGCTGAAAAAAATGGAATTTTCTGTTTTTAGACAGCGAAATTGATAGGGACTCTTAAAACTTTTCACCATACATTTTTCCTTTACAATTATTTCACGACAGATTCTCAAAAACGTAAAAAAAGCTCCGGAATAAAATTTGCGTGCTGACTGCGTTTCAAAAATAGAAAATAAAAGCCTGGCTTTTCGAATAGAAACTGCTGTCGGTAAAGTAAATATCAACGTATATCAATTGGGATGTACGCAGCGGGAATTATGAATTATATTGCTCGTGTAAAATTTATATGGAGCCGTTATTTTTGGGATAGAAGGGATATTAAGAGAGCGAAGTATTAGATTTAGGTACGAAAAGGATTGCTGTGAGGTTCCTTTTGGAGCTGTACTCCTGTTCGGCCTAGCTATTTTCTGTCTCTATGGAAATCATTGTAAATTTTTTGTTTTATTATCATAGCGGCATTCAAGACAGTTGAATCGTTTCCCCGGGAATCGTCTACCTTCATTGCCTCTCCGCTTTTCTGGTCTCTTTTTCAGGAGTTGCAGAGGTAGGAAAAAGTGTGGCAGGATTCTCCCAAAAAACAATCACATACATGGATCGCAAAGTCAATAGCTACACTAATGACAAACTAGTGATGCTGATATCTTTCCAATAAGAATCCCGATTTACTCAAGTGTTATAATTATCGAGACCAAATCCAAGTCCATTCTTGGAAGTAATACTGTCAATAACCAACCGTAGTAGTACGGAATTGTAACCTTTATACGGAAGGCAGATAATCGAATCTTCTATACCATGTGTTTGGGACTCATTACGGATCACGTCAGCTCAGATTTCTCTTGACCATTTTCCTGTTGTTTCGTCTTAACATGACAGGTGGCGTTGACTGGCTGTTTTCACGAGCTATTTACAGTTATTATTAATGATAATAAACTTTCATGCTCTGTTTATAGATAATTATTCTTTTGTCGTTACTCGCTTATTAAGAGAAACATTTTGCTTCAGTAAGTTGAGGCGGGAAATATGTGCCCAGATTTCGAATGACATTAGTGTTTGGTAATGAGATTTTTTTAACTGTTATCATTTTGGGTCTTAAAAAATTTGGCTCATTAATTAGTTTATTAACGTACTTTATGATACAATGTAGTTTTTTAGTACATATAAAGCTCATTATTGACATGGATAACATTATAATTAATCGCGATGAATACTTTTTAGCTTCCATGATCGGCGTTATTGAAATATAAAACTAATACACTATACAAAATGAGTTTAAAATGGTCTAAATGATTTGGGACCATAAGCAGTTTATTATTTATTTATTTATTTAATACTTCAAGCACAAAAATGTACAGAGGCGGACTTAATGCCATAGGCATTTTCTACCAGTCAACCTTTGGGTGATGCAGAGACAAACAGTGGTAGGTGCAAACATGAAAATTGAGGAATAAATTATTACCAACTTTGATCAATTTTAAATTTTACTTGAGTAGAATGTTTATTATTTATTACATAATATAATCAGCCTATAATGTTCCCACTGTTGGGACACAGGTCTCCTCTCAGTGCGAGGGAGTGGGCCGTAATCCACCACGGGGGCCCAGTGTGGGTTGGTAGATGTCACATGTCTCGAACTTTTAGGTCTAAGACATGTGTTTGTTACTTATTGATCACTAAGTCTTAAAACAAGGAAAGAAGAGGACGAGGGAAGGAACACGGGTGGGTTTTAGTCAGTAAGAGTCTGACACTCCCTTCCGCTCCACCCAGAGCGGGAGGAGTCATTAGATGATTTCCCATCCAAAAAAAAAAAAAAAACATAACAACGAAACACTTTCCTTTATTGAGCAAAAAAGTCTCTAAATAATTAATATCCAACTAGATTCTCCGAATGATTCCTTCCATACCCTAATAGGCTCACGGTTGGATCGTATCTCAACAAACGTAATTTCCCGACCACATCCACACCGCTCTACAATTGGCACAAACGAGCTAGAAAACTCAACTTTGCCTCAAGTTTTGGACTTTTCTCAGACCGTTTGGAACGCTGTTGGAACGTTGAGACCAAAGTTAGGTGAATGCGGTTTTCGGGTTACATCTGCAGTGTTTAGTTACGGCCTTATTGTAACTTATGGTAGTCTTGCGCGTTTAATATAGTTTTGAGGTGATGTTACTGCAATTGGGAATTGTCTGGAGGAAGTTATGTTTGTGTTGCGTTGCGGTCGTTTGCTAAAGATGTTTTTGATTTTCATTGAAAGGGATTTTTTGGTTTTGAGTTCTCATGTTGTTAAAGTTCAAAATAAGTTTTAAATATTTTTTATTGTATCCTATTTTAGTATATTGTATACTTATTATTTGCACCAAATGACAGCCCCATTTTATGTCTAGGCAAAGGCAAATCACTGTCTATTCCAAGATTGTCTGGAAGAGATTGTACAAAGCGATAAGGTCGCCTATTGTTTACACTAGAGTACATAATATGTTAATAAATAATATAAGTTACGTAAAATGGATTTAATTAAAGTGTCCAGGATAAACGTTACCAATGAACTATTATATATAATAGACACAGACTAGACTCTGTCAGCGCCACCAGATGGCGCTCGCGTTCCTAATAGTCAAACGAATGACCGGATGCGACATCAATATTTAATAGTTCATAGGTAATTAATTAATTTTATTGGCAGCATGGGAGCTTCTTGTTATCATATGAATGTCTTAACTTTTTAGTTACCATATCTGTGCCAAATATTCAATTAGTGCCAGCTTTCATTAAAACTTTTGCCATTGTGGTTCCGCAGAACGTTTAAGATAATACATCTATACTCCAAATATATACTTTAGGTAGGTATGCAATATCTGCTTTTTGTATGATCAAAGCTTATTATTTCGTTGTATGCGAAGCCCTTTGCACTTTATTTGAACGATCATAGACTGATATTCTAGAATTATTTATATGGGTTGTAGGTACTTAATTAAAATAAATAAAAATAGCCTTTATTTCCTCTGACCCTTCTTGGTACATAAACAAGTTCTTGATACTACTTATAACAATAAATAATATTATAATTTCTGGTCGGGCTATCTTGCGATATAGTACCTAGCTATCACCGAGTTGAGGTCGAGGATTCGAACCCAGGCAGGCGTTTTACTTTGTGTAATTTATTCACCGCCATAAAAACGGTGCTGCTATAAAAACGGTGACGGAAAACATCGTGAGGAAACCGGCATATACTAGAACCAAACATTCGAAGACATGTGACATCTATCAACCCTGCACACTGGGCCCTCGTGGTTGATTAGGTACGGTCCACTCCCTCTAGAGAGGAGGCCTGTGTCCCAGCAGTGGGAACATTATAGGCTGATTATGTGTCTATCGCTGGTCTGTTTATAAACTAAAAAAGTGCTAGGGAATATCACCCTACTTACCACATTGATAACCACCACGTCTGTTTAATAAACCATTTACCGCTAAGTATATCTTCGGCAGCCTTTGTCTTTTGCCTACAATTCCGGTCCATCTAAACTTTGTACTCGATTGCAGTTTGAGATAAGACCGCTCGCTTCACAATCGCTTTTAAAATCCGTTTGAGCAAACTATCTGCTTTAGTATAAAGCGTTTTCTATTATTATATTATATTTTACTCTATTCTTGTAAAGTGGGCAATTCAATGGATTAATCTAAAATATATAAAAATCTCGTGTCACAGTGTTTGTTCTAAGAACTCCTCCGAAACGGCTTGACCGATTTTTACGAAATATTTTGTGTATATTTGGTAAGTCTGAGAATGGGTCGTAGCCGTCGTAGGCTATTTTTTATACCCCTAGGTGATAAGGGTGGCCCTCTCCAGATTTTTTTGGAATCGAAACTTACGCGGGTGAAACCGCGGGGCGCAGCTAGTATTTTATAGAAATATTGTTACGCTGATGGATTTTATGAGATTATTTCAGGTGACATCACAACGTTTATTGGGAGCGAATGAAAGTAAATGCATTGTGAATGAGTCTACTATTTTTATAAATCACGCTTGTGATCACCGACGAATTAGTCAGAGATATACATACACCCGCATTTCGTCTCTTATAACAGGGGGCGAGCCTATTGCCGTCAACCGATAAATAGCATATGTTTTAGTCCCGGCGCTGCACGCAAACACGCGAAAGTTAAAGCGAGGTAAGTATATGAAAATTAATGATGCCAAATTGCTTACCTACTAATCCAAAGAAAATTAGAATATTATTTTGATTTTGTGCTTTTGTTTTATGTCCTAACGTAATGATAATGTGATAAATACTTACAAAAAAAAAAAAAATGATTATTAAACAATTAGTGTTTTATATCCCATAGGACTTCAGGTTACGCGCGACCTCCACCGGCGGCGTTACAAATGACCGCGCGCCCGCTTGATGGTTAAGATAGTGGTGAGAAGATAATCGTTACTATTTCCTGGCTCATTATGCCAAAATACTTAGCAAAGTAGAGAAGCTAAGCGATTAAGGACGGATTTCACCGATGAAACTAAATTTACTGTCAATATTCCACAACAACGATGAGACTGGCAGCTCTTGAACACGGTTTAGATGTGCTGATCGCGTTTAGTTGCATCGCTGAAATTGGCGTTTAAATAGCAGTCTTTGACAGCAGGCTGCCATGTGAAAATGTTTAGAATAAAAATTGAAAAATGGCAATAGGCCAATGATAAAGTTGTGCTGGATAGGCGATGTACAGGTCATGAGTTTTTGGTATTTGATCCCTATTCCTTATCCATCGCATTAATTAAGTGGTATGACCCAATTGGTGTATACGCTAGAATAAGAATTACCAGGCAACATTGTAGGTTCCTATCATCATCTGCCTAGTTTTTTCCCGACTATGTTGGGGTCGGCTTCTAGACTTACAAGATGCTGCTGAATACTAGTACTTGGAGCGATTGCTTACCTGCTA
This sequence comes from Hydraecia micacea, assembly GCA_914767645.1. NCBI lineage: Eukaryota > Metazoa > Arthropoda > Insecta > Lepidoptera > Noctuidae > Hydraecia > Hydraecia micacea. The sequence goes on from OU611785.1 coordinate 6,603,339, forward strand.
TTCACAACTCAGTTGCTAGGTAACACGATACCTATTGGTAGGACTTGGTAGACAAAAAAGGAACATCAAAGAAATCAATACAAATTTTCGATTTTCTCATCCCTATTTTCCTTCCATTACTGCTTCAAAAAAACGAGCTGCACACGCAAGTTTCATCATCATCTGCCTAGCCTTTTCCCAACTATGTTGGGGTCGGCTTCCAGTCTAACCGGATGCAGCTGAATACCAGTATTTTACATGGAGCTACTGCCTATCTGACCACAACCCAGTTACTGGGTAATAAGATACCCCTTGGTAAGACTGCTGCACCCGCAAGTTTATTATTACAAATTCTTCCTCAGTTAAAAGAATGAACCAGTAGGTAGGTAAGTAATGATAGATCATGGTTCCCGTCTTCAGCAATTACGGTTAACTGTATTACCATTAACTTTGATCCATTCTGCTGATTCCTACGAATTACGACTAAGGAGAAGAGGACAATTTTTTCAGTATTCACTCAAGTCGAAAAAGATCCCTTTGAGAGACCTTTTATAAATTCTAAAAAAATATTAATCCTGTAGGAAGGCTATTATTTTCATTTGAAGGCCTTCGAAATTCGTTTTTAAGTTAAAATTAAGAACATGAATTTAGTAAAATCTTTATTTTGTTTAAGTAAATTAAACCCGGTTGCCAAGCATTAGGTCCTAAGTACAGATTATTAAGAACTTTTCAATTAGTGCCTGGTTTTAGAACTGCGCCTAAGCTAAAATGGCGAGCAATTTATACCATCGCGTCGGCTGAATATCAAGTGAAAAACATTTTAGCTAAAATAATGAAATCACAGCATTGATATATTAAATAATCACAGTCTACACTTTTACTACAAACAATGTTTTAGAGATAAACTTTTAAGTAAATAACTTTATGGTTGCTTTATTATTTTAGAACTTTTGTTTACCTATGGTAGTTGAGTCTTTGCTTAGGTGTCGAGGCGCCACTTTTATTATTGACTGGACTAAAAAGCAGCAACCAAGTTGAAAACAGTTTGAGTATTTACGAATAGAATTGATACTCATACACTATTTAGTACAAACTAAATCCATGCTCATTCATAAACCAACAAACTACGCCGTTTAAAAAAAGAACACAGTTACAATTTTGTGATACATTAACGTTACGCTACGCCATTTCCTTTTCCTAGTGCTAATTAAATAAAGAGCCACGCAGGGCGCTTTCTACAAACATGTTGGAGTCTTTCTCGCAAACTTTCATGTGGACGCTACAAATATATTGAATTAACGCTACATCGTCTTAGTTAATTATTTATCTATATTTCTCTCTTACGTTTTCACATGATGCCAAAAATAGCGACCTTTATGCAAGTTTCATGTGTTCCACGTGAACTGACAACCTAATGTGTACTTTACATAATCTGTTTTAAAATTTTTGGAAATTCTGTGTTATTTTTGCATTTTCTGTGAAGGCAAAATATTGTTTTTATTTTTGATGTCACTTAAAATGTTAAAACACGGCAAAGAATAAGCGAGCGGAAGAAAGTAAATTGTTGGAACTACCATAATCGGGCAGTGTTCCATATACGGTTTATACCTAACAATTTTTCAACTCAAAATTAATCTAAGATTGTAGCTACAATCTTAGAAAGAAAAAAAATACGTTTATTTGCGGTTACCATGACGCAGAAAAAGAACACAAACACAAAAATAACAAGTTGGGGCAAAATATGCGTCACATCCATGCAAAACGCCCATCGCTCAGCATAATGCTACGACCTATGCGAGACAGGGCCCCAGCGCTGGTTTTGATGCGTGATGACGTCAACCGGTGCAGTATACGAAGAGATGACACAATAAGAAATAAAATAAATACAATACCTAGACCCCTTGTTAGAGCCTCTCTTGCGTTTACTTTAAATAATTTACTTGATACACGAAATATTTTTCAGAAAATCACAGCTTCAGTTTTCTAAAATGTTCGAGTGTTTTCCGTTCGACGCCACTAGAGTAAATAGTATCAGTAAGGGTAAAACCCTGTAATCCCGCTGAAGCGATGGGCTTGCAACCTGTCACCTTTGTTATTACAATCTATAAACCCACCCTACATTGAACCGAGGACTATTGTGCCAACCGTAGGGCTTGTTCGCTATTTACTAAGGGTTACAGAGAAACGGTGGTGATACAAACAATACTAGGTGTTGGTAACAACGCTTGAGTGGCTTTAGAAAGGATACTCTACCTAACTGAAATATCTTCATTTTGCTTTTGTTTTTTTTTATTTTTGTAGTTAGTGATCTTCCTGTGCGATTCCCAATAAATACTTTTTCTTTCTTATTAATATATAAAAAAGACAAACCTACCTCTTCCCTTACAAACTACTTGCATGGGACTAAGTGCGAATGGGACTAAGTGCGAATGGGACCCAGTGCGAATGGGACCAAGTGCGAATGGGACCAAGTGCGAATGGGACCAAGTGCTAATGGGACCAAGTGCGAATGGGACCAAGTGCGAATGGGACCAAGTGCGAATGGGACCAAGTGCAAATGGGACCAAGTGCGAATGGGACCAACTGCGAACGCGGTACGAAGTGCGAATGGGACGAAGTGCGGATAACCCATCTTGAAAAACCACTTTAAGAGAGTGTTATTTTCACCCACTTCTCACAGGAAAATATACTCGTACTTAGAATGGAACAGTATTGAAAATAGTCTTAAATATTTTTACAACTAACACAATAATGAATAATGCACAAATTATACACATCCATGGCTTGATGCATTCTAAACCTACTTTCTAACAATAAAACTAAGGCCCAATAGCACCACCAATTACTAAACGCGTTGAGTGTTAAACATAATCTTGTTTTCTGGGTGTTAGACTATTCTAAAGAGCCCACTACCATTCTACCATACACTAATATTATACGTTAATATTGTAGTACAGGGTTCTGCTAACGACCTCGCATAAGCTACCCCACATTTCCCCGCAAATGTCGTAAATAGGCATGAAGAGATTATACATTAAAGATGAATTTCACCAATGAAACGCAGTACATCTAAACCGCGTTCAAGAGCTTTTAGTGAAATCATTTGACATTGACACTGACAGTTCTTGAACGAGGTTTAGAGATGATGATCGCGTTAGTATCATAGGTGAAATTCGCCCTAATGCTCGATTCCTATAAACAAACACCAATCGTTTTGCTTACCGATGGTAGCATTTTTTATTGCCAAACTGGGCATATACATGGATACGTATGCAAAATTTTCCTGTGATAGCTACTTCCATATATGCAAAGCTATGAGGTATTTGCTTCATTATTGGTTGAGATACAAAAGTCTTAATTTTAACCAATAACGGTCCGTAAATTATAAGATACGGCCATAAAACAGAAAGAAATATAAAAGTCCAAATGTAAGTCAAGCATCATAATGAAGGACTTGGTAAATATTATATAATCTGTGGTGAAGAGGGTTGTGGCTCATAATAATAACACTGGTCGATTGGTCTCGGGGGGCTTGCCCTGGTTGCCTATTAACCGTAGACCATACAACCATGATTGTCTCTTTGATATCGATATGAGCTAAACAAACACGAGGGCAGCTTGTATTCATAAACGGGAAGTCAGATGCCGGAAAACAGCCTAACTTTAGGGTATCGTTGTCAGTCTTCAAAAGCGGTGGCATTTCAAAAGACAGTCCGTGTGAAATACTGATATCCAACATCTGGTTAGACGGGAATCTGACCCGACCATAGTTGACAAAGGACAGGCAAGTAACATAATCAAAATATATAATATAGAACATTCAACACGACGTACAAAGTAATCTACAACAGCAAGTCATAATATTATTATAAACGCTCGCATACATGTTTTCTCAAATTCCCCTACACATCGTGTAGCAAAAGAAAATTTAATTAAACCCAAATCATATGCAACGTCAGTAAAATGCATTCGCAATCCCAACTCTAATTAAAAATACAAACGGAATTACTCTGAACGAAAATTTAAATACAAAATTTACCCCGACGCGCACGAGTAAAGATTCCTTTGATTCACAACTTTTCATTTACAACTAGCCGAGTTTAATAATCCATGGCAATAGAAAAACACTGGATAAACAATGGCAAAGTTGGGGGCAAAGAAACGAGAAAAATCCGCAAGTGAGGCAGCTAGTTTAATATAAAATTCTCGAAGTTGCAAAGTCACGTCGCGCGTGCCAACATCTCAGTGGCTTTTTGTTGTTTACAGCTTTATAAAAGAGACTAATTTGCCAAAGCTATTCAATAGGTGGCTAAATAATAAGGATTTTTATTCAGAAACGTCGCTTACTTAAAGGTTTTCCGTTTTTGTTAGTTCAAAAGACTGTTTATTAGGAGTTTATTCAGGGCTAACTTTGTTTAGGTGTTTAAGAGTTACTTTTCGGTTTTTAATTAGGTTTGTTACAGTGGGTAAGTTGTAAAAATTGATGAATTAAAATGTGTGCTAACTAAGTAACAAATTCGTAAGTAATAAATCAGGAGGTTACCAACTGTAACAGTAATTCTAATAACCCTTCGCCCGCAATTTCGTCCGCGTGGATTTGGTACTTTCTCCTATGAACTTCAACACCCCTCTAAACAGGAATTTTGGAAAAATAAGAAATCTGACCAAGATGTCTAGACTTAAAAAGAGACTGTGACCTCTGAGTTTGTTTCGGCCTTTTTTCTTAGAGTAGTCAGATAGGAATCTCCGACCTGATCTAGCTTATATTTTTATTATTTTTATAATTTGACGTGTAAAAGTGTTTCCGATATCCTATTTACAGAATAAACAATTTAATTTCATTTCATTGGCATTGCTTGCCCACTCAAAAAAAAAAAATAGGAATAGTAAACTATATTATGTAGACGCAGATTGAGTTATATAGCTTCATTATATTCAATCATATAATAATTATGATTGACGTGTAACCTACTCACAGAAAAAAAAACAGTAATCATTACAATCTTTATTATTGATGAAACTTGAAATTTCTTTAAGTTCGTGGGAAACTTCGTTTTAAACTGCAACTATTATCCAAAATTCAAGTTTCTATCTTTAACCGTTTAGCTGTGGGAGAGTCTTACGAACATACCCTGTTCTTTGATATACGAGTATAATATTTAAAGACTAAGTAAATCTTACCCCCTCGCCTCGCAGACACGTCTATACAAAATCTATTCCCAGTTTCCTATCAACACACTATTTGATCTTCGATACTCCGTCGGATCTTAGATACTCGCTTACTAAGACTTGGTAGCGATTTATACGTAAATCGAGCACTTTTAAAGCACCTTTAGCTGGAACATAAAACCTTGCCGTATTAGAGACATTTTTCTAGCTCGGAATATATTATATTACTCAGGCTTATGGTCGACGTAAATGAACCTGCAGAATAATCTTGGCTTATTGCTTTAGTTTAAGTTAAAGGTCTTGTGATGCTGAGGTTAATCCCTAGCTGAACGCGATAATTCCATTTTTCAATTAAAGGTATATCAGTCAGTTTACACCAGATATTGGAGTTTTCCGTATTCTGTATCAGAAGAACGTGGAAAATTGTCATAATCATCAAGCTTTTGCGGATCGTAGTTTATTGTTATTACTTCTTTTCTTTTCGTAAGGCTAGCCTCAGTAGCCTACTTACATACTCGTAGCTGGCAGTTTACGCAACATTGCCTTTTGCTTCAACATTCTTCTCTTCTTTACAACAAACTCAAACGTATCTTTTATCTTTATCAATGTTATCAACTCATGTTTCTTATCGACAATTATTTTACTGCAGGTCTTTCAACACTATTCGTCTGTCGACTATTTCTGTTTTGGTGCTCGTGATTATAGATCTATTTTGTTTTTATTTTTCTTTATTATTCGAGTTATTATCTTTTTGTATGCACGTGTTTCTGTGACAAATAAACCAATGTTTCATTCTTTCTATTTAAACCTGATATGTTCTAATAGGACCATCATAACAGGCGCTGCAATTTACAATAACGTATGAGATTCTCGCCATGAATAATAGCTTCTTACTCATGATTCATGCGAGAGAAATTCGAATAATCGTATTTCTACTGGACCGGACATCTTTCCTTGAAGTTTATTGCCTGTTTGGTTTAAAATACAAAAATTAATATCATTGTCATTGGTAAAAGCTCTGTAAAGAATGAGACATGATAATGGATTCTGATCAGAATTCAGAAGGGATCTGATTATTTAGAAGCATTCTCATCGAAAGCAATAGTGGTCCTACTAAAGATCATTGATGATGATAGTGTGCTATTCGTAGCACCCATAAAATTTTAATTTCGTCTTTGTCTAGATCAGACCATACGAAGGCATGTAAAGTTTAATTGTATAAGTACATAAAATCCAATCCCTAATTGACATGTGACATTTACCAACCCGCACTGGGCTCGCGTGGTGGATTACAGCCCACTCCCTTTCGAAGAGTCTGTGTCCTAGCAGTGGGAACATTATAGGCTGATTATGTATGTATGTAATCCCTAATTTAAATTAGACGAATAAATAAATGTCCCAGCTGCGCTGTCTAACCACTCACACAAAAACCCGCAAAGGTCATAGAAGATTAAAATGACAAAGTAGTGACAGTTGGATAATGCATTGCCAGCATTGTTAATAAATCTCTTTGTGTGACTAATTGCAAACTGCATAAAATGACTTGGTCTGACAGGTACGGATTGCCGATTAGAAAATTTTGGGTTTAGTTGTTGCGGTAATAGTGTACGGTGGTTTAGCAAATTGGTGGCATTGTTCGTTGAGTAACTAACTGTATGCTAATTAGGTAGTTGAATATATTAGTGATGAAATTATGCTGTGAGGAACTGGCTTCATTGAAGGACGTTTAAAATTCAGTGAACATCCCAAGCGTCAAATAATTAAAAGAAGTAGTTTTCAGCGATAACTAAATCAATTTTATTATATATGGAAATAATAATAGAAGGAGAAGTTTTTCAAAAAGTTTTTTATTAAATCCAACTGTGACAGAGAAAAACGATATTGATAATGAAGTAGTATTGAATATATCAATGAGGATGTCACAAAATCCATGGAAAAAGATTACTATTGGAGTATTCTAGAATATCTAAAGGCACGTAGGCTAGAAGCATAAACAGTGTCAACCAAACACATAGACAGCATCTATAAAATAACACGAAAATCTGGTATTCAGGCCTAAATATCCAATTTTCATGTGGAGTGCGAGCCTCGTCATAATTAACGGAGGCCAGGGACACCGGGCCATGCATAACTAAAGTCCGCCACCCCGATAGACCTTCGTAAACTATGGAGTCTACAATGATATATACGTTTCAGGAATTAACGTATGTGCTTTGGGGTTTTGGGCAGTTCTCAATAAAAAATGTAGAAGAGATTTTAAGTTTAAAAATGAATTGTTTTTTTGAAACAGTAACAGTCTTGATTTACAAAAACGAAACAGTAAAAGCATTGTGCACATTTATATTAAAAGAAAAAAAAATAACTGGTGGTCTCCACTTGATTTGCCAGTTAAGGAATTGGAGTAGATACTAATAATATTGATTAAACCAATGCATGAATCAAATTAGTAGTTTAATCAAATAACGGATGGAGTGTGTCTATTGATAGTAGGTACAAGCAAATACAAATATATAGGTAGCTAGATAACGAACCAATCCTAAACCACATTGTATTGTTGCAATGAAATACTAGATAAACACCTATACCAGACCTCTGTAAACTATGAATTCTCCAATGATTTATTGATTTCGGAAATAGCCTGGAAGCATAAATATATCAATGTCATTACCGTACCTACTTTAGCAAAAACGTATTTCTTTGGCAACATCTCAAGAGAATCAATAAAATGTAAAAAGAAAGACGTAATGGCAATTGTACAGTTCAAGTTGGCAATTTCGGATATAACTAATCGCAAAAGATCCAATAAAGTAGAAGATAATCTAATGATTGGCGTAGATACTCCAACAAAAAGTCCAACGCTATTTAGTAAAGCAAAGTTCATTTACGACACGACAGAGTTATTGAAAGATATTGTTAGAAGCACTCAGAGAAGCCTTTGTAAACTATAGATGTTCCAATACATTCATACGGGCTGGAAATAGCCTGGATACATAAACATGTCAAAGTCTAGACATCTAACGGTAGAATTTTAGCTTCTGGTCAATTCTCCGGAGAATTTCTGGAAGACTTGCGGTCCTAATTTTAAAATTTATAAAATGTGAGTGGATGCTATCTTGAGGCAATTTGGGGCTCACTACATCCGAAATAAGTTGTATGGCTATGTAATGTATTTATTTTTTTGCTGGACTATATTTTTAACAATAATTTAAGCCAAAAGACATCATTATATATATTTTAATTGTTAGTATAGTATCAGAAGTTTATCCAGTGTACATATTTATATTATTCATACATTTTACACAAGGTCACTTCCAAAGACATCTAATGTTAGATAATTCACATAACATCACGCCTGTATTCACCGAAGGGTCAAGCAGAGGTGTCCCTATTGTACAACCACATTTCGCCAGTTATGTTTAAGTTCCATGTTATAGGGAGCGACCCTATTGTCATCAACCGGGCACAAATCCATACTCCGGGCAGCCACTGATAAATTCCAGATGGAAAAACACATAGATTGAGTTAGATCATTCTATCATATATAATTTTCATTAACAATCGATTTGAAGTAACATTCGTCTTAAAGCCCTTTCTTTACCTCATTTATATATGACGTAGCTTTGAAGGCTTCGCTTTACGGTTCGTCTAACAAAATATATTTAAAGGAGAAATAACAATGCTCTCAATATTTTCACTCATTGATAAAAGTTGAAACAAATTCCGGAAAATATAATGAAACAAAATTGTATCAGGAATGATACTTATTACATGCTGGAATACATTTCCAAGCAAGAAAAAGTATACCCAAAGAAAGTATATAATAATAATACTTAATGATTATAGGTAAATACGTTTTACTCCCTCTCACTGAGAGGAGGCCTGTGTTCCAGCAGTGGGAACATTATAGGCTGATTATGTTATGTTATGTAACGTTTTCCTGCAAAATATAAGCTGTGCTAAACTTGCACGTCGATGCCGACTTCTTGAAATAGCTTGGATGCATACGTAAGTATTTCTAACGTCAATATAACTCAAATTGATACTATTTTAAAGCCCTGCGGGGTGGTGTAACACACTAACAGTAGCAAAAGCTTTCATTTTGACAGTTCATCGACGTTCATTGCGTTTCATTACATTGTTGAGCAGACACATTTTTTGAACATATGAAGCAATGGATTAGCAATATCCTTCAAAATGATTCAGATTGTGATTGAAAGGGTGTTACGCAATTAGGGTGCTGGCCACACTAAGGAACCTGTGCGGGATGCGGGACGCGTCGACTATTTTAATGATAATAATAGTGCATACAGGGATAATCGTCGGTTGGTGCCACATTTCATTAAAATTTCCTAAGGGGCCTCTGCGAGTTGGCTTCGGCCCCTCGTACGCCTTCCAAAGGACCGGGATCCCATGGTCCCGAGATATGTAAAATAAAAAAAAATAATAATAATAATAATATTCCACAACTATCACACAACGCCATCTAGTCCCAAGCTAAGCAGAGCTTGTGTTATGGGTACTAGACAACTGATAAACATACTTATATATTTCTAAATACATACATATTATAGATAAATTACAACCGGTGAATGATTAACGGCCAGTTTCTTCATCAACAACTAAAGTAATTAGTCAAAGTATTGACTTCTACTTGACCTTTACAGATACTGCGGCAAAATAAATGTGTTTCTTCATTCAAGTAACAGCTAAAATAGTGAAGAAACAACCGTTACTTTAATTCTTGTGATGTTATTTTGGCTGTTACTAAAGCCTTTGACTTTGGCTGTTTCTATTGATGAAGAAACTGGCCGTAAGAAAGTCACGCGACTATTTGCGCAAATTGGTAGGCAGAATCGGCGCCCTGTCGGGGGAGCGGTGAATGCTTATGCGAATCCCGCACCCCCGGTCATAGGTAGAGGTGGAACACCGCGGTGGTTTTAGCCGGTAAGAGTCCGGCATGCCCCTCTGTCACCCCCACGATGGAGGAAGTCCATGAGGATTTCCACCTTGCACCAAAAAAAAGGCAGAATCGGCGCGAGCGAACTCCGTTCTGCATCCCGCGCGGGATTCGTCTCAGCAGCTCTCTTCGGCTCTACTACCCAAGGGTATTCACAGAAGTTCTTTAAAAATAGAACAGACGATTTATCTTTCCCTCTGTGCAACCGAAGTTGCAATAAAAATGTGTCAGTACTAGGATTGTGTGCATGTCAATTCACAATTCGCTTGGAATGGTAACACTATTTAATATGAAAAGTGTTGACTAAACTGTTCTAGCAGTTTGAAAATTCTGTAAGTTTCTCTCAGTATTTATTTTCAGTGAATGTGTCATTTAAGAAACATCTAGCTTTTCAAATCAAAAATCGTAAGGCACAATGCAATAGAGGATATAATTAATTGAGTACAGCGGCAGGCCCTATCAGAATACCAGCGCTGCGACATTTATTTTTTAAATGTCGCAGCACCAGCATCATGCTGAGATAGGAGCCTTTTGGCCTCGTATAGGATTTTCTGTTTCATTTTTCTTTTTTTGTTATTTTTTTTTATTGTATAACTTTTTTTTTTTCTTTACTGTGTTTAGTTTAGTTTGTGATCTTCTTGTACGAGTCGCAATAAATACTTTTTCTTTATTTCTTCCTTTACATTTTTTTAATAGATTTGTTTCACTCATAGGAGGAACCCTATTGAAAGTAACTAATATAATATCTATATCTATGGTTGTTTATAAGATCAAATGAGCATTATGAGTCGTGCACTTTTGGATTTTTAAATTTTTCTTTGTTTTTATCTTCAGTGAAGTTAGAATATCTTATAGCTTTTTAGTTAGTTAGGTATCTGTAATCGCCACCCCGTCTGGAGCAAGTGTGATAATCATTGCTCGCGTCTTCTCTGTAGGAGAAGTGGCCTTTGCCCTGGAGTGGGACAGTACTAGTCTGTTAATAAATTATTTTATGTGTTTTAAATAAAACATTTACACTGAATGAACGTCTTATATTAAATTAACTAACAAAGTTTTATTGAAAACGTTTTTAAGTCTTTTGTATAATTATTATTGATAGTCTATTTAGGTAATAATAACTTTCACAATTACAGGTAGAGGTATACATAGATTGTGGTATTTAAAACATAGCTTTACTACCAACTTGTTTTTTAACACATCTAACTTAGTCAAATAACCCGCCCCTAACTGTTCCCGGCGCAAAGGTGCCCAAAACGCTTGCTGCATTGCCACGTTGAATGGCAATGGCCAACCTTTGCACCAAGAACGAGCAAGGTATTAAAAAAAAATATATATTATATATTTTTATATTAATCTGAGCTCCAGTTCCTTGATAACAAGGCACAAATTCCTTTACCTACAGAGTTTCTAATGGAAAAACTTGCACCAACCAATTACAAGTAATCCATCCACACGAACATACAATATAACTTGGGCGTGCTAGTTTATCTTGGCAGCTTGTGTAGGTCCTGCTGGCAAGGCAACTGTCAACAGTGTATGATTTCCAGTACATTTGCATGTCCTGACTTCTGCCAAGATATTAAAGTCTGTTGGTAGTGTTTACATGTAACATGGTTTTTTATTTGCGTATGCAGAACGTCCGTTCAAGTTGACGCTGTCGGTTGTAAAGTTTTGTAGTTTATGTTCAAGATTATTAAACACTAGCAGAGCCCCGCGGTTTCAACCGCATAATTTTCGATCCCGTGGGAATACCGGGATAAAAACTATTCTATGTCCATTCCCGGGACTTAAACTATATAAATGGAAGGATTTGGGGGAGGCTTTTGCTCAGCAGTGGGACAGTGTAGGCTAAATAAAAAAAAAAACATATTAATTTAACTTTCGTGACTACGTGACGTTTACGTTAAGATCTTACGTTACGTTTAACTACGTTAAGATCTTTGACAGTCGTCACGGATAGTCAGAAGCCCAAAAGTCTGCCAACCAGTCTTACCAAGGGGTGTCGTACTCGTATTACCCAGTAATTGGGTTGTGGAGGTCAGGTAGGCAGTCGCTCCATGTATAATACTGGTATGCAGCTGCATCCTTTTAGACTGGAAGCCGACCCCAACATAGTTGGGAAAAGGCTAGGCAGATGATGATACAATGGCCAATATACACATAGCAATAGTCCACAATAGGGAGATTAATGAATAAACAAATCATTAACTAGTAAGGTAGATATTATGGAGGTTGGGAACAACGGCATTTAATTTTAAAACGATAGAATGACAGTGGATAATGTTTAGGTATTCGGCTGATGAACCCAACAGGCATTAGGTCCTTTTTTAACAATAAAATTAATTTCAAACTATTTATTAAAGGTACGAGTTCGTAGCCGACCGCAAACAGCAGCAACGCCATGTCGCTGCAGTGATGATTTCGAACCCAACTGCTCCAGCGTCTACTGATCTGCGGTCGGACGACACGACGTCTGCGGTTGTGCGACGTGTAGTCGGGCGACGTGTCGCTAGCTGCGGAAGGTATTCCTTAGAAATACATACAAACCAGTAGTGTCGTAGCGAGACGTCGTCTGCTGCTGCTGTCTGCGGTCGGCTACGAACTCGTACCTTTAAGGGGCTTACAGAACCTAAACGCAAAAAACGCAAGTTTTAGAAACAATAAAAGCATTTATGATCGACTACAGTAAACAAAATCAAAAAAATATATGATATTCTTCAGGATATATGCTAGGTAGATAGTATGTTGAAAACATAATACAACTTATTTGGTACAATAGAAAAAATCATGAAGATACCTCTAAAAACTTTCTTTTTACAATAAAAACCATACTAATATACATACAATCATTATGATTTTTTGTCAGATTATTCTACAAGCAATATACTAAAACTCTAGTGTTTTAATTTTTTAATCCAAACAATAGATTTTTCGTAAATAGATAATTGCTTCATATTTTGCAATAAATTACCAGCGTTGTGTCATTGCGCTTCTCTTTCTTTTCTATGCAGTCCGACAGTGACCGCGCTTTAGGTCATGTAGTCCTCTTAAGTAGCAACTTTACATTCCTATAATATAGGATATTATCCTACTAGACATTATTAGCACCTAACACAATACATACAATCATTTAAAGATACAATGGCCCATATACATAGACACAGTCCACAATAGGGGAGATGAATTAACAAATCATTAACTAGACGACCTGGTTTCAATGTTTATGGTGGAACCCGGGATAAAGCATTGTGTTTCACTTCAAAAATTGATTCCATTGCGAAGGTAGTAAGCAGCATGAAAGGCATCGAACATTTTTTATTTGAACTTGTATGGCTAGTTTTATTAATGAGAACTTTTGAATGGAATTTAAATTCTCGTAATAGTGTTTTGTTTTAAATATTTTCGACAGTTGCGAATCGGGATCTTTTGTTTTCAAACTCAATTCAACTATACCATTTACAGGCACTTTTGAATTGTCGAGTGAAGTCAGAAAATGAAGCTAAAATGACAAATAGAAACAGTGACGAATTGAAAACAACTCTAAACTCCTAATAAATTCTACTACAGTTGAATAATACCACACTTGAGTATAATAATAATACGAAATTTATTTCAGACGTAGTCCATATACTGTTAGTAACACAAAAAACCTTATAAAACTATTGTTAGTACATCCAAAAACAAAGCCACAGAAAGAAATAAAAATTACAAAGTGGCACCGCACAGGTGTGCCAGTTTATGCTATAGGTATAGTAGATATAGTATAGTACAGGGATGGCGAACCTCTATAGATCTACTTTGCCAATTGTGGCATTTTTTCCAAATAAATATTTAATGTGGCCATGACGTGCCAAAAAACAATCTTGACTTCTTGACTACTGGAAAAATAACGCAATCGTTTCAGAATAATACACCTTATTTGCAAACAGAAAGAGACATTAACTATTGTTCAGTCATCTTAACATTTACCATTTTATATTTATTTGCATGAAATACTATATTAGTGCGACTTCTGCTGTTACAAATGCCAAACAATTTATATCAGGTTCACATTATCCCTTGCATTTACGCGGCACCGATATCCGATATCGAAAAATTGATGGAGTGCCTAAATTATCTTGTCGTGTGCCACCAGCGGCACGCGTGCCATTTGGTTCGCCATCCTTGGTATAGTAGGTAGGTATATTTTGTAGTCGGCAAAAAATTACGCTGCAGAACATTTTCTTGAAATGCATCCTTACTGCCTTAATAGGAATTCCCTACGTATCATTATTTTACCCAAAAGAGCTTGTCAATCACCAAAAAGAGCTTTGAGCAAAAAAAGTGTTTGAAGTTGTTACAAAGTAATTAGCATTTTAATTAAAACATTCTCAACTCATAATATTCTGTCTAGCAAAATAAGTTTCTAAATATTCAAACGCTCAAACTCAAAGCATTTATTTCAAATAAACCAATTACAGGCACTTTTTAAGTGTCAAGGACTCGTTCAGTCAGAAAGATGAATCTACATAGTTGCCCATTCCAAAGCGTACCAAAAGTACCTATCGAGAAGAACGGGCAAGAAACTCCACGGACACTCTTTTAAATCATAAAATTGTTACAAAATATTGGTTACCTGCATCATTCATGTTGAATGATAAAAACAATTCAGAAATGAAAATAAATTAAAATAAGCCGTGGCGGCTAAGAGATGACCAATCCCTACTGACGGCGCCTGTTTACGAACATGACGTATAGATTAGCACCATTCAGCTCAAGGAATATTTCCTACCAAGTATGATTATTTGAATAAATTCTATAATTACAAAAGTACAAACGTTTTTATTAAACGTTAATTCCTCCTATAAATTACATGACTTACATGTTCAACAGTAACATTTGATTATGTAAACTATTACAACCAAAGCTTAACAAACTAAAAGAAATGCCAAAAGCTCGTTTATGTTCAAAAGAGTTGTAAAGTCGTAAACCCACGCGATTCATATGTAAGTATTTTATTTCTCTTCCAAACTCGTAGATTAGAAAAGAATTGGCTTGTTATGAAACCTGAAAATAACTCTGAGTGATTTCTTTGCTACTGCCTCGCTGCATTTTTTTTAGAATCGATTACTTTCAATGTCTGTTTAGTTTATTTACCTACTTAGATTTTTTTCTTTTGGGAATTGCATCTCGTAGGTCAACCTAGGAGGTTTTCGTCTGCTTCGCCCAACTTGCCTGGATGCTTACCTCAATAAATTACGGCATCCAGCCAGGGCTTAAAAAACTTAAAAACTAAGCGACTACACGTCAAGGGCACCCCTAGGGTATAGACCTCGGCTTAGGGCGTCACTGGGGAGGGCAGCGAGGGACAGGCTGGATCGGATAATTAAGTTAGAAAAACACTACAGTATTGCAAAAAAGTTTCTCCCTCCCACCAAAAATGTTGTTGAACAAAATCTAAGCGACAAAGATAATAATTGGTTCCGCCGATTCCTGCCACTTACCTATATCAACTTGTTCCTTTGTGTTTCATCGATGTAGAAGACAAGACGTGTTACAACTAGTACCTAGTCCTTTTCAACGTTGTGTGTAATCATCTTTCAATTTCTCAGCGAAATATCGCAAAAGCGACGGTGGAGTAGAATGCTTTTGCTCAGCAGTAAGATGCAGGTTCACAATAAAAGTAATGACTGACAGTTGTCTTTTGACTACAGTCAATCTATCATTCACTGGAGTAAAGTGACAGGTGCTAATGTCACTTTGAACGTTATTTCAGTTTAATTGCTTTATTTTAAGAAAAAATAAGTGCAAAGTCTAAAATCCAATAAAAAATATAAGTAATCATGTTATTTAACATAGTGACAGACACAGAGATGGTTTGAATTTTCGTCATTTGCAAAATTGTCGACATTGACCTCAAGTTTTGAGTTCAGCTTCACGATTACTGACAAATGCTTGCTTGCACTGATTGGACTGGTCCACTCAAATCTGAATCTGTCCTCAAAATGCCATTTCAGACATCAATCTACATGGTCTTCACATGATCTGACCAGGATTATGTCTGGACTTTAAAAGTGACTGTGACCTCTGAGTTTGTTACGGCCTTTCTTCTCAGAGTAGTCAGATAGGAAACGCCGGCCTCATCTAGCTTATTTTTATATATTATAATTTGACGTGTAAAAGTGATTCCGATATCCTATTTACAGAATAAACAATTTAATTTCATTTCATTGGTATTGCTTGCCCACTCAAAAAAATAATAATAGGAAAAGTCGACTGTAGGTAGATGCAGATTGAGATTATATAGATGCAATCTATTCAATCATATAGGTCCTTAGTATATACATTTTTTTCTGAATCAAAACCCGAGCACACTCATTCTATTGATACAGTGTAAACATAATTGCTTCCGTCGTTTCCAGACACGTAAATTATATTGTTCCTTTTGTCTGGCATCGATGCAGAAGACAAGGGAAGGATTTGTGGCGGTCGAAGCTATGCCACAGTCAGCTGTAACTCGCAAATAGTTGCTGTAACGACCTTCCATTTCCATGACGCTTTGTGTTCCTAGTACCTGATGCTGTGGGAATTTATGTACACAGATCCGGTTGGAAACATGGTATCGTTATGTTGTTGAATAAATGGAGGACATTGTTATCTTACGACAAGCTTGAAGCAATATAATGTTGTTAAATAAATGAAAGAACTAGGTAAACGTTATCTTATGACAAACTAGAAGCAATATAATGTTGTTAAATAAATGAAAGAACTAGGTAAACGTTATCTTATGACAAGCTTGAAACAATATAAAGCTGAGTGTAATAAATGGGTCAATGATTTTTTCCTTGCAGTTTAATAAAATGTGGTTTGTAGCTATATAAAACTTTTCTTCCTATCTTTACCTGCACATATAATTATACTACCAAAAACCTACTTTCCTTAAAATATTTCTACCTAAAGTCGTTAGTCGCTTCGCCTAAAACTGAAAATTATGAAGACCTCGCCCTCTAGAAATTAAAGTGCAAATTCGTTCAGACATCCATCTTCATTGTTCCTAGTTTAACAAACTGGGGGCCCTTTACAATCAGCTAATGGATGGTAATAGAAGAAAATGTTAAAGGAATTACAAATCATATAAATCTTATTTCTGTTACTGGTCTAGTTTTAACAAGCTCTGCTGTCTTGCGAACATAATGCGCTTGATTTCCGCGTCTGGAAAAGTTTGATTGTATTTTATGAAATTTTTCAGTACCTACGCTTTGGAATGGGCAACTAGCTTCATATTTTCTGACTGACCGACTTCTTGACAATTCAAAAGTGCCTGTAAATGGTTTAATTGAAATAAATGCTTTGAGTTTGAGTAGCAACCGAAAGTTTGGAGTTGTGTCCAGTGAATGGCAATAGGTAAGTCTCTTATTCAATGGGATAGGATTACTCATAAATTTCCTCACCGCCAAATAAGTGGGAGTAGGTACTTTAGGAGGTATATCTGCAGGCTATCTTAAAGGTATCTCCAAGTATACGGTATCTTCTTTCTACGAGGGACGACGATACCTACTTCAGGTATTTTCAGGTTAGTTCAGGGTCCCTGGGCCGTTGCAGAAGGATCGCACGTTCCCGCAACCACCGGCGTAGGTGTGAGATGGAACACCGGGGTGGTTTTTAGTCAGTAAGAGTCTGACAAACAAACCCCTCCGCTCCCCCAGGGCGGAGGACATCCATGAGGAGATTCCACCCCGGAACAAAAAAAAAAGGTTCACTGGGCCCGAGCTACGGGATATCAACTTTACTGTCTGGTATTTAGTTTCAACACGGCTGGAGTATTTTTTATTTTGGATTATTGAATGGGCCACCTCTGAACATCGTCTAATGGAAACCGATGGATGAGGTCTACGATGGCACGAGCTCGTATTTCTCGTATATACCAGATCGATATGATAACCGAAAAGGGAGAAGGGAACTGTATAAATTAAATGATAATAAGTACTTGTCTAAATGGTCTGTAAGCATAATATCCGAGGCTGAAACGTACGATTTCCGATATGTAAGATGAATGTATCTATTTACTTTCCGTTGACAATAAATCATTTTCCTATATCATTTCATGTTATTCCGGTGAAGATAAATAACATGGTATGTTTATCCTATAATATTCATGAAAAAATCTCGTTTAATCCACGTTTATTTTTATGTGAATAATTATTTTGAATGCTAGAATTATCCTCATTGTGGTTTAAGTTAAATCGACCATTACATAGGCGAACGTAATGTAGCTAACGATCTTAGTTAGGGGAAACTATCCGTATTCTGCATTTGGTAGATGAATTAGAAAAATGTTATTGTTGTTTGTTTATTGTGCACAAGGAATGCCATGCATCTTAGGTAAAAACTCTCAATATTCCTTTGTTTTATTTCGTCCAAGTTTGCAAAATTATTTCTCTGGGATTCGCACAAGCTTCACTGTCTCAATGATTTTCTTTATATGGTGCAAGTTTCTGGAACATTCTATTGAATGTTCCAGAAATTCCAATAACTGAACAATTCATTCAAATCAATCAATGATTGCCGTTCAATAATTGCATGAAATTGTATACATGGGTGCGATTTTCATAAAATGGCATACAATAATATTTGAATTGCATTGCCATTTAATAATTACATGCGACTTCTGTTTACAACAGGCAATTATTGCATGCAAGTTTTGCCTCGTCTTAACATAGTTGTTGCACGTCTTTGTACAATTTATTCAAGCATTGCCCGTATATGCGCTGCCAAATATTTCATTCGGTTTTATTGAGTCTTCTCAAGATTTTCTTTAACTTTGAATGTAAATAATATAATTGTCATGCAAGAATTGAATACAATTCTATTGTTGGTGTGATTTTATTGTACCTATACCAGTTTTGAACGGCAACTAACTTGCTCGTATCGTCCTACAATTGTACGTGTTTTTACACGGTGCCAGGCAATTGTTGCTTAAATTTTATGTTTTTGGGCTTCGACCCGTAATGACTGTCAAAGATTCACGAATCTCGGCATGTAAAGATGGTAACCCACAGCAAGCGTAGCTTAGCCTGTTCGATCGACCCGTGCGGCTGTTATAACTTAGCCACGAGCCCCATTTCAGTCTTAAATTTTATGGTATGCAACATGCACCATGTAAATGGGCTTTTTGTCGCCACTGCGAATTCTAGTTTACAGGAGTTGCAATGGTTACAAACAGTACGCCGGGCTTGTTAATTGAACTGATGGAATCCCTTTTGCCATACGACACAAAATGATGACCTATATGGCAGAAGTCGGAGAGATTCTTAATGAAGAGATACGATACAAAAAATATCCTGATATCAGATTTTTCGACGATGACGTGGATTTTATCTGCTACTTAGTTGGAAATATTCTCAGTTTTCATATTAAATAACCTATGTATGTAAAGTATGTATTTCAAATAAACCAATTACCTACAGATACATTTGAATTGGCAAGGAGTTGGTCAGTCAGAAAAATGAAGGTAGTTGTTAATTAAATAGTTGAATCGGTAATGTATTGCAAGCGGAAAATAGTTTATCTCCTAGTCTGCGAACATAAAACTTTTACAATATGATACATCTATACACAATACACCTATATAAACTAATGACTTTCTATTTGGGTAGACCAAAACTACAACAACAGAGGGGCAATTCACGTAATTTTAGGAACGTTCACAGTTTGATCTCAGTCTAAATCTCCCAAAAATACCTGTAATTTCCCTAAATTTTTGGCATTGATTGCGGCTGAGATGAGATTACGGTTCGATTTACAAGTTTTTAAGTAGGGAAATTAGCACTCTGTTACGATCTTTACGAACAACTCCTTTTCCTTCATCCACGTTTACATCTAGTCATACAATGTTATTATAATCATAAAAATCTTGCCGTTTCCAACATGTTTAATGGTCTCTAAGAGATTTAATTGCCTCTCACAGGCTGTTCCTATTAATACCGTGCACATAATATCCAGCGATGTATTAGTGCACTGGGACTGTAGTGCTCCAGGCGCAGACGCAATTTATTAGCTTGCTAGAGATTAATAGTGCGTGCCAGGTAACAGATTGCATTCTGATCGTGTACGAACACCGCAGATCGTTTTTGACGATACGCTCTTTTAATATATAACTAAGCTAAGAATGTAAAGAAATAGATGAAGGAGTCTTCCTTATCGCTTAAAAAAGTTTTTGTGATGACACACGAGAGCATTAGATAAGGGTGTTAGATTGTTTTGTTGTTATTATTTTATGTGATTAGTGATGAATAATTTTTAACTAGGTACAAACTTATTCGTGTACTTAGGTAAATAAAAAACACATAAAGTGAAATAATTCCCGAGTAAGTAAGTAGCTGTTTTCAAAAAGATACTTAAAAACAAAACGTGGTCCCCGTCTTTGTGATTTCTATGACCACGTTCCTCTGTTTCATACAATTTGAGTTTTTGACTTCCTGTAAGTATACTGTTTAATCTATTTATTTTACTTTAACATAAAACGGCTATCCGCCAATTACCTACATTAGTTTAAGAAAATTTGATCTTTGTAGACTACATGATTCTGAAATACCTTTATAATACTTTTAATAAATAAAACTGCCCCGTTGGTCTCGTGGTCGCAAGGGCGACTGCTGAGCGTGGAGTCCTGGGTTCGATTCCCGAGTCGGGCAACGTGTTATTGAGTTTTTCCATTAGGAATTTCTTAGTAACAGCCTGGAGTTTGGAATTTGGTGGTGTGATACTCCCGTGCCTCGGAAAGAACGCTAAGCCGTTGGTCCTGCGCCTGATCTCTCTCTGGTCGTGTCGGATTGTCGTCCCATCGGACTATGAGAGTGAGGGAAGAGGGAGTGTAACTGTGTCTGCGCGCACACTTGTGCACTATAATATCTCCTGCGCCGAAAGCTAAGTCTCCGTTGAGATTGGCCGCCGGTGGCCGAAATACGGTCTGGAGGACTTGATTTAATAAATAAAATACCCTGCGAAGAAATTTTACGTCGGTTATTTAAAAAAAAATTGCTGTCCTATACTTTTTTACTGTACATATGGCCAGCACTGATGTGCTGCTGGTGTGTGCTGTGTGTTGGAAAAATTTTACAGTTTCGGGTAGCTTGATAGCTACCCGAAACTGTAAAATTTTTCCATTCAACTTTGAACCTTACGCTTGACAGATTGTAGTAGCTTGATGTGCTGGCGCTGTACCTACACAGTAAAACAGTATATAACATCAACTTTTTGCACTTTTTAACCGACGAATAATTTCTACGCTAAGGGCTCTAGAATCCTGCCGGGGTAGCGGGATTGTCCAAAAAGGGTTACCGCTGCCCCGGAACATAAAGTGCTAAGGAAGCAATACGGGTGGGTTTTAGTCAGTAAGAGTCTGACAGTCCCCTTCCGCTCCACCCAGAGCGGGAGGAGTCATTAGATGATTTCCCATCCATAAAAAAGGGCTCTAGAATCATGTCCTGAATTCATGGTTACAGTTTGCGTGTCCGTCCCTGCCACCCTGTACAGCCTATTTCAGAACCACACCCTCTGCTGAGTTAATTATCCGTCCGAATTCGAGCCGATTTGAAATTAATCGAATTCATTGTATTCTATAACCTCATTAGTCGCTGTCATGATTTTCGATTATTGTGCTTTAGTCGTGAAACGTCGGGCTTATTATATTTAGTTGTCCAATAATGAGCAGCAAACAGTTATTAAATGTGAAAATAATACAAATAAATTGGCAAGTTAAGCTTTATCCTCGAACAGGGATTACCAGCCGTTCCCAGGGGATATATAAACGTAAGCCAACCAATATCCCTACTATACCAATAGTGGCTGTTTTAACATTTATTTGTAGTTTATGTAAAAAGTAGGGGCTTATGGCTAACTAATAACAGCTACGCTTGCCGCGGTTGGTCTGTGGATGGGTGACCATCTTCACATACCAAGACCCCTCCGTGCTTCGGAAAGCACGTTAAGCCGTTGGTCCCGGCTGTCATTCGTGGATCTTTGACAGTCGTTACGTGTCGTCAGTAGCCAACCAGTAGTAGACAGTAGTAGCAGTAGTAGACAACCAGTCAAGGGGTTTCGTATTACCCTGTAACTGGATTGTGGAGGCCAGATAGGCAGTTGCTCCATATAAAATATTGGTATTCAGCTGCATCCGGTTATACTGGAAGCCGACCCCAACATAGTTGGGAAAAGGCTAGGCAGATGATGATGTAGTTTATGTAAAAAATGTAGGTAAGCACTCTAGATTTTACCTTTCCATTTTTAACCCTCTGTTGCTCTGACCTCAAGAGTTTGGGAAACTCAATTTTGATATAGTCAAGTTTGTTTGTTTGAACGAATCTCTGGAACTGCACGACGGATTGGAAAAAAATCTTTTTGCATTAGATAGGCCAATTCTTGAGGAAGTTTTGAATATCACGCTATGACCTTTAGCAGCAGAGCAAAAATAAAAAAATCGGGGAGAATGCTAATGGCGATGCGATGCGACGCGGTGGATTGGGACTTCACTTGGGACCAAGTAATCTTTAAGTTTAAAACTTAAACCTAAAAAACTTAATAAAAACTTTACCGTTTTTTTTTTAATTTACTTTACTTTTAATAGAAACTTTTGGTTGGTCGAAGTCCTAAGTGGCCATCCGAAACTTTAAGTAAACTTGAAGTAAGTACTCGAAGAACTAATAACAATTTCTGCTCTTTGATTGAGAACCTTAATTTGTTCTCTTATCAAATACTCGCTCTTACCCGTGGTTTCGTCCGCGTTTTTATCGAAAAATAACCCACTGGAACGTACTATAGGGATAAAAGTATTTGTTAAACCAGGTAAACACGTCAATAAACTATCTGTGTGACAAATTTCATCTACATCCATAATATTTTTGCGGCAACCTCTGAAATCTTAGCTATGCCTACTTGGAATACGTGTTAAGTATAAGCATTTACTTATTAATCCACGTAAATAAGGCACCCTACCTTCTAATCATCTACAGACAATTTAATCTTGTACAGAAAAAAGGACAAAAATTCTTCTTTACTATAATTATTATTGTAAATGTGGTGCTGTTCCACGAACAACGTTACGGGAACTGATGGACGCTAGTGATGGCGCCAAACAAGTAGCCGAATTCTGGGCCGAGTACATTTAGATTGCTATCGACACGCTAAGAAGAAGATTATTATTATGTGTCTACCGTATACACTTTTCAATTTACCTATCGTAATTTTGTTGCTTTCAAATCGAAAAAGACATCTTTACCACATCAATGATTTTTGATTCCTAATTTCCTATCGAAAAGTTCACCAACAGAGTAAGTAGAACAATTTATACGTAACAAAGCTTCTTTCATCCAAACATACGTGTAAAACGGAAACTTTTCTCAATGTTCCCGTGAAAGATAAGGGGGTTATGCTGTCAAAACTCACAACTCAATCAATCATGAAGTCGAATGTGACTTTCATTCGAGCGACGTCACCGCAAAGGCACGACATATTGACGGCGCGGATGTGAAATTACTTAGGCGTGCATTTGTGGGTGTACCTGTACCTATTCGTGTTTTCATGTTAGCGTGTACCTACTACCAATAGCAGGAATATCTAGCAGAATAGTGTAGGTACTGTCGTCACCGTTATATATGTAATATGACCTTCTGACTGATGAGCAATAGACAAAATTGTCAACATTTTTATTATTATTAAGCTGGAGTACGAGGCTTTTGACTACGTTGTATGTGTATATTTTGTCTTTTTTATTTTTATTTTATGTTATTTTATTTTTGTGATGTGCGTTTTGTTTGTGCAAAATAAACCATTTTTCTTTCTTTCTTTCTTTCTATGTATGAAAAATTGTCAGTTTCCGTTTGTATCTGAACTAGCTTCTGCCCGCGACAATTTCACCCTCCCCGCATTCACCCTCTTAGGTGTGGAATTTCGAAAAACCCTTTCTTAGTGGATATCTACTCTTCACAAAGAACACACCTACCAAATTTCATGTCTTTAGGACCAGCAGTTTAGGCTGTGCGTTGATATATCAGTCAGTCAGGACTTTGAATTTTATATAGATAGAAGAAGAAGATTGTAAAAGCACCATTTGACCGTATTTAAACAAGTATTAACATCAACTTTACTGGAAAAGTGTTTAGGCAAATGTTTTTTGGAGGGGCTAGTGGCTATGTAATAACAGTCGCACAGGTCAATCAATCAGGTTAAGCTACGCTAGCCATGGTTGGTCCGCGGATGGGTGACCATCTTTACATACCAAGACCCCTCCGTGCCTCGGAAAGCATGATAAGCCGTTGGTCCCGGCTGTTATTCGTGGTTCTTTGACAGTCGTTACAGGTCGTCGGAAACCCGAAAGTCTTACCAAGGCGTATTGCCTATCTGACCTTCACAACCCACTTGCTGGGTTATTACCCATACGCAATCGCTCCGGGTATTCAGCTGCATCTGGTTAGACTAGAAGCCGACCCTAATATAGTTGGAAACAGGCCTTATTTTGGTGTAAGATATCGAGTTTAACAAAAGCTTTATCGAAAATACCATATCTATAACGTTCTAAAGATGGGTCCCGATTTCTCATCATTTTGTCGTTCAGTTCGAAGGTTTAAACGGAGTACTTTGTCTTTCCCTATGGGTGCCGTTATGATTATACTTCGAGATTGTTTACCGCCGCTGGGTAGCTGAGGTTCTAAGTTCGACTTCAAGGTTGCACATTTTTAGCCCAGACTTTACTTTAGGCTCGTAAAGACTAGTAATGTTATGTGGGTAGGTAGGTACTAAACTAAGTTTTATTACTGACTAATTTACATTAACTTAACTTAGTGTATAAACACGAGCGACACGCGTCAACGGTGTCGACGGCAGCCGTCGACACCCGTCGTTGCGCACCCTCGAAGCGTCGGCGACTGCCAACAACAATGTGACGCTCGTGTATTCATTACGGTACTCAAATACACGAGAGGTATGTCGGCGACACGCTTTGACGGCAGCCGTCGACACTAGTCGACGGTTGCAGTTGCCTCTGTCGTTGACGCGTGTCGCTCGTGTGTATGAGCATAGTCTCACTGTGTGTGGCTATGTGAAAGACATAAAATTAAATTTAAAAAAAATCAAACAAAATTAATTTTAATTTATTATTATTTTTTAAATGTCGCAGCATCATGCTGAGACAGGAGCCTTTTGGCCTCGTATAGGACTTTCTGTTTCATTTTGTTACTTCTATTTGTAATTTTTTTATTTTATATAATTTTTTAATGTGTTTAGTTTGTGATCTTCCTGTACGAGTCGCAATAAATACTTTTTTTTTAAAGATGATAATAAATTATGACTAGAAATGGGGTGACTACTCAGATGATAACAAATTAATAGAAAAGTATGGAAGAAATAGCAGCGGTGATGATATAAATTACACAAAGTAAAGTGTCTGCCTAGGTTCGAACCCATGACGTGCAACTCGTAAGTCAGGGTCCTTACCACTGGGATATCATTGTTTAATGGCATAAACTTTTTTACGTCCTAAAATCTTAGCTATACTTGGATACTATTAAAGCGTGTTGTGTTTATGTATGTATTTACTTGCTTGTTAAAATTTGTTGACGTTCAAAAGTGCCTTTTATGTGCCTATTTGAAATTATAAATGCTTTGACTTTGTTTAATTATTCTCATAAATAAGACAGGCTACCTTCTATAACAATCTACAGACAATTTAATCTTGTAGCAGCTTCTGTAGGTGCTTTATATCTATCTTGGGAAACTTTATCGATTCCCCGTAACTTTCTAGTGGTAATTAAGTCAACTTTGGTCTCCAGAGCGATTAATTCATGTCCATTATTTATGCTTTAAAAAGTTTCTGAAGCAAAGAAGTTTTAACAAAGGTAAATAGACGGGATTTTTATGAGACGCTTTAAGAGTACCTACCCACGTGTTTTTACGGAAGTTTTAGACCTTTGGGACTAAGAAGGGCTTTGTTATACAGGGTCACATTAAATTAGCTAGCGAAACTCCGCAGACGTGATGGGTCGATATTTAAATATGATGAAAATTATGAAAGAAATATGATATGATGTATTCACCCAACATTAAGAACCAAAGAGATTAATGTATAGGTACCTACACAACTGTTCAGACTTTTTGCGATGGATTTAGACATTAGCTTTCTATCAGCGAAATAATTTTAGAAGTCGGATGTGTCGTTTCGGAGATTTCCCCCTACATACAAACTCACAATGTACAGACGCCAGCACATCAAGCTACCCGAAACTGTCAAATTTTCCCAATCAACTTTGAACCTAATGCTTTAGCGATAAAGTTGAAAATCTATGAAAGGATTGTAGTAGCTTGATTTTCTGGCGTCTGTACCACGTTAGAATATTAGTGTGAAGTATAGATTGCCTATAATAGCTATAAAGTATGTTGGATCTCCCTTTAAATAAGTAGAAAAGTGATTCAGGAAGCGGAAAGAAACTTCTTACTTTCATGAAATTGGACAAGATAAGTAAGTACCTAATGGATTACTTGATTGATTGGCAACGGCATCTGAAAACACTGTCCTTAACCATAGATAAGAAACAGTTATGTAGTCCGGCAAACCCAAAATATACCTCAGTAATAACATACCCATGCCTAGTGGCCTAGTGGTCGCTACTAAGGTCCAGGGTTCAATGCACAGGTCGGACAAAATCTTACCGGGTTTTTTAATTAGGATTTTTTCAGTAACAGCCCGGAGTCTGAATTTGTGCCCGGTTGATGGTAATATAATCGCCCTCTATTATAAGGGACTTAAACATAACTGGCGAAATGTTGATGTACCTACTAGAGGTACATCTCTGGAAAATTAACTTTAATTCCTACACAATAAAGTTCAGTTTACGCTACAATTTCAAATATTTTTATAACTTTTTCAATAGTGCTAGAATCTGGAATCAACTTAATTACCATTAAAATAAAGTTGATATTTGTTTAACTTGAAATAACATCAATTTGAAACGATTAGACTTTACATAGGTATATTACCTATGATTGTGTAAAAATCATCTCCACCCTTTCATAACATGTCGGGTTTGACCTTCAACACAACCAGATGTAGCCCAATATTTTGCACATAACTGCCATTTTGACCTCTATTGCCCAATTTTAATAGACAGTTTACTCTGGAGGATAATTCGGTCAGTCTCCGTATACGAGGAAACGACTAATCTAATGGTCCAAACAAGGTTCATGGTTGTTTAATACAAAGTAAACTGACATTTCGACAACCGGTGAGAACTGAGCGTTACTAAGGAAACATGAAAATCTAATAGCAGCCCGTTGGTCAATGTTCTTTTGCAGGAAAAATTCTATCATTTGATACGGAGAAGGAATTTTGCTAAGCCACAGCGTACAAATGCTCGTTGCATTATACACTTGTTAATTGTGTTGGCTATTTCAGACTTTAGTCTTCTTTTTTCAAAATTTGAATGTTGTTATTCTAAGTCAGTGGCGTCTATGGTATAACTAGCTGCGCCTCGCGGTTTCACCAGCTTAAGTTTCTATCCCCTGGGAATATCGGGATAAAAAGTAGCCTATATGTTAATCCAGGGTGTCAGCTACCTCCATACAAAATTTTATCAAAGTTGGTCCAGCCGTTTAACACACACACACTCACAAACTTTCGCCTTTATAATATTAGTTTGATAATAAAGTGAATACTTTTTGTGAATACAGTTTTCCCTCGTATCGTATACCTACTATGAACAAATGACATAAGTTGTAAAGTTAGGGATGTTAAATGTTTACTAAATTGACAGCCAACATAAATTTTCCGTATATTCAAATCACCAGTGTCATTATTTTAAATCTTATGAAATGGCTACAAGAAATTGACGTAGGGTGTCATTTTGCTTAATAATTAATTTCGTTTCACCAAATTCTGAATTCAGAAGTCATATACATGTCGCCGCCAACTGGTTTAATTAGCCGTTTAGTTAACCGCCTAGCCTTTTACCTAAACGGCGGCGGCCGTTCAACTAACAGCCTGAATGATATTCAATATTATAGTTTAGGCCGAATGACGTGAGAGCCGAATTGCTCGCAGTAACTAAGCCAGGGCACCCCGACCAAATGGGTTAGGTTAGGTTAGAACTGTGAATACTGTGATCAACCGCGTGCGAGCAAAGAGAGCGAAGCGAGCCGACCACTACTTCCAAAGGCCAGGCGGTCAACTAAACGGCTAATTTAACCAATTGCCTGCGACATACATAGGTATACATAGTACTTCCCAGATCTAAAATATGCAACTTGATGTTCACGAAGCATGTCCAAAAAGTCTAGACCACCACGCCATGTAAGCGAATATGAATGAAGATAAATGAACAGAGGAAAGAGCACGTATCTTCATGTCACGTTCACTTGCAGGTGGTGCATCCTACGACTGCACTACGAAGCTCTAATGATCGACGGGTGGCGGGATAACACCTATGCAATGTTACGTAAACTGCCACTGTTACTGAAGTAATGGCCAGTAGACTTTTTTGTTTAACGCTGCAATCATGCGATTTACTCTAAGTTGAATTTCTGATAGCAGTTGAATAAGAGTATTCGTGAATTAAGTTAAATAAATGAGACGCGCACGTGTATGACCAGAAGGCCAATTCCCGTAATTAAAGACGTTCAAAGCCTCGTCGCAATCTATCAAAGACTTGTCAAAAATGTAGGGAAATTACTTAGAGGTATTTTTGACGGATTGAGACTGATCAGATCAGACTGTGAACGTTCTTAAAATTACGTGAATTGGCCGTCAGATGTATGAAAGTAAACGAGGCAAAAGGAGTATGTAAGGATTGTAGCTGGTAGCGTTATGTTTTTCCTGCTCACCCCCATGGGAAGGTGTGAGTTAATACTTGTATCTATGTATGAAATACATACCCTACGTCCAGCAGAAGACTGATAGGATGCTGAAGAACCATATAGAATATTGTAAACATAAATTAATCTGGCACTGTTTGCAATACCTACCCTTTAATATCAGAATACCATACATACATACATGTATAAACTCAAACCTTCTTCTTATGGGGGTAAGCAGAAAAAACAGAACGCTACAAGCTACAATCCTTACATACCCACTCCTTTTGCCTCGTTTACTTTCATACATCTGACGGGCAATTCTCGTAATTTTAAGAACGTTTACAGTCTGCTCTCTGTCTCAATCTGTCAAAAATACGTCTAACTTCCCTACATTTTTGACATTTGTTTGTCGCCGAGATGAGACTGCGACTAGATTCTGGACGTTTTAAATTACGAGAATTGGCCTTCAGCGCTGCGGTATTTTTATTTAATATCGCGCCATTATGCTGAGATAGGAGCCTTTTTGGCCACGCACAGGTCTTTTTTTGGTTTTTTTTTTTCTGGTGGTTTTTAATTAATTGTGTTCTTTATTTTTGTTAGTTTCAAATGCTCCTTTTTTAACTATTTTTATTTCCTGTGTGGGTTATATAGTGGGTTATTAATTCGAAACCAAACATGGCACACGTGGAGACGTTGGTGCAATTTCTAGTACACTTCTGATTATATGATTATAGTAGGTATAGATTTACTCGATATATAAATATATTAACAATATACAACAAAACCCAAGCCATAAACATCTCCAACACACAAGTTACGTCATAATCGAGCTAAGTGTTCCTGCATTAGTGCAGTATAATGATAAGTAGTCAGCTCAACAATTACGAGCACCATTAAGCAATGTGTTTCACTACGCTGAACCTTAGGATGGCTTCCCACCGCCGCGCCGACTAGGAAGCGACTAGATATCAACGATTTTCTCGCTCAAGAAACGTATAAAAGTTTGCAGGTCCCATGTAAACAAAATATACAGTGTGGCGGTTATCATATTAATTGAAACCACGTCCCACATTACGTATTTCAAACATACACAATTAAAGTAATTGATAACAACTAACATTCTAGCTGTAGGACATTTTTGGTTTTAGTATCAACATTAAACTTAATTTGTGATTATTTGGTAACGATACCATAAAGTTTGTATTGAATTGTGGATACCATCGCCCTGCGCGTGTCTGGTGTCTTATTATCAAGGGTGGTTTATTTTGTGCCAATTTTTACGCTATTTAATTATTAAAAAAAAAATAGTTTTCTATTTTTGGCAAAATTGTTTATTTTATTATAATAACAGACTTATAACAACTATTAATAACCGCTATACTATTTAGTGCGATTACCTAATCGCCACTATGTATAGTAATAGTTGATCGCTGACTGTTGACACCGTCGGCGAGTACTCGTTTGTCGCAGCGGCAAGAGCTATCAAAGAAAGTACTCGCCTAGCGACGCTCGCTTGGCCGACACAACACACGGCGAGAGACTCACGCTTGGCACATACGTATACCAGCGAGAAATCGCTCGTCGCCGTCGCGCACTCGCTACTCGTTGCTCACCAACTCATTTTTAGTTCCTAGCGCTACTCGCTACTCCAGCGGTAAGACAGATGCCTTAGGCACAGCGCAGACAGAACGGAGCGCAGCGGAGAGGATTTTATTAACGCACTTGAAAATAAACTTTAAAATTATTACAATAGTGCATAAATGCTTGAACCTGACAAAAAATGCTCGCGCGTCCTCGAAGACGCGTCCTCGCAAGCTCGAACACACGCGATCCGTAAAGAAAATGCCCGAGACCGCGCGGGGATTATTCCTCTCGTCTGCGCTGACCCTTAGGGGGTGGCTTCCCACGAGTTACTCAGGCATGGTGCAGTGGGGAAGTTGTGCGAAGTAAATCAGGTAACGGTGGCGCTATATTTTGTGTTAAATTGAACTGGACAGTCTCCAAGAAGTATGGATTTGAACTTTCAATGTAAAATCATAAATCTTTTATTGGCTTTCAGTTATTATTGGATGATTACCAGAACAGTGGAGAGGGAAGTGGTGGCCCAGTGGAAACGGCCGCGACTTACTAGTTGTAGGACGTAGATTCGAACCCTGACAGGTGCTTAACTTTGTGTAAATTATTTCATCACCACTACTCCCAAAACGCTGAAGGAAAACATGGTGAGAAAACCGGCATGTCCAAAAACCAAAAATTCGAAGACATGTGACATCTACCAACCCGCACTAAATCCACGTGGTGGATTATGGCCCACTCCCTCACACAGAGAGGAGGCCTGCGTCCCAGCAGTGGGAACATTATAGGTTGGTTATGACCGGAACATCATACCTAGGAAATGATGATTTAGATGAGCTCAACAGCCAAAGATGAGCTTTGTTGACGTCAGCATAAGACCTAAAAGATTGGAACAAACATACATAACATCACGCCTGTAATCCCCGAAGGGTTAGGCAGAGGTGTATCTATGTACATCGACATTTCGTCAGATATGTTTCAGTTCCATGTTATAGGGAGCCTATTGCCATCAACAAATCAAGAATGGTGGAACAAAGAAGGGAAGAATAAAGGTTTATTAAAAAAAGGGTTAAATATTAGTTATCCATACTAATATTATAAATGCGAATGTGTGTTTGTCTGTCTGTCTGATTGTCTATCTGTCTGTTACCTCTTCACGCTTAAACCGCTGAGCCGATTTAGATGAAATTTGGTATAGAGATAGTTTGAGTCCCGAGAAAGGACATAGAATACTTTTTATCCCGATAGTCCCACGGAATCGACACTTATGCGCGCGAAACCGCGGGGCGCTGCTAGTAATTAAATAGTGCAACAAAACGAACAAAAAAGTCAACTATTTCACATTCTGCACTTTACGAATAACATTCCAACTTCGTAAGCACTCAAAGTTGCAAAAAAACGGCACCTCTTTTCAGCGATAAGTATCGAGGGCAGTATCGGTAATCGATACATAAATACTAGACTTTGACAAATCCTCTTTGGACAAAAGATTTTTCCCAACTAGATCAGCATCGGAAAACTAAGTTTTACTGTCAACAAAAAAAAATAAAGGGAAAAACTAAAACACACAACAATGTTCCCACTACTGGGACACAGGCCTCCTCTCGATGAGAGGGAGGAAGCCGTAATCCACCACGCGGGCCCAGTGTGGGTTGATAGATGTTACATATCTTCGAATTTTTGGTTCTAGGACATGCCGGTTTCCTCACGATGTTTTCCTTCACCGTTTTGAGACCAATGGTGAACTACAATAACATTTTAATTTGTATGTTATAGTAGACAAATGTTGCCTACGTAGCGCACGCATAATGATTTATTCTATTGTTGACATGCACCACCTAAAACTCTGCCTACCCCTACGAACTTTATTCCCATGTCATCCATTTGACAATTCCCAGCTCATCACGCATACATGACGACACAAATGGCAACCTAACAGTATTATGCATGTTATGCAAAAGTATACATTATAGATGAACAGAGCTGCTTCCCGCGCTTGGTAATAACAGCACCATGAAAATCGCCGAGTATTTGAAATAATAATAACCCAACGCAAGCCTTTGATGTTGTAGCGTCATTTAATGCCTTTGGGTTAGTATTTTGATGACTAATTATCTTTCAGCTTCTAACGTTTGTAAAGAGCCTGTGTCGCTAGAGAAGGCAATTTTGCGCTCGAGGGCTCAATTTTCTAGGGCTACTTGTGAATGGAGAAAATGTTTCTCTCTTTTTGTTGACAGGAAAGGAGGCACTTGTTCCAATCGAGTTGTTAATGTCAAAGTGTTAAGTACCTTTCAATATATTTCTGTGCGTTGAAATATATCAATCGTTAAACATTGATTGCTTTATGTTAACGACACAACTTTCTTAATATTACTTATGTATTTGTATTTTTGTTTTACTCATGAATTGCACGTTTCAAAGGCCTGATAAATTATTTTAAATAAGACGAAGTCGCATCGATGCCACTAGAGCTGCTCATTCCCTAAGGAGATAACGCGTTAGCACTCTCGTAGTCTCTGCAATATTCAACATTTTCCAGTAAGCCGTTGCAAAGAAGGATAAAAGTATAAGCGATGTCGTATAGAACATTTCCGCTGAAAATACATAAAGAAAATACGGTCTTTTGAGGAATAATTAAACTGCAACCTGCTACGTAAATTTTCAGATAGAAATATTGTCACGGACGGAGAAATAATGTATTTAATTTGCCATGCGGATTTTTGGCAAAGACTTTCGTCGTACTTTTTTACAATCACGCGATTCAAAAACTTGTGGTATAAAACAAACTCTCTGAGGGCTAACTCTCACGTTAAATCTTGAGTTAAGTACGAGTTTCAAGGCTTAGATCTCCTACGATGTGCGTTAATAAATAATTTACACTTCTGAGACCTAAGTGTAAAACGCCTTATCATTTATTATTCATGTATTGACACGATTTATGGCAGTTTTGTAACGTAAATCCTGTCGATACAACTTTACGAGTACGCGAAATTTGTGTATAAGTTAATTATGGTACTTACCAATGAATCTACTCGCACTCTTGGCTATAGTTTCATTAATTTGACAGCAGAAGGAGATGGAAGCGAAGCTTAAAAACACGCCTTGATAACTTTTCTTGATCATTGCTCCTCACTTTTGGCGCTCGCAAACTAATTTGTAAACTCTTGCATTTTTGTTTTGAAAAAGATTTTTTTGGTAAAACTTCACTTTTCACATTATATTTTTTATTTTGCGATGTTTTTTTTGTATTTAAATAATGCGCTTAAAAAGGCGCTTTAAGATTCGTGTCGATTGTTTGCTCGGTAAAGGTCGAGAGCTCTCGACACGTGAGCGCCGACTGAGCGAGCCCCCTAACTGGAACGGGAGATATGGACCACTGCGCAGTACACCGGCTTAGCTCTCCGCTGTGTATTTTTTATTTGAAACAAGGTTGGTGCAGGAATTTCGTTAGGTTCACGCGGCTTTTTATATGCATAAAATGCTTTGAGTGGTTTGAAATTAAAAAGTTTGCTAACTCAATATTTACAATTTGTCGAGTCGCTTTATAATAGTGGCGCGTTTTTCATGTATGTTTCATGAAATGTTGAATTCTTCATTTTTTGTTGGGCAGGTGTTCAGTAACTTCAATTTATTTTTGTATATAACTTGAGACACTTTGAATTGATGCATCAAGTTTATTTCAAAGGCAGTTCTACGTATAAGATCGTATACATTGATAACGATACTTCGCTTCAGAGCGGATGGATTCAGACGTCTTGTGTATACCTACTCTAGGCCGATTGAGTCGAGTGCAGTAACGTTTAGTACGCTTGCAATATTCTCTTGGAAGTTAGTAGCAATAAATGTTGCATTGAATGGATTTGAATGCAACGGTCTCTTCATTTATTTGTTTAAGAAATAAGGACGTTACTCACAAACTTTCTACGAAGCAATAAATTAGTTAGTTATGGTTTTTTTTAAAGAAATTTCGAAACGGCTGGTAGATACTTCCTGTGACACAAGGGCTGGTTTTTACCTTGGCCAAAGGCTAAGCATTGCCATACAACGTGGTAATGCCGCCAGTCTCTTGGGTACATTACCAGTCGACAGCGATGCGGATGAATTTTTCGACGCTATATTTTAGTTTCTGTATAGTTTTAGTTAAGTTAGGATTTAATTTTGTTATTTTTAGTATTAGATATACATAGATTGTCAAATAAAAAACATCTATGTTAGGGAAGGGATGTTATATTGACTTGCAATTTGTTTTAAACTTTCCATTTTCTCTATCCTCTTTCGAAACAATCAAAATCAAAAGTCATTTATTCAAATTAGGCTGAGAATCAGCACTTTTCGAACGTTAAAGTCGCAAAAGACAGTCCCCCAAAAGCATCCGCCTTCACCACTTCCTAGTGCATTCCCCAGCACAACTGTCTGTTCAGTTCAATAAAACTTGATTCTATACAATAGTAGGTATGTAATCATTAAATTAAATGCAATAAAATCAATATTCAAGGCAGATACCGAAAACCAGAAAATTGCTAACCAATGAATTTCATGAACTTTGTGTAATGTGAGGCTCTGTTATTTCTTCCAGAACTTTATTATTAACGTTCAATTCGGTTTTCTGTAACAGTACAACGTTCATGAAGAATCGAATCGAAGAATCGATTGGTCCAACAATTGTTGATGTATCGAGTCTTTTAGATTAAGCACTCGCTATCCGATTTATTTTACAGTGTGTGAACAAAAATAATGGAGTGTAGGATCTATAAAATTGATATCGGGTTTTTTCGTGTAACCTACGTAAGCTTTTAAAGCCCGGTGGAATAATTCGGTTTTGTATTTTATTTCAGCTGAATGTGTGAAATATTAAACTGTGAATGTATAAAGTGAAAATTAATATTTTACTGCTAATAATTATAGTGCATGGTTTCGCATATTGTTTAAATCTCAATTCCGAACTATTACAAACAAAGTGGTATTTAAAATTGAATTCAGTTTATTCCCTTGTATTTTCGTTCCCGAGATGATTAACAGAAATAAGGTTCCTAGTCTATTGATGGGTTGAAATGCACCGTCTGCTCTCTCTTTGACACCCTATTCTTAGATTTTAGGCATATCGAGGTTAGCTATAAAGTTCTAATTTAGGAACTGGAAGACTTTATATGTGATTTTAGCGGTAGGTGGCGAAATATTTAAGTACTTGACAGAAAGAAAGAAAAAACGTTCATTTGCGGTAAACACGACGCAGAAAAAGAACACCAACACAAAAAAGAACAAGTTAGGAGAAAATATGCGTCACATCCACGCAAAACGGCCATCGCTCAGCATAATGCTACGACCTTATGCGAGACGGAGCCCCAGCGCTGGTTTTCAGCGACAGCCGGTGTTGACGTGATGACGTCAACCGGTGCAGTATACGATAAGATAAAAATAACACATATTTGTTAGTATTTTTGCCTATAACGTGGGAAAGTTTGATTGTAGGGTTGATTGTAAATTAAAGAGCCTTAAGGACAGGTTTCCCTGTATTATGTGGGTTTGTCGTTACCTGCTGAAACTTCGTATATTATTAGTATGCGCATTTATGATGCGTACGTTTCGAATAACATAAAATGTGTTTGGACAGGTGTAAAGTTGCTAAATTAAATCCAACATTTTGATATTCGCTGTATTATTGAAGGATTAAGTAGAACAATAATCAGCCTGTACTGTTCCCACTGCTGGGACACAGGCCTCCTTACTGTGAGAGGAAGTAGGCCATAATCCACCACGCGGGCCCAGTGCGGGTTGGTGGATGTCACGGCTTCGAATTTTTGGTTCTAGGACAAGCCGGTTTCGTCACGATGTTTTCCGTCACCGTTTTGAGAGCAGTTGTGATGAAATTAAATACACAAAGTAAAGGTACCTGCCTGGGTTCGAATCGAACTCACGACCTACATCTCGTAAGAGGGAGCCGATACCACTGCCACTACTGCTCTCAAGTAAAACAATGCATTACCATTTTTGCGACTTTTATAATAATAATGTTTCAAATTTAATTGTGTTGAAGGGACAACTGACACCACGGTCGTCACGCGAGATCAACAAGTCAAAATAACAACCCGAAATTAAACTAATTGAAACGGAATAACCCCTCATTTACAAGAATATTCGCGTGAAACACTAACAGGCTGTCAATTAATTAAAACACTGCACTATGGTTGTGTACTGTTGAGAGAACCTACACTGAAATACCATGCCGCAGGCAAAAGTCATTTGTGTAAAATTTTTGTTTGTTTGTACGTGTGTGTGTGAGAGCAATGTTCGCTCAAGTCCTCTTTTATTGGATGAATAAAAACTTTTTCCGTTTGTTTTTTTGTACTTATGTGTTTTGTTTATGTCGCGGTGGACCGGAGATTAAAGTACTTGTATTGCTTTGAAATATTCTGTGAATCAAAAACTTTGTGATAAAGTGGTTTATTTTTATAAACGACGATTAAAGTTAAGTGACGTTTAAACGTCAAAAATGTATGGTTAAACAGTCGCTAATGACTACTTAACTTTAAGCAACGTTTATTAATAAAGGGTAAAGTGATCTCTGACTTATGGGGGAAAGTTGAAGACTGAAGTTAATTACAATAAATTACGAGATTAAGTAAGTACAGTGGGTTATATGTGTTAGCTGACCCACCTAAAAGTTAGACGAATTTGAACCTTCTGCAATTAGCAGTACCTAGATAAATGTGTTATTCGATTTCGAGCTTCACGAACTATATAGAACGACTTGTTCAAGGTAGGTAAATATTATAGAATACAGTTATGCCAATTTGATCTTTAACACGTAACCTTAGGGTAGGTAAGCTTTTGAATACTGTTTTGTCACATGATGGAGTTGTTAATTTCAACGATACTTGTTAAGTCGATTTGGTCTAGTGGTTGCAACAGTGAACCTATAGCAACATGGTTGCGAGTTCAAAACAAACTTTCCACTTCTTGTAGCTTTATGTTTACAATATTCAATTATGTTTTTTGAATCCAAAACATTATTTATATTAAATTAAAATAGTTAATTTAAATGAACTATTTAAAAACAAATACCTAACATGAGAAATAAAAAACAATAATGATTATGATAACGATTTTATTCAAAATAAATACAAAATAATCACTTACAAAATTAATTACTTGTTTTAAATATAAGGTATTCTATGATAAGCTTGAATTTTTGTTTCTTCGTTTCAACAATGTCTATAAAATACCCATTTTTATTTTTAAGTAGGTAAGTAATCAGTTACATGTAGTGAATCAACATGTTATATGTTTAGAAATATATATAGGTATTTCTATTTTATAACAATAACATCACCACATTAACTATCATACTTACCTACTTCTAAACTATAAGTGAAAATATTTTTTTAGAAAATAGTAATTACTAAAATATAAGTGAAAAAATAGCACTAAATACTTTGATGTTTTACCTACTTTATAATTTTTTTCTACTTAAGTATTTTTAGTTTTAAATATGGTTATGATCGTAAAAAGGACCTGCTTATTCATTGTATGAAACACTTCCATAGAAATTATGATGACAACAGTTTATTTAACACACACACTGACACGTAAGTAAGTATTGTTGACTGCGGGCGGTGGTGATATCATAATAGCGAAATGGAGCACCATGTCTTTCCACAATTTGTTGCAAGCGGCTTCGCATGCCGCACACCATGTTCCAGCAAGCATCACTTACTCTTCATGAGAACGTTGAAATCACAAGTTGCGCCAAATTCTCCTGACTTCTGATGAATCCCAATTTAAAATCATTTGACCCCACAAGTTTTCTATTGGGTTTATGTTTTAACTACAATCTGACTGTATTTCTGTGAAACAAAGAAATGAAACAGGTGTCACTATACGTTATAAAAAATATGTTTGCTTACGTCACGGCATAAGGAATAGTTAGGTATAAAAACAAAGTATAAAATTAGAAAAATACACTTACTGCTATAATATTATGTCTTCTAGCAATCTTTCTGATGCCAACATTCTCCTCGTGCAAATAGATTATTTTGTATTTTAAATAATCACTCAATTGAGACATGATAATAAAACTATAAAAAATAAATTAAAAACTTGGAAAAAGACGTTGTTTTCACAATTTAGTAAGGCAAGGTAAAACATATTCACGCGTAGTCACTGCAATTGTGCGTAGACTGGCTTTTAGCTTTATTATTGTGACGGTTCATTTTTATTTTCCTACCCGTATTTTTAGTAACATTTGAATACTAGTTTTATAATGAATACGCATATTTGTCTTTCAACTACCCACTTATTACAAGTTAGGCGAAAATATTACCGAGTAGCGCTAGTCTGATAAACTCATACAAATGAAATAACTCTTAATGTTACAGGCAGAGGGTTCAAATTCCTTCGTTTATAGGGTGGGTCAGATAACTCATATAACCCACTGTACATAAAAATGCTTGTTTTCTATACAGGGTCAAATTCAATTAGCTAGCGAAACTCCGCAGACGTGATGGGTGTCGATATCTAAACGTGATAAAAGAAAAAAGATTTTGCCCAACTCATACTTTTAGTACTAACACTACCAACGGTCGTTGACCCCCGAAAAACTCATCAAATCTTTGATATTATATTTTATCGTGTTTAGATATTACCCATCACGTCTGCGAAGTTTCACTAGCCCATTTAATTTGACCCTGTATAGGTAATGCAGTGGGCCAGTGACAGGTATTTATAGTTAAAGCGTTAGTTGACCTTGAAGAAATTGCAGAAAACATAAACATTGTGACTATGTTAACTTGCCACGCCATATTTTCAAAGTAAAAGTGAACAGCAGTATCTTCAATCTACATACTAGCACACTTTTGTCTTATAAAACCATTCCATGTGAGCTTGGCCTTGGCTGTTCTTTAGAAATCAAGACAATGTGTTTTTTGACAAAGAAAACATTTTGTTAATGAGGGCAAGAATAGGCAAGGAGAAATCTCGCTGTAACTGGGGCTGGTATATTTTTTTACTACCTTCGAGGTATATGATTGTGTATGATACCTGATAGTAGAAAAACCGATCAAGTGCGAGTCCACACAAAGGGCTATGTACCACCGTATAATATTTAACCCTACATATAAAAAAAAATCGTTTCTTGTATGGATACCTTCTTTAATTTTTAATTTAATTTATTTTTTATTATTTGTTGTTATAGCTGCAATGGAAATACACACATTGTGAAAATTACGACTGACTACCTATTAGGTACGGTTCATGAAATACAGCCCGCTGCCAGACGGACGGACGAACAACGGAAGCTTAACCCTAAAAAGGAGGGACTATCAGTCTATCACTTTAGGTATTTAAGATACATGACTTTAATGGCAGGTAATTACGTCCAACAAGTCCGAAACTATTGACCCTGAGCCAGAATGGCATATTACTAACCTCATCATCGGCCTAGCGACAAAACTAAACGCAGTCAGAAATCTCCATTCCAAGTTCAAACTTCCTAACCCCCTGTTTGCCGCATACCTATTTCCAAGCCAAAGAGAGCCTAAAGCTAGTAAATTCTAAAACGGTGCAGGGTTACGTAAAGGTCGCTCTTGGAAGTGTTATGTCACATTCGGATTTGGAACAAATAAAAGTTTCCGAAATTAAGCCTCGTTTGTCTCATACATTTTAATTTCCTCGACTGTCATTGGCTGGTTCGTTGGCAAGTTCCTTTTTTCAATGAGCTCATTTGCATAGTGTGGACACAGGGAAGTTTAGCCTGTGTTGTTCATAAAAGTGATAGATTTGGCAATGAACTGCCTACATTGTGACCAGTGTTGTGGTCATATTTGAAACCGGTTTATTTATAAGCGTTGTTTAAAGTTAAGCAATGATTAGCGATTGTTTAACCATACATTTTTGACGTTTAAAGCTCTAACTTTACGCAACGTTTAAAAATATAGGGGTAATTTTGTTAGCAATTTGCACGACAATACAAAGTTATTGTGACAGATAAACAGTATAAATACGTGATAGGAAACATCGTTAGCTCTCTGTATTAGCAGCGAAGCATTTAAAATGATAAAACAAGAGGAATTTATCTACTAACTACTAGAAAGAGTCCCTTTAAAAGCCAGTAAACGAAGTCCCGAAATGCATTTTCTATTTGAGAAAACTGAATAAGACTGTTTCGACAATTGAGGAGCGTTTTCACAAAGCAATACATCAATCAAAATCTCAAAATTGTTTTTTTTGTCGTTTCGTACTCAATCTCTATAGGGCTACACGATGGTTTTTACGAATTTTCTGTAAACGATACATAAACCATTCTAAAAGTACAGCGAAGTGCAATAGTTTTTTGAAAGTGATACATCTACATCGATCGAATTTTTTCAAAACGATACATCAAACGCTGTTGAAACAAAACAAAGACGATATTGAGTTTTATGCTTGGTTAGAAAATCAAAGTGGGCGGGGTGCTAATGAGAAAGTGTCGGCACTTCAACATTATTTGAAAAAGATGGAAGAAAAATGCCTTATGGAAGGAAAGAAGAATATGAAACTTGAACTGTACTCCGATTCTTGCAGTACCTAGTCAAAATAAAAACTTCATTATGAAATGAAAAAAAATGCTGGCAAATTTCATGGCTACTAGTAAAGTTTTTTGTAAGCTGTCCCACTTTTTCCCCATTCGAGGCCATAGTTTTATGCCTCCTGTGTTTGGAAGGGTTGAAAAGGATTACCGCCGACGTGAAGTTATTGTATCGCCAAATGAATACTATTCCATTCTAAATAAACATGGCCACGTCAACGAATGGGGTAAAGATTGGTTTAGTTATGACATGAAAGCTAAGGCCAAAGATATGATAAAGGCAAAACTTCCATTTAAAATAAGCCAAACCCGAATACAGTATACATTATACTGTATTTGGATCCCGCGCTTTAAAAAATATTGAAATTAGTGTTCAGGAAGTTTATTCTGCTGCGCCAGTGATAGTTGATGTTAAGAAGAAAAACGTCAAATCTTTTTTACGATTCGACTGTGCTCAGTTGCCTAAAACCAACATGGTTTCTTCAAAAAAGAAAGCAGAAAATTGAAAATTTACTAAAATTCTGTGATATATCTGATGATCCTTATGCTCAGGCATTTTATGCAGATGTTCTCGAGGGTTCAGCTGCCGAAGATGAGAATGTACGACGAAAGTATAACGATGAAGAACCCGTTATATAATCCACTAATATTATAAAGGTTAAATCCCGTATCCGTGCAGCAAATTCGAACTAAATGTATAGGGTTTTTATCAAAACGTGACATCAACAGTAGATGTATCAAAGTTGAAAAAACTCGATGTTTTTGATGTTATTTTGTTGGTATGTTTATGTGTTCCTTTTTTTATTGTAAAAGTAAAAAGTATCTCATTAAACTAATTAATACATTAATAAGCAATTTCATTTAATATACTTTATAGAAACCCTTATAATTAAATAAATCACGTTACTGAAAAAAAAATCATATTACGATGTATCGTTTTGAAAAAACGCTCCTCAATTAAAAGCGTGAAATTAAATAGTGGCTTTGTGCGCGTTGTTTTTTGGATGAATTGTTGTCGAAAGTAGTTCCTAGTAAAGCTGCAAAATTGCAAAGTCAGAACACTAATTGCTAAACACACTTTCAATCAGAACCAGAGTGTTTTGAAGAATATTCACAGTCCATTGCTTCATAGGTTTCAAAAATTCACCTGCTCAACAACGTAAATAGCGCAATGAACGTAGTTGAGCTGTCAAAATGAAAATTATTGTGATCAATTGGCATTTTATGTGTGTGTACGCAACCTTATAGGATGTCGGTTGTCAAACCTTAAACTTTAATTGCAATTAAAATTAACTTTTTAATCCTATTAAATTATATTTTTTTCTTTCTAAATTCATGTTAACAATGTTAGTTTGCCGTAAACCATGTTATGATTTATTTTACTAGCACGGAAAACTGTTGTTATTTTAGCTTTCAACATTTCACGTCACTCACGAGGCTCATTTGTTATAATAAAACGGCCTGTAATTATACCTACACTGTATTCATTTTAGAGTTGAAACAAAAAGTTTTTGGTATGAAGGTGTTAAGACTAAAATAGAATTTAAACATATTTAGGACGAATTTTACCTAACCGTATCCTAGAAAAAAAAAGAACAAAAAGGATTTGACTTATTCTAGATATAAAGAACTTTATACCCAGAATAAGTTATATACTGAGAATAAAGTTTGAATTTCTAACAGTTTTTCCATATCTTTTATCGTGGAATAAAATTGACGTCTGAAACTAGAACTGATAAAAGATATCTGACTTTGGTCAAATCAACCCTTAGTCGGTTTACGCGTTACTTCGGGATGGGGTTAGGAGGGCGGGCTATGTATCATTTAAAGTACCATAAAGCCTACTGCACACCATCCAATGTGTATTCATAGATCACATTTGCCTCTTAAACTAAGTCCCATAGACTAAAGCTACAGCACAGCAGCAATTTTGGCAGGGGAAATTAACACCACAGACAAGACAAGAACATTTTTTTGAAGCAGTTATTTCTATAACTGTCCCCTGTCAAATTTTGAATCTAATCTGAAAGCTGCCAGTATCAAGAATGCTGTCTTAGTCTGCTGGTATCCATATTAGCATGTTATTTACCGATTTATTAAAATGCAAAGTGTCTAACTGCTGCATAAAGGCTAAATGCCACTCTTCATTTACTTATAAGTAACGGTTCAGGAGTATCGTCAGTTCATTAAGTCTTTGCGGGACACTAAACGCTCCCAGACGTCATAATTTAATAATAAACCTTATATTATTGTGTCTCGTTCAGTGTCCTTCATGGGTTATGTTTCTCTGCACTGAAACATTGTCTAAAAGAACAGTGTCAACTAATTTATTTTAATTGAGTACAGTACAAAAATGATACTTATAATAAAATTATATAGGGCAAAATTATGTCAATGATTCTAATTTGTCAACTTAAATAATAACATCCATTCTGATTTAAAATATATTCAGCGATTTTTCTCTGCCTAATGCCTTTTCATTAACTCAGACGAAAATAGTCAGACCAAACCGTCTGTGTGCTTTTTGCGGCCGTTTGATTTTCGTCACAAAAGCGGTCTCCTGAAGTCAAACTACCTTGAAGTTAGTAGACTAGAGAGAGAACCTCGAACTAAACTTCATTCCATATTTGATATGACTAAGGGCTTTAGTTCTAGGCACATTAAGTACTAAATTAGTTTCCTGAACTTTCGTAGGCAGCTTCTCAAATTTACATAATGCATGGTCAGTGGGACTTGCTGAACTGTGTACAATGTGCGTTACATGCTGTGAATATATCCTGCAGCTGCGAACCGTTAAGTAGGTATGTACAGTTTACTGGTGTAAATAAAAAAAACAAGGTTATTTAGGCAACAAATGAGCCCGGAGTCTGGATTTGTGCCCGGTTGACGGCAATAGGCTCGCCTCCTATTACACGGGAATTAAACATACCTACATAACTCTACATGGGACTGAAACACGTCCTTCCGTTATGACATGATGTCGAAACCTGGACACTGACAATTGGGCTGGTCCACAATTTCAAGGTCGCTCAGCACGCTATGGAGCGGGCTATGCTCGGAGTTTCTTTGAAGGATAAAATCAGAAATGAAATTGTTCGGAAAAGAACCGGTGTTACCGACATAAGCGAACTGAAGTGGCAGTCAGCTGGCCCTGTTTGTGGGAGGACCCTTGGCTGGTGAAGCAGACGAGTCCCGGAGTGGAGACTATAGTAAGATATCTTTAAAAGACGAATAAGTAACACAACAATTGTCCCTGGGACTTAGTGTGATATTCAGCGTTGTTTCGGGTCATATTTACCTGCCAACGCGTTGTAGATAATGTAGCTTAACATAAGTTACGGGACATTGTTGTCGCCGAATAAGTTCGACGCTGAATAGTTTTTTTGTAGAATAAGCTAAAGTTTTGTAATTTATGGTCGACCGATACAG
Organism: Hydraecia micacea; assembly: GCA_914767645.1. Taxonomy (NCBI): domain Eukaryota; kingdom Metazoa; phylum Arthropoda; class Insecta; order Lepidoptera; family Noctuidae; genus Hydraecia; species Hydraecia micacea. The sequence continues at coordinate 6,647,828 of OU611785.1, forward strand.
CGTCTGCCGATCTCAATCTGAAAATGCCGTATTGTTGCGCAAGGTCAGAATTTTTTTCTTGAATTTATTTCCTCTAGGTTCGTAATCTATGGTTCGTGACAACACGTATTGCTCTGTAATTTCTGTCCCTCCCCTTGGGCACATTCCACGATAATAATAACCCCTATTAGTTGGGAAAAAGTTAGGCTGTAATCCTAGTTTGTTCATAGATAAATTGCTCGGAACTTCTTAATATTTAGGTGTTATCGATTTCACAACCAGATACTATTTCGGTTTACGCGTGTCTTTGGGATGGAGTCAGGAGGGTGCGCTATGTATCATTAAAGGTACCATAAAGTTAGCTGCACACCATCCAATGTATATTCATAGATGACAACCCATAGATTAAAGCTACAGAACAGCAGTAATTTTGCCAGGGGAAATTTAAAAATCTTTAATAAAGGCGTCTGCCTTCTTCTAAACTGATTTATGCTGTCCGCTATAAAGAATTTGGAATCTAATCTAAAAGCTGCCAGCATCGAAAACAGTTACACGTTAAATTTTAATATCATATCTGGCAGTTAAAGCGACGATTAATAATGTATCTGTCTTGATAATAACTTAGAATTCTGTTCAGTTGGCAATACGGAGATCATGACGAATGCCACAATCAATCGATTCCTTATGAATATTAATCGCACTTCCCATTCAGATATCAATGGGATGAGAGGATTCCATCAATCTACATGCATAATTACTATTATCTATTGTCTGCTAGCTATGAGGAGATACTACTAAGCTATAAATTCCTCAAGAGGAAAGTGCAAAATATCAGACTTCCCCATCTTTATTTTACTGTATCGTACGCCAGTAAATAATGAACTTTGATAGCAGGAGCACTAACTTGTGTAAACTCTACTTCACGTTCGGACCAGCATTTTTCCGTTTATCTCTTTCTGTCTCTTAGAGACTTCATTCGCTAGAGCGAGAAAACACGCTCTCAATGCAAATGAGTGCGGATGCTTGCGAACGGACTCGTATCACACAACAGTCATTCAAATGCCATAAACAAATGACGATCACAGACGGTCTGCATCGTAATCAACACGAGATATTCTGCCATCACCAATTCGGTTGCCTAGTGTGAAGTGAGCTGAAACCGTTTTCTTTTTTATACCAAATTCATGACGATCATTGAACGAAAGGTTTCATGAATAAATCAATTGTCTCGTCACAGAAATTTCAATTATTACTTTGTTCATTGTTCGTTAGTCCATCGCAAATGCGTATTTCATTTGACAAAGAGAATCCGAAAAACGAAAAATGCAAAACCTCGGCAAAAAAGCTCACTGTGCAGTTTTTTTACCCAGAAGTTCATTGTAGTCCAACAGGTTTGAATTTACTGCAGAAAATATAAGAGGAACGCAGAGCGGAGGTCGGCATGCCAAGCTACGGTTATTTATTCGTTTACCTAGGTACCTAGAAATGCGGTTGAGGTTACATTTACGGTACGTAGCTGCGAGACTATGCCTTGCTGAGACAGTAGGTTTAAATATGTCCCTGAACAATCTTGAATTGTACAGTCGGTGGGCGTTAATATGGCCAAGACACAGGTAGGTATGTACGACAGAGATTACTTTAACTCAGACATTGATTAATTATTTGTTAAATTAATTATTTTTCAGGAAAAGCGTCTACGGGTACAATATTTGTAAATATGTGAGCACCGTGTATCTAGCACTTGTCATAATTAATTGATCTGTAATTGCATCATTTTTTTTTGTGGGACTTGTGGCTATGTTGTAACAGCCGCACGGGTCGATTGACTAAGTTAAGCTACGCTTGCCGCGGTTGGTTTGTGGATGTCCCGGCTGTCATTCGTGGATCTTTGGCAGTCGTTACGGGTCGTCAGAAGCCCGAAAATCTGACAACCAGTCTTACCAAGGGGTATCGTGTTACCCAGTAACTGGGTTGTGGAGGTCGCTCCATGTAAAATACTGGTATTCAGCTGCATCCGGGTAGACTGGAAGCCGACCCCAACATAGTTGGGAAAAGGCTAGGCAGATGACGATGATGATGAATTGCATCATTTTAAATTTTTTGTACCTTACAATAGTATTTTTTTCCAGGTACATCGTCTTTATATAATGATTGTATATAAAATATTGTAAAACATTTTAAAAGAGTACCTAACTATGGAGTTTCTTGCCTATTCTTCTAAACCCCTTTAAGGGCAACTAGAATCTTTATGTGTTCAATTGTAATAAATGATTTGAGTTTGATTTTAGAGACGAACCTCTGAAAAGCCCTACCATGTGTTATATTTTAGCCTGCGTGTTAGCTTTTCTGCCAGTATCGTTTTTAGCTGATGTCAAGGTCCCACTATCCGGCGGCGCCCTTGATAATATTGCTGAGCCATCTCAACGCTGTCAGGGTCACAATGTGTGAAAATTGTGCAGCCAACTACGCTTGATCATGCCAAGATTTTGCTATTTATTTAGAAATATGTCGTCATTTTGACTAAGAAGCATGATGAGGTTAGTTTTCTTATTTATTTTTGTTCTTAGGTTGACTGTTCTTTAGTAATCGTCATACTGGTCATGTAATGAATGCAAGATTTTAATAAAATATTTTGTTTTCATGCAGCAACTAATTTCTGTATGAACCTACCTTTAAATCTACCGACCCACATAAATTTTACAAACCACTAATTAATTTTAATACTAATGAATATTCGACTATCTATACAAAATGCACGCCACAGCATAAAACACCAGCCTATATCAATATCCGGCTAAAGTGATTTCAATTATTTAACTTGTCGGCGGCAGATTGACCTAGATAGTTCGGCTGCCTCATATCAAAAGCAAAACCCAGTACAATCCCAAACCCAGGACAAATTAGGAAAAAAGTTTTTCATATAATCTTTACATAAACACCTTTAGGCCACAGATAATATAATACTACGCTCTAGTACACCCACATTTCGCCAGTTATGTTCAAGTCCCATGTAAGGACGAGCCTATTGTCATGAACCGGGCACAAATACAGACTGCGGGCTGCTACTGAGAAATTCCAGATGGAAAAACCCAATAACACATTAATCTTTACTTTCATAGAGTCTCATCAAATTGTAAAAACACCTGCATTAGATTATTAGCAATAACGGAGACGTTCATAATATACTTGTATGAAAATCTCCGTTGATACGATTAGTTTGATAGGTGGTTGAGATTTTCATACTGCTAAAACTACTTACTAGTTTTAGCAGTATGAAAATGTCCGTTGCGTGCCAAAAACTGCTATTTATTTTACAAACCAATAAAAAATATAGGAAGTCACTATGACTATTTAAAAAAAAAGTGCTGTACCATTACAAAAAAAAAAGGTTAATTTACTATATTTTATTTTGCGCACAATAACAAGAAAATTAACCATTAAAAAAAGCATTTACACTCGCTTTTGCGATCTATTGAAAAATTTAGCTCGAAGCACTTGCTGGGTTTTGATATAAGGCAGCAGAATTGATTCGCTGACAGATCGGTACTAGGTAAACCTACCGGGGGGGTAGGCTTGAATCAATTCCTCCTGCTGACGACTTTATTCAGAGATGGACAATGAAATATCGGAATAATTGGGTGGTTTATGAATCGATTTGTTGCAAGTCGGGGTTAGAGAACGTTGTACTAAACCAGAGCATCATTTAAATTGTTAAACCGTCTGTTTTCATACAAAAAATTACCTATTGTTAATGAGGAGTTGACAAGTATGACGTTAGTGTTAATTATGCACTTTTAATTTCTACTAATTGTGCATTGAACTTTTATGACATTTTTTTTTTGCCTATAGATCTTGAATCACATTTTTCGTATCGCTTTCAACTTTATTTAGCGATGTAAGGATTTTCAAACTAACTTGGACTCGTTACACACTGTATTAAGTGCCTCGTCTCTAGTTTGCTAAAAGAGTGAATAAAGTCTAGGTTTTCAAAGAATTTGTCTATGAGCTGCAGTAACGACTCTGTAGTTTCGTAATTAGCAGGAACTTTTCAAAGACATTACGATTCAGTCCGAGTAGTAAGTGTAGTTTAATTAATGAACTTCCATTACTTAGAAAACTTTTGGGTATTCATTGGTTCCGCAACGTCTAGAACTCACCCTCTATGCGTAATCACAGCCGTAATCTACTGTATGTATCTCTATTTCTTGTCACCGAAAATACAAAACATTTTCGCACTTCACCAGAAAATAAATATACCCTATATTTTTCCGGCAACGACCTTCAAGGTTGACTAAACCACTGTCATTTAATCGCCTATACTTTACCATGAGTTGCTGCCCCCTTCAGTGCCAGCCCTGGTGCCCTGTCAGTTTACCAAAAATTAATTTACAAATTTTTACTTGACAAGCAACGATTGGCAAAAACATGATTTGTTATTTCATCATTACGACACAACAACAAGTTTGCCAAATATATCACTTTACAAAATAATTACCCGATAAACTTTTCTTTAATAACGTGTTATTTGACAAACAATTCATTTTATCTTATAAAAAAACGTTTGGGATAGAAACGTTTTACATATTGACTTATTATTACGCAATTTCCTAAAAATTTAACTCATTCTTTCATCGACTTGCACTAATAGAAAAAAAGAGGCTATCTTTAGTGGGCTACCCGGAACCGAACTAAGTAGTTAGATTAGGTTAATTATTTAAAACAAAATTGTTAGGTTAGGTTAGGTCAAAACTGTGACCCCTACGCACGAGCCGAGCGAGCGAAGCGAGCGGTGCCGCGTCAGCGGCCGGCGAGTGCCAGAAACGACTAGATTATATGGAAAAAAATACTTGCCTGTAAATTATTTGACCCAAATGGAAAATACCGTCATGATCACTTTGTGTCTGGTTTAAAAAATCTTTACATAGTATAAAACAAAGTAGCTCCCACTGTCTGTAAGCTTAGATCTTTTAAACTACGCAACGGATTTTAATGCAGTCGCTAGTATATTATAAAATGATAGTTTGTATAAACGTGATTTTTTTAAAAGAAATGTATAAATGATTAAATATCATCCGAAACAATTGTAAAGAGAAGCATTTGCCAAATAAATGTTTGTAAAGCGAGTGTTTATAAAATAAAATATTTGCGGAATGAGTTGTTTGTGAAATAAATAGAATACGAAACGTTGGTTGTAAACTAAAAATTTGTCAATGGAGTTTTGGTAAAACATTAGTGAACCGCCAGCCCTAGCTCACACGAACCTAGCGTTATTCATATTAACCATTTACATTCATTGGCTGTAAATAAACTGTTCATGTTCGTATTTTAACTTCAAAGTTATATACTTTTAAACAAACTAGGCATGTGCGCATAAACAAAGTAGGCATCAACAGAGAAGTTCACAGCGATTCCTCGTGTTTGTACTGCTAGGGTTGGCACAGATTTGCGCTTATTTAATAAAACCGGTCGGTTTTAATTTTAAAGTTTGTGGTTTCGGTTGTTGTTTGCAGGTTCGAGATTTGCCAACTATTGCTCACTCTACTGAAACATGGAGCTACATACGTCCACATAGTTTCACCTCAAATGTTTTACTTCGTATATTTCAATATTAATTTATATTACGCTTTAAATTTTATTTCTATATCCATAGTATAAGTAGGTAAATCTTTACGTAACGATGCACGAAACGTTATTTAACTACTGGTCGAGATATTATACAAAATACATTTTTGAGATAATTTTATTTTGTTGGCAAATTAAGTATTTTTCTAACTTATTAAAACATTGGTAAGTACCTACGTCTACTAGAAGCTGTCCTAAATATGCATACATTAAAAACGAGTAAAACAGTCATAGATGAAGGAAATTAGTTAATTAGTAGTTGAGCTCCTCATGTTTTGAGTTGAGCTACACGATTACTGACAAATGCTTGCACTGACTGGACTGGTCCACTCAAATCTGTGTGGTACTTTCCTCAAAATACCATTTCAGACATCAATCTACATGGTCTTCACATGATCTGACCAAGATTATGTCTGGACTTTAAAAGAGACTGTGACCTATGAGTTTGTTTCGGCCTTTCTTCTCAGAGTAGTCAGATTGGAAACGCCGACCACATCTGGCAATTTTTTTTGTTTTATATTATGACGTGTAAAAGTGATTCTGATATCCTATTTACAGAATAAACTTTTTTATTTCAGTAGTGAGTACTACAACTCAATCGTTATCAACTTCGACAAAATTCCGAAGATATAAGTATTCCAAATTGATACCAGACAAACAAACAGTTGAACATCGTTCTTTTATCAAAAGTACTTTCCCGTAATCAATATTGTTGTTCTGCACAATGTTTACAAGAGGCCCAGTTGTTACTTTTTCAATATCCTGCTGTGTAAGAAACAAGAACACTCCGACATCGCCGTACACCGTTGTAAAACCCATTACAACGTATTCCACTTAATTACTTTCATACTTTTCTGAGGAAGAATAAGAGCTGTATCTAGTTATTATAGTGTAAATAGTTTGTTAGGTTCTAAGAGAAAAGACTGGTTCGTAAGTTTTACATTTTGTAGAAAAACCAAAGAGACAGGCATTGAGTTATGGATTGCAGCCAGTAGGTAGGGACACACATGAAAATATATATTAAGTTAATAAATATTTTCATGTGTGCGTTTAAATGTTGCTCAGAACGACATCATCAGAAAATCTAGTTTGCCAACACTCAATAAGCAATGTTATGAAAACTCTGTTTCCCTATGCATCATTTTCAAGATTATCCATACCAAAAAATCCACCCTAGGGTACAACACGCGGGTAGCGGGATCGTCCGAAAGGGTAGCGGGATCGTCCAAAAGGGTAGCGGGATCGTCCGAAACGGTAGCGGGATCGTCCGAAAGGGTTACCGCTGCCCCGGAACATAAAGGGCTAAGGAAGGAACACGGGTGGGTTTTAGTCAGTAAGAGTCTGACACTCCCTTCCGCTCCACCCAGAACGGGAGGAGTCATTAGATGATTTCCCATCCAAAAAAAAAAAGGTATTACACGCGGAAACGCAATGTCCTAGAATCCACCCTAACTCTATAAATTCCGTTTATCCAACTGCTAGGCTATTAACTGAAAGCCTAATGAAGCTAGTTGGCTGCGATATAGATACCAAAAACACCAGTGAACCCCACCCCACCCCCACATTTGAACGGCCTCAATCATTAAAACATGACACACACAGATAGCGACTTTAATCGTAATTTCTTACTACTCTGCTCTATCTTATGCATCCACTAAAGCTACTTTAAATCCTGTATGTTCTCTTACCTAATTGCCTTCAAGCGATACCCATATGTTCCTGTCAGAATCACTTCAGGTTGTGTTCACTTCGTTAGCGAAACTAATGTACGCAATACTCGAACTTATACCGTGTGCTTAAAGCTGATTAATCTGTGGCCTTGTTAAGGCACTTGTGTTAAAGTTTATCTGCAAAGGAACACCTGTATCGGTATGATCGAATTTGTAGGAGCGTGTGAATTCCTGCACGGAACAAGTAACATGGTGTATTATAATGAATTACCTAAGGCACTAGTTTAAGGCGTAAGAACTACCATTAGTTCTACCGTAGAACTGTTCAGTAGAACTAGTGGGAACAAACGGGTTTTTTAACGCTCTATCCAGGGTTGTTAAAAAAGGTTTCATTTTGTTTTTGGATTGGGAAGACTTATGAAATTTAATAGAATTCCGTTGTATTGTTGACGTAGTTTCAATAGTATTGTAGCGGTATCTACAACGCCACATGCGAACAACGCGTCCTACTGACGTAACGCAAAATCCTACATCTCGCAAGCAGAGTTTACCGCGCAACTAGCATAGATACAACGGCCCGACTTGAATCATCGGGCAGTTGCCCGCCAGGCACGACACCCGTCGGGTCGGAGCTGTGGGTCGGAGGATCCTCCCTTTTCTATAGAGTATGAGTGAACTTTACACCCTGTTCCTCATACCTCTATAGTATATGTATTTTTCTGTTTGAGCATAAAATTGGCTTACCTGTACCTATTGAATAGATACACTTCGCCATTTGGCGTTACCAAATACTTACTACGCATGTTTCCATAAAAACCGGGGAAAGAATTTTCCTGAACTTCGAGAATCTGAAAACCACTTGAAACAAAAAAGTTCTATTCAGTCACATTTAACAAAAAACACGTCTTTTGACATCTCTTTCTAAATACTTCGTTTCACCCAAAATTGCCTGTTAGTGAGCGTGTCCAATTAAAATTGTACGGTAAAATAAATTTTCCTCGTAAAAATATTACGAAGTATAGAAAAGGTACAGACGCCAGCACATCAACCTACCCCAAACTGTCAAATTTTCCCAATCAATCTTGAACCTTATACTTTAGCAATAAAGTTGAAAATCCAATAAAGAAATCTGACAGATTGTAGTAGGTTGATGTGCTGGCGTCTGTACCTTGGTGCTTGAGGAATTTACTTTTCCTTCCCCGACAATAGCGGATTATTTTTAGTCGGTTCAACGTGTACGGTCGAACAAGCTATTTGGTATACAGGCAAAAATATTCATCTTTCCACTACACTGCCAATATGTAGTTTTATTTTGTGCGTTATAACTTTTTCAGCTTATAGCATCCTTAATTAAATAGAGTGGTATAAAAGAATTGAATAACTCAGCACACCATTGTTTAAAAGTAGTTGCAAGTTAGCTGCCTGTATACCAAATAGCTTGTTCGACCGTACTATGTAGTTGCACTCAGAGTGTACTAATATTCTGGACGTACTGTTAGTGAATTATGTTTAGTTTGTACATCTTCGTCTTAGCGGGTTTTCTATTTTCTAGGATTTTCTTTTCTTTGAAGTAGAGAGGTGAGTGATTCCGTCTTGAATTTTTGCTGTGTTGTGGTTCTGGAGTAGTTGAGATGTTGTTTTGGAGTTATTTCAGATATTTTTGTGAAAATAAAGTACTTATCTGGATATTTTGTGACTTGAAATAATACTTTATTATAATTTTGGTTTAAAAACAGCCGCACAGGTCGATCGATCAGGTTAAGCTACGCTTGCCGCGGTTGGTCTGTGGATGGGTGACCATCTTTACATACCAAGACCCCTCGGTGCCTCGGAAAGTACGTTAAGCCGTTGGTCCCGGTTGTCATTCGTGGATCTGTGACAGTCGTTACGGGTAGTCAGAAGCCCAAAAATCTGACAACCAGTCTTACCAAGGGGTATCATTTACCCAGTAACTGGGTTGTGGAGGTCAGATAGGCAGTCACTCTATGTAAAATACTGGTATTCAGCGGCCTCCGGTTTGCAACATAGTTGGGAAAAGGCTAGGCAGATGATGACCTTTGGCTTTTTGGAACGAAATTCTTTAACGCGCCTTGCGGTAGGAGTAAACTAGTAGAAATCGGTTTCCAGGTTTCTTAAGCCGATAATGAGGTCAAAATGAAAATCCAAGACGGCTGCTGCGAAAATGTTAAATTTTTTCATCATGGGTGTCGTTTTCATGGTTTTGGAGGGTGCTGAAGCCAGTGGTGAGGTCAAAATGAAAATCCTAGATGGCGGTCCCCCGACCGCACACTTTTTATTTGCCCATTCTCTTTCAAAAAGAAAATAGATCAGAATCATTGCAAACAAGCCATACAGTAAAATTGATACAAGATTTGCACTTCCATGCATTTCATATGTAATGTAAACAGCAGTACCTACATCAATTGCATTATTGTATGTATGTGTTGTTGTATTTTTATATGGTTTTCTTTTTTTTTACGAAACAGCAAATAATAATATCATCATCCTGTACTAGAACAATATTAACCTGAGCAAATACCTCGTTACAGATGTTGCAAAAGCAATCAATACTATTGGCAGCCATGTTAGCTTTATTGCTGATTGAGAAATACTATCTATTTGTTATGCGGTTATCGAATCTGTATCGGAGCATAAAGTTGAATCCACATAAACGGTATGCCAACAGAAAAACAACAGAATGTTTATAGGAGTCCTATAAAGCATTGTATTTATTCATACGGTATTTTTACACATGTCTGGGGACGTATTACTTATGAAGTATTAATGTTATCATGATTCGAGTCTGAAAAAGGGATGGCGCTATTGGTTATGTATTGCTCCGTCTCTCTCGCACTGAAATCATACTGGCATTACAACGTCATAATACGGCACCTGGTTTCTGTTTACAATAATCATTGATTGCATAGGTCAGTCAAGAAAACAGATAAGTATTCAGGATCGTCGGATATAGTTGAAGTTTAGTAAGAAACCGATGGATGTATCCGAATAAAATTTAATTTTATTAATAGAAAACAAACAGCTCATTTATTAAATTAAATTTCAGTCGACGACATCAATCGGTTTCTTACTAAACTTCAACTATATCCGATGATTCTGCATACCTATCTCTTTTGTTGACTGTACGTCTTCTTAGCGTATCGATGACAAAAAGTTCAAACATGTTTTGCCCAAATTTCAGCTGGTCGAACACCGTTCACTGACGCAGTCATACGATCATCAACTGCACAGGTGACAGTGAGGCTCCTCGAGCGACGTACCCTCCGACCTTCTGCTACGTCCGTTGCACCTTGGGCAATCGACTTCTGCCGATTGGCTAACCCTTTCACCACGATGGTAAACACAATCTTAATTGGTACATCAGTGTTAGCACTTTGCGTGACCCTCTAAACGTTCCCAGACGTGATAACAATAAAACATCTATTTTCCTGCAATGGGTTAAGTTCCATGTAGCAGAGCAACGAGTTATTTGCCCATGACAACATGCACGAGACAAAGTTGAACACACCAGATTTGAAAAAAAAAGTGAAGCTTCTAGACGTTAAAGATGTAACTAAAAGAGCTAAGTCGTGAGACGTCTCGGACCCACTCTTGAATCCTTAACTACAAAGAAAATAATGATAATTCTGTAACAGAAAAATCCAACAGAAACTTGACTTTAGGCCTTCCTTATTCAACAACTTTCAGCTGCAGTGCCATCGACCCGAGTCTAGACCAATTACGCGGAAAAATTCTGTAGTACAGAAAATATTCTCGTGCGTCCACGACGATTTATGTAACCACATTCTACAAAAATAGGCGAGAAATGTGGTGGGGTTACCAGCCTGGCTGTAGGCAATTTTGGCAACCGAACCACTGCAAACAAAAACTTTATGATTAAGAGTAAAAGTTGTTTTTATCTAACGCCAACTTATCGACTTACGACTAATATTGCCAAAGTTCACTTCGTAGTCTTCGCTTAGAAAGTAATTTCAATTTATTAGTAGAGTCTATAAATGTGAGAAAACATTTCTGAGAATTCAATTTCAGTCTGGCACATCTAATTGATATGGAAGTTAGAGATGTCGTCGCTAAAAACGTAACGCTAATTTATTATTATGAGGGTTGAACAATAATTCAAGTTAAGCCGAGGAAGCAAGGAATAAAATACGAGAATATTAGCAAAATAATTACTAAAGATAGTGTCGATTCCGCTTGTCTCTCGAAATACATTGAGAATAAGAAATTTATAACGGCAGATTCTACAGCGCGAAAAGGCAAAGTAGTATTTACAATTTTCTCGTAAACCCACAGTTACAAAAGCTGCATGAACCATTACAGACAACTGAAAATGGTTCTACGCACCTAAACCTACGCAATCTACAAGACAATAAAGACAACACACATCAAATCTGGGCCCGCGTGGTGGATTACGGCCCACTCCCTCTCACCGAGAGAAGGCCTGTGTCCCAGCAGTGGGAGCATTATAGGCTGTGTGTGTACATCATATCTGCTACAAGAATATTTCTTAGATCAATGGTCCTAATAAGAAATAAAAGTCGTGTAATTAGCAAACAGAAAAAAAAGATCTGATGTTTTTTTGGACGGTTAACGACCGCTGTTAGTGTTGTTACTTAATTGAAGTATGAAATGAGTCTGTTTACTTAATTATGTTTTATCGTGTGGACATATCGATAACCATCACGAGATTTTTAAAGTGTTATTTTAAGAGACTAAAATAACTGCAGACAATGGTCCCACTAAAAAAAAACATAAAATTAATTATTTTTTTATTTACAATTATCAGTTTAGATAATAATAATATATCGATACCCATCCCGTCTGCGGAGTTTACCTAGCCAATTATTTTTTTATCCTTCATAAAGTAGCACAATTGGTGATAATTTAATTACATTACAATCTAGCCTATAGCTAATAAGTAATTTAAATATAACTTAGGACTGATTTCTCAATCGATAGATAACATTTTTATTCGTGGAATAAAATTGACGTCTGACAGATTTTGTATGGAAGAACTGTCAAAAATTCAAAATTATTCCTCGGTTAAAATTATCTGGCGTTGGAAAAATCAGCCCTTAACTATCAAATTAAGAAATCGTCCAATAACGACTTTCTTATTCACTACAAGTTAAGGGGAAGACGCTTCCGGGGTAGCGGGATTGTCCGAAAGGGTTACCGCTACCGCGGAACATAAAGGGTAAGGAAGGAACACGGGTGGGTTTTAGTCAGTAAGAGTCTGACACTCCCTTCCGCTCCACCCAGAGCGGGAGTGGTCATTTGAAGATTTCCCATCCAAAAAAAAAAAAAGAAAAGGGGAAGACACTTGATTCACGTGTTCTTTATAAGATTCAGCACTTGCACTACAGTTTAAATTTTAAAATAACCCTGTATGTATATTACGTAGTTGACTGGGCTGACCAATTTTCTGCAAGAAACCACACACTAGATAATTGGTCCATTCACAATCATGGCTTGTTTATACTGTCAGACAATTCAACCGAATTCAACTGTCTGTAGTGTAACAATGACTTGTGTTCATGCCTTTACATAGCTCCGACACAACTTTAGTCCACATTGCATCGGGGCTACACGATTGCTCTGCGGTTAGTTTTTGCTAGTTAACAACACAAACGTAAGCCCACACAGTGTTATGATTGTTGTTAACTGTTTAAAAAAAGTTGATGCATGCGGAGCAATATTGTGTTGTGCGTTTGTTTTTTGTAACTACAGTGTAGGAAAAGGGAATTTTATGAAAAGGCAATACAGGGTTATTTTTAACGTTTATGCAGTGTTCTTTTAATAGATATCTGATAATAATAAAGCCTACAAAATCCGTAATCCGTAATCCGTAATGTGACGAAAAATCGGTCTCGATTCGCCACTGAAAAATCTAAAATATTGCTACCTATATTTTGTATAGGGCAAAACAGGGTTATTTTTAATGATTATCCACTACTAAATTTGATTAGATATCTGAAGGCGAATTCTCGTAATTCAAAACGTTCAAAATCTAGTCGGAGTCTCATCTCTGCGACAAACAATGTCAAAAATGTAGGGAAATTAGAGGTATTTTTGACATGACATTGAGACTGACCTCAGACTGTGAACGTTCTTAAATTTCCCTCTGATAACAATATGTAGCCTACAAAATCCATCAAATAATGTGACGAAGAAACATATTCTGGTCTCGATTCACAACTGAATATATTGCTGCCAATATTTTATTTTCAGCGACGCAAGAACACAACATAGAAGAAAATAAAACCTCTAAAAAGAGTTTTCATCATTATTTTTCCTAACTTTTCTTTACTTCTTTTACAGATACCGGTCACGGAACGTGACAAAATTGGATTTTTCAAGCCTATTCGGTCACCCGTCACCTGCACATATTTGAGCATATTTGTATGTCCTAAATAAACAAAATTTGTTGCCTGTCTTTCTATGTGATTTATGTACATTAAGGCTGCCATAACACAGGTAAATTTTGCTCCTGTATACTTAGAAGATATAAGTATCGCTCATACTTGTAACGAAGCGAAGTATAACTTCCGTTCGAAAACGAACTAAGAAATACTTGTTTACACTCAGCAAGTAACTTAATTTACAGTAGTTGGAGTTAAGAGCAGCTTCACACTTTCTGAGCAAGTTGATGTTTTTCACTCGAATCACAAGCTTTATACATTTATGAGAAAAGATGTGTAAGGACTGAAAGTCTGAAACCTTTACATGTAAATGTTAGTTACGTAAAAGATTCAGAATAAAATTGAGATCCGTAAGTCGTAAACGGACGGACAGTCAGATATTTTGTTTTATGTACGAAATGGTAAATAGAACCAAAATAAAGTGTGGAAGGGAGATCTGTAGATGTGGTTAGTAGAGGAGTAGTGATGTGACGTTTGTAGAAGCTGTATAATACAATATATCTGCACAAAATATTAGGAATTTAATCAGACGTAAGTAAAGGAAAATCTCTATTCAATTAAAACTATTTCGTTCAAAGTATATAATTTTTAGTTTATTTCAGCGCCTGCATTTGGTAACACATTTTTTTTCACAATCCAAAAGATTTTGAAGAAAACCCCTAAATCATTGCTGCATATGTTTCAAAAATTAATTTGCTCGACAGTGTACTTAACTCTAAAATGCTTCATCATCTGCCTAGCCTTTTCACAACTATGTTGGGGTCGGCTTCCAGTCTTACCGGATGCAGCTGAATACCAGTATTTTACATGGAGCGACTGCCTATCTGACCTCCACAACCCAGTTACTGGGTAATACGATACCCCTTGGTAAGACTGGTTGTCAGACTTTCGGGCTTCTGACTACCCGTAACGACTGTCAAAGATCCACGAATGACAGCCGGGACCAACGGCTTAACGTGCTTTCCGAGGCACGGAGGGGTCTCGGTATGTAAAGATGGTCACCCATCCACAGACCAACCGCGGCAAGCGTGGCTTAACCTGATCGATCGACCTGTGCGGCTGTTATTATTTAGCCACGGGCCCCTCCACGGGCTCTAACTCTAAAATGCTTATGAAAATATAAATTATCAGCTGAGAAGCGATAAGAATGTGCTTGCAGTTTGCTTGATAACATTACAGTGATATTAAATCACATACTTAATGTGATGGAAATTCCTGATTATGACGTGTAAATTATAACATTCGGATATACGAGTAAATTTCTTGCGTGGCACATCACTAATAGGGCACAAGAAACATTTAATCAGTGGGTGGATATCGCAAATGAAGATGAATAACTATTTTCTTCCGCGTTCGTTTTTATTACTTACCTACTTATTATTTTGTTTACCTACTCGTACATTTGTATTATTAATCCTTTCTGACGGAAGATTGTGTTAGGTTTTGTTATGTTATTAAAATTTAAACTATTTGACGCAATTTGTTGTAATCTAGTTTTTTAAAGGATGTCACCAAAATCTGCCCAAACGAAGTACCTTGGTACACTTAGTGGCATAAAATAAACTAAATTACACTGAATAATATTGCATTAATATTTATTCTTATGGATGCCCGGGGACGAGAATAAAATAACAACAAAAAGCACGCTATTTTGGCACCCTTTCATCGGCACACTACCTACCATACTTATAAAAAAAAAAACTGTCAAGTTGACAGCTGTCTTCTGTCAGCTTCAACCACTGTTGCACTAGTGTTTAATTTCTCTTTGCACTGTTGTTTCACATTTGTTTCATTTCGAATATTTATAAATAAGTAATTCAATCTGAATTCAATAATAATCCGTACCCCGAAACGCAGAAACGACGGAATGATAAAATGTGAATGACATTTACGAAAATGTCAGCTCGAGTGTCAACCAAATGTAACGTAATCGTACGTGTAAAGTTGCCACTTAATTGTGTTACAGGTAGGTAATTAAAATAATAAAACATAATTTATTATGTTGTTTTAAATTATGTAAGGATAAAGGTACAATTATTTTCGAATTCCTCTATTTTTTCTCTACGATTTGGTATACGTGTACCTCGAGGTACATGTTTGGGCAAAGTTGTATGGGCTTTTGCTGACCTCCTTTAATTTACTTTTGTATTCGATTATTTGTAATCGACTTATTGTGCTGGCAACACCGAAACGATTCAATTTGCGTGATTCTCTTTGGAAAAGCTGTCACTAGAAGTTAATGGCGGGAGAGCGCTTGTTTTAAAAAAAAGACCCTGTTCGGTGGTCGCGTCGAGGTCGGATGCACAATAATTGGTATTTTTACATTGCTGGTCTCCATCTGCACAGGTATTATAAGTTATCAGAGTTGTTATATTGTAGAACCAAAACATTAAATACCTATACGTGAAATGAAGTCAGCAGTTTTATTGTTTTATTACAATTATTGTAAACATTGTTTTTATTCACTCTAGAGTTGTAAATCAAATCAATAGTACATAATACAGTCAGAGACGCACGCCTTACACCACTTCCTAGTGCTTTAGCTGGGAATAAGTGGCGCAACAAACACCCCAACAACCAACCAAGTGAGCTTAAAGTGATTCCACCTATTACTAGGGGCTTGTGGCTAAGAAATAACAGCCGCACGGTTCGATCGATCAGGTTAGACCACGCTTGCCGCGGTTGATCCGTGGATGGGTGATCATTTTTTTTTATTTATTTTTTTTTTTTTTTCTTTTTTTTTTTTTTTTTTTTTAGTTTTCATCATAGTGTCTTTTATTTCGATACCTATGTATGTTTTTTTTTCTCTTTTTGTTTTTATATCGGCACCTTTTTTTTATATTAAGTTCATGTGGGTAATTGGTTATCATATTTTAATATTGTACTTTTGTGTGTTGTGCTGTCTTTTGTATGCGCCAAATAAATGGTTTATCTATCTATCTATCTATATACCAAGACCCCTCCGTGCCTCGGAACGCACGTTAAGCCGTTGGTTCCGGCTGTCAATCGGACTTGGGGGAGGCCTTTGCCCAGCAGTGGGACAGTATAGGCTAAACAAAAAAAAAAAAAGATGCAGAGAGTCAGAAACCATTACCTACCCCTAAAATTTATCTAAGAAGTTTCGACGGAAAGCCATAGATAGATAGATAGATAGATAAACCATTTATTTGGCGCATACAAAAGACAGCACAACACACAAAAGTACAATATTAAAATATGATAACCAATTACCCACATGAACTTAATATAAAAAAAGGTGCCGATATAAAAACAAAAAGAGAAAAAAAAACATACATAGGTATCGAAATAAAAGACACTATGATGAAAACTTAACATTAAATTAAATTAATAACGAAATATGCACAGTGCGGTGTGCGTCTCAAGGTTGCACCAAATGGGAGTCCAGCTCAGCATGTGTCAGGCAGATGTACCTGACGCTGATATTCTGCTGGATCCCTGTAGTGACACACGGACGTTGAGCAGACGAGATAAATTAGTGTTGTGACAGGTGTTAAGTGCAGAGTGAAGTTTTGTACGTATACCCGACACTTTAATTATGTATTCTACAGTACTGCATATGATCGTTTTCTAACAAGCACTATGCAATTAAAACGTCCTTTTCACATTCTCCCAGTTAGGTACTACATATTGTAGCCCATTGCCCCCGGCTCCTACTTCTAGTTACATTGTTCATTATTCTTAACAAGGAAAATTCCGCGACGTACGTTTTAATATGGCTGTATGTATATTTCATCTTAACTTTCGCCCCAGGACATTTCTCGCGACATTTTAATTTGATTATGACAACACTAATTTAAATGCTGAGACGGGTAGTATTATTTTTGTACTTAAAAGTGCTTTCAATTTAGTTAAAAATGAGAATATAATAGCTACGACACACAAATCAACGTGGATTTTCTCGCCTGTTTAATAGATAAATCATTTATTTAGTGCACACAAAAGACTGCACAACACACAAAAGGAGGAAAACACACAATTAAATGATAAAAAATTACATTAATACCTATATAAAAACAAGGTGCCAACTGTTTGGGCAATCGATCCTTAATTAATACCGGATAAACTACTACAGACGTGGCCAGCCCAGCCCCCCCAAGCCCAATAAGCTGTGGGCCAAAATAACCACCACGTGGAGCCCTGACACAGGTAGAAGGCGTCGCGGCAGACCCCGAAGAAGATGGCGGTACGAGCTGGACAAAACAAACGACCAGTGGTCCACTTTAGGACTGGATCGAAAGAACTG
Source organism: Hydraecia micacea (assembly GCA_914767645.1). Taxonomy (NCBI): domain Eukaryota; kingdom Metazoa; phylum Arthropoda; class Insecta; order Lepidoptera; family Noctuidae; genus Hydraecia; species Hydraecia micacea. Next base: position 6,665,803 of record OU611785.1, read on the forward strand.
GAAGTCATGGGGAGAGGTCTTTGCCCAACAGTGGGATGATGCAGGCTAACAGTAACAGTAAACTACTACAAGCGGCGTTAAGTTACAAGTACAGTAGGCCTGCACATCAGTGCTTTGACCTTCAGCCGAACGCTAGTTCAGATGAAGATTTGCTTTTTTTTCATTAATAGATTTTCAACTTCATCGCTAAAGCATAAGGTTCAATGTTGATCGGGAAAATTTGACAGTTTCGGTGCTGGCGTCTGTACAAAGTTGCAATAGAATAAGAGGCCAGCTTATACTGGTTTTGTTACCTTTGACGTGCGGCCTCCCTTTTTTTTTTACCGCCAATTAATTAAAAGTCTGATGCTGCATGTTTGCTATATCCTAGGAACGGAGATATAGAATTACCTTTCTTTTGAATTTCAACTAACTGTCTAGTTTGAAAAATCTTGAGAAAATCCAGCACCACCACTGCTTTCTTTTTTGTTTTATTATTGGAATGGAATCAATGTTTTCCCGTAAGATACTGAAGGCAAAAGTTGGTAGAATTTCCCTGAGAGCTACCAAATTATCTTTTTCGAAACTGGCAAGACTTAACAGCATCGCAAAAAAACAGTTCTTTCAAATTGAGACGTTAAATCTAAAATTCATAACGCGAAGCGAATTAACAAAAACTATATCGTTTGTGTAGCTACAGATTTAGCGGCGCGAGGCGTTGGCATTTCCATTCCACCTGTCTGCTGTTCCACAGCTCATTGTAATATTTAAAACCACTTGCAGATTAAAGTTCTCAACTCCCAAAAGAGAACGGTTTGTGCTGTTCTTATTTATTAAAGGCAAATGCAATATCCGAAATAAGAGCTTTTAGATGGGAGAGGCGAAGAGCTTTGTTGAACTATGAGATGTAATTTAAATAACAATGAGAAGTACTTTGCTTATCATTTAACCTGTCCCGGTTTTTGGAAACCAATTCTCAGAATCGGCCCGGAATCTGGATTTTTGTCCGGTTGATGGCAATAGGCTCGGCCCCTATTACGTGGTACTTACTTAAGGGGCTTACAGGACTTAAACGCAAAAAACGCAAGTTTTAGAAACAATAAAATTATATGATCGACTACAGTAAAGAAAATCAAAAAAATATATGATATTCTTCAGGATAAATGCTAGGAAGATAGTGTGTTGAAAACATAATACAACTTATTTGGTACGATAGAAAAAAATCATGAAGATACCTCTAAAAACTTTTTTTTTACAACAAAAATCATACTAATATACATAAAATCATTATGATTTTTTGTCAGATTATTCTACAAGAAACATACTAAAACTATAGTGTTTTAGTTTTTTTGTCCAAATACTAGATTTTTCGTAAATCGATAATTGCTTCATATTTTGCAATAAATTACCAGCGTTGTGGCATCGCGCTTCTCTTTCTTTTCTATGCAGTCCGACAAAGACCGCGCTTTAGGTCATGTAGTCCTCTTAAATATAACTGGCCAAATAATTATGGGTGTCCTATAGGTACACCTCTGTCTAACCCTCCGGGGATTACAGGCGTGATGTTATGTGATATTGTACTTAAGGCTGATTTTTCAATCGACTGATAAATTTACGTGGAATAAAATTGAAGTCTGACAGTTTTTGTAAGGAAGAACTATCAAAAATTCAAAATTTTTTTTTCGATAAAATTATCTGGGATTAAAAAAAAATCAGCCCTATATCTGTTGGCATAAGTTGTTTGCTTATTTTGATCAAATAATCAAACAGCCAACACGGGATTTGCGACCGTATCTGCTTCAGAAAACGGAGGTTAGACTTAGGGTGCCACAAATAGCACTCCTGTTTTTGCGCCGCGGGATGAAATTAGGTTATTCTGTGTGGTATGAGGTTGATTGAAAATTGACGTTACCGATATAGGTTGCTCAGAACTGTAGTACCTTAATTGCGTAAATATCAATCACAATCTGAATCATTTTGAAGGATGTTGCTAATCCATTGCTTCATATTATTATGTTTGAAAAATTTGTCATAAAGTAATGGATGTTGTTGTGTTGAACTGTCAAAATGAAACATTGCTGCTGTTAATGTGTTACGCAATTACCCCGATGAATTGGAACAGTAAACCACAAATACTACAAGGGTCTTTTTGGCGCCTAAATTACATTGACAGGGGTTTTTGGTAAACATTTGTGAAATTGTCACAGAAATTGTAATGACAAACCAAGATGGCGGCTCAGACCAATATGGCGGCGTTATGACACGTGGTCAAAATCGGAACTTTCCGATTTTGACCACGTGTCAAAAGAAACTCGTACAGTCCTTTCACAGTTATTTTACCTCTGATTTTGCATCACTGCTCAAATCACAGTAATCTTTATTCTCATTCTAATAAGGTTTCTTTTGGGTTTCTGCCACTGGCAAGTCTGTCAAAATCATTGTAATCTTTATTCTCGTTACAATAGGATTGCAGTTCGGCTGCTGCTGTCAAAATAACTTTGAACGGACTGTAGGTACTGTTGTATATTCTACATTAGATGCATCATTCACCATTCAGTCAATCACCGTACAACATCACACAGCGAAACTCTTTTTAAAAAACCTAAAAGAACTCTCATAAAAGATTCAAACCGTTGTTGTGCCACAAATCCTTGACCCCCATTCTGGGTGTGAGTAACGCTGGCCACTGCAGCTCGTTTGATTTTTTATTTACGCGTTCCTTGTATACTTTATGCGCCGCAGTTACTTGCACAGAGATGCATTCGTAAAGTTGTGACGTCATAGTACAGTTGAATGTTTATTCGCGAAGGCTTTGGGATTGTGGTTTGCTGTTTGTGGAATGTAGAGAAATTGAGAAATTGGGAAGTATTACAGTAACTTTTACAAGACTGGTGGAGTTCAGAGTTCTCAGAGAAATCTTCTAAGGTTTCATACAATTCGCCAAAATGTATCAAAAACTAGCATTGTAAAATTATAGGTCTAAAATTGTAGGTTGTAAAAGCCAATTATTTTTAAAAAACTTTCCTGCCGGCTCTTCTCCATAGGAAACGACCTATTGGAACCGTGCACCTAGCTTCTGACGGTTGAAGCGCCCATGTAGGTTTATGTGAAGTAAAATATTTTGATTTTTGATTCTCTTCACATAAAACTTCCCGTCTTTTTTATTTATGTTTTTGTTTTACCAGTTTATGTGGGCATACATCATACCACAGAGTACTTTTTGACTGCATCATACAGAGAAGGAATGAGCATTGATCACCACGCTTACTCACACGCCAATATTTATTACTGATATTAATTATTACGTTTTACAAATGCATTGGCTGAGGAAGAAAAAAATCAAAATTAAAGTAGGTACAGTAAGCATTTCAGCCTATAAAGTTCCGACTGCTGAGACACGGGCCTCCTCTCGGTGAGAGGGAGTGGGCCGTAATCCACCACACGGACTTAGTGCGGATTGGTGGATGTCACATGTCTTCGAATTTTTGGTTGTAGGACATGTCGGTTTCCTTACGATGTTTTCCTCCACCATTTTCAGAGCAGTGGTGATGAAATAATTTACACAAAGTATAGCGCCTGTCTGGGTTCAAACCCCACCACCTACCTACAACTCGTACAAGTCGCGGCCGTTACCACAGCTCTGCAAGAAATGTACCTAAATATACCTATTGTGTAATGTATAATGTATGTCATACCTAACTATGTACAGTGCTAGTACGGCAGTTCCTACTTCGTATTCTGCTCCAAATTAATGCACTAGTTTCTAGTCTTTTGTCAAAGGGATGCAACTATCGATTCTCTTAATGAGGAGCATGGCTTCTCCTGCGCTGTGTACCTACTTGTAACTAAATGCCGTAGCTACTCGATGTGTAAGTAGGTGCTCTGTAAAGGTTGTCTGCTAAAGTCGACCTTATGTAGTGCAGGTTGGTAATTAAATAACGTTCGAACAGTCAAGCGAGCTTAGAATAAGGAATCAAATATTTGTACTAGGATTTTGTTTGGAGTGATGTAAATACGTTCGCTTGGAATAAACGTTCAGAAATCATAACGTTGTTTGTTTTCTCACAGTACCTTTGTGTGACTATAAGTTTGATGACGTAGTTTAACAAAGAACGATTATAATTTTTTGTAAGAAGTTATTTTATGTCTCGGAAGAAACTTTTATGGTTTCTCTCTAATTAGGTATAAAGAAGACAAACATTTATATTGGGAAGCGATAACTTTTTTGTACTTTGATATTGATTAATTACAATTGCGTGAATTTCCGGTGAAGAATGATTAGGGTATATAAATATATAATAACTTACCCATAGACATTAAGAACCTACATTCAATTGGTATTTTTGGCTAAGCTAGGCTCTTGGCCTGTGTTTCAGGATACCAGGATCCCACCTCTTTACATTATCATTTCAAAAATTTGTAAAACGCCTATCTAGGTTTGAGTCTACTCGCAAGTCGCGGCCGTTACCACTGGGCCCCCACTGCTCTATCAATATGGAGATTAAGTACTCAATGTGTAATCTATATAAATAAAACAAAGTCGGGCTAGTTACACCATTTATAACTCAAGAACGGCTGGACCGATTTTTGTGATCTTTGATTTTTTGGATTTATCTACGCCCCGAATAGCAGCATAACTATTAAAACATGGGAAAAATTTACGAAAAAAAAGAAGATAATTAATTTTCTCATACAATTAGGCGGTACGACGTTCGCCGGGTCAGCAAGTACGTAATAAGATTTATGTCTGCAAATTAACACAATATTACGGAACAAAGACTGTAGAAAATTAAATGAACTTTCGTCGATATATACCTATACTTAATTAATCTTTTTGAGGTTGAAGTGAGCATGTGTGTAAGATGTGGTTGAGATCTAAGGGTTATTGTGTTATGGATTTAATTAAGGAAGTAGGTACGTAACGCGATTGTTTATCCGCATGAGGAGCTTTCTCATTACAAAGGAAACCAAATCTATGTAAACTTCCTAGTCTTGTTAAGTAGGTATAAATAAATAGCTATACCTACATAGGTAAAACCGCGGACAAGGCGGTCGACCACTTTTCACCCGTATACCCTTGGTAGGTAATAAGGTTGAAAAGTGGTCCACCGCCAGAGTCCGCGATAGTACACACGGCTACACATCAAGCTATACATTTCCAGTTTGAGTTGACCTCGCATTGTACAGGTTTTTCGTACAATCAGAAGTCAGCTTATACTGGTTATGTATAGCTTGATGTGTAGCCGTGTGTACATGCGATTAACGAAATTAAAATTTGTTTTGTTTTGATTGTTGTTTGTTTGTTGTCATTTGTGTTGTCTGTTGTCCCTGGCCCTGACATCAAGCAATAGACAAAATTTGCAACTTTTTATTTGCGTGAGTAGGTACGAGGCTTTTGACTACTTTGTATCTGTATATTTTATGTTTTTTTTTTAGTAATGTGCGTTTCGTTCGTGCTGAATCTGGGGGCACGGTAGTGCCCCCGCCAAGACGAGAAAAACGAAGCGCAAGGGCACTACCTACCTTTTCTCGGAGCGCTTCGTCGTTTTTTTGGGTGACGCGACTTGAGTTTGGATTATACCAGATAAACAAAATTCTCGGGATATTATGCCAATAGCAAACTTATTAAACATTATAAAGTTTCAATTGCATTTACTTTAGATTTTATTGATATCTAAAAAACCCCGATTTCATCACTGACTGATGATCATCAAAACTCTTAGGGTACTTCCTAAAGTCAAAGTAATAAAAGTTATTTGTTATCATGAGTACAATCACGTGTTTAGGTATCGGTTACTAATTACCAGTCACCCTATATTGCTAACTTCAGAAATTATTATACTTAAGTATCTATTGGAAGATTAGTGCAGGTACTAGGATAGGAGGGTAGGATTGGTGCAGGCTTTCTTCCTTTAACAAATAATGAAAAACAAAGCTTCGTGTTCCTACGGGCTCAAATAATTATGTAAGACAAGCGGTGCCCCGCGGTTTCACCCATAAGTGTCGATCCCGTAGGAATATCGGGATAAAAATTACCCTATGTATTATTCTGATATATAAGCTATATTACTGTAAAGTTTCATCAAAATCCGTTTAGTAGTTTTTGCGTGAAAGAGTAACATACATCCAACCATCCATCCTCACAAACTTTCGCGTTTATAATATTAGTCGGATAGGATAGGTGTAGGTAACTTTAATAAAAAAAATGAGAAGAAGTGTTCAAAGTAGGTAAGATGCTATTCAAAGTTAAGTTATAGTACACTGTGATAGTCTATTAAAAACAGCAGTCGCTCCACTAGCTCAAGTTCAAATTAAATTCAGTCAAGCTTCTAGTTTTCAAAGTGTTGCAGCTCTGTACTTCGCTGTTGCATCAAGAATATGACAGACCTCATTTAAGTGCAATACCTACCTATGTAGATGACTCGGTCTTTGTATGGTTAAGTAGTAAGAAAAGTAGTAGTCGGTAATTAAACGGGGTAGCAGGGACATCGACGCGGAAACTGTAACCACAATTTCAACATAAGTATGATTCTAGACCGGAAAAATAACTTTAAACCCTACACAACAAAGTTCAGTTTACGCTAAAACTTCAAACATTTTTATAACTTTTTCAATAGTCACTCCGAAATCAACTTAATTACCATTAAAATAGTTGCTATTTGTTTAACATGAAATAATGTTAATTGAAACATAAGTTTGAATAAACTTAAGGTACCGTAAAATGGGGTTACATTGATCAATTTTGATCAATTTTAAAATTCGAGGTTGATTATATTTCTGTACTAAGAAGGCTGAAAATTTTACAAAAATAAATGTAACATCGGTTTTATGGGTTGTATATGTTTACATTAAAGTAATATTTTTGGACACTCCTTTATGAGAAAAAAAAAATTATAATCATCGTGATCAACTTCATACTGCATCGGGGATACTTTGATCGCACTAGTTTTTGGTACGTATTTTGATAGTAACCCCAAAAAACAAATTAATATCGGTCCACAAATGTTTGTGCTGCAGTTGTTTTAAGATGATGGTTTCTGGGTGGGATTCTTTGATAAATACAAATAACAGTTTTTTTTGTTCAAATCTATATACATATTTAAATCTAATAAAATTTAAGTTAAGTTAAGTTTTTCATAAGTCGAAAGTTGTTATCAAAGTAAACCCGTAGTATCAAACTAACCCCATTTTACCGGTACCTTTTTTTTAGAGAGGTCGAGAGAATAGAGGTTAAAAATCATGTAAGTAATGAATCCATGGTAACAGGTTTCGCGTCGATGTTCCTGCTATCCTATATTTTCGAGCCGTTTGGTATTGAAACCCTCGGGCCGTGGGGTCCGAGTAGATACTCATGGTCTTTTCAATGAAAATCCCCAAACGGCTGGTTGACACTTTTCCGTGACCCAAGGGCTGGCTTTTAGCTTTGTCAGAGGCTAAGCTTTGCCATACCTACAATGTGGCAATGCCGCCAGTCTCTTGGGTACATTACCAGTCGACAACGCGAGCGATGCGGATGAATTTTTCGACGCTAATTTTAGTTTGCTAATAGTATTAGATTTTATTTTGTTATTAAACAAATTTGCACATAGAAAAGTAGTGAGTCAATGTTAAAAGTGTCGCTTATTACGTGTATTATACTAATAAATGAGTAAACTATTTTTTACAATTCCGATTGCTTTGTAGGTATAGCTTCCTATAGCTCCTAGAAAGTTTTTTCGTATTCATTGAAGAAGTACTGTAAAAAGACGAAGCCGAGAGTCACTTTAAATACTCCCCGTCATTGTACCTAATATTTTTTTTTTGTACTGAACCATATCAGGGAACCTTCTGGTTACAGAGATATTGAAGGTTTAGACCTTCAACTTTTACTGACGTTTTTTTACGAAAATGAGTTTTGTTATACTTAACACAACTTTAAATAAGTACACCTACAACGTCTGTAGGTACCGTTGCATGCACCCATATGCACAATGTTTCGCGTGTGTTACATTGCGCACTACTGCCACAGATTACTGAATAGTTACTACGCTACTGCACGCAAATTTTTACGACGAGAATTTTGACGAGAGAAAAATTGTTCCTGTACATTGATGTATACTTATTGTAATTTTTTTAATGATAATTTAAAACATGGCAGATGCTTGATGCTGTGCTATAACATCAACAGTGTTGGGGCATACATCGTTAATTAATTCTTCTTTTCACCATTTTATGATTGTAGGAGCGAAAAGCAGAAGTTGTACGTACTGAGAGAACGCTGTTTGCAAAACAAATTTATACCAAATAAGTATGGATTAATAGCGATAGCCGTTCAATTGGATTTAAAATTCTTGTTTATTCTAGTACCTAGGTAGGTACTTCAGCTTACCTACCTAATTAAATACAACAATTTATTGTTTTAATCCCGTTGAATCGTGATCCAATTAATGAAACCCACATAAAATTGTAGCGCCTGTTAGAAATAAAATTCCCGAAGGTACGGATTAGACAGTTTATTTTACGTGGATACCTGCTGTTTGCACGCACTTACCTATATAATATTGAACAGTACTGAATAAATGATAAAGAAAGAAGGTTGTACTTACTTGTGGCGCTTACTTCGGGCCCCAGAGACTCGAAAGCTTTGCCAAAACTCAGCTTAAGTAGTCGATCTGAATCTGAAACAAATCATTTGGTTTAAAAATACTTTTTTTAAACTACGCCATCTATGTTCAGCCAGCGAAGTACATCGACAAACAAGGGTGGGTTCACAGAGTCGGTCGGTGAGTGAAATTCATATGTTAGTAAGCTTACGGGCTGAAAAGTGTAAAGGGTTTTCGCTAGATGGCGCTGACATACATTTTTTAAAGCTGCACAGTGCGGTAAATTTATTTTTCGTAGAAATTATAGTTTCATATGAAATTGTAATAGGTACCTAATCTTATAATAATAACTTTACTAGTTGATCAAAATCAATAAAAGAAGCATCGGCATCTTCCATTCTCGATTCAGCATACGGTGAACGCACTGAGAGAATATTAAACATTTTGTCAGTGTTCTAAGCATGACCAGCAGAGGTCACATGTCTTTTTAATTGGATATTACGATACTTGTTAGTTCCTTCAAAGGAACTAGTGAGCACAAACGGTACTTAATAGGTTTTTCATTTCGTTTATAAAGTCGTAAATTTTTCATACGCTGCCTTTTGTTTCCTTTGCACGTTCATGCTTTACGGTAATTTCTCTATCTAAAACCTAGGTACAGTAGTTTATTTGTTTATTTCCACTTCACCGAGGAATTCTCAAGCAGGCAGCTTTATGAGACATTTGCATCTTATGCAACAGTATTAGGTGAGACTTGCGATTGCAATCTAAATAAGCGGTTCCAAGAGGTCGGCTGGACTACCGCCAAAATTCCTATTCATAGTACCTGCCTAGGTACCTGTGTTGGCACTAGGAAATTTAACTGGAGCCGACGCATTTACGAGTCCCTCGTTACGAATTCACTCCAATTTATATTGAATAAGTGGCTGTACAACAAAATAATGACTTCTTACGTTTACAACTTTGAAAGTATTTTTTTTATAAGAACTTAGCCTGCTTGTCTAAAATCAACCTGCTAACTAATACAAAATGGATCATCTCAAACTAAACTAATACCATTAAAAATTCTATAAACATAAGTAGATGCCTACACAATACTGAATACAGATCAATATTAATTGGGCAAATTGCGGTTCTAAGTTTCCATTGAGTTGAGAGTAACTTGAGGTTGTAGGTAACTAACCAACATAGTTGGAACTGTTCAGTTTGAACCGTTCTCGTTCATTAGTGGGACAATGGCGGTTCAGAATTGTACCACAACATTGGCAATGTCCATATCTCAAATTGATGAATCTTAGACTTGATATAACTAATTATGGAGGTATGGGAGAATTTATTTGAGTTTCATGGTGCTTGAATTGTCTCGGCCATAGATATATGAAAATATTTCTATGGTCTCGGCTATGATGTTTATATATAAGGTCCCATTAAAATAGATGGACAAACTTTTAGAAATCATTCAGACCACCAAAATAAGGACGATGATAAAGAAATATATAAGAAAAACGCATTAGATACTTAAAAAAAAAAATTATCAGCTAACGAAAATACACTAATGTGCCGGCGGCAATTTATTATTTTAGGTCAAAATAAAATCATTTTAATAAATGTTTTTTTTTTGCTTGGATATCTTTAGTTAGACGTACTGAGCGCTGTGTTAAAATGTGTCCATCTATTTTAATGGGACCCTGTATATTTTGACTAAATTAAATTATTTGGCGTTGAACGTTATGATTTATGATTTGATTGACAAAATAAAGGTTGGCCACTTACGAGTATGTAGCGTATTTAAGTAATAAGCGTTTGCAATTTTTTTTCCATGTTACCAACTTCGTAAATAAAGCTTCATATTACGTTAGTTGCATTAGAATTAATTGTATTAACTTTGTCAGTGTCAAAACTAGCGTAAATAACTTTAGAGAACGATATCATGTTTGTCTCAGGTTCTTTGTCTAACTAATAATTTGTGAACTCCTACATTACCTATATAAATTACTGTCAAATTAACTGAGCTAACGAAACTCTGCAGACGGTGAGTTTCGACCTCTATGAAAAAAAACATAAAATATTTTTTATTTTAATTTTATCGTGTTTAGATATCGATACCCATCACTTCTGCGGAGTTTCGCTTGCTAATTTATTTTGACCCCGTATACGTACCTTGAAATACAGATATAGAAATATCTTGATCTCAAGTTTTGCTCAACCAATTTGTGTGTGCGCCTTCGATTATAAAACCAATAGTAGCCGTCTGACATCATGAATTAGAAAACTACCCACACCTTGAGATGATAATACAAACCAGCAGCCGTTGAATCAGGGGGTGGTTGAAACAGGAATGTGGCCGCGAACCCCTGGCCAGGCGTGGCGGAGTTGGCGGTGAACTGGATGACCAGCGCCGGACCCGTCGACAGCACCTCGTAGCCTGGAAGATGTAAGGGTTTCATTACAATCGATATTTGGTACAGTCAGGGGGCTTGTGACTAAGTAATAACAGCCGCACGGGTCGATTGATGCGGTTGGTCCGTGAATGGGTGACCATCTTTACATACCAAGACCCCTCCGTGTCTCGGAAAGCACGTTAAGCCGTTGGTCCCGGATGTCATTCGTGGATCTTTGACAGTCGTTACGGGACGTCAGAAGCCCGAAAGTCTGAAAACCAGTCTTACCAAGGGGTATCGTATTTCCCAGTAACTGGGTTGTGGAGGTCAGATAGGCAGTCGCTCCATGTAAAATACTTGTATTCAGCTGCATCCGGATAGACTGGAAGCCGACTCTAACTTAGTTGGGAAAAGGCTAGGCAGATGATGACTTGGTACAGTCAGGAAAAAAAAAATATTAAGCAGATTAACTATCCATTTAAATTGTTAGGGTCCGCATGTTCAAATCACAACTGTCATTCTTTGACAGAAAATGGCTGTAACACGGTAAATCAATTTGCTTAATAATTAATGTCTTTGGCTGTATTAAAATGACATTTGAAAATTTAATGTTTTACGCTTTGGAATGGGCAACTGGCTTCTTATTTTCTGACTGACCGACTTCTTGACAATTCAAAAGTGCCTGTAAATGGTTTAATTGAAATAAATGCTTTGAGTTTGAGTTTACAACTCCCATCAGTAGGTATGTCGTGTGTATAAGTTATCAGTAGTTATCACAATCCAATATAATCGATGGCTAACTAAACTAAGCAACAACAGTACGTCAAAACCGCAACCACATGCAAAGACGAATTCGAAACAGCAGTTCAACAAGGCCGAAAGCTTCTAAGCCGAAACATAGAAGATATTTGACAGGGACAGTCCCTTTAATCCATTTCGCAAGTTATAGACCCCAATTTCAATTTTGGAGACCAAATAGCTGTGACCGACTTCCAACGTAAACATTAACGAATCTCCGATACTGCAGTCTAATATGTATTAACGGTTTACAGTCCCGAGCCATGAAAAGTTAAACTGAAAATCTATCACCCGGAAAATCCCCAATACCGTTCGTTGGGATTCAACACAACTCTTTGGCGCGGGGCTAAAATAAAATTTCCATTCCAGTAAGATTCCGTTGGAAATTCAACAAAAGAATGGCGTTACTGATTTTCGAAACGTCACGAAATTTCGTATTTGGCATCAAAGGAACTCCCAGGCATAGTCGAAATTTGAGAGACGAAATTCTCTTATGACATGTCACTTCCGTGTTATACACGTCATATATAGGTATTTTGTTATATACCACGGAAACAGATGTAGGTAACATGTACTGAATAACGTCTCGGATCCGCCATTGTTACAGAGGGTTTTTGAAGAGGGTTTGTATTGAAAAGATGAGCGCACTAAGGATTGAATGATCCTCTTTGTTGCTGAGTTTCGGGTTCAGTAAATCCTGCGTATAAAAAACTTAATTAAAAGGAATAAGAAGATTGGATTAGTATCTATAGAAGTACGAGTAAGTAAGTAGATAAGAACTTTATTACTTGTTCGTTGGATTATATCTAATGTTGGGTCAAGGGTTCTTAGAAAAGAAACAGCGAGCTGGGATTAAAAGGTCAATGGAGTGATAACTTTGTTTTATTATGGTTGGAATATCAAGGTAAAATTGGTAAAAAAACTAGCTTGAACGTAAAGCCTTGTAATTTGTTTCAACACCTACATTGCAGGTCCCCAAACCATGTTATGGAAAGTTTTTGTTATAAGCCACTGCCCCTTATTGAACCATTAGCCGGGGGCTCGTGGTTAAGTAATAACAGCAGCATGGGTCGCTCGATTAAGTTAAGCTACATCGTGCAAAGAGTCACCCCTTTGCACGGTTTTTCGTTTTTGCTAATTCATTATTTCAATTTAAGCATTTATTAGCAATCTTAAAACTAGTTTAACAATTTATTTAAATTATTAAAGGTTTAGACATCAGAAATATCCAGATTGCTTTGCTCTTTAGCATAGATCCTCTCCCAGGCTTGTACATAGCTCACGATCGTGAGTTATTCTCCTCTATGTCCCTCCCGCTGTAGTTTATCGTAAGTCGTCTTCCCATCTTTGAAATGGTACTCCTCTTTCCTTCTCTGGGATACCATTCTGTTACTGGCATACTATCAACCAACTCAGCCTATCGCAGTCCACTGCTGCACATAGACCTCTCCCAGACTGCGCCACAGCACCCTGTCCTCCGCCTTCCGCATCCAGTCTACCCCAGCCACCTTCTTTAGGTCGTCCGTCCATCTAGCTGTGGGGCGTCCCACACTACGCTTGCCGATACGCGATCTCCACTCCAGGACTCGTCTGCTCCACCGGCCATCGGTCCTTCGACAGACATGGCCAGCCCACTGCCATTTCAGTTTGCGTACCTACTCTGCATGCTATGTCGGTAACTCCGGTTCTTTTCCGGATAATTTCATTCCTGATTTTATCCTTCAAAGAGACTCCGAGCAAAGCTGACATACTCGTACTATGTCGTTGTTAAATCAAACAAAAGAAGTCAGAACATCACGTCATATTTCTTCATTACAAGTAAATGCGACATAAGATTAATAGTGTTAAGATTTTGCATGAGTAACACGTAGGTACCGATAAGGGTTCAAGGTTCAAGTCCAGTTTACATTCCGCTAATGTCAAGAGTAAATGTTGTTGATAGCTTATCGTCACTTTATGTTTATTAGCTGCTTCGTGCTTGTAATTACCTAAACAAATAATTGCTTAGGCATGTTATTTTGAGGTCGAGTGGGTGATGATTGTGACGAATCCTTTTAGAAGCAAATAGTTGCTAGTATAGTGTGATATTGTTTTTCATTTGCTATTAGCTAATTCGGTAACAAATTTTACAAAAATAGCTCATCATCATCATCTGCCTAGCCTTTTCCTAACTATTTTGGGGTCGGCTTCCAGTCTAACCGGATGCAGCTGAACACAAAAATAGCTGATGTGTAAATTATCTCAAAGATGCCTATGAATCGATTGTAGAATTGATCCTTAATGCAACTTTGTAAGATCTGTAATCTAATTCTATAATTTTTTTTAATATGGCAAGCAAAGCCGATGTCGACCATTCTGACAATGTTATGATAAAAATCTTCGATGAAATTGCACTTTCAATCTCAATCTGAGTCATTTTGAAGGATATTGCTAATCTATTGCTTCATAATATGTTCAAAAAAGGACACCATTCATTTCGTACCCAAAAATTAAAGTACTGCTGGCATTAAGGTACTGGCCGGCCAGAAAAAAAAGTACTGCTGTAATAGGGAAAAAAATACCAACTTTTAACTATAAACTTTTTAGAAAAATATGATTTTTGGCATTTTTTATCTCAAGTAGCAGCCGGGGGGATAATGGTAGACTTTCGTTGTATTAATAAAAAATGCTCAAAAGGTCATTTTCCATAAGACAGCAGTACCTACCTACTTATTTTTTCTGGCCGGCACTTTAATTTTTGGGTACGAAATGAATGCCATTGCTACTGTTAGTGTGTTACGCAATTACCACGCAGGAAATACAACTGGAGGCCTACCACAAGCTCTTAACGCGATCCATTTTAGGACCTAAACTGACCTGTTTTTCTAATTCGTACCATGACGTCAGTTTAACGATTCAGTTTAGGCCGTGCCATCTGCTGACAGCGATTGTCCCAAACTGAGTCGCAAGTTTTGGTTTCATTCATACTTGTTTGGTACCATTACGTCCATGGAGCAGCTCAAGCGATGCAGTTTAGGAACCTAAACTGAAGTTTATTGTTTTTGAATCGTTTTTAATTAGATCATGGTAGGCCAACTGGGTGAAAACAGGGAAAAACATGATCCATTGAGAAGCTGTGAATTGTGACGATGATGATAAGTATAAAACTTAAAATGATTCTCAGAAGTTCTAATCTATTGTTATAGAGGTAGCTATTGTTGTAAAACATCCTGTTGTGACAATATCAACCGAAAATAATCAACAAAATGACAAGCAAATCACTTTTCTCCTTCAATAGTTAAAATTTATATTTTCATTGCCAGCAACCTTATTGTTTCAAAAACTGCTGAATATTGGCGACGTCAATTTAGATACTATTGAATACTCTGAATAGAACTCTGATAAGATTAATTATATTTAGTCATTTTAATGACAAGGCTGATATTATTTCATCGTGAACGTCTTGAATATAGTTTGGAGAAACAAAGGCCATTGTTTGAATACGTAAAACCTGGAAATTAGGTATAGAGTCCCGCCTGCAATCACTGTGCTGCGGAACGGGAGCGAGAGGGTTCCCTATAGGGGTGGCAGTGTCTCCAAGGAAAGATAGAAAGAATCTCGAAATGTAAAAAAATGAATCTTATATCTCATATTATGGTCACACAAATCAATAATATTTTAGGTAGAAAATGAAATTCTAAACATCCAGGTGATGACGTGTTCTTCATCCATAAGGCAAAGAGTATGCAGAATTTAGTTTGAAAAAGCTTTGTCACCCAAAAAGCAGCCAAGCTCAAAATGGGACTGGGCCGGACACGTTTGCCGCATGTTGGATGCATTGTGGGCAAAGACCACCACACCATGAGTTCCTGAAAACGTCCAACGGCATCGCGGAAAACTCAGGCGGGACGAACTTGACGCTTATAATTATGAGGAAATGGTCCATACTGCCTCAAGATCGAGTTGAGTGGAAAAAGGAAAGGGAAACCTTTGCTTTGCAGTGGACAATATTATTATTTTTGAATTTATATATCTCGGGACCATGGGGTCCCGGTCCTTTGGAAGGCGTACGAGGGGCCGAAGCCAACTCGCAGAGGCCCCTTAGGAAATTTTAATGAAATGCGGCACCGTCCGACGATTATCCCTGTATGCACTATGCAAGTGCACCCAAGGATAACCCCCGGTTGGTGTAGGACTATTGTAGGATAGGAAAAATAAAAAGTTGGACTATGGGTTTGGGTGGCTGAAACGGACTGGTTACCAAGAACTATGGAAGAACTATGACCCCTGCCTGATCAATGTTTTATATGTACACGGATAAAATGGCAGGGGGTGACTTGCACACTCAATAATGGGCCCCCGGAAACGGTCGCTAGCACATAGTGACGTAGCGACAAGGGGGCAACATGTCCTGAGGTGCTTATGAGGAGTGGAGAGGTATTCCACGGCTATCAGGACAATCCCGGAAGTACGGTCAAGATCCCTACCAGCATCTTACTGGAATACTTCCTTCCTCCGAGCACGTTTGCTCTTGCGAATCTCCACTCAAGCCGGCCAATAAAGGCAAGAATGAGGTGGGAGCTCTGTTCCTCGTCATTTTTCACTCCAGCCAGCCAATAAAGGCAAGCCAGAGGTGAGGAACAAGACTTCTCCCGGGAGATAGGGTCCGTGGGGTCGCTACTGCCCAACAGCTCGCCACATGCTGCCCTGCGGGTTTCTGTATCTCTCTTGGTCTGGCTCCTCACCTTAGACCCATTCCGGAGAGTAAACTCTTCCGGCACAGGCCCAGAGTTCGGAGCGCGCAAGCCCCACCACGACGTCAACGTAGAGATACGGCGATTTATTATTATTATATTTTTAACAATCAAATTAAAATCAATAGGTTTATTTATCACATTTTAAGAGATAGGTACAATGCCAGCCTCAGACGTAGCAAAAAAGCAGCTTGTCTTGAGAATAACGACCAGAGCAAGTTTATCGAAATTTGGATGGGCAACTTTATTCAAAAGTGCCTGCTAATATTCTAATGAAAAATATGTTTTGAGTTGAATTGATGGCTCTGAGTTTCTGAAATATGGCGTCATAATATACAGCGTAAAACTTATGAAAGTAATAAACCCAGGTGTCACCCCTGTCCCCGAAAGTCAGTGCTGCTTTGACGCGGCATTATTCATTCAAAAAGGGAGGTGGTGGACGTCGCAGGAGCTAGGTGACAGCCGATACGAATGTGAATAGAATACATACTAAACTAGCTTCGTTCCGTTCGTGGAACGTTGTGTATCATACGACAGCATTTTCAAGTCGAAAAAGGAAGTAAAAACATAAAACCCAACTACTTACGATGGATATGTGACATAATATAGCCTAACCCACGGAACAACATGACTTTTCCAACAACACCTCATTTGCTAAACTACGACGTTAGTTATGAGGGAACAGATGAACATAATATGTAAATACATACATACATAGCCTGTTCAAATCATAACCTTCTTTTAGCTTTTCTGTAATCGGGTAAAATATAGCTAATGATTTGTAGCATAATTAAACGAAAATAGGTTGCAAAACAATTTCAGGAAAATGTAAACAAATGAGTCAGAAATTAATTACCTGTGAATGGCAACATTTTGATCAAAGAGTTATTGCAACAGGGTTTAGTTCCCAGAAGGGACAAAAATATAAGTACAGTTCGTTTACCTCTGATTTTGTATCACTGTCCAAATCACAGAGACCTTTATCTTCATACTAATAAGGTCGCTGTTGGGTTTCTGCTACTGACTAGTCGGTCAAAATCATTGTGATCTTTATACTCGTTACAATAAGGTTGCTGATAGGTTGCTGTTGTCAAAGGTAAAATAACTGTATACATTGACTGACTGACATTGACAGACTGTATATTCTTTACTTTTCATACTCACGACGACCGACTTGTGTTTTGTTTTTGACTAAGTCGTTTTTTCGGGTAATTCCGACTAGTTGCTTACCCAACAAATGCATTAACATAATCAGCCTTATATCGTCCCCACTGCTGGGACACAGGTCTCCTCCCTGTGAGCGAGAGTGGGCCGTAATCCACCACGCGGGCCCAGTGCGGGTTGGTAGATGTCACATGTCTTCGAATTTTGCCAGTTTCCTCATAATTTTCTCCGTCACCATTTTGAGAGCAGTGGTGATGAAATAAATTACACAAAGTAAAGCACATGTCTGGGTTCGAACCCTAGACATACAAATCGTAAATCGGGCTTGGGGCCGTTTCCACTAGGCCACCTAAACTGTGTAATTACTTGTCTTATTGATATTTGAAAATAAACTTTTGCCTATTCGGTCAAAATCAAAAGTCATTTATACAAATTAGGCTGAGAATTAGCACTTTTCGAACGACAAAATTACAAAAGACATTCCCCCAAAACGCACGCCCTTCGGTTTTGTGAATCAGCCTTGAATATCTAGAAAATTTATCAAAACACAATTTGTTCCAGACGACATTACTTTGAGTCGGTCTCTCAAGATTATTCACATAATCTAAAGGGAATCCAATCCCAAACGTTTTCCAGAAAAAAAAAAATATTTTTAATTTCTGGGAAAACTAATTTTCTTATTGAACCGAGTTCTACTTTAGCTCAATAATCCTAAAGTTTTTGAAGATGTTTGGATGTTTGTTACTCAATCACGCAAAAACTACTGAATGGATTTGGATGAAATTTGGTACACAGATAGTTTATAACCAGGATTAACACATAGGATACTTTTCATCCCGATATTCCCACGGATTCGAAACTGACGCGGGTAAAATATAAACATTTTGGAATGTTGTGAGTAATCTTTTATGTAGATATTATACGCTATTTTGAAATTACCTTGTGAGTACCTACTTTTCTCATTACGCTTTGTATGAGTACCGTTAATGATCGTTAATTAGTTCGTATTTTGTGTTCCAACCTGTGTATCGAGCTGTATGAAAAGCTTAATTTAAATTTGAGGATTCACAAATTGTATCGTCTCGGAAAATGATAACTTTTAAGACCTCGTTACTACCTCGGGCAAGTACTTTTTCAATTCATATGTACAGACGCCAGCACATCAAGCTACTACAATCTGTCAAATTTCTTTAATAGATTTTCATCTTCATCGCATAATTTATGCATTCGTTTTATTCCACCTATTTTTATCCTCATATATACTTTGATATAATTTGTTTTGCCATAGTAATACTTTGCCATATTTTTTTTTGGCAGTCGCTCCATGTAAAATACTGGTATTCAGCTGCATCCGGTTAGACTGGAAGCCGACCCCAACATAGTTGGGAAAAGGCTAGGTAGATGATGATGATTTTTTTTGGCATACAGTTTATCTTGGCATAATTATGTTGAAGGCTAATTTGTTTTGGCATAAATTTAATTCGTATAATAATAAACGACGTCAGGAGCTCTCCGAGGCTCGGTTTAGTTAGGTTCCTTTAAATCCTGCAGACAGAAATAGGAGTCCCGCACAGCGGGGCTCCGTCGATCTGACGTCATTAGAAATAAAACTAGCATGCTGAATTTATGCTTTAGAATGTTATGTTAATTAGGAGAAACAAAAGTATGCCTAGTTAAATTAGGTCAATAATTTATGTTAGGTTAATTTTATGCAAATGGATACGGAACCTGTTGGGGTCGGCTTCCAGTCTATCTGGATGCAGCTGAATACCAGTATTTTACATGGAGCGACCGCCTATCTGACCTCCACAACCCAGTTACTGGGTAATACGATACCCCTTAATACCAGCCAACGATATGATTCTTTATTAACTATCGACTCAATATCATCAGTCATCTGTTTTTCTGTTTTAAAAACCGTTTAAACCCCGTCTTGTGAAGCTGAAGCTAGATTTTCTACAATTATTTCCGTTGGACGATTACTTATCGTGCTGTAGCTGTAACTATCGGTCATCCGTCTATTCCAGAAAGGGTAACTTAAAGGTAGGAGACTAGCTCAGCGTTTTATAATCAGTTTTCTGCCAAATGGACGTCCGATGTTCCTGACGGGTAGTTACTAAAGGATTAATTAAATGCGCTATTTTTACCCGGATGCAATTAAAGATTATTGTAACATTATTTACTGACGTATTCGATTATAATAATTATTATTGTGAGTCCTAGGGTCAGAAGCATTTCGGAATCGGTTTATCTATTCTTTACCAAACAATTTGATCTTTTGATGAATCGGATCGGCTTTCATATAAAATTATTTGCTTCTATAGCATAAGCATAATCAGCCTATTATGCTGCTTCTATAATACTTATAAAAAAAATGTACCTTTTTATTTTTGCTGCAGATAAAATAGCATTTTATGTCCCAGATCTCTGTCGGAGAATTCTGTTTGTCCCATAAGTGCAGAGGAGTGTAAAGCGACAAAGAATCCCGTGATGCCGGGACTGCCGGGCAGAGCAATGCAATGTCCCGCTTCGTCGCATCCCGTGAAATTAGATCTCCAAACCGATTTCTCAACGTCACTTATATTAGTATTGTGTGTCGGGATGTCAAGATATAAAATCTTGTTATGATAGTTGTGGAAATGTGCGGAATTAAGAGTTTCTGTAAATTGAGTTGGTTGAATATTGTGTAGTCCTCGTCTAGAGGAGAGACAGGGGCTTGTGGCAAGCAATATGAGCTGCACAGATCGATCGATCAGCTTAAGCTACGGTAGCCGCGATTGGTCCGTGGATGAGAGACCATCTTTACATACCAAAACCCGTCCGTGCCTCGGAAAGCACGTTAAGCGGTTGATCCCGGCATTCATTCATGGATTTTTGACAGTCGTTACGGGTAGTCAGGAGCCCAAAAGTCTAATAACCAGTCTTACCAAGGGGTATCGTATTACCCAGTAACTGGGTTGTGGAGGTCAGATAGGCAGTCGCTCCATGTAAAATACTGGTATTCAGCTGCATCCGCTTAGACTGGAAGCCGACCCCAACATAGTAGGGAAAAGGCTAAGCAGATGATGATGTCTAGTGGAGAGAATACTTTAACTTAAGGTGAATGCGCAGTGGTAGACCGCGAAATTCAAATTTTCTTACGTTTTTTGCAATTTGCAGGCCAGTGTCAGGTTGTATCTTGATCAAAATTTGATTCGCGACAACAAATCTCTTATGGAAAACTGCATAGTGGTACAAATCTAACTTAGAAAGATGTATTAATGATTCTAATGATTATAATTCTATAAGTGCGTACCTGTTATAGTCGCGAATCAACTTTTGATCAAAATACAACCTGACACTGATCTGAAAATTGCGAAAAACGTAAGTAAATTTGAATTTCGCGGGCTACCCTGGCACTTCCCCCTTAAGAAAAGACTATTAATGTTTACATTTTAGAAAAGAGACTTGATAAATACCGGTTTTAAAGAAAATGAAATGTTAGCAAAATTAAATATTATGTCTTCCTTTACTAGTAAATAACTACCGTCCAAAATAGAAGTGCTTCGGGAGCGTTTTCTATAAAATATTCTAGGTAGTTGCACAATTTGTGCTCAAAGTTGCACGTCTATAATATATCGTGCTTTGTCACTGACGTATTTCATCCCCTTTATGTTCATGATTAATAATATATTACAAACCTGTAAGCTCGTTACACAGCATGGCAATAGTTGGCGAGTTGGTGTCTCTGCCATCAAAGACTTTGATGATGTCCGCGCGGCGCAGGCAACTGAAATGGGAGTACATACTGTATTAATTAATGAGACCGATGAAGTAGAACAGCGAACTGTAGAAAGTAGCGTGTAGCTTGTAGCACTGAAATATTATGTTAGAGATGAAATTAATGAAGAATGTAGTTTTGTATCTGTTTGTTTTGTTTGTGTATCTATAACAATGGTGGTGAGTTTTAGGGAGAATTACACATTCTTGAACTGCCGGTCTATTATGTAAAATTCTAACCGTGAAAACTTAGGTGAATAAATTGAGAGTGAAGTCTATAGTGTCAATCCCAAGCATCAGGTGGAATGCATCGTCTTCACTTATAAATGTATAATAAAATTAATATAGACAAAATATTTTAAAACATTTTAAAAGAGTAACGGTTGAGTTTCTTGCTCATTCTTCTCCATACGAAACTACCTTTTGGAAGGGGCGACTAGAATCAGTTCTATTTTTTGGTAAGTTTTATGTGAATATTTGATGTGAATGATTTGACTTTGACTTCGAATGACAGCTCACTTCACTTAAATCTTTACAGTAAGATTGTATTGATTGTTGTGATTGTTGATTGTGTGTTTGTGATTGATTGAATGTATCGGCTAGTGTCGATAAGCACAATAAAAGAGGAAAGTAACTTATTTTCCTCTTTTATTGTGCGTGTCGGTGTTAGTTGCAGAAAGTTAGGTTCATGTTAAAGTAATAAGATTAGTAAGTGTGCTGGCTAGCTTGGTTGATGGCGAGTCTGGCTGCCCTTTGCTAACTCAACTTGCTGCAAAAATATTTATTTACGGCCAATCATCGTCAGCTCTTTCATACAAACCTTTTCCTGGCAATACCCAACACAACAAAAAAATTTCCAATTTGGTACAGTCATTCGGAAGTTATGCGCGTACAGACATTTTGGCGACTTTGTTTTATACTAAGTATATGTAAGGTTAAGGATATTTATAATTGTTTTTTAAAGTAATAATTTTTTATAGGTTACAAAGTTTTGGAAATATAATTTATTTGCAAAACTTTGTAAACGTTACATCTATGAGGTCTCGACCCCTAGGTCATCCTGATTCCTGTATGACAGAGGTAAACTGTTTTCATACAGATTAGCTTGTCGGGATGCCATCTGCTGTTGTTGAATGAGAATTCCCGAAATCATCGCGGGCAAAACCTGGATGAGACTGGCACAGGGGTTGGTTGAATTGGCACAAGGAAAGAGTGTCTTATGGCAGTAGCGGGTGAAGTCGGGCTATGATGATTGTTGAATGAAAGTGATGAATGACGTATGATGAAGTTTTTCATATTTATACGATATAAAACGAAGTCGGGTTAGTTACACCATTTATAACTCAAGAACGGCTGGACCGATTTTTATAATCATTAATTTGTTGGATTTGTCTCCGCCCCGAATAGCACAATAACTATTAAAACATGGGAAAAATTCACAAAAAAAAAAGATAATTCATTTTCTCATACATTTTGTACGGAACGGCTTTTTACACGACTGCCCAAAAAAAGTAGTGTTATGTTTTTGATGATATCTTGAGAACGGATTTTCTGATTTCGATAGATGGCGTTACTAAGTTTGCCGGGTCAGCTAGTTTAACATAGAAATAGGCATAGGAATCGAGATTTAGTACCGCGACTCCGCCGCAACAAAGGGTTTAATATACACCGGTCAGTAATATAGGCCGCTTAATTTTGTATAACGTACCTCCGGTGTATTTGTGACCAATATTGTGACCACAAACAGTTTATAGGGTTGCGGTCACCGTAGTGGTCGACTGGTTACGTGGTTACGTGGTTATATACCTCGGGAACGACATAATTAACACGACATTTATGGTCTATACGGATTGGGTGCGATAATTATAGCACAAAATATTTAACACAGGTTGATATCCACTTTGTTTTTGTGATTTATAACACTACAAACCGATGATCTGTTCCCAGTGGTATCGATTTCTTTAGCAATTTTCTTTGATTTCTACCGTTTTGGTTGCTTCTGATTTTTTTACAGATCGAATTCCAAAGTTATATATTTTCTTATGACGTAGCAAAATCTCAATGAATTTCGAAGAATTTCATGCTTAGTGTGATGAACTGCGTTCTTAACTCAAATAACTGAAACTAAAAAAAGGGTTCTACCTAGAATAGCTCTGCGAACCCCTTCGGAGATTTCATACGTGATGATCAATCAATCAATCAATCAAAATATTTTTATTTCACATAAACCAACATGGGCACTTATGAAACGTCAGAAGCTAGGTGCACGGTTCCAATTGGTCGTTTCCTATGGAGAAGAACCGGCAAGAAACTCCATGGTTACTCTTTTAAAAATAATTGGCTTTTACAATGTTTTCGAGTTACAGTAGGTATGGGAGGACAGCGTAGGCCTGTCAACAAGTACCAGGTACTTGATAAAAATAAAAAATGGTCTACAGATCTAGTCTACAAGGCTTACAAAGTCCTTACATTTACAAAATAAGGATGTATCAAAAGGATAAACAAAATATAAAAATCTACTAAAACCAAGAGATATGATTGCCATTTCAACTAAGAAAGAGGTGAAAAATTAAAATTGTCTGTATATAATGTCAAATAATAAAAAGATTATGTCATAGAAGTATGTACAAATAAAAAATAAACATCGTAATTTGAGAGCAGTTAATAGACATTTACGTAGAACTTATGCCGTCAAAGAGGTGCCAGGGAAGCCACATGTGCAGAAGGAATTATTGCCAAACTACCTTGTCTTCAACGTAGTCGTTAATCTTATAATATGCTTTTTTGATAAGGACTCGTTTGATGAGGGTTTTGAACTTTCCATCGCTAAGTTCTGTAACCGACTTTGGCAACTTGTTATAAAAACGGATGCTGTTTACAAGAAATGACTTGCTAGTTTTAGTTAATCTAAATTTAGGTATCACAATTTCATTTTTACTGCGTGTATTTATATTATGGAAATCGCTTCTTATTTTGAAAAGTCCTAAGTTTTTGCGAACATACAAAATACTTTCTAAGATGTTATGTTATCTTGCTTTTAAAAAGAAATGTTAACCACATAAATCTTCTAATATAAAGCACATGTTCCTTAAAAAACACATTGATCCTTTTTCTCACCGTCTCTTTTAAACGCAATCTCCATTTTTTCCGCGGGCAACTTCTCGTATGAAATAAAAAGCCTCCTGCAATATATCCCCCTGCTTCTGCTTTTGACATACATGACGTCGTAGCTTCATACATTTTATGGCAACACTCTCGTTACGGCAAATTGTCGTGTTTGCTTTATTAGGCGAGCTGTGATGTTGGAAGACTTATGGGAGGTCTATGTCGATGTGACAAAATATTCAACGAACTCGGAAATCATTTTGTGTTTTTGGCAGCATGATAAAAGGGATCACATTTTTAATTGCGCTGACAAACTGCAAGTCTCACCATAGAATGACATTATATATTGGCCCATGGCTATTCGAATGTAAATCAAACGCTACACGTAAAAATTTATATTCAGTCTTATCTGTCAACAGAACACAAAAATGATAAGAAAGGAGATGAAGTGAATGATGATTATTTTGAGCTAATAATCATCATTCACTTCATCTCCTTTCTTTGGCCATGGCGTCCAATAGTTGCAGTAGATCCTTCACGATCTACTCTTTGGTTCTGTCTGGATTGTGGTTACACATGGTGTCAACATCACCACATGCGAACTACGCATTACACTGACGTCACTCAAAATCCTGCATCGCGCAAGCAGCATTTACCGCGCAACTAGCATATAAAAAAGTCCCGACATCAATCGTCGGGCAGTTGCCCACCAGACACGACACACGTCTGGTCGGAGGATCCTCCCTTTTCTACTGAGTGAACTTTACAATTACACCCTGTTCTTCATACTTCTATACCTGAATGGAATATGAACTTTAGCCAAATCTTTAGTACCACTTTACATAGTGTAGTAGATCAGTTTTTAACAATAATTGTGTTACTACTAAAACTAACAACTTTACTACCATCACAAAACCGTTTCTATTCTGGTAAACTAAACATTTGAGATAAATGCAAAACCGTTTTATTTACTCTACACAGGATTTCAAGCCCAAACTTGGACAGC
Source organism: Hydraecia micacea (assembly GCA_914767645.1). NCBI lineage: Eukaryota > Metazoa > Arthropoda > Insecta > Lepidoptera > Noctuidae > Hydraecia > Hydraecia micacea. The sequence goes on from OU611785.1 coordinate 6,691,310, forward strand.
GTTCAAAATTCTCTCATTCCATTAAGCAAGAAGAGTATAAATATAAACAAGTAATTGAATTGCTTTAACAGCAATTCAGGATCTGCAATATCAGCAATATGTATGGGAGCTCCGTCATTATGGTAATGTGTAATGTTGACAGACTGGGAAACTGCGACGTAATTATAATGTTTATTGCACTTTACTCGTTACAAGTATGCATTTAAGGCGGTACCCCGACCAAAACGGCGTTTTTCTTCGTTATTCAGAGGCTATTAACTCAATAATTATATGAGAAATAAATTACATCTAAAAGTACATTATTAATGTTCAATATCCTATCATCACTTTTTATGAGAATTATAAATCCATTCTATCTGATACACTGCATAAAGTGGAAACATTTCTAAAGTTTTTGAGAGCTTGAAAAGTACAAATTTTCTCCATTCTTAAGTTCCTGGTGAGTTCCTGGTTCCTTACAGCTAGCTGCCACTTATTCTTTGCAATCCTTTACACCGACCACAGCGCGGTGTGGCTGCAAACCGTCATCAATCCGACCGATAAAATCCTTTAGTTGCCTTTCTACTCCGCTTATAAAAACACATTATAGTTCCCTTTAGTTTTCTGCTGCTATGTGCATGGTAATTTGTATATTTCAATGGTAGCTTATTCATCGTCATCATGTTATCGGCAATCGTATAATCCGGTATTCTATAGAATATCCAGTTCTATATATTCTTGGCATTATATAGAATCACTAATATTTATAATAAATATAGGGGGGGTTTGTGTTTGCAAATTTATGTTTTGGCTTCCAACAACACGCTTCGCTTGCTTACTTGCTTGGCTTGGTTTTGTAGACGCAAACCTACCTTGTCTCCTCCTTCAGAGGTGGCGAGGTGGCGGGGTCTTGAGGGAGAGCGCAACGGTCGTGTAGATCCTCAAGGCAAGTCTGGTGATGTTCCTTCTCGAGGTTGCTCCCCGTTATTGGTCTAATTCCTTAAGAATTAGACGTAACAGAAATCACCGGGCGATTATCTCAGGGGTGGCGAGGTCATGCCCCTGGGTGTCCACCATAGAACAAGAGCAGATGATGGACAGCAATGACCTCCCGCGTGTTTGTGCCGTGCGCGGGGACCCGTACGGAGGGATGAAGGAATCCTGGTGGTTGAGTGGAGCAGGTTGCACACAACACACCACTTTGGCCCGGATTTCCTCTTACACGGGAGGTAATGGAGTAGCTACCCATTATCAACCGGCTGAGGCATCCCATAAGCGGGATGTCAAGCGAGGATCGGCTTAGTGGGGGGGGACAGCCGGCGTAGCGTGGGGTCTTGGGATGAGTTGCGGCATAGTCTCGTGTCGTTTACAGTTCCTTGATCTTCCGTTACGTGCGGGCTCGTCAATTTCCTACTAGGGTAAAAATAATCTTTATACCGAAACCTGGTAGGGGCGACTATACCCAGCCCAAAGCTTTTAGACCTATAAGCCTCTCCTCGTTCTTCTTGAAAACACTGGAGAGGCTGGGAGATAGGAAGATAAGATCCCAAATTTCGATACAAAGACCTCTACACCCTAATCAACACGCCTACTGTGCAGGCAAATCAACTGAATCAGCACTCCATAGCGTAGTGTCACGCATAGGAAATGCTCTTAAAGCCAAAAACCCAACATTAGGCGCTTTCATTGACATAGAAGGTGCTTTCGACAAAACTAACTTCGCCAGCATCGAACGGGCACTTGCCACGCACGGTGTTGCGCGAACACTCATAGAATGGATAAATAACATGTTAAAACACCGTGCTATTCAATTTACCGTGAATACCACCACACGAGGTATCGTGAGTAGGGGCTGCCCACAGGGTGGGGTGCTGTCACCACTGCTGTGGAATTTAGTCGTAAATGAGCTCATTGCAGAGCTCAACGCCAGCAGTCTGTACTCGGTGGGATATGCGGATGACATAGCAATTCTGATTTCAGGGAAGTTTGAGGGTATCCTATGCGATCTCATGCGTAGGGCCTTCAAAATAATCGAGGGTTGGTGCTCGAAGCACGAACTATCGGTTAACCCCTTGAAGACAGAATTAATAATGTTCACCAACAAAAGAACCATTGGACCCCATAGGCTTCCAAAACTTTTCAACACAGAACTAACACTTAAAGATGAAGTCAAGTACTTGGGGGTGATTCTTGATAGCAAACTGCTCTGGAACAAGCATCTTGACTACAAACTTAATAAAAGCACAATTGTATTCTATCAATGTAAAAGAATGTTAGGAAAAACATGGGGGCTCTCTCCGAAGATTACTCTGTGGTTATACAAAGCGCTGGTCAGGCCAATGTTGGCTTATGGCGCTCTGGTCTGGTGGACGAGAACCGAACTCTCGACCACTATTACCAGACTACAACGCTTCCAACGACTGGCCTGTTCAGCTGCCACTGGCTGCATGAGAACCACCCCAACAGCAGCCATGGAGATAGCCCTTCAATTAACTCCCCTTGACCTGTACATACAGCAGGAGGCGGCGCTAGCTGCCATCAGGCTAATGCACCTGGGCATATGGGGCAATAACCTTAACAGTCCACACGCTAAAATCCTGAACCGGGCGATTGTGTACCAGCCTCTCATCGCTGCACCGTGTGATAGAACACCTAACCAACCGATGTTTAACAAAAACTACGTCATACAAACAACTCAGGAAGATAGGGATCAGTCAGGAGCCAATGAAGTGCGCATCTACACAGACGGCTCAAAGACACAAAACGGTTCAGGTGCCGGCGTACACTCCCTTGACCTTAATATTAACTTCTACATACCACTAGGCATACACAGTTCGATCTTTCAATGTGAATGTGTTGCCTTAACACAAGCCGCAATAGCAGTAAAGCGCTTAGGCATCCGGTATTACGGCATTAAATTCTTATCCGACAGTCTATCTGTGCTCAAAGCTTTAGAGAACAAACAAACTAACAACAAACTAATCTTTGAGTGCCATTTAGCTCTGGAGAGTTTATCGACGTGCAATCGAATCACACTCCAGTGGATCAAAGGGCACAGTGGATCCTTGGGCAATGATGCTGCAGATGAACTTGCGAAGAGAGGCTCTGATTTGGAGGTGCTAGGCCCGTACCCACTTCTCCCTCTGCCTTTCTCACAAATTCGTGCGTGGATTCGCCAAAGATCGACTGAACTCCATAACAACAGATGGTCACGGGTAACAGACTGTAGACAGTCGAAATTGGCTTTACCAATGGTACACCCGCGACTAACCAAAAAACTTCTTAGCTTAAGTAGAAATAACCTCAGAATAATAATAGGTACAATTACGGGCCATAACCACCTCAACAAACATCTTTTTAACATAGGCGCCACGGACAGCTCCCTCTGCAGGGGCTGCCTTGACGCCGAGGAATCAGCCGCCCACGTCATCCTGGAATGCGAGGCCGTGGCTTCTCAACGTAAAGAAATCCTCGGAACAGTGAGGTCGCTCCGTGAAGCCTGCGAAGCTCCCAGGAAGCTTCTGTGCTTTTGGGCGGAGCTAGGCTGGCTTTCTTAGCCAGAATCCCTACGCACAACGGACCAAATGGGAGTCTAAGTGCGGAAAAGGGAGCCCCATCATCATCATCATCATCATCATCATAATCAATAATCTCTGTAATTGATTTTGAAACTGAAATTATTCCGTTTCAAAACTAATTTATTTCTATATAAAGCAAGAAAAAACAATATTGGAATGAGAAAGCTTAAATAGTGTATAAGACAAAGTTTAAAACAGAAAACGAACTAGCAGGGGAACGAGGGGTGGAGGTGGAGGGGGGGGGGTGGAGGGGGGGGTTCAGGGGATCAGATTGGAATAAATCGTAAAACTACACCAATTTAATTAAAAGGAAAAAAATGAAGGCCTCTTTGTGCAATGAAGAGTATTTGAATTACCTACCTACGCTACATCTACAGTAATTGATCAACCTTTCAAATGGAATATATATTTTTAGGCAAATTTCTACGAAATCACAGCAAAGATTACACAGTTAATTAATAATATAGGCCACGCAATATTACTGCACGAACAATTCAGTTAGGTTAATTTAGTTAGTCAAGTTTCACTGGCCGGACTTACGGAATTCCTTTGCAGGAATGTCCTGAGTTTAGTCAAGTTATGTTAAGGACGGCAGTTGGAATATAAACTCGGAATTGTAGAATGGTTTGCACTGTTTCGGTATATTTGAAATTAGGTCGGGGACACTCTGTGAATCGAAAAATAAAGGATATACCCAGGTACCTTAAATAATGCGCCAACATATTGCTATGTTGGCGCATTCTTTAAGGTACCTGGGTAAGAAAAACTATTCACTGTTTGATTTGGCAGAATTGCTTCTGCCAGATCAAACAGTGATTTTTTTTCTTGAATTTTCCTGAAAAACCTGACCGCCATCTTGACAAGCAAACACTGTAGATCTAGCTGACGATACTTATTTGAATATTTCGAATCTAGCCGACGATAATTAACTTATTTGTGACCCAAGGTCAGAAATAGTGATATCAGCTTTAGCCCGGGGGCTCATGGCTCAGTAATAACAGCCGCGCGGGTCGATCACGTCACGTCAGAATACTGGTCAGTTAAGACTGGTTGTCAGACTTTCGGGCTAAGGCTTCGGGCCCTTGGTAAACTAAGGAGTATAGTATTACCCAGTAACTAGGTTGTGGAGGTCAGATGGACAGTCGTTCCATGTATTTACTGGTATTCAGCTGCATCCGGTTAGACTGGAAGCCGATCCTAAAATACAAAGGCTAGGTAGATGATTTTACAATCATCAATTATATATCTATAGTTAGCTAATGTTAGTGTGTTGATTAGTTACAGTTAGTTGTGGTGCAGCCTGGGAGAGGCATATGTCCAGCAGTGGACTGCAATAGGCTGAGTTGATTGACTATAGTTAGAAGAAATGACCTTAGCAAAGCTGCCACGTTAAGCGACCGTCGTCTGGGATATATGAATGTTGAGAGTATGTTGTTATAAGAAGACAAAATGACGCTGATATTCATCATCATCATCAGCCTATAGCAGTCCATTGCTGGACATAGGCCTCTCGATTTTCGGCAACTCTCATCCAGCTGCTACCAGCCATCCTGCGAAAATCGTCGCTCCACCTAGCCTGAGGGCTAGCGGGGCTTACGTTTACCGTTTCGCGGTCTCCACTCATGAAACACGTCTACCCCAACGGTCATCGGTTCTACGGCTAATATGGCCGACACATTGCCATTTCAGCTTGCTTATTCTGTGAGCTATGTCGACAACTTTGGTTCTCTGCCGGATCACCTCGTTGCGGATTCGATCCCTCAGAGAGAATCCAAGCATAGCCCGTTCTATAACTCGCTGAGCGACGCAGATAAACGTGCACTCAATGATGCTGATAGGTTAACGTGATTGGTTGGCGTCGGGTTGACATTTTCTTTGCATGCAACCCCACCACTATATAAGTTACGAGTAAGTTTACGTTACAATATTTACCTCCTTGCGTAATTACGAGCCGCTAAAATTTTCCTCTAACCGGCGTGCCACTAAATTTAGTTACGGTACCACCCTTAAACGGATTAGCTGGAGCAAATAACTTTACAAGATGTTCCGGCTTGCCGATATCAATGCCTGAGGCATACACGGTGGTAAAATATTCAGTCTTGTTTCATTTATTTGTAGCTACAATGGCAACACTATCGATTAGTTGGAAAATTAACCTACGAAATGAGTGTTACGCGTTTTGAGGACCTTTGTTAACATTTCAGAGAGAATTTAGATAATTAGGTAGATTGTTAACAATTACCGAAAACGTATGATTTTCAGGTTCAGTGTTTTTTATCTGATTCAGGGGTGTAAAAAATCGAGTTTTAGAGCCATTTACTTGCTCAGTCTTTTTCTTGTTGCCAACAAAATTAGTGCCATTATACAAGCGACTCTGCGGTCTATGAGGGACTACCATGACCAGCTGTAGACCTTCAATGGTTGTTGTGATAAATCCCATGAGCCTTCACAAGTGACCTGACGTTACTAAAGTCCCTAAACTTACTACAATAACTAACGGCACCCCAACTACGTAACACACTATCGACCTAATCCATTGCCACATATGTTCGAAGAAAATTTTTGCTCAGCAACGCAAATAACGCAATGAATGTGGTTGAACTGTCAAAATGGAAGCCATTGCTACTGATAGTGTTTTACTCAATTACCCCGCTGGTACCAACTTTCAATTCTTTTTGTTTAACTATTTTTGTTTGACGTAACAAGTTTACCACAACAGCAAAAGTTGTTTATGTACAGGGATAAAATCACCCCTTAAAATATTTTCCTCTATTTTTCGTGATATTTTTGATCACGTTGCGACACATTGTTTTGAAAAATAAACTCTACAGGCTGTTGTTATTATAGCAGAGGTAAATGAAATGGAAGTTATTTGGGTTGACCCAGTTATAAAGTCGAGTGGGTTGTGTTATGCTTATACGGGGATGGCGGTCAGGTAGATTGTGCGGACCTGTCCGTAATCTAGGTTCAGTCACCAAAAGAGATAAGCAACAGGGTCGTCGGATATAGTTAAAGTTTAGTAAGAAACCGATGTATATTTTCGAATAAAATTTAATTAAATTAATAGAAAACAAACAGTTAATTTATCAAATTACATTTCATTCGAAAACATCAATCGGTTTCTTACTAAACTTCAACTATATGCGACGACCCTGGTTGCTTATCTCCTTTGGTGACCGTGCAAACAATAATTGGCGTAGGGACATAATTATGTTTCTGACTGATGGAGCAAAACTTAATTCAGTTTTAGTATGTCCAGATTACGCGGGCGTTTCACGAGCAGTGGGTTTACTAGACTAAAAACGTGTTTATCTTTAGAAAGGGACATTCTACATTTTATCCTAACCCTGCTGGCGAAACAGTGAAGGAAAACATTGTGAGGAAACCGGCATGTTCTAGAACTAAACACTTTAAAGACATGTGACATCTACCAACCCGCACTGGGCCCGCGTTGGTGGATTACGGGCCACTTCCCCTCAAAGAGAGGAGACCAACAGTGGGAACATTATAGACTGATTATGCTGCGTAGGTAGGCACGCATGTCCTATAGGTATCGCAAAGGCACCTAAATGACTGGACAAAGACAGTTTTACAATCACAGCACTTGCATGTTGTGTTGTGTCGTTGCGTGTCTTATATTCTGTGCTATTTCTTCATTTCACTTGAAAATAAACTCTATTCGCTATTGCTAGTAAAATAACTAAAACATAATTAACTACAATCTAACGGCCACCCATGGATACCACTTAATTTCTCCGCACCACTTGACCGAAACTGTTATGCAAAAGACCCCCAGGCTGCATTATGACGTAGCGACCTAAAGCGACCCATTCATGCATTATCCGCTTAATTAAACAAGTACGTACAGTTTATGAGCTGAGCTCATTTACGTGAGCACTAGCCGACCGTTAAAACCATAATTTAATTATGCCAACTCTACTACCCGCTTTAGGGATTGGTTACGGTTGGGCTATTTCGGTTAACCGGTTTGGAGTAAAAACCGAAATCATGCGTGTTGGATGTATTCTCGAGGAGTGAATATTGTTTGTCATGGAAATGTTTTTAAACGTTAGCGTTAGCATTAGGGATGCAAGAATGATGCTGAAATTGGCTGAACAATATATTCGGAAGTTTTGAGTCTTGATCTGTTGCTCTGAAGAAAAGTTTTAGATCCAAATGAATTTAGTCTCGAAATGAATTTGGGTCGAGTCCTAATAGTGATTTTAATATTCAATAACATTTTGTAATGAAATCGGTCTTTATTATCTTTAACAATCTCATAGGCTTTCATTTTAATGTCCGAATTTTTGTTGAAATAAAGCAGAGAGGATCGTAACGAAGCAAGCCAGCAACCGAAACCCGAAATCGCTTGGCGGTCAGCACTGCATAATTTACTCTTTTGTGAATTAACACAATATTGTACGCATAGTCGGCTTTATTTATTTTTTGCAACCGATGTTATTCTAAGTACATAACATAACATAATCAGCCTATAATGTTCCCACTGCTGGGACACAGGCCTCCTCTCAGTGAGAGGGAGTGGGCCGTAATCCACCACGCGGGCCCAGTGCGGGTTGGCAGATGTCGCATGTCTTCGAATTTTTGGTTCTAGGACATGCCGGTTTCCTCACGATGTTTTCCTTCAGCGTTTTGAGAGCAGTGGTGATGAAATAATTAACGCAAAGTAAAGCGCCTGTCTGGATTCGAACCTACGACCTACAACTCGTAAGTCGAGGCCGTTACCACTTGGCCACCACTGCTCTCCTTATTATTCTAAGTAATTTTTTTATATTGTAATTATTTGGTGTAATTTCTTGGGTTAGGTGACTTAGATTAGCCTAGAAGTGTATTGAAACATGAAAAGTTACATTGGTACGCAACTATGCGGGTTCCTTAAACTTTCATCCCACGACGACGTGGCATAGTGATTGTAGTTGTAGCTAAGTCATGCTAAAAAAACACCTTTTTTGTATAAGGAGGTCCTTTAATTTTTAACTTTCTTCTATTTTTATTATTTGTTATAAAAGAAATACACACTCTGCAAAAATTTCAACTGTCTTACTATTACGGTTCATGGGATACCTACAGCCCGCTGATAGACAGACGGACGGACGGACGGACAGCAGAGGCTTAGTAATAGGGTTCTGTTGGCGCCCTTTGGGTACGGAACCCTAAAAATATCTAAGAAAATTGCTATGTAACTCTAGTCTCTACATTGTTCAGGGTTCTAATATCCTCAAAGATAATAAATAAGATAATAATAGTTTTGGCATATCAAGACGTCCCATAACTACGGTGCCATCTGGCGTCACTAGGTACTCGTACGGTTGACGTTGCACGCCCGTCATCACATTCAATATTTTCGATCAGAAATTCGTTTATCACGCGTACCTTCCCAGTTTTATCATCTAGCCTCCGTATGACGGTGACGTTATGGAATAACTTTACGTGCAATTTTATTTTTACAGATGGATTTTTAGCTTGAGAATTATGGCTGCCGATGTGTTTTATGATAGTGTCGTCAGTGTTTTTATTTGAGTTTAATTTCGTTAAGCGTGTTAGGTTTTTTTGGAGTATTTTTGTATGCTTACGGATAACTTTTATTGGTGTAATAATCTGTACGTTTATTTTTAATACTGCGTTATATTTTTTATTAAAATAACATCATAAAACTTCAATTATTATGTACCAGAGGCAGAGAGTACAAAAAAAGTACTGGTAACAAAAATGGATGCCTGGCTCGCTATAATAATAGCAATTTATGGTAGGGAAGGAAAACCCATGTTAAACGTGGACGTTTTCCGGCTGATACACTGATGATGATGATGTCATAACATTGTTTAATATATTGTGAAGAGGTTCTCGAGTTTCTCTCTTTAAAGACTCGAAGTTCTGCCGATCTGTTCAGTAAAAATCTTACAGTGAAAATTAAGGGGACTACAGGACCCAAACGCAAAAAAAAAACATGTTTTATAATGCCTAAAAGTATATGATCGACTACAGTAAACAAAACTAGAAAAATATATGATATTCTTCAGGATATATGCTAGGTAGATAGGGCGTTGAAAACATAATACAACTAATTTGATATGATAGAAAAAATCATGAAGATACCTCTAAAAACTTTTCTTATTACAATAAAAACCATGCTAATATACATACATTCATTTTGATTTTTTGTCAGATTATTCTACAAGCAACATACTAAAGCACTGGTGTTTTAATTTTTTAGTCCAAACAATAGATTTTTTGTTAATAGATAACTGCTTCATATTTTGCAATAAATTACCAGCGTTGTGTCATCGCGCTTCTCTTTCTTTTCTATGCAGTCCGGCAGTGACCGCGCTTTATGTCATGTAGTCTCCTTAAGGTAAAGTGAGTTTGAAGTGAGCTGTCATTCCACGTCATGCTAGGGCTTGACACTATTAGTTTGGAAAGATGTCTGTCACTTCTTGAATTTTAAATATCTTTGTAAACAGAATAAACTACAATTTTATACACACCTTATGTCACCTTTTTGAAGAGCAACTTCTTCAAATACAATTTTCACGCGTTCCTTTGGTCTGAAAAAGAAACAAAATTGTTATGAATACAACTAGGGGATCATGAATAGCTCTTAGTTTATGCACGTAAATACAGTATTAAGTTCTTGGAACTATCATAGTGCCCTAACGAGAATGCGATTACACTTTGGAGATCTGAATTTTCGTCTATTTTCGGTCACCAGCCCGATCCCACGTAACCATGTGGTCGTGCTTTTTCCAAAAACCTTCCTGAATAGTACACTCCGAGGTTAGGAATGTTGATCAATTCAAAAGTATTTTTTCAGAGAATCAGCATTGCCATCCAACGTGGTAATGCTGCCAGCCTTTGGGCACTTATCCCATTGACAGCGATGCGGACGAATTTCTTTATGCCCAAAGAGCTCTTCCCGTTTTCTTTTATTTTTTATTATACACTTGTATATAATTTTGTGTTAGCTTGTATATTGTAATTAAGGCTTTTTGATAGTAGTGTTGTCGTTGTGAATAAATATGTATATTATTATAAAGTTTTTTTTTTATTCGAAACGGCTCCAAAGTCCCGACTTACAGTTCTGACAAAGTGTTGTTAGGTTTTTCTGTCTGGGAATTCTCATCCGGAGATAAGAATTGCTAGGATCGGTAAATGTACGAAGTACTTAAATATACCTGCAGGGTAATTGGCTCCTCTCCCTACTACATCTACAGGGTCCAATTAAGTTAGTTTGCGAAATTCCGCAGACGTAATGGATATCGATACAAAAAAAAAAAGAAAAAAAAAAGATTTGTGGGGGACAACGACATTTGATAGTGTTGAACGACTTGAAAGATATGGGAGCTACTACTGGTAAAGCTTGTTAGTTTTGACCAGACTAATGTTATTTCACCTTCGTTCCCAGTCTTACCTCGCATGAAAATGGTAAGAACACCGCACATTGTTGGGGTAGATGGACGGGTACCGAGGACTGTACAACCGGCCATGTGTCGGCCGGCTGCCGGACCGACTGAACTGGAAGTCGCATTCCGTGCCGGGGACGTGCACGCCGTCCGTGTCGAATATACCTGCAGACAAACAAATGAAATGGAATGAGGACTTTGTTTGTGAGTGAAATTATGACTTGAATCGCGTTCGAGCAGCGAACCAACAATTGGATATTATTCGGCCATTTGTACACACGTTTTGTTTGCCGTGAGAAACTACGGTTTATTCGCCGTGTGTAGGCTCGGTCGTCAGTGTCATATAGATCACTATGGAATCTTGTTGATGGACACGTTTTTTCTACGGCGCGGTTTAAACGCCGTGTGTAGGCACGGTCGTCAGTGTTGTATGGCCTGGAACCTTGTTGACGGACAAGTTTTTTCTACAATGCGGTTTATACGCCGTACCGTAAAGAAAACCGTGTCGTGTAGAAAGGTCCTAATTCTGCCTTGACAAAGCTTTATTTAGAAATTTCTATAATATTTACACATGGATTTTCGTGTCATTATGCAGCAAGCCAAGCTATACAGCAAGATAACTGCGATTGTGAAACATAAGTTTTTTAAGCACGTCCGTTTTATTAATTTCCCGGAGCAACTAATATAAATAGAAATATACTGGGTGGCATCGACATAGAAGCACAACCTGTTATCATGAATTTAGCACATGGTTCTGAACCCCTGCGTTGCAATTTTTCATCAGTTCTTTATAACAAAATTCCCTGTTCCATACATTTTGATCGCGCGTATGTTCACACGACCTACTCCATCATTATGAGTTTACCTAGGAGCACAACTCTCTAAGAATCGGAACAACTGTACGCCATACAAATGCATCTCAAAATAAGTAGAATTTTGATATCAGCTTGTCTGGTCGCAAGCCGAATTGAGGAGTAAATCAGACGAAAAACCTCATCAACATACAAATAGATTCACCAAGGATTTCTAAAGGCTTATTCAATTTAACCGGTTGTCAAACGGTTGACGTTTGATTTGATTGGCTGAAGTATAGGTATGTCAACGATCGATAGCAGATTTACTGATCAGTGAATTTCAAGAACTGGGTTTTATTAATCTCAAACATTACAGTTCTAAAGAGAAATAATAAAAACAGGATATGAAAACTGACTACAAACAACGGCATTTACGATTGCAACAATGTTTGTTTCCTATCCACGTTCTTAACTTTTATAATCTTTATTCATTTCATTGTAACATTTAACCGTCCCTCTCCGCTATAAACCTCGTTTAGTAATATTTAATTATGGTCATCTAGTAGAGTCCGACCAAAATGGATTTTTATTTTCGGCCGGAAACCAATACGAAATTCGGTCAGATTTGAATATTCGGCCGAAGACCGACGTGGTTTGTCGATTGGTTTTTCTTCGGTAACAAAGGTAAATAAATGCAATGCCAATCTTTTAATAATTTTATTTAACGGTTTAAAATTAAATTACAAGAACCTTTATGCTTTTCTCAAGTCATAAATAATCAAACAATCTGATAATAAATGCGAGATGAAGCATTTTTGGCAGTTATTCTGCTTTTAGTTTTTGTAACTATGAATTTTCTCTGAATAAATGAATTGAAAGTATTGATTTGCCGGTTTTTCTTTTTTTTTCGGCATCGGCCAAAAATAATTTTCGGTTCCGGCCGAAAATAATTTTCGGTTCCGACCGAAAACTGATATTTCATCCGAAAATTGCCGAAAACCGAAAATAAAATTCGGTCGGATTCTACCACCCATTTTCCTTCGTTAATATACTCGGAGGCACGTCTAACTGCTAACATAACACTTGGCTTGAGCTTTAATAATCGTATATGTACGAAAATATGTGAAAAAAAATGTCAAGGGAGAATACTTAGTCCAAAATGATGATACGAGAAGTCTCCTAAATTGTGACTCGGATATTTGAGAGGCTAAGTTAAAATAAGGTGGTATATTCCAGTTCATAGAATAACATCACGCCTCTATTTCCCGAACGGTTAGGCAGTGGTGTACCCAGAGGTAGAGGTGTATTTCTATGGGTGTACCTACAGTAAAACTTGTAAAGGAGATCACCCATTTTGTTTGGCGACTCGGGAAAAAAAAAAGTCGGCAGCCAGGAATGAATTACATTTTATTTGAATGGTCGCAGTAGTAGAAACTTGTATGGTGATAACGCTGTAATGAATTTGAGAAAAAAGACATCAACGAGTTTAACTTTCGATCTGCCTCCAAATATAATATACCTATATCCGAATCTACATAATTGTTAAAATAATGAGTTTTATGTTGACTTTAAAAATATGTAATTATTATTGAAGGCCGCCAAAAAAAAATATCAGAATGGGTGGGTGGGTGGCATGTATTTATGTATCTATTATTTATTTAGGATATCTGTGTATCTATTTTAGTATATTGTATACTTATTATTTGCACCAACAACAGCGCCATTTTGTGTCCAGGCAGATCAAGGTACAGACGCCAGCACATCAACCTACCCGAAACTGTCAAATTTTCCCAATCAATTTTGAATCTTATGCTTTATCCATAAAGTTGAAATTTGATTAAAGAAATTTGACAGATTGTAGTAGGTTGATGTGCTGGCGTCTGTACATTCCAAGGTTGCCTGGAAGAGATCGCAGAAAGTGATAAAATAAACCCATAATGTCGCCTTTTATGTTTAATTCTCTTGTAATAGGGGGCGAGCCTATTCTGCCACTGATAAATCCCAAATGGAAGCCCAATAATACTTCGCCTGACTTGTGAATCTAATCCAGGACCTCATGCTCAGCAGTGGCACTTGCGTCTACTAGACCAACGAGGCAGTCGGTGGTATGTTCATCTGTTTGAAAATGTACAATGGCAGCTTATTACTAGCTTCTGTACACGACTTCTTCCGCGTGAAACTTCTTGTTCCCCCGACCTACCCCGTCGCATCGCATCGTCTGCCCGAGCTATTACTTCATTGTCGCTTAGCATCCATTCTGACTTTTTTTCTTTTTGCTCGTCCCCTTAGGGTCCTAGCGTGATGTTAAATAACTAATAGCCTTCCTCAAGAATTGGGCTATCAAATACAAAGAGATTTTTTCAAATCCGACTGGTAGTTCCGGAGATTAGCACGTTCAAACAAATAAACTCTTCAGCTTTATTATTAGTAAAGAAAATAAAGATTAGTCTATATTCCACGGTCTCATGAAAGTGGTCCCAGTAAAAGTGGTACAAGAGACTGGGATCTTGACGTAAAGTACGGCTAGGACCGCAAAAACTAATATCAAAATGGCGCTTAGAAGCAAAGCCCCAAAAGTAGCAGTCAAAAGGAGAACCTCTCCTGAGACATCCTGGAATTTTATGTTTCTTTAACAGAATTCTTAAAAACATAAACAGGCAGAGGAGGTTTTTAAAAGAAAGTAGATTGATTAAAAATATTATATAATATCCAGTCTATTTTGTAAAAAACTCAACGTAAAAACTTAGATCAACTGAGCTAGAAGTGAGTTGTCATTCCACCTGATGCTTAGGGATTGACACTATTGACAGCTCCCTTGAAGCTCACTTCTCCTAAGTATATACGTTGAGATTGTTACAGAATACACCGGCTGAAGAAAGCCCCGGGTTGTTCATATCCGTGGGAAAAATTACGCTGCACTGTCAGGAACGCATCCTCTTGACGGCCGGACAGAGTCAACTAGGTAAATTCATTTGCAATAGCTTTTTTGTAGCTTTTTAAGACATAGAAATTACATAGAAAGGGAGCGTAGAGCGCTGTCTGTTCGGGCGAATATGATAGCACGCAGATTTGCTCGATGTTCAAGAGACGTCAAGACCATCCTGTTCAGGGCATTTTGCACGTCCTTCTACACGAGCAGTCTGTGGGTGAATTATACGCAAAAGCAGTACAGCGCTCTATGCGTCCAATACAATAATGCATTCAGGGTACTGATGAGGCTGCCTCGCTTCTGCAGCGCTTTGGGGATGTTCGCCGAAGCGCGTGTGGATTGTTTTTATACAACCATGCGCAAGCGGTGCACATCCCTGGTGCGCAGGGTGCGGGTCAGCCCGAACAGTATTCTGAGCGCCTTCGCCCAGCGATTCGACTGCCAGTAGGTATACATGTATCACTGTGACATGGTACATGTACGGGCTAATGTGGAAATATTGTTTTAATTATTTTGAATTGTAATTTTTGTGTTTTTGTATTGAAATTAATTTAATTGTATTTGTATTAGTTTTAATTTTTATAATTGGTCCATGTTGGCTTTAATTCAATAAATATTATTATTATTAAGTCAAGTCAAATAAAAAACTTCAGCCAGTTTTTCAATCTAAAACCTTTTAAATTTACTAGCACAAACAACTTTAGTGGTTAAATGTATTTGATCCTTGTCAGGTGCATCTAACAAGGATCAAATACATTTTGCACAGTACTTTTTACTTGAAAGTTCCTTTCAATATAGGGTATGTGCACACACGGCTGGATTAAGCATGTCACGCAATAGCTTATTCACTCAGCAACCACGCCTTACCGAATATTGGGTTCGGATGTGTAAACTTTACCTTATATAATACGACTCTGCACAAAGAGACAAAAGTAAAAGTGAAACCGATTATTAAATTAATTACAATTTACGATCGAGGTAACGTGGAACTATTTTTGTTTGCAAAATGTTATATTTATGGAACTTTGATTGATGGACTTTATGCCAAAATTAATTATAAAACTACGGCATTTGTTTTTCCTTAATATTGCGGAAACAATGATTATTATAAAAAATGGGTACGTATGCAAAGTCTAATAATTACTAATAACATCTGTAATGCAGTGTTCAAATGGTCCTAGAATACTAATACTAATGGTCCTACTTATCAAACACTAATGTCATTAGAAAGTCCAACCCATGCTTTTATTTTGCTACCAGTCCCAAACAATATTCACAACATTTCACATTAGTATAAAATATGTCCAAAAATTAATAAAATTCCACAAACACGAAATTGTAACCCACGAAAACTTTACCTTCACTGCAGCGTTCCCAAAACGGCATTATTTGTCACAGTCTGAGCGAAATTCATGAAAATTTTAATAACAAGTTTCAGTAGCCCTATGCCCTATGTACGTCACTGTGTTTGTATATGACACTCTCTTGGGGTTAATGCCACGTTTGTTTATGCTCGCCCCGAAGGAGCCATAGATATGTCAGCGTGCACGACTGTTCTAATCGAAAGTGAAGAATGGAAGGGTCTTTGTGGAAGGTCTTTAGTATATGGACAATATTTGGTAGAAAAGTCAATGTGGTTTGAAAATAACCCCTCGTTTATAAATAGAAAATAAAAAAACTTTTATTTAAATAAAAACAATTGACAGTTTCAAAAACATTTTTTTTTTAAACGTTCATAGTAGTAGATAGATCAACCTATTTTATGTTTAAAGTATTTGATTGATAACACATTTTCTTTGTCAATACAACGTAAAGCCATAGAGATACAGCACAGGTTAAAACAAAAACTTATCAAGTACTTATTTACTGTTTGATTTTTTGATTACTGTTTGATGGTAATAGGATTGAATGTTCAATACTATTCAAAGTACCTGCCAGAATACACTATTTTGTACCCTAATCACACTAGACCCAATATATAAAAAAATCTCTAACCCAATATTATTAAAGGGCCCTAGTATTGAAGTTCTTGATAAAATTCTATTTTATTGTAAATTTTGACATTCAAAAGTGCCTTTTATGTGCCTATTTGAAATAAATACTTGACTTTGACTTTGAAAGTAAAATTGAATGATGGTGGTATATTAAAAAATTAAAAAGCAAATGTGTAGTGTATAGCCAGATAAGAATATGTCTTTCTTACTCATAGTTTCTCTTTCCGTGGCAACAGTTGAAGAAACATAGATAGAATACTCTTTATTATAGAGCAGCAGAATACTAAAAAAAACAGAAGCAGTTGAAGCAGTTCAATGGGAACATGCTCAGATAATTTTGAAACGCAGTGCCCAGTTTTCCAAATGGATACCAAATGATCAATTCGTTAAGGAACAGTAGAGAGCTTTTGAACACAAAAAAAGAAAAACAAAAGAAATCAAAATCAAATCCTTCCAAATAAAACATTATCGGCCGAAGCGAACCCCATCGGCCCGGTGTCTAGATATCGCCGGATTTGTAACTTTAGGCGCGAAATAACTCACTTTGACAAATGAGTGATGTAGACGAATTGAGTTTTGGTTGCCAGCTGAAAAAAAATCCACGAGAGCCTTTGAAATTATTTTCAAGTTCGGAGTATTGCGGTGCTATTTATTTGGCATTGATTAGGTAGGTAGTAGATATTATGTTGTTCAAACGGTGGGTTCATTTTTGTAGATTTTGAAAAATGTTTTGTAGATAACAAGAATAAAAATAATAAGGTGCAATAATCATAGTACCTACTTCCATAGTTCTTGGTAACCAGTCCACTTTAGCCACCCAAACCCATAGTCCAACTTTTTATTTTTCCATATCCTGCAATAGTCCTACACCAACCGGGGGTTATCCTTGGGTGCACTTGCATATTGCATATAGGGATAATCGTCGGTTGGTGCCGCATTTCATTAAAATTTCCTAAGGGGCCTCTACGAGTTGGCTTCGGCCCCTCGTATAGGCCTTCCAAAGGATCGGGACCCCATGGTCCCGAGATATATAAATTCATAAAAATAATAATAATAAACTTTGCCACTTCTACGGCGTAGTCGGTGGCAGCGCAGAGGTCACTTTGCCTGCATGTTTTGGGACACAGAAGGCAGGATAGGTCAGGTAGAGCAAATCAACTGTAGAGATTGGATGACCGAATTACCAGCAGTCAACCAAATCAAATGCTCCTAACTATTTACCAAGTATGTTAAATGAATGTGATGTGGCAGTACTTAATTAAATAAATAAATCAAGAGCAGTGATGGCCCAGTGGTATCGGCCCCGACTTTCAAGTTGTAGGTCGCGGGTTCGAACCCATGCAGGCACTTTATTTTGTGTAAATTA
This sequence comes from Hydraecia micacea, assembly GCA_914767645.1. Taxonomy (NCBI): domain Eukaryota; kingdom Metazoa; phylum Arthropoda; class Insecta; order Lepidoptera; family Noctuidae; genus Hydraecia; species Hydraecia micacea. Next base: position 6,709,368 of record OU611785.1, read on the forward strand.
TTTCATCACCACTGCTCTCAAAACGGTGAAGGAAAACATCCTCAGGAAACCGGCATGTCCTAGAACCAAAAATTCGAAGACATGTGACATACCAACCCGCTCTGGGCCTGCGTATTAGATTCGTCTCACCCCCTCTCGAATAGAGGAGGCCCCAGCAGTCGAAACATTATAGGCTGATTATGCTAATCATAAAAGAAAATCAAATCACTTGGATTTGACTGATTTTTAATGGGTTTTCTGGAACCGGGGTAAGTGACAAATAATAATATTGTTCTGATTCTTATTCGTATAAGGTTGAAATTGCCCTATTGAAATTACGATTTATTTCGGTCTGATCCCCTGAGCCCCCTCCACGCCCCCCTCCCCCTCCTCGATCCCCTGCTAGTTCTTTGAGGCCAATAAACTTCTAACTTGACAGTTGTATCGATGATTCTATTGATAATATAATAATTCTGTAAATACATTTTTGTTGCCGTCGCAAATCATATTTTGATCAACATAAAGATAAAGATGCATTTATTTGTTTAAACATGTGTAACATGATACATAGATATGCACATATGGATGGAAAAATATTGCTGGTTCAAAATGTTTTGCCATATTCGGCGTACAAAATAGTTTTAATTTGTAGTATTAAATTGGAATTATAAAACGAAATAATCAAATTATAGACAAAAACATACTCACAAAAATATAGTAAAAAAATAATAATAATTAAAACAATAAAATTAATAAAACTAAATACTTACATATTAAATAATCTTAATTCAACATTTGTCATTTAAAAACTTCGTAACATTATAGTATCCCTTACTAATTAGCAATTTTTTTAGCTCTCTCTTGAATGAATTGATATATATGCATTTCCTTAAGGGAATTAGGAATTTTATTGTATATTAATGGGGCCATGCATATTACACTTTTTTTTTAGAAATGCTGTTTTGGCATACAACCTGACACTCCAATACATTTTACTTGAATACAATTTACATAACAACCGCTTTGCAAATACCTCAAGATCTTCCACCAATGCACTTTAAACCACAATACTTAAGTCTTTTACGTCACCTCCTGTATGTAGAATCAAGAGATCGTGCGCCCTCTATCGGAAGAGGCTCAGAACTCACAAGTGCACTCGATGCAACGCTTTGTGAGATTTCTACGAGAAGAACAAATAAAACCTTGGAAGAATCGACTCGGTACATAGTACGAGCATTGTGATTTGTTGAAGATGTTTAACGTAAGTATCTGCCACGTGAATGTGTGAACAAAGTGCATTGACATAGATAGGTACCTATACATTAATTGAGTGAATATACTTTTGACTAGTTTTTAGTAAGTACACCCCAGTGGATCCACTTTTGCTGGCCAGTCCTTGTAAGGCGATTCGCACACTGCACCGCAATACGCAGCGGGGTGCGGGAAACGGAGCCAAATTCCACGCGCGGAAGCGCGTTTTTATTGAATTTGTATGAAAACAATCACGCGCGGGGGCGCGTTATCTGCGCCCCGTCGCGTGGTGCGTCGTAGTGTGTGATCCGCCTAAACCTCAATACTGAAAACGTCACTTATTAAAAACCCAATGAACTTGACACTTCCCGTGACCCAAAGTCTAGAGGATAAGCATTGCCATACAACGTGGTAATGCCGCCAGTCTCTTGGGTGCATTACCAGTCGACAGCGATGCGAATGAATTTTTTAACGCTTATATTTTAGTTTGTGAATAGTTTTAGTTAAGTTAGGATATCATTTAGTTATTTTTATTAATTAATTAGGTATGAGTTGTTATTACATACATTGACAAAAACCTAGTTGAAAAGGTTTGTGATATCCATACCAATATTACTGTATGTATGTTATCTTTTCACGCCTAAACCACTGAACGAATTTCGATCAATTTGGCAAGGAGATGGATGGCGTCCTGGGAAAGGACATAGCTACTTTTTACCCCAGTAGCACGTCCCCGTGGGGTAATTTCCGACATCCACGCGGATGAAGGTATAAGTACCTTGTCAAGTATAAAAAACCTTCATCATAATATTATTTAGTACCAAATGCGCTCATAATAGGCGCTCTTATATGAAGTTTCTATAACCACTAGGGGTTTAGTTCTGCATGTGTATCTTTCAATGGATCTGTATCATAATTATCGTGTCTTAGTCGTGGGACGCGACTGAAGGATTAAGTTACCCCACGTTGCAATACTGAATCTTCGAATAGGATCATGTAAAATGGAACCTTTAGTTACCGAAATATCTTGAGGCAGTTCATCCTTGGATGAATTTAACCACTCAAGCTAACATTATTGCAGTTGCAACCTGTAAATGTTACGTTGTTGTTTGTTATTGTTTCGTTGTTGTTGTTTTTATGTTGTTGTTGTGTGTGTTATTAGTTTTAATAGTATTTTTTTAACATTATTTCTCTCAACCAATGCACCTGCCATTTAAACTATGTAAAACCAAACTGGCAATGTGCCCGTTTTCGAATCCGATAAGCTCATTTGTAACATTTAGAATGTTTCTGAAGTTAAAAATGTTTTGAACTTTTTAGGTACCTACCTAGTTCGTACGTTTACCTTCGTTTTTCACAGCTTTCATTATCCTTTTTACAATTCAATTAAATGCATCATGGGCAAGGTGCGATCGGAATGTTATAATTAAAATGTTATTTTTATTTACTACAAAATTAATATTGCGAGTGTATTCAAAGTCAAAGTCAAAGAATTTATTTCAATTAAACCAATTACAGGCACTTTTGACTTGTCAAGGGGTCGGTCAGTCAGAAAGATGAAGCTAGTTGCCCGTTCCAAAGCGTAGGTACCTACCTATGGAGAAGAACGGGCAAGAAACTCCATGGACACTCTTTTAAATCAAAATAAAATGTTTACAAAGTCTTGGTTACATCATTCATGTTAAAAATTATGCATGTGAGAACGATGCAGAACGATAAAAGCATCCATAATGAAAAGTCGACAAAAAAAAAGCAATTTAAATATTAAATTAAATTTAAAATAAGCCATGGCAGCAAACAGATGACCAGTCCCCACTGATGGCGCCCGTTCACGAACATGACGCATGTATTAGCACCATTCAGCTCAACCATTTTGAAGGGAGCTAAATGATCCAACACATGCGCCACCATCAGCGAGACATTTGAGTGAGCATGACATACTCTCAGCCCTCAATGAAAGACGTCCCCAGTTAATGGTAGCTTAATAGTAGGTATGTAAAATGTGTGTTGAAATGTGGGTGTATCTCTGCCTAACCCTTACTATATCTGTGTAAAGTTAATAAATTCCTATTTTCTTTTTTTTCCCTCTTACCGTGAGGAGGCTGTATCCCAGCAGTGGGAACATTATAGGCTGATTATGCTATTTTGCATGCCTACAAACTTTGTAAGTTAAGAAACTAGGTACTAAAAGTACACATTTTTACTTAGTTCCGACAGGATCAACGATATCAAGTTTCAGTTTGTGACGAAACTTCAAAACACGACTTTTCCATAATTCCGTCCCTATTGGTTTTCGCCGGGCGTCCGCTTTTATAACAAAATATTTATCGTAACAGTATAAAATCAGGACGCAAATAAATAATTTTTCCTACCCAAGAGACATTGAGACTTTCTAGAAATTTCTCTCGCTTCAAATAAAAATAGTTTTTCAATAACGCCCAGAGTTTTGAGTTGAATCGGGAGTTTTTCATTACTTTTTCAATATAGCAAGCAAAACGTTGACGGCTTCACTATCTGTGAACTAAACGAAAATACTGTGCTAAATTAAATGTTATACAGAAGTTTGACAGCCGCTGCAGCGCCGAAATAATTTTGGGAGTTAACACCATTAATTTGATTCGAACAAAATGGAATTGGCAAGTGGTGTTTAAACTTTTGGTGGTTTGTTTCGTCATTTGCAAGTCTAGGTTAGTTTGTCATTGAGTCGGAGTATACCCGTTTGAGCACCTATTTTTAGAGCACCTATGCATGGAGCACCAAAGGTATTCCCATTTGAGCACCAATCAATATATTACCGTGGTGCTCAAAGGGGAACAATAAAAAATATTCAACTTAATTCTCTTTTGAGCACCTACGGTGCGGTAACTTCTGGTGATGAGATGTAAGTATAATAAAACATATCGATAAAAATGCGTAACGTAAAATAAAACCGAAGATAGAAAATAAAGATTCCAAAACAAATAACATTGATAGAGGATACGAAAGAATACCCACCCTCATTCAGCTGTGTCTGTGATTGACCTAATAAATAAAGTTCTTCTTATTTTTATTAACTTTAAATGTTTGGCTTTTAAGCGAACAGAGCTCGTTAAGTAAAGTTGTTTTTATTATTTACCAAGATTTACTTATATAACAGTGAGAGCAGTCTGTGGTAGTCCAGTGGTAACGGCCCTGACTTACGAGTTGTAACTTGTGGCCTTGTGGGTCGTGGGTTCAAACCCAGTCCAGTGAGGAAACCAGTATGTCCTAGAACAAAAAGTACTAAGACATGTGACTTCTACTAACCCGCATGAGGCCCGCGTGGTGGATTACGGCCCACACCCTCTCAAAAAGAAAGGACGCCTGTGTCCCAGAAGTGGGAACATTATAGGTTCATTATGTAAAGTAACTTATACAAAAACATAAGTAGTTATTTACGCGTGACCTAAATAACTACTGTTATATACACTCAATATCCTTTTTTCCCTTTTTTCTATTTATTAAAAAAAAAAAACTACAGGTCTCAGGTGAGTCTTTAACTTAACAAGTCATCCGAAAAAAGGGTCCTAAGCAAAGTTTTCTGAAGATAGTTTATTTGATAATTATCTTGGACAGGATTTTGAATGTAAATATTGAGACAGAGCCAATTTTCTTCAATGTTGCCCTTATTATTTTACGTTGGCTAAGAACACATTTTATTTAATGAAAAGCTTCTGTCCGCGACTTCGTTAGCGTAAAATTTTGAACCCCGACCCACCCCGTCGCATCGCATCGCTTTCGCATCGCATCGTTTTCGCTTAGCGTTCTATCTCACTTTTTGCAGTTTTGCTCGGCTCCTCAGGGTCATAGCATGATGTTAAATGCTTAATATAACCTTCCTCAAGAACTGGGCTATCAAATGCAAAGATTTTTTTTTTTAATCCGACTTGCAATTCCAGATATTCGCGCGTTCAAATAAAAAAGAAAAAAAACTGTTCAGCTTTATTATATTAGTATAGGAAACATGTCGTCTTTTCAATTAGTAATCTCGTAATGTTAGAATAAATATAAACGTATACGTAGTGTTTTAAAAGCGTTATCTGTTGGTCAATTAACTGACAGATTGTTTCTATCTTCAGTTTTACTATCACTGAACAAAAATGAAATTTAAAAGAAAAATATAAACGAACAGAATATAATGAAATTGTATGAAGTGGACGTACAACAGATGGACTAAGATTTTTAAACTCAAGGTTAGGCCTAAGATCTTTGAATGCAAAAGAATCCGCGCGAAACAGCTATAATTATTAGTTACTTACCAATAATACCAAACTGCACTGTAAAACCAACACAACTATCACAAGTAGTGTAAATAAAGAAAAAAGAAAAGTATTTATTATGACTTGCACAGGAAGATCACTAACTTAACAAAAAAATATAAAAAGCTAAATTATATAAAAATAAATTTAAAAACAGAAAGTCCTATACAAGGCCAAAAGGCTCCTATCTCAGCATGATGCTGCGACATTAAGTCATTAAGACATTAAGACAAATAAGTGTCGCAGCGCTGGTATTCTGATAGGGCCCGCTGTGACGTAATGAAACACAAACACACGTGTATCGAGACACTTCAACATGTTTGCATCGATTCTCTTGAGGATCACGACACGGTTGCTTTCGATCCCAAGAGATTTGCCACGCAATGCGCTGGCATTGTGTGGCTTGATTTTCAACTGTCCTAGACATCCATTTCGGGTTTATTCTAATAAATCTCGATAGTAATAGTGAAAATACCTACCACCACGCACCACCCAGAGCGAGAGGGGTCATTTGATGATTTCCCATCCACAAAAAAAATGGTGCATATATAGAAGAGAATAATAATGATGATAATTAAGAATCAGTTTGTTTCTTTTACAGTATTGAGTAGCAAACAAGCAAGCAAACAGCCCAAGCAAGAAGATCTGCAAGAGTCTTCATAGGTGCTTTGCCATCCCAAGCAAACCTAGAATGCACCTGAGACTGTAAATACACTGACAACCATACTCATCTAACCAAAACACTGCAGCATATTTTACTTAGTAACAGAAATAGGGGTTTATATTATGGTAATGGTAAGTACTTTCTCGGCCAAGTTCCTTCTCAAAGAGGTCAAATGCTCCTAAAATATCTAAATAGTGATGAAGATTCTCCGAATTTCAGAAAACAAACTAAATGTCTCCATTCTATATACCAAAGGAGATCCTTTGAACGTGAGCGAGGATCACCTCGGCGAGCAACACAACGTTGACACAAGAAGTGACGTAATAGAACACAAACACACCTGTGAATGTGTTGAGACTTAGACACTTCGACTGTTTGCGTCGATGCTCTCCGGATTATGATGCGACGTCTCTTCCGTGACAAACTTAGGTGCACTGAGATTTACAATATAAAATGTGGAGACGTTTATAATTTAAAATTGATTTCTTTTTTAGAAAATTCAGTGTTTTTAACGCGAATAAAGTAGTTGTTTTTTTATAATTTTTTCTGTGACTCTTTATTTATTAAAGTTTTCGCATACAAAAAAGGTACAAAGGCGGACTTAATGTCCTTAGCATTCTCTACCAGTCAACCAAGGTTGGTGAACAGATTAGATTACAGGTGCTTTGGTATAGAGGAAAAAAACTATTAAAAATATTGAATCTATACATATAATAAAATCGTAGGAAAGTCAAAACTGTACATTGAATATTTTTTTAAAAGAATACTTGGGGCGTGATCTACAATCGATTTCGAAGCCGAAAATATAATTTTTAGAATTTTTGTCTGTTTGTCTGATTGTCTGTATGTATGTCCGGGCTAATCTCAAAAAGTGCTGCATGGATTTACATCAAATTTTGCATGAGTATTACTAAGAGGTCGGGTCAACATATAGGCTACATATTATCATGCTATCACCTACGGGGGAGGAGCTGTGAATCTTTATTTTTCTTACGCATTCTGTGACAGCGTGTAATCTAACGATGCATATTTAAATGTTGTTTTTGAGTAAGCCATGCTATTATCTAGCTTTACACTATAAAAACTACGCCATTTAAGTAACTTGGGCAGAGAAACATAGTTTAATGAATGTTAGTAGTATAAAGAAAAATTTGAAGCAGCGCCATCTATGAGATTTCATAAAAATCAAATCAAGTTACATGTTACCTAACACTTTTTGGAAATTAATAATTTAAATTTGATCATGTTGGCGAGGTTAGTAGTTAGTTATTCTTAAAATTCATAGATGGTAATGTGCATTTTCTTCATAAAAGTTGTATCGTATAGTTCGTTTTGAAAAATTCAAGTTCCAACAAAACCCTCAAAATCTTGAGCAGAGTTGAGGGAGACAATTTAAAAAAATGCGGTGTTAAGTATTACAAAAAAGTTATGTTCATTGATGATGATCATTTCTTCATCAATTTCATGTTGTTAGTACAAAATAAACATTGACTGTTAATACTTTTGTTCGGTATTTATCTGTGTGATTATTGCTTGGTAATTAATATATTTTCATGTCGTATACCTAATTATAAACTTAAATGTGATGTAAAACAAATCCCTTACGTATGACGAGGTGCCTTCATATTACACGTACGACAAGCAAAGGGGTTTATTTAACCGACGTCGACGAGGAGGTGCTGTGGAAAGTTTTCCAGGAATTTTCAAGGACACCGCATTGGGTAGGGTTTATACCGTGCATCCGAATAATGGCGAATGCTATTTTCTGCGGTTGTTACTTCACACTGTCCGAGGCCCAACGTCTTTCGCCTTTCTGAGGACATTTGATGGCGTGGAGTATCCCACTTACCGCGCAGCCTGGGTAACACGTGACCTTCTCGACAGTGACCAAAATTGGGATAAAACCCTCGCGGAGGCGAGCGTCAGTGACAGTCCCAGCCGCATGCCGTCATCTTGGTGTTTTGTGGAGTCGCGAAACCGGTAGCTTTGTGGTAGAAGTATCGCCATCATCTGTCTGAAGATTTTCTACGAGCTTTGAGGCGTGCTACTGGAGACGAAGTCGAAGTAACTGATGAACGCGTGCTGAACACCTGTCTCAGTTCACTTCAAGATGTGGTCATTTCTATCGGCGGCAATCCACTGATCGAATATGGGTTACCAGCTCCCCAATCATCACCGCATCGACCGTGGAAATCGGGACTTTAAAATTCCCATCGATTCTGTTCCACAGTTCTGTTCAGTGGCGATTTCCAGCAAACGCTTTCCGTGGTGACGCGGGGATCGAGGGCTGACGAGGTGAATGCTTCGTTGAAATGATCTTCGTTGTGGTCACGAGTTCGTACGCTGCGCTTGACCAACCCATCGTATGCCGGAACGTAGATCTACGCGAGACACAATGGCTTTTTAATTGTGTCTGTAATTACGACATTCAACCGTTTAATATGAGAGCTCGGCTCGGCGGCAATGCACGTGCTCAAGAATTCTCCGATGTCCTTCTAAGTCTTGGCGAAGGCACTCTATGGACAGGTGGTGCTTCCAGGGTCTCTCGGTAGAGTGGTATCCAGCATAGAAGAACTCATTCGCTGTGTGTACGGGGACATCAGTCGTATACCGCACCAGCAAAATTCTTGGGTGTGTGAGCAGGCCATTTTGACGCTTAAAAACGATCAAGCTGCAGCAATTAACGAATGCATTCTCTCGGAAATTGAGGGGAATGAAGTAGACTACACCTCGATAAACACTGTTGTCGAGCAAGATGACGCCACACATTATCCCGTGGAATTTCTGAACTCCCTGTCAGCAAGTGGACTTCCAGCGCATACCATCAAGCTGAAGGTTGGTGTCCCGATTATGCTTCTTCGGAACCTATCTCCTCCGAAGTTGTGTAACGGGACCCGCCTTAAAGTCATCTCGCTCCACAGACACACAAATTGAGGCGGAAATTATTACGAGTTGTGGCGTTGGCGAGGCAGTATTTATACCACGCATTCCCCTCATACCTCATAAATTCCCGTTCCAGTTCAAGCGCGTACAGTTCCCCGTGAGTGTTTGATTCGCGATGACCATCAGTAAGTCGCAGGGGCAGACACTGAGGGCAGCGGGTGTCGACCTCAGGACGAGTTGCTTCTCACACGGGCAACTGTACGTCGCTTGCTCCCGCGTCACCAGTCCTGACTCTCTTTACATTTTGGCTCCTGGCAGCATAACTACCAACGTACGTTATAGGGAAATGTTGTAAGGTATGATACCTTTGTACGTATTTTTACTCTTTTGTGTCCTGGAATGTATTCCTGCATTATTTTCTCTATTTCCTTCAGTCACATCTTATGACTGAACTCAGCAGGATTCCAATATAACTCTCTTCACTTGCTTCGCTTGCAAAAAAAACTTATATTTTAATGCTATTTTAAAAGTTGTTTACTTATAATGCTATAGCGACACTGGCATCTTAGGTATTTTTGGTGCTGTAGAGCCTTCACGCAGACGACGTCGCGGGCAGCAGCTAGTTATAAATAAAATAAAAACACAAATACATAAATGGGTTATAAACTTATAATACACATACATACTATTTATTATAATATATACTTATAATAATTATGTAAGTAATATATATCTTTGTTTGTATATACATATTTTTCTATTTCGTGTGAAAAACATAGTAATCTGAATCCTTAAAACCAGAAAAAAACATTTACCAAAAAATAACTTCCTCAAGCGTAAAATTGAAAACTACCCAATCAAATGAACAGATTCGATTCCGATACACCATTTTCCAACAATATAACTACACTTGAAAATACAAAATTAAACTCAGTTTTAAAATCAAACACCTGTGTATGACTTGGAGTTAATTGAGCACCTTTCGTACCGTATCGACAATTTGTTCAAGTAGAGCCACTTTCATATCGATGCAACACTAATTGCATTGGAAAATTTTCAGCTGGCAACGTATTGATTTTATGATTCATTTAACTCAGAAAAACCGTTATGGGGATTTCCACTTCCGTGTCTTTGTGCTGTGTTGATAAAAGGTGATGTACTTAAGAAAAGATCTATACAGCATGTATCAATAAGGTATGGTCGTCATATTTAAGGGCGTGGTACAGACTATCACACTGAATAACTTTCTTCATGGAATCAACATTGTAATAGGGAAAAACACAAACATTCGCCTTTATAATATTAGTGTGATTGAAACTTTATGCACAGGAAAAAAATACTGTACAATGGCGGACTTATAATAATGCCTGAGGCTTAGACTTAGAGTAGGTACTTGTAAAGAAAATTCAATTTGTAACGTATCATTGTTATTTATTCTGTCAGATGGTAAAACCCTTCTATCACAACTACTTTAACGCTTAAACTTCAGCAACACAGCTCGATCATTACGTAGTTTTCTATTCTCTGTGAACTGGCACAGAAAATGGAATTATTCTCAAAATCTTCATGTACATTTCAAGTTCAATCTTCTAGAGAACCCTCTAGAAGACTGAACTTGAAAAGTACATTATTAAATTCGTTTCCATTAACATTTCATTGAGTTCTTATTTAAAATAAAATAAAATAGATTTAAACTCATTTGAAACTTTATCTTTTCTTGAGAATCTAAAGTGCCAGTGTTTTGTAAATCAATAATTAAGTACTATTTTTAGAATTTTCAAAAAGGCTAAGTACCTAATAATAGTCATACAGGTCAATCGATCAGGTTATAAGCTACGCTTGCCGCTGTTGGTCCGTGGATAGGTAACCATTTTTACACTTCAAAACCCCTCCATGCCTCGGAAAGTACGCCCGACTGTCATTCCTGGATCTTTAACAGTTGTTACGGGTCGTCAGAAGCCCGAAAGTCTGATAACCAGTCTTACCAAGGGGTATCGTATTATCCAGTAACACGATAGGTACCCCTTCGTAAGAAGGGTTGTGGAGGTCAGATAGGCAGTCGCTTCATGGTATTCAACTGCATCCGGTTAGATTGGTAGTCGACCCCAACATTGTTAGGAAAAGGCTAGGCAGATAATGATCTAAAAATTTCTAAAACAATTTTTAAAGTCAAACTAACAAGTCCAATCAATATTCTCGACTAAAAACAGACGCCTAATAAATGTGCCGAGATATATTCAAAGCCTTATGAATGGCTTAGTACAGCTGAAAGTTTCAAATATAAAACATTGAGCTACGGCATAACGATTTAAAACGAGCGCCTGTATGAAGGATAGTTCTCATCTCCCGACATGAATATTCAATTTTCTTGAAAGAAAACTCTGTTGGAATTTTATGTCTTCTATCGTCTGAACTCTACCTTAACGTAGTTTCTTATAGCATTGTTTTGTTTCTTGAATGCTGTATCGGGTTTTATGAGGATCAAGCACTAATGATCACGTGTGGCAGCTGTATTTGTTTTGAAGTATTGAATGCTTTGTTTCATTTTTAATAATATTTACATAATTTCAAAAGCTAACAGTATTAAAATAATAATAATATGTACAAGTATATAAAAAGGAGGGGAAATAATCAAAGTTCATCAACAAATTCTTCCGCATCGCTGTCAACAGGAACAGTGCCCAAAAGGCTGGCAGCATTGCCACGTTGTATGGCAATGCTAATTCTTAGGCCAAAAAATAGGCCAGCTCTCTGGTCACGTGAAGAGTCGACCAACCTTTGTTGCATTGTTTGTAATGCTAAATAGTTGCTAGTACAAAATTATATTAACACATTGGATAAAACTTAGGAAAATGATAACAATGCTGAATTATTGTTATCATCATCATCATCACTTCAGCCGAAAGACGTCCACTGCTGGACATAGGCCTCCCTCAAGCACCTCCACTTCGACTGGTTTTGTGCTTCTCGCATCCAACGAGTTCCTGCAGCCTTCGCTAGGTCGTCGGTCCAACTTGTGGGAGGCCTTCCAACGCTACGTCTTCCGGTACGCGGTCGCCATTCCAGAACCTTTCGGCCCCATCGGCTATCTGTTCTGCGAGCAATGTGCCCTGCCATTATTGTTATAAATAATTTTATTTCAGAATAGTTTTAATTGCTGGTAAATAATACTTATAACGTTAGTAACATTAATCATTATTATAAAAAAGGGCATCGCCAGATCTCGCGCGCGTTAGAGAGGCCACTCTTTTTCGCATTATTGTAACTCGTGATCTTGTTTACTACTTCAATACAAAATCCAGCTCCCTAATTGCGTAATACACTATCAATCACAATCTGAATCATTTCAATCAAGGATATTGCTAATCCATTGCTTCATATGTTTGAAAGTGTGTCTGCTCAACACCGTAAATAACGCAATTAATGTTGTTGAACTGTCAAAATGAAAGCCATTCGTACTGCTAGTGAATTACGCAATTACTACGTTGATCTTCAAAACTATCTCGGGATGGTCACAGTTGGTGGAGGCCATGCTTTTGATAAAAACTTCAACACACCTCTCCTACTAAATATAGGAAGATCAATCAATCAATCTGCCTAGCCTTTTCCTAACTATGTTGGGGTCGGCTTCCAGTCTAACTGGATGCGTTACTGGGATAGTTGTATAAATAAATCCTTCATGGAAACCAGTTACGTAGAAGTATAAAAAAAGCCTTCATGGAAACCAGTTACGAAACCCCGGTTTCCTTGACGGCCGAAGCGAATACGATACCCCTTGGTAAAACTGGTTGTCACATTTTCTGGCTTCTGACGACCCGTACCGACTGTCAAAGATCTACGAATGACACCCGGGATCAACGGCTTAACGTGCTTTCCGAGGCACGGAGGGTATGTAGTAGGTCACCCATCCATGGAGCAATAGAGGCAAGCGTAGCTTAACCTGATCGATCGACCCGTGCGACTCTTATTACTTAGCCACAAGCTCCTCAATAAAATATAGAAAGGTGCAATATATAATTTCAAGGATTATTATTTACTTAAATATTTATTTTGTTACGAGCCAGAGAGATAATAAATAATGTAAGGTACATGTAGCTATGTTTACTTGCATGTATCTAAAACCCTCGTCTAAAGAAACAAAGAACTGACGTAAGCTGTCCTCCTTGATGTTCATACGTATAAGGCTAAGTAGAGATGACGGACAAGCCTTTGAAGTTTGCAACATCTTACGTAAATGTGTAACAAGCTTTAATTAAGTAAGTCATGATGCCTCAGAGGTTTAAGAACATTAATGTCAAGGTTGTACGTTCAAAGCCTGACATGATGTGCATACGCGCTAATCTCTGGAACTACCAGTAGGATTTGATATTTTTTTAAGAGAAAACTTCTTTGGGGGCGTTGGGCATTTTTGAGATGGGAAAAACCATTGAATTCGCGCCACTGTTACCGTAACCAACACCGCTTAGGATGTGTTCGGCTGTCCTCGGGATGTACTCGGATTTAATGTATATCCGATATGCCAGTGAGTGATGGCAAAGTATTCTGTGTTTGTTTTGTTTTCACTTCTGTCGGCACTCCCGGAGTGTTTTTTTTGCGTTTGATAGCCCAATGCTTGAGGAAGGCTATAGGTTATATAACATCACGCTAGGATCCTGAGGAGTCGAGCAAAAAGAAAAGAAAAGTCTGAAGCGAAAAGGAAATGCTAGCGCGGGCAGGCGATGCGATGCGACGGGGTGGGTCGGGGAACAACAAATTTTACATAGACGACGTTGCGGGTAGAAGCTAGTCACACTATCACACTAATATTATAAAGGCGAATGTTTGTGAGTGTGTTTGTATGTGTGTTACCTACTTCTTCACGCACAAACGGCTAGACCAATTTTGATAAGCATTGGTATGGAGGTAGCTGACACCCTGGATTAACATAATAGGCTACTTTTTATCCCGATATTCTTGCGGGATCGAAACTTATGTGGTTAAAACGCGGGGCGCTGCTAGTAATGAATAAAGTTACATTTTCTAAGTTTACTTATGACCGTGAAGCAAAGTGTAGAGTCGAAATCTGGACTTTATGAATTGGAATCTTGGATGGTGATAACAAACGGTATTTAAAAGGCCCATGTGAGTGGAAACACAGAGAGGGGTCGCCCTAGAAGGACATAATAGTGTCCTTTTTGGTGATGTTCTTCAGAAAGGTCAGGGACGTAGTACTTGCAACCGGAGTGCGTGTATGACCAGATGTATGAACGGAAACGAAGCAAAAGGAATATGTAAGGGTCGTAGTAGGTCACGTTCTGTAGTTTCTGCTCCCAAGGGATGAAGGCGTAAATTTAAGTATGTCTGTAAATAAAATTTACGCCTTAAAAGATCTTTCAAGAAAAATATCTTGAAAGACAAATAAAAATGAAAAAAAATTATCTTTATAATGACCTACAACATTTTATTACAACTAACGACAAGGCATAAAAACCTTTTTCCTACTTATTACTTCATTCTGCACAGTTTTGTGCTACATAATCTTTACGAGGTCCTCAGTTTAAAAAGCTAATATTCATCGATAATTGCCATCGTTCTTGCCGATATCAACGTATCAGGCTATCAGAATAATTAAAAAATCTTTTTAAACACCCTCAACGAAGGAGGTAACTACATAATAGAAAAAACGGTGGCCTTAACTACTAAATCAATTAAGCTCCTCTGAAATGGAAATCTATATATATAAAAGGAGAACTGACTGACTGACATATCAACGCACAGCCCAAACCGCTGGGTCTAGAGATTCCAAATTTGGCACGTACGTTCCTTATGAGGTCTAGGGGTGCACTAAGAAAGGATTTTTCAAAATTCATCCCCTAAGGGGGTGAATGGGGGGGGTGAAATTTCACGCGGACAAAGTCGCGGGAAGAAGCTAGTTAATTATAATTGGCAAAGGGTACTTCGTTACGCTGCAAAATGGCCGCAGTTAACGAAGAAACTTGTAACATTTTATATTTTACATACATCAACATTGTGTTCGAGGCTAAATTGAAATAAATGAGGGTTTTCCTTCATAAATATGCATTGTTACCGTAATTTCTTCTTTGGGTATAAATAGCGCTGTGAATGTCTCTTTTATTGTTGAAGTGTTAAAGCCAGTAGATTTTGGGCTATACCATGTAGATAGTAATATTATTATTACAGTAGTATTTTAACCCAAGGGAAGAAATTATGTTGCTCTATTTATTGGATTTTAGATAGCTTTTCAAGGCTGCTATCTCCCCTTCACATTATGTGGCCGAAATAGGTCAAAATACGCTGTAGGCAAACTGTAGACAATCGGGTCTTAATATCGAGTTGGGAAAGGGCAAACGCATCTGTGCGTTTAGCTGCTCATGGTATTCGGAGCATTCGCCTCCAGCACCACATTTCGAATGCGTCTATCCTGTATTTCTCTTGCTTGGATTGTCCATGGCCCAATTCCATAGAGGAATATCGGGATAACCAACGGGGCTTTGGTTTTATAACTTAGGTTTCTTTTTTTTTTTTAGTATGAGGCCGGTCGCCAACACGATGGTCTGACCAAGTAAAAGTATCTACGTCCTCAAGCTTTCAGTAGGCGGTGATGTCTACTTTGGACCGAAGTCGATGGAGGTAGATTTTCCGCTTAAAGGGGTCCAGTGAACATGATCCTCAGTAATGAGGGATCGATTAAAGAAGAAATACGTAATGTACAATCTTATTCTCTTCTCAGATTAAATTACAACACTCTCACTTCGTGCTAAACCGCATTTGAAGTGTACAACCTATTTCAGGGCTGGTGATAACAGCTAATGAGCTTTTCATGAAGCTATGCCCGCCGCGCCCTCCATATTGAATATGTGGCTTGATGCTTGATGCCTAACAACCACATTAGTTTCAATCGGGACAACCCTGGGATTTTGTAGGGACGTCGAGATGAATTGTGTGTGTAAGAAGCGTTTTGTTGATAATTTTGAAGCGAATGTCATGATACAGGCTTTTCTTATGATAGAAAGTACAAAAACTATACACACAGTGTACTCAAGGATAATAAGTACCTACATTAAGAAGTTGCAATAAAATATATGTTTACTTGAAAAATAAAAAAAATATGTTTAAGGAAGAATTACATTTTTCAGCTGAAATAAACACGTTTTTATTATTCTTTTCAGATACCTCAAAAGGCTCTTATACATTGACATCAAAGCGGAACTTCTTACGTTTCGTTTATGTTACGGCAAACTTAGCAAAAAACTTCAGTGGTTTTCCCTAGGTACGTCAGCATTAAAAATAGAAAATTCAAAACCTACCCTAGAACAGGTAATAAACCAAAGCAAGTACATACACTAAATGAGCTGTTATTAGTCTATATTCCTTTAATCAACACGGTCAGCAAAGAAATCCATGTAACGCGAGATTTTCTCGGAAACTACCCTCGGAAAGTGCTTTCATATAATCTCGGTGCCGCATTATATACTACAAGATAAGAGCATAACTTGGCATCCTAAGTAAATAGAGACCCTGTTGAAATATTAAGAGGGTTTAATTTAATAAACGGTACGTGGGCTATCAGTGTTGACGTAACAACAACAAGTAAATGTGAATCTATATTGGGACCTATTTACTAAATATTCTGGGCTTTTGTCGGCTTTACTCTGTGGTTATCGAGTGTCAAATATAGTTTGGGTGCTAATAGTTAACCCTAGACTATTTTATTGGAAAACATCATTTAGATGTGGCTTTCTTATAAGTTAATTTAGTCTGGCTGCGCAGGTGTGATTGTGCTCGACAAATGTCTGCATAGGTAAAACGCGGGTGTCTGGGACATAGACTAATGTTTCTAATTCTTCATTCATACGAGTGAGACTTGTCTTTTGTTAGTTCTTTCGTAAAGCGTTATCTTAGTAATTACTAGCGTCTTTAGTGAGTTATTTACTAATTATTTTGGGAATTTTTCGGCTTTGCTCTGTGGTTATAGAGTGTCATATCGTTTAGTTTGAGTGCTAATAGTTGGTCCTAGACTGTTTTATTGCAAAACGTCGGTTAGTTGTGGTTTTCTTCAGTCTGTCTGCGCAGGTGTGATTGTACTTGGCAAATATCTGTATAGATAAATCGTGGGTGTCTGGGACATAGATTGATGTTTCTAATTCTTCAGTCATACAAATAGGAATTGTCTTTTGTTAGTTCATTAACTGTATTCATAGGTTCGTATGGTTTGTCTTGGTCATTTTATACGTGCGTGTTTGGCTACTAATTTAGAACTTAAAATCAAATCAAATCAAAGCATTTATTTCAATTAAACCATGTACAGGCACTTTTGAATTTTCAAAATTAAATAGTCAGTCAGTTAGGCAGAAAGTTGAAGCTAGTTGCCCATTCCAAAACGTAATCTCTATGGAGAAGAACGGGCAAGAAACTCCATGGACACTCTTTTAAATCAAGATATTACAAAATCCTGGGTACATTATTCTTGATGCTTCTATATGTGAGAACAATGTAAAAAAAAAACACACAAATGAAGAAACAATTCAGAATATAAGATTAAAATAAGCCTTGGCAGTTAAGAGATGACCAGTCTCAACCGACGGCGCCCGTTCACGAACATGACGCGTGGAACAGCACCATCCAGGTCAACCATTTTGTAGGGAACCGATTGATCCAACACACGCGCCACCATCAGTGAGACATTTAATTTTAAGTGAGCATGACACATTCTCAACTGCCAACTGATAAACGAATAACTTCCTCCCAGTTATTGTATTAGGTGCTCACAAGCTATTCAATGAGAGCAGTGGTGGCCAAGTGGTAACGTCCGCGACTTACGAGTTGTAGGTCGTAGGTTCGAACCCAGACAGGCGCTTTACTTTGTGTAAATTATTTCATCACCACTGCTCTCAAAACGGTGAAGAAAAACATCGTGAGGAATCCGGCATGTCATAGAACCAGAAATTCGAAGACATGTGACATCTGCCAACCCGCACTGGGCCCGCGTGGTGGATTATGGCACACTCCCTCTCACCGCGAGGAGGCCTGTGTCCCAGCATTGGGAACATTATAGGCTGATTTTGTTATGTAGGCTATTCAATTATGCTATTTATGTAATTAACCATCTGTTATTAGATCTATGTGTTTCAATTTGGCTTTAAGTAGCGCTTTGTTACAACTTAGCCTAAGTTGAATCTATAAACATGATGTTATATCGTTTTTTTTCAGTCATTCTTGGATCTTTGACAGTCGTTACAGATCGTCAGAAGCTCGACAGTATGACAACCAGTCTTACCAAGGGGTATCGTATTTAGGATTAGATATAGGCAGTCGCTCTATGTGAAAAAATGCGCTGATATTAATTTCATACTTCTCAGGGCTGATTTTTCAATCATCTGATAACTTTATTCGAGGAATGATTTTGAAATTTTGACTGTTATTTCATTAAAAAAACTGTCAAACGTCAATTTTATCCCTCGTATGAAAGTTATCTGGCTATGGAAAAATCAGCCCTCAATGTTACAAAAAGGAACAATAAAACTCGTAAGCAAATAAAAAGGCTCATTTATTTTTATTTCCTCGTTGTGGGGTAAAGTCATTTCCAAAAAGGACAAATAATTTTATGGCACTGGACAGTTTTTGGACGAATCCTATTCAAGCTTAATTGCATTTTTTTTTTCATTTATTTGCTTGTTTCAATTAACTTGGCAATGTTTTAAAATTACGTTTTTAATCTGCAGTTTAATATTGGATCTTGTTGAAGATGTTTTTTATTTATTAAATAAACAGCATCGCTACATAATTGAAGTGCTTTACAAACACTGGAGTAACGCAACTCTCTCAGGTTTTTCTTATAAAGATAGAAACTAACTGATGATACTTTAACATCACGTCTGTAACTTCCTAAAGGGTAAGGCAGAGCCATATTTCGACGTTTACTTTATTTGTCTGTTTTACAAAAAAATACACAGTGACTAAGACGAACGAAATTTTTTTTTTTGGTCTTTGAGGTAAGAAACGTTGATCCTTTAGAAATACATACATAAAGAAATATAATAATTATAAGGCCTTTATTCCCCGAAGGGTTAGGCAGAGGTGCATCCCATTTCGCCCCTATTTAATAAGGGGCGAGCCTATTGCCAAAAACCGGGCACAAATCTAAAAAAAAAAAAAACAAATCTTTGTCATTGTAACATCATAGCTTTGTAAAAATTGCTCTGAGATTGTACATAATATTTACAAACAAATGAACTTGCCTGTTCATTTGTTTTTAGATAACAATTAAGCCCCAGCCATCGAGTACTTTTAGTTAAGAGTTGATAAAAATTGCTCCTTCAAATAAGTACTCATTCCAGAATGAATATATAATATAATAAACAAAAGAATACAGACAAAATAGCTGTACTCACAGCTGTAGAGATAAGTAAAGTAATAACGTATAATGAAGTATTTATCTTAATCACGTGTCCGTCTATCGTGGTCGTCGCTTAGAAAATGTCACCCGCAGTCACGTTCCTAACATGGCGACCGTGAATGAAAAACTAACATTGTTTGTTGGAGAAAACGTATCGTATTACCCAGTAACTGGGTTGTGGAGGTCAGATAGGCAGTCACTCCATGTAAAATACTGGTATTCAGCTGCATCCGGTTAGACTGGAAGCCGACCCCAAAACATAGTTGGGAAAAGGCTAGGCAGATGATGATGTTTGTTGGAGAAAAAGTAATTTATTTTAAAATGGTCATGTAGCTTTTCCTTTGTAAATGCAATGGGTTTAATCTCAAAAAAATATATGAGTTTTTGTTAACTTGTTCTTTCGTTAAGGTCCAAAATTTTTTTAATATTAGAAGGACTAATCTAACAATTATTTTTTTTTTCGTTATCCTGTACTGTCCCACTGCTGGGCAAAGGCCTCCCCCATATTCTCCCACATTTCCTTGTGCTGTGCCTCCTCCGTCCAGTCGGTTAGGAACGAGTCCAAATCGTCACGCCAGCGTTTCTTAGGCCTGCCTCGGTGACGACGCCCGGCGCCCGTCTTCAGGCACCCACTGTGTGACGACTTTGGCCCATCTATCTGGATGCATCCTATAAGTGTGACCCGCCCAGTCCCACTTCAGCCTCGCAGACTTACCGCCAACATCGGCGATACCTGTCTTGGATCGTCTTGTAGTGTTTTGAATTTGGTCGGTGAGTTTAATCTTAGTTTAAGATACTATGCTCCACCGCTTGACAAACTTTGTGTTTGGACGCCTGAGCCTCTGTCAAAGACCAAGTCTTGGCGCCATAGATTAGGATAGGCAGGTTTGAGATTAATTACCCCCTCGTCTGTTAGACAAGCTTATTAAGTTCGGTAACGATAGAAAAAGTATTTATGTCTCATTAGTGACAGTTGAGCTTTTGAACACAAGCTTTTTTCTAGTCACAAATGTAGGTATTTTTTACTGGAAAGTTACTTGGGTAACTAAATACTTGTCTAGGTAAGTGTAAAACCACAAGGTATTTGGTACCTGAATATCGACCTTAAAAGGGTAGAATGTGTGAAATTGCTAACTAGGACCGAGAGAAACAATGTCACACTATCTTTGTGGTCTGAGAGAAAACGTCGTGGCAATAAGGGTTGAGAAAGGTAGTCTGGGCGGTATGGTTGAATGGAATGTTTAATGAAAAGCCGATTAATGAGAAGGATTTATCACAAAATGTTAGTGGAATGCGTCGTGATGGACTTATAAAGGTATTAGGAACAGTGTAAAGGTGGGGTGTAAAGCTCACTCATCCTCCATAGAAAAGGGAGGATCCTCCGACCAGACGAGTGTTGTGTCTGGTGGGCTGCTGCCGAATATTTATGTTGGGACGTTTTATGTATGCTATTTGCGCGGTAAACTCTGCTTGCGCGATGCAGGATTTTTGCGTGACGTCAGTATGATGCGTAGTTCGCATGTGGCGATGTAGATGTTGCCTCAGACTGTTCCAAGGTTCTACATATGAACCATTTTGT
Source organism: Hydraecia micacea (assembly GCA_914767645.1). Lineage (NCBI taxonomy): Eukaryota > Metazoa > Arthropoda > Insecta > Lepidoptera > Noctuidae > Hydraecia > Hydraecia micacea. The sequence continues at coordinate 6,730,397 of OU611785.1, forward strand.
ACAATTAAAAATAGTGGCATTATATACCACTGCGTATGTCGATAACCTACTCAGTTGGAAATACGTAGCATGCATGTCTTTGAAGAAAATTAAACCCACGACGTCTAGCTCGGAAGTCACGGCAGTTACCACTGGGCCACCACTGCTTAAAATGCTTGCATACATAGCGTTGTTAAATGGTTGTAAAGTATCTACAACGTACGAGTAATAATGAAACCAACATATAACAATCATATACCTATACATCGCACAGCTTATAAATAATATTCACTTCGTTGAATTTCACGTTTATTTTCCCACAGTGATGGACTCAAATGCCACAGTTTTGACAAATTCAAAACAACTTTCGTAATATGGAGTGTGACAGATATTTTTCCATCTATGTTGTGGAACAATCTGTGTTTTGCATGATGAGTTACTGTTTTTGCTAACTCTGAGCCCGCGGTATTATGGCCGTGGTGTTCTTGTTACTTCATATTTTGTGAGGAAATATCAATGTCGTTGAGATACGAGTGGATATTGAATATTGGAATTCTTTCTACGAGTGGTTTTATGCGATCAAAGATTCGATAGTTCTTATTGCAATGCTAATGTTACATTTCACTATAGACCAGCTAGTACAAATTAATTTGTACCGTTTGTGACACAGATGTGTAAGCACGACTGACTACACATCAAGCTATACATAACCAGTATAAGTTGACTTCTGATTGTACGGAAACCCTATACAATGCGAGGTCAGCTAAAACTTCAATGTAGTCATTATTCAGAGACCGAATGGAACTATCTAAAACCATATTCACACAATGATAAAAAAATCAAAACAAAGGATTTTTATTAACTACGGATTCTTACGTCAACAAAAATATTTTTCTCTGCGTTTCCTGATAACATGTGCACCAGTTTCCAACAAACAGTGGTTGACCATACTTCACATATTAACCTTATCTGTCAGACGTGACATTTCTTATACACTCAAAGGTAATAAAGGAACTGCTCTATTTATAAAAGGGTTACAAGGTTTTTTTAGCGTATTATTTTAGTCTTTGTTGGTCAAAGATGTCGTTCCTTTCAATATTGTTAGTAGCGTCCGCATTTTATTTTGTGAGTATTTTGAGTGTGGTATCGTATTCGGTTTTGATTTCGGATACGGTTGTTCCATTTTCGTCAATTCGGATACATTCATTGTGAGCTTACTATAGCGCTTTAATTCAGTCAAAATTAACTTTTTAATTCAGTCTTCATTTTAAAGCTATTCTAAAACTTACTATATAAAAATAAACAGTAAGCATTTCAGTATTGGTTTAAATTGAATACATACCTCCTAAATTTTAGGAATAGGTAGCATAGATTAATACAATGTTCCATTTATATGATAATCACGGTCCATTAAATAGAATAACGGCATCCGAATGAATGTATAATTTGGCGAATCATTAGCATTATTGTTACACAACTGTAGAACTTAGTAGATACCTATAGGATTTATACCTGACATACCTAAATATTTCCTACTTCTTGGCAGTAAGAGGTACGTTTCTGAAAATAGTTAAGAAGCAAGATTTTTGAATTGTACGAGACAAGCCGGAAAGGAATTGTCCAAAAAATAATCGCTATTCGATTCCCTAATTATTGGTGAAAATTACTGTTTCCCACGAAACCCGCAACCCGCTTTGTGTATGTACAGTCAACAAAAGGGATAAGTATGCATGATCGTCGGATATAGTTGAAGTTTAGTAAGAAACCGATGGATGTTGTAGACTGAAATTTAATTTGATAAATGAGCTGTTTGTTTTGTATTCATAAAATTAAATTTTATTCAAGAACATTCATCCATTTCTTATTAAACTTCAACTATATCCGACGATCCTGCATACTTATCTCTTTTGTTGACTGTACCTACTACCTACTACAAGCGGTATTACAAATTGGAGTTGATAAAAGTGATTCTATTCTATTTTAAATCTTGCGTCTTTTGGTTTAGTGCAAATAAATCTATTTTCTTTCTTTCATAAAAGCCAATGTTTTAACGTGTTGTCAGTTACAACTTTGTTTTATTGTTATACCTGGTGATTTTGCTAAAATTCCACAAGAAATGCGTGTTTTGTGTTACAAATGATTCAAAAATCTTGCTCCAAACATCATCTTCCAACACCATTCTAAGTTAAACACACAATCATCCATTTCAGGCCCACGCAAGACCAGACTCTCAGTCCTTGTTCGAAGCTTTTGGCGGTGCTCAAGCATACGACGAATGGGTAGAACATGCACCAGCAGTACCACCAGAGCTGAAGGCTCTGGTGAATGGTACTGAAGTACCATTTACGGATCCAACAGACAACCAGCACAAATTGTTCAGCTTCATGAAAGCTGTTGAAGATGCGGTAGATCAGCACATGACGCCTCTGATGTCAAAATTAGATGTCAAGAAGCAAGATGAGTTGAAGCATATGGCTATGAACGAAATTGCTAGCTGTGCTAATTATTGGGTAAGTGCGAAATATATACTTTTGAATAATAAGTGCTCTTCAAAATTTCACTGTTTTCCAATAAATACGACTAATGATTCAAGAGAAAAAATTTAAATGTAAAAAAGAATTACACGAAAACTTGTGATTGATAAATGCTAAAATTTGGAATTGGGATGTAATCCGGACAAATGCTATTTAATCCCCCTGTGAATACGTGTTATTCCGGTCTTACGAGTGCTGTCAAAGTTTTCATTTTTATTTGAAAAAAAATAATATTCAGGCTGTTTGAAATTAACCCGTAACTCGATATCTAGATAAGTTTAGGTACAAGCAGTTTCATCATAATCTTCCCAGAATTTGGTTCCTCTCGAATGTAAGTTTAACGTTCTTCATCAGGTAATGACTACATAGTAAATTCAGCTTGTCGTCTCTGTATGTTTGAAAGTGCGAATCCCAAAAGGAACTGAACAGATTTTATTAAAGTTTGCACCAATGGATTGAATATTTTTTGGCAAATCAAAATCAAAAGTCAAATCAATTCAAATTACTATCCAATCGTCAATATCACATAAGACAGACCTTTAAAACGCCCGCCCTTCACCACTTCCTAGTGCTTACGCTGGGAAGAAGAAGTGGCGCAACAAACTCCTCAGCAGCACAGAAGAAGGATAATAGAGACACGGGACGTGGGACAGTTTAGGAGTATCATTAAGTATAGCGAGATAAATTTACCCAAGTTCCTTGTGAATGAATATTCTTTCAAAGGCTCCCAGCTAACATGGAACTTTGTTAGTTGTTATATTGTCTCCCCAACACCTACCTACCTACTTCCTATTCTAATGTAGACAATGCATAAAGTAACACAAACTTCACTGTTTGATCAGTAACTTAGCAACCGAAGGTCTGTTTGCTCTCCAAATTTACTCAAAGCGATTTATGTTTATCCTTTTAGAATTGTACCTATTAGTTGGTAGTTTTGTCTTTATGTTTGTATTGTAGTGTGAATTGAACTTTTGGTCAACATGCGTAATTGATGAATTAAGCCATTATGATACCTATTATGTACGCACGAGAAGGTAGGTATTCCTTTCTGCAACGATGATGTGAAATTTCGTTCGGCGAAAATCCGCCGAAATTTTCAGTTCAGATTTGTACCTAGCCTTTTGCTATTACTGGATTCATTTAGTTTTAAACTCAAACTATACAAGGTGGAAGGAACATTGACGCGCGCAAACCAGCACATAATTCTAGACATCCTAGCGTAGAAAATTTTCAACGGTTAAAAAAAAATGCTATAGCAAAAATGCAATACCTACGCGGTCAAAATGTATTGAACAGCTTATTTTAATAACCTAAGAAAAATTTCAACGTTTCAGAATCATGTACTGAATCCATGGTAACAGGTAGGTACTTGAAATTGACTCTAAAGACTAGGGTTTTCTTTAAACTGTAGAAGGACATTTACATACTTCTGTTACATCATCTGTTAAGGTAGCGAAGCATTAAAATTCCTTCTATGTACATGTCCTGAGTAGGTTTTTAGAGACTCCTGAAGACTGTAACAACACAGCTATGTGTCGACTCAATGTATTCAGAACATCCAGAAGCCTTGGCTTTAGTGCCGGCAGTAGACGAATAATTAAACACACGTTTGGTGACAAAGGCATATAAATGTCAACTAGTAACTTAGTAATAAAGTGCCTGGAATTTACTTCAGGTGCTAGGAACGTCTCCTTGATATATGTATTTTATGGGTAGTACCAGCTTGTAACTTGTATCGGTTTTCGAAGCGTCGAATGATTTATTATTGGGAAATGTTTATTTTTTTAATTTTATTAGCCATTTATTGCCCACTGCTAGACAAAGGCCTCCATACTTTCGGTCCACCTCTCAGCTGCCAAGAACCAATCTTTACTAAAGGAGTACAAATGTTTAATTGGTTCTCTCAAAACTTGTTGATCTTGATGTATGTTTTTGCTTAAATTAATGAACCCTTGAAAACTTTTTGGGCTTCTAATGATAAACACTTTTATTAGATAAATGAGCCTATGGCCTTTTCTGGTACAGACATAATATTGCATCCGACCCGTTACATCTAATTTGGTCGCTGTTACTAGGCAATTTAGTATGTTTAGGACCCCAAAATAGGAATTATTTGAAGTTCACAAAAAGAGGCGTACCTATTCATAAATTATTAGTGTTCAATTATATTTTTAGGAAAATAAAACGGGAATTATTTAAAGTTCGATTAAATACTATATTATAATAATATCATCATCTGCCTAGCCTTTTCCCAACTATGTTGGGGTCGGCTATATTATAATAATATATCTTGTATACTACATATTTGTATCATAAGTTCATAACAGTTCTTGGAGTGGGCTTTGCTCCTAATTATCTACCAATTTAATAATGTTTGAAGTTTCCTACAATGAGTGAAGTACAGACGCCAGCACATCAAGCTACCCGAAACTGTCAAATTTTCCCAATCAACTTTGAACCTTATGCTGTAGCGATAAAGTTGAGAATCTATTAAATAAATTTGACAGATTGTAGTAGCTTGATGTGCTGGCGTCTGTACCTATAAGATACAGACTAAATGAGGATAACATAAATATAAGTAAGTCCATAAATTATTAGAAAAATATTATTATTACAATAAGGCAACAAGTTTTAATTAGAGCCAATAAGAAGAATTTATAAACTCAAATAACTTGGATGTTGCGAATAACATAATTATGTCGTTTCTACGAATTCGATTACGAACAAAAACGTAGGTCACATTTACTTATAATTGAAATATTGCAATTGGGAGATAATACCACTGTATTTCAACTCTGAATAACTTAAAAAAACAGGATATCAATGGGTATTATAATATTAACATCACTTAATTTTTTATATTATATATATATTTTTTATGTAAGCAACTCCAAACTTTTCCAAGTGGGAAAAAATTTCATTGAATAAGAGTAAGTAATAGAATAGCTGAGTTTATTTTTTTAGTTCCTTTTACCAGCATTCCTTCCATCTAGGTACTATATAAAATTATAGAAAATAATAATAATAAAAAAAATAACAAAAAATATAAACAGGCTCCCATTTAAATTGATGGACAAATTTTAACACAGCGCTCAGTACTTCTAACCAAAGATATCCAAGCAAAAAAAAACACTGATTAAAGTGATTTAATTTTGACATAAATAATAAATTGCCGGCACATTGTATTTTCGTTAGTTGATTATTTTTCTTGTAAGTATCTAATGCGTTTTTCTTATATATTTTTTTTACCATCATCATCCTTATTTTAGTGATCAGAATGATTTCTAAAAGTTTGTCCATCTATTTTAATGGGACCTTATATGTATACCTATATATTTTTTTAATTATTGTGACGCCAAAAGTTTATTGAGTACCATTTACGTTTACCTGGTTATTTTTAAATTGATTCAGAATTTATAATAAGCCTATAATGTTCCCAATGCTGGAAGAGAGGAGGCCTGTGCCTCGTCTCTTCGAGAAAGATTGGGCTGTGATCTACCACGCAGGCCCAGTGCGGGATGGTAGGTGTCATATGTCTTAGATTTTTTGGTTCTGGGACATGTCGGTTCCCTCACGTTATTTTTCTTCATCGTTTTGAGAGCAGTTGTGATGAAATAAACCCAAGCTTACACAAACTAAAGCGCTTGCTTGGGTTCGAATGTATGACCTCGAATTCTTCATTTACGTTTACCCAGTTATTATTAAATCGACTCGGAATATGCAACTTAAAATGTGAAATTTGGTGTGAAAATAGACACTTAGCTCTACCACCACTATTTTGCATTTTACTACTGGAACACAGACCTTTCTGTGATGGGGAATAAATACTTATACACTAATAAAACTAATACAAAAAATTCCAGGCTCTCATGAAGGCAGAACTTGAAAACGGGAAACATAAAGGTCATCCTATTCATGGAGATTTTCTGCCGAAAGACGAAATTATCATACAGTTTGAAACTGATGATCCCTTGGACCCAAACATACCGTACATTCCAGTATTTGAAGACGAAGATGAAGAATAAAATAAAAACTTTGATAGCACTCACGTTGTTAACAGAAATACGTAAAATACCATTGTCATTATTATAATAAACAGATTTATTTTATTTACCATGCTTTTATTTTATTAACAGCATCTATAAGAAATTATATTTAAGGGTGGTGTTTAGGGGGTGACACAGACCATCAAACTGAACAACTTTCAGTACCTACTCGACCCAAATGTATGGGCCGGCTGATTAAGAATACCGACGAAAATAATAAAAAACAACCTGTATACCAACGTTGTCGCTCATTTTGCAAGAATAAGACAATATTTTTCCTATTATTCCCCTGGCTCCTTATTCCTTTAAATATGACAACACCATTTTAACACATTACATTACATTACATTATCACATTACATTATCACATAAAATCAATGTATTATCACATAAATTCAATGTATTTTTCCTTGTTACTTTAGATTGATAAAAATGTATGTTTTTTTCTCTCTTAATTACAAATTTAACCCCGTTTTTAGTATCATAGATTATAATTTTAGAAAATAGGTTTTGATCTGTATTCTTCTGTAATTTTTTTGTAGTTTTTTTCTTTACTCTAGTTTTTATGGTCTAGTAGCTATAAAAGTTTAGTTACGACGGAGCCGCCGCGCCGCGCCGGCCGCGCCCGGTGGGCGTTAGTGCTTGGCCAGACTGGCAGCCTGGGGCGGGTGCAGGAACGCGCACGATCTGCCTGTCCGCAGTCGAGCGCGGCTGCGTTCTGCGTGTTGTCGTGTCCAGTGTTTGTCAAAATATAATATGGATGAAGAAGACTTATTTTTACTAGAAAAAATCTAGTATGAGAACGCGGGCCGCCCACGCACCCACTGCGGCCACTAATTGTATAGGCAGCCCGCGCCGCTCACCGCGCACGCGTGCCCACTATGGACACTCAAATGAAGTTCTTGTGTTTGAGTACGTAGCGTCGCCCCCCCCCCGCTTCCAGTCTGGCCAAGCATTTAGAGACCATCCTAACAAATTTGGTGTCAGAAGTGGGATTCCAGGAAAAATCTTGAGTACTGGGATCTATAGGTGTAGGCGTCGCGAATTCGTTTCCACTCGTCTGCACTATAGTATTTGTTGGCTCCGTGACCTAGTTCGGTAAGTGGTCGACGATAAGCCTTGGGTTCCTCAAAAACCTAAGCCCGCGCTACTGCAATCCACGTGATCGACGATCAGCCTCCGCTATTGAGCGTGAGCCCGCATCACCCCGGAACACCCACGGAGCGCCATCCTAACAAATTAGACCTAAACGGTCCCGTAAACCGGACGCTTGACATCATTTAAATATTCGGTAATTAAAGTTTTTCCCAATAAATATCTATGTATATACATCATGTAATGTTTGGTCATTGGGGTTGCATTGATAATTACATTAGGATCGAGATACCATGTTGTCGGTCGAGAGATACTTGTGATCCAAAAGTTGACGCTGCCAGATCTCGAAAGAGTGGCTGATCATTCTGGCCTCAATAATAATAATAAAGAAAATCAGAGGTTTTTATGGAGGTTAAGATTTTAGACCCCTTTCAAATTTATAAAAAACGTAATAATTAATGAAGGTGTATTTTGTTTCAGGGCTGACGATAAAGGGAGAATTTAACTTAGGATAACGTCAAAAAAATTACCCTATAAAATATTTTTATTATAATATGATGTTAATATGTTAAATTAGTGTCTAGTATCTCATTGTTATATTTATCTATTACATCGTTATGTTGCAAGCATCAATATTTTTCATCATATTCCCTCTTACTATCTTCTAGGAATAATTATTGAAGTTATAATGACAAACTACCATGTGGTTTTATTTACTCGTCCCGGTACTGAGAGCTAGTACAGACGCCAGCACATCAACCTACTACAATCTGTCAGATTTCTGTAATAGATTTTCAACTTTATCGCTAAAGCATAAGGTTCAATGTTGATTGGGAAAATTTGACAGTTAGGTGTAGGTTGATGTGCTGGCGTCTGTACATAAAGCTCGCAAAGTGCGTAGTGTCTTTTAATTTAGTAAATACGAAAATTGTATCAGCTTAGAGGTATGTTAGGAATAGTCGTATAAGAATATCATTCTACTGGGAACCAAAAATAAGTATGATGGCAGAAAGAAAAACTTACCTATAATCCGGCGTTTAATAGAGACTCCCAATAGTTCTACTATTTTGTTATACCTGATATCGTAGTACTAGTGGGAAAAACATTCCCATTAGTTCTACCGTAGAACTGTTCAGTAGAACTAGTGGGAACAAACGTTCTAAATTAGCCAAAGATGTAAACAACAATTGCCGCTCGAAATTGAATAAAATCGATATACAAGAACATTTATTTTATTTTCGTCTAGTTAGCTCGGAGAATCTCCGAACTAACTAGACGAAAACAAACATTACTTAAAATAAATGTTCTTGTATATCGATTTTATTCAATTTCGAGCGGCCATTGTTGTTTAAATCTTTGGCAAATTTAGAAAGGCCGGACCTTACAAAGAGGACACTTTTCCTACATAACATAAACTCACAGCTTTTTTACCATGATGGTAGGCAGATCCCCGGCTTGCCCTTTACATGTAAGTATAATAATTTTGTTCTAAGTACTTTTCAACATGATAGGTACTGTATTCAATCATCGATATAGTTTCTTATGGCCGATTCCTATAATTTACTGACATTTATTGGTTAAAATAAAATTAAGACTCTTGTATCCTTACCAATAATGAAGCAAATACCTTAATATTATTAGCTACTTCCATATGGGGAGTCTACTGTACATAAAACTAACATACTTTACATAGTAGACTCTCCCATATAAACTGAAGTAGCTAGGCAGGTAAAATTAGCTTATGAATTTAATTATATGCCCAGTTTGACAGTAAAAAATGCTACCATAGGTAAGCAAAACGGAGTATTCCCGTTTGAGCACCTATTTTTAGAGCACCTATTTCAAATCATATATATTTTTTCTTCCATTGATCCCTTCTCTCCTAGGTGCTCTAAAAATAGGTGCTCAAACGGGAATACTCCTAAAATCGATTCGTTTTTGTTAATAGGAACCGAGCATTAATAGGCATTACTCCTCTAGACATCTATTATTGGATCCTATCGATATCCGTGGATCCTATCCTAGGTATCATACCAACTCAACGTTTTGATCTCTTCAAACAATTAGGACAGAGCACTTTGACTATTAGCACAATTGGCGCGCACAGTCGGTAACGTAATACCGGTTTGTTATTTTGTTAACAAAATGGGATTTTTTGACAAAATAATAGGCAGAGGTGTATGTATATTTTCCGTTTGAACTGTTTTGTATTTCCAATTTATTATGGTAAACCCTATCCCCATTACTTATTCGAATATTCAAGTTCAGCAGTGAAGTTTTCGTTGGATGAAATGAATACAAGGAATTATGGGCAAAATACGGGGTTTGGTTGATGACAGCATAATAATATGAACCTGCAGATGACAGAATATGAACCTGCAACTTACTTAAAGAAAAAAAGAAAATACATTTATTTGACCCGGGCACAATATATTCACACAAAAAAAAAACGGAAAATCTTTGAAATTGTATTTGTGCCTCACGACTGAGCCGACTAGTACCTGACGCTGGTTTTCAACTGAACTTTACTTGATGAAAAGTGGCTTTCCCTAAGTCTATAAAAGGTGTTAGTCTAAAAGATAAAGCCAGTATGTATTTCATTCAAACTCGAATATAGCATTTCTCCTCCACAATAGAAATAGTTAAAGTCGTGGTTCTTCCATGGGATAGCAGGAACCCTATTGAACTATTGATACTAAATAATCACACTATAATATTATGAAGGCGAAAGTTTGTGAGTGTGTGTGAGGGTGTGTTTATATGTGTGTTACTTCTTCACGCTCAAACGGCTGGACCAATTTTGATAAAATTTTGTATGGAGGTAGCTGACACCCTGGATTAATATATAGGCTACTTTTTATCCCGATATTCCCACGAGATCGACACTTATGCGGGTGAAACCGCGGGGCGCAGCTAGTAATACATATACATAGTTGAAAAATGTTGAATCAAGTGCGTTTTCATATACTCAGTATATAATGTAAACACAGTTGGGATACAGGCCTCCTCTCTGTGAGAGGAGGTGGGCCGTAATGCGCGGCCCAGTGCGGGTTGGTAGACTCTATTTACCAAAATCTATTAATAAATACTTTTACACCTTTTCTCCCCTAGGGTGAGATAAAGGGGAGGGCCAGAATGAAAACTTTTTACAAAAAGATTGTCTTGTTGTTTAAAATGAGCGACAACTTTGAAATACAGGTTGTTTATTTATTTTCGTCGTATAAGTCTATTAAATGACATGCAAGGCTCGTGGCTAAATAATAACAGCCGCACTGGTTGATTGAAGTTTAAGCCACGCTTGCTGAGGTCGGTGGTGACCATTTATAACTTATCGAGACCCCTTTTGCCCTGGAAAGCATGTTAATCTGTTGGTCCCGGCTGTCATTCGTAGATCTCTGACAGACGTTACGGGTTGTCAGAAGCCCGAAAGTCTGATAACCAGTCTGATCAAGGGATATCGTGTTACCCAGTATCTGGGTTGTGGAGGTCAGATAGGCAGTCGCTTCATGTAAAATACTGTTACGCAGCTGCAGCCGGATAAGCTGGAAGCCGAAGCCAACTCAGTTGGTAAAACGCTAGGCAGATTGAAGTCTATTAAATTATGTTTATATTTTTTTTTGTGTATACGTAAATTAATAACTCACATCCTACTTAATATTATAAATGTGAAAGTTTGTGAAGATGTTGGTTACTCAATCACGCGTAACCGTTGTACAGATTTGGATGAAAATTGGCACATAAATAGGTTATAACGGATTAGCACATGGGATACTTTTTATCTCATTATTCCCACGGGATCGAAACTTACGCGGGTAAAACCGCGGGGCGCTGCTAGTCATTTATAAAATTGCGATAAGTGACAGTTGTTTACTATATCATTTCTACAAAATCGGCTGTTTTTTAATATAGGTAGGTAAACGATATAGATAAATCTTTTTAGTCTTTGTAATAATATCCGGGCAAAATACGCCGCTGATAAGATAACCTCTCTATTTTTGTTAATTCCCAGATATTAATGAAACACCAAATAGGTATTACTAAAGTCACGATAACGTAAATACGTCGAAGTCGGCTATCTGACTTGTTCGGCTACGCACAACGGACCAAATGGCAGTCTAAGTGCGGAAAAGGGAGCCCCATCATCATCAATTTCATCTGACTTGTTCGGACGAAAAGAAACAGATTTTGATAGCAATGACCTTTTATTAGGTCTGAGGACAAAGTAATCTCATATTTATCAACAAAAAAAATGGGAACTCATCATCATCTACCTAGCATTTTCCAACTATGTTAGGGTTGGCTTCCAGTCTAACCGGATGCAGCTGAGTACCAGGATTTTACATGGAGCGACTGCCTATCTGACCTCCACAACCCAGTTACTAGATAATACGAAACCCCTTGGAAAGACAAAAAATGGGAAGTCCGGGCACCAATGGATTGACGTGGTGGACCATTTTTAACTCCCGACAGAAAAAGAAGGGTGTTATTATACCCCCGACGGAAAAATAGGAGTGCTACAAGTTAAACGTAGTATCTGTGCCCCCGATGCGGCAATGCTTGGATCAGAATATTACCTACAACTTATAGTAAAGGGCCGATACATATAATTTTTAAACTTTTTTGAGGTTTTTGTTTTTTTTTGCTTAATTTTATTACCCACCGGAGTCCGGCGTCAAGGAGCCTGCTGTGTTTCGTCGATGCGTGGGAGTTCCAGTGCCTTAGGCATCTTCTGGGTATATACGCTCGTTCCATCATAGACCTTATCTATCGCTTTCCATCAGGCGTGATCGGGGCCAAGAGCGTGCCCATTTAGCAATAAAAAAAGAAAACTTGCTTTTTTGTTCAAAGATGTTCCTAGCAAAATGTTGGTTTAATAGGTACGAAAATAGGTACCTACACCTCTGCTTATTCGGAGTTTACAGGCGAGGTGTTATGTTCTTAGAAAAATATAGACTACTCTTCGATATACTAAAAGGCGACTGGGATCACGTCAAGTGAATGGATGTCATGAAGTATCTTTAGTATTTGTCTGCTAATACGTAGTAACATTTGTATTCTTGTATCGTCGTTGTAAGTCGTATGACTGTCCCATAAAACTTCCGCTTTTTTTTTTGTTACCGCTTCTTAGTCCTTTAGCTGGGAAGAAGTGGCGCAGCAAACTCCACAGCTGTCTCTTCAGTTAGAGAAACTTGATTCTAAAATGACGGTGTACTATATTACCTTACACCTTTGGGAGTTACAGACATGATGTTATGTTACATACACAAGCCGGATCTATGGAATATTTGTACTACTGTTTGCAATGTACAAGAACGTTACTAACACATAATTTACTAGTTTACCTAGACAATATGTGTTTGACTGTACCACTGTAAACAGTCGCTTTACGTCTGTACTTATACTTAGAGTTTGCTAGTATTAAGGTCAGTATTAGTAGTTATCTTTACGTGGAAGTCAGTTTTTACGCAAAAATGTTTTTTAAATACGCCATTCTTTTCTGTGGTGTCTTGTTGTTTGTTGATGTAAGTATTACTGGGAATTATTTAACCTCTTAATCACCGCTAATGAGACGCAATTTATTTTCTATTGTAATGGGCTGATATCGGCCCGCGCCGGGACGGAGTGGAATGAAGTGATAATTTAGATAACATGAAATGTAATATTTAGTTGGAATCTTCATTATCCACAGTCCGACATCACCCACTGCTGGTTAAAGGCATCTCTTTTCTTATCACCTTATGCCAACAAGAGCGTGGGCGCTCTTGTACAGACTCCAGCACATCAAGCTATCCGAAACACTCAAATTTTCCCAATTAACCTTGAACCTTATGCTGTAGCGACAAAGTTGAAAATCTATTAAAGCAATTTGACAGATTATAGTAGCTTGATGTACTGGCGTCTGTCCTAGCCTCATCCAAGTTTTAAGGAATATTTATTTTATTATTTATGTACACACAGTAAAATGGATACAGATATGATATATTAGTATTGAGTACAAAGGTACCTACTGCTTATCCCGTAAGAAATTTCTTCCAGCAGACCTGCGATAGGAGAAGTAAAAAAGAAATTTAGACAATAGTGTGTGAGAACAAGAAGATAACAATTCATTAATAAAATTTGAGAAAAAAAAAATCATCAGCATTGTTATCTTTGGAAAGTAAGTAGTTAAAATATTCAGTGACGTTTACCTCAAATTTCTTCCGTACCCAAATCCTTTGTTTACAACATAACCTTTTCTATCCAACAAAACAGATAGAATTTTATGTTGATTACACATACAATAATCGCCACGAACGGTGTCATAACACTAACATCCTGTATATGATACGACTAGCTATTTAGTAGATGGGATGAAGATATTAAGGAATTACCTACCTTGGCTCGGGATAAAACTCCCTAGGGACCACGCAAAATGGAAATTGTTGGAGAACCTATTGGAAACTGTTTCATGGACCTTTATATAAATAATAGTCCCCCGAGTTAATTATCTGATGTGTTTTTGATGTGCATTTCAAAGTCCTATCACTTAGTGCAAATGTTGATTGGATTTTAACACCGTTGTTGTATTTGAAATGCATTAAATTATTGTATAAGTATATATTATACAAAATCGTGTTAGTCAGTAACTGGGTTGTGGAGGTCAGATAGGCAGTCGCATCATGTAAAATACTGGTAGGTATTCAGCTGCATCTTGGTAGACTGGAAGCCGACCCCAACATAGATGTGAAAAGGACCGATTGATTTAAAATCTAAATCTTAACTAAAATCAATGAAATAATCTAATCTAATCTATAATCTTATAAAAAGGTAAAATTGTTTGTACATGTGATATCCACCAACCCGCACCCTGTCACGGAAATCCAGGCCTGTGTCCCAGCAGTGGGATGTATTTATGTTTGTAAGAGGTAATCTCTGTAATTATTGAACCGATTAGGAAAATTTTTACACTTTTAGAAATCTACACTATCGCTGAGTGTTGGTGCCATAGGATATATTTTATGTCGCGAATGAAGGCGCGGGCAGAAGATAGTATTTAGATAAAGTGGACTGCATTAAATTTCTGAGTGCAAAATGATATTGATAATGGTACTGAATATGAATAATAATCATAACATACTTCAATAATTTGGTACATACGAATTAAGTAGAACGTTCGTCACTGAAAATTATTCTTGTCACAACATTGATAACTAGCTGCTGCCCGCGGCTTCGCCCGCGTGGATGTCGGAAATGATCCCACGGGAACGTGCTACCGGGACAAAAAGTAGCCTATGTAAGTTCCTCTTTATAACATCGGCTATCTGCCAGTGCAAGTCTTGTCAAAATCAGTCCAGCCGTTTTAGAGATTAGCCGGAACAAACACACCAAAAAAAAATTGTTACAAGTATATAACGTATAATACTTTCATATGCACTTAGTAGAATCACAGATTCAGACACTTCAATTTTATTTATTTGTATAGATGTGCTAGATAATATCTTGTTACACATCGTTAAATCAGTAAATTCGTCACCTCAGTGTTGTTAACACAATGCTCAGCTATTCACCTTCGCTCTATATTCATCAACATTTTGGACATAGCTACACGCAAGGTTTCACCATTCTATGAGCGCACAAAATTGTATTTTAGCACTTTGCATGCCCCGTGAACCATCCACGCAACCACTACAGTAATAAGTGAAGTTAACTGCGGTTCGCTGTGGATGATCGCATTACTGTGAGGTGTGAAATGTGAGGGTATACTGGGCTACTAAATGCTAATTCTTTGGCTTTTCTTTGTTGTATCTTTTTTGTAGTTTAGGCTAGCAGCTTAGCTAGCTTATGAATACGTAAAATATAACTTGACGTAAGCAAATAGCCAGGCTGTCAGGGCTATCTAAAGGCTCAGACAGGTGTGATGCGATGCGACAGGGCGAACTGATTCTAGTAGAACAATATCTGTAAAAACTTCATGGAAATTGTACAGACGCCAGCACATCAAGCTACCCGAAGCTGTCATAGTTACTCAATTAACTTTGAACTTTATGCTTTAGCGGTAAAGTTGAAAATCTATTAAAGAAATTTGACAGATTGTAGTAGCTTGATGTGCTGGCGTCTGTACTAAAAGAATCGCGTCTTTAAGGCTTGTCTAATCCAATCCACGCACAGATGCAAATTGAATTAGGCCAGATACATTATTTATTTAGGATCTCCAGGATATACACAATAAATTACACATAAAAGGGCAAAATCAAACATCAGTAAGAGATTTCAATTTGTCCATTATACCCGAAATATAGGTTTATTTCTAATGTTTCTGTTAACAAGAACTTGTTAATACACGTAGGAGTCCCTCCTGTAGTCACGCGCTCTCATTAGTCAAGACTTGAAAAGTTTACTTCTGTTGTCATAAACTAATTCCTAATGTACTTCCACAGACTGAGGCCTTTGTCAAAAGAGATGTTAATGCAACTGCTATAGACGCGTTGAAAAAGAACATGGATGACTTCAGGAACTGTATCGACAAGAGCTTGGCGAATGTCGTGGGAGAAGTCAACGAAGACCATCTAAAACCCCTGTTCAGTGTCATTGGTGATCAGTTGAACAGGTTCTCCAAAGCGGTTAGTCCATCTTACATAACATCTCACCAAATGGAGGCAGAGGTGCTACAGCCAACCGTAGATCAGTGCGAAAGTGGCCCTTACTGTAACGACATAAAGGCGCTGTCGCTGATAAATTGTTACCATTGACGTGCGGGTTATGGAATGTTTTAAGTCCCATATAAAAAAGGGAGCGAGTTCATTGCCAAACTCATTTATTAATTTTGACCACTTCGTTGATCTAGTAGTAGGTCTCAGGTGAGACTACTAAACATAAACAGGGTGTCTTGGGTTCGTACCCCAGGTCAACGGGTCTACTCACTTAGCAAGATAATGAATGACAGCACGATTTGACAGGTGTCCCTAATACCGATGTGTTTTTGCTCTTCCGAAAAATTTAATTCGACACTTGTTTGTTCAACTACTTTTGGACGGGTCTGAATGTTCGTTGACGGACTTAGAGAAACCCCCAGGAACAGTGTTATTGGATTCCTCCTTTAGAAATTACTCAGTAGCAACTTGGTTGTCATTTTTAATAATAATGTTTTAGCTTTTTCATGTAAATGATGCGAGGTGATGTACTTTACAGTGTTTGCCATTCTAATCCTTTGTTCTAATCATATCTACTGCCCCGTCGGTCTCGTGGACGCAAGCGCGACTGTTGAGCATGGGATTCTGGGTTCGATTCCCGGGTCGGACAAAGTGTTATTGAGTTTTTCCATTAGGAATTTCTTAGTAAAAACCCGGAGTTTGGAAGTTAGCAGTGTGCCTCGGAAAGTACGTTAAGCCGTTTGTCCTGCGCCTAATCTCTCTCCAGTCGTGTCGGATTGCCGTCCCATCGGACTATGGGAGTGAGGGAAGAGGGAGTGCACCTGTGTCTGCGCGCACACTTGTGCACTATAATATCTCCCGCGCCGAAGGCTAGTCTCCGTTGAGATTGGCCGCCGTGGCCGAAATACGGTCTGGTGGACTTTATTTATTTATCTAATCGTACACATTTTGTTTGTTTACAGTTTGATGAAATAACGAAACCGAAGCCTTCTCCAGACGAAAACTAAATGATTGAAAATACAAGTAAAAACGAGAAAATTATAATGAAAATGCAATGTAAGGATGAAGCTCATCTAGAATCTAGCTGATTAAATATTTATTAAAATATTTCTATTAATTCCTTGCTAATCTTAAGCTATCGACTCTCGTTATCTAGGGTCTGTCGTTAACGATACCACTCAAAACTAACCAGTTATAAGCTCAAATCGTAGTAGCCAGAATGTCAGCACTATAGTCCGCGCGGAACTAGTTGGCCGCTTAGGTGGGGACAGGGATGAGGGAGGCGGCGGTTCGCAACGCACGTACTAAATAATGCGCTACCCGCCCCTCTGTACCACCCGCTCACATAGCTAAGGCGCGGCCAACTAGTTCCGCGCGGACTATATAGTACAGTATTTTTATCTAACCAAGCGACGCGCGCTTTACTTGTAATTGTACAGACACTGTGAATGTGAGCGTGAAGACGAAATTGTAGTTAACTACGCCCTACACTGCCGTCAGCACATAACACACGCACACACACGTTCGACTTCGCCATTGTCTCGGACGGTACCCAGAGCCCAGAGCTCCTGCGCTTACACACACATTCACAGCGTGTTTGTACACTTGATAATCACAAGTAAAGCGGGCGTCGCTTCGTGAGATAAAAATACTATATTTTAATGGCGGTCAGTTAGTAAACGATGTATACGATGCAAACAGGACGATTTGAGTTTGTAACACGTCACGTACTCTTGAGTAGCTTCGTGTACGTTGGGTCTAAAACTATTGTTTCCTAAGACTACATTGGCCGCCAAATAGCGCCGTCGAATGACGTCACTGAATAAATGAATGAATTGCACCGATCCCAGCGTGGTTAAACCAGACTCGATTAATCGAATGAACCCCAAGATTCGCACTAGCTCCTGTAGCCTCATGTTCATGGTGCTACAGCGACCATTGCATATCAAGGAATAGACCGGGGGGCGCGGTAATGGTAGGGTAGACTTGCCCGAAGGATAGGTAAGGATTTAAGAGCCTACCGGATATGCATCCTAGAGCAAGCATTGGACTAGTGGAGATATGGGTAATTATATCTATGGATGGGCATCTTGAACGTTATTTATGAAGGTAAGTTTTGTGTTGTGTTTCCCTAAAGAGCGTTTTTAGACGCCGTAAAGTCTAACCCCGCTGCCATCATTTTCATGACAGCCGTCACTGTGGCTATTATGTGGGGGCCACCGCTGTCACCGCTGTCGTAGGGAACCGTAGCTTTAGGGTGCAACCAGACCGCGATCGATCGAAGTCGATCATCGACATTTTGACATATTGAGCCATGTACAGTCAACAAAAGAGATAAGTATGCAGGGTCGTCGGATATAGTTGAAGTTTTGTAAGAAACCGATGGATGTTGTCGACTGAAATTTAATTTGATACATTAACCGTTTGTTTTCTGTTAATAAAATTAAAATTTATTCGAGAACATACATCGGTTTCTTCATCATCATCATCAGCCTATAGCAGTCCACTGCTGGACATAGGCCTCTCCCATTCTCCCATTGCACGCCATTCAACTCGATTTTCGGCAACTCTCATCCAGCTGCTACCAGCCATCCTGCGAAGATCGTCGCTCCACCTAGCCTGAGGGCGTCCCACGTTACGTTTACCGATTCGCGGTCTCGGTCGGTTTCTTACTAAACTTCAACTATATCCGACGATCCTGCATACTTTAATATTTTGTTGACTGTACATACGTGGTGAAACATTTCACATTATTGGGTCCGACGGTCGACTTTGATCGACCGCAGTCTTCTTGCGGAACCTGTATTTTGTTTTCGCATATTATTCCTTTGATTTAAAATTATATTTATTTCTGTGAATTTAGAAATAACACATTTACACTTCGAAAATAAATTATGTTTATATTATCTCGACCAGTTCGGTGTTACCTATCCGAATATTCTGAGAAGAAAGATCAAAATATATCATCAAATCAAATAAAAATCGAACTCAAAGCATTTATTTCAATGAAACCATTTACATGCACTTTTGAATTGTTAAAATATTGGTCAGGCCATATTTAATGACCATGTTTCATTTATCTAGCAAGCTGCAGCTAGAGTTGGATTGTCGTGCGTGTACTCCAAGTTTAACCCCCGGGTCGCACACAGCATAATTTAGTTTACCTGTTTTGAAACTAACAGGAGTTGAGTCTAAGTAAACGTGAATGATGGAGATATGTACTTCAACTTAGGACAGGCCTATATTTAGCAGTGGATTATAATATCCTTAATTTAAACGGCAATAGGGCCGCTTCATATAGAATAGATTTTTCTTTATTAGAGTAACCAAAGACTCAATACAAGATTGTTAGTAAAACTTACGACTATGTTAGTAAGTACAGACACTAAACAAAAACACAAGAAACAAAACGGTTGTCACCGTTGCGACATCCCATGAGATCCCATATTTTAACGTGCAGTTTAGATTTCGTTTGGACATGACTTAAAAGATAATACACAAATATAAACGGTATTACGCTACTGCTAAGCTTCAGGTCCTGAGTGTTTTCGTCTGAAATTTCTCAGTAGCAGCCCGGAGTCTCGATTTGTTGCTATTGGTTGAAATGTGGTGTGCCATACATACACCTCTACCTAAACCATCTGGTAATAATACAGGTGTTATAACGGTATGTCAGTTAGCAATGCTGGTAGGGCCCAGGGTTGCTGGCTGTGCTATAGACAAGTCACTTTAATATGCACCCTACCAACAAAGAATAACGACTATTTTAAGGTTTTTGTAATAAGCAATTTAACATTTTCGAAGGAAATAATTATATTAAAATTGACCTATCAAATCGCGCCTGGAAATCGCGCTCGTGCAAATGAGCACCGTCATCTGCAAAACTTTTTGGTTTCTTAACAATGTCGACGACATATAGAATAAAAGATAAAGAATTCTTTTGACATATGTCAAAATTTCTGTTGAATTTAGTTAAAAAATAATACTTTTGTAAACAAATATTTCAATTCTTCAAAGTCTTTGATTTTAGGACAAAAAAGCTTTTTAAACATGATTATGCTGTTTATTATCCTTCTGGCTGTGTCAGTAGTCAGCGTAAGAGCCAGCCTATCAATTAATTTAAATAATTGTCTATCTTAAGATGATGGCTTCAGGGAAGCCTCTAATTTTCTTAGGTTTTGTGCAATTGGCAGGTCAGTATCAGTTGTATGTTGATCTAAATATGATTAGCGGCTGTAAAAAATATTTATTTATAGAATCATAATCATAAAAAATCATCAATATGTCTCTTTAAATTCGTGTGTTCAGTTCCCTATTGGTTTACTATTTCATGAAATCATGAGATTTGAGGCCAGTATTGCTTTTCTTATTCTAATTCTAATGATTATAATTCTGTAAAGCCATATTTATTACGGTCGCGAATTATATTTTAATCAACATACAACCTAATACTGATCTGCAAATTGGATAAAAATTAAGAAAATTTTAAATTCTTTGGCTACCGTGACGCTGGGCTTCCTTTTTGAGGCTCACTGTCCCAAATTGCAAAAAGTGAAACCCCCTTAAAGTACGCTTCCCTTCATTTGATTGTTTGTGCATATTGGTTGAGTTATAGGCGCGTCTCTGGCCTTTAAAAAAAGTTGCCGTGTGCATAAAGCTTCGGCCAAACTGACCAAAGCGACTGCGAAGCGGGAGCGGCAGTCGCGCGGCGGACGCTGCGCGTGTTTATTTATGGCGCCTTGCACACTTTCGCGACCGCTGTAATCGCGCAGATGTTCACGTTTAAAGCGATCCGAATCCGAAAAATCAACCCGAATTGGAAATTGTTTTAAATTCTGAGGGATAGAGTTCGGATGTAGCGCGGAAACCCTCATACAAATAGGACTACGGTCACTTCGGACCGTCATTTCTCGGATTCGGATCGGACGTAGTGCGAACCCACCCTTAGTTTCGCGTTGTTGACGTTCCCGCTTCGCAGTCGCTTTGGTCACGCAGGTTTGGCCGCAGCTTGAGTCTTTTGGTATTGGGACAGCTAGAGGCTGATGAAATCTTCTTCTCGTTAATACAGGCTGTCGTGAAACGCGATGCTCCTTTTCCCACACGCCTTCATCCTGCCATTGCGGCGCGCAATGATTTGGAAATGATGCAGAAGTCCCTCATAGGCTTAAACGCCAGGGATTTTCGTCATGTGGTACGCACAATCATCCCTGAAGATTTGAAGGCAAACGAAGACGTTGTTTCTGATAGCATAAACAGAGCGATGGAGTTATGGTTATAGGTTAGTTCAGTTCCTATCATAGATCCTTAGTTCAGTTCTAACCGAGTTGTGTTTGAAAATTATCTGTTTATTTGAAACACAAGACAGTCATGTGATCATACTTTATCGGGTATTTATCACTTGTAGGTACTTGTCGGTATTGCCGCTAATCTTAAACTCATTTCCTCGAGAGACCATTACAGGTAATCTACATTGCTCTCACAAGATCAGACCAAGATTATGTGTGGATTTTAAAAGAGACTTTGAACCTTCAGTTTGTTTCGCCATTTATTCTCCGGGGTAGTCAGATAGGAAATATCGACTCCACCTAGTTTTTTTTTTTTTTTTTAATAATATTAGATTTAAAAGTGCAAAAGGCTATAAGGGTAGGGGAAGACCAAAATAACGATGGATGGAATGTGTGAATGATGATATGATTAGAAAGGGGGTGACTACCGAGATGACGTCTAATAGAGAAGTATGGAAGAAAAAGATATGTTGCGCCGACCCCAAATAAATTGGGAAAAGGGCAGGAGAATGATGATTAGATTTAAAAGTGATTCCTATATCCTATTTACAGAATAAATAATATAATTTTATTTTATTAACTTTTTTGAAAATGCTCGTGGATGTCCTCCGCCCTGTGATGGGCGAAGGATTTGTTGGACTCTTAATGAGGCCGAACAGGCGTTGCCGGTGTGCTACGTCGTCGCACCGCTATGACTTCAACGCACTGAGTGCCACACGGACAATGAGTAGTCACATCACAACGCCGCGCGCCTCTTAATACGACGTCGCAGCGTCTCGGTGTTGGGTGTGTCAGTTTTCTTTAGTACAAGCAACACTGTTGCGCTGCGAACCCCATCCGACGCTCGGCATCGCACCGTAACATCCTTTCCTGATTAGTTTATCTGGTCTCCTTGTACGTTGAGCGTGTGTTGCGCTGCTGCACGTCATCGCGACGCACCCTGTGGCGTGTCACTGTGATTTTTATGTAGGAAGAAGCAGCGTCTCCGCTCAGGCATCGCAACACAACGGCACGCATCGTTTGGCTTCGCTCATACTGACTAAAACCAAACGGGGTTTTGGAACCACCTCTGGCCAGGGTGGCCTCGTTGGAGTACTTGCACATACCTGGCAGCTAATTAACCCATCTCATTTAGGCAGGCTTATTCTTACCGGGTATGTATTTGCTGGGCAAAATCAAGTAACGTTTTATTGGTGTTTTTTTTCTACAGATGAGCGTTATAAAAGCCAAACCAGCTGCTGTGTAGTAAACAAGATTTATTGCTGCAACAGCGGAATTTCGTATTGCCAAATGTTATTGGTAAAGTAAAAATGTTAGTATAAAAACCAAGCGAAAGTCCGGAACCCAAAACTTAAATAAATGAATTATACTAGAAATTGCAATAAACTTTTTTTTTTATTAAAATGTTTTTTATTTTTGAATCAATTGGTTTATTAATACTGGCTTCGCATGGTTGCGATTTAATTCAGATCGGAATGTTTATTTTTCTACTATATGTATATAAATTATTATTACCTATATTATATGAACTAGCTGCTGCCCGCGACGTCGTCTGCGTGAAGGCTCTACAGCACCAAAAATACCAAAGATACCAGTGTCGCTATAGCATTATAAGTAAACAACTTTTAAAATAGCATTAAAATTTTTTTTTTTTGCAAGCGAAGCAAGTGAAGAGAGTTATATGGGAATCCTGCTGAGTTCAGTCATAAGATGTGACTGAAGGACATAGAGAAAATAATGCAGGAATACATTCCAGGACACAAAAGAGTAAAAATACGTACAAAGGTATCATACCTTACAACACTTCCCTATAAACTACGTTGGTAGTTATGCTGCCAGGAGCCAAAATGTAAAGAGAGTCAGGACTGGTGACGCTGGAGCAAGCGACGTACAGTTGCCCGTGTGAGAAGCAACTCGTCCTGAGGTCGACACCCGCTGCCCTCAGTGTCTGCCCCTGCGACTTATTGATGGTCATCGCGAAGCAAACACTCACGGGGAACTGTACGCGCTTGAACTGGAACGGGAAGTTATGAGGTATGAGGGGAATGCGTGGTATAAATACTGCCTCGCCGACGCCACAACCCGTAAGAATTTCCGCCTCAATGGTGTGTCTGTGGAGCGAGATGACTTTAAGGCGGGTCCCGTTACACAACTTCGGAGGAGATAGGTTCCGAAGAAGCATAATCGGGACATCGACCTTCAGCTTGATGGTATGCGCTGGAAGTCCACTTGCAGACAGGGAGTTCAGAAATTCCACGGGATAATGTGTGGCGTCATCTTGCTCGACAACTGTGTTTATCGAGGTGTAGAACACTTCATTCCCCTCAATTTCCGAGAGAATGCATTCGTTAATTGCTGCAGCCTGATCATTTTTGGGCGTCAAAATGGCCCGCTCACACACCCAAGAATTCTGCTGGTGCGGTATACGACTGATGTCCCCGTACACACAGCGAATGAGTTCTTCTAAGCTGGATACCACTCTACCGAGAGACTCTGGAAGCACCACCTGTCCACCTCTCTCTTCTGGTAGAGTGCCTTCGCCAAGACTTAGAAGGACATCGGAGAATTCTTGAGCACGTGCATTGCCGCCAAGCCGAGCTCTCATATTAATGGTCAAGCGCAGCGTACGAACTCAACGAAGCATTCACCTCGTCAGCCCTCGATCCCCGCGTCACCCACGGGAAGCGTTTGCCGGAAATCGCCACTGAACAGAACTGTGACATCACCCATCAAATGTTCGTTCCTGTGGATGTCCTGCAGGGTTCTGTCCACGGCCTCAACTGCCTTCCTATTGGCCATCGTACACTCATCCCATACGATCAGAGAGCAATCCTTGAGCACGTGTCCCTTATCGCTGTTACGTGACACACCACAAACAGGCGTTTCGGCGCTCTCTAAATCGATGGGAATTTTAAACATGGCATGTGCTGTCTTGCCACCCGGAAGCAGTGTGGCAGCGATTCCCGACGACGCTACAGCAATAGCAATTTTGCCTTGCCTCCTGACCTCTGCAAGTATGCCAGTGGTAACAAATGTTTTTCCTGTTCCACCGGGACTTGGCAGTGGGCACACACTTCTTCTAAGGCACCAATATCTCCGTGGGTGGCGTAGTTAATCGCGACATTGTAGATAAACCCACTTCCTTCTTTATTTAGCCACGGTTGCTCGTCGATATCGTAAACTGTGGATTCATCATCAGATGTCGAAAGTTGATTTATTTCACGACGCAGGCGATCGTGTTCTACTTGTGCCGCACGCTGTTCGCCCGACCAAGTTCCCCGAATCTCTTGGATTCTGTCACGTTCTTGCGATAAATGAGCTTCAATGTCACTACGCATTTCGTGGTACCCCTGCCGAGCAGCTGCTCGACGTTCTTCACGCTGCTCGTCTATCTCCAACGAACGTGACAGAGCATGCTGAGAGCGATCTGCCCTCAAGCGAGTCTCGCGCTCTTCTTGATCTTCGAGCGACCGAGCAAAAGAAGTACGACTCCGCTGCGAACATAACCTCGCCTCTCGCTGTGTGTAAGTCTCAGACGCAAACGAAACCATAGCGCGATATAATTCGACGCCAACACCATCTAGTTAGGAAAAAGGAAACATTTTTATATACACTATTTTATATACTATTTTAACATAAAATAAATGGCTGTGAGTGAGTAAAATTAAATCCAGCTAGTTTTACATCACATTTAAGTTTATAATTAGGTATACGACATGAAAATATATTAATTACCAAGCAATAATCATAAAGATAAATACCGAACAAAAGTATTAACAGTCAATGTTTATTTTGTACTAACAACATGAAATTGATGAAGAAATGATCATCATCAATGAACATAACTTTCTTGTAATACTTAACACCGCATTTTTTTTAAATTGTCTTCCTCAACTCTGCTCAAGATTTTGAGGGTTTTGTTGGACCTTGAATTTGTCAAAACGAACTATACGATACAACTTGTATGAAGAAAATGTACATTACCATCTATGAATTTTAAGAATAACTAACTACTAACCTCGCCAACATGATCAAATTTAAATTATTAATTTCCAAAAATTGTTGACATGTAACTTGATTTGATTTTTATGAAATCTCTTAGATGGCGCTGGTTCAAAATTTTCTTTATACTACTAACATTCATTAAACTATGTTTCTCTGCCCAAGTTACTTAAATGGCGTAGTTTTTATAGTGTAAAGCTAGATAATAGCATGGCTTACCTACTCAAAAATAACATTTAAATATGCGTCGTTAGATTACACGCTGTCACAGAATGCGTAAGAAAAATAAAGATTCACAGCTCCTCCCCCGTAGGTGATAGCGTGATAATATGTAGCCTATATGTTGACCCGACCTCTTAGTAATACTCATGCAAAATTTGATGTAAATCCATGCAGCACTTTTTGAGATTAGCCCGGACATACATACAGACAATCAGACAAACAGACAAAAATTCTAAAAATTATATTTTCGGCTTCGAAATCGATTGTAGATCACGCCCCAAGTATTCTTTTAAAAAAATATTCAATGTACAGTTTTGACTTTCCTACGATTTTATTATATGTATAGATGTATAAAACTAACTGTCGCACTTAGAGACGTTTCTTAATTAATAATCATCAATTATTAACTTGAATTGACCGGTATTATGCACAATTTTATATTACAGTACAGTTTACAGTTCCTTTACACTTAATTTGCTTTAGATTGTTTTTAAATCACTGTGATCTTTATTATTCCCGCCACAATAGGGTTGATGTTTTATTTTAGCCAATGAAAAGTCTGTCAAAATCACAGTGATATTTATTGCCTTAACAATAAGGTTGCTAATAGATTGCTACCGCTGAAAAGTTTGTCAAAATCACAGTGATCTTTATTCCCGTCACAATAAGGTTGTTGATTGACTGCAGCCACTAAAAAATCTGTCAAAATCACAGTGATCTTTATTTTCGTAATGATAAGATTGCTATTGGGTTGCAGCTGTCAGAGATAAAATAACTTTCAAAAGACTGTACCTACTCTCATGCTGGGTATGGTTATAACAGGTGCTCGAAAGTTAAGTAAATACGGATATGCCCTTCATAAAAGGATCATGAGGAATCTGAATATTCATTGGTTATGTTAAACTTATTTA
This sequence comes from Hydraecia micacea, assembly GCA_914767645.1. NCBI lineage: Eukaryota > Metazoa > Arthropoda > Insecta > Lepidoptera > Noctuidae > Hydraecia > Hydraecia micacea. Next base: position 6,757,101 of record OU611785.1, read on the forward strand.
ATCATGAATATGTTTAATAATATGCATATGAAACTATTTTACACTGATGCGGGGATTAAAACTTTATGATTACACATAAGTACTTATCCTTTTACTAGTAAACGTTGTATAGCGTCTGTATAGTTACACAACGCTTTGTCTTCTTCTTTCGAAAGTACTGACGACTGAAATAGAGAAATCGGTGTGTAACTATTCATCTGATATAATACGTTTATTGGTAAGGGGGTTAACCTTTTATTGAGCCATTTTGTGCAAAAGTTTTAATAACGTAAAGTTTAGCTAGGTTTCCTAGAAGAGTGGTGGCCGCCGGTTATTCCGTTTATTCACCCCAACAAATCCTCCCTAAGGTGGATACGTAGAAACGCATGTCCGAGAATCCACATTAAGCCTTTAAATTCCGTTTATCCAACTAGACCTAGGGTAGATTTTTTGGGATGGATAAACGGAATTATTCGTGGCTGCCAAATGCCAGCCGCAGTGACGGTTGTTATGATAATCATGGCGCCGGGGTCATACATAGCAAATGTATCAAATCGGAAAGGGATCGTCACCGCATCGCCTTTCGCCTCGACGTCAAACAGGCGTCAAGTAACGTTAGCACGTAACTAAAGCGGATCAGGCTCCGATACGTCGACTCGGCTATGGCTAGGCGACGGCGACGCGCCGACCGCTGGTTGATGGTGCTGTAGGCAGGCCGCGGGAGGGGTGAGAGGGGCACGGGTGGACGAAGAGACGTAAGCTCAGGTACGGAGAGACGTAAGCGCGGGGACGCACCGCACCGCGGTTCGTGAGCTTGTCCCGAGGCGAGGCGATTACGTTACGATTCCGATTAGTGTGCGTTGCAGTACGAAGTTTCATGCAAGGAATATTGAATGGCTCGAGTTGATACAGTAACGATCTCTTTCCGATTTGATGCGCGTGCTATGACCATAACGGTGTTAAAAACGCTCTCTAGAAAAGTACATCAACTTACTTTCATAAATAACTTTTCAGTGATGTCATACGACGGTATACATGTGTGTACGAGTGTCATGTGTCGTCAGTGTTTTACATGTTAGCAAATCACGTAACGCGGACGCTATGGGGCGGCCACCGCAGTCTTAGGAAGCTATAGCATTATTAGTATCTATTGTGTTTAGCCGAGGTTATGCTTCATTCTCTGTATGAGAAAAAACCGAAAGAGTCAGACTCTTTTCGTTACCTAAAATTGTTTTGGTACAATCGACCTCGTAATTATTTTACCACCCTAAGGTGTCACTTTCACGTTATAAAACGACAAGGTTTGTTTGTCTATGTGACAGTTACATAGTTTAAACCTTATGAGTCTTTTCACAGTTATTTTACTTCTAACAGCAGGAACTCAACAGCAATCTTATTGTAACGACAACACCATGATTTTAAACGGGCAGCGATACAAAATCTGACGTTAAAAATAGCGCTACAAGGTTATTTCGGCGCGTGGTCAAAATCTGAACTAATGCTGCCATCTTGTTTTTTAGATACATTTCAAGTGACGCCAAAGTCATTCGAACCTTTCCAAAAGAGCGCTGTAGCAGTATAACTGTGAACTCAACTCAAAGCATTTATTTCCATTAAACCATTTACAGGCAATTATCAAGGAGTCTGTCATTCATAATATGAAGCTTGCCCATTCCAAAGTGTAGTAGGTACCTATGGAGAAGAACGAGCCAGAAAGGACTGCAGAGGAAGTATCATGATTGTAACTAGAATTTGCTGTCAAATGTGGTTACACAATTACGAGGTCGACCGTATCTAATTTCGTGAAATGAATGTGTTATGATGACAGCAATTAACACCAACACATAAGTTTTCTTATCTAAGTATCTTATATTTACAAGGATGCATTTGTCATTTCATATCATAATGAGCCATCTAGGTATATTAATGTTATTATTTTGTAGATAACTTTGTTTACATTCTAATGACATATTGTTTTGACCACTGATAACATATCTTGTAGGATGTGAATAACAATTAAATAGGGTTCTAATTACTGTGTTCATAGAAGTAATCTAATTGTTTTGTTAATTGGCTATGGAAGTTTATAATTTCTCTGAATTTTTACTTGGATTGACTGCCTTTGTGACTTCTTTAACGGGTTAACACGATACCCCTTTGTAAGCTTTGGGGCTTCTGACCACCCGTACCTACAATAGTGATAATAATTAGCAGTCTGTAATAATTATTTCTCGCAGGACAATACATATTTCGATCCTTCTTTTTATTTAAAGTGTATAAAAGGTTCTTGACAGCGAAAATAATAAAAAAAAAATCATTCTTGTTTGACATTTAAAAAATATTGAGTTGACTGTACTTATCATATTTTGGGAATGCAGGCATAAGTACAGAGGTACAGGGTAGCAGGGATATCGACGTACTAGCTGTTACCATGTCAGAACACAGAGGTGGCGCAGTGGTAACGAACACGACTTACGAGTTGTAGGTCGTAGGTTCGAACCCAGACAGGTGCTTTACTTTGTGTAAATTATTTCATCGCTACTGCCCTCAAAATGGTGGAGGAATACATCGTGAGGAAACCAATGTTCAAGAACCAAAACTTTGAAGAAATGTGACATCTACCAACTCGCACTGTTTCCGCGTGGTGGATTACGGCCCACTCCCTCTCACTGAGAGGAGGCCTGTGTCCCAGCAGTGGGAACATTATAGGCTGATTATGATGTCAGAACATGATTTCGAGCCGACGATAAATTTAAACGCATGGGGCGTTGAAATTTTTGGTCGGTTATAAAAAAAATAGCTGCCTTTTCATAGGTAAGTGCAATACCCACGCGGTCAAAATGTACAGACAGCACATCAAGCTACCCCAATCTGTCAAATTTCTTAGATGGATTTACAACTTTACGACAAAGGAATAAGATTCATATTCAATTGCGACAGAATTTGACAGATTGGGATATCTTGATGTGCTGGCCTGTGTACTAAACAGCATTTCTTTTTTACCGACGAAAAGTTTCTGCTGTAGTGGGTTTAAATCATGTGATAAATTCATGGTTACAGTTTCCGCGTCGGTGTCCCTGTCACCCTGTATTTATTACCTAGGGTACAGACGCCAGTAGGTACATCAAGCTACTACAATCTGTCAAATTTCTTTAATGGATTTTCAACTTTATCGCTAAAGCATAAGGTTCAAAGTTGATTGTGAAAATTTGACAGTTTCGGGTAGCTTGATGTGCTGGCGTCTGTACAAACTTACTGTTTTAGTTATGTATAGAGGATCTTATCTCTGGTAATTAATTTCCGCAGTAGGTACGGACGGACTTCGAATCTTTGATAAACAGCTGACGGATGTAGCACTATCTAGTGCACCTCGAACCTTAAACATAATTGATTGAATGACTGCGATACGCGTGTAGGAACAAAACAATAATACAATTTACCACCAAGTACGAATTGGCTGATTCCGGGTTTTGTTTTGGTTGGTCGTCTACCCAGCGGGGCAATTGCGAAACACATTAATAGTAAGAATGGCTTTCATTTTGACAGTTCAACATCATTCAGTTCAATACCTACTCTATTGCTAACTGTGGAGGCTTGTAAATAGCTTGTCGTCAATCACCTCACTACTACTTCTGTATTTAATAGCTGTAAGCCACCCAAACACAATAAAATAAAATAAAATCATTCATTGCGTTATTTACGTTGTTGAGCAGACACATTTTTCGAACATATGAAGCAATGGATTAGCAGTATCCTTCAAAATGATTCAGTTTGTGATTGATAGTCTGTTACGCAATCAGGGAGCAGGTGTACTTAGTAGACTACCCGCATTTTGTTTTGGGTAAATACATATTTAATTGATCCTCAAATAACTTATTTTCCCTTCTAATGATGTACCTATGCTTTTTTAAATAAATGAGCCTGTAAATTCTTTTTTAAATGAAGGACACTCTTTTAAACTTTTATGGTTTTTTTTCAAAGTTGGGTCGCAGTAACTAAGCTAGGTCATCCCGACTAAACGGGTTAGGTTAGGTTAGAACTGTGACCTCTCCTTCCGTCTGGTGCAGGTGCTGTCCGGACACGGTTGTTTCGGATCGTACCTGCACCGAATAGGACGGGAGGAGACGCCGTCGTGCCACGACTGTGGCGCGGCGGAGGACGCGGCGCAGCACACGCTCGAGGTGTGCCCGTCGTGGTCCGAGCCGCGCCGCAGTCTCATCGCGGTGATCGGACCGGACCTATCACTCCCCGGTTTGGTTAACGCCATGCTGAGGGATGAGAGGTCCTGGGCGGCAGTCGCCTCCTTCTGCGAACATGTCATGTCCCAGAAGGAGGCGGCGGAGCGTGCGCGGGAGGAAGATCCTCACGCGGCGCTGCTCCGAAGGCGGAGGAGGGGTCGAAGAAGACGTCAGTTTGACAGTCATCTCCGACTCCTCCCAGATGGAGGCCAGCAGGCAACGGGTGCGGGGGCACCCTTACCTGTATTGCACAGGCCTCCACCAGTGTCGGACGGGAATGGCCAGGTGTCCCCGGCCATTCCCGTAGCCCCCCAATATGGGGGGCATGCGGGGCCCGCCAGCTAGGCGGGCATGCGCCGGGAGGGTTGTGGATGTAAAGGCTGAGCCGGTTTCCCATGGCCCTCCCATCACGGCGATGTGGGTACACCGCTGAGTTTTAGTGGGTATACTGTCGGCGCCATTCCGACAGGAGTCCCACATACCCTGTCTCGACCCCCGCGAGCGGGGATGCGTAATGCATTTCTCAGCGAAAAAAAAAAAAAAAAAAAAAAAAAAAAGGTTAGAACTGTGAACACTAGATTCAAGTTGGTCGAAGTTACTAGACTGTTACTGATTCGTTGGTCTAGGAGTCTCAAGCGCAAATGCTGAGTATGATTCGATCCCTGCATTAGGAATTTCTATGTAGAAGTAGCTAGGATTAGCAATAGGATCACGTTACATAGGTACATCATCTCATCAGCCTAGTTTTTTTCCAACTATGTTGGGGTCGGCTTCCAGACTAACCGGATGCAGCTGAATAACTGTATTTTACATGGAGCGACTGCCTATCTGACCTCCACAACCCAGTTACTGGGTAATACGATACCCTTGGTAAGACTGGTTGTCAGACTTTCGGGCTTCTGACTACCCGTAACGACTGTCAAAGATCCACGAATGACACCCGGGACCTACGGCTTAAGCTTTCCGAGGCACGGAGGGGTCTCGGTATGTAAAGATCCACAAACCAGCTTGCTTCTAAGCTTGTAATCCCCTTAAACATGACTGGCTAAATGTGTAGCACCAACACAGTATACCCATATTTCGACAGAGGTACCTACATCTGTTTAGACAGATGTACAGTCACGAGCACTAATATGTCAACACTTGGCAACTTTCAATTGCGATTTTTTCGTGAAATAACCGATGAAACGTTGAAATACGACACTTTAGATAAACATAAGGGTTCGAAAATACTATGTTCGTAATAACATAAAATTTCATTCAAAAATAAAGGAGAAAATCGCCTTTGAATAAAACCAAGTGTATACATACTTATGCTCGTGACTGTACCTCTGTCGAAATATTCAATTACTAAGGATTAGTCCTTCGGAGAATAAAGGTGCTGGGTATGCGATGGGAGTCTAAATTGTTTCCAAATACAGCTCTTTATGCAAATACAACAAGGCAGATGACATGATTATTGCAGTTCAATTATCTCATTCGTCTGGTCCGGAACTGGGGCATTAAAATGAGTCAAACGGTCCGAGGGGCCGACTTAATGCAATATCCCGTTGGTGTTATATTGTGATGCGACTCTGGAGTGTGGTTTGCAAAAAAAATTGAGAAGAAATCTGCTTGGGCGTTCCACAAGAGAAATTAAGTCTAAATTCATTGTTTATGTGCATATATATTTAGTTTCTGGTTTATATTGTTCGATAATTGGCTGCATGTAAGGTCAAACGAATTGACGGTTTGTCTACAATGTGTGACGGTGATATAACAAAATTGACTTTTTTTGGTGACCAAATGTGTTACGATTTGATGAAGCAGGGTTTTAAAACATGTTTACATGGCTTATTAGTCGATTCGCACGAATTCACTCGCCCGAAACGAGTGAAACTTTAAAAAAATATAATTTTTTCTATAGGCGACTTGCACGAAGTTAATTTATTTGTTGGCGAGTCGACAACTCTAGAAATATGTATAAGACAATTTTGAATTTTATGCAATAAAGTTAAGAACAAAGTACACGTTTTATAATAATTAACTCTTATCACTTCTGTGCACTAGTGTCCTTTTTTCTATACTTTAACATTCAAAAACCATAATATTATTAATATCAGAAAACATAATATTATTTAAAAGTGACGATTCGCCCGGTTCAGGCGAGTAAAGGGGGACTAGACTGGGGGACCACTGGCAAGTACCGGAATCGATTAATAAGCCATTTTTATATCTTAGTCGACATGTTGCATGTAACTTCAAAACCTAACAATAACGAATGTAGCTTTATCAATTTCAGGTTCCTGAAGAAACCTGAATTAGGAGTTTTGGAATCTCTGATGCCTACGCAAGCGTGATCAATGCCCATTCCTTGAACGTAAGAGAAGATACATGTGCCTTGCAGCTGGAAAATAACAGGCTGGTTTTTCAATGTATTTATTTTGAGAAATTATTTATCAAGTAAGTAATACAATATCATGCATCTAACACGTACCAAGACGATTGCTTTCAAAATCACAGGCAAAGTTTATTAACTGATTAGCTTGTAAGATCAGATGACCTAGGGTCACTGCAGTGAGCTGACCATACATTGTGTCTCGCCCAGCATCAAGATATAGGAGATTGCCTTCGTGGAGATCGCAGTGTGCATTCTACTGTTGTATTGTGAAGTTCTATATACAAACTCTTTAAACATGAATAAGATGCTAATTGTCCTTCTGGCTGTGTGCCTTGTCAGCGTAAGTCACTGTTCATTTTAAAATATGTTATGTTTTCTATATTTTCCAAGCAATGTTCGCCAACAGAACTTGTAATTGACCTTAAATTTGGATTTTTTTTTTCGTTAGCCTGTACTGTCCCACTGCTGGGCAAAGGCCTCTCCCATATTCTTCCACCTTTCCTTGTGCTGTGCCTCCTCCGTCCAATCGGTTAGGAACGAGTCCAAATCGTCACGCCAGCGTTTCTTGGGCCTGCCTCGGTAAACCTGCATTTTACTTTTAATAAAAGCCTGAGAAAGACGATTAAAAATAGGCGCTTTGAATTGGCCTTGTTTCATACCTACTTTAAAATCCTTCCATTGCTGATTTCTTAAACAAAAAACAATAAATGGACCAGCCGTAAGCAAAAATGTTTCCGATAATTTTAATATTGTCTAGACTGCATTTTGAGAGAAAGTGCCTTAACCCTGCCACCAAGTGACCTAGCTTGGTAATCTGTACATGTAAAATTTTCAATATGAAAGTGTTTACGTTTATTCTGCGGTAAGATTGCTAGAGGCCAAATATGACGATGTTATCATAATTAAAAAAAAAAATCTTCTCATTCAAACAGACTCAAGCTTTCGTGAAGCGGGATGCGCCTGCGGCTGACGACAACAACTACTTGGAGACCATTCAAAAGAAGCTCCAAGACTTCTCTAAGGACTTCAACAGCCAAATGGCCAGCACATTCGACCCCGAAGCAATGAAGAAGAACTTGAACGCCATTGCCGAAAGCGTAAACAAAGCGGTGAGATATGTCAAAAGATATTTTTGTATTCTTGTTCTTGTGTTGGCACAAACGACAACGTGCCACCACAATGGCGACATTAATTTAACACACGGCTAGTGTCTAGTAATTATAACAACTATAACAACATAATCCATACTCATCATCATCTGCCTAGCCTTTTCCCAACTATGTTGGGGTCGGCTTCCAGTCTAACCGGATGCAGCTGAATACCAGTATTTTAGATGGAGCGACTGCCTATCTGACCTCTACAACCCAGTTACTGGGTAATACGATACCCCTTGGTAAGACTGGTTGTCAGACTTCAGACTTTCGGGCTTCTGACTAACCGTAACGACTGTCAAAGATCCACGAATGACAGCTGGGACCAACGGCTTAACGTGCTTTCCGAGGCACGGAGGGGTCTCAGTATGTAAAGATGGTCACCCATCCACAAACCAACCGCGGCAAGCATAGCTTAACCTGATCGATCGACCTGTGCGGCTGTTATTATTTAGCCACGGACCCCTCCACAACATAATCCATACTAATATTATAAATTCGAAAGTTACTTTGTCTGTCTGTATGTTACCTTTTCACGCCTAAACCACTGAACGGATTTCGATAAAATTTGGCAGAGAGATAGATTGCATCTCGGGAAAGGACAGGATAGTTTTTATCCCGATATTCCCACGGGATCGACACATATGCGGGCAAAACAGCGGGGCGCAGCTAGTATAATTCATAATTTGAAAACTACCGTATGCGCTGCTCGCCGACATAGGACTATCTCTGTTTCTTTCAATTCGCCTACTCTTTGCACGTTATTCGTTTTAATTTCATTGATGCGATGTTATGATCCGTGACCCCTGCGCTACAGTTCTTGAGGTACCAGGTTGCTACAAGATGCTATTTAAAAAAATCTATATAAATAAAACAAAGTCGGGTTAGTTACACCATTTATAACTCAAGAATGGCTGGGCTTATGATCTTTGGTTTGTTGTATTTGTCTCCGCGCCGAATTGCAGAATAAATGTTTAAATATGGGGAAAAAAATACGACAAAAAAAATATTGATGATAATAAATTTTCTCATACATTTTGTATTTGTTGATTCTGAGGTGGTACGAAGTTCGCCGGGTCAGCTAGTCATAAATAATAACGTTCAATGAAATTAAAATTATGTTCATGAAACGAAAACGCGAAACCGTATACGTTTGTTAATTATAAGCAGCACGATGTATATTGAAATAGGTTATGCCGTGGTAAAAATAGTATCGTCCGAGACTCCAGAGTCGCTAGACCTATATTATTTTAACAAAGCCGAAAATAGCGCATAGGGGTGTACTGTAATAGGTACACTTCTGCTTAACGCTTTGGGGTATACATGCGTGATGACATCACACATGTACCATCACGGACACTGGCGGTGGACCACATTTCAACCTTATTACCAAGGGCATAAGTGTGAAAAGTGGTCGACCGCCATTGTCTGCGACTATACCAATACCTCCGCTCGAAATTGAATAAAAGCGGCCATTGTTATTTACATCTTTGACAAATTTAGCGCGGCCGGATCTTAGGTATACGTATATGCGGAGATATTTCAGCTTTGCTAAAATGATGTAGATCGCGGCTCTGGGATCTCAGTGAGCCATTCAGTAAGGTGTAAGCAGGACTGACTGCCCAGAGTACCTATCGCCATACATGGATACCAATTTATTGTGCTGTAGGACCGTGTTCGTGTAGATTTCGACATAATGATTTTGTGTTAATGATTTTTTCCGGTTGCAATCACGTGCAGTTGTGCATGTTTCAGAAATGTCATGGTTGGTTACCTGACTGACACAGTCACGAAATTGTTTGACAAAGCATAATTGACCTATAGCAAATGATCCCACTTTGGGACACAGGCCTCCTCTCCGAGAGCCCTCGCACGAAGAGGAGGCCTATCTCCCAAAATGGCCGTAATGTAACCCGCGGGCTCAGCTAGTGTTTTCACATACATCCAGAAAATAAAGCAGTCGATGGGAAAACTGCATCATGGCAACTGTTATGATACTCTTAGTACACTATTTGTACATGGAGAAGACTGCTTAGCCAAGTGATATTTTTTTAAATATTGAACGTTATATAGTCAGTTTCAAAAGTATCTGAGGAAACTGTAAACAAACCCTTTTCAGTTTAAATTCTTACGCAATCACTCAATAAAGGGAATTCGTAACACATTTATCTATATTTTGAAGGTTTCAACTTTATATTATTTATCTCAATCATCAACAATTACTGCTTGAATTACCTACATCATTAAATTGTAATTGAAAAATGATTGCCGAAAATTGAGGTTATAAAATTAACCTCAATTTTCAAATGTAGGTGTTTTAAAACTATAATTTCCGGGTTTCCGGTTTAAATATTCAAATGATGAAACTAAAGCACTCAATTTGGAAGTTTTCAGTTGTAGGGGGGACCTCCAAATTGGGTACTAAGGTAGGTACGTTTTCGGGAACGTTTGTTTAAAATTTCATCAGCTACTTTTGGAACTTTTGATCAGATTATGAAATCTTCAACAAATTAAAACAAGCCATTTTATTTTAATGAAGTGTTGTTATCTTCGAAGATAGACAATTTCATTAATATTGATGTTTCTTTTTACAGATGAGCGATATGAAAGCCAAATCAGCAGCGCAGTAATCAAGACTGATTCGTGTTTTCATAAAATCCTAATATGGAACGATGTAAGACCATGAGCTTAAAGATCAAATATCTACTAGATTTAATTAATTTAGTATGAAATAGAAAATTCTTAAACATAAAACATGTTTTATTTATATTTACAATGACATTATTCATGACATAACTAGCTTACCTTCTTTCTAATATTTGCAATGATCGAAGCCAAAGTAACACTTTTTTTTTGTTAGCCTTTATGTCCCACTGCTAGGCAAACGCCTCCCCCAAATCCTTCCAAGAACTCTTTTCCAGCGCTACCTCGAACCAGACTTCGCGGCAAGCGTCCAGGTCATCACTTTCTGGGCCGGCCTCGGCGGCGCCGTCTATATTCAGGCACCCATAGTGTGGAGTTTCTTTTTTTGAATAATAAATAAGTAACACATACTCAGTATTTTTATTACTGGCTACAAAAAGAAAGCATTAAAACGGTTAAAAAGATAGTCCTGTGATAGATGAACAGACAGTCAGACATTCGCTGATAGCAGCAACCTAGCAGCAACCTTATTGTATCGAGAATAAAGATCACAATGATTGTGACAGACTTGTCAGTGGCATCAACCTTATTGGAATGAGAATAAAGATCACTGTAATTTGGACAGTGATGCAAAATCAGAGGTAAAATAACTATGAAAGGACCTTAGTAATAAACCCATAAATACACATGCCTGTAACTTAATACTTATGAGGGGCTCGTGGCTAAATAATAACAGCCGCACAGGTCAATCGATCAGGTTAAGCTACGCTTGCAGCGGTTGGTCTGTGGATGGGAGACCATCTTTACATACGGAGACCCCCCCGTACCTCGGAAAGCACGTTAAGCCGTGTTGTCCCGGCTGTCATTCATGGATCTTTGACAGTCGTTACGGGTAGTCAGAAGCCCGAAAATTTGACAGCCAGTCTTACCTAGAGGTATTACCCAAAGCCAACCCTAACATAGTTGGGAAAAGGCTAGGCTGATGAGGACACATGCCTGTTACTTGTACAAAAGTATGCAAGTAGCTTGCACGCCGATGTTCAATAACAGCTTCTGATTGGTGAATGGCGTGCAAGATACTTGCATACTTTTGTACAAGTTCCAGGCATATGTATTATATACTTTAGGATCTCGTTGGGGGTGCCTAGGATATGGATCCTTAAAAAGTTAGATAATAAAACAGTAGCAGCACAATAAGCGAGCAGTACAATTATACTACACGATACAATATGTAACATAATTAACGCAAGACCTCATACATCCAAACTAGAGTATCGAGTTCAAAGCATAATACAATGACCAAAACTTTTTTTTTTTATAGCAAACTATTTTTATTAAGGAAATCGTGTTGACTTTAGCAATACTTCATGCGTTTAAAATTGAGTCTTATTGCCTTGAAATAAGATTGACTTTTCTTTGATTCAATCGGCGGTCAGTATGGCAAAATACATATTAATTTTTGAAAAAATTTGAATTTTAAAAGTTACTGAAATCTACACAATAGTCAATTATGAACAAACTACTTTCAGGACTTGCGTTCATTCTGTTACACCTTGTTTATCATTACGCCTGTAATACCTACACGCCGAAGGGTTATTCAGAGGTGCACCTATATTAAACCGACATTTCGCCAGTTATTTTTAAGACCCATGTAGTAGGGGGCGAGCTTTTTGCCATCGAGCACATCGTGAGGAAACCGGCATGTCCTAGAACCAAAAATTCGAAGACGTTTAACATCTACCAACCCGTACTGAGCCCGCGTTGTGGTTAGCCCACTCCCTCTCACCGAGAGGAGGCCTGTGTCCCAGCAGTGGGAACAACCGGTTGATGGCAATAGCATAACCAACCTATTGGTTATGCTATTGCCATCAACCGGGCAAAAATTCAGACTCCGGGCTGCTACTGAGAAATTCCAAAAAGATAATTATAATTATACTAATAAGTACCCTTCTCTTTTCGAGTTCTTGGTAAGTAATGAGAAAAGATAACTTTTAAATTTCGTGGTACCGGAACGTTATCGACGCAGAGGTTGTCAACATTGGGCCCGAACAGAGAACATTATTTAAATTAAAATAGAACAAAAGTCACAGAAATAGGAAAAGTGGTTCTTGAGTTAGAAGCACAGTAACAGACAGACAGTGTCGGAAATATAGATGATGAACTTAATCTCTATATTTGGAGTGTTCATTTTCTTCAAATATAAAACACAAACTAGCGCAAAAATTTACTAGTAAAAGCACGGAGATTTCATTAGTATATTATGTAGACATAAACCACGTATAACAATAATATTAAACCGGAATAAATTCTCTTCATGATGTCGGAAACCGCATCAAAATCAGCACCACCATAATTGCATAACACACTATCAATCTGAATCATATTAAAATATTATATTGCTTCATATGTTCAAAAATGTGTTTGCTCAACAACGTAAATAACGCAATTAATGTTGTTAAATTATATTAATATATTATTATTGTTAATTAATTTATATATCTCAGGACCATGGGGTCCCGGTCCTTTAGAAAGCGTACGAGGGGTCGAAGCCAACTCGCAGAGGCCCCTTAGGAAATTTTGATGAAATGCGGCACCAACCGATGATTATCCCTGTATGCACTATGCAAGTGCACCCAAGGAAAACCCCCGATTGGTGTTGAACTATTGTAGGATATGGAAAAATAAAAAGTTGGACTATGGGTTTGGGTGGCTGAAGTGGACTGGTGACCAAGAACTATGGAAGAACTATGACCCGTGCCTGATCACTAATTAATTTATTATTGTTGTTAGTGAGTTACGTAATTACCCCGCTGCTGAAACACTTTAGTCGATTTGGGGATCGAACCCAGGACACCACAATCAGTACTCCCGCTTGCGACCACTAGACCACATAAGTAGGCAGTCAATAGAATAGGTAAGTAGATATTTAATTATCCTTGTTCACATAAATAAATACATGGAAAATCTTTTCTCTGTTTTATTAAACGTTACTTTTTACATTGCAATTGTTTTACAATGCAATAACACCGCTTGATATTTGCAAATAACCTACAAATATTCTGTACATCAGATTTATGCGCTTAGCTTAATCAGCCAGTTTTCACTGCTAGGACACAGGCCTCTCGCCAACTACCACGTGGTTGTGCGGTTGTAGATGTTAGTGCGGGTTGGTAGATGTTACTTGTCTTCGAATCCCATTATCAAACAAAATTATTACCTATAGGTATCTGGCTATCCAAAATCCTTGTAACCGAGTATAAACTGTTGTTAACCTCATCATTTTTACCTAATCACTTTCGACCGTAAACACAATACTTCTTCAAATAACCACATAGATTTTAATTAGGACTGTCCGAGGTCTTTGGTAATTGGCTAGCCAGAAAAAAATGACCCGGGGTCAATACGATAAGCTGTTCAAACACTAGCTCCGGTCAGCATCAAGATAAAGGGGGTTGCTGCTGCGAAGAGCTGCAGTAACCATTGTGTTGTTGAGTTGTGAAGACGTACTATTTCACCATGAACAAGCTGTTTATCGTCCTTCTGGCCGTGTGCCTTTTCAGCGTTAGTAGCGTAAGTTTCAGTTTTATATTCTTTTGTTTTTTTCCAAATCAATTCATGTCGTAATGTATATTTAACTTTGACTTTCAGTATTTATGAGTAATGGAAAATTTATTTCGAAATATTCATTTATTTTGTTTGGCAATTTTCGGTAAACGGACACGTAGTGGCCGACATTCGTTGATAGTCCGTATAGTGCGGTTGTCTCATATCAATACACAATCAGTAGTTGAAAAAAATTTCGGCGCAACATGTCTTTTTCTTCCATACTTCTATATACTAAGTCCATATTCGTATTTATTCAAATAAACGAAACGAATAACTTCGTCATAGGAAAATTATATTTTCTGCATTTATTGGGTAATTTAAAATTAAGCAACTCTTAAATCCGTAAGATTTGTCAAAATGCATTTTCCGGAATGAAAAATGGACGCTCACACAAAGAGTGACAAAAGTTTTTTATTAACAATTTTTTCTCGGCTAAGTAGCTATTTAAAACTTACTAACGCAATTAAGTATTTTCCTAATAATACCCTTTGTTCTTCACACAGGCTCACGCTTTCGTGAAACGCGATGCCCCTGCTGCGGATGATCTGACGGCGCAGGTGAACGCATTAAAAGACCAACTCACAAAACTAGGCACCGATATAGGCAAACAAATCGCCGAGGCTGTAAACCCAGATGCACTCAAGAAGAATGTCAATGATGCGATTGATGCTGCAAGTAAAGCGGTAAGCATTTTTATTGAATACTTTTTACGCTATTTTAACCTCGCGATCTGAAGGCCAATTCTCGTACTTAAAAAACTATTACGTTTTATTCAAGTCGCAATGTCATCTCAGCGACAATCAATGTTAAAAACTGGGCAAAAATGTATGTAAATTGATTGTATTTTTGACAGATTGAGACTGAAATTAGATTGCAAGGGTTCTTAAAAATATGAGAGTTGTTGTTGTTGTTGTGGTTGTTTGCTCTGATGTAAAAATGGTAATATAGAGGTAACGGTCCAGGTCGAAAATCAAAACCGTGATGCGACACGGTGCGAAATTAATCAACATTCATTGCGTTATTTCAACAACTTGAACTGTCAAAATTAAAGCCGTTCCCACTGTTAGTGTGTTACCCAATTACCCCGTCGGAAGCCCTCTGGCGGCGCCACGCGCGTTTGGATTAGTTAGCCAAAATGAACGCGAAAATCGCTCATATTAGGCGATGGGGTAGATCAAGGATGGCGAACCAATGGCACGCGTGCCGCTGGTGGCACGCGACAAGATAATTTAGGCACTCCATCAATTTTTCGATTTCGAATATCGTTGCCGCGTAAATGAAAGGGACAATGTGAACCTGATATAAATTGTTTGGCATCTAGTTTGTGTCAGCAGAAGTCGCACTAATTTGTTCTTTCATTCAAACAAACATAAAATGGTAAATGTTACGATGACTGAATGAAGTTTAATTTTTTTCGGCCAGTCATTATTGTAACGGCCTTGCCCTTACTGCGTCTCAAAAATCCACTCTGTATAGGCTAACGATTTAGTAACCTGCATTTTCATTCATTTTGATACTAAAAGTGGTAAGAGGCGGTGATACGAAAAATTACTCCTAAAAATATTAAAACAATCCAAAAATCGCGGAATCTGCTGTATAATGTAGATACTAAATATAAGTTTTCCTTTCAGTTGGAGAAGTTGAAACCAGCGGAAGGCGCCACACCAGCACCCAAATGAGAATAGAATTTATTCTTTATTGCCTACATCATAAAAACCATGATAATCAACCAAATCTGTATTGCATAGCATTTATCTTTTATAAAAATGAATGTTTCTTGTATGAAATAGATTTTTTATAAACTTCATTATTTGGTTTTATTTCCTATTACTCCTGGGCCTTTGAATACAATACAACCATTTATGTTAGATAACTGTTTAATGCTATTACAGCATGGCGAACGGAAAAGTGATATTAGCCGATACTACTCGTATATGTTTTTCTTAGAATTCTGTGCCCAAGGGGGACAACGGGACCTTGTCTACGCTGCCTGTCATCTGCAGTCTGTCAAAGGGAATCCTAATAGCTATTGTAGCCAGTAGTTTTCACAGACTACGAGTATGTACATTTTGTACTTACCCCGTTACTAATAAACGTTGTATAGCGTCTCTATACTCGTAGTTACACAACGCTTTGTCTTCTTCTTTCGAAAGTCAAATTACTGAAGACTGAAAGAGAGAAATCAGTGTGTGAAACTATTAATCTGGTATAATACGTTTATTAGTAAGGGGTTAGTGTTTTAGAATTAAAATTGATATTATATTTTAATTATTGGACATAACTAATAATTGGTATAACAGAAAACCGACTGTGAATGTCTGTACCTACCATGTAGGGTAGATTTTTATGAGAATAATATGTTATAATCATAAACAAAAAATAAATCAAGTTAATTCAACCTAGTGCATCGCAACAGGAATAATTGTGGATTGAAAAACCTTCTTTGTATAAATATTCGCAAGCAATACGCGAGGAGGACGCCGGTGTATGCATGTTTCCTCGACTTGTCAAAAGCATTTGATTTGGTTGCATATGAGGTAGGTACTGTGGGACAAGTTCAGGGACGCGTGTGTGTCGGCAGAGTACACCTCCTTTCTCAAATATTGGTACTCTAACTAAAAGAACCTTTCTCTGTCGGACGAGTACGAGTTGGAGTGCGGCGTTAGACAGGGGGGGGTTATTCATTTATTTATTTAATACTTCAAGCACATAAATGTACAGAGGCGGACTTAAGCTCGCCTCTGCTATTTAACCTCTATATCAGCCGGATTATCGAGCAACTGAGCAGTACAAATGTCGGCTGCCACATTGACGGAACGCGTGTCAACAATAAAAGCTATGCAGACGATATGGTGCTTCTGAGTCCATTGATAGGTGGGTTGAAAAAGTTGTTATCGACCTGTGAGGCTTATATGGAGGAGCATCTCGAAGAAGAGTGAGCTTCTTGTATTTAAGGCACCTGAGCAGCAGCCGTGCAGTGCATAACTCTCAACGGCGTAGCTCTGAAGATTGTCGATAATTTTAGGTATAGAGCCAGTACATCAAGCTGCCACAATCTGTCAAATTTCTATAATAGATTTTCTCAATTTTATCCCTAATTGTATTTTATTTATAGTTATCACAATCACCTAACATCAATTTTATCCTCTTTGAACGTCAACAAAAAAGAGCAACAAAATATGACATACATACTATTTCTTTTTCGGCAGAATAAATTAAGTTGTGTGACTTTTAGTGTATGCTAAGTAAATGTTTTAATGTAGGTACTTACTTTCTTTCATAGGATTCAACTGGTTAAGTCGCTGCCCAAACTTAGGTCACCGTAAAATGCTCAGTTTTTTATCGCACAATAAGGCGTATTGGTACATACATATTACAAACCAGAAAAAAATTAAGTGTATTATCAAATGTTCAAAGAAAAGACTTAAGTATTCAAAAATTTCATAAAATAAAATAGTGTCATGCTAAAACAATCGTAAAACAGAGCTTAAAAATATATGTCGTCGCATAATTCTCAAAGTTTTGAGCGTAAACAATCATATTTTATGTAATGATAATAAAGGGAATTCAATGAACTAAAGAAATACCTTAAAATTAGAGGCGAGCTTTTATTTTTTAATTGAATTAAAACTGCAACACAATTCCTCTTATTTTGGTGGTTCGATTCAAGTAACATCAAACGCATCGCTTTCTCGTAATTTAAAACGTTCAAAATCTAGTCGCAGTCTCATCTCGGCGACAAACACGTCATGTCAAAAATGTTGGGTAATTAGAGGTATTTTTGACAGACTGAAACAGATATCAGACTGTGAACGTTCTTAAAATTACGACAATTGCCCCGGCGATGCACTATTGTACCTAAAAATTTGCTTCTTACCGCGCCTAAGGCCGAAGTCTTTAGCAATTACTATTTGTTACAAACTCATTTGTTAATTAGCGAGGACAACCGACCCGGGGTCATAACGATAACTTGAACAAACCTCCCGGTTGGCATGAAGATAAAGGGAATTTCTGCTGTCGAGAGTGCAGTGTGCATTGTGTTTTTGCAACGTAAAGACCTAGCGACTATTTCATCATGAACAAGCTGTTGATCGTCCTTCTGGCCGTGTGCCTTGTCAGTGTAAGTCTTAGTTTAACTTTCATTTGTTTTGCCAAATTATTTTCTGTATTAATACACCCCATTTCTGAATTGTGAATTTGAAGTTAAGAAATAACATACTTAACTTGAGAAGGCCAATTCTCGTAATTTAAAACCTTCAAAATCTAGTCGCAGTCTCATCTCAGCGAAAAACAAGTGTCAAAACCTAGTCAAAAATGTAGGGAAATTAGAGGTATTTTTGACAGATTGAGACTAAGTTCAGACTCTGAACGTTTTTAAAATAACGAGAGTTGCCCGCCCCTAAGGTGATTCAACGTAGCCCGCCAAATTTAAAATTCCCTGGGTTTTTAAAAAAAAATATATATTATTATTGAATTTCGTGGTACCTTCAGTAAATTAGAGTTCTCAATTTTTTTTAATTTATTTATACATTTATATTCATTGCTAGTATTGGGATGGCATTCAAACTTCATCCATCCAAAAACATTTCGGTGTAGCATCCTCCTACAATCTATCCAGTAAATAATAATTCTAATAGCTAATTCTGTTAGTTGGTAATAGGTCTACCTTTACCTTAGACACTGATCATTTATGGACGTTTTTACGAATCTAGGCGCTGTTGGATTTACAACTTTCGGCGCTAAGCCGAGCGTTGAAAATCCAACAGCAAGCTTTCATTTATGTGTTCATTTAGGTGTCACCTAGTGTTAGTAAAATCAGGGCATTAGAATCTTATCGAACCACATATTTCACTTAGTAAGCTTTTGTTAGGAACGCGTTGCGTATGTCCTACGAGGTGGACTTATGACGGGAAATCGAGAAGCACAGGACCGGTCGATAAGGTGACGCTTGGGGAAAGCCTATGTCCAGCTGCAGTGTTCTTCTGTCGGCTAAACTGAATATGATGTCCTTGTTGAACAACATTTTGTAGATCCATATCTTAATACCTCTTTTTCTTTCTACAGACTCACGCTTTCGTGAAACGCGATGCCCCCCCGCCTGACAACAAGAACTATCTCGAGACAATACAAAAGCAGATTCAGGAATTTGGAAAGACTGTGAACGACCAAGTGAGCCATGCCTTCGACCCTGATGTGGTCAAGAAGAACTTCAATGAATTTGTTGACGGAGTTTCTAAGACGGTAAGAGTTACTGAAGTTTTTTCTAGTTTCATGTATCCCTCTCACCGAGAGGAGGCCTGTGTCCCAGCAGTGGGAATATTATAGGCTTATTATTCTTATTCTGTTGAACCAAAGATATAAAATTAAAGAAATTTTAACTTGGATAACAACTTATTAAATACTTGTAAAACGATCGGAAAAGTTAAAAGTAATTTAGTTTTTCTTGGGAAATTGCCGAGATTCCATCCCTTTATTGCAAAATAATATTATACTTATCTCAAAAGAATTTCCTTATATTGAAATAGTTAAAGGAGCTATTTTATTTGGCTAAGGGCTGATTTTTCAGTAGTCACATAACTTTTATCTGAGGAATAAATATTGCGGTCTGAAAGCTTTTGTTCCTATAGAATAAAAATATGTCAACTTGTTACAATTACCTATTTTTCAGATAAAAGTTATCTGACTATTGGAAAATCAGCCCTAAATCAACTAACGCCGTATATAGATTTATAATAATAAGATGTCTGTTTTCGTTTCGACAACATTTTATCTATTAAAAGACCGCTCCAATGAATATTTGCAAGGAAATATTGGTACATCTTAGTTTTTAAACGGATTAAGGATCATATTATTGTTATTAGATCAAAAGCGGATCTATTGCAAAAATAATAAGGATAGTTTTCCAGATGCAAAAACCTCCGCACGAGTGGAACTTCTTTTTACTTCAGGCACTAGAGTTCTTAGTGATAGCCTCAGGAGAGTGTTTGAGTGCTTTTTTATTAAACTAATTTTGTGTTTTTTATCTTTCTCAGATGAACGACATGAAAGCGGCGACACAGCCCAAAGCAGCTTAAAAATGAGACTGATTCGTATTGCAATGGAATTTATTCTTTATTGCCTATAAGTACTTTAGAGTTAAAATCACAACATGAAATCATTTTCACCGGCTTTGAGGCCAATGAACGCGAATCTGTATTACATTTTTCAAACAATGATCCTAGTATGAAATAGATTTTATATCGAATTTATTGTTTTTATTTTATTTCCTTTTTTACGTGTACCGGTTGGGGTTTAAGAATATTGCTTTTATGTAGGTATATTACCTGACATGGCAAATGGATAAGACATTAGATTCTGCAGTCCATCTCGCTCAACTTTTAAGAAACTCGCACAACTAGGTAGAGAGCTTGTGGCAAAGTAATAACAGGCGCACGGGTCGATCGATCAGGTTAAGCTACGCCTGCCGCGGTTGGTCCGCGGTTGGGTGACCATCTTCACATACCAAGACCCCTCCATGTCTCGGAAAGCATGTTAAGCCGTTGGTCTCGGCTGTCATTCGTGGATCTTTGACAGTCGTTACGGCTCGTCAGAAGCCCGAAAGCCTGACAACCAGTCTTACCAAGGGATATCGTATTACCCAGTAACTGGGTTGTGGGGGTCAGATAGGCAGTCGCTCCATGTAAAATACTGGTATTTAGCTGCATCCGGTTAGACTGGAAGCCGACCCTAACATAGTTTGGAAAAAAAGCTAGGCAGATGATGACAGAACTAGGTTCAAGATGAAGAAATTCAAGTGCGCATTTTTCAATCAATCAAGTTATTCAACAAAAAATTCAACATAATATATTTAGAAAATATATTGATTCCTCCCACAATGTATGGGTTAATCAGCACCCTAATTGCATAACACACTATCAGTCGGAATCTGAATAATTTTGAAGCAAATTGCTAACCCATTGCTTCATAGGATGTCTGCTTAACACGTTAATAACGCAATGAATGTTGTTGAACTGTCAAAATTAAACAGATTCCGATTGATAATGAGTTACGCAATTGCCCCGCTGGGGCCGCTGGTTATGATTAACCATACTTAAAGAAAAAGGATCAAAACAATTATAACCCAAAATAAACTAAAGATACCAGAAGGCCAATTCCCGTAAAGAAAAACGTTCAAAATCTAGTCGCCATCCCATTTCAGCGACAATCGATGTCAATTTTTAAAAGTAAGTATTTTTGACACATTGGGACTGAGATTCGAATGCGTTCATAAAATTACGGGAATTGCCTCTCTGAACAAGTTTCGTAAAGTTCTCTAATTTTTGGAATACCTAACTCAAAACAGTAACATTCTTGTATTATCGTGGAAATATTTAGTCACACTCTAATGACTAGTCTTGACCACCGACAATTCCTCTTAGATTGACATGGATACCCTAGTTATAGAAGCAACTAAAGATAAGAGACTTATTACAAGTAAAATCATAACTTTGAAATCATGTGTTGCATGTTTGATATTATCTCTTATGATATGACCATATGCAAAACTACTTATATGCCAATATTGATAACTCCTTGACCTCATATCATAAACTGATAAACAAGGTCTTCACGAGGTTAAGGTCAAACTTGATATGGTTTCTAATAAATAGAAATTATTTATCATAATTGATATATCGTAGATACCTATGTATTCTCATGATGAGTTTTATCCGATTTCACCACACTAATAGTTACTTAAAGGCTATATTTTGTTACCACCAGGCTACAAAATTTCAGTAACTTTTAATACAGGTATTTTTTTAAATTATGTATTTTGCCATACCTACCACAGATTGAGTCAAAGAAAATTAAATCTTACAGCAAGGCAATAAGACTAAATTTTAAATGCATGTATTAATGCTAGTGTCAACGCGATTTTCTTAATAATAATAATAGTAAAAATAAAATAGTTTTGGTTATTGTATTATGGTTTTAACTCAATACTCTAATTGGGTTGTATGATGTCTTCCGTTAATTACATAGGTTACATAATATTATTATTGTATACTAGCTGCGCCCTGCGGGTTCACCCGCATAAGTCTCGATCTCGTGAGAATATCGGAATAAAAAGTATTCTTTGTCCTAATCCAGGTCATGGCCTACTCATGTGCCAAATTTCATCCAAATCCATTTAGCCGAAACAAACATACAAAAATCAAAGCTTTTCTTTTTAACCGACTTCTAAAAAAGGAGGAGGTTCTCAATTCGAATGTTTGTATTTTTTTTTTTTTTTAGGTTTGTTCGCGCATAACTCCGTCGCTTGCCAACCGATTTGAAAATTTATTTTTTTGTTGGAAAGGGTATACTTCCCAAATGGTCCCATAGTCAACAAGTCGGGATCTGATGATGGGATCTTAGAGAAATCGAGGGCAACCCTCAAATTTTATAGGCTCACTTATTGTTTTTCGCATATTTTATTAAGTATCTTGTGTATTTGCGTATGGTTGTTACCATCTCAGGTAGCTGAGCTGATGATGGAAGGTACAACTTCTTAACAGTAAGAAGTTACTCGAACAGGCAAGGGTCCCGTTTTAGTCAATTATTTTGATGTTTGGTATGGATAGGGCATTTGCCACATTTGGTCTCATGATCATCATGTCATGACCTGATGCTGCATCAGGATAGTCTGCAGAGTGCCTAACTCCTCGACAACTAACAGCAGATATATCGTGTTTAGGCTCATTGAAAAGGGCTCGATGTGTGGATAAATGTACTGTTAATGAGGAACACGAGAGAGACCTGATGCTGAAGCCAGGAGCAACAGAAAAAGTACAAACCTTGAAATTACAGCACCATAGTCGTGTTTGGGCTCATTTTAAACAGGACTAAATTATAAGTTCAAAGCAATGTTGACATAAGTCTGGCCTGATGCTGCAGCCAGGATTATCAGCATCTAGTTTAATTAATGAATAAGGTATGCTTCAGAGGTGGTCCCGTATAAATTTTATGAAATTTGCTTGGGTAGTTTTGGAATTAGATTCAACAATACGTTTCTTTTCCACTTAGTTTATATTGATGATGTTTATCTTCCTGTCACTAATATTCACATAGCAATTAGTGTTATATGAATTTGTATTATGGGGTAGGTACAACTAAAAAGCGAAAAATAAAAACTTTTTTACAAAAAAAAACAACCGACTTCCAAAAAAAAACACTACAAAGTGAAAAATAACTTTAATTTCGGAAGTCGGTGTCAAAAAAACGAAAATGTGGAACCAACGACACCGACTTCCAAAATTAAAGTTATTTTTCACTTTGTAGTGTTTTTTTTGGAAGTCGGTTGTTTTTTTTTGTAAAAAAGTTTTTATTCTAGTATTAGTTTAAATGCACGGTCAATGAGAAAAGGGGATTGAAGGTTTTTATATGAAGCCTGGCATACCTAAAATGGCGGCCACGCATGTATCCTATATAAATCGATAGCTGACATCAATGCAAACAGAAAACAACATACTAAGACCAAACCCAGTAAAGTGTCACGTTCCCCAGATATTAAGGTTCAAAGTTGATCACGTGACATACATATTTTTTTAACTTGCTTACATCTTGTTGCATAGATGTTTGAAATGATCATTCTGAATGTTTCAAATACCTAATCCACGGTATAGGCATGTCACGGACCTTTATAGTACATTACTGCAGCGGCCAGCAAAAGAGGCATTGATGGACGAGCGTGAAAATGTGGGCCGAAGCGATGCCGAGGCACACATACATAAGTCCATCAATGCCTAGTTGTGGTAAGGCTTGTATAGTACTTTTCTCAAGTAATGCGCGGAAATTAAAACTAAATAGTACCTAGGTAGAACTTTTTGTCAAATACAATTACTTTTCAAAATCAATGACGAACATTGAACAATGAGTGTTCATTTGGCTTTTTTTTTCAGTCAAGTCAGTTCGAAATTTAAATAAAACCTTTGATAAGTTACCTCCTTGGTTGCCATGTTTCGGAGTAAAAGATCGTTTCATTTTTAAATTACACGACAGATATGAGTTTACTATGTAATTTATTTGTCCGCTAAACCACGACAGATATGGATTTTCATACTACTTTTGCCGGCCGCTGCTCGCATGTATTTGGTCAGTACAGCAATTTCGATTTATCTCGAAGAAGGTTGTCAAAATAATGCTCAAACCAAGCAAGTTTGAGTAAAAGCTATTATCATAATACCGTCTTGGTGATCTCAGGCTGTTGTTAAAGCAGACAAGAGGATGCAGTGCTGTCTATCTGCGCCTAAATAACGTGCTGACGGTCATCACACTATTATTATTAAGGCGAAAGTTTGTGAGTGTGTGTGTGTTTATATGTTTGTTACATCTTCACGCTCAAACGGCTGGACCAATTTTGATAAAATTTTGTATGAAGGTAGCTGACACCCTAGATTAACTACTTTTTATCCTGATATTCCCACGAGATCGACACTTATGCGGGTGAAACCGCGAGGCGCAGTTAGTTTTCAATATTTACCCGTCAACGTAATAGAGCTAATAATACTAACTACACAAACTACGTCGTATGTATATTGTAAGTATACAGAAGTGCAGTCGTATTGCTGTTGAGTTCCATCACTTAGCATATAAAGAGGCACTTTCTGGATTTCTCTTTATAAAGGGAACGATCTGGAAAATTTTAAATTTGCTGAGAAATTTTAAAATCTTTGTACGGAAACATTTTTCCGGGTGCGAGAAGTATAACCAGAATTTTATTACCCGCGTAGCTGTGGGCGCCTCGGTTTGAAAAACAATTTTCGGTGAACGATAGACAATTTTGTTACTGCTGACTGTTGATGAAGAATTATATTTTTTTTCTATATCCATATTACTATTATATATATATTGATTCTGTAACCGAAACCGAGATAATGAGCATTGAAAGAAAGAAACAAAGAAAGAAAAAGTATTTATTGCGACTCGTATAGGATGATCACAAACTAAACACAGTAAAAAAATAAATAAAAAATCCAAGTTATATAAAAAAAAACAAAGTAATAAAAAGAAAAATGAAACAGAAAGTCCTATACGAGGCCAAAAGGCTCCTATCTCAGCATGATATTAGGACTGAGCAGTGGTGGTCCAGTGGCAACGGCCGCGACTTAGTAGAGTCGCGGGTAACCCAAGCAGGCACTTTACTTTGTGTAAATTATTACACCACCACTGCATTCAAAACGGTGAAAGAAGACATGGTGATGAAACCGGGATGTCCTAGAAACAAAAATTCGAAGACACATCTACCAACCCGCACTATGCCCGCGTGGTAGATTATGGCCCACTCCGTCTCACATTGAGGAGGCCTGTGTCCCAGCAGTGGGAACATTATAGGCTGATTATAATGAATCGATACCGATATGGTACAATGACCTCGTGTCTAGGGACCAGTGGCGAAGGGTGAATTTATGACAGAGGTAGGCCGGACCAAAAAAAAAAAAGCCAAAAGAAAATTTCAATGATGAATTGACTATAGAGTGGTTATGTTCTGAATTTACGAAGGGAAGCCGGTGAGAATCGAGTTGTATGGTACCTTCGCCACTGCTATGGACTGATTCTGAGATGACAGTAAGCTCTGATAGGTACTCGTACTTTTGCACTCACTAACTTAGGTAAGTAGGTATAGTCAACCTCGTAATCGCATTATCACTCTAAATGTTTATGTTACTATGCACGTCATAAAAAGAGAAGGTCTCTTTTTGTCTAGTAGCAGTTAGATAGTTTCAACTTTAGTGAAGTTTCCGTTGCATGGGAATAGTTGACATAAGAGGTAAAGCAATAACGAGGTGGACTTTACCTACAAAACTAAGCCTTGATAATCAAAGGCAGATATGTGCAACAGCTACAACGGAATGTATTTCCATTAAAATTTCCAGTCTTGCTCATAATATTAAAACTAACACTTTGTATCGTTTTTACAGCAACACGGAAAAGAACACCTTGATTAAAAAACAGAGCCATTTTTAATGGACAAAAGGGCACACACAATATTAATTTTCGTTTGCCATTTTAAATATTTATACATATAGAGCCTATATCAGCGATAATGTCTTGATCTAGAAATATAATTCGTCCGCTCAATCCGTCGCCTGCGGTTCTTTTCAAACTAATAGAATATTCTCTCTGACTCAACTTCGTTCTGCAGGTGGTTTTAATATGCATGGAGCCCAGCTCCCGATAAGCCCTCCTTACAAAGCCTGACCTGATCCTATTTGAGCGTCTTGGGCCGTCTACCCGAAGGATTTTCTCAGATTTACACCAGATTTTCCCTTTGCAAATGCTACGAAATATACTGGTAGCATATTTTTATTTTGCCAAGAAATATGTCAATTGTTTTCTATTTGAATGGCTTAGACGACTTGGTGGATATAAAACCTCGATTTTTTATATAAAACTATGCCACCTTCGCAGTTCAAAATATGTTAAGGTAGCTTATTTTTTTTTTCTTATTGTGTTCCGAATCGTTTAATTAGGAAACCTTCATCATCATCATTTCAGCCGAAAGACGTCCACTGCTAGCCTTAGGCCTCCCCCAAGCACCTCCACTACGACCAGTTTTGTACTTCTCGCATCCAACGGGTTCCTGCGGCCTTCACAAGGACGTTGGTCCACCTTGTGGGAAGCCTTCCAACGCTACGTCTTCCGGTATCCGGTCGCAACTCCAGAATCTTTCGGCCCCATCGGCTATCTGTTCTGCGAACAATGTGCCGTGCCCACTGCCACTTAAGTTTGGCGATTCTTCGGGCTATGTCGGTTACCTTGGTTTTCCTGCGGATCTCTTCATTTCTGATTAGAAAACCTTACTTACAGAAATATCTAATCATTGTTTGAAATATAATTTCTAATATAAAGTAGCTACACTACTCAGACACACCAAGTAGAAGAGACATCAGGTCAAATCTATGATACCTTCGATCATTGTCAGAGGAGCTCGCAGAAATCTTCCGACAGAGACATATAACACAAGCACAGGTGCGGAAACTTCTGAACAAACATTTGTCTAAGTTGACTCGAGACCACTCAACTTTGCCGTCAGCTAACAGAATAATAAACCATATTTCTATGCAACAAGACTTAATGTCTGTTTCGCGAATGAAGTATTAACTTTGCCGAAAATTCCGTCGCATAGTTCTATGTTGGAAGAAATAAGTCATACTGAGATAAGTTGTAAGTGCTTATTAGAACAAATACATAACAGGGAGCAGGTGGTGGAGGGATGGTGTATAATGGTAATATTATATAATCGTGCTCAGAAATCTTCTAACTCTGAAATTAGGTTTTAATTGAGTAAGTTAATTTAAATTTTGATAGTAATTTGTATGAAAAGCTATATAGCATACGGAGTGAAATTAGTTTATCACTTTAACGATGACTAAAATTATAGCTATTTTGGGTAGGTTTCCGTCGGTAAAAAATTCAATTAGTGCAAAAATTAACCCAATGGAAATTCTTCTTTTATTGACTTGATAGTAACGTTAGTTACACGTAATAAGTGATTAAATTAGTTCTATGAATTATTTTGTCGCATAATTGCATTTATCATTTCAAAAACTACAAAAAAATCTATATCGATTTGTGGAGCATCTTTGTAAACACAAAGTTGCTAAAGCAGAGCTTTGCAGAATTTGTATTTTATAAGTACTTGGAAGCATTCAAGTGCACATCGAATCCTTATGAAATTTTCATACAAATAGTTTCTAAAATTATCATATAGATGAATGGTAGGTATTTCAAGATGGTTTAGGTACTACACTTCTGTATGTAAGAACCAAGTGTTTTGTAAAATTCTTAGATGATAGTATTTAAATACGGTGTTTATCTTTATTACAAAAGGTGCATGAAGCTATATGAAAAAGCTTTCAAGTGAAAATTCGAACCATTTTATTGTTAAACTACCTACTTTAAATTTTATTTCAAGTTAATTGAAGAAAATTATTCAATTGATGGTGAAAACTCAGTTTAGTGTAAATAATGTAATAGGTAAGTGTATAAATGGAGTTATTTTTCATTTTATTTCAATAAACTAAATACAAAATATTAAGCTAGCTCAGATGATCTGAATTATAAGAAAACTCATTCGGGTGTCGCTCGTTAGTAAAAATAATGTATGATAATAATGTTTTTTTTTTCAATCCATAGTCTTCATCGTCTGCCTAGCCTTTTCCCAACTATATTAGGTTCGGCTTCCAGTCTAACCGGATGCAGCTGAATACCATTATTTTACATGGAACTTTAACTTTACATAAAACTTTTTTATATAATATACCTTGAATAAAAGTGTTATTCTCTTTCATTCCAAAATCTTATGCTGTTGTACCATTTTCAACATATTACAGCGTAGCGAGAATCCTGCTTATATTTCAGACATAGTTCTTGTGAGTAAATGTGATACACGTGGTGTACTGCATGCATGAAGTATTTCAATTTCAGGTCACATCGCACTTTGGTTTAATGTAGGTACCCTTGGAAACTATGACACAGTCACGAAATTATGCTAAGGATTGTTTGACGTGGCGATGTGACAATGAAGATATAAATAAAAGTTTAAAAATGTGTGTAGAGAGAAAATATTTCACAAAAACCGTATTTAATTATATCTTTCACATATGAAAACTTATCACAGGAGGCGAATTTGACTAATCATTTTATTTTAAAACGTTCAAAGATCCCATTCCCTGTGTTCAGCGGATTCAAAAATTTAAAACCATATAAAAAATTCCGAGATGGAAAGGAAAACGATATTTAACATTAAACTGATGAGTATGTTTCATATTTTTACACACGAAATGATTACGAAATTACATATTTCTGTAAAAGCGTGCATGATTCGACTGAGCATTGTGTTGAGCTGGTTATATAATTACTGGAATTATCAACCCGTCCATTGCTGAAATTGGTCTATAGGCCGTTACGACCAAACGGTCCTGGGGAATGTTGCCATAATCACGACAGTTGGCAGGCGAATTGGTGACCGCGTAATGATGTTATTACAACTGAGGTGCATATTGTTGTTCGTTACTTAATTAAGAAGACTTATCAACATTTGCGCAAGTAACTGTTCCATATCCAGTTCTCCAAGGCAGCCACAGAGAGAAATAATAATCATCATCATCTGTCTAGCCTTTTCTTTTCCCAACTATGTTTGGGTCGGTTTCCAGTATAACCCGATGCATCTGATTATCAGTATTTTACATGAACCACTGCCTATGTGAAACCCACAACCCACTTACAGGGTAATACGAAACCCCTTGGAAAGACACGTTGTCAGCCATTCGGGATTCTGTATACCCGTAACCACTACCAAAGATCTACAAAATATGACAGACGGGACCAACGGCTTAACGTGTTTTCTGAGGTACAGAGAAAAATGAACCTGCAAGTAATTGTTAACGACCAACCAAAGACAAATTAAATAAGATTTCTATCCCGTAATTGCCAAAGGTCGCCCCAAAACGTAATTTCCCATCATATTGACACGCTGAACTACTTAAAGCGGAAGCAGACAACGATTTAGATGAAACTGAACTCATTAACGGTCACAAATTGAAAAGTGAGGAAGTTCAGAGTTCTGGAATAAGAGCCAACAAAAGTGCTGCCACTGAAGGGCCGCAACGATGCGGGTACATTGAGCTCCTTTAAGATAAAGGATTTGAGGAATGAGGCGTATTCTACGCAATGACTAGCAAAAGTCAAGTGAAGATTTGTGTTAATGATAACGTTATCTAAGAATCTGGTCGCTGTTCTAAATGGGTCGAGAGGAGTTTACAAAAGTTGTTCGTGTAATAGGCTTAATTGTTTAGAAAATATGGAATGGGACAATAGACTTGTTTTTAAGGAGTGTTT
Organism: Hydraecia micacea; assembly: GCA_914767645.1. NCBI lineage: Eukaryota > Metazoa > Arthropoda > Insecta > Lepidoptera > Noctuidae > Hydraecia > Hydraecia micacea. The sequence continues at coordinate 6,786,959 of OU611785.1, forward strand.
TGTTTAAAACAAAAGGAAAGTTGGATTGCATTTTTTGTCTAACTGCTGAGATATTTTCTTGATGTGTTTTAAAAATTAAAATATTTTAGTACGAAAGGATTAAATATTTAAATTAAATTTATAGTTATTGAATTTTATATGTATAAAATAGAAATATATAAATATTAAATAATATTATATTATTTTATATTATGGTATATTGAGATATTTGTAATATATATATATATTGGCAGAAAATGTGATGATTTTAGAATTTTAAAATGATAACATCTCCACCAGTAAAATCGTTCATTTCGTCATCATCTTCATCTTAGTAAATATAACTTTGGCGTAATGTAGGTAATCGACGTTTCTGCATCCTAACAATTTTTCAAACGTAAGATGTCATCAAGATTTTATTACAAAACTCGGTCGTATTTACGAGCTTCAGATAGGAAATCCATGTAAACCGGGTGATTAAACTGTGGTGATACGTACACTTACGTACTTACATAGGTACTTACAACTCTATGTTGTGTAACTTGGAACATTGAACGGTCATAAATTTAGGCTTAGGTAAGGCTTAAACACTGACGGCAAGAAAACTAAAACACTTCTTAGCGTGTCGATAACAATCTAAATGGACTCGGCCCAAAATTCGGCTACTTGTTTGGCGCCATCACTGGCGTCCATCAATTCCTGTAACGTGCAGCTAACAGGACACGATAATAAGTGTCTTATCGTTAAATCAGAAGAATAACACATGTATACCTAATGTATAAGGTAGCATTTAATTATTGTTTCAGGTAATGTTTGATTAGGTCCGTAATTACATTAAAACAGCAGCATTGTTTTTAATCTATTTATATTAAAAAGGAGGACCATAGGTGCACCTTTGCCTTATCCTTTGCGCAAAATACAGTCGTGTTGATATGTTTATGTGTTATATTAAAAAGGAGTACATATAATAGGTAGATCGCAGCTGTCATATTGGTCTAGCAAATTAAAAATCAGCATAATTCAGTCAAAAAATCTCATTATTTGTCTGTTTGTCCATAAAAACCGTTAAATTAATGTTATCCTTTTATACTAGCTTAAAAATTTCTGAATTATCTTTACCGCAAACCTAACTATTCACAAACCTTCTATTATATTAATGGCAGAGGTCTTGTTATGCAAACAATGCAAGGATTTTAGGCGTTTCGTTTTGCCTATTGTTTTCAGCAGCCTCAAAATGGCGGAAAAATTGGACCGTCATTGTTCGATAGAGTTCTTCAGCGAGTATAAAAAGGCTAAAAATCCTTAGCAATTGTTATCGATAATAGTTTTGAAGCTTAATGGGGTTTTTAATGAAGAAAATATGGATTGGAAAAATTGTGAATGAACCTTACAAGATTTAGGCATAAAGAGATTCTGGTAGCAGTTCCTATAAAATTCATAATGCAATGTGATGCTCAGAGTAATATTGCAATACCTACTAGAATTATTTTATTTCAGTAATTTGAAAACCTGTTCAGGTGGAGATTTATAGACGACTCCACCTTGGAGTGTAAATGTGGTGCAGTTCCACAAACAATGGGACACTTAATATCGTGCCCTGCGTGTCCTGTCAGCTGCACGTTACAGGAATTGATGGATGCTAGTGATGGCGCCACACAAGTAGCCGAATTCTGGGCCGAGTACATTTAGATTGCTATCGACAAGCTAAGAAGAAGAAGTAATTTGAAGTATTCTTGCAAGAGTTGCCAGATGATTTACGATTGTGTTGTTACATAAGGGGCACGATATTTTTTAATCCTTAGCCTTATGTGTTGAAAACGGGCAGGTCACTTTATGCTTGTGCAGAAGTGTGGAAAAAGTCTCTGCATAATTACGTATCTTTTGTTTAATTTTAGTTGAGTAGGTATGATTGTTTAGTATTAGACTCATACTGTACAGACGCCAGCACATCAAGCTACCCAAAACTGTAAAATTTTCCTAATCAACATTGAACCTATGCTTTAGCGATTAAGTTGAAAATCTATTAAAGAAATTTGACAGATTGTAGTAGCTTGACGTGCTGGCGTCTGTACATTTATGTCATAATAAATATAAATATCTTATGTAAATTATATTAGGAAATAATAGTTGACAGACAGTGTGTCTATCAACTATTATATCCTAATGGAACTTGGTTTAACATCTGTAAAGGTAGTTGTAAGAGGTAAATAAATAACGATCTCTAAGACAAAACAAAATGATGGCGTAAATAATAATTGAGAAGGGTCTGTTACAATAATCTTTGTGATTTTTATAATAAACTAGCTGCCCGGCGCGACTTCGTTCGCGTGGTGTCCTACTAATACCCCCTACCCTACTCCTACCAATCCTACCCCTGCCCTTCTCCTACCTTACTCCTACCCCTTCCCTACCCCTTACTCCTACCCTACTCCTAACTTACTCCTACCGTACCCCTACCCTACTCCTACCCTACCCCTTCCCTACTCCTACCGTACCCCTACCATACTCCTACCCTAACCCTTCCCTACTCCTACTGTACCCCTACCCCTACCCTACTCCTACCGTACCCCTACCCTACTCCTACCGTACCCCTACCCTACTCCTACCGTACCCCTACCCTACTCCTACCCCACCCCTACTCCTATTCTACCCCTACTCCTACCCTACTCCTGCCCTACCCCGAGCCTACTCCTAGCCCTGTCATTTGCGTTTTGTTATTCCAAGTCTGATTCTTTTTTTTTTTTTTTTTTTTCTGATTTTTTTTAGTATCTTATGTCCGTCTCCTGGCTCTAAGCTACCTCCCTACCAATTTTCACCCAAATCTGTTCTGCCGTTCTTGAGTTATAAGTGGTGTAACTAACACGACTTTCTTTTATATATATAGATGTTATATAAGTAAGTATAATATTCTTTGTAATTTTGCTTGCGGGTCATTTTATTTTTGGAATTGTAATTTAAATAAATAATAAGGTTTCCTAATGATAACATTTTTGTATTGAAATGTGTATCAAAATGATTTTTCATATACTTATGTTTGCTTTCCCTTTATCAGAAAACTATTATAATTAAAGTAGCTCAAGGAAATATGACATCTAAGTACAGCATTTTAAAGCGATTATAGAGTCCACAAAACTGCCTCAGTCCTCTCATCTCAATGTCTCCGGAACAGTTGATTCTCTTTTGTTACCCCAAACATTTACCCGGACATTCATTAAATTCAGATGTAATTAAAACTCTGTGGTTAATTCAGTGAAGAAATTCCGTTTAGTCTTAACGATTCCCCAGATTTGTATGTAAACGATAGGGTTGGGCTGATGATGATTACGTATAGGGCAGAATTAAATCACGATTTTGTAGTTATTTTGGTAACATATTTTTAATGACTTTACTTTACTTTTCTTCATTTATTTTTAAAATTGTTACTAACCCTAATAACGGGGGGTTATTTCAACAGTTGTTACTAGGTATACTAAGCTCATAATCCTGAGTAACGGCTTCTCAACATTTTTCGTTCCCTACATGTTGTGTTTTGTTTTTCCAAAATATCTCATATTTCGTAAAACTAACCATATTAACATTGTGTTCCTCAAACATTTGCTTAGTACTTGCCACCCCAAAGACAAAAGGTGAAATTTCATACATCAGTACCTCACTCATGTACGTTTTCAACTGTAAACACAGTGCTAAAATCGGTTCAGTAGCTCATAAGTTTGCGCAACAGATTATAGAAATTACAAACACGGCGAATGGAGAAATGGAAATGATTTTGAAATAAATTTAGAAGGGACGTATGTGTATTTGAATTTAAAAGTCTTTAAGTTAAACAAACTCCTTGGTTCTCCTAGTTCTGAAGTTAATTTGACTTCGTATGACGGATACAAAGCATTACAGTAGTGTGGTGTTTTCTTTAGATGGTTTACGTTTTTCTAACTTTAATAAACAAGTAACCAACTCAGTGTGTATCTTGGATGCAAAGAAAATTATACTCTAAATAACATTTTTGAATAAAAAAATAAAAGAAAATAGAAAGAAACGTTTATTTGCGCTAAACATGACGCAACCATGGTTATTTATTTATTTATTTGCAAAACACAAAACAAAAACAAAATATGTAGGACAAGATCAAAAGCTCCTCATCGGTTAACTGCATAACTATCTCATCTCACCACCAAGAACAAACTATCTTCCCATCAAAAACAAATTCAGACACGTCTTTAAGCCACCATCAAAACATACTCTCCTGGGATACATCAAAATTTACGGGTTCCAAAACAAAAAAGCTTCACAAATTATTCAGGCATTTTGCATAAATATTGGATTTTAATACCGGATTCACGGTACTGACTTTGATCAATATATCCGCTTAGTGCATTTTGGATACTAGGCAAAGGGTAAAATGGCGTGCATTCGAACACGTGTACCCTGAGCCGTGATTGGTCAAAATTGTCATTATCCGATTTTCGAGTCGGTTGGTTAGCGGCAGTGGGCCTTTAAAACTGGCCGGTTGTGTAACAATGGGTTTTGTTGTACTGTCGTCATTTGTTTTTTTTTTTTTCGCGTCAAAAAGGATTAATAGCAAACAAATAACAACAAAGTGTTTATTTCAGGCTACAAATGCCCATAGATACCTTACAAACAGATTAACCTGAATGTCAGCTAAAAATGACATATTCTTGCATGTAAGTAATTAGATTGATATTTTCGTTACTTAAGTCATAGGTTTATCTGGGGCTTGTATGGATAATATCATCTAATTAATCATTTTATTTTGGCCAACTAAGAGATCATAAATTATTAGTAAAATTTTTACTGTATAGGGTGACCGGTAATTAATGACCGATACTTAAGAGGAAATGCGGTCGGAGAGACTTTTGAAAAAGCCTAAGTAAAAAGTCATAATTCGAAGTTTAGCTCTCGTCTATTTCCTCCTCCAATATTGGACCAATTTAAAAGATATTTCATAAACTGAATAAGAAGGATATATACTGTGTGTCCCTATGTTTTTCTTTTTTCATTAATAGTTGTCAAATTTGTAAACTAGGCCTCTGATAACAGCGGTTTAAATCGGCATTTTTGAGGGTTTTAGTGCTTATAGAAATAATGTATCATCAAAATGGAAAACATAGGGACATACAAGTAGTTACACATTTTAGTCAAGTAGGTATTGAACTTTAGTATTAAACAGCTGATTTTTTGTGATTTTTGTGTTGGTCCCATAGTGAAAGTTTTTCTAATTCATGGGTAGAACACCCTGTAAAAATTTGGAACCGGTAAAACAATCATTCTGTATAATGAAAAGACAGTTTTAGTTGTAATAATGTATTTTAAATCTCTAGACGTTTACAAAATACTGCGGAAGTGTGGACATTCAAAATGCTACCGTCAGCCGAGTACAAATTACTTATGCAGAGCATTAACGATATTAATTTCATACACCTACGAGGTATGAGACAGTTTTGCTCATTAACCTGTTTTATTTACACGCTTTAATTAGCGTATATTAATTATAGTCTTCATTAATTACACATTCGCATGAAATCACTTTACCGAAATAACTCTCTGAGTAATACGTGGTTTCCGAGTATTTTCCAACGTTGACAAATTATTTTTCTTCGTTCAAAAATGGCAATTCTTTGAGTATTGTGTTTCTCATTCAACAATAATGATCCTCGTCCTTTGTTTAAAAAAAGAAACAGTTAATTATTTCACTTCTGTTGACCCAAATATTTGTATCGTGCGAAAATACTTTATCGTATTTCGTACAATACCAGAAGGCCAATCCCGTAATTAAAAACGTTGAAAATCTAGCCGCAATCTCATCTCAGCGACAATCCATGTCAAAAACTTGTCAAAAATGTAGGGAAACTAGAGGCATTTTTGACAGATTGAGACAGATCAGACTGTGAACATTTTTAAAACTACGAGAATTATCCCTCTGATGCTAGGAATTGACACTTTTCACAGCTCACTTTACCTAAGTTTTCACGTTGAGATTTTTCGGGTTCCGTACCTCAAAAGGACAAACGTAACCCTTGTAAGATCCCTTCGTTGTCCGTCTGTCAAGACCCTTTTTCTCAGGAACGCGTGGAGTTATCAAGTTGAAATTAATATTAAATACTCAGGGCTGCAATCCCTTGAAGCAGTGACAAAATCAAACTTTAAAGTCAACGCAATCAAAAGATAGGGGCGTTTATGTTCCGGAATCAAAACCTATCTAGGTTACTTCCCGTTGACCTAGAATCATGAAATTCGGCCAGAAGCAATGTCATGTAGCACAAGTAAAGGATAAAATTAGTAAATTTGTAGTTACATTCCAAAAAATAAAAACAATCCCGTGATAATCTATTTGCATACCTACAAATTTATACGGTGCGCGAGTCAAACTCGCACTTGACCGGTTTTTCACTGACCAATTGCAAGCTAAGAAAATTAAAAACTACTCACGTCTATCAATAAAGCTGTATGTGCCAACAAATCCCGTGGCGTTGTTCTGCTTGGCCCCGCTATGGAACTCCAGGATAAGTGAGGGTCCAGGGGAGTAGAGGGCTGGCGGGGCATCGGCTCTACTGCCGCAGAGCTCCCGAGCCCAGGCTGACCGCTCGTTGATGGTTCCAGGAGGACCAGGACCTTGGACTTCCCAGTATACCTTCAGGTAATCACCTCGGGTGCAGCTGTAACAATGAAGGAATTATTTTTATTAAAAGGTTATTTCCTTCATCTATTTTGATATGTTTAAGATTTGATTGGTAAATAAAGGTTCGGGGACTCATCACAAAACCATTTGGAGGGAAAGTGCTTACTTAAAGGGGACATCATTTTAATTAAGGAAATAAACAGATTTGTAATATTGTCAGGATAAATAAATTGTATAAAACTAGTCCAAATTTATTATTCAATATCAATATTGTTGTTCAAATTTTATTTGGGTAGTATCCATAGATACTACCCAAATAAAATTTACCAGATAGATACCAGTTTTCCTGGAACAACCGTGTTTGATATTTTAAAATTACTACCAAAAAAATATTACATGCGTACAGAAAACTGACACGTTCTAATAAAAATAAAACACGTTTTAAAACCTCCGTTTTAAAATTACCTACGAGGTTGGAAAACTGAAAACCAATATGTGGTAGTAATATTTTAAGGGAATAACCACTACTATCGGCCGACGATCGTTTAGAGACTTAAGTGCTGTGAAGTTAGCTTCTCAATTTTATGAAATAAATGTTTTCCAACCTGTTTTATAGCACTCCATTTTATAAAGACAAGCCTTTATTAAGATGTCATCTAGTTTTATCGGGAAAATTATGAGGCTACGTTGTAAAGGAGAATTTCTGCGAAAAATGATAACATTGTTCTTCCTGGCTAGGTTTTCTAAGCGTTACATCGAACATTTTTAAATAATTTTTTTATCATTCTTTTGTGTTTTTTAAATAATTGAGGATGGTGTTTTAGACTTTATAAAAAGGTACTAAAAACCTATCTACCTTTTTTTGTTTCCAATTGACGTCTCTTTTAAGTTTTGGTTTAGAAAATATTCTGCGAGCGACCGGCGACGAGCTATGTCGAAAAAATTAAAAAGAAAACTGTCTATTACAAAGTAAAGACTACGAGCGTGTACATCACGATTTTTTTTAAACTTCGGGGTATAATAACAATAATAATTTATTTAATCTCAAAAAACTTTACATTCTGGTTTCGAGTAACACTGGACCCCACATAGGATACCCTGTGTCGTGAGGTCCAGTCTCTTTCATCACAAGGTTTGTATTAGCTGTAGTTTATTCAGATTAATAGATAAGTACGTACTTAATAGGTAAATTAAACTTACGGAAATAATTGTGTGCATGCTATGGAAAAAAATGAAAGGGGTGTTTATGTTAAGAGGACTACATGACCTAAAGCGCGGTCTTTGTCGGACTGCACAGAAAAGAAAGAGAAGCGCAATTACACAACGCTGGTAATTTATTGCAAAATATGAAGCAATTATCTATTTACGAAAAATCTATTGTTTGGACTAAAAAATTAAAACACTAGAGTTTTAGTATGTTGCTTGTAGAATAATCTGACAAAAAATCATAATGATTGTATGTATATTAGTATGTTTTTTATTGTAAAAAGAAAGTTTTTAGAGGTATCTTCATGATTTTTTTCTATAGTACCGAATTAGTTGTATTATGTTTTCAACACACTATCTACGAGTACCTAGCATATATCCTGAAGAATATCATATTTTTATCTGATATTGTTTACTGTAGTTGATCATATACTTTTATTGTTTCTAAAACTTGCGTTTTTTTGCGTTTAGGTCCTCTAGTAGTAGTAGTGGTAGTGTGTAGTGTAAGTGTAATGAGAGTGTTGTGATGTGTTTGTGTGTGTTTTGATTCAGCCAATGATTATACTTTCAGTGTTCAAATAATCCAAATCTAGCAGCCAATCAGTTACAATTTTCTTACAAACATGTATTGTATATTCCATAATTATCCTCCTTCCTGCGACTATGCCCACCGTTATCTATTACCGTGCAAATATCTGTGACGAAACTGAATAACAAAAACACCTTGGAATATTGAATTTTGCATCTCTGTGCGGACGAGAATGTCGTTTCCTTTTGGGTTGAAAAAAAAAGTATGTTTGCACCTTTTTCTTGTGATCATTATTCCAGTTTATTTCGGCACCATTTTTGGCATGACCAGCACCCTAATTGCGTAACACACTATTAATCTCAATCTGAATCATTTTGAAGGATATTGTTAATCCATTGCTACATATGGTCGACAATGTGTCTGCTCAACATGTAAATAACGCAATGAATGTTGTTGAACTGTCAAAATGAAACCGATTCCGATTGATAATGTGTTACGCAATTACCCTGCAGAATCGATTTTCACGGTGAATATTCAAGCTTAAATTCATAACAATCTACACTCATTTAAACATCTCTACAAACCAGTAGGTGAATCATAACGATCTTTTCGAAATTAAATTCTCATTACTATTAATAATTCATAGACGAATGTTGAATACAAAATGGCGCTTGCATTTTATGCATGCAGCTTAATAAGGTTGGCACATTTCATCGACACGGTTCATGGTATATATCTGAAAGATGGAATTTTAAAGTGTGAATGCATAGTTATTCGTATTTACAATTTTCTTAACGATCTGGTAGAAGAAATGTAGATGGTTGATTGATGATAGCTGGGACTAAAATGTTGAGTCTTTGAGCGGAGTTCATTTATGAAGGTATTAACGAAACAGGGCACTTATTTAATTCACTATGATCGCTTAACGATTCGATATCGAAACCACGTCAATTCCATAGCTAATCCCGCCAATCTCGCGTTGATTTCGCGCAGTCTCGTTCATTGTGTCATAGAGAATTACGGCCTAGGTATGTTTCAATGGTATATATCCTCTCGACCCAATCCAATGGAGATTATCGACGTAGGAGATATTATAGTGCACAATATGTGCGCAAACACAGCTGCACTCTCTGTTCCTTTACTCTCAGTTTGATGGGATGGCAATCCGACACGACCAGAGAGAGATCAGGCGCAAGACCAACGGCTTTAAGGTCCGACCGCGGCAGATTTGCCAAAGATGTAAACAACAATGGCCGCTCGAAATTTAATAAAATCGATAAACAAGAGTATTTATTTTAAGTAAAGTTTTCGTCTAAATCTCCGAGCTAAATAGACATTACTTACTTGTTTTCGTCTAGTTATCTCGGAGATTTAGACAAAAACTAACACTACTTAAAATAAAAACTCTTGTTTATCGATTTTATTCAATTTCGAGCGGCCATTGTTGTTTACATCTTTGGCAAATCTGCCGCGGTCGGACTTTACATGCTTTGCGAGGCACGGGGGTATAACAACACCAACTTCCAAACTCCAGGCTGCTACTGAGAAATTCCTAATGGAAAACCCCAATAACAATTGCCCGACCGTGGGAATCGAACCAAGGACCTCACGCTCAGGAGTCGCGCTTCAACGACCACGAGACGGCTTTTAAAGGCTGATTTCCAGATGAACTTTAAGAATCACTATTGTATCAGTTAAAACAAGATGCGAAATACGTATCCAAAGAAGTGTGGTTTGCTTGAATACTCCAATACCTACTATGATAAAATCTGATATTAGAAATCTAGATAATATTTTTATAGCAGCTAAACGATCGATTTTATTGAACGGGTAACTTTTCACGGTTGTGATTGGCTAAGATATTTATACCCACATTACAAATGTCACCGTCCATCAGTCCGATTGGGTACTGCGACCGGTTCGATTTACTTCAATTACGTAATTATGTGTTCACCGTAAAGATATAAATTGTTAACGTAATATCGATTCGAAACTGAAAATAAAGAAGGTTTTACCTGGCAAACGTATACACGAAGATAATTCAAGCTAGGTATACATTTTCAGATTAAGCTGACCTGACATTGTATGAAAAGCATGGAAAATGCGAAGTCAGTATATACTGGAGATAACATAACATAATTTCACGCCTGTATGGAAAAAGGGTTAGGCAGAGGTTAACACCCACATTTTGCCAGCTTATTAGGGGGCGAGCCTATTGCCATCAACCGGGCATAACGAGTTACTACTGTGAAATATGTATTTGTATTTCTCTTCAAATTGAGAGTGAACAGGCTTCTTCTGGGTAAGCTCACTCCATCGTCGACTTTGTCTCTGTCACCTCTGACCTAGACTAGAGTCAAGAGCAAATATGGCATTAAGTCCGCCTCTGTACATTTTTGTGCGTAAAGTATTAAATAAATAAATAAAAAAAAAGTTTATAGCTTAAAAAACTCCACACAAGATATATATAAATAGTGACATACTCGACGGGTAAAGTCGTCGAGTGTACGATCACCTTATACTCGTATATCTTCACTTGTGAGTGGTTGACCAAAAAGGGACCTCAAGGGAAAATAATTGATTTCGAGTAAATCGCGTTTGAAATTTCGTGTAGAAAAGTTTCGACTCGTGCGCGGGCGGGGGGCGCGGCATGTTTTATGTCAGTATGCGACTTCGTTGGTGAGTGTCAATACGTGTTTGCGGTTACTACATTATTGGCGACTTATTTAGTGTCAGTTTCTTGTCTTTATGTGCGTCTGACATCACAAAAACTAGTGTGCGCTGTGTGTAAGGTGTAATTTTTCCAAAACTGCATCGGCTTACAAAAAAAAATCATAAAAAAAACACTACGGCACCTAAAAATATTCTGGTTAGACCAAAACAAAGCTAAAAGACCACAGATTAAAAAATAAAAAAAATAATAAATAACGGTTTCCAATCCCTCCAGGTCCGTTTTTGGTCAACCACTCACACTTGTATTAGAGTTGAGATTTTTTGGGCACCCCTACCTAACTCAATCGGAAAGAAATGGCAAGTTTCTTTCCGTTTTCTGAGATGAGATATTTTTGTTTTTGTTTCGTATTTTTGTGTCAACAGCACTGTTCGTAATGATTTCACTAGTGGCGGTGAACGTAATATGGTAGAAGGTTTTTTTTTCAGGAAAACCGACAAAAAATTTTGTCTTCGTAATGGGAAAGGAAAGGAATGGATATTTGATGATAATGATGAAACCTTCTTATTGTAGTAAGAAAATATGGCCGTAAAAGTTGTCTCATCTCATTTTATGTGTGTGTATAGTCCGCGCGGAACTATAGTTGGCCGCACCTTAGGTATGTGAGCGGTGGGACGGAGGGGCGAGGGCGCATTACTCAGTACCTACGTGCATTGCGACCCGCCACCCCTGTCCCCACCTCAGCGACCAACTAGTTCCGCGCGGACTATAAACAAAAATATTTTATCTCAAACGCATTTTAATTCCTCTTCTCTTCATTGCTCAATCCGTTTCACCAATAAACATTTCCTATTCACTCTATTGCAAGAGCTACTTCATCATTCACTTGCCTTCATCGTACTCGATAGATACAATAAATCATCTACATCTCGAATTCAAAGAAAGGGTAAACTAAAAGCAAAAACAGCTTAATTTCAGTAGAAACGTATCCTTTTGACCTATTTGGACTTGGCAACGAGTACCAAACAAATAATGGACTGGCTAACTGGAGTTTCGTTGCATTAACAGACGTTTTCCTTATCTTTAAGAATCGATTAGTTTGATTTTTCGAGAGAATAATAGAGCAAGATCTATGTTTATAGTTACATACGATTTTGTGTCTCGATTGAATTTTCTTTTGGTTTGTAGGTATAAGTAAATGCGATATTAATATTGCGATTCAAAAATTGAAATACTTAATAGAAGCGGTATTATTCCGTTTAAAAAATGTAAATACTTCATTGAATGTAGAATTATGCATCCTCTTTGTACTGAAATATCTTGTATCTTATTTCACGGTTACGTGAATTTGAGGGGTTATTTTTTAAGGTCACTTATAATGGGTACGTATCAAAATCCCGAAAGTTCATAATACCTATGATTGAAACACCGACGTCCAAAACACCGAAATTCAAAATACCGAAAGTTTTAAATGCCGATAGTCGTTATATCGAAACACAAAATACCGATGTTCAAATGCTCGAAAGGACGAAATCCCGAATGGACGAAATCCCGAATGGACGAAAGATTAGGCTAATTATTTTTTTAAAAATTGTTAGGTTAGGTTAGGTTAAAACTGTGACCCCTACGCACGAGCCGAGCGAGCGAAGCGAGCGGTGCCGCGGCAGCGGCCGGCGAGTGCCAGAAACGACAGGATTATATAGAAAAAAAAATACTTTTACACAAAATATGGGCGCCAGAAACGACTTGCGCTAATAGAAAAAAAGAGATTATTTTTAGTAGGCTACCTGGAACCGAACTAGTTAGAATAGGTTAATTATTTTAAAAAAATTAGGCAACTTTTAAGTGTTTTGAGGTTAGGTTTACAAATAATAGTTTTTCTCGGAAACGGTGACAATTTCGGGATTTTGAACTTCGGGATTTTAAACTTCGGGATTTTAAACTTTCGGGCAAATGAACTTTCGAGATTTTAAACTTTCGACCAAACAACCATTCGGCGTTTCAATTTTCGGGATTTCGTCCATCGGTATTTTAAAATTCGGTCTTTTAAAATTCGGGATTTTGATACGTACCCCTTATAATATATTATAATATAACATGATGGGTTTCGACTTTCGACATCTAAATACAAAACTGATTTTCTCAACTCATCAAGTAACATCACTACAAGCGGTCCCCAAAAAAATCATCAAATCTTTTCGATTTTCATTTAATCGTATTTAGAGATATCGATATCCATCACGTCTGTGGAGTTTCGCTAACTAATTTAATTATACCTTGTAGTTTACCTGTACCTACCTGCAGTTCGCGTTAAGGAACAAGAGTAAGGTGCCTGCTAGCTAGTATACCTACCGAATACGATCTAGGACATAAAATATTATAATTAACTACTTAACTTACGATGGAGGAAATTAAATTATTTCTGAAGTTACTGCTCGTTATGTCTGTTTTCTGTCTAAGTTACGCAGTTGACTTGCTTACTAGCTGTCACTTAATCAGATGCATGTTTTCCTTTCTACATGTTTTAATGTTTATTTATCCTGCTGGGCCTTCCTTTATGTTACTCGGTACAATATTTAGAGCAGTGGTGGCCCAGTGATGGTAACGGCCCCGACTTATGAATTGGAGGTCGTGGGTTCGAACCCAGTCTGGCGCTTTACTTTGAATAAATTTCATCACCACTGCTTTCAAAACGGTGAAGGAAAACATCGTGAGGAAACACGCCAACCAAAAATTCGAAGACATGTGACATCCACCAATCCGCACTGGGCCCGCGTGGTAGATTGTAGCCCACACCCTTTCGAAGAGAGGAGGCCTGTGTCTCAACAGTAGAAACATTATAGGCTAAATTATGCGGTACAATCAGAAATCAGAGATGTTAAGTAAATAACATCTGCATTGATCAAGATGTGGTTATCAATGCAATTTCCCAGTTTGAGGTAGTGTTTTTGATTCTTAGTTTGGGCATAATTCTGTTTAAATTTACATCTTTAAAACTTTAGAAACCGTGGAGGAAATAAACGCAATCAGTAAAATAGCTCAGTTTAAACTCCCCAAATAAAATCAGAGCTAAAAATGATGTATTTATTCAAAGAAAATCCAACTTAAAATCCTAGAAAAATGATAATGCAACTCATCACGCAGAGAGGCTCCGTCAAATCACATAACCGAAAAGTGACAATTTTCGCGCACAATTTCGACGATTCCACCAATTCTGCCCATTCCCCTGCGCTAACTCTATCGGAAACCATCGTCAACACTAATCGTTGTGCCGAACAACATGTTAAGCTTTCGATTACAAATACTAGTCGTCAACCGTTCGGCTATTTGCCAGCACGACGCACTGTGAATTGCAAATCTGACGGTTGCGCCTGTTTGCTTGACCACCTCGATTTTCATCACAATACATGTGTTAGCCTTGTTTTTGTGGCGTTTCCAGCATTTTAATGACGTCACGGATGGCTGGTATAATGTTTTATTAAAATTAAATGCGGAAAATGCAGGGAAAATGGAAACAAACATTCCTAATTTGAAGGACTTATTGTGTAATATTTTGCTGAATTGAAAAAGCATTGAGACATTATTATATTCTTACGAGTATTAGCACAGATCAAAAGCCATAAAATATACTTACTAGAAATAGAAAATATATTGAATTGAGTTTAACTACTTTCACTCGATCACATTTAGTAATTCGACTACGGCAGAAACTTGAAAACCTCATTTGTATCGTAGTATAGAGGTATGAGGTACGGGGTGCAAAGTTAACTCATCATCCATATAAGCAGGGGCATCATATAAATGGGAGAATCCTCCGACCAGACAGGTGTTGTGTCTGGTGGGGAACTGCCGGACGATTGATGTCGGGACGTTGTATACCTAATATGTTAGTTGCGCGGTAAACTTTGCTTGTGCGATGCAGGATTTCGCGTGACGTCAGTATGATGCGTAGTTCGCATCTGGCGATGTAGATGAATTGATCCAGATAGTATGTATTTGGATTGCATAAATAATTATACAGTTGCTTTACATAAGAAGTCCTTAGACTTAGAGTATTTTACTTATAAAATACTGACATTCTGCATATAGTTAAACTAAGAGACACGAATGATGAATGATACACATTATCTACATATAACCATATTTTATGGACAACCTTTTTAAGAAAATAACATCAACTTAAAAGAAAGTAAGTAATTGAATCCCGTATCTTATTAAATAAACACCTTTCTTCAATAAATAAAGGTACAAACTCCCTGCGCAATGGGTGTAAGTAACATATGCGGTCCAGTAACGTCGAGAAACTTTCCAAGAGCTCAGGGAAAGATTTGTCTTACCGTTGTTTCCCTGGAGTGGGATCCCCGCATTCTGTGATCGATCTAACTGGAGTTGACAGTGTGAGAAATAATTGTGGAAGTAGGTATGTAAGGACGTACTAGAGAAGTTTTTCGTACGTATTCTATTTCTGTACGGAGTATGTAGTTACAGTTTAGTATAAATCGAGATTACTACCTACCTCCTTTATAAAGAACGTTCTCGTGCTACAAAAGGAAATAAAAAAAAGAAAATATGCTTGAAATTAAGGGACAGCTTTCAGCTTTTGTGCAAGATATGTTTTGGTAACATTATGCGTTATCAATATCATATTAAGTATTTACTCAATAGCGTACAGTAACGTTTATTTCAATTACTGACATCGTAGGAAGAATGGAAGAAACAGAGAATCACCCTAGTTATAATTTTAAATTCAACGAAATCATACATAATTTCAGCAAACATGAATATACGAATGCGATATCAACGCAGACAGACCAAAACATTTTGACGACATACAAGACAGTTTTAACATACGGCCTTAAAACAAGGCTCACTTTTTGCGCCATGCAACCCTAGCCCGGCTTAATTTAATGCTAGCATAATAATATGGGAAATACCATAATACGAAATTTACAATTCCTTTTCAGTACAACGACCGATGTGAAATTTCAAATGGTATGTCGAAATGATATCGATTGCAAATTGGAACGATTGGTCTTTATTTGATAGTTCATGTGGTGTTTCATAGCATAATCAGCGTATAACGTTTCCACTGCTGCACTGGGGAGTTTGTTGCGTTACTTTTTCCTCCCATCACTAGGAAGTAGTGAAGGGCGGGCATTTTGGGGGACTGTTCCTGTAATGTTGACGTTACAAAAGGGCTGATCCTCAGCCTAGTATGAATAAATGACTTTTGATTCTGACTGGTGGGCTCTTTTCGTTTAGAGGGAGTGGACCGTAATCCAACACGCGGGCCCAGTACGGTTTGGTAGATGTCACATGTCTTCGAATTTTTGGCTTTAGGACGTTTCTTCACGATATTTTCCTTCACCGTTTTGAGAGCAGTCTGGCTGTTGCTATAGTGTTTTATGCGTGTTTTTAACTATAAAACTATGAAGCCATATAATATAATTGCTATAACCGTGCCGTAATCACTAGCTTGGATTGAAAGATTATTATACATTTAGAGAATTTATTTTGGAAGGTTTATTTATATATTCATTAACTTTACTTGTAATAAAGAAATCACGATGTTTTGTCAAGACGTAAAAACCGTGCGGCTCGCTAGTACCACAGAATAACTAATATTTCTTTTAGTACCTACACATTAATTTATTATGTTTTTTTTCGGCAACTCGCACAAAAATCATCTCCTACGCTAAATTATGAGCGTCTGAATTCTGAATGAAATGTCTATTTGCGACCTAATGGTCGTTAGCGGATCAAACGCATGAATTATTCCAGAAAATTTTATATTTCTGGAATATTCCATTTTAATAACACTCTCAGATTAGACTCAGACTTCGACGCCTAAGTGTCTTTTTGTTTGTGTTTTTCTACTTATTTTTAGGTATAATTATTAGTTATGCCATATAGTACCTAGTGTAAATAGTTGTGTACAATTGTAGATAGACATAATTGATGTCTATCTACACATTTTTTACACAACTAACTATATGAATATTTTGAATAAAGGAGGCTTTTATCAAAAAATGTGTTATGATTAATTTTTTGCCACGTAGGTAATCTATGATTGTATAAAATGTTCTAGACGCATTTCAAAACAATCCAAACGTCTTCTCAATGGTCCGTACCATTCAGCGATTAATGGATTTACGCAATTATTCGATACCTATATTGTATTTCAGCATTTCATATAATAACTAAGAGTTTACCTCCGGTTTTAATTAAATATTATTATTATTTATTTATGTATATTACTGTACCTACACGAGAACATACATAACAAAAAATACGACCATCCCTACAAAACATACAATATAGAATAAATATTTTATTATAATAAAAATATGTGTTTTTTTTACAATACAATCATTTTATTCAAAATAAATATTTACATAATGTTAGCTAACATATAAACTATAATAATGTGTACATTTAAATGAAAAAATAAGTAAAATAATCATAATCAAAGAATTCGTTCGTCCGCATCGCTGTCATCAGGAACAGTGCCCAAAAGGCTGGCAGCATTGCCACGTTGTATGGCAATGCTAATTCTAATTTATAATTATAGATTCTTTATTTAAAATTTTGTGAAAAAATAAAGATATTTCTGTGCACTAGACTTCTACTCCGTTCACCTTTTATACCCTGTTTTTGTCCAGATGTTTAAAAAAGTCAGCCGGTATATAATGTAGATATCAGTAAGTACTGTTTTCCAATTCGAATTTCAACTTCGACGAAATAATTGAATCTCGCTCGGTAGCAAGAAGCTTCGTTGATCAGTTTCTTATTATTGAATCTGTAGTTCGGTGTCGTCAGCTGTTGCATATTAATAAGAACAGCTATAAAGTTATCTAGACTGCTATCGTTGGAGTAAAACAGTCCTCCTTTGAATCCTAAGCGCTGTGTTAAATTGTAGGTTGGGGGAAGCATCTGTTGTAAGATTTAGTATATTATTAAATTAACCTGCACCTTTGTTATTGTATTTCTTAAGCATTACTGTGTATCTAGCAAATCTCAATGTTTTTATTAATTCTATAGTTCTTCGAACTGGCAGGTAATATAAATAGTTTCTTTTCTTGATGATAAGAATTTGAATTTAAAAGTTCCAATGGCTAGATTCCTTGTATTTCAAAGTTAAACTAAAATATCTATTTGCGGTTCCTTTCCTTGTTTATTTTTTTTTTCAAATTAAAATAAAATACTGCAAATATAGTTTGTATCCAATATTCAATATTTTTGCGCGCAAAAACCAGGTACGGTCGGCTGGTACATTTGATTTTTAGATTTTCCTGAAACACGTAGATATAGGATTGAATCAGAACATTCACATATGACTTTTATTCAATTCTCCCGTAGCGGCCGATAGCATAAAAAGTGAAATTAAACTGCTGTTGAAAAATATAGTTGAACTTTTAACCCTTCGTATGCTTAAACGTGGATCCACGCGAGACACAATAGCTTTTTAATTGTGTCTGTAATTACGGCATTCAACCGGTTAAATTCGCAAACCTAGAGAAAATGTTTTTTGATATTCCGAATGTATCTATAGACCGCAAATAATACCTAAATATATTTTGAGTCATACGAGTCCCAATTTACATATTTCATAGGGTTTACTGCATAATATATCTTGTGTGACCGTAGTAGGTAGATAATAAATACTGGTAGATGGACTGTGAAAGTATAGAATAGAATAGAATATTGATTTGCCAGAAACATGGTGTTTATAAAGGTGTCCATAACATTGCATAGTGCTACATGTCTCACCGTCTTAACGGTATGCAAAATCAATTTACAATTAAATACAATTTACATATTATTTTATATTTATATAATTTTATATTTTACATTATTTTATATAATTTTTTATTTCATAATGTTTTCAACACGAGGATCGCATCTAAAATCTTTCTAATTTACTTGAACTTTCGTGTTGTGTCCAAAAGCTAAGCCAACAAAGGTTGGTAAGTAGCCTGTCTACAAGGCTGAATAAATTTTGGAGTGTTGTCCTTGTACCAACTTATCGTAAGATTTTGTAGGTACTGCAAATAACAAATCGTTTAAATTCCTACCGTCGTACAAGTGCTAACAACCCAGCTATCGCTACTAGCGCCATTAAGTCACTCATTTCCGTCACTTGTCTCGGCAAGAAGATAAGTGGCCGACACGCTGTTTCCTCAATCCCAAACCCGCTACAAAATAATTCAGTACTCAAGCAGGGTACGGCAACACAGTGTTTCTGTGTCTATAAATGGAAAGCGAACAGTAGTGGCTGTGTTCGTGTTTGCAGTGCGCACTGCGATCGCGGTCGGCGATAGTTTGCACTTGATGCATATTAATGTATCGTCCCACAGTACTGTTCATACAGTTTGTATTATATCGAGAATAGGATCGGCTTTGTTTCGATGATATCGCATAATATTATTTTGATTGAATTTCAATATTCAACGGTTAGAGGTGTTTGACTATTCAACATCGAAAAAATTTTAATGCAGGTTTTTAGACTCAGCAAATCGTCGTTTGTATTTGAAAAGCAGTGTGCAATTTTCTGTGACTTTTAACTGTATTTTGATTAACGTATAACTTCAAAACCCGTCTAATGCTACTGCATACAATCTCCTTTACAACAAACAATCAAAGACAAATATGGTTTTAATCAGATACATTTTTTGACAGTATACCACTAGCACAGAGGTGTAGTAGGTAGCTCTTCAGTGGTACCAAAACCTCATTCCTCGTATTCTAATAAAACTACGTACCATGCTAGACCAGCTCAAGATCAAAGTGTTACCACTGACCTGCGGTCTATAGTACAGACGCCAGCACATCAAGCTACCCGAAACTGTCAATTTTTCCCAATCAACTTTGAACCTTATGCTTTAGCGATAAAGTTGAAAATCCATTAAAGAAATTTGACAGTTTGTAGTAGCTTGATGTGCTGGCGTCTGTACATCAACTACTCTCCATCCATGCTTTTTGAACTAAAGCAAAGAAAGACTCAAAACTAACGAGCACCACTATTGCAAAAGTTAGGTATTGAAATAATAATCCAGACGAGGCAAGGTATTAAATGATGCAGTTTATCCTGCGCCAACATCACCAAAGAGATTCACTAAAGACCTAAGAGCAAATGAAAGAGACATCACAGAAAACGAGGCTCATAAATATTGCATAAAGTCTACGGGAGCTGAAATACTTGAGAAGGTACCTATTGTAATATAATAGAGGAAGATTTTTAATATTATGTGAATATTAGGTAAAGAAAAAATAAAGAAAGAAAGAATAAATTAAACGTAAAAAACTTTTTTAAAAACAAGCTTTTAGTTAAATGCGCTAAAAAGAATAAAATGGACTTTTCCTTTAAAACTTTTACTATCAACTTATAACGTCATTACGTAATTTATATGATAATAAACGCTTGTCGCGAGATTTAAGTAAGTGCTCGTATTCACTTAGTTTAAAAATTTTAAAAATTAAAATCAATAGATCAAGTTTTATCCATTTAATTGGATATGATGACCATTCGTCACATTAGTAAATCTCGCGACAAGCTTTTGACTTGTTTTATGGTCGTATGTTATGTTATGGATAGGGTTTGAAAATAAATATTTAGGTATTATTATAACTATTTTTTTTTTGTCTTTCTCTCTATCTGTTTGTTCCGGCTAATCTCTGAAATGGCTCGACCGATTTTGACGGAACTTTCACTGGCAGATAGCTGATGTTATAAGGAATAACTTAGGCTATTTTTATTATTTTAGAATAATAATTAGAGTGCCGCGAAAACGAAATAACCGATGAAATCTAATATGCTCACGAACGAGACGCGGGCACAGCTAGTATTGAATATAGGTACTTCTAGTGTTGCCATGGCCTGCCAGGCTACTGTTGGAATCTCAACACTAAATGTTACTAAATAATACGAACATCACTAGCGTGAGCTCTCGGAAGCCATTTTCATTTCAATGTCACGTTCACTTTCCTCACGAGCCGCGACAGGTCGAAAACGTGCTTTTCGCTGAGTTGATTGATGGTGATTGGTGAGAATATACCTCCATATTTAGAAGAACTGGCTGTTTTCCTTATCTACGGGTACAGACGCCAGCACATCAACCTACCCGAAACTGTCACATTTTCCCAATCAATTTTGAACCTTATGCTTTAGCAATAAAGTTGAAAATTTATTAACGAAATTTGACAGATTGTAGTAGGTTGATGTGCTGGCGTCTGTACATCCATTAGCGTACAGGCCCATATTGTTTAAAATACTATCCAAAAAGTCCTATGCAAATAGCCTGAGAATAGCCAATTTGATTGTCTTCCAATAGTAAGCACGGTCTAGTGAATAAACTTATCTAAGTTTGTAATGCGAAACTAAGTTATTGTTTGATGAACAAAATTAAAGAACCCTTCAAACTTCGTTCAACTTCGGGTATCACATGGTTTAAAAGGAATGGAGAAATTGCAGTATATTTGGACCACAAACGACCATATTTTAGGGTTCCGTTTTCTGTTTTTTACGGTTTCCGTTCCATTTAGGGACTCAAAGGGTCCCGAGGGGCCTATTACTCCGCTGTCTGTCCGTCCATCTGCCACAGGGCTGTATCTTTTTTACCAAAATATGTACTGATGATATATGACACTTGAAATTTTCAGAGTGTGTGCTACTATGGCCGCTATAACAACAAATAAATATTATAAATAAAATAAAGTTAAACATTTAAGGGCTACCCCTTTACAAGAAACGTGTTTTTTTTTAATGTATTGACAATGCGTACCACGACAGATGAGACTTGACACACCACGTGGTTTGACTTGCGCAGTATACGATTTTAGGTCTCTCTAGGGGTATGAGGTCTGAGCGCGGGACGGGACCGTACGTCATAGGGGCGGCGGCGGAAAGAGCGCGTGAGACGGGGTCAAGTCTCATCTTTCGTGGCGCACATTGTACTGTGGTACGGAATCTTTGATGTGCGAGTCGGACTCGCACTTGGCTAATAAGCTGCCAATTACTGGCTAGAAACCGCTCAAGTTATTATCTCATAATATTCTCCTTTAATTTCTAGCAATAAATCCAAAATGTCCTTGTTTTGAACATTCATCATGTCATAACAATATGCCAAAATGGTCGCTTCTAAATCATGGCACGACAAACATGCCAATTGGCCTTTCATGTTATTCCATAACGGTATAATCACAGCATAAATTATGCAGAACAGAACTAGTTTACTATTTCATGAACTAACTGATCTCTAGACACGTCTGTATTTCACGAAATTTGAGGCAGAATTGAACTGTTGTTCAACTCATCTCATCTGCCTAGCCTTTTCCCAACTATTTTGTGGTCTGCTTCTAGTCTGACCAGATGTAGCAGCAGCATTACCAGTATTTTACAGGGAGTGACTGCCTATCTGACCTCCATAACCCAGTTACTGGGTAACACGATACCCCTTGGTAGACTGGTTGTCAGACTTTCTGGCTTCTGACTACCCGTAATTTGACTGCCAAAGATCCACAAATGACAGCCGGTACCAGCCGCTTAACGTGCTTTCCGAGGCACGGGGGGTCTCGGTATGTAAAGATGGTCTTAGTTATCTAACCACAGACCAACCGCGGCAAGCGTAGCTTAACCTGATCGATCGACCTGTGCGGCTATTATTATTTAGCCACGAGCCCCTCAACTGTTGTTCAACTACTGATCCCTAAATATTACTAGTTATCTCGAATCCCGAATAAAAATAACAAAAATTTACCTACTTATATGAAATGAAAATAATTAGTACTACCTATACCTAACAGTATGTAATTTTCGAATTCAAAATCAAAATCAAAATATTTTTATTTCACATAAACCAACATGGGCACTTATGAAACGTCAGAAGCTAGGTGCAAGGTTCCAATTGGTCGTTTCCTATGGAGAAGAACCGGCAAGAAACTCCATGGTTACTCTTTTAAAAATAATTGGCTTTTACAATGTTTTCGAGTTACAGTAGGTATGGGAGGACAGTGTAGGCCTGTCAAAAAGTACCAGGTACTTGATAAAATAAAAAATGGTCTACAGATCTAAAGTCTACAAGGCTTACAAAGTCCTCACATTTACAAAATAAGGATGTATCAAAAGGATAAACAAAATATAAAAATCTACTAAAACCAAGAGATATGATTGCCATTTCAACTAAGAAAGAGGTGAAAAATTAAACTATTTGGTGAAAGTGTAAACAAATGACTGCATTAGAATTCAACATCAGGTATGTTTACACTCTTTTTAAAATAGTTTTGGAACAGGGTACACAGAGCAGAGGGGCAATTCTCGTAATTTAAAGAACGTTCACACCATGAACTCAATCTCAATTTGTCAAAAATACCGCTAATTTCCCTACATTTTTGACATTGATTGTCGCTGAGATGAGATTGCCACTAGATTTTGAAAGTTTTTAATTACGGGGATTGACCTTCTGGTTTCTCTCATATTTTTAAAACAAATGAACCATTGCCCAATCCTGCTCCCTAATTGCGTAACATGCTATCAATCTCAATCTGAATCATTTTGAAGGATATTGCTAATCCACTACTTCATAATGCTTGAAAAAATTGTCTGCTCAACGACGTAAATGACGCAATGAATATTGTTGAACTGTCAGATTGAAGCCATTGCTACTGATAGTGTGTTACGCAATTACCGCGCTGAATCAAATCATAATCCAAAACAAGAAATCCCTAAACCTGTAGTTAGTAATTTTCACTGCAACAGTAGAACAAGACGTACAAAAGAATACACTTTAGAGTCGTCTACGCGTTACGGGAATACGTATTTGCCTCTTAAACTGAGGACAAACGATGCCACTGGGAAATCTGTAGTGTTGAGAACGAAATAGAAACTGACTTTGGTCGTGAATGCAAGAGATTTGTAAAGCAAGTTTGCCATCAACGCCTGATAAACGGTGTATGCTTTGCAAACTGAATCTTGGATCCTAGCTGCAAGTTTTGAGTAGAACAATTGGAACAACAATACCTACTGTTTGGAAAACGGAGGAAGAGAGATGTTAAGTTTCTTGCTTCATTAATTTGATGATAGTTGATTTGAAACAAGACGTTTATCGTCATCTTTGTGACGGTTTGAATGGTGGCTCTGAAATTTATCAGTCAATAAATATTTAACTAGCTTCTGCCCGCGACTTCGTCCGCGTGAATTCTTTTTCTCCCTCGACACACCCCGTCGCATCACATCGCCTGCCCGCGCTATTACTTCGTTTTCGCTTTAGTATTGGCTTTTTTTCTTTTTGCTCGACTCCTAAGGGTGCTAGCGTGATTTTAATTAATAATTTTTCAAATCCGACGTATTTTCAGGGATTAGCGCGTTCAAACAAACATACAAACTCTTTAGCTTTATTATTAGTAGTATATAGATATAGATTCTAAGTTATTGTTTTTAATTAATTATGTAATTTATACTAATATTATAAAAAGGTATAGTTTGTTAGTTGGTATGTAGAAGGTCGTACTAATCGTCCGATTAAAAAAAAATCTGAGACTTATAGAAAGCTATGCTATCGCCGACTGTCATAGGGTATGTTTTACAGAAAATCATCGTAATTCATTCCTTGTTGAAGATACTAACTTGACTCTTCAAACTGCTTATATTAAAGGTCTAATTTCCTAAGTTATAGTCACCCAGTTTAGGGTCACGTGTAAAGGGTTAACTTAAATACATGTAGCTAAAAAAACTAACATCGTTAAAATGTTTTGCATGTCGTAACGCAACGGCTTCCACTAGTTTTATTTTCAATTTTCGCCAGCAACTACGATACTTTTTACCGTGTCAATATTTTCGCATTTTCGCTTTGTCATGCTGGGTTAATGACTTTAATTTAATGAAAGTCACGTCATATAGCTGTGTGATGTGTGAAATCTCAAGCGTTATGGCTTATGTAACCAATGCAGAAGTAAAGCCAGGGAAATATTGTTTACGAAACTGACTACCAACTTATATTGTCCGTATATTCAAATCACAACTGTCATTCCTTGATGGTTGTATGAAATGGCTATAACACGGCAAATTGACGTTAGGTGTCAATTTCATAAGAATTCATTTCCACGACTGTAGCTATCAATTGTTTAAATTAATGGTTCAATTTAATGGGTCTTCTTCAACGCTTAATTAGGTACAGACGCCAGCACATCAAGCTACTAAAATCTGTCAAATTTCTTTAATAGAATTTCAACTTTATCGCTAAACATTAGGTTCAAATTTGATTGGGAAAATTTGACAGTTTCGGGTAGCTTGATGTGCTGACGTCTGTACTTCGTAAATAACGGCACTGAAAAAATTTGTATATTAAAAACTTTTACTTTTGTCTGTAATTCTGTATTATTCTCACATGAGATTAAAAGTTGAATTCAGCTGAACTCGAGCACCAAAATACTTAAGGATTTTTCTTAAGATGAGCGATAACGTTTTTGCGGACATGTGTCAGCTCAAAACTTTTTCTCTAACTATCTTAACTTTCATAACACAAGATTGATGCGTCACTCACACACAGAGACGAAAGAATAACTGGATACTGGATATGTTCGTTTGTGATTGATCAATCGAATCGAGTCTGTCCACTGCGAGGGATAAGTTTCATCAATCATCTGTCACCAATCTAGTGACCGGTCTTCGAATGACAGCTCGGCAGTTTTTCCATATGTGTGAAAGATTGCTTGGTAACTGTATTTTATTGTTTGAGTTACGAGAAGGAGCATTCATTGCATACGATTTAACTTAAAAATACAGTTTTTATTTATGATAATAATTATTACATATAATAAGCTGTCTTAAAATAATAATAATAACATGGGCATGTATAAAAAATTAGGGCCATGGGGTCCGATTGCCACTTAGTTTTCGTGACATCGCCAAGCGGTTTTTTTTTCAAAGTACAGACATCAGCACATTAAGCTACTACAATCTGTCTTTATTTACTAGATTTTCAACATTATCGCTAAAGCATAAGGTTCAAAATTGATCAGGAAAATTTGACAGTTTCGGGTAGCTTGATGTGCTGGCCTCTGTACTAGTTGTTGTAGTTCGAGTGCTTATCGAGTATTTCAGGACATCGCCAAGCGGTCGGTCGACTCTTCACTTGACTAGATGGCTGGCCTATTTTTTGGCCAAAGAATTAGCGTTGCCATACAACGCGGCAATGCTGCAAGATTTTTGGGCACTTTTCCTTTTGACAGCGATGCGCAGAATTTTTCTGATGCCATACGATTCTTTTAACTCCTTTTTAAATACAATGTTAGATATCGAGTCGCTGCACTAAAAACTTGAACAAGAATAATTGAAAGAGGCAAGAATACGAATAATGACTAAAAATTAAAGGCAACAAAGTTGTATTAGACTATTAAACTTTTTCAAGCCTATGTTCCACACACAGTGTTACCAAAAAACGCATACTGATATAGACAATGCCACGAATACCACACGGCTACAGATGATTGGATTACCGGGGCTCAGCAATATCCATAGGTTAAAACCAGCTGTCAGTTTTTTAGCCGTCCGTCTGTCTGTAACGGTGTGTTTGTAACGTCTATCAAAGGTCGTATGAATGGCAGCTTAACTTGTTATCCGAGGCCAGTGCAGCTTAACCTAGTGGATCGATGGACAGGCTTTTAACTACAGTGAGCAAGTCTAATCCTACTATTCATCTAATATTTATATTGAGAAAGTTTGTGAATATGTTTGTTACTCCATCACTCATCAGCGGGTGAACGGATTTGGATGAAAATTGGCATTGCAGGTAGACCATGTCTTGGATTGAAATATAGGATACATTGTACGATAGCTTTGGCTGTGGGTACGATTCCCAGGTCGAGCAAAGTTTTTGCATCAGGGATTTATCAGAAGCAGCCCGGAGTCTGGATTTGCGTCTGTTTGATGGTAATAGGCTCACCCCTATTACATGGGACTTAAACATGACTGACGAAATGTGGGTGTACTATAGGAAGATCTCTGCCTAAAACTAAGGTAAAAACAGGTGTTGTTTTATTATATTTTTCACATACATCAGACATTTTCCTGAAATTACAATAAAGTCATATTGAATAACTGTAAAGTCTATTCAAATTTATGTTTCAAATTAATGTTATTCCAAGTTAAACAAATGTCAATTTCATTTTAATGATAATTAAGTTGATTTCAGAGTGACTAGCACTATTAAAAAAGTTATAAAAATGTTTGAAGTTGTAGCGTAAACTGAACTTTATTGTGTAGGATTTAAAGTTATTTTTCCATAAGCTCATATTTATTTACATTTTTGGAAAATAAATCGCGAATGCAGATAAAGCTGTTAACCTCAATTCACCCATCAATATATCAATAACTTCGAAGAATCGGCAGTATGCAACGTTTATAAATAACAGACAAGCTGTTCCAACAACTTGAAATTTCCGTGAACCTACTAATACTTGGAACCGTTTAAGTCGGTTTATGTAAGTAACGTTTCTGACTAAGACCACTGAATATAGTTATGTGACAGTTTACTTGGAAAGTGCTTCAAAGATGTAATAGAGCTGTCTTAATGCAAGTTCTGGTATATTATGATAGGATATACATATTAAATTGATTGTGCCAGAAAACTGATTGGACATAATTTATCATAGCTCAACAATCATCATCTGCCTGCGTTTTCTCAACTATGTTGGGGTCGGCTTCCAGTCTAACCGGATGCAGCTGAATACCAGTATTTTACATGGAACGCCTGCCTATCTGACCTCCATAACCCAGTTACTGGGTAATACGATACCCCTTGGTAAGACTGGTTGTCAGACTTTCGGGCTTCTGACTACCTGTAAAGACTGTCAAAGATCCATGAATGACAGCTGGGACCAACGGCTTAACATGCTTATCGAGGCACGGAGGGGTCTCGGTATGTAAATATGGTTACCCATCCACAGACCAACCGCGGCAAGCATACCTTAACCTGATCGATCGATCGATAGTAAATAAATAATACTGGGCAGATATATAATACCCCCCTTACTAATAAACGTTGTATAGCGTCTGTATTTTTACACAACGCTTTGTCTTCTTCTTTCGAAAGTCAAATTACTGACGACTGAAAGAGAGAAATCGGTGTGTAACTATTCATCTGATATAATACGTTTATTGATAATGGGGAAATATTATAAATGCGAAGATAACTCTGTCTGTCTGTAACCTTTTCACACCTTAACAGCTGAACGGATTTCGATGTAAGAAGTTAGAACTCAAGAATGATGATGATGTTGTGATGGATGAAGTTAGAACTCAAGTCATGGTCTATTTATGAATCTTTCATCGAAATCCGTTCGAACGTACGATAGTACGTTCCCGTGGGATACTTTCCGAACCTAGCTGCGGGCAAAAGCTAGTAACTAAATAGTACAATAGCAAAATCATTATATAGCTGTTGTATATTCCCAGCTGTACAACATAGTAAGCAAACCACAGCGAAAGGAAACTGGAAACAGAATCAACACGAAGTGCAGCCGAGTGGAAACGGAGCCAAAACTCAAGTGGCTTTGAGTCGGATGCGTTTAATGTTAGCTGAACGTCAAACCTACGCGGTTTCATTGTTGCCTGGTACTTAGTTAACGATTTTGTATGTCTATAGAAAAAATAAGGGCTATGTTATTATAACGTTTGTCATTCCGGGATAAAATGGACCATTGTCATTGCAAAGTGGGTGCACTTTGAGATGATAATGGTCCATTTTATCTATAAAGAAGATGCTGTTGCCTCTTGCCTTTAACGACATATATTTAAAGCCAAGAGGCAACAGGATCTTCTTTGCTTACCGGTCCATGCTTCCTTATCAATACAGGCCAATACCCGTAATAAAAATGTTCAAAATCTGGTCGAAATTTCATCTCAGCGACAACCAATGTCAAAAACTTGTCAAAAATTTAGGGAAATTAGAGGTATTTCTGACAAATTGAGACAGATCAGACTGTGCCCATTCTCAAAATTGCGAGAATTCCCCCTTTGGTCATCACGACTTTATTTATTTATTTAATACTTCAACCACATAAATGTACAGAGGCGGACTTAATGCCATATACATTTTCTACCAGTCAACCTTTGGGCGATGCAGAGACAGACTGTGGTAGGACTTTAAGGTGATAAATGTTAAAAAAAGGTGGTTTTTCTATTTCGTGTAACTTGTTAAGTATGTGCAATAGGGATTTAACATTTTGGTATATGTTTTTTGACTCTTTGGTCTAGTATCGTGTAAAAAGAATACACGATTCAATGAATTTTTCTCGATACAAAAAAAATTGCAAAGTTATATCTATTTTTTTACTTTTTTCGACATCACGACGTAACGCTTAAGAGTTATTCAATGGAATTTACTTTAAAACATAGAGAATTATCATATCAAAGTTTACTCAAAGTAGTTTTAAATTTAATTCATTTATTTTGTAAAAAAAAATTAGTAAATTCGATTTGGCACAAACGTCGTTTTATTCCGAGCGCACGAACACTATAGCCATCACTCTTCTTTTGCGTTTGAAAAGTAGGTAAGCATCACTTTCGATAGCCTAGTAGATTTTAGATGTTCGAGGTAGCGCCTTAACCTACAACATAACAATACAGTTTCCTGGTGAATGGGAGCACACAGCTCAACACACAACTCAACCGGTAATACAAGACACTAAATCAAAGCTCAGTTCCGCTCAACCTGCATTGACATCGTTCCGGAACAAGTGAATATTAATGTGGCTGTCTCTAATGAGAGCTCGATTGACATGGAAACATGCTGCGATAAACGTTTAGTTAGGAACCTGAACGATGATAAGTTTTGTATGTGGTTTTGTATGTGAGGCTTACAATCGTAGTACGAACATAACATAATCAGCCTATAATGTTCCCACTGCTGGGACACAGGCCTCCTCTCGGTGAGAGGGAGTGGGCCGTAATCCACCATGCAGGCCCAGTGCGGGTTGGTAGATGTCGCATGTCTTCGAATTTTTGGTTCTAGGACATGCTGGTTTCCTAACTAAGTAGGGTTAGGCTACCACGAAATCATTTTGCCCCACCCGGGAATCGAATCCAGGTCATTATGCTCAGCAGTAGCGCTTGCGACTACTAGACTAATGAAGCAGTCATTACGTAGTACTTTTGGTTGAATTTAATTACTTAACTAGCTGCGCTTTTTATGACAGACACTACAATTTTATTTATGTGTATGTACGTATGTATAAAAGGTCTTCAATAACTCAGAACTCACCAAATTGCCAATATTTACAGCAGCCATTAGAATAGAATAGAATTTTCATTTATTTTCTCAGAATGTAGGTATTTACAATAAGGAGGTTAAAATAAGATTAAAGAATCCTTGTACCATTTTAGCATGCAAATATTGATGCAGTTGATCATCAAACATAAAACATTGATACACAACTAAAATGTTTCAGCTAGAAAATTGGAATTGGAACTGTCACTTACTAAACCCGAATGGCACAATATTGCAGATTATACCTTATAAATTTACTTTAGCACGGTGGTGAGTAGTATAGTTCAAATAGAAACCATCATCAGCTTGTTTCCAATTAATTTCTGTAAACTACACAAGGGCCGGGGTTACAATATCATGTCTCAATGTCTCAATAATCTATTTCACCAAATCATTACACAAGTACCTACGCTGGAGTGGTGTAAATATACGAACACAGGTGCACATAGAGGGATGATAGTGAACAGTAATGCCACAGAATAGAAATTTATAGAAGGTCGAATCCATAATAATGAGTGAAAACACACAAATATATTGTACAGCCAGTGCAACCGCACTCGCGACTGGCATTCGTTTGACCTTGATCGCCGCTGTACGTACGTGTTTATGTGTGTGTGTGCCTATTTTCGAGCGTTGCATAGACCTAGCCTTCTGTACCCTACCTATTTCGCGACGGTAGTAAACACTAATACAAACCCCGGTGTATTTGCACAACGTTGCATTGCGCCGAATGCCGCATATTAATGCGTCGGACTATAGTTTCGTGTATCGATGTTATAATCCATTATTAGCTTCGTTTTGTTGTGTGTACGCACTTCGTGACTGAAATAGTACTTTGGCTTAATTTTGATGTTCACTAAAACTGAAAAGCCAAATTAAAATATTTATTAATTTCCAACTAATTACAGCTCAGCAACTTAATTAATTTATCTTCATCACTATGTACCATTCAGTAAAGTGAAAAATTAAATGTATTTTGGATAGAAATACTGTAGGCTGAACGTGAGACACCGCCTGGGGCGGGTCAGATATTCATCTATATCGTTTTCTTGAAATAGGTGAATCTTTCAATTCATAATCAGCCTATATTGTTCCCACTGCTGGGACACAGGCCTTACCAAGGGGTATCGTATTACCCAGTAACTGGGTTGTGGAGGTCGGATAGGCTGTCGCTCCATGTAAAATACTGGTATTCAGCTGCATCCGGTTAGACTGGAAGCCGACCCCAACATAGTTGGGAAAAGGCTAGGCAGACGATGACTGCTGAGACACACTCCCTCTCGTTGATAGATGTCACATGTCTTCGAATTTTTGGTTCTAGAACATGCCGGTTTCCTCACGTTGTTTCCTTTCACCGTTTTGAGAGCAGCGGCGATGAAATAGTTTACACAAATTAAAGCGCCTGTTCGAACCTACGACCTACAACTCCTAAGTCGCGGCCATTACCACTGGGCCAACACTGCTCTCTTTTAATTGTAAAAATAAAATAAAATCCTTTACATATATATAAGTTATTTCTTTTCTTACATTTTGAAAGTGCACCTAAATTCTCTTTTAATGTACTCGTACCTATCTCAACTCAACCATTTATCACTAGCTTCAAGAGTATTTTAAATGTTTGCTCTAGGTGAGGCAGCGAGCTGTCATGTTAAGAATAAAATACCTGAACAACGTGGATATATGAAGTGCCACGCTTTCACCACAACTGACGCATGTTTAAATATCACTTGATATATTCAAAACAAGATAAATATACCGTATTTTATTGCCTAGCAAGAGAATTTGAGGTAAGAATAATATTTATGATATTTTAGAATGTTGGTCTACCCACAAGAGTTGTCAGAATTCTGTGTTTATCATACATAAGATAAGATGGAGCGGGGGTGGTAGATTGCGCGCAAGATAGGTCTGCGCGCGCCGCGCTGCTACCTGTGGCAACGTCTCAGACTTATAGCAGATGCCGTGATTAGCTAAGGTGTTGACGTGATTTCGAAGTAAGGAATCATCAAGTGGTCATAGTGAATTAGGTTCCTGGCAACGTGTTTCCGTTTCCTTGGAATAAATAGAATAAATATAACATTGTATTGTTTAACGTCCCTACTGATACGGGGAGTACGGGATGAAGGATCAAAATCTTTTGCATGTCAACTGTTTTGACAAAGAAAGGCTGCAAACAACAATAATTCACTTCGAAGCCATTTGACAAAAAGTCGTATTGGAAAATTATTCTATACTAGCATCTGCCTGCGGTTTCACCCGCGTGGATGTCGGAAGTTATCCCACGGGTACGTGCTACCAGGACAAAAAATAGCCAATGTCCTTCCCAAAGATGCCACCTACCTCCTTGCCAAATTTTATCGAAATTCGTTCAGTGGAGGCGTGAAAATGTAACATACAGACGGAGTTACTTTTGAATTTATAATATTATTAGTATAGTATGGATTAAATCTTGTCCAGACAGCGTCCCATCAAGATCGTTACGTATTTTTGTTTTATAATCTTTAACTTCCAACGACGGGCATCCTTGACAATGCACTGCAAAGGAGTAGCTTTATACCGAGAAATAAAGTTGAGTGTGAGCTTCCATCGTGAAATCCCATACTGGTTTTTGGGATGTCTACTAAATAGAGGTTCCGCTTTTCTGTACGTATTTCACTTTTCGGTTTTAACCATAGAAAGACTGCATAAATTCTGGAGATTCCGGTCTGATCCCCTAATGGACCCCTGCTAGTTATTCTTATGTTTCTGCGCTTTTTCACTTGTTTTCTTTATTTTCACTTGTTTTATTTTTTCTTTCAGCTTCAAATGTAGCAGGTAAACATAGTGAAAAAAAAACATCTATTACAAAGGAGATTCAATTCTCTAAGTAGTCTTTTTTATTCTGTTTCTTTATTTTAGCTTGTTATTTATCTTCCCTTTTAAGTAACAATGAAGAAATGGCTGCCGATATACTTTAGAGAAACAAATCACACTAATATTATTAAGGCGAAAGTTTGTGAGTGAGTTTGTATGTTTGTTACTTCTTCACGCACAAACGGCTGAACGGATTTTGATTAAATTTGGCACACAGATAGTTTATAACCAGGATTAATACATAGGATACTTTTTATCCCGATATTCCTACGGAATCGATACTTATGCGGGTGAACCCGCGGGGCGCTACTAGAGGTAAATATAATGGAAAAATAATCTATTAGGTACTTAAATCAATTTACTAAATAATCTGGCTGCCTCATGAGACACGTTGGTCTACTAGACCAATGTTATTTGAAACGGCTGTTACATTCAAAGTAACATATCAGTAACATATACAGTTCAAATTGTCCCAACCATCTATGAACCTTATACTTTAGCGATAAAGTTTAAAATCTATTAAAGAAATTTGACAGATTTTAGTAGCTTGATTTGCTTTACATAATACATAATATCACGCCTAAATTTCCCGAAGGGTTAGGTAGAGCTGCATATGTCCCATGTAATAAGGGGCGAGCCTATTGCCAACAACCGAGCACAAACCCAGTCTTCGAGCAGCTACTCGAAAATTCCAAATGGAAAAACCCAAGAGGTTTTGCTCGACTTGGAAATCGAACCCAGAACCTCGTGCTTTTTTTTTTTAAACTGCTCATACTTTCAAACGTATTTCTTGAGCGCGCAAAGAAAAATAAAGAAAGGTTGGTTTATTTTTCACAAAAACTAGTGCATATACAAGATATGCTCACTCAAATCACAGGCTCGAATAAATTACACTTCAAAGAGAATAAACATGAAGGAAAAGCATAATTGAATAAAACCACGAAACATATTACATCTCTATATACCAGCCGACGTAAATATCGGTATTGGGCTTCCCCAAACAAACCACACATACCAGGTAGTAACTCATAGTTATTTGCAGACGCTCGCAGCATCCGTGAGTCAGCGGGGCTCCGAAATTTGTGGTCTGCACTAATAAGACCAGGGTTAACCGTACGGATTTCTAATCAGCACTCCGTTGGTATTGGTTCGCTATGAATTTGGGTGTATTGTTGGCGGAGGAATGGAATTTAGTTTGTTGAAGGTACATAGGCAAGCTTCGATTAACCATCAAACCAAATCAGTTTATTTTTGTACAAGGGCTACAAAACTATAAAGTACGTTTAGAATAGAATAAAATACTCTTTATTATGTACACCTTATAAATTATAGACATACATTTAGAAACTTTACAATGGGTCACACAATGGGCGGTCTTATCGCTAAGAGCGATCTTTTAAAGACAACCTTTGGATGGATTAAGAAGGGGAAGGAGAGACAAATGCTGTAGGTAGTCTATGGTGTACCATTACGTACGATGACAACGACGTATCACTAAGTCCTGCTAAGTTGCATACGGATACTGCAAAATTTGGAACAAAATAGTAGGCAGGTAGGTACCGTGATATATCAAGGATAGGAAGTTTAATATACAGGCTTCGCCACTTCGTAATAATGTTTTTAAAAATGGACCCCAATTTCGTAACACACTATCAATCACAATTTGACTCGTTTTGAAGGATATTGCCAATCCATTGCTTAAGATGTTCGAAAAATTTGTCTGTTCAACAACGTTATTAACGCAATGACTGTTGTTGAACTGTCAAAATGAAAGCCATTCCTACTGTTACTCTGTCACGCAATTAACGTTTAGGTAGTTATATCAGGCGATATGTAGGGTCAAGTTCGAAATATGACACAAAAATAATTGAGAACGATTGATTGTCCTAATAAGTGAATCGTGTTGAGTTACAAAATTTATAATTCAGAGATTTTATAGAAAAAGGATCAGACTATCGTACGTGTGACATTTTTTTTAATCTTCTCATTTTTATTACATCCCAAAAGTACCGATATCGACTTGATGTCAACACCATAGCAAGAGTTTTATTCAATTACAATCCTTCAATTCCCAATAAAAGTTCCGGCGAAGTATTTCGCAGTATCTTACAGATTTTTAGTTCCAGAGTTTCAGTAGAAAATGAAACACAATTTTCAATTCTGTCAGGTATTTTATAATCCGCGGAAGTTGAGGTTACTCGAGAGATATTTCCCTCTAGCCCCGTCCGTCTTTTCTAAGAGGTTGTGAAACTTTATTATGAATTTAGTTCGGTCTACTCCCAGTGACTCTGCGAGGAATGGAGATAGATTTTCGCTCGCTCTGAGGTTAAAGGGACGACGGGTCATTGACTTGCGTCGTGTTTATGCTATAAATATTAAGACACATTGGATAGTATGCACACTGTCCTCGGAAGTTTTCAGAGGAATTTAAATCGATCGGTTCTTATTTTAAATGTGAAGTTGCGGTAGCTCTTATTTAAGCCGGGTCCTGACGTGTGTAATGTAATGTAACGCGAATACTGCATGTGAACCTCACTACGAGCATTACATGTAACGCTTGGGCTGGCACTCAGGCTGATTCATCGGCTGTCGGTTTTTAGCGCGATGACAAAGGCTCTCGCAGGGCTCGATTCGCATTGAGTTTGTATGCCATCCACACTATTCGCATTACATTACACGCTTCATTAAATCACACAAATTACATACGTCTGTACCCGGCTTTAGATTGTCAAACTGTTGAAAATGAAGAATCTCATCCAAAGCCTAGCGTGTCTTCGCTTACACGTGTTCTGTGTATAGGTATGAATGTATTACGCTGAGTCGGGCTTTGTAATTTAACTCAATTCTCTTGTTTGGGAACGTGTAATGTAATCCTACCTTTGTTACTCATGAAATTACAAAAGCACAACTGTCAAAAGCTTTTACAAAACTTCCATAAAATGTCTCTGACTCAAAAAAGATTTACAAAAGGGCCTTATATTTATAGGAATCTGTTGTCGATTTACCGTTTTTGTCTTTCCCATTTCCAGGACGACCTTTAAAAGGCAAGATGGATGGGACAGGGAGCACTCCAGTATAATAAAAACGGAATTCCTTCATTAACGCCGAGAGAGATCCTTAAACCGTGGGCGGGATACCGGATTTCTTAAGGATTCTTCTAACTTAAATCACTTTCAAAGAAGTGCCCTAAAGTTTAATTGTTAGCCAGACTTGCTTCAATTTACGGATTCTTGACCGCGTATAATTTAAACGGTGGGTAATAGAATGCTGTGGACGTGGTCCTTTATGTTCCTAAGAATGAAATGATCAAAGATACGGGGATGAATACATGAATAGAAGGAAACCTTTTATTATTCGTGGATTGAAGGCATTTTATTATCTTTTAATGGAGAAGAAAAACTCACGACCGTGAGTTATGGGAAGCATATACTTAGTGAGCAAAGCAATCTGGAGATTTCTGATATCTAAACCTTTAATTGGAATACATTGTAAAACTAGTTTTTAAAGGCTAATTGAAATTGTTTTTTTTTATTCTTTGTTTTGACTCTTGGCATTATCTCCATCCCATCATTATCTTTGGTTGCGACAGAATATTATGGAATGGTCCCATATAAAGACGTTTCAATCATCAGGACTCAAAACAGATCACTTCTATGATACTGATATCGAACACAGTGCATCAATAAGTGATGCAAGTCATCCGCAACTCCACAATATACACAATTAAGCAATTATAAAATGATCTTTAAATCAAATTGGGAATTATTTTCTTATCTGAAACTACGGAAAGATTTTCTTAACTTCAATACATTGAATTTATTTATAAATTTGACTACATTAATATAGAGATTTATAAATTCAACTAAATATTAAGAGTGACACAAATATTCTATCTATAATAAAACACTTTCTTTCATCACTGTCATAGATCTTCTAACAAGCACAACAATGTGAGGTGTCTTCCACGAAAATAATTTCTATTTATTTCAGAGTAAATCCTTTGAAGTCTTATAGAACGGTCGGGAGATTCCGACTTTATCCTTCGCAACCGAAAGTGGATTTAGTTTGATTTACTAACGTATGTCGGTTCGGTTTCTACTTTCTTCTAATCTAGATAATATATCAGGTTTGGGGAAATGCATCTTTTTGAGGAACTTATTTTGGGTTAGGAATTTAAAAGATACTTACTTATTTGCTTGCATTCACTTTGTTTTTGTCCATATCATAATTCATTCTCCTGCCCTTTTCCAAATTTATTTGGGGTCGGCGCAACGTGTCTTCTTCTTCCATACTTCTCTATTTGTCGTCATCTCGGTAGTCAGCCCCTTTCTAACCATATCATCATTCACACAGTCCATCCATCGTTTCTTTGTCTTCCCCTACTTTTATAGCCATCGACATTCATACTCAAAACTGTCCTCACGACATTTTCCTCATTCCTGCGTAATACATGCCCATACCACGATAACCGATTTTCACATAACTTTTCAGTTACCGGTGCCACTTATGTACTCATTTGTTTTTGTCCATAATTAAATCAATTTATTCTTTTATCCACCAGCCCGCACTGTGCCTGCGTGGTGGATTATGGCCCACTCCCTCTCACAGAGACGAGGCCTGTGTCCCAACAGTGGGATCATTATAGGCTGATTATGATTGTTTTACGAAAGAATGGTTTTTACTTTTACTCTGATTAACATCCACATAAACTCACTCCTTCGTCATGGGGTAGGCAGAAAGTACAGAACTCCACCTGCTACGATCTTTACCTACAACTGCTTCGTCTACGTTCATACATCTGGTGAAACACGCACGCCAGTTGCGAGTACTAGGAACCTGACCTTTCTAATGAACATCACCACTCTGTCCTTCTACAGCATCTCCTCCCAGCATTTCCACTCCTTGGGAATTCCTGTTTAAGAAGCTTGAAATAAACCAAATGCTTGCGGCGGAAATGAAGAACCAAATTCAATTGACTTACTTTTCTTGATTGATACAAAGGTAAAATTCAACGCGGCTATTGTGTATTATTGATATGGATCACCAATAAACAGGAAGTATTTTATTCGAAACAAAATATTTTTATTAAAACGAAGGATGTTCCCGCTATATTTTTTCTGTTGTCCATTTCCCCCCGAACTGTCGGGCTTCATTAATCAAAAGTCGATTTATAAATCGCAAAAAGTTGTTAAATTCCGAGCTCTGTCATCGTTTATTCTTTTTGTCTAACAAGGGCTGACAATAAATCCGAGTTTATCAACCTTTTCTGCTTTTCAAATAACTTTTGTGATTTGTACTTTGAAGCTTTGAATGGCGCTTCTAAACCTTTCAGAAGTTCAATTTTGACGTAAACAGATAAATAGTACTGTCGAAAATGAATCTGTTTTGATAATTCTTGAGTGCTACAAGAGTTAACGAGTGCCTGGATGACATTGACAGGAGGGCGTTGCTTGTACACATTTGTGATGATTTTATTTTTGTAAGTAGGTTTGTAACATTTTCACACGGCAATCATATTTAAAAAACTAAATGAGGTCGGCGTTTCCTATCTGACTACTCTGAGAAGAAAGGCCAAAACAAACTCAGAGGTCACAGTCTCTTTTAATGTCCAAACATAATCTTGGTCAGATCATGTGAAGATCACACAGATTGAGTGGACCTATCCTAGAGTGCACGCATTTGTCAGTAATCATGCAGCTCAACTCAGAACTTAAGGAGCTCAACGATTCGATGAACAATACCAAAGAAAGGACATGTGGGTAGGCCACATAAATTACCCAAACTGCCTGACCATGATTAAAACTAACTGAAAAAAAAAACCACATAGTCTTCACATTCACAATAAATAAAATAATATAAAACTTTACAAAGTAATTAAGTTTTAATAAATATACGTCTAACAAAAAAACTGTGTGACAAGTACAACAGATTAAGAAATATGGATATAGCAGAAAAATATAGCAATAACACCAGAACCATTGCTAATTGGTAGCCTATTTGCCAAAATATAATTATTATTACTAACATTTTATACCCAAAAATTAAAGTGCCGGCTAGAAAAAAAAAAGTCATATTTTCATACATCATCAACATCTTGAGCATATTTACTATTACAGCGAAAGTCCAAAATTAACCCCCCGGCAGCTATTTGAGATTGAAAATGCCAAAAATCATATTTTTATAACAAGTGTTTTAAGCATAACATTAAAAAATACCAACTGTTAATTGAATTTAACTTCCTAAACATGTATTAGGTTCACTAATGTTTTACTAAAACTCCA
The DNA here is from genome assembly GCA_914767645.1 of Hydraecia micacea. Taxonomy (NCBI): domain Eukaryota; kingdom Metazoa; phylum Arthropoda; class Insecta; order Lepidoptera; family Noctuidae; genus Hydraecia; species Hydraecia micacea. Next base: position 6,826,374 of record OU611785.1, read on the forward strand.
TTGGCAAATTTTTAGTTTACAACCAACGTTTCGTATTCTATTTATTTCACAAACAACTCATTCCGCAAACATTTTATTTTATAAACACTCGCTTTACTAACATTTATTTGGCAAATGCTTCTCTTTACAAATGTTTCGGATGATATTTAATCATTTATACATTTCTTTTGAAAAAATCACGTTTTTACAAACTATCATTTTATAATACACTAGCGACTGCATTAAAATCCGTTGCGTAGTTAAAAGATCTAAGCTTACAGACAGCGGGAGCTACTTGTTTTATACTATGTAAAGATTTTCTAAACCAGACATAAAGTGATCATGACGGTATTTTCCATTTGGGTCAAATAATTTACAGGCAAGTATTTTTTTCTATATAATCTAGTCGTTTCTGGCACTCGCCGGCCGCTGCCGCGGCACCGCTCGCTTCGCTCGCTCGGCTCGTGCGTAGGGGGTCACAGTTTTAACCTAACCTAACCTAACAATTTTGTTTTAAATAATTAACCTTATCTAACTAGTTCGGTTCCGGGTAGCCCACTAAAAATAGCCTCTTTTTTCTATTAGTGCAAGTCGATGAAAGAATGAGTTTAATTTTTAGGAAATTGCGTAATAATAAGTCAATATGTAAAACGTTTTTATCCCAAACGTTTTTTTATAAGATAAAATGAATTGTTTGTCAAATAATACGTTATTAAACAAAAGTTTATCGGGTAATTATTTTGTAAAGTGAATTATTTGGCAAACTTGTTGTTGTATAATGATAAAATGACAAATCATGTTTTTGCCAATCATTGCTTGTCAAGTAAAAGTTTGTAAATAAATTTTTGGTCAACTGACAGGGCACCCATGTATTAACTATAAACTTGTTATTAAAATATGATTTTTGGAATTTTCCATACCAATGTATTAGTAAAAAATACTCAATAGGTCATTTCCCTTAAAACAGCAATCCTTTTTTTCTAGCCGGCAATTTAATTTTTGGATACGAAATTAATGATGTCCTTTCATTTCATCACGACTTCACGAGTATATTGAACGGAGCTGCCCACTATATTTCCACAAGTGGCTATGTATTGTACACAAATTGCGCTGAAACACGCGATATCTCAATACCCTGCGTTCCTGAATGTGATGATTAATCGAGGACCGCCGCGTGCTTTCTGTATTCTAATTGGTCGGTCGGCGAGTCTAACAAATTACTTTTTCATGAAATACAAAAGATCCATTATCCACTCAAATTAGTTGCCAAAGGAAATCATTAATATTAATCAATGTTTCAAAGGATTCGGTTTCTAAGCGTAAAATATCGGATCGAAACTGTTTACGATAGAGTAGTATCGATAATAAATTAATATTTTAGCTAGTACCTCTTTCTTTTTTGTTATAAAAAGCTGTGGTTAAACCTCTTTGAGCTCTTTTGAAATATAAATTTGTCGCGTTTTAGCATGGCAATAGCGGTAATTGACCCACCTAAATTTTGTAGCATTTTTGTAAGAGCACACACTGTCGACTGGTCGCCGGCGACCGGCAGTCGCTTGTGCGTTGGCAGTGTCGCCACTACGCGGCGAGTCGTCAAGTCGCCCGGGCGACCGGGGACCAAGTGCGTAAACACCTAATTAAACTATAGTAAGTCACAGTCGTCGTCAACCGAGTCGCCGGCGACCAGTCGACAGTGCGTAATAGCTCTTAAACTGAAATAAAGTCCGTAGCGTTCTAAAATCATACATTGTTTAGGTTTCTACGAAGAGATATTAGGGAAAGGGCAATGACCACTATTTCTATGCAAACATGAGACTATAGAACTATAGGAACACAACATATATATTATGTACTCTTAACTTCCTACTACTAACTTGGCAAAGGATTTAATCCAGTCAAGTACTTATTCCTCTATATTTTTTGTCGTTTTTTTCTGTACAAAAATAAACTAGCTTATAGTAGAGCGTAATATCTTCGAAGCCGAGTCAAGCGTGAAAGACCTAATTTCCTGATAACAGCGCTCTAATTGAAAAATCAGAAACGATGAGAGCTATATTGAAAATGGTAGTAAGTTTTAAATCTTTCTATTTAGTTTTCTGTCGCTGAAAACTCGAAAATTAATACAAACATGTGGAAACCAGTAAAGGCCAAAAACCACTTACCTAGAAAGAAATCTTTTATTTAGCACAGACTAAAAGGCACACAATTTAATATACCTACAGCAGATAAAAGTATAACAAAAAAAAAAGTAAAGTGCGCGCGCTCACGGCCGCGCCTAAAAGGCTTAGTTCACCTACGTACTTCAGTGGGAGCAATGACCGAATAATTTGTAACCATCGATAAAAATACTTCTGTAATTAATACACGATCCGGCTCCATTAACCCCAGAACGCGAAACTAATGACGTTAAAGTTATTTCAGTGGAAGACACAAATACACCAGGAAAATTTTCATATTCATCTGGTAATGAAAATAGACGATATGACTCAGTCGTGGACATTCTCCCTCGCTGGTAATTAACAACGTATGATTTACAGTCATCTCAGAGTCCTTAATAATGAACTAGTTTTGATTAGGTGCTACAGCCAAAGCTTAGGTGATAAGCTCACATAAATCAGGTCTATTATAAACAGAATCTTTAAACGGGTAGTAGATATACTAGGATTAGATAGTAGACAGCATAGACATAAAAGAATCGGTTCCCTATATATTAGCATAAAATTTTAAGACCTGATATAACTTGACATACTTTTGCTTCTCCTAATTATATTTTCGCATAACATTATTTACGCATAACAGTTTACGCATAATTTTTTTAAGCATAATTTCTCTAATCATAATAATGATTAAGCATAACATTCTAAAGCATAAATAATTTAGCATGCTCGTTATATTTCTAACGACATCAGGTTGACGGTTTTAAAGGAACCTAACCAAAGCGAACCTCGGGGTGCCCCTGACGTCGTTTAGTATTATGCGAATTAAATTTATGCCAAAACAAATTAGCCTTAAAGATAATTATGCCAACATAAACTGTATGGCAAAAAAAATATGGCAATGTATTATTATGCCAAAACAAATTATGCCACAATAGTTTTGCCAAAGTATATTAGGAAAAAGAACATTATGCGAAAAGAAGGGATCCCTTTCACGTGATGCGAGAGCTCAGTGATTCGTCAACTTGTGACAATTATCTACCCTCCCGCACCGCGCAGCTACCTCAGGCAACGTCTCAGTTAAGCGGTCGGTCATAGTAATTTGTTAGTAATCAAAATAAGTTACACAATAGGTACTATTTCATATTCCTGTGCAGGTGTACACCTGTCCAGTAAATGGAATTTGAATATATATTGAATTATTGATTATAAAATTGATATTGAGATAGATATTGACTATCGAATTTGACAAATTCAAATAAAAAAAAAGAATTTTCTTTTAAAGGCTTGCAGTATAGAGACAGGTATTGGCCGCAAAGTCACTTTGTCTTTTTGTAGTTCTAGTGAGTGGTCACTTTTGTTAGGCTAACGCTCAGTCCATTCTCTAAGTCTATGGTAGATAGTTAGTAGAGAGTAGTATATCTAGTTACATTAGTAGCGTCCTACAAATGGATCTTCCCGCTATAAATCAGTACGCAAGGAATTTATGTGTAATAAATTCCCCAACGCAAGCGCAGGTAAGTATTAATAATGGCAACTGAATTAATTTCACATATGTCGGCCATCTTGCTACGCATGAAGGGTTCTTGGCAAAATTATTAGATTGCAATCTAGAGAAACGGCCACTTTTCTTTTTTTCCCACTTGGAACACTTCCAGATGTTTTCAATTTGGAAGTTTGTGAAGTAAGATTTAAGATCTGTGTTTCATACTTAAGTGAGGGTATTTTTCTTTATGATTGAAATCGTAAAATATCTCTAACCCGTTCAGGTATTGTTTTACTTGAAATAAGTAACATTATTTTGTAACAGAACATTAATATGGATAAACATCTAATACTGAATAAACTAACAAACTATTAAAATTAAAATATAATAACCTAACCTAACTAACACTATTAACAAATTAAAATATGGCGTCAAAAAATTCCTCCGCATCGCTGTCGACTGGTAATGTACCCAAGAGACTGGCGGTGTTGCCACGTTGGATAGCAATACATAGCCTCCAGCCAAGGTTAAAGCCAGCCCTTGGATCAAGTGTCAACAAGCCGTTTGCAGATTTCTTTGAACAAGCCATGAGCACTCGGACCCATCGGCCCGAAGCATAATTACCGACATTAATTTAGCATCAGAACTTAACTACACCAACTAGTTCACACTATCCAGAAATCTACCTACTAGTTAAATGCACAACCGAGAAAGTTATCAAAATTCAGAATAATACAAACTGTCCTCAAGTTAACGTTCTTGTCGAATAAACAGCACGACTTTACAGTATCATAAACAATAAGTGTACAAAGGAGGACATAAATTGAGTAGTGCACTAAAGTGTAGCTACGACAATTTGGATTACCATGCGCCAGAAATTCAAATCATTCTAGAGGAGGTAGGTAATAACTAGATGGTGAAAGCTCGCTAACGCGGTCATACGTCATCCACACTGCTATCACGGTTCCGCAGTGCCGTGTTTGCCGACGGAACCCTGCTCCCAAGTTTATCCCCAGGCTGATAAAGTGCCCCCGGACTTCAGATCGTTAGATTCTAAAAGTTTACTGCTAATGAAAATTAAATGGATGGCCTAGTTGTAGATAGGCTCGATAGTTCAAATGAATGTGTTAATAAAATTCTTAAATTAATTTACTGACAGATGACATTTAGTAAAAGCATGTAATTTTGCACAAGAGATTTGTTTAATGAAAGTGAAGGATTTTTAAAAATTCACCCCGTCAATGACTGCCTAGCCTTTTCCCAACACTTTTTGGGGTCGGCTTTTGGTCTAACCCGATGCAGTTGAATACCAGTAAATTTTCCATGGAGATATTACAGGCCTACCTGACCTCCAGAAGCCAGTTACAGGGTAACACGATACCCCTTGGTAAGACTGCATGGTTGTCAGACCTTCATTCTTCTGAAGACCCGTAATGACTGTCAAAGATCCACGAATGACAGCCGGGACCAAAGGCTTAACGTGATTTCTGAGGCCCGGAGGGGTCTCGTTATGTAAAGATCTCATGCACGGACCGACCGCGGCAAGCGTAGCTTAACCTGGTCGATCGACCCGTGCGGCTGATATTGCTTAGCCACAAGACCCTCAAAATCCGCCCCATAACGGGGTTAAATTGGGGAGGAAAGTGTCTATGAAAGTTCATCATTTTTGGCGATGACAATACCATTGGGCACATGGCTTGTATTTTTATAAGGCTAGAAGCATAAACATATAATAAATTCCATCTTATTTCAGTGATAAACGTTTTTCAATATAAACATTAATTAAAGCTGCCGATATAAATCATAAGAAGTTACTGGCTGGTTGGCTGACGACACAAACCCATTTCAATTATTAACGAATTCCAGGTATTCCAAATACAACACGAAATGAAAATTTAATACCTACATAATTTCGGCGCGTATCAATCATAACGCAACGATTCACGATTTCATCCGAATATTAATAATTTAATTTACAATATAGATCTCCGGAAATATGAAGACGGGACCACAAAATATATATGCACAGAAGGTCAGCGCCATGCATGGTATATTGGCGTGTGCTAGCTGGCATACCTATATGGCAAATAATTTAATATAAATAAATATGTTGTGTTTCGTAATATTAATTACTTATTGTTGTATAGAATCAAGTTCTTCTGAACGGACAGCTGTGCTGCTGAGGGGTTTGTTGCACCACTTCTTCTTCCCAGCTAAAGCACTAGGAAATGGTCAAGAGTGTGCGTTTTTGAGGACTGTCTTATGTAATGTTGACGTTCAAAAAGTGCTAATTCTGAGCTTAGTTTGAATAATAATAAAAAATATATTTATATGTAACATATAAATTATATTTTTAAATATTAGAATATTTTTTTATATTCTAATATTTAAAAATATAATTTATATGTATTTAGATGAATAAAGGAAAAAATAATAATAATATTATTTATTCAAAAATATAAGGACTAACTTTATATACAGTTTTTCTTAAATCTATGTCAAGTTCACCCATGATTTGTGGCTGAACTAGATTATCCTGTGTTACAGGCGATTGGAGATAACATTCATTGATTAAATAATCACATTAATTATCATATTTATTTTATTGTTACATATGTAAAAAGGTGTATAAAATTATATAATACGAACAATATTTACTTTGACACAAGTAATAAATTTTCTGTATCTTCATAGGACATAGTTTGAAGAGCCTCCATAAGGATTTTCATGCAGTTAGGTACTATGATTTAAGAAGTAGATGTGAAACGCTCGCACACAGAGGTAGGCTAACGTAGGTACAGCGACTGCAAGCGCACTCGCGACATGCATTTGTTTGAGATCTCTGTACGTTTGCTTCTATGCGTGTGTACGTCTGTTTTCGCTCACCGCATTGAGTCTATCTTCTGGACCTATCTATTTTGTGACGAAAAGCTTCCCAAGTCTGCATTAATCCAAATCCAGTTTTGTAACAAAGACAAAGGGATGTATTGGAACTATAATGGAAGAGACGTCACTTTCATTAACGGCGAACAATTTTAGTTGATTGGGTTCCTTACTGGAAGAAACGGGATCGGGGGCAACGCTAATACAATATTAATTTGGGAAAGAAAGACAAATGATTAGTAGAACAGAAGTGGGATGAAGTAATCAAGGATATGAACTCAACTGTTACTAATGAGACACAATTACTTTTTTTCTATTGTTATCGATCTTTAGGAGATTTTGCGACATCGGAGCGACTACAGGGATGAGAATCTTGAAATAGCAAAAATATTTTCTTGGGTATCAACATTATTCTAGGATTTCATTTTATGTGCCCAAAGGCAATTTACACACAGGCACACGGGACTCCTTATGTCATGTAAAGGCCTATTCAAACCTAAGCTGTATTCGCTGCCGCTGTGGGTAGAGTAGAGGTAAAAGTTCCACCGCGGAGCTGCGGAACTTGATACTAAATACCTGAGCGAAACCCTTGCGGTATGTACCCACAGCGACAGCGAATACTGCTTAGGTTTGAATAGGCCTTAAAGCATGATCATTTTTGTTGCATAAGAGAAACTTGTTAAAAAAGTAATGGTAATCTCGCAGGACTCCATGATATAAATAAACATCCCAAGTAATGCACGTCTTTAGAAAATGGTGGGCTATTTCTAGACTAAGACCAACTAAGTATGAAAGACGCACTCCAAGCGTTCCGATCAGCTACACAACATTCGCACTCAACAATCTATCTCACTTCGCAACAAGCGAGTTCAACAAAAGACAAAACTCCCCGCCGTCACTCAGAGCGAGATACTTCATGTTCGATGCACGATCGAATTGCTATCAAATAGCTGCTGTAGACAGTGCATTCGCCATGCCACATCCAATTGGTTGCGCTCCAAGACATTCGTCAAATAACTGGGAGGATCCGGGAGGCGACGTGTTCTAGACATTTCGTGAACAAGTGCTACACGATTCGGAACACTTGTAATTCAATTTATGTTTGCAGGAACACCGCGTTAGATATTCGGAGCTGAATCAGTGGCGATTAATTTGGGGTATGCGGGTAAAACAAAATTTTGCGAGGGTGGTTTCTGCTACAAATTGGGGTAGGTACCTACCCAAAAGTTTTATGCAAATTACAGGAAACAAATAAAGATTCTTTGTACGCGAATCTGAATGCTTTTGTGCCTTTACCTTTAACGGGAAAAATCAAATGGCTTTTGTTTACTTTTAAGAAGATTTTCAAGAAAGCGTCCCAAGTATAAATACAGAAAGAAACAAAGAAAGAAATAAACTTTAGCTCTCCTGACCCAAAAAAGATTCGGCTACAAATCTTTTCTTATGAACAGGGATGAAGAAGACTGTATTTTCTGATAAGGAAATATGTCACTAGGACGAATTTCCGTTGAGGCAGATCTATCTCATCTCATCACGAGAAGCCAGCACAAAAACTGGAATAAAGATAGATGACGAACGAAAATGATTTCAAGTTTTTTTTCTATCTTCTCTAATATATTATAAAAAAAAAATCTTTGATGTAACAAGGCCCTGTTTTAGCAACTGATGAAGTTATTCTCTATTTTAATACAATAAAATTTGGAAAATCCAGAAGTGCACGACTCATAATGCTCATTTGATCATATAAATAAACCATAGATATTATATTTGTTAATAATTCAAAACATTTTTTTAATACTTAGATAATTACAATATAACTATATACTATACACTAGATACTAAGATAAAAGACTAACTAATCTACTATACAAATAAATAACAAATAAAAAAAAAAAACCAAAGGACACTTAGGCGTCGAAGTACTCATCCGCATCGCTGTCATCCGGAAACGTGCCCAGAATTATTATTATATTTGTTAGTTTTTTTATTAATTATAATTAAACTTCTTACTTTAAATAAAAGAGTCATTTTCAATAGGGTTCCTCCTATAGGTAAAAGGAATCTATTAAAAAAAATTACTCAATGAATTGATTTTTTCGCAAGCTACAATATTTTCAGGTTTCACACTTGATTGACGGGATTTTTTTTAGAAATATTTTAATGTTTTTTTTTTTTGTTTCTACTACATTAAATCAATTTTTGAAAAATACAGAATTATCTTGGTTGTTACTAAATTTCAGTTCAGTGCATCTTTTTCATTAAGAAAAGGACAGAAGATAAATTTTAGTTTAGTCCTGTCAAATTAATCAGCGCCTGACACTACTCCATACAAGTTTAGACATGATTAAAAACTTGCCTACTAAAATTACATCAATTTACGTCAGGCGCTTATTAATTTGACAGGACTAAACTAAAATTTATCCTCTTTCCTTTTCTTAATGAAATAGAAAGAAAAAGATGCACTGAGCTTAAATTTAATTTAGTTTGTGAACAACACAATCGGCACCAAATGGTATATGAATTAAGTAGGTTCTGTGTACTAGCAGAAGTATAAAAATAGAAACAGTTGCAGAAAGACGGCAAAAATAAATTTCGATCGTAAAGCACTCTATAATGCTTTGCATTATGAGTCGAGAAATCAATAATCCGTATGCAATCACAGTAGGTACGGGAACAGATCAGACGCCTTCAAGCCAAAAGAAGGGTGTCTTTAAATTCCCACACATTTTCCAACTATAACAATATTAATGAATAGGACAAAATGCTAGATTAAATGTATCTCCAGAATTCGTTTTAAAGTAATTAACTGCACCAACTTTAAATCGAACATATCCCAAAAATACCGAAACTACAAAAACAAGCTGCAATTGTTTCAGCTCCCGATTGTTCCCTACTTACTGGTTCGGAACACTAAAAATCCTGTAGTATTCTGTTCCCAGATTCAGCATGTCGGCGCAAACATTCCAATTGTCTGCACCCATTGACGCGAGGCGGGCATTCCCTTGCTTGTGCCGCATTCCATCGAACATGGGTTCTGCGGTACGAATATGCTATACCTGTGTTTGTGGCTCAGTTTGGGAAGCAGACTGTGTGTACTTTAATCTTCTGGTGTAGAATTTAATATGGTAAGACGGTGTTCATGTTCTTTATTGTGTGACGGAAATACTCGTGTATTGTGGTAAAATAAAGATGTTTTTATTTTTTTACTTTCTACCCTATACAACAACATCGGAAGGCCAATTCCCATAATTAAAAACGTTCAAAATGTAGTCGCAATCTCATCTCAGCGACAATCAACGTCAAAAACTTGTCAAAAATGTGGGGAAATTAAAAGTATTTCTGACAGATTGAGATCAGACTGTGAACGTTCTTGAAATTATGAGAATTGCCCCTCTGACTTCTGAGAAGTGATGTGTAAAGCAAGGGGAAATATAATAAATATAGCAACACTTGACTCTTGTTTTATTAATACAACCTTTATCTAATTTTAGACGTTTTTCGCCTTTTATTTCAACCATATCCAAATAAAATTTAGGTGTTTTGATTAATTTTCGGAACCCGATTCTAAATTAAACCACATTACATTCGAGGAACAAAAATCCCGTACATTTAAAATTGAGTTTGTGAAATATTAAAGGTAGAACGATCCAATATCGGTGTAGGTTGAGTCGAATAAATTCAATCTAATCCGAATATGTGAAAGAACTGTCAGGAAACCGCAAAAGGCGAACCCGTATAAATTGGTGGAAATATGAGAGAGACCCACGATAAAGCCATAGATATTATGGATGGGTACTATGGTCCATTGAAATCAATGAGATATTTATTGCAAGTTCTCTAAATTGACTTCCTTTTGGATCCAAATAATGACATATAGGCGTAAAAGATATGGTTTATGATGCAATTTTGTGCAAAAGCCATATAAATCTTGCGGAATATTATTAATTTTTCTTTTTGGCGACAGTTTCATTGCTGGACCCTTAAAGTTTGATTGTACTTCATCCCGTAAAGACCATCTGCTGAACAAAAGGCCTTAGTCCCTAGGGGTCTAGTAGGGCAGTCTCTACAATGATTGATCATAAAGGTTCACAAGGTATGTAAAAATATACACTCAGGTACGGATATATCTACTTTAAAGGATTAGTATCAATTCAGTCAGCGTATTCCTATTTCTACTTTCAACAATAATATCCCAGAGATATTTTTTACATTTATAGGTTTTGCTAAAATGTTACCCAATTGCGAAAACATGCAGCTTTTCATTTTATTTTTTTATTAAAACCAATATTGAAGGTATTCCTCAAATAAACGTAAAAATGTTTTTCGAAAATATATTGCCGGATACACTGAAAACAGAAACAGTTTCAAATAAACCATCATTTCGCTACAAGAAAATTCGGAATTCACAAACTTCGCTGGCTTAAATTTGATTTCCGTAGAAACCTTAAGCGTTTGATACTCGAGTGGAGTATAAATAAATGTTGATCGAATAACTCCTGTCTATAAATCAAATATCATTTTTTTATAGTCTTGTTTCTACAAAATAAATTGAAGTGTTACTTGATTTAATAATACGTGAGGAGAAGAAAACACGGTCGAATGCCGACCATTTTTTTCTAAGATCCGTAAAATATTGCCGCCTTGAACCTTCGGATGGGAAGACGAAGCAGCAATAAACATGAAAATTCAGAAAATCCTAGAGGAATAATTTTCTGATCTCAAATTGTGATGCGGGTGGAATGAAAACATCGCGGTTAGTCTCCTAAGGGAATGTTCGTATTTCGTATTAGATCTTGTCTGGTCTGTGTCGGTGTCGATCAAATTGAATGCTCCTCCTAAAACGTATGCATGATTCAATTTTTAGACTAAACTAGTTGAAATGGTTAAAAAATTATATTCATAGTAGGAAATAGTCTCTTGTTTTACAATAAAAATCCCCGATTGCAGCTCTCTACTTACAAAAGTTTATTTAAAAAATTTCAACGCCAATGTAGAATCGTACTAAAATGAAACGTTCAAAAGTGTTGATGGTCTCTGTTCTTTAAACTGCCCCAAATAAATCGATCTAAGTGAAAATTTTACTAAATATGTATCTTAAAGCTTATGAGTTGGTACCTCTGTAATACCCACGTTCACACGGTTCGATTTTAGTTGATCAACTACAAGTCGAAAGCGATTTGAACCGTCTGAACTTTCAATCAAATCGAATTTTAAAATCAAAGTTTTTTTTTTTTGTAAAACAACAAAAAAATTTGAAATAAAATCGTACCGTGTGAACCCGGTATAAGTCATGTAGATAACGTTACGCTTCGATATGGTTTCGGTATAATTATGTGGTCGCTACTATGGTCCGATTACCGGGAAGGGAAGGTATGTGGTCAAGAACAGGCCCTATAATTACTCCTTCGTTTCTTGGAATAATTTATTCCTTTGGCTATGAATTACTAATAGTAATGAGGGTAATCTACTTACAAAGTTGTTGTTTAACTAGCCATTAATTACGTACCTATGGTACGCATTATTTCGTATAATTTTTATTAATCTACTTTCACTTTGACTTTAAAGTGTACCTACTAATTGAACAATGTTATTATTTATGGAGGTTTCATAAGTAGTTTAGGGTTGTAGTTTTTCAACAATAAACGACGCAGAGATGTCTTGGTTTTCCGCATTGGTACGAGTAGAACGAAGGCCAATCCCGGTCAATCTCATCTCACCGACAATCAATGCCATAAACGCTATATAATTTTTTACTACTAAGATTTGCTAACGTTCTTAAGAATACGGGAATTGACCCTCTGATCATTACTAATCGTATTCTAAAATTGAATTATACCAACGACAGTCCAAACAGTAGATTTGCAAATGAATGGAAAGAAATGCTTTCCGGCAAACCGTTCACAGAAAGCAATAAGAGAAACGGAAATAAAACGTTCACAGTAGAATCAAAAAGGTAGTGAAGGCAAACAGCGATTGTGAAGCTAAATAAAAACGGGCTAAATGGCCGGTAAAGTAATATAAATGGAACAAAAGTGAATAAATGCTAAACGGAATAATAAAAGATTTGATGATATTTTTGAATGGTATGTTTTAAATCGAACCTCAAGTAATTCCTATTTTGCTTTCCTAAAAATATTATTGAATACCTAATATATATATATATATATTTTTTGTGAACCTCAAATAATTCCTATTATGGGGAAACTAAAAATACTCCATAGCAAAGTTACTGCGACCACCTGTGAGAATAGGCCAGAAAGTTAAAAAGAGGCTCAATTATAAAAAAGTGTGCATCAGTAGAAGCTCAAAAAGATTTGTAGAGGCTAATAAAATAAAAAAGCGTCCATTATTAAAAGGTCAATAAGTTTTTAGAGGATCAGTTAAACGGTTCCCTATTTGTATGTAGTTATACGATGCTGCAGCGAAACGATTAAATGAAAGTTTAGTGAAGCAAATAATACTGAACGAATTTAGGAAAATTTGAGATTGGAAAGAGATTTATCGTTTCAATGCAATTGGATTTGTAATAGATGTTATTAACGATGGCAATGGATATTGGCCTCGTGGTTTGTATTTTCTATCTATCTTTGGTAAAATTAGAAAACAGAATTACAATTTGAAACAGTATACACCGTGTATACACACATAAGATCATATATATACTGTTTATGGTCCGGCAGAGGTGCACCTTTAGTAAAGCAAAAAAAAAAACTCCAAAATAACCACATACCTATAAACAAAAACACAATAAGTATAATATCAAAATTTTTATTAAAATTGGGGTACTAATAAATTCAATTTGACACAAAGAAGTCTCACAGTGGATCATAAGTTCTCTTCATTTAAGACCAGAAATATTTTCATTGCCTTTTAATTATCATTTGAAAACTAATTTTACTAACTAGGTATTTAGTTACTAGAGTAAAATGATTTTTTTGGCTAAACGGTTGTTTGGAACTAAATTGTAGATTTCTAGTTCCAAGGAACCGATTATTAGCCTACTCGTATATTAATAATGATTTACTGTAAAGTAACCATTTAAACCTACAAAGCCTTGATTAACATTGCTCGTTTACACCCTGACAGGTTGTATGGCAATATTCTGGTTCACAAGACATGCAGCCTATTGCAGGGTTAGTAGAATAATATAGGGCCATTTTCGTAAAGCTACCGCCACCCTGAACAAAGGTAGCCAGTGTTATTACAACCTCGACATTTCATAATGGTGTTGAAATATATACGTAGTTACACAATATTGTACAGCAGGTTTGGCTACGTTTATGTACCTCATCATCTGCCTAGCCATTTCCCAACTATGTTGGGGTCGGCTCCCAGTCTAACCGGATGCAGCTGAATACCAGTATTTTACATGGAGCGACTGCCTATCTGACCTCCACAACCCAGTTACTGGGTAATACGATACCCCTTGGTAAGACTGGTTATCAGACTTTCGGGCTTCTGACTACCCGTAACGACTGTCAAAGATCCACGAATGACAGCCGGTACCAACGGCTTAACGTGCTTTCCGAGGCACGGAGGGGTCTCAGTATGTAAAGATGGTCACCCATCCACAGACCAACCGCAGCAAGTGTAGCTTAACCTGATCGATCGATCTGTGCAGCTGTTATTTAGCCACGGACCCCTTCATACGTACGTTACGTATTATTACTATTAAATAGATTACGGTTACTCGATTAAATTGAAAGTCAAGGTTGCTTAATAACAACAATCTCCAATTCTTTTCTAACAAAGAAAGTATTCTCTGATTGATTTTACAAAATTCATGAAGAACGTATTACTTTCTTCAGAGCTGCATCTGAAATTCAATGCATGAACAACCTCAGCTTTCGAAGAAAACTGAGGCGTTCCCCAGAGAAATGTAGGTACGATGTTATTATGACTAAGCTTAATCACAAAATGAAATGTTTGGAGAAAAAAGGATCTAAAGGTCGCTGTAAAGAAAGTAATAAATGTGTAAATTGGTTCGAAGTGTTTTCTTTGATATAAAAATTGGCAATCTTTACGTAGTCTTCCGCAGTAGTAGAAGATATTTAGTTTTGCTTCAAGTAAACGTGATTATTATAGGGAATCAAAGTATATGATATACTTCCTAGCTTCTGCCGGGACTTTGTGCGCGTGAAATTTCTTGTTCCACAGACCCACCCCGTCGCATCGCATCGCCTGCCCGCGACTTTTTTCTTTTTGCTCGGGTCCTAGCGTGATGCTAGACCTATAGCCTTCCTCAAGAATTGGGCATCAAATGCAAAAAGATCATATCAAATTCTACCGATAGTTCCAGAGATGTACAAACCAATACACAAACACTTTTGCTTTATTATTAGTACATATTTATGTATATATTTGTTAAGGGAAAAGTACCACCATGGTTTCATCACACATAAAGAAAGAGCTGCCTAATTGAGCGAACCCTTCCTACACTGCAATGCGGTTGGTTCTACGAGTATCTTATTAGCGGTTTACAGAAAATTACAATAAACTAACAAGCGAATCACAACTCTATCGCGGTACCATTTTAACCTTAACCCCCTTATTAATAAAGGCGTTAATAAAGTGAAGTTACGGCTTTAGGTAGGTACTGGTTGTAACTTTACATAACAACATCACACCTGTAATACCCGAAAGGTTAGGCAGAGGTGTCCCTATAGTACACTCACATCCGCCAGCTATGGATTAAGTTCCATGTAATAGAAGGCAACGTTACTCCGCATTTATAAATGAGGTTACCCTCTAATTCTCCTCTATAGGCCGACCGCTTAACTGAGACGTTGCCTGAGGTAGCAGCGTGGTGCAGGAGGGGTGTGGTGACGTGATGCGAGAGCTCAGTGATTCGTCAACTTGTGACAAAGTATCTACCCCTCCCGCACCGCGCAGCTACCTCAGGCAACGTCTCAGTTAAGCGATTGGCCTATAGACGACCTATTTGTGATCGATATCGTACAGTATAGACTTACTATAAAGCTGATAGGTAGCCACTTGGTTTCGTATCCAACATGCTACCTTTGTACGGCTTCCAACGGATTATCACGCCTACCTTTCAAGCGAGGAATATCGTATGTATACATGCTTATCCCTGTCTGGATGGTTTAAAGATTCTACCTGAAAAAAGGAAACTATAAAAATATTATAGGTATGGTCTGTTGCAAAAGTATCTTAAGAAAGTGTCAACAAAGTCTGTCCAGGTTAAATTCTTACGCAATCAATCACTAAAGGGAATTAGTAACACCTTCATCTGAATTCAAGAGATTTAAACTTTATATTTACCACTTTATCCAATACTTAAGGAAAATTACTTTATTGAAATTAAATAATCAACGACGAACATTAAGGTTGTATAATAATTAACCTCTATTGTTAAATGAAAAACATCTGTAAGGTGATTTAAAAAATTAGAATTTTTGGTTTAAATATTTCAATAATTCAAACTCAAAGCATTTCTTTTAAAATAAACCAATTACAGGCACTTTTAAATTGTCAAGGGGTCGGTCAGTCAGAAAGATGAAGCTGTTGCCCATTCCAAAGCGTAGTAGGTACAGTCAGTTACCTATAGCGATTAGCTGACCCACCTTTGCATAAATGGTTGAGATTTTTTAGAATACGAATCGATAAAATTTTATAATTCTTTTATATTTTATTTACTTTGCTCAAATAAATAAAATACAGAAGAATTATAAAATTTTATCTGTTCGTTTTCTAAAAAACCTCAACCATTTATGCAAAGGTGGGTCAGCTAATCGCTATAACTGACTGTACATATGAAGTAGAACGGGCAAGAAACTCCTAATCAAATCAAAGTACTCAATTTGTTAGTTGCACCACTAATTGGCCTCCACAGATCCGTTTCATCAGCTACATCATCGTCCGTGTTTTCATCAGCTACTTTTGGAACAAACTGTAGGTAAGCTTTGAGATTGATTTAATTTTATGAATACCGTTAGTTCTATAATAGATAGACGCCGAGGTAGATAGAGGAGGAGGAGTAGGGGGCGCGGTACCTACCTACATAGACACATACTTTGGCTGACCTCAATTAGGTATTATTACCAAAATAGTCCCAGGCCTATATAGGCAACCTGTAACAGAGGTACCTATAACTCAGAGATAAGTATTCCCTTTTAATAACCTAATAAAAGATAGAGAAATAGCTTATATTTGCCCATTTACTTTATTTACAGATTATTTAGAGCTCATTTCATTTTCTAGTGAAATAATCATATAGTAGTTGTAGTATGTAGGTATATTTATTTATTATATTCATAGTTTTAATAAGTTTATGCGTATGTTTATATTTAAAATATTTATTCCTCAATGTTCAGGATTGCACCTACCACTGTTTGTCTCTGCATCACCCTAAGGTTGACTGGTAGAAAATGCCTATGGCATTAAGTCCGCCTCTGTACATTTGTGCTTAAAGTATTAAATAAATAAATAAATCATATCTAGTAAAATTAATTGCTATAATATTAGTCTCTATCGAAATCAAGAGGCTATTTGGATGGACCACACTTACTTACACCAAAATTTAAAATACTCAAACACGTTTTCTCCTTGACTGTACAGTTGTTAGTGACAGATTTTAAACAGTTTAAATTTTAAAACACTCTCATGTAGGTATACAATACAACCTCTATCAGTCATAATAGTACCTACAAAGAGCAAAGACGTGCTTTTATCAACAGACTATAGAATACGATTACTACTCGTATATCCCATCGATCTAATCAAATCAAATTAAATCAAAATATTTTTATTTCACATAAACCAACATGGGCACTTATGAAACGTCAGAAGCTAGGTGCACGGTTACAATTGGTCGTTTCCTATGGAGAAGAACCGGCAAGAAACTCCATGGTTATTCTTTTAAAAATAATTGACTTTTACAATGTTTTCAAGTTACAGTAGGTATGGGAGGACAGCATAGACCTGTCAACAAGTACCAGGTACTTGATAAAATAAAAAATGGTCTACAGATCTAAAGTCTACAAGGCTTACAAAGTCCTCACATTTACAAAATAAGAATGTATATCTATCAGACTAAGCCATGTTTGTTGCGGTCGTAACATGGATAACCACCAGCCGAGACCACGTTCCTCCATCTCTTAGCGAGCACATTCATCGGGTCGGTTGTCATACGGAAACTAACTTGGGAAACCAAATGCCACCAAATTGTTTTACCTAAGGATGTCGGTATCTACCAACGTTAGATTGCAGAGTTTCAACAGTACGATCATATGAAAATATTATAGACTACAGTGCGACCGTCAAGAGAATGTGTTCCTGACCCCTGTCAGTACGACAATTCTAGTAGCTAATACAAATCAAATTTGCAAAATACGTATTTGTTTCTATGAAACTCACAGGTGTTAAGAACACATTCTCTTGTCGGCCGGACTATAGGAACAGGTGACCTACTATGATCTAATTAAAAACGATTCAAAAACAAGACATTTCAGTTTAGGTTCTTAAACTGCATCGCTTGAGCTGCTCTATGGACGTCATGGTACCAAACAAATATGAATGAAACCAAAACATGCGACTCAGTTTGGGAAAATCGCTGTCAGCAGATTGGCACGGCCTAAACTGAATCGTTAAACTGACGTCATGGTACGAATTAGAAGAACAGTTCAGTTTAGGTCCTAAAATGGATCGCGTTAAGAGCTTGTGGTAGGCCTCCAGGAACGTCAAAAACCATAGACGAAGAAAGTAGGTAAGGTTATGTCTTTGCAAGCGAACAAAGTATAAATCACCACAAAACACGTCTTTCACGTCACTGTATTTCAATAAAATTGGCACAGAGCGAGACATTCATATTTTTATATTTCTTGTCCGACTTACTGCATAATAAATCTGGTAGATGGCGCTTCTGTGCTTCGTTCGTCGTCTGACTGAACTGTACGCGCCATTATTGTATTATTAACGTCCCGCGTCGTTTCGGTTTAGAACTGAACTGCTTTTATGTATACGAATCAATATTAGACGGATAAAAGTCGGACAGTATGACTTTTTGTTCGGATCGGGGAGAACTTTCTTTGGATTAGTGAAACGTCGAAAAATATTTTTTTTTGTCATTAGGTATTAGCAAACGAAAATATTATTTTCTACTCTCATATTGGCACGACCTGTAACAGACACGTTGTTATGACGACTAAGTCATAAAGGCTTCTAACAATTCAACAATTTCTATTAAAACTTCATGGAAATTGTTCTACCAGAATCGCGTCGCACCGTCGCGTCGCGCCTGTCTGCGGGAGTCTTCATACTCATAATGTTACCCATTCGTTTACCAAGTGACAAATGTAAAATAGGTACTATCAAATAAACTTCCACGCAAGGCCTTTGTTTAATTTACACAACTTCAAACGCAATAAACCTATTTCATTCAAACGTAGGTACTCGTAAACGTAATCGTATAGTAGGCGAAGCGTCTGCGATAAAACGTTTCACTTCACAATCAAACATGAATAGTACACACACGCATACACGAATTGTACACACATAAACACACAAGTTTCACGATAGACGTACTTAATTTAGGGTGCAACCGAACTGAACACAAATCAACACAAAATATCGCGTCGCATGCAAAATTCTCGTAGGGCTGGTCCACACAGTGAATGTGGGTGCTGTAATTAGACCAAGCAAAGTGGGCACTGAGCAGTGGAAACGGCCGCGACTTACGAGTTACTACTTAAGAATTGTATGTCATAGATTTGAATCCTGACAGGCACTTTACTTTGTGTAAATAATTTCATTACAACTGCTCTCAAAACGGTAAAGGAAAACATCGTGAGTAAACTCGCACTGGGCCCGCGTGGTTGATTCTTTCACAAAGAGCAGGCCTGTGTCTAAGCAGTGGGAACATCCATCACAGTTCTGAGAGCAGTGGTGATGAAATAATTTGTGCATAGTAAAGCGCCTGTCAGGGTTTCGAACCTGCGACCTACAACTCGCAAGTAGCGGCTATTACCACTGGGCCATCACTGCTCCTTTCCGATTTTGCTATAATTAAATTTAAATAAAATAAAAGTTTGAAGTATGTAAAACATTTATGCAAACATAATTTTGCTGAATGGTGCAGACGCGTACGTAACAGGCTTGCTGCAAAAACTGCCCATATGTAAACCGCCTTACCCACTGCCGTTTATAGAACCAGTGTCAACGCAAACACTAATGAAACATTAATCAAATGCAACCGACTAGGGATTGTAAGTGAAATTACACCCATGCATATTACATGGGAAAGGTCTTACCTGCGGTGAAGGGATTCGGCTATGACAGCTATGACGTACACAATATGACGTTAGGCGACAATTAGAGTGAGATGTAATCTTGTGTGTGACAACCTTTATGAGATTTATGTATTTTGATGTGAATCTGGCTTAATATCGAAGTTTGGTTTTGTTTGTGCTGCTAGGGAGTTTGTTGCGCCACCTCTTCTTTCCAGCTAAAGCATTAGGTGAAGAGCGGGCATTTAGGGGGACTGTCTTATGTAACGTTGACGTACAAAAAGTGCTAATTCTCAGCCTAGTTCGAATAAATGACTTTTGATTTAATTTTGGAAAGAACCTAATGAAGTTCTGACAGAACTAATTTTACGCGAAACTAAAATACGAATAGCAATCATTTAGAGAGAACTTGCCACATGGGTAGACCATGACCTTGGTTAGGATAAAGGATACTTTTTACCCGGGCAGTACGTTCCCGTAGGGTAACTGCACCAGAGGTCGACATTTGCTATTTTGCAAATGTTAGTTCCCCATAAATGTTTTAATTGGAATATTGATTTTTTTACAATTCATTAGAGTATTGTACCGCCAACACGAAAAAAGAAGGAGCTTATAAATTGTACTTTTGACATTGTCAAATTAATTTTGAAACTGTACATAGTATTCAGTTATTTATTTACTAAAAGCAGTTGTAAGGGAGATTATAGAAAATTATTTAAAATATGCAAAATTCTACCGATCACTTTCAAATATCTTTTATTAGTTAACCACAACAGTACCCAAGAGCATAGCTTAACTCACGTATACAACAATCGTAATACACGATCTATGGCTGCTGGTAGATTCAATGTATCCAGAGTCACCAATTACTTTGGTGACAGAACACTAAACAAGAGAATACCATACCTATTGAACAGTCTGCCGGCAGACATAAGGAGTGAAACAAACACAAATATATTTAGAAGTAAATTGAAATTATATTATTAAGAATTGTTTTAAGTTTTATATAAGTGTAAGTTTGAATAATATTTAGTTTTAAGTACATTTAAGTATGTCTAGAGACTCATCGACCCCACCACTGTCAAACCACTGCAACGGTTTTGTGGGGCTTAGCTTATAAGTTACTTACCGCTTCTATGTATAATTTATCTTAAGTACTATAGATCACAAAAGTCTCTGTATCGACGTCACTGTACCGTCATAAACGTTGAACTTTTAATTATGTACATTGAAGCCTACAAAACGAAATGAAAAACAATTACACTTAATTGTCCACGTCCTCCTTTCAAAACACCTTCCGTCCTTCAAAGGCAATTAAAAATACACAAAAGAAGTAGACGAGTCATTTTACTACATACTTAATTGAAATGTTTCTTAATACAACTTGATATTCGAATTTTATTCTTTCTAAAACATCAGCACTAAATTACACACGCACAAACTACACACAAATGCACACACCCCCAGACACATTACATGATACACATAAACACACACCCTTACAAACACCCTTGCACACACATTAAATTTCGAAATACGAGTAGCACCTCATCAGGATTGAATTAGGTTTAGATTTAGAGTACATTAGTAGCGCTCGATGATCACTGACAATAACAACCAGATATTAATTGATGAGTGTCGAGAGCTAATCATAATGAACTGAACCGTACGCTTTAGTATTGATTGAAGTGGTCGGATTCCAGTTAACTGTAATATTTTGAATTGGGTCGCATTTGTAGTTAAGGGATATGCTACACTAATAGATTTACCTCCTTACTAATAAACGTATTATATCAGATGAATAGTTACACACCGATTTCTCTCTTTCAGCCGTCAGTAATTTGACTTTCGAAAGAAGAAGAAGACAAAGCGTTGTGTAACTATACAAACTTTATACAAAGTTTATTGGTAAGGGGGTTATGCTATAATGTTAAATGCTTCGTTGGTTTAATGATCGCAAGCGCTACTGCTGAGCATGAGGTCCTGGGTTCGATTCTCGGGTCGGGCAAAGTGTTATTGGGTTTTTTAATCTGGAATTTCTCAGTAGCAGCCCGGAGTCTGGATATGGAATACGTGCCCGGTTGATGGCAATAGGCTCACACCCTATTACAAGGGAGTTAATTATAACTGGCAGAATATTGGTGTACTATAGGTGCACCTCTGCCCAACCTTTTGGGGACACAGGCGTGACTTAATAAGTATAAAAAAAAAATATGAAGAAAAAAAATTTTAATTAAAAAAATAAGAATAAAATTATGTAAAAATAAGAAGGATTTTTCCTCCTCTCGTATCAACATTAACATTATAATAAAATCGCTGAGGTAAAAATACAGAACATCATAATTATTCATTTGATTATTTTTGATTTTGATTTTTGATTTATTTTTTTGCGGTGGTAGGGCTAACATCCGCCTGGTTGGCGATCACCCTCCCACCGGAGTCCGGCGTCAAGCAGCCTGCTGTGTTTCGTCGATGCGTGAGAGTTCCAGTGCCTTAGGCATCTTCTGGGCACACTCGTTCCATCATAGACCTCATCCATCGCTTTCCATCAGGCGTGATCGAGATCAAGACCGGGTCCATTCAGAAATAAAAAAAATACTCCTAGAAAAACGCTGGGAACCTTAGAAACAGCAAAGAAGATTGCTTTGCATACCTACCTGCATACTTTTGCTTTGAATTATTAGAGGAAAAGTCGTCAGGTTTTAGAAACTGGCTTTTGACCATGGCTTCGCCCGCGTGGATATCGGAAAATATCCCACGGGCGTACTAACAAGATTAAAAGAACCTTATGTGTTAATCCAGGATATAAATTATCTGTGTGCCCAATTTCACCCAAATCCGTTCATTTTCGGCGTCAAACTCGTTCCTACACCTCGTAGTATTTCTGTGCAGGTGTACCTACATCTGCCCAACACACACAGAAAATGAACTATAAATTTTGCACGCTAACGTTCTGAGGATAGTGTTGATGCTACCATGGGCCTTGCTCATCATCGATGCAATTCTTTTCCTTATGAGACGAAGAAATCATCGATGGATGATTATCCGCAAATATTGCAGAAGCACTGTAGTACTGGGCTTTGACCTTTTCAGTCGTGACATGATGAAAACTCTAATATTTCTATACGTTTTCAGCTCTATTGATATCAAAATCAATTTCCGAATACAAATAACAACGGATATAATCATCTTTATCCACATTGAACCAATATTCTATCATCCAAAAACATATTATTATACGAAATAAAAGCTCGTCATACACAACAGATTACAAAAAAAACGATCGTAATTTTTATTAAAGACACACATTCCTTGATAAACAAACATTAAACGCGTAGCATTATAAATATCAATCAAGTCCCAAGCAATAAACAATGGGTACATCGAATCAATATTTCACAGACTCTTTCGCCCAATCTCCTAAAATTACGCCATTCCGTTAGGAGAAAAAGGATTTGTGGAAACCGCTGTAACATTATTTATTCCCCGGATATTAGCAGTCACTCGCTGTGTGATTTACATAAACTGAATGTTATTGTTGCCATGAAAATACTAGCCCTGTTTTTGTTACAGAGGAAATTGTTATAGGGATTTGTAGTTATTGTATGGTCCGCGATCTAGCGGAAAGTATAGATTGTTTTATGATAAATTGTTTTGAGGTTGTTTTGATTACTAGCCAATCTATGTTTAGAAATAGTTTAAAAAACAGATTGTTGAAATTATTTCTAAACATGAACATAACACAACCTTGAAAAATTTTAAAGGAGTAACTATGGAGGTTCTTGCCCATTTTTTTCCATAAAAACTATCTTTTGTATCGGACAATTCTACTTTATTGAAAAAAAAAAAAGAAACAAAGAAAAATGGTTTATTCTGCACAAACACGCACATTACAAATAAAATAAAGTAAAAAAAGACATAAAATATACACATACAACGTAGTCAAAAGCCTCGTACTCAAGCTTTATTAAAATTAAAATTTTGACATTCAAAGGTATCATTTCTTTCGACGACATTAAATAAATGATTTGACTTTGACTCTGAATAATTATTTCAGATGACATTTAAACCTAATCCATGAATTTATCTGATGTACCTACCCGCATAATATAATTTATTCAGTTCTTCAGTGGTTTTCAGGTATCTTTGCGTCTGCTAGAAATCAAGAAATCTTTTGTTCTCATTGTTATTTTCATATCCAACCTCAAAGCAAAACATCCAATAACATTCTATTCGAAAGCGTCTTAAATCACACAAACATTTTTATAAGGACTACAACGAATACTTTCATGTACCTCTTTACTACATTTACTTTGTCCCAAAGGAGCTACCTCGGGAGTAAATACACGAAATATTTGTTCAAATTCATATTCCCGTACACAGCCGGGAAATGTCGCAGTTCTCAACAAGAATCAGTCAGCCGTCACGGCATCCCCACATGAGCCTTGTAAAGTTGGGACACTACTGACAGCGACGAGGAATGCGCAGAGCTAGAAAGTATTAACGTTGACGGATCGCTTGAGAACTGTGAAATTCATAAAATCCTTTTTTTGAGTTGGAAAATGATAATCCGAAAAAATATTACGACCCTCATTTCGTAGCTGCATTTCAGAAGATAAGACGAATACTTTTTAGGATTCCGTACCCAAAGGGGGCCAACTGCCTACGGGACCTTTCTACTAAGCTTTCGCTGTCCGTCTGTCCCTCCGTCCGTCCGTCTGTCTGTCAGCAGGCTGTATCTTATGAACAATAATAGGTAGACAGTTATTTTTTTTTTGTATACCAGAGTTTGTATTTCTATTGCCGCTATAACAACAAATAATAAAAATAAAATAAAGTAAAACATGAAAGAAACGTGTTGTTTCGGCGTTTTTGCCTTGCGGTGCGAAATCCTTCGTGTGCGAGTCCGAGTCATATTGGTGGCAGTTTTTTTTTTTCGCCAACATAATATCGTTCTGCGTAATAATTATTTTGACACTGATTCACCAGTTTAACAACTAGATATTATGTACTTTACGAATATTGATGTAGTTTTATTATCAGCGCGTAAAAGTGACGACTCATCATGCATTCTCCTTTAATATTAAAAGCTACTCTATAGAACTATGGCCATATCTACTTTCCTACCGTAACATACGAGCGGCATGCCTTACCACGATAAATCCCGTATACATGAAAAAGGCAACCAGTCTCCTAGTGATTACTTGGTTTAACGCAGCAGGACGTAATATGGAGTAATGGCGTCTCATGATGGAGCATAAACTGAAATATAAAAATATCCCTTGAGGCTAGGAAATATTTGCGAAGGAAAAGAGGGTCAATTAAAGGATATAAAGTATACCTAAGTACAGAGGCCAGCACATCAAGCTACCCCAATCTGTCAAATTTCTTTGATAGATTTTCCACTTTACTACAAAGGGATAAGGTCCATATTCAATTGGGAAATTCTGACAGATCGGGGTAGCTTGATGTGCTGGCCTCTGTACATAGACTTGGAGTTGTAATTAGTTTAAGAGGCTTGAAAACAACATAGTAGGTATTGGTGCCTACTCCCATGGGATGAAGGCGAGAGGTTATGTATATTATATGGTTTTGAAACATGGTAAGGTCTGAATTGAAATCCTAGTCTGAATTGTACTAATGTAAAATAAGACTTCGTAACGAAAACTTTTATATTTTGGAACAATCCTTTCTTGCGAGGAACGCTTTGTGTGAAGACAACTCGTCCTCATTTAACATTCCTGTGTCCGGACTCCGGGTAGTAAAGTTCCTAAAATGTGTCATATAAACTACTTAAAAGTCGACGGCAACACTCTTTTGTCGTTGTTATCTGGGTTAATAATAAAACTACTTAAGTATGGCTCTCCTTGACAAAAAATAAGACAGCCACAACCTTTTAGTCTTTGCTAAATAAATTTCTCTTCATCATTTCTTTCTTTTCTTTTAACAGGACAATCTTTCAAAGAATTGTAAGTATTATTCAAGAGAGAAATTTGGCTTATCACCCTCTCTGTGAGAAAGGGTACTCCACATTTTCTTGAAATCATAAATCAATCTACAGTAGATATAATATCATTCATATTGCATAAACATTATACTCGTAATAACAGACACTATTCTTCAAGTAAGTGGAGGTAAATGATATATTATGGTCTTGCCAACATTATCCTTCCATGTACACGAAAAATGAAAATGCTTTTACCGAGTGATGACATGATAAATTTTATGGTACACTAGCGGCCCGCTGGCGGCTTGGCATACCTAAAATTAATACACGAAAATCGTTTTAGTAAGCCATTATTTAATGGTGCAAAAAAATCCGTTTTACAGTCTTCAAAGTAACTTTAAACAAACTGTTCCGACCTAGTAATTTTTTTTCTTTGAAATGCTATTGTACAACAACAGTATCTAGTCTTGGTCTAGGCTTTATTTCATTCTAGAAAGTACAATACAAATTGTAAATGATTTTCTTGAATAAATAATATAATAATATTTATTACGCAAAATAAGTACGCGCATTGACGTGGAGTTGCGGACACCAGCCCGTATTACCTATTACGGCTGGGAGCAAATCGACATGGCGATTATTGTGAAAGCTGATAATCAGCATTCAATGACTAGTGTCAGCAAGATATTTTTGATTTGATAAGTTTGCTTTTGCACTTCATTGTGCGTGGTCCGACACGCACTTGGCCGGTTTTTTCAATACAATTTTACCGATGTTTACCAGCAGCGTCATTCAATTCAAATCAACGAAAGAAATTCGATAATAAATCGCGTGAATCTACGCTGAGTAAACGTTCGACCAACGCCAGGTGCAAAAGCATTCCTCTCCAGAATCAGTAATCAGTACAGTGACAAGCATATTTTAGGTAGATATTCTGACCGCAACGATTGCCACTGGCTTAATGTTTGTATGACAGCTAGGACCAACAGCTTATCGTGATTTTAGAGGCCTTGACAGGTCCAAATGTTTAAGACCCGTCAACCACCCAAGACATGGCCTTGAAAACTGGAGCTTAACCTGCCACTACTGACGTTATGAGCCAGACACATCCCTTTCAACATTTTGCCAGAAAACATCTACGTTGTTTATTTAGATACTGGAATGTATGTATTAAAACAGGTAATATTTGGCGATGTCTATCCCACGGGGCTCATAAACACTGACAGTAAAAATGAACTCAATTTTCACTTGATATTTCTCGCAACGTAAGTCAAGTGGGTAGCAATTACTTTCCTCGTGTGTGCATTGTTTATTTTCCTCAACGATCTTGGGTGAGTAGAATATTATGTTTCTTTAAATTGTGAGATCATTTTAGTAGCAAGTCGTAGTAGTAGCAACCGAGTTAAAACGTAAATCATCTTAAAAGCACCACGGGAATACCGCAATTTGCGAATTGAGGGTAAAACATTACAATATCACAAATGAATCGACAGGTTGTGTCATCCTTCGGAATCCTCCGACCCGAGAGACAATAGCCATTCTACCTTCTTTACTACAGTTAACCTAGAAAAGTATCGGCATGAGAAAGGGATCCTCGATTTAACCCAACATTTACTTCGTAAGATGGTGCCACATTTATTTGGCCGACAGTGTATTTTGTCGCCTCGTAACGTAGGCACGTAGGTTATGCTAAAACAGACCAGGCAGATGGTTTTGAACAAAAAATAGACAGTATAAGCTTTGTTTCTTCTTGTTCTTTTTAGCTTCTTTAGCTTTATATTTTTTTGCGTCATTTATATATATTTTTTTTTTGCTTTTTCTAGTTTCTTTTTTTTCCCGTTGAAGCAATTTTTCACGTCATATTCCCAGAAAAGTCTACTGTCCTTCGGGGATGGGTTTGTTTTTTACATAATATTTGTATTGGTTTGTTTATACATGATGCCTTTTTTGTCGAATACAGGGCCAAACTATAGAAAACAAGTACAAAATTGTAAGTATGTAGGTAACTTTCTACTTTATTTAAATCCTGCTTTAAAACGTAATAAAGCCAGCACACTACGTAGAATACAAGAACAGTGATGGCCCAGTGGTAATGATTGTATGTCGTGGATTCGAACCCAGGCGGGCACTTTGTGCTACTTATTTCATAACCACTGCTCTCAAAACGGTGAAGGAAAACCTCGCGAAGAAACCAGCATGTCGTCGAACTAAAAATTTTAAGCCATGTGACATCGACCAACCCGCACTGAGCCTGCGTCGTAGATTACGGCACACTCCCTCTCATCGAGAGGGAGTGTGCCCTGTCCCAGTAGCGGGAACATTAAAGGCTAATAATATACCACAAAAAAAAGATAGTGTAAACTTTCGACCATCGAAATAATAAATCATTACAACAAAGTATTCTAATCAAGTCTCAATAAGTCAACGCATAGCAAAATAAAAAAGATATAAAAGGATATAAATATTAGTTGGACTTCGTTCAACTGGGCCGAGATTCGAACGGATTTAATATCCGTAAGTACGTAACATCTGTTTACGTAAATTACAAAGAGGTTTCTTTTGCTTTGTTGTTTTAAACAAGATACTGGCTGGTTGGTAGATGTATTAGATTTGTTAAAAGAAAAATGCATTCGATTTATCTGATTGTAAAAGCAAGTTATCATTGTGAATCTAATTGTTGATTACTCTAGATCTTGAATAAAAGTAGGTTGTCTGCAAAAGTCGACCTTATGTAGTGCAGGCTGGCAATGAAATAACTCTGGTTGCATTCGAACAGTCAAGCGAGTTTAGAATGAGCCTTCAAATTTTTGTATTAGAAATATATAAAGAAAAATAGTTTATTCTGCACAAACAAAACGCACATTACAAATAAAAAAAAAAAAAAAAAAGACATAAAATATACACACTACAATGTAGTCAAAAGCCTCGTATTAGGGTTTTTTTTTGTTTGGAAGAAGGAGTGATAATATAGACGCGGAGATATAAAGATGTTGTATGATTTTAACACATCTGCTACAGTTCATTCAGGTTTACTCACAGTACATTTTGTTTCAGTTTTTTTTAGGTAAGTACAAGGTGTCTCAAAAGAAAGTTCACATTTAAATATTTTTTTAAAAGAAAAGTCTTAGCTTTATTGAAAAAATGTTTATTTTATATTGAAGTACACTGTTTGGGAATTTATTTTTTAAAAATAACATCGTCCAAATGTAAACCGTTGCGCTCTCGGCATTCATTTAGTCGGGCACTAAAATTGCCTATGACAGCTCGGCAGGTAGTCTCCGTGATGGCTGCCATTTCATGACGGATATTTTCTTTTAATTGTGCCAGGGAAGTCGGTTTATTAGCGTAAACTTTTGATTTGACATAACCCCACAGGAACAATTAAAAGAAAATATCCGTCATGAAATGGCAGCCATCACGGAGACTACCTGCCGAGCTGTCATAGGCAATTTTAGTGCCCGACTAAATGAATGCCGAGAGCGCAACGGTTTACATTTGGACGATGTTATTTTTAAAAAATAAATTCCCAAACAGTGTACTTCAATATAAAATAAACATTTTTTCAATAAAGCTAAGACTTTTCTTTTAAAAAAATATTTAAATGTGAACTTACTTTTGAGACACCTTGTACCTAAAGATTGAATTTGCTGTGAAGTAGTGACTGTACTTTAGTACCTACATATGTGTAATGTTAGCGAATAGGGGCTCTGATCGAACCTAATTATATGTAGGTATATACATATCGCTCATTTGGAGAAACATCGACCTAACTGCTTCTTTTTTAAGTCTTTGCTTTCCTAACGTAAAATACGCTTTCTAAGTGCTTTGGCTGGCATATTTAACTCATTTTTGGGAAAAAATACATTTACTTACGTCGATGTTTCTCGAAATGAGCGATATTATAAATTTCCCGTTTCGTGTCTATCTGTGTGACTAGGCAGATGATGATAAGTGAAATTCTAATACCGTTCTCTTATATATTTATTAGAATAGATATAATTTATAGCTTATTAGCTTAGTAATTTATAGAAACGTAATACCTTTGTCTAAGTACTTTTTCTTGGGTGATAATTGTCTTGAAGATACTTTTTATAAATCTACAACATTTTATTTCTTTGATTTATTTGCTACATACCTGTCTGATTAAGAATGATTATGAAAACGAGTTCTTCTTCTAAGCGTGTCGATAGCAATCTAAATGGACTCGGCCCAGAATTCAGCTACTTGTTTGGCGCCATCACCAGCGTCCACCAGTTCCTGTAACGTGCAGCTGACAGGACACGAAGGACACGATATTAAGTGTTCCATTGTTTGTGGAACAGCACCACATTTACACTCCAAGGCGGAATCGTCTATGAATCTCCACTTGAACAGGTTTTCCTTGCTTCGGCCAACCTGGGTCCGGTTAATTAATAATTAGTTATTTATATAAAAGTTATTTATTCGTAGATTAAGACATGCATTAATCTTCTTTTCTTTTTTTTTTCGATAATCGCTTTATTGCAAAGAAAAAGATAGGATTTTTACTGCGAAAATTGTTTCGCGAAATTCTTGCAAAAAAAAAAGCGTAAGGAAGGGTGTCAAACCTTTATCACGTCCTTCCTCTGGGCGCAAGGGTTCTCGAGGGTAGATTGAAGCTAAATATTGTAATAATCTGGCTGTATAGGCAGATTTATGGCCAACACTTTATATAAAGCCGTCAACAAGAATACCTACTTACCTACACAGTAGTTATACATTCTCGACAAAATACCTTACCACCACATACACATAATTCTAAACATTCACAAAATTCTAAAGCGTTTTATTTATTTATATATACTTTATTGTACACCAGAAAAAATATTAAGTACAATAAAAACGATTTTAACGATTTTTGAACGTTTTTGTCGTGAAATAAAAACCACTTTCATATTTTTATGGTTATGAAAATACTATTCGTAACACCACAAAAAAAACGGTTATTGTCTGTAAATAAATACTTTTTCATTATGTGTTTTTTTCATTTTCGTCGTTATTTCACAGAGTGAAATTATTTTTAACCGACTTCAAAAATTAGGTTCTGTATTCGACCCGTATGTTTGTATGTCCGCGCTTTTCTCAAAAACTAATGAACCAATTTTGATAATCCTTTCACTAATGTGATCTACATACTTTCAGGAAGGTTTTAGTATATAAGATATTATGTAATTATTCTTATGTACGATGTTATATGCATAAATGTACTGCATCTCCGGCATTTCTATGCGAATTTTGATGATTCTTCTAGTCGGTGTCTTCAATTCTTTAATGCACTAGTGTTATTTGAATTTGTGTGGAGTAGATACAACTAAAAAGTGAAAAATAAAACTTTTGTACAAAAAAAACAACCGACTTCAAAAAAAAAAACTACAAAGTTAGTTAGTTAGTGTCCAAAAACGAAAATGTAGAACCAATGTCACCGACTTCCGAAATTAAAGTTATTTATCACTTTGTAGTTTTTTTTTTAAGTCGGTTGGTTTTTGTATAAAAGTTTTTATTAAAGAAAGTCTTGACTCAAGTCTGAGCACATACTTATTTCGCTTTTAAAACAGCACAAAGTAAAATGTCAAAACGGGGATACTATTTTCATTTCAACGATAAAAAGTAGCTAAGATCGCTGGCTCGTTAGCTTTCAAAGTCTCTAATTAGTTGGCTCTTGCTAACTACTGACTTTAGATAAGAAAAAACTACACACAGGCTATGTTGCTTGTGTGGAGTGAAGAAGGATGCCCTGAAACGAAGTAGGCACGTCCTTTGGGTAGGTATATCTTCATATACGAGTATGCCATTTAAGTTATGAGATCTTGTGGATAGCGAATGTTAGTATATTGTCATATCAAGTAAAGGGCGGGCGTTTTAGGGGACTGTCTTATGTAGGTAATATTGATGTTCAAAAAGTGTTGATTATCAGCCTAATTTGAATAAATGACTTTTGATGTGGACGAAGTCAACTTTGTATGTTTACGTATTCAGAAACTCTAAGCAAAAAACAATTAAACCATCACACAAATCAATACAAGTTCCTAATTCAGCTATCAAAATCATCAGAAAAACTATAACGAGCAATTTCTCAGCTCAAGCAAACGTGGGAAATATTTTTATCTCTGTCATTAGTTTTGATTAATGAGGTCAGATGAAGCGGACGGGGCATCGTCACAATATTAATGAACCCTCTATTGTTGTCCAATATGAGGAATTTGTGCGTCATATTGACTACGTAAAGTTGGATTAATTTTTTGACTCACTTCAGTGAAGCCATTTGGGATCGGGTCGTTTGTTCAGAGATAAGAAGTGCACATAATGTGACCCAGTTGAGCTATTACGTTGGAAGAATGGCTACGACAAGCACATTCAGCTTAGTTGGATGGCTTTAGAAAATATTTGTAGTGCAAAGAAAAACTGGGTCCTTCTGGGAATTGGATTTATCTAGCTTACGTGACTAAAATGAGTATATATATGCAAAAACAGAGCAACAAAAAACATAATTAAAATATTACATTAATTTTCATAAGCTGACGCATATATAACACAGGTGTTTTAACTCAAAAAGTGGAAAGTATAGCTACAAGCACGTGCCTCAAAGCAGTGACAAAAATTACATGAAAATATACACTGCAACGCTATATCATAACTTTTCATCACGATGCCGCTCAAGAATCAAACACGAAGCCTCGTAAACTTTTAGGTTCAGCAAGAAAGGAACATATTAAAGCTAAATAAGCGCCAGGCTAAAGAAAAATGGCGCTGGCGGGGCGGATTTTTTATATTATTTCTCTTAGCTCAGCTACGATAGACCATGGAACGGAGGGAATTTATATTTAAGCTATCACAGTAAATTTTTCTGCAGAGAATTTACGGATCAAAGTAACTATTTAAAGCGAGTACTTATGTGTCGTTAAGTAGAATGAAATTATGTGTTGTAGTAGTAGTAGATTAAATTAATGAACTGTGAACAGGGTTAGAGTGGATAGAACAAAGATTACATTCGTGAACAGGGATTACTAAAGTCAAGTAATCGCAGGCTCGAGTTGGCGGGTCAGGAAAAATTGCGCCCAAGAGGCTGACTACGGACAGTCAACATTAAAACCTTTTGTTTGTTGTAAACTGTGCTGCTGAATAGTGGGGACGTTAAAATTATGTTTAGAGGTGTTAAAATAAATTACATTAATATTATGGCGTTACATTTTTCGTATGTTAGTAGGCGTTTTAATACATAATCAGCCTATAATGTTCCCACTGCTGGGACACAGGCCTCCTCTCTGTGAGAGGGAATGGGCCGTAATCCACCACGCGGGCCTAGTGCGGGTTGGTAGAAAGATGTCACATGTCTTCGAATGTTTGGTTCGCGTCGCGGCGTTTTAATAGCCGACAGAAATTGAATTTACACATCACATTGAGTCATTTAACATTTTGCACTATTTTATTCTGACAATACAATATAAAATATTACCAATACAATGCAAATTGAAACTTTTCCATCAAACTCATTTTCTGAACACATCAAAGCCGTTTTCGCATTTGGTAGCAAAACAATTTGACTCTCAAGCACCAGAACATTTTTCTATTTTATTTTATGAAATTTGGAACTCACAGCTTCAAATATTTTACACCGGGTGCAAAGGCGCAGGTAAGCTTTATGCAGCCTGCTGTAGTACCGCATATAGCTGTGTGCGCGTTTATGGAGGACACACGGGGGAACGTTGGCGTTAAATGCCGTGATATATCTCCCGGAACTGCAGTAGATAGGGCAGGCGAAATACCGGAGAGGAGGGCTTTTGTCGATTAAACAAATAAACCTAGGTCGCCGAAAAACAAATGACAGAAAACCGAAAGGTTTTTTAAAATGTATAAAAAGGCACAAATATATGTCATATAACAGTAGAGACGGGCGCTCACAATAACAGTACCCTGAATGATTCAAGCAAAAATTCGAATGTTACGACAAAATAAATCAATAACGACAAAAGCAAAACGAAATGTTTTCCACTTCACATTGAAATATAATAGTCTTGTCAAGTAAGAAGTGCTTTATGAAATAGCGAAGACGGGTTGCCGTATTCCGGTCAGATGAGAATGAAAAATAGTATTTCTTATTCAAGATCACGAAGCCGTCGAAATATCATTGTGCTATTGGTTTCTTTCTTGTCACTGAACGACCTTCCGCATAATTGGAGAAATGTAATACATCTTCGCTGTCAATACGTATAAGCCCTCAGATATTACATGAGGCAGAATAAAACATTGATTCTTATACGGATGGGTGTTTGTCTTACGAGCAGCAGTGACGGTAGCCCTTTCTAATATATTATTCCTGGCATATGAAACGAGATTATTGAAATGCACTCTTATAGTATTGGTGATTTAGATCATAATGAAATGGCACATGATTAAGCATAATGTAATCCACGAAAATCAACGACAAACGATATACTTAACAGTCAAGGAAATACTGCGATGTAAATTGGGTACAATCCTTTTGTTAACGATAATGCGCAGGGAAACGGCTTCGTCCCGAAGCAGAATGTCATTGCACCAGCGTTAGAAGATCTCCATACTGTTGTCGGTGTTAAAGCAAATTATTTTGGGTTGGAAAATATTTGTACCGATGTTGTGGGCCTAACATAAATGGGTGGCAGTTGCAAGCGAAATGTTAGGCCTCCAAGCGCCTGTTACTAGTACAATTACGGTAAATGACACGGCAGCGCCTTTCCGAACACCACGAACGAATATTGGAAAACACATTTAGTTTGTAGCGAGCGTGTACTTTAACAAAAGTTTAAGCGGTACTAAAGTGCAAATGGGACAATTTCGTCTGTGTCATACATCTCTGCAGTTTACAGCGTCTGTTAGTGTTTGTAATTGTATTTAACTGTCGGTGATTCCCGTCGGCGCTTGCTGTGTAATCAAACCACCAATCGACGCTGCTCTTTTATTTGCAGCCTTTTTGTGCACGGTTTCAATTCGTTTATTGGAACAGCAATTTTAATAAAAGTTACTTTTGTTAGCATTTTATTTGGCAGTTATACAAGTATAATATACAAAATAAAATTAAACATGGTTGAAGCTTTTATAAAAGAATCCTTATAAGGTTATGTCAACACGTTCTTCTATAAGCCATCTGGAATACGAGTATGTGACGTCAATGTAATTTTTTGGGAAAAACAAACACACGTTGCTACCCTAAAAGCAGATTGTGTTTTCATAAAATGTTTTTCACTTATTTACAAAACCGCTTCGATGCCTTTTACATGAGATACTGTGTACGGTCCTTTTACGGATGTGTTGAATATTTGATGCAAAATTGTCTGCCCAATTGAAACACAGTGTTCTCTAATGACCAGGTGGAATACTTGGTCACTTTTGTAACCGATACCACCATACCTTGCCCGTGAATGAATTGTGAGAATATTTTATTAAGCTGGTGCCTTCATTTTAGGTTGACACATTTGCACGACAGGGGCGTAACAACATAACATCAAGCCTGCATTCCCCAAAGGGGTAGTCAAAGGAGGAAACTCATATTTTACCTATTACTTCTTGAACAGGGGCTTTAAAATAAATTGACTCATCAGTTTTTACCAACCAACCAAGAAAAGTTATATGTTGAATAGAGTTTCCCAATTGGTTTCCCATAGTATGATCATTCATGCGGAATCCTTTTAATATTCCTCAGCGTTTGACATTCAAAACGATGAAAAACAAAACATGCCGTGTAAGATCGTGGATAAAATGTCGCTATCTGCCTCGTTTGGACTACGCAGTGACAAAGTTCACAAAAAAAAACAAGTTTTCTCCACAAGGGTTCTTCATATTCTACCAAGCGTGTTCATATCCCAGTGTTTAGGAAACAACAAGTTAGAACTGTAACATTATGGTAATGCTTAGGTCAGATAAACAGCTCAGAGCCACCTCGCAAATTGTATGACGACTTAGTTACTAAGTCGAATAGACGTCCAGTTGTTGAATATTTGTTAGTTTGCTCAGCAGCTGTTCTTGTGTAGGTATTATATGAAGTTTAGCTTTTGGTTTGGAATAAGGCTGCGGAGTAAAAGCGTAACAAACTATCATTAGCAATGGCTTTCATTTTGACAGTTTAACAACATTCATTGCATTATTTACGTTGTTGAGCAGACAATTTATTCGAACATATGAACCAATGGATTACCAATATCCTTCAAACTCATTCAGTTTGTGACTGATAGTGTGTTGCGCAATTAGGGTGCTGGTTTCGGTTAAGATTTGAGAGGAAAGTGGTGCCAAATTATGCTACGTTATCTCTGCAAAAGTCAGGTACCTATTTAACTGGTGACTTATAATGCGATTGAGTGATTACGCCATAAAGATAGGCATCAGTGGCAGTTATTTAGAGGCAGATGCAGAGGTGATACTATCATTAAGTGTAAGTGTTTGTTTTTAAATAAATAAAGATTTAATAAAGTTGCAGTTATGTAGCAAATATCTCATAACAATTATGTACATACGTTTTTATTTATTTATTTATTTTACCATTTATGTACTTATATTATATAAACAGACAAGAAAAAACAGAACAGAAAAATAGGTACAAAGGTGATGCTTATTTCATAAGAAATCTCTTCCAGCATACCTGCGATAGGACAAGAAATAAAGAGATGTAGACAGCGTGTAAAAGAGTAAGGAGACAAAAAAAAAATACATAAAATCTTAAAACAATTCACTAAATAAAACTACACAAATAATATGAGAATATACAAAAAAAAATCATCAAAAAAAAATCAAAATCAAAATCATTTATTTAAAATCTACTTTCATCTTTCAGCTGATTTGTGTCCAGCAATCTACCTAGCCTCTTCCCAACAACTTATGTCGGGTTCGGGTTCTAGTCTAATCGGATGCAGCTGAATACCAGTATTTTACATGAAGTGACTGCCTATCTGACCTCGACAATCCAGTAACTGGGTAACTCGATACCCCTTGGTAAAACTGGTTGCTAGACTTTTGTGCTTCTGACAAAGCGTAACGACTGCTATAGATCTACGAATGACACAACCTATAAAGACTTAGTTATCCAATCATCACGAAGCGTTAATTTGATTTTGAGGCACAGAGGGTCTCAATATGTAATACATAATCAGCTTATAATGTTCCCACTACTGGGACACAGGCATCCTCTCTGTGAGAGGGAGTGGGAGTAATCCACCACGCGGGTCCAGTGCGGGTTGGTAGATGTCACATGTCTTCTGAATTTTTGGTTCTAGGACATGCCGGTTTCCACACGATGTTTTCCTTCACCGTTTTGAGAGCAGTGGTGATGAGATAATTTTCACAGAGTAAAGCGCCTGTCTGGGTTCAAACCTACGATTCGTAAGTCGCGGTCGATACCACTGGGCCACCACTGCTCTATATAATAATTATGTAATGAATAACCAATATATCCATCCACGAACCGACCGCGGCATGCGCAGCTTAACCTATGACCGACCCGTGCGGCTCTTATAATTTAGCCAAGAGCTACTTCATGTCCAGCACTAACATTATAGAACGTGGTAAAATTACATCAACAGGTACGAAAAATAAGTATACATAGCGTTCAAAAATTAACCCGACAAACTTTAAGAGATGCTTTAGACCATCGAACTGGACAACTTTCACTATGGGACCAACTCTGAAATCACGAAAAAAAAAACAGCGGTTTCATACATTTTGGTCAAGTAGGTATTGAACTTTTGTAGTATTGAATTTTAGAGTTGGTCCCATAATGAAAGTTGTTCAGTTCGATGGTCTAAAGCATCTCTTAAAGTTTGTCAGGTTAGTTTTTTAACACCTTATATACACAAAGGTCTGCGTTTGCCATCCACTTACATAACTACATACAACCAGAGTCTTTGCATGTAGTACAAAATAATCCGAAAAGTACATAAGAGATTACACAGCATCAATACCACTTAGTATTGCAGGTTGTTTCTGAAATGCGAGGCTTAAGATGTCTAACTAAAAGCATTTACGCTATTTGTACTTAAAATGTTTTGAGGGAGATTAAGTGATTTTCTTGTTTGAAGCAACGCGAGAATTTGATTGGAAGCAAAGAAAAAGGATGTAAATACAACACACACGTAGTATCTAAATTATAGTTACTAGAAGAAACGGTCGTCTTAGAATAGTATGGTACCCACTTACTTAAGAGGAAATGCAGTCGGAGAGACTTTTGGGAAAGCCTAAGTAAAAAGTCATAATTCGAGGTTTGGCTCTCGCCTATTTTCTCCACCAATATTGGACCAATTTAAAAGATATTTTAAAAACTGAATAAGAACGATATATACTGTGTCCCAATGTTTTTCTTTTTTCATTAATAGTTGTCTTTGTACACTAGGCCTCTGTTGACAGCGGTTTAATTCGGCATTTTTGTAGGGTTCTAGTGCTTATAAAAATAATGTATCATCAAAATAGAAAACATAGGGACATAAAAGTAGTTAATATTTATTATTCTATAAAAAAATAATTGCTTTATGGTCATTAACCAGAAAGAAAACAGGCGAGAGCATTTCTATGGTGAAACGACCACCCGTATTTCCTCTTAAGCTACAGTTTGGCTGCACTTAACGGCCTTAGTGACGGTTGTCAAGAAAATGATGACAGTGACAAAGATTTAAGTTGTTAGATTCGCCCTACCGCGTCACAATTTAGTCGCGTTTCTGTTTAGTTTTGACACCTCTGACACAATGACGCAGTGACTTGACTTGATTGTCATGGAAACGCTACATAATAATTTGTGAGCTCACTCTTCTCAGTATGCACACTTCTTCGCGTGACAAAGTACGGTGAGAGCAAATCTAGCGATTTGATTTTTGGGCAGCGGGGTTTGACTTAATGTGAAATACTGGTGTAAATGACAGATTTTCATGACTGCCATTGAAAACCAGAGCTTTATTTTGAGTAATACATAAAACATAAGCACAACATCACGCCTTTAATCTCTGAACGGTAAGGCATAGGGTTAGATACATACATACATACATAATCAGCCTATAATGTTCCTACTGCTGGGACACAGGCCTCCTCTCAGTGAGAGGTAATAGGGTTACTTATAGTCAAAGAGAATTATAATAAGGTTGTATAGTCATTCATCACCACTGCTCTCAAAACGGTGAAGGAAAACATCGTGAGGAAACCGGCATGTCCTAGAACCAAAAAAATCGAAGACATGCGGCATCTGCCAACCCGCACTGGGCCCGCGTGGTGGATTACGGCCCACTGCCTCTCACAGAGAGGAGGCCTGTATCCCAGCAGTGGGAACATTATAGGCTGGTTGTGCTATGCTTATGATAAGTAGTATGTATCTTTATTTAGGAAAAAGGATCTTGACAGACAGTCAGACTGATGGACGGACGGAAAACAAAGTGATCCTATAAGGGTTCCGTTTTTTCCTTTCGACGTACGGAACCCTAAAAAAAGCTTTAATCGCTGGTACGTATTTGCGATCTAAAGTATAAGATCTGTTACTGTCAGGCACTTTGCTGTTCAAGTAGAATATTTAAGTAACATGTCAACTCTTTTGTGTACTTTGGAAATAGACTTAGACACTCAATTTCTTTTCTTACATTGTTTATTTTTAACATATCTATATGAACTACGAGTATACCTTAAGACACATAAATACATAAATTCATGCCTACAGGTAGGCAGGTAGGGGTTACCGCTGCCCCGGAACATAAAGGGCTAGCATAGGGAAGGAACACGGGTGGGTTTTAGTCAGTAAGAGTCTGACACTCCCTTCCGCTCCACCCAGAGTGGGAGGAGTCATTTGATGATTTCCCACCCTCAAAAAAAAAAGGGTAGGTAGGCAGAAACCACAGAACGCCAACTGCTACTACAGTCCTTACATACTCCTTTGCCTCGTTTACGTTCATAAATCTGGTCATACACGTACGCCTGTTGCGAGTACTACGCATCTAACCTTTCTAACATCACCATATATGCCACTTGAACAATCTGTTTTTTCGGGTTCCGTACCTCAAAAGTTTTATAGGGTGGGTCAGGTAACTGCTATCACCGACTGTACATTATAACTTCTAATACTCTGGAGGAAATTGTATTGTACTGTATTATCATACTTATTACTTTGTATCTCATTATAAGCGGACTGTATGTTCTTATGAGAAATAAATTTCTTTAAACCGAAACCGAAAAGGAAAAACGGAACCCTTATACGATCACTTTGTTGTCCGTCTGTCTGTCAGTCAAGATTCTTTATCTCAGGAACGCGTGGAGGTATCGAGTTGAAATTAAAACCATTTACTCAAGTCTGTAGTTCATTGAAGCTGTGAAAAAATCAAACTTCTAAGTTAACTTGAAAAAAAGATACGGCCATTTATGCCGCAAAAAACGTATATTTCGACACTCTCAAGGGAATCAAAATGTATAGGTTACTTCCCGTTGACCTAGAATTATGAAATTTGGCAAGAAGCAAGGTCATGTGACACAATTAAAGGAAAAAAATCCGAAAACCGTAAATTTGTAGTTACATAAAAAAAATCCCGTGATAAACTGTTTACATACCTACAAATTTGTACGGAACCCTTGGTGCGCGACTCCGACTCGCACTTGAACAGTTTTTTTTCTATTCGCGCTCAATTTGCACGAAACATGATGAGTACCGATAACGCAATCGACTCCATAAATATCTTCCTATCCAACACAAAGCTTCTCAAAAAATGAAAATTTGGTTTATATTAACCCCACCAACATCCGTGTGATGTTCAAACGTGATACCATGTTGCTTTCCAATATTAATATTCAAGATATTATGGCTAATGTCATCCAAGATCAAATTATCGTACGCAAAATACGCGCATTGACGTGGAGTTGCGGACACCAGTCCGCATTACCTATTACCTAAGATCAAATTAACCGCCGACAGAAATAGACCATGATATTATATTAAGTAGGTACTTAAAAAATAATTATCATCCATCTCGATACGGGTCTCCCTTGTTTTACCGAAAAGAAATTGCCAAATTATCACTTCCCAAACAAATTTTCGCATAATTTCACTTGCCAAATTATTACTTACCAAAAAATCTCTTTACAAATAATTATTACGAAAACCTATGTTTGGCAAGTGAACGTTTGAACAATAACTTGTTCACCAACTAGTACTTTTACCATTTTTTATCTAGTAAATATTTCAGTTGGTATAACATATTTTACGCAAAATTAAATAAGCCAAATATTTGGTGTCGTCCTACCTACCTAACCTAACCTAACCCAAATGATTCACCAACAATGGAGGGCATCTGGCGCTCGGTGGCCGCTACCGCGGCACGCTAGCTTTGCTCGCTCGCCTTCGCGCTTTAACGGTCACAGTTCTAACTTAACCTAACCTAAATGATTCACCAACAATAGAGGGGATCTGGCGCTCGGCGGCCGCTGCCGCGGCACGCTCGCTTCGCTCGCTCGCCTTCGCGCTTTAATGGTCGCAGTTCTAACCTAACCTAACCCAAATGATTCACCAACATTAGAGCTGGCGCTCAAAAAATAATATTAATACACAAATATTAATAACAAAGTAGACTTTTGTAAATTGCCATAAAGATTTTGAAATTATATGCGTAAATGAATGTTATACTAATTGGATCAGAATCCTAATTTTAGCAGTTTATTCTGAGTATTGAAAATCGGAATGTCGTTTCCATAACAAACATTTGACTATTATGTTCATTGTCTAAATATTGTTTGCTGTAATAAATCATTTTATTAAAGACCAAATGCCTTAATGACATTATCCCAGGTAATATTCTGCCGAGTAAAAATTTGACCAAATGAAAATGTGCGTACAAAAATCATTCCAAATATTGCATTGGTATAAAAAAAGGTTGCTAAAATTTGTTTGGGTAATGAAAATTTGGCAAAATCTTTTCGGCAAAACGGCAGGATCCCATCTCGATACTAATGAAAGCAAACATCGAGAATCGTCAATCGTGCTACAAAAATAAATTGCGGTGTTCGAATGCCAAAGAAACATAAGTGCAATCCCAATTCCTTGCCTCCGTTCCGGATCACATTCACATTCAGGGCTGTCACTTTGAGAAGAAAGTTGATTTTGTTAATAAAATAATTTGTCTAAATAGTAACGGCCACACAGTTCGATCAATCAAGGTTAAGCTACGCTTTCCGAGGTTGGTCCGTGGATGGGTGACCATCCCTTCCATACCGAGACCCGTCCATGCCTCGAAAAGCACCTTAACCCGTTGGTTCCGGGTATCATTATTTGTATATCTTTGACAGTCTTTACATATAGTCGGAATTCTAAGTCTGTCAACCAGTCTTACGAATGGGTATCAGCAACTGTATATGTATAGCTGTCATACAGCAACTGGGTTGTAGAGGTAAGAGAGGCAGTGACTCCATGTAAAATAGTGGTATTCAGCTGAATGCGGTTGGACTGGGAGCGAAGCCGACTCCACTGTTGGCGGGAAAACGCAAGGTAGAATATTAAGCTACCTCTTTCTGTCAATTCACTTCATTTTCGAAATCACAATACCAAAAATATTTCAATACATAAATAATGACTAATTCCACGTAAGTGTTGTAATTGAAACAGTTAATTAACTATTGTGCGTACGTCACGTCATACATTTTAAGAGTGTACAGAATTCTTTGAATGCTTCTTTTATACATTAAAACCGATTCATCAGTCATAACAGACATTTTCTGCTTTGTTTGCATGCGCGTTGTTAATTAAAACTTCGCTTACAGGAGCATAATGAGAAATGTATATTGTATGGTTACGTACCTACCTAAACATTGTTATGATTTTCCGAAGAATGATAATCTTGACATAATAAACCTTTAATTAATAAATAATAATTAAGTCGTGGTTTCGAACACAAGCAGGCACATTCATTTGTGTAAATTTTTTCATCAGTAGTAATAGAAAAAAAAATCTGCTCTCTAAGGGGTGAAGGAAAACATCGTGAGGAAACCGGCATGTACTAGCTAGATCAAAAAATTCGAAGACATGTGATATCCACCCGCTCGGCTCGCATGGTGGAATATAGCCCACTCCCTCTCACAGAAAGAGGCCTGTGTCCCAGCCCAGCAGTGGGAACATTATAGTCTGATTATGCTATATTATGTTTATACCATGACGAAAATTTTAAATTACAAATGTCTTCCAATTATTCCAAACCTACAATCGTCCGTTGAGAAAATTGATTTTGTGTGTATAATTATATAGAATAATTTTATTATAGTTACTGAAGCGATTATCTCAAATCCGTAACTGCGACAGCCCTACACGAATCTCATTTGGACTCTCCTAAACCGTTGCATTTGTAGTTGATTAAAAACCCACTTACACCTGTTCGTGGTGCGGATTACCTCGCCGCTGTTGATTCACTAGAGACTCTGTCGTATTTGCATGATCGCGTTTATTTAGCTGATCAGACGAAGGAAGTAGGAGACGATGTTAATTGTAGAACTAGAATTAATTAATTTAAAATCGTTTTTGAGTGTATTAATCCTTAAAATTTTTGACATACTGAGAGACGTCGGTACTAATGGCGAATTTCACCAAACTTTTATACCTAGAATCAGTCTTATCGTGATAAGTTTTGAATTTTTGACAGTTTGTCCATACTAAAACTGTCAGACGTCAATTTTAATCCACTGATAAAAGATATCTGATTTTGGTAACACCAGCCCTTAGACGTAGGTACTTTTAAGGTCCCTTTTTGGTAACACCGACCTAAGGCTCCCACAGACAGGCGCAACGTGACAGAAGTATAGCAATTTCTATAAAAACTTCATGGAAATTGTTCTCCGAGAATCACGTCGCACCGTCGCGTCGCACCTCTGTGCGGGAGCCTTTCCGGTAAAGAAAACAGCGAAGTAAATAGGACTTAGTACAGTCAGAAATTATTACACTCGGAGCTAGCGAGATAGGCTGTCAAAGCTCCTCGGTATAAGGATTTGTAAAACTAGGCTTAAACTAAGATGACTTATCAATAACACCACAGGCCAATACATTAAAGTACATATTGTTCAGAAAAGACCGTAAAGTAAATAAAATAAAAAACATGCAATATTTCATCCGATTAACTTTTATGAGAACAGCATTCTCATAGAACTTAATATAAGGTTGCATTGACATAAACAATAGCCAAATCGTAAAAGTTGAGAAATCTCATCTCTCGGCATTCAAGGCGGAAAATGTCACAGGATTATATTATGTAGTCACATTTTGCTTAAACCATTTACTTTTATGGAAACTTCTCGTATTTTCGACACCTACTTTTGTTAAACAATATTTTCTTGCTTATTTTGTGGTAAACCTTTTATATTTACATTCACATACACATAAACTTACATACTTC
Source organism: Hydraecia micacea (assembly GCA_914767645.1). Lineage (NCBI taxonomy): Eukaryota > Metazoa > Arthropoda > Insecta > Lepidoptera > Noctuidae > Hydraecia > Hydraecia micacea. The sequence continues at coordinate 6,870,443 of OU611785.1, forward strand.
TTTTGCCTTTAATATTTATCAGTTCTAAAATATTTGGAAATTGAAAATGTGTATTATAGGCATATAGGTATATATATATATATCATATAATTATAACAAAGCACATAAAAGTTTTTATTATTTGATTAATTATGAGCTAGATTACATTTTATGATCTGACATTGTTTGTTTTTTTTTTTTAATGAAATTGTACGATACACTGAAGTATTTTCGTAATAAATTGACCAATTTATCATCGCTGTAGTCGTTAGATATAAGCCTCCCATTTTTTTTACATCATTCTCATACCTATTTAAATAAATATGTCATAATTATCCCATGACGTCATGCTACATATTTCAGGATGTTTAATAGTGTTCTTTTTTTTAATCATTGATGTTTATTTTTGTATTTTCGTTAAATACTTTTTTCACGGATTATTGCAATAAAAATATCATACATAATATTTGTGTCACTTAGTCACGTTTTCTTTGAATCTAGTAATTTTAAACTAGTTATTTACCGTGAAGTTTAAATTTCTAATTTCATTACTTTTCTGAAAGTTTAATAATTATGTTGACACATGTTTTATTTATTTTTGACATCATTACGGCTTCTTCTGGGTCGTAAAATATTATTTAATTGACTATCCTGGTCATATCGCAGAGATTAATTGTCGTTATTCATTTTTGATCACCTGCCAACATATTTATGTATCCATACAAGATTAAATGAGATTAGATTAACCCAAGACACTACAAAATTTAATATTAATGCTGAGTGGAATATGATATGATATTTGGTAATAACAATATTGCTGTTAATAACGTAAATTGAGGCGAGCCAGTAACCCATAGAGAAATCAAACAGCAAATTACAACAGTAAATGGTAAATCGGGTTAATGAATATCCGTTGAATTGCAAGCCTCGCTAATGCCGTTAAATTCGAAACATTTAGCCGCCATATTTGCCAAAATAAACACAAACAGCGTTCAACCCTTTCCAGTCCCAAACAAGTGGAAACATGTACACGTTGCACAAACAATTCGTTGACCTGGAAATCTTTAAGCAGTTTTGCCCCAAAGATTAATTAGTTGAGGCAAACATCACGGCTAATCTCGAAATCTGCGTGCATCCGTCCGAAATAAATAATTATCTCGGCTGACGGGAAATGTAATGTACATTTAATACTCCTGACGTGTAGTTACAATTCTTGCTTTAGTCAGTACGGTCGTGGAAACACGCATAGGACACTACAAGCAAAGAAAAATCATAGTTAAGTTGATTTGTAAAACATGGCGGACCAAGATACGAACGGCGCCGCGAAAAGAGTAAGTTAATTCAAAGTAATCTCACTCTAAGCTGTTAAAATATAATACGTTTTAAATGTAAAATAAATAAAGTGAACACAAGGTCTGAGTCCTTTGTAAATTAAACTGTAAACAAAGTTTTGACAAGTAAGTAATTTCTTTTTCAAAAACTTTTGAGTTTGGGAAGTCACCAGTGTTATCTTTTCCGGTCACTTCAAAGAGAGAATTAATATTTTACTGTCGATTGGAAACAGTTGATTTTATCAAACGGGTTTCGTTTGATAAAATCAAGTATTTCCCGCATTGTTCCTTCATTTATTTTTTGGATCAATTTATTTAGTTTGAGCCGTTTCCAGCGTAAAACAATTTTTTTTATAGGTGCTCTTTATAGAAGGAGCAACTTTTAATATGATATAATAGGATGAAAGTGTTGTTCCTATTAAAATGGCGGCTTTACAAAGTGTATTGTATTTCCGCAGAGGGGATCAAAAGGGGAGCGCCGCCGTAGTAAGCCGGACGATGCTAAGGACGAAATAAAGAAATTTAAAGAGAATCTTTTACAATCGCTTTCAACTGGAGAGTAAGTGTTTAATACGTATAATAAGTTATTTCTTTTATACAGTGAAAGTTTCTGACATTAATTGCGTCAATTTTATTCAGAAATAATATTTTACTCAAAACTGAATAAAATTTATCGGAAAAGAGCTCATTAATCGTGAAATAAAAATAATATTATTAAAACATAATATTTTTATAAAATATTTTTCTATCTTTCTTTCAAATATTTAATTTTTTAATGCAGGACTTATGATGCGTGATGAAGTTGATTTTATTATTGGCAACGCTGGACCAATAATTGTGGCATACGTGGTTTGTTCATCCAAAACCTAACCTTAATAGAATAAATTAATATAGAGAAAATTCATTTTGAATGTTACCCTATTTAGACTAATAAGAAGTATGGAAGAAAACGACACGTTGGGCCGACCCCAAATAAATTGGGATATGGGCAGGAGAATGATGACCCTATTTAAATTAATACGTTACTAGAAAAAAGTTACAAATGGACGGTTCTGGTAACTAAAATTAAGCGTAAGCATTGTTTGCATAACTGAGGGGCAGTTCTCGTAATTTTAAGAACGTTCACAGTCTGATCTCAGTCTCAATCTGTCAAAAATACCCCTAATTTCCTTAAATTTTGACAAGTTTTTGATATATTTAATTGTCGCCGAGATTTTCAACGTTTTAAATTACGAGAATTGGCCTTCTGATGTCTTGAATAGCGTCATATTTTATAGTTTTCCAATGATTATAATTACCATACCAATGCCGAAAATCATTATCCTCAAAATGTCATGTTTCAAGTAATAAATCAATTCATTCATTTATTATTTTTAAAGGTACATTTAATTTCAGTTCACAATAAATCTACTTTATCATTTATTCATGATAGGTATTAAATTAATTTAAAAAGTGGATATTCATCATTCTGTTAACTTCTCTATGTTGCCTCCATAAAAACGGATTATTTGTAATTTTTAATTTCCGCTACGCGCATCGGGTTTAACAAAAAGCTATTTCGGCGCTGTAAAATGTCTTTATTGAGAAGTGATTGAAAAGGCGCTGGGTGGAATATTAAATCTGTAAAACTGTGTACTTTTATAGGTACTGTTCTAATTTGCGACACAAAATTTATATCTGAATCTTTTCATGAATAACTTAATATTCGAAATTTATTTATAGACGTTTGATTCTCTATTATGTAACAAACAATCGAAGCGAAAATCATCAGGAATCGAATTCCATTAAAAATGATTCTAAGTTCAAACCAATTTCTACTTTTATGGTTCAGAATCGACTGGACACAACAAACTTTATTTGAGATAACATTTTGTTTTCTCACAGCTCTATTATATCGGAGAATGAAAACGACTTAACTGTCCCACTGCAGCCGAGATCCCGTTCAGCGTCTAGAGCAAGAGAAGCTCTCTGTATACCAGCCAATGTTGCGTCCGAACTCGACGATAATAAAATTTTTGAACTGAAAGAGGTACGGAATCCCGTTTATTGCATGCAATCCCGAGAATTTTAGACTACCACATGAATTTTTTATACTATGTACTGATTTGACCAGGGACAGGTAGTACATACTTACCTACATATTTGAATTTTGAATCTTAGACCATATTTATTTTCCTTTCTGGTTAAAATATATGTTACATTACGCACAAAAGAATACGATTAAAGCTTTTGTTTTAGTAATCAAATCCTACCACTTTCTCGTCCACATATCTGTACGTTTAATTAGCTTTCATTTATTTTCAGGCGTTCTTACTATTTGATATGGATGGAGATGGCTGTATCGATTTCAGTGATCTTCGCGCTACCCTGGTCAGCCTTGGTGACAAGATTGATGAAAATGCCATTCGCAACATGCTTTCTGAGGTAAATATAGTTGTTTATGAATATTAAAAAATGCCAAGGAGAACACAAATCTTCGTAAATATAGAAATGATGATCAAAATCTGAAAATTCTCGAGGAAGTTTTCGTAACGTATTTAGAGGAGTTATCTGCATTTTATCTTGCAGATTTTTTACCTCAACGAGTACGAATTTCTTGTTGATAATTTCAACCATTTAGTTTTGATATTATTTGACATAAGAAATTAGCAAGACCAAGAGCAATTCCACAATATTTTCATTACTTTATCCAGAAACCACGTACAGCAGTAAACTGTAGTAATTTCAGTGCAACGAAATTAACCCCCATCTATGTATCTACTTTAGCTGGAAGTGGCTATATATTACTACATATTGTAGTAAGTAATATCAACATCTGTGCTCATAAGTAGCTACAAGTACTTCGGATATGCACAAACTAGCCATAAATTGTAAGCGCATAGCCAATTAGCCGGCTGGCATCTGTGTCAGTAGACAATTGTTGACCAGACTTGTGTGCAGAGGTATAACTAAGTCAGGTGACCAAACTCTGGCTGAAAGTTGGTCGTAACCAGATGGACCAAAGTAGAGGAAGATTAAAGTTTATAGTGCGTTCATGTGTAACGCTTGTGGAATTTAGATTTCGAAGTTGGTCATGTGGAAATTTTAATTTATTATGAAATAATATTTTTTGTGATAATAGAATAGAATTGGTATTCCACATAATTCAATCTTACAACAACAAACAGAAAATACTAATTACATTCAAACAACTATAACACAATTTACCAAAACAACAACCTCGAGACAGAAACACCAAAATAATTAATCCAATGAGAATAAAACAACAGACTCTACTCGCTAAGGGTGGTCTCAAAACAGATACGAAACTTTGCTTTTCTTTAATTCCGCTTAAGTGTTGTTAGGGAAGTTTCTGAGTCCTGACGAAAGAGACCCTTAAGCTCGTGTCAATCCACAACGCTGACGAGGTCACAGGGATTTGCCCCCACTGCTTCAATCATAGAACACGGAGACGCCTCGGTGGCCGCAGCTAGAGGTGGCATTGTTAACATTTCCCATACAAACCAAGTGTGTCACCATTTAGTCGCATTACGACACAAATCCATATAATTAATATTATAAATGCGAAAGTGTGTCTGTCTGTCTGCTACCTCTTCACGTTTAAACCGGTGAACCGATTTAGATGAAATTTTGTATAAAGATAGTTTGAGCCCCGGGAAAGGGCATAGGATAGCTTTAATCCCGATATTCCTACGGGATCGACACTTATGCGGGTGAAACCGCAGGGCACTGCTAGTAACGTATAAAACTGATGGCGTTGAAGGCAGTTCTTGAAAGAAGTTATGTGATCAACACACTTTTGGCGCCACTAATTTTATTAGTATTGACGTCTTTAGACACTGCCGGTGCAGCGACTCCGTGCTCTGTGGCTCCAAAGGATCAAATTTAAATTCCCTTGTCTAGGGCAGCGTCTGCAGATTTTTGGCATTACCGTATATTTTTCCTGTATCGCTAAGATTAAGGGGACTTATTCTCCTCCCCTTATTTCATGCTGGAATATTGAAAATAAATTTCTATTATAATCTGGAAATAACATTGTAATCCACTTAAAAAACGTGTTTTATGAGAAACGATAGCATAGATATGAGAGTTGTTCGGAACCTTTCCGAATTTTTCGAGATATTATATGTAACTATTACGATTGGCAACGATGTTCTAATTAGGGAGGCAAAGTATTAAAAAATAAATGATAAATGATTTTATTTCTGTAAGTAGGTTTGCACAAACACTTTAACACGTCAATCATATTTTTAAAAACTAGATGAGGTCGGCGTATCTTATCTGACTACTCTGAGAAGAAAGGCCGAAACAAACTCAGAGGTCACAGTCTCTTTTAAAGTCCAGTCATAATCTTGGTCAGGTTATATGAAGACCATGTAGATGGTTGTCTGCGATGGTCTTTTCAGGAAAGGACCATATAGATTGAGTGGACCTGTCCAGTCAGTGCACGCATTTGTCAGAAATCGTGCAGAATAGGCTACCTACCTAAAAATAAATATATTATTATGTTCTATTATGTATAAGATGTATATGCTGGGGTAGACTGGATGCGAAAGGCGGAGGACAGGGTGTTGTGGCGCAGCCTGGGAGAGGCCTATGTCCAGCTGTGGACTGCGATAGGCCGAGTTGATGATATTGATTTACAAGACAGATGTGGGTGAAAACACCCTAAAAGGAGTAACCTTTTTGGAGATGTTTTTCGGGAAAGGACAAGTGTGCAGTCCTTACAACCGGCGTGCGTGTATAACCAGAAGTATTAATGTAAACGGAGCAAAAAGAGTATTTAAAAACTGGTCAAATGCGAGTCGGACTCGCGCGCCGAGGATTCCGTATGTAACTTCTTTACGGTTTTCGGATTTTTTCCTTTACTTGTGCTACATGAAATTGCTTCTTGCCAAATTTCGTGATTTTAGGTCAACGGGAAGTATCCTATAGGTTTTGATTCCCTTGTGAGTGTCAAAATATGCGGCATAAACGGAACATAAACGCCCATATCTTTTGATTGCGTTGACTTAGAAGTTTGATTTTTTCACTGCTTCAAGTAATTGTATTTGATAATAATTTCAACTTGATAAATCAACGCGTTCCTGAGAAAAATTGTTTTGACAGACGGATAGACTGGCAACGGAGTGATCTTATAAGTGTTCCTTTTTCCTTTTGAGGTACGGAACCCTAACAATAGTAGCAGGTGGCGTTCTGTAGTTTCTGCCTACCCCCATAAGAGGCATGAGTATGTATAGGTATAAGATTACGAGAATCTCCAAAATTCATTGGAATTTACCTAAACAAAAGCAATGTCTACCTCTCACTCGTGTTAATCATTTCATTCCACCCACTAAACAAGGGGATAATAATCCAATATTTCCTGTTCAAGTTAATATAATATTTTATCTTTTCTCTTACCATCTGTTTGGGTATTTTTATTTTTTAGATTAAAATACTCATCTGTTATTATTCATCAGATAAGGTTTATCCAATTTATTTTAACTGAAGGCCGGTCTGATAAAGGCTCATTACCATTAGGTGGTTCCCTGTCCGTTTTACAAATGGTAGTCCACAATCTTGTTTAAGAATCTAGACATAGACATAGCCATTTTAATTTTCTGGGCCTATTTTCCCAATGCCTTTGGGCTGCTATTGTTTCTAGTTCCAAATAATCATATTATTATCCGAACAATGGAGTATTGACTTAAAAACTGATTATATTTTCGAATTATAGCGATGCTTACCTATATTTGCCGTTCTAATTATATAGGGCACATGAAAAGTAATCAAAGCAAGAAGTAGGTAAGTTAGGTTGTAGGTACATGTAGTTTATGTCTACCACCTGTCTATAATAAAACGCCTGATTTTATGTAGGTACTTAAGCTCGTTAGCTCGCTTAAGTTGAGCTCCTCAAGTTCTGAGTTGAGCTGCACGATTTTTGACAAATGCGTGCACTGACTGGACAGGTCCGCTTAATCTGTGTGGTTCTTTCCTCAAAAGACCATTTCAGACACCAATCTACATGGTCTTCACATGATCTGACCAAGATTTTGTCTGGACTTTAAAAGAGACTGTGACCTCTGAGTTTGTTTCGGCCTTTCTTCTCAGAGTAGTCAGATAAGATACGCCGACCTCACCTAGCTTTAAAAAAATATGATTGACGTGTAAAAGTGTTTGTACAAACCTACTTACAGAAATAAAATCATTAATCATTTATCATTTATAAGATTGTATCATCATCATCATTATCATCTGCCCTAGCCTTTTCCCAACTATGTTGGGGTCGGCTTCCAGTCTAACCGGATGCAGCTGAATACCAGTATTTTACATGGAGCGACTGCCTATCTGACCTCCACAACCCAGTTACTGGGTAATACGATACCCCTTGGTAAGACTGGTTGTGAGAGTTTCGGGTTTCTGACTACCCGTAACGACTGTCAAAGATCCACGAATGACAGCCGGGACCAACGGCTTAACGTGCTTTCCGAGGCACGTACTTAAGATTGTATACAGGGTCAAATTATAAGAAGATGAAAGTTCACAAACGTACCCACCACGTTTCATTGAATATCTAACAAAACAAAACAAAAGATTTTCTAAACTCATAGATTACAAGTAATACACAAACAGCGCCCGTTGACCCCATTGATCAGCTGTGCACCCAAAATTGTCTTCTCAACGACGCCAAAATTAATGGGGTTCAACTGTCAAAATGAAAGTCATTGCTACTGTGTTACGCAATTACCCCGCTGGTTCTTTATTTGAAATAATGAGTTTAGAAAATCTTTTTTTTTTTGTTTTATCGTCCATAGATAACGTCACTTCTGTGAAATTTTGCCAAATAATTCAAGTTGACCCTGCATAGAATGAAATATCAAAGTAACGAGCACATTCAACGTCACAGGCGTTCCAAAAGAGATCCATTTTAGCATTGTGTTAAATGGTTTAGCAATTAGTAGTATTGCGATCTTTTATCAAGACACGTACCTACCTATCTGTTGAACGTAAACCACATTCAATCAGTATCTATCGATGCACTAATTAGTGCCTTTACAAATGATCCCGATTTTACAGACGGGATCAAAAGGAGAGCGAGCGTTTAAAATAAATTAGTTCAAGCTTAGAGTTCAATTTACGGAAAATGTTCGCAAATTTTTCCATGCTAATCTTGGTATGCATTCCACATCGCTGACCGTAGTGAAGTGAGCTTAAAGTGAGCTGTCATTAGTGTCAATTCCTAGCATCAGATGGAATAACAGCTTACTTCACCTAACTTCTCACGGTGAGATTCTAACAGAATCGATCGGCTGTATATCTACTATAGTGAGATAGTGATAAAACGCAAACGCCCCTATTACAAAACAGTTGTAATACGGCCGTTTGCGTAGTGTACCGGTTTATCTTTAGACCCAGGTTTAAACCATCGAGCCATTTTTAAATTTCGAACTATAATCCGGCATAGTTATAGTTCATATTACAAAAACTGACGTTAAACCCGAGTCTAGGTTGTCAATTATGCATTAAGAACTTTACGTTTGTCGGAATAAAGTTCAAAATACAGTACTGGCTCGAAGGTTTGGGCTAGGTCTAAAGGTAGAACTCGTTTTGTAATTAGAATGAAAAATTTTTTTTCAGAGATCTCAAAGTTCTATTTCATTTGCAATTTGTGACGAATAATGATTTGTGTGTGATGTGATGTGTGTGTATTAATTTTGTTTTCATTCCACTTTTCAGGCGCCGAACCCTTTAGATTTCGACGGTTTCGTCAACCTCCTTGGATATAGAACTTTGGAGTTGGATTCGGAAGAAACCCTTCTGTCAGCTTTGTCTCGTTGGGACAAAAACAATTGTGGATTAATTTCTGAAGACAAGTATGTACCACTCCATAGCAACAAACCTTTTTTCTATAAAAACCTTCCTGATTGAGTGATCCTACAGAGAACAAGAGTAGTGGGTGTGTGTGAGGGTGTATTAGCCCTACAACCATTCACTTTTGAGGCAAAAGTGGCTTTCAGTCAGTTCCTAAAACGGCAAACGTAGTCCGAGGCTACGTGTGACGACAAACATTGTACTTAGGTGGTAGCAGCTGCTGGATGAGAATAGCTAAGATACCAAACTAAATGGTGCACAATTAGAAAGCCTTATTATCACCTGGTGGACTGCTATAGGACAGCATAATCAGCCTATAATGTTCCCACTGCTGGGACACAGCCCTCCTCTCGGTGAAAGGGAGTGGGCCGTAATCCACAACACGGACCCAGTGCGGGTTGATAGATGTCACATGTCTTCGATTTTGGTTCTAGGACAGGCCGGTTTCCTCACGATGTTTTCCTTCATTGTTTTGAGAGCAGAAGGAGGAGGAGATTAGTGGAGCAGTGGTGGCCAAGTGGTAACGGCCGCGACTTACGAGTTGTAGGTCGTAGGTTTGAACCCAGATAGGTTCTTTAATTTGTGTAAAGTATTCATCCCCACTGCTATAGGATCATCATGATGAAATGTGTCTGGCCTCAATGTTTACAAATATGTAGAATCCTCTACACCAGATTGTTACTTTGAATAAACGTAATTTTAGTTCAATTAATTGTGCAAGTTAAAATAAATAATTTCCGAGTTCCAATAATTAATTTACTACTCTAACGTTATTTTTAATGGCACATAACAAACAAACAAGCAAAACAAAAGACAAAGCTCAAGCTTTAAGGTTGATGCTTGTAGAATAACAGTTTTAAGCTAAATAAATTCCCTAAATGGCACATCAAAGAATTTTTATTTAAATTTTATAACACTAACCGCAATATTTATATGAGCCAACCGATAATGAATTTACATCATCTCATAGCTGGAGTTAGCAAACTATGAGAATGGACTAACTTGTGTAATCCGCTGTGTATTGAGGACGCTAATAAACTTTGACTTGAAACTCCAACTGTATATATATACAGAATATATGAACTTATGGGAAAATCTAATATAACCATCACAGTGGTGAGCTTTGCAGAATGAGACAAATATATCGAAACGGAATTACGATATAGCGGTTACAGTTCTAGCAAATTTTGAAGGAAAACCTTATTTTATTTGTATGTGGATTGTGGGATAGCATATTATGGTAATATTATTTATACTAATAGGTTTTAAACATTCGAAAGTAACTCTATCTGTATGTTATCTTTCACCTCTAAACTACAACGGATTTCGATAAAAATTGTAAGGAGATAGATGGCATCCTGGGGAAGGACATTGGCGTTTTGTCCCGGTAGCACGTACCCATATAATGTTTTACATCCACGCGGGTGAAGCCGCGGGTAGAAGCAAGTAATAAATATAATAATATGGACTGACTGTGAGAAATATGATATGGCTAGAAAGGGAGTGACTACCAAAATTACGACTAATAAAGAAGTATGAAAGAAAAAGACATGTTGCGCCGACCCGAAATAAAAGGACAAGAGAGACAATGATCATGGAAATCGTACATACTTTCATATCAACCTTTTGTGTTAAGTATTAATAAGTTCACCACTACAACACATGTTCTCGTATTTTGTTGTGGTTTTTTTACTGCAAACGCAAATAAAAACGATTGCGTAATTAAATTTCACTACATATTTTTTTTTTTTTTTTTTATGAAAACAATTGAACTAGATTTAAACCAACAACAACATAAATAATAACCAGTGGTTAGGCTTCCTAACTACAAGCGTATTGTTTTTCAAATTGATTGTAGGTACAATATGATACCGTTTTCCATGTTTTTATCAAAAACAAATTTGAATGTTTGTTTACGAAAGCACATCGACGTTTGTTTCTGTATGTACATAGGATTACGTAAATATGGCAAAACGGAAGCTTTGGAGAAAAACATCAAAACCAAGACTAACGGATCACTTACGAACGAAACTCCATCTTGTTGAAACAACTTTGTGTACGATAGTATCGACCTTCGGAAACTAATAGGAATATGTAACTCTACAGTTACATATTCCTATGAGTTTACACGTACCTACGTACGCGTAAAATACAATTGCTTGCTTGAGTTCATTGGCCTCTAAAGTTTTGTAAAGGGGTGGTTGTACGATGATAAGAAGAATATATTAGAAAAAGCAACTGATTAGAATAACGCAAAATTATAAAATAAAGCTTTATTAGATGTAGGTGTAGTATCATTTGTTGTTCTGAAAAATGTTTAAAATCTGTCAAGATTTTATCAATTGGATATAACATAAAAATATCTGACAGTATTATGTATATAGATTACAATACTAAAGATACATTGTTGAACCTATGTCATAATTTTTTTCATACAAATAAATGTGCATATAAATTTGAATTGATTTAGTTGCATGAAACCGTTCCATAGTAATTAGCTGTTACCGCACCGTCATTTCATTTCGCAAAATATGACGAAGTGACACATCGCGCGTAGTTTGTGAACCACGTTATGCAGAATAGAGTAAATGTTTAATTACTTTATTTTTTCAAATTGATTTAATTATTCCGGGATACAAAATTTCTTCACTACTGTAATCTATATACACAATATTGTCTCCCATTGAAGCCGTGGCAGATATTTTTATAGCACCTTATTATATCCCATTACATAAGCAGTGTTCTTTAATCTGAGACGTTAGTTTTAATTTTTAAAGTTTGCCTACACTGTCCTACTTTTCTAGAGTAATCTCGATTCAACCCTTGCGGTAAGCGTCTAGGCCGACGCACCACCTCTTCGTAAAAAAATTCTAAACCATTTAAAATTAAAACTGCCCATAATGTGGGTAAAAACACGAAAACGATTGTAGTTCTCAGAAAAGCATATCATTGTAAAACTGATATCGTCTATAATATAATTAATCCCAGAAGCAACAACACTCCTATCACCAGTATCAGCATCGAAATAATTTTAATTATTATTAAACCCAAATGAATTACACAATTATATCTTAATACCCATAAAAAGGTATCGTTTAAATTTTACATTACTCAAGGGACCGGTAAATATTGCGAATCAAGATTTAAATTACATTTTCAGATATCCGCATGATGTATTTCTCGGGTATCTGTCAGGGAATGATTTAGAGCGGTCTTTGGGCACTTTCCAAAACCTTATGACGTTTGTTTCCGAATACTAGGGTAGCTTTGGTAATGTTTTAATTATATTTTAGAGTTTTACCAAATCATTTAGATTTGATTTGGGTTTGTGTTCCAGGAATCGAAAGTTTTATAACGATATTTTAACCTGACATTTTAATCTGCTTCCTATAGGGGCTTGTGGCCAAGTAATAACAGCCGCACGATCGCAGTCGATCGATCAGGTTCTTCTTAGCGTGAAGCTAAGAAGAAGAATACAAGTAGCAAATGTACTCGGCCCAGAATTCGGCTACTTGTTTGGCGCCATCACCAGCGTCCCCCAGTTCCTGTAATGTGCAGCTGACAGGATACGCAGGACACAATATTAAGTGTCCCATCGTTTGTGGAACAGCACCACATTTACACTCCCAGGCGAAGTTGTCTATGAATCTCCACCTGAATAGGTTTTCTTTGCTTCGGCCAACCTGAGTCCGGTGTCTGTTTAAAGACTTCCTGGTTACCCAAGGTAACTCATGTCCAGGTGGGAGCTCTTCAGCGGGTGGAACGAACGTTTTGGGTAAGGAAGCACTGTCACGCCACAGCTTCAGTCTTTCTTGTGATGGTTCGCCAGTGAGTGGGACGACACACTTTAAAAAATTGTTTCGGATTTATTGATTTGTATGTACGTGTTTCTGTGACAAATAAACCTGTTTTTCTTTTTGTATTCTAATGGAGATCAAAAAATGTAACACGTTTTATGTGCTGATAATATGGGTCCTACAGAAAGTTTCATAACTTAAAATTTCCTTCATGATTTAAAATAGAAATTGTGTTTCACAGCTTCAAAAAAATTTAAAAGAAAAATATTTTTTTTTCGTAACTTTATTCAAAAGTGTACGTACTTAAGGAGGAACACCATGGAGGTTTATTAAAATTCTCAGTGCAATCTGTGTTTTACGACAACCCTCGGATGTACATTTGTACTAAAATTGTAAGGGCGAATTTTGACGAGAAAACATATAAGAATACATTTGTACGACGTGCAAAAGATTGTAAGGTAAAATTTTGTGTTCTTACATTTTGTATTCGTCTATGCGTGAAAATCTGCCTCAAAGAGACGAAATGAATGTACCCAATATCGTAAGTTTGGTGAATAGCACCAATAATAATATATTTTAAATTGTATACACTTTTCTCTATCATAATCAGCCAATTAATTTTCCCACTGCTGGGACACAGGCCTCCTCTCCTCGAGAGGGCGTGGACTGTAGTCTACCACGCGGGCCCAGTGCGGGTTGGTAGAGGTCACATGTTTTCGAATTTTTAGTTTTAGGACATGCCGGTTTCCTCACGACGTTTTCCTTCACCGTTGAGAGCAGTGCTAATGAAATAATTTTCACAAAGTAAAGTGCCTGTCTGGGTTCGAACCTACGACCTACAACTCGTAAGTCACGGCCGTTACCACTTGGCCACCACTGCTCTTACTACTATACACTTTTTAACAAAGAATCTAAAAAAAAAACGGAATTTACGAAAAAAAAATCAGCGATAATTTAATATACTTAAAAAACCAGATATTCTTCTTTGAGAACTCTGTAAAGTTTTTTAATAAACACATAGTTTGTTGAACACGAAATAAATAAACTGTTAATGCAAATAGTAGAAAATTTAATTTTCTTAGAAATGTTTTGGTATAATTATGCTAAATATTGACGTTAAAACTTTATCCAATTGATCAACTAAAAACTTGAAGATGCATCGCGTAAAAAGTTTACGCGAAGTTTTTAAATTAAGAGTGTACGTTATTTTTATAGCAATTTTTGCTTTTATAGGAAGAACATGAGAAAGATGTAAAAAAAATATTATAGTTAAGCTTAGTTGGATAATAAAAATAAAAGTCGTAATAAATCTTATGACAGAATTAGCCATATCATTATGACCAAGTACCTATAAAATGGTTTAAAACAGCAGTGTAATTGCGTAACACACTGACAGTTGGAATGACTTTCATTTTGACAGTCCAACAACATTCACTGCTTTATTTACGTTGCTGAACATAATTTTATTTCGAACATATAAAGCAATGGATTAGCAATATCCTTCAAAATGAATTAGATTGTGATTAATAGTATGTTACACAATTAGGGTGCTGGTGTGTAGTTGAACAAAACAGCCTTTTTCTATCCCAACTTTCACGTGTTAGTAAGTTTCCGATACGCTTTTCTTTTATTCCGAACTGTAGGAGATAATGTGAAACGCTAAAACAAAATTTATTACATACTAGCTGGTTCCCACGGCTTCGTTCTCGCGACCTTCGAGACTTGGAAAAAAGGTTTATTGCTCAGTCACGTCTAAGCGTGGAGTAATATTTTATTCGGTTGCTATGGTCTTTTTCACACACACATTCTTACAGTAAAAGTTCCACTAAGCTTTGCCCATGTTTCTAAGCGGGGCACCTAAATCTCTTGTAAAAGTGTAAAGTTCGTTTTAAAGCATTGCCAGATCTTCATGTAATAGTAAGCCTTTTTGTGGTCTTTTAAATTTATATTAAATCCACTAGTGCACTTATAATGTGTCATTAACGCCGAAATAACTACATATTATATCCCACGACACAGGGTATCCTAGTGTGGGGTCTAGCGCTACTTTATTGCACTATATATATTTAATTATTTATTTTTATTTTACTATGTTTTGTTCGTTGTGCTTAACATGTCATCAAAATGTGTCTAAATAAATTTATTTATTATTATTTATTATACGAGTAGTCTATATTAATTACCTCTATAGTAAAAAAATCTGTAGATGATTTTATATAATATTTCGTTAGACATGCATAAACTCACGCATTCTTCCCTTGGAGGTAGGCAGAAATTACAGAAGGTCACCTTCTACGATCCTTACATACTCCTTTTGCTTCATTTACGTTCAAACATCTGGTCATACACTACAGATATAGATAGACCTAAATAACGCAAGTATCACGATCTGTATGAAAACCAAGCGTGCCATTTTTTGGCTACCTACTATGACGTCACAATCACTATTTAGTGATGGGAAAATCAAATCGATTCAAAGACGCCGCCGCGTGCGGCACCCGTCTCGCTAAACCCTCAGGGCCTTGTGCCAGCGCTCACGCTCACCCAGCCAGTAGAACTCAGGACTGAGCACAAAAGTGGCGGCTTACGATTTTTGTACGGAATCTGGTCACGCGAAGTAGTTGCTCTTGCGTTATCGAGGTGCATCTACAATATCTGAGTCATACATGTACGCTGGTTGCGAGTACTACGCATCTGACCTTTCTGAAGGACATCACCAATAAGGCCACTATATTACGTCCTTCTAGGGCGCCTCCTGGCTTTTCTACTCACACCTGCCTTGTTAAAAACTTTTTGTTAGTCACCTTTCACTCATCCTCTCAACATGAAAATGTATTGTTTGTCACTAAGAAAAATAACGTTTTTACCGAATGTCCACCCAGGTTTTATCAATAATAGACATGAAAACAAATGGCAGTGCCAATTGGATAAGCTGTTCGCGACAAAAACAAACGAGTAAAACTTTCCCTTTTATCAATTTAGGATGATAAACACGACACTTTATAAAGTAAACATACATTGTTTTATCTAATTTATATACTGTTGCTCCGCTCGTCTTCGCAGAATTGTTTATCTCGAGCTAAAATACATTTTTATTTTCGGCTTTCTTATTCAAATCTGTCTTTGTCGTGTCGTCTTTGTCAGTTTCATATATAAACAATAGGATTATAAATACAATTTTACCTAAGAAAAAATAAAAGTTAATTCAAATGACTTTGTTCTCAGGATCAGGCATGACCTTATGACCTTCGGAGACAAATTCACAGCAAAAGAAGCAGATTATGCATTAGACGAGGCACCAATGATTGTGCAAGATGACGGATCAACCATGATTGACTACGTGAAGTTCTGCAGAAAACTTGCAGGATTGAGAAAACCAACCAAAATTGAGGTCAAATGAAGAGAAGAAAAATTAATCAGCACGATGTGAAAAATAAAGGTTTTGTTACTACCTATTTGTATGTTTTTTTATCGTATATTGTGCACTTTTAAAACCGTGTAGGCTCATAAAATATAAAAAAAAAAATTACTGCCTTGCTGGGTCAGGAGATCAAAGAAAATCATGGATTGCCAAAGTTACACGTTTCTGATAACCACTTCCCTGAACAATTTTCCGTAGCTCATTATTTGGCGTAACTAGTTCAATAAATAAATCATCATCATCTGCCTAGCCTTTTCCCAACTATGTTGGGGTCGGCTTCCAGTCTAACCGGATGCAGCTGAATACCAGTATTTTACATGGAGCGACTGCCTATCTGACCTCCACAACCTAGTTACTGGGTAATACGAGACTTACCCTTTGGTAAGACTAGTTGTCAGACTTTCGGGTTTTTGACTGCCCGTAACGACTGTCAAAGATCCACGAATGACAACGGGTTAACGTGCTTTACTTCAATAAATAAATTATACCTACTATTAAATTACAACATATAACAACACGCCTGTAAAGCCAGATGGGTTAGGTAGAGGTACACCTACATTTCGCCAGTTATGTTTAAGTCCCATGTAATACGGGGCGAGCCTATAGCCATCAACTGTGCACAAATCCAGACTCCGGGCTGCTATTGAGAAATTCCTAATGAAGAATCCCAATAACATTTTGCATGACCTGGGAATCGAACTTAGAACCTCGTGCTCAGCAGTTTGCGACCACTCGCCCCACGAAGCAGTCACTAATAAATTATACCAACATGAAATCAACGATTCTAAAAGCAAATTCAAGTTCCTTGGTTATTTTGAACAGGATATTGCTAAAGAGAGAAGTTTCAATTGTAGAATTAAACTTTGTAGACTTTAGAGACTATGTAAATCTGAAGTATTTTATTACAATTTGGCATAATTACTTTATATTGGAATAAACTATTGTGTAAATGAATTCTTGACATTTACGAAAGTTAACATTTTCGTAAATATCAAGAATTCATTTTCATCATTAATCTTAATTTCATAATATATAACCTAACTTTTTCATTGAGTACCAAGTTTTAATGAAGATGAAAAAGTTATTATTTGAATATATATTATCAGGTGTTAAAGTTATGCTAAATGCTTAGAATAGTTCTACATTGATCTTAATTAAGATGGCTTTAATGTTAAACTTGAACGATCTCAGACATAGTTTTGAACTCATATATCAATTACGAAAACAGCACTTAACTATAATTGATTGGAGGCAATGACATACGATAAGATAAGACCGTGCAAATAATTGGCCCAAATTTTTGAAAAATATTATTGCCTAAAATTGAAACTAATGATGTTAAAAATATGGAAATAATGCTAACCTGCAATCGATCCATAATTATTTGTTTTTTTTAATATGTTTAAAAAAAAATTCATTAGGAGCCGATTCTACAATCATCTTAGGTAAGTAC
This sequence comes from Hydraecia micacea, assembly GCA_914767645.1. Taxonomy (NCBI): domain Eukaryota; kingdom Metazoa; phylum Arthropoda; class Insecta; order Lepidoptera; family Noctuidae; genus Hydraecia; species Hydraecia micacea. Next base: position 6,888,278 of record OU611785.1, read on the forward strand.
TTCATTCGAGGAATAATTTTGAAATTTTGACAGTTATTTCATACAAAAACTGTCAAACGTCAATTTATTTCCTCGAATAAAATTTATCTAGCGTTGGAAAAATCAGCCTTAAATGTATAAAAAGTGTAATTGATTTTATAGTAAAATATATTATTTTTCTTCTAATGGTCGTATCTTTTTACCTAGATAGATTTTTATGGTGTCATTGAAAATGTTACTGTTATTGACGATAAGATCTATCAAATACCGTTGGTTTTAACGTTGGGCAACATGTTTAAAAAATTTGGGCCATGCTTCTGGGGAAGAGTTGCATTGTACTTTAAACTAGTCTCTTTTAGTAAAGAAGCTATTCAGTAAGTCACAGTAAAAGAGACTCTTGGTAAAAGTCCGATTCAATTCTAAATTAAAATGCATCAAATAGCTTTTCAACCTTCGAAGCTTTGTGAGCCACTAAAAGATCTTGCGAAGAATTTAACCGTTCGCTGCAAATTGAAACGAAACAAAAGACGGTGGAAACTTTGAACAATTTCCTCTACGCGATGATAAAGAAAAAGAAAAAAAAAACATCAGTAGGTATGCTAAATTCAAAAGTACTAGCAAATGTCAGTGGTATTATAAATTCAACTCACTCAAGATGCTCCTTGTGAATGTCGAAGTCAGTGAAGACGAGCTCAACTATCTCGTGGGGCGCCGCGACGAAGGTGTAAAGGAGGCAGTCGATCCGCGGTGGGTAAGGGCGCGGGTAGTCGGGGCTGCTGAACGTGCCGCGCTCCTTGCCGTACGTCGACGTGAAGCGGATACACGTGCAACCTGTAACAAGGCAGTTATGGTTAGTATTCAGTCATTTTGGTTATCTTAGGGGCCGTCTCCACGAGCGAGAGAACCGCGGCGATAGTCTCGCCGTGCCATCAAATTTTCGCCGCGATAATATCGCCGTGTGGAGACACGTTCTGAGAGAGTGTATAGAAATACGTGGCACGACGATAATATTGCCGCGATTCTCTCGCCTGTGCAGACGGCCCCTTAGTGTTCATGGGTCATGTCGTTATAACCAAGAGTTTACTGGTTACTCTCAGTATGCTTCATGTAATTTCTGGGCAAAGGACCCACCAACTTACAGCTGTTTAGGTTCTCATTAGTTCTTATTTGGCTCTCATTAGTCTTGACCACCAACCTCTGCCCTGCCCTGAACCAATATTGGTGGTCAGGAGTTTTAGTCAACAAAATCTCAAGTAAGACTTGGATATAGAAATGTCAAAATCGACGAATCTGTTTTCTTCACCGAGACTCGATGCACATGAAATTATTTGTAAGGTCTGCGGACTTGAGTTTGGATTAAATGACATTTGTATTTTCATGGATCTCTATAGCAGAGGCACTCTAATCTATATCTATGTATATACTAATAATAAAGTTGAAGAGTTTGTTTGAACGCGCTAATCTTTAGAACTAACAGTCGGATTTAAAAAAAATATTTTGCATCTGAAAGCCCAATTTTTGAGGAAGGCTACTTAACATCACGATAGGACTTAGGAGTTTACCTTATAAACCAAAAACAAAAAGAACGCTAAGCGAAAACGAAGTAATAGCGCAGACCGATATCCGTGGCGCAGACAGACGATGCGATGCGACGGGGTGGGTCGGGAGAACAAGAAATTTCACGCGGTCGAAGATGCGGGGAAAATCTAGTTATTAAATATACATAAATTTTCCCGCAAAATATTCACTTTACTCACAAATAATCACCGCCACGTTAAATGTAACTAAATGTAACACTGTGGAAGCTGAATAGGATTATTTTAACGAATAACGTTGTAAACGGGCCGAGGGGAATTTTAGTTCTGAATTAATCGGATCCCTCGCTTGCCCGGCTTGTTGTTTAACTAAGCGATTTTGGAATGGTTAAAATAAAGGTTTTTTGAAGTTTAAATTTTACTATGACATTTATATGGCGAAATGCTCATTTGTGGTATAGAAATTGTGAAACTAGTCTAGTTATATTATATTCTGGTTTTTCCTGCACAAGTCGTAAGCGGTGGCCCGCAAAAAAGTTACTTTTGAAGAAGATGCTTCATCCCCATTAACTTCGTAGATTTGAAATGGTTATTGTTGTGGTGATGGTTTTTGTAGTTATTTTACTATTATTATATACTAGCAGTGCCCCACGGTTTCACCCGCATAAGTTTCCATCCCGTGGGAATTTCGAGATAAAAAGTATCCCATGTGTTAATTACAGTTATAAACTATCTGTATGCCAAGTTTCATCCCAATCGGTTCAGTAGTTTTTGCGTGAAAGATTAACAAACATACATCCATCCATCCATCCTCACAAATTGTCGCGTTTGTAATATTAGTAGGATAGGATAGTGGACTAGTAAGATAGGATGTAAGATATTTTAGGTATAGTCGACAAATGTCAGATTCTAGAAATTTCAGACGAGTTTGAAATGTCAGATTCTATGAATGCCAGATTCTACAAATGCCAGATTCTAATAATGCCAGATTCTATGCGAAATTGTCATTTGATTTAAAGAAATTGTGAAACAAGCTTGTTAGTATTTCCTTGTTGTTCCTGCACAAGTCGCAAGCGGTGACTGGAAGCTGCAGTATCTTCTTAAAATTGAGCTCCATCATAATGTTGGTTAAAAATGACTCTAAAAAGTGATCTCAGTGTTCTGATTAAGGCAAACCATTGCCTTTTCGTGGTTAAATAAAATGCGACCATCAGCACTTGCTGAGCTTTCATGGCCTGCATTCAAGCAAAGTGACCACGTCTGCTAAAATGGTAGAATTCAACTTACAAACATCCTAAGGCCCTGGTTAGATGGTTGTAGGACTCTTAGGTGCCAGATAATTAATTAAGATCTTATGTTTCCCTTGAAACCACAGATACCGAATAGGTCCTAAACCGCAAATTGTCCGTAGTATATTGTAGCACTAATTCACAAAGGTGGGTTGTAAATTATTCGCCCACATTCGATTACTCCTGAGACTAAAGGTAATTATGTGAGAAACTTAGTTCAGCATTTGTATGTCAGAAAGTCTCCTTAGGCTGTGTACAGAGCTGAGTCAAGACTGTTTTTTTTTTAAATAGACTGGTTGCGCTATGAAACAAATATGGCGTGCTCAGTCAACCATCATCATCTGCCTAGCCTTTTCCTAATTATGTTGGGATACAGCTTCCAGTCTAACCGGATGCAACTGAGCGTCAATATTTTACACGGAGCGACTGTCTCTGATCTGACTTCCACAATCCAGTTACTGGGTAATACGATACGCCTTGGTAAGACTGGTTATTAGACTTTCGGGCTTCTGACGACCTGTAACGGCTGTCAAAGTTCCACGAATGACAGCCGGGGCCAACGGCATAATCGTGCTTTGTGCCTTTGAAATCGATTTTTCAACATTGTTGACACCATATATCGATCCTCACGCGCTGTCATGCACCTTGTTCGGCCTGTTCCTGATCTGCGAATATTGGACCCAGTCTCTTCAAATTGCTGGATTGATTGATTCGATTTGAAATTTCTTTATTTTAACATAAATTAATCATCATCTGCCTAGCCTTAAATTAATAAATATACAAAATAGATAAAATGACATTCAGATCTTATTCTAAAAGCATTCAACCTTATGATTGGATGTTTTGTGCAGACTATGGCGCCTTTATAAAACATTTACGTATACAAATTATGTAATGTAAAAAACTTCTTGTCATGAAACAGAGGTATCATATTACTTACGTTAATTAAATTTTGTACTGTTCAGCGCGATGATTAGACACAAACGCACTTTATAACACATAATAAACTATTTTTAAGATTGTAACAAAGTACAACATTGATACAATTACATTTTCACTTTGACAGACCGAAATATAACTAAAATGCCAATGGACTTCGAGTACCGAGTGAGATTCGTTGTAAATCTACCTTCATTTAGAGCGAACGTCAAAAAAAAATCCGGTCATGGAGTCGCATCGCCTTTGTTCGTAGTATAGCAGCAAGTGATGTGGGAGATGGTATCGATGATATGTGTCGATATATTTTAAGTTTGTAGATCAAATTGTTGGTCTTGGAGCACTCTTTGAACGGTTGATAGCGACACAACAACAGTTCTCGCTGTATAAAGCTGACTGCGCCCGTCTTCAAGCATTGTCAGAATTCTGGTACACTCGTCAGGGGTTAGTGACATGTTTTTAATTGAATTTGATCAGAATAGAATACTCTTTATTATGTACACAATATAATGAATTTCTGCACAAGAAATGCCATATTTGCCTACAGCAAGAAATATAAAACAAATGGTTTCAAAGTTTTTAAAAATCGTCTTTATTCTTATTTATGGTTTTACATATAATCACCAGAAAGAAATAAAAAGGTTTTACTTCATCCTATATTTGTAATTAAATAAACTTTAATTTAGTTTTTATTTTAAAAGTTATAAGTCATTTTATTTAACTGACCCCCTTTCTTTGCGGCCCAGTGTATTTTGTTTCGACACGTGCTGTATTTTTTTTTTCTGGGTTTGTTCTCTCATAATCGGGTCATAATTTTTAAAACAGAGTCCTTGCTTACGCAAGTTTTGGTAGTGCAAGTTTCGTACTATAATGCATGCATCCGAACGTCATGTATTTTTTATTATGTTGCCGCCGCTGTTTTTATCTATCCATCTCCTTCCCTCCTATTACGCCCCCATGCGATAGAAAGAGAAAGGAGTACTACCGCCGGCGCAACCAATAAGAAGCGCTTTTCGTGGTGATTTTGGCAACACTGCGATATACAAGGATTCTACGCGAATCGTCAGTTCAGTTCGTCCTTCAACACACAAAAAATATACCGCGACAACTACCGCTCCGCGCCGCGCCGCGCCTCGCCGCTTACCGCTTAAAAATACTCCAAACCGCAAGAAAAATAACTCAAAATAACCTGTGAGTGTCGGCCGACACAAAGTGACAGTGAAGAAGAACCGTCGTCCCAGGCGATCATCCAGAACTCCCAAGTAAGTCCCTCCTTATTCCCTATTTAAAAACAGCGTGCCGGTAACCTCACATCCAACACAACGCTTTTATGGTCCTTCGAAGCCGCTACCTATAACAACTTCACCAGTCCTTCTTATTTGGCTTCATTATCATCACAAAAAATCGATACATGTAAATTCATTGACTCCCAAACCCATTAAACAGTACTTACACAATACCTCGATCTCCACACAAGTGTCTATAAAATTTAATACCTCTCATAAAAGGTACCCATAACTTATCCCTTCGACTTCCTATCTTCCGTCCTCATCGTAGACCTCATATTCAATAACTCAGGCATCAGATCTTATCGAAAGCAATTTTCATTAACATGGTTAACTCCTTCGGTTGGTAAATTACTAAGCCCTCGAACAGCTTCAGTCAACTATTCCAATTTAGTTTGAATGTTTCCTTTCTTGATTACAGAGCGTTTTCAAATTGATGGGATATTATTGTGCGTAGGCCAGACAAAGTTCAGTCATTATTGGTAATAGTAATGTTGTTTGAAATTCAATGAACAAAGCCGCCCTTCACGTAGTTTGGCTGATTAATGATATTCTGCATAAAGAGTATTAATCTAACGAACAGTGGCTGTCAAAACCGAAGTGGCAGCAGAATGTTGAAAATGAAATGTTGTTTGTGTTTTCTAAGTACTGTATCGATTAAGTTCTCAATCATAATTTAGGGACGTAGGAAGTTTTCATCGTGACTCAGTACAGCAGCGTGAAGGTACTTTTCGACATTCAGCTCCGATCAACAATATTCCGTTTCGGACCGAATCGGCCATTTTTGTTGCGCTCATCGGAAATCTAGTACAGAATTCCAATGAGCGCATCAACAACGACCTGAATAACCAGCAATGTGATGGTCTTATTTTGCAACATAGTTTTTTCAACCTTATTGCTTAATAATTATGTTTTATTTATCCATGAATACTTTTGCTCTTATTAAAAAAATACGTTTACTTTTCAATCAAAATAGTAAATATATTGCAAATGATAATAAACTTTGTGTTTGTAAGTTAAGGTTTATAATCAAATTATACGCAATCGCGACCGAATATATTTACGGACACCAATTTAATAAGAACACAAGTAGATAAACGTAGGGTCTACAAATGGCACATAGAGCATACGAACTAGCTGGTAACCAAGTCCAAAATCATCATTCCTCTCTTCACTAAACCACATGACCTTTACGTTTGAGAATAGAAAAATATGGCTAGAAAATTATGACCTCAGTAACCGTATGCCCAAGAGACCAAAAGACAGAACACAAAGTAACTATAACTAACGTAAAACTACTTGTTTTTAACGAATAACTTATTCATTATAGTATGTACAGTCAACAAAAGAGATAAGTATGCAGGATCGTCGGATATAGTTGAAGTTTAGTAAGAAACCAATGGATTTTGTCGACTGAAATTTAATTTGATAAAAATGCTGTTTGTTTTCTATTAATAAAATAAAATTTTATTCGAGAACATCCATCGGTTTCTTACTAAACTTCAACTATATCCGACGATCCTGCATACTTATCTCTTTTGTTGGCTGTACCTATACATAAAAGTTTTTTCAATCGAGACCTATTGGTAAAGTTTTCTGATTTCTTTCATTGTTTGTAATTTCGAACTCTTCGACTTTCTTACTTGAGGTATAGAGTATGTGTACATAACCTAGGTACGATATACTTAAATTGAACTGTGTGGTATATTATTAATATTATATTTTCTAAAAGTCATAAAAATATTTGATGACGAATGGAAGAATACATTCACGTGGTCCCCGCTAAAGGGTACCCGGTGGGGTTTGACTTATGGGTGCAGTTACAGCGGAGAAAATAATAACGTCAAAAGGCTTTCCTCTTGAGGTTTCCCTGTTTGCAAATAATAACAAATACTCAGAATCAAATCATTTATTTCAAATAGACACTTTTGAAAGTCAAAAATTATAATAAATAAAATATAAATGATTCTAGATCACCAATTCGCTTGACATTCATAAATATTACGGCAATCAATCTGCCTGGCCTTTTATCAACTATATTGGGGTCTGCTTCCAGTCTAACCAGATGCAGCTGAACACATAGAGCGACTGCCTATCTGACCTCTAGTAACCCAGTTAGTTAACATGACACCAACTAGAAAGACTGGTTGTCAGACTTTTGGACTTCTGACTACCCGTAACGACTGTCAAAGATCCACGAATGATAGCCGGGACCAACGGCTTAAAGTGCTTTCCGAGGCACGGAGGATCTTGATATGTAATGAATGGTCACCCATCCACGAACCAACCGCGGCAAGTGTAGCTTAACCTTCAATCAACCCGTGCGGCTGTTAATAGTTAGCCACAAGCTCCTCTCATCGATACTACGGGAATACCATCGCAAAATAACCACGCAATGGAAGGCAAACATTACAAGCTAGGTCAAGAGTTATACAATTTATTAGCTTCAGAACTATTAAGAAAATCTATTCGAAGAAAAATTGCAGCTCAACAAAATTCTCTAAATATAAAATGCACCAACTTAGCTATTACTGCTAGTGATCCATTTATATGTGATTCGAATCGGAGTGTCCGCAATCACTGGTGTCCGGAAATTGGCACCGCTTGGCCGGACACCGGACTGTCCGCCCGGACGAAGTTGCTCATGCTGGGAAGATAGCGGTCGTAATAATTTGGTTAGAAATTAATAGTGGATATAGCTTTGATCATGTTTAGCGTGGTTAGGTAATGCGGGCTGTTGGTATGGCTCTACGGGCACGGAGGTAGTAGTGTAGGGTAGTCGGGGGGTAGTATCGTTAATTGGTAAATACACAATGTACAGACGCCAGCACATCAAGCTAGTACAAGCTGTCAAATTTCTTTAATAGATTTTCAACTTTATCGCTAAATTATAAGGTTCAAAATTGATTGGGAAGATTTGACAGTTTCGGGTAGCTTGATGTGCTGGCGTCTGTACATAATTGTCATCTTTCACTAGACTTGTCAAGCGTCTAATCGAAAATAATTATTTTTAAAAACCTTTTTATTGACGTGCTTGATCCCTTTTTTCGTCAAATTCACATAGGATGCAACACCGTACTTACTTAAATAATTGAGAATATTTAGGATTAGAATTATAATTAGGGTAAGTACTAGGTACATTTCGTGACGTCAACACTCAATCAGTACTCGTGATGCCGTACGAATTTACAGCATTAACCTCTAAATAATATAACATGACCTTGACCTCCAAATCCCTATCTTTATAAAGCTTCACTCCGCTACGTCAAAAGGTGAAACAATTTCCTTTCTGCCGCACGTTCGGAGCTATATTGCATTACACTGAGCAAAATACAGGCGACTTCTTGTTAAAACGCGCTGACCTTTCGCTAACTTGGAATTTCTAAGTAATTGACCTTTGCAATGTTATTGGTTCACAAGTGGATAGTTTAATGGAATAATTGAAGGAAATCATGTGAATGATTGATTGACAGGTTGATTAGTTTGGGCACCCAGATAAATTAACCTCAATTATATGGTTTGACTGATTTTGTGATGTAGGAGTTGAGCACATAATGTAACGAACTTCCAAATATCGTTGTTGACTTTAGTTTTTAAATGTTTGATTACATTTTGTTTTTCATTAAATAGGAAAGCGAAAAAGTGACTGTAGGTATAACGAGTGGTTTTTTTTTAAATCCTGTATTCAAAAGATCCTGGTTTTTAATAATAAATTACAATCTAGCCAATAAGACTAATAAGCAATTTTAATGAACAAAATTTTTTTGGTGATAATTATTTTAAAACTTAGAATAGTGTTGGTTTACAAAAGTCCATTCCTTTTTCATAGCCTGAAATAATACTCGTAATATAAACACTTTGTTCATATATTAATATGTGTGTCAATGTCAGTGTTATTTCTACACTTTTTAACTACATTAACTCAAAAGGTTTTCTGCGTTTTAGCCTTTGCACTATGTTTGGTCAGTGGGTGATAATTGTAAATTCATATTCTTACACTGAATTTCTCATCATTCAACCGTTCATTTACGTATATCTAATGATGATAGCCTTCTGTCCAGAATTGCTCCGAAATAGACTGAGATGATTAATTAATTAATACTGTATGTATGTCAAATAAGAGAAATGATTTGTTCCAGATTTCAGTCGATGAGTGAGTGTAATCTACTCAAGCCGTTGCGAACTAATGACAGCGGATATTAATCATCTTTATCACACTTCTTACTAGCACGCACTTTTATGTGTTGTGTATAGTGTAGCCAAAACCGTATTGTTTATATAAGAAAAAAAAAGCGATGGGAAGCTTTGTTAGCCTTTTCAGGGCTGCCTTTGCCCTTGAAATATGAGTAATTCAAAAGACTAATCCACATTGTTTTCACATGATCTGACCATTAAAAGATTCTTTAACCCTTGAGTTTGTTACGCCATTTCTTCTCAAAAGTAGTTAGATGAGATTAATTAATTGAATTTTGGAAAATTCTTATATTATATTCCCATACAACGTGGGATTGCCGCCAATTTCTTGGGTACATTACCAGTCGGCAGCGATGCGCAGGAATATTTCGACGCTATATTTTAGTTTGTTAATAGTTTTAGTTAGGTTAGGACATTATATTTTAATTGTAACAGTTTGTTAGTTTATATAGTAATAGAAGTTTTACACTATAGAAACAGCTACCGTCCTTATGTCTATAAAACATACCACCATATTCCAAAAGTAATAAGAGAGCTACAATTTTTTTATTTTTTATTATAAACTTGGGTTCTCCAAAATAATTTTTACGCAATATTTTTTTATTTTTAGGGTAGATTATAAGTGATTAGATTATATTAGATTATTATTATTTTCATATTAGATTTATTTAGTTGTACAGTACAAATGTTGTTAGTGTTGTTTTTATTTTTTATTGTATAATAGATTATAAATGTATCTTTATGTCTATAGTCTAAGTGTTTTGTATTGTTTATTAGAGTATAAGCAGTATATAAGCTAGGTTTAACACCCACGTGTACCTAATATTGTAAATATTCGTATGCCGCTCTTAGCGGCAGATGTGTCCTGAAATTATCTATAATACTAACCAACTTTGTACCTACCATATCTAACGAATAAATGTCTTTGTCTTTACATTTAATAAATGAAAGTTCTCATAATATTTCCTACAAATGCAGCAGAACAAAGCTCCAATTTCCACATTATCATAAAGCATAATTACCTAACAGAGTCTGCTATAATTCTATAATAGAGCCAGATCTGGCCTCTAGAAGATTGAAGAGGCCGTATACATTATTTATCCGAATGTCTCGTCATAATTAGTTCAATTAGTTAACTAGTTCAATTAAGAATTTCCATCTGTCTAACGAATAGCGGCCATTTCTTGGTGGCTGGTTTTAGTGAGATAAATGTATGGAGCGTTTTCCTATTTATATAGTGTCATCTTGATTTATTGTCGGTCCCCAATGGTTAATAGGTCACTATATAGCAGCCGTGGATGACGTCATAAGCAAGTATTGAATTATAGCGAGTGCTTTATCAAGTGCAATTAGTGTATCGACAAGACAACTGGACTGGTCTGTCCTAAATTGCACCATAATAGCATAATCAGCCTATAATGTTCGAACTGCTGGGATACAGGCCTCCTTTCTGTGAGAGGTAGTGGGCCCTAATAAACCACACGGGCCCAGTGCGTGTGGTTAGATGTCACATGTCTCCGTATTTTTGGTTCTAGGACATGCCGGTTTCCTCACGATGTTTTTCTTCACCGTTTTAAGAGCTGTGGTCATGGAATTATTTACACAAAGAACAGCGCCTGCCTAGGTTCGAACCCACGACTCGTAAGTTGGGGCCATTACTACTAGGCTACCACCGTTACTGCACCAAAATAAAGGAATGTTATGAGGCTTGGCGGGCTTGTAGCTGAAAACGACGAGGATAAACAAGATATCATGTTTGGGCTAACCATGGTAAAATATATGCTTTACGATCAAGTCTTATTTCGTCATAAAAATAATGTCAAACTTTCAATGGTAGTAGGAGGTGCTCCGTTGCATTTTTTGGCAGAATTCACTCTGGTATCGATACAAGAGATCAAGTAAATAATTATGAAACATGCCAGGCAGTTAACGAAACATCCAAAAACTACCTAAGATTTTCTCTATCTCACGAATTTGTAAGCAAAAGCACACTGGCTTAACCCAAAGTCTTTGTACGTTGTACAAAACACGTATGCAGATATCCTCCACCTTAATTACACCTAAGCGTTCTTAGGTGTCTAGTTCTCTACACCGTAGTGTTTTGGCTGTCTCAAACAATAACCCTATCTCAGTCTGATTGCGGTGCGCAAGCGAGCATTTACTCGTACCTTACCTGCCTTAAGCTGAGCTTACACGGGCGATTTTTGCCAGCAATGATTACCCGGCAACTGTTGCCGATAGGAGCGGAGCATTATATAGTTTATTTTTCAAAAAAAGTTTCAAAAATTATTAATACTTTTTCTTTTTACTCCACAAAATATGGAGTAAAAATTGTGAATTTTGCGTGTGTTATGTTGTACGCCGGCTGTCGCTGAAAACCAGCGCTGGGGCTCTGTCTCGCATAGGGTCGTAGCATTATGCTGAGCGATGGCCGTTTTGCATAAATTTTATTTCTCTGCGTCATGTTTACCGCAAATAAACTTTCTTTTTTTTGGTTTATTCCGGAGCATTGTGATGCAATCTAGTTTGCTTCCAAGAAAATGCTATAATTATATTATGTTGGATAGGTTAGCTCTGCAACTGCTGTATTTCTGCTAAATGTATTTTTTTTCGGTTACGACGCTACGCTATAACGGTCAATATGCTATGGCAGTTTTTCCAGGAAAATTTTTGTCATGTCATGAAGTCATATTTGACAAAGGTTGCGCAGAATTAAGCAATTCCAGCCGGTCTATTCTGAAAAATCTCAACGTGAAAATATAGGCGAAGTGAGCCATACGTGAGCTGTCATTCCATCTGCAACTACACCCGGTGTATTCTATAAAAATCTCACCGTGAAACTTACATGAAGTGAGCTGACATTCCACCTGACGGCCAATTCCCGTAATTAAAAACGTTCAAGATCTAGTCGCAGTCTCATCTCAGCGACAATCAATATCAAAAACTTGTCAAAAATGTAGGGAAATTAGAGGTATTTTTGACAGATTAAACTGAGATCAGACTGTGAACGTTCTTAAAATTACGAGAATTGCCACTCTGATCCTAGGGATTGACACTATTGACAGCTCACTTAAAGCTCACTTCACCTAAGTTTTCACGGTGAGATTTTTACAGAATAGACCGGCTGATACTATTTACAGCTCACTTCACCTAGGTTTTCTCGGTAAAGTTTTTAAAAAATAGATCGCCAGTTATGCGTGTACGCACACCTTAAGGAACACCAAGTGCGGAATAGTGAGATACCAAGTTACTGTGGAATTGGAAATGCAGTTAATATGTTTTTGGCTGTTATGTAGCAAGCAAAGCTGCTTGCTTCAGCGATCGATATTGTAAAGTTGTGATTGGTATTTGTCGTGTGGCTGGGTATAAATTAGATAGTGGCTATGAAGCTGCTGTTCATTATCATCTGCCTAGCCTTTTCCCAACTATGTTGGGGTCGGTTTCCAGTCTAACCAGATGCCGCTGAATACCAGTATTTTACATGGAGCGACTGCCTATCTGACCTCCACAACCCAGTTACTGGGTAATACGATACCCCTTGGTAAGACTGGTTGTCAGACTTTCGGATGAAGCTGCTGTTGTTTAATAATAATAATAATTTATTTATTTGACGGACCACAAAAGATCCACAAAAGACAACAATATATAAAAGATGTTAGTAACAATATATCCTACGCTAGTCCTTACCTACTAGTATGTTAGTAACAATATAATTATCCTATGTTAGTACTTATATACTAATATGTTACTAACCGTATCATTATCCTATGTTAATACTTATATACTAGTATGTTAGTAACAATGTGGCTTACGATCTATGTTAATACTTATATTTATATACTACGACAGACAGAGTTGTTTTAATGAGATGTCCCATTATGGGGCTCTCATCAGGCCTGTCAGCTATCACCTTCAGGAGGCTGTTACCACTGCCACGCAATGCTGAATGATCTCACGAAGCTGATTGGTTGTTAGTCGGTCTTCCAGAACAATCCCCTCTCAACATGCGTAGTCAGGATATACTATGAAAAAGTTTAGTTAAAGACTCAAGTGAGCGGTTTATCAGTACACTTACTTAAATCGGTCTCTAATCTCTTTCATTCATGTTTATTATTACGTACAGACGCCAGCACATCAAGTTACTTCAATCTGTCAAATATCTTTGATAGATTTTCAACTTTATCGCTAAAGCCTAAGTTCAATGTTGATTGGGAAAATTTGACAGGGTAGCTTGATGTGCTGGCATCTGTACTTAGGTACCTAATTTTGTATTTATTTTAGTTTGACCAGCAAGAACGATGAAATATTCGTGGAATCAAAAATTAATCCGATCACGTTGGTTTTACTTGCTATTGGGTATTCATGCATTGACTGAAATATCAGCATCCATTGCACTTTAAATCACAATCGGAATCATTTTGAAGGATATTGCTAATCCATTGCTTCATATGTTCGAAAAATTTGTCTGCTCAGCAACATAAATAACGCAATGAATGTTGTTGAACTGTCAAAATGAAAGCCATTGCTACTGATAGTGTGTTACGCAATTACCCCGCTGGTTTATTATTTTGTTGAACCAGTACCGATATTTATGAAGACTAGGAATACGATGATGAAATTAAATAACAATAATTAATCCTATTATCTACTATATGAATAATTTATAGGATTGTGCCCAGCATTTAAAATATTAGTCTTAATAAATAAAGCACAGTTTGATATTTTAGTAAGTTAAATGTTGGTTAGTAGAATATCATAACTATTTACTAAATAGGCTAGGTTTGACCAGTGCATGTTGCCAGTTATGACATATGGCACTGAAACGTGGTCGCTCACAATAGGCCTTATTAGAAGGCTGAAAGTCACTCAAAGGGCAATAGAGAGGGCTATGCTTGGAGTTTCTCTGCGTGATCGAATCAGAAATGAAGAGATGCCCGAAGAATTGCCAAACTTATGCGGCAGTGGGCAGGGCACATTGCTCGCAGAACAGATGGCCGATGGGGCCGAAAGGTTCTGGAGTGGCGACCGCGTACCGGAAGACGTAGCGTTGGAAGGCCTCCCACAAGGTGGACGGACAACCATGTGAAGGCCGCAGGAACTCATTGGATGCGAGAAGCACAAAACCGGTCGAAGTGGGGTGGTGGACGTCTTTCGGCTGAAATGATGATGATGATGATGATGAAATAGGCTAGGTAGGATAACCTCACAATTCAATTTTATCGAATGCTAATAAAAGCCAATAACCATCAACATTAATTAGGCATATTAATTAAAAACTAATTAAGGTTAACTTTTGATAAAATTTAAACTTTCAGTCTGCAAAGTATAAAACAATTTTCAAGAGTCATGACAAAGTACTTTCTAATTTGGTGTAGGTACCTACTTAGCTACTTCGGCTTCAATTATACTACTGAGGGTGAATTTCACCAAACCAATTTCAAACCAAGAATAAGTCTTATTATATATATATATATTCTCCTCAGCAAAAGCACTAGGAAGTGGTGAAGGGTGGGGCGTTTTGGGGTACTGTCTTTTGTAATTTTGACGTTCGAAAAGTTCTGATTCTCAGCCTAGTTTGAATAAATGACTTTTGATTTTATCCTGAAAATAAATTTTGAATTTTTAACAGTTGTTCCTTACTAGAACTGTCAGACGTTAATTTTATTCCACGGATAAAATATATTTGACTTTGGTAAAACCAGCCCTGAGTACAAACAAACTTGGGTGTTTAATCAAGATCGAACGTTGTACCAATTAAATACCAAGGACATCGGGACAAACAAGAGAAAATCTGATCCATACAACCTAACCGTTATTTAGAAAACTTTTCCGATAAATGAATGACATATAAAAGCGAGTAAATGTTGAGAAAATAAGATAAAATATTATTTGCTTTCTGGATTCTTAGTCCCTAAGGATTTCATTCGGATATATTGGCCTATCGTATTCGAATTGGCGACGTGATGGTTTCTTTATGTTTATTGTCGACTTGACCAGACCAGTCCGGTGACCGCCTTTATATAGCTATGTAGTCCACTTTCAGGTTTTATGACAGTTTTTATAATAAGAAATCTGTACGCGTAGACTAATACAGTTCGCGTAAATTGAGGTTAAGTTTATTTGAAATAAAATATATATTTTATAGACTTCATTATGAAGGCAGATTAGCTTGGTCAGCGGATTTTTTATGGTCTAGGTGCCGTGGGTAAATCGACTATCCGTTGTTTATTACCAATTTGCCTTAGTACCGCAAAACCTTCATTTATCTTCAGTACCTAGGTAGGTACTGATGATACTGATATGATGTTTTCTGTGTGAGGTACCTACCTCAGCAGATTACCAAGCAACCTACCTATGTTAGCTGAAAAAAAAACAGAGTAAAATAAAGCGACACCTTTCTACAAAGTTAAATAACGTTACATTTTCAAAGTAAGAGACAAAATTAAGTTGATAGCATTAGACCCTTTAAAGACATTTCTCTGTTGTCTACAATTATATCACGTTCACGTAACTATGTGACACGCGAAAGTAGCGTCACAGAATAGATACGTACAGAAAGTCAGCTCCATAGATCGAGTGAAAACAGACGCACGCACACATTTAGTAAAAATGTATCTGATGAAAATGTTAACAAACCCCATTCAGGTGATTTTTTTCTCACTAAAGGGGTCGTGAGAAGCCCGAAAGTCTGACAACCAGTCTTACCAAGGGTTATCATATTACCAAGTAACTGGGTTGTGGAGGTCAGATAGGCAGTCGCTCCATGTAAAATACTGGTATTCAGCTGCATCCGGTTAGATTGGAAGCCGACTCCAACATAGTTGGGGAAAGGCTAGGCAGATGATGATTTTGAGAACAGACCATAGACCGTATGAAGATTTCTAACAAATGCCAGTCGCAAGTGAGTGCTCCAAAAGCAGTGGTGGCCCAGTGAAAACGGTCGCGGCTTACAAGTTGTAAGTCGTAGGTTCGAACCCAGACAAGCGCTTTACTTTTTGTAAATTATAATTCATCACCATTGCTCTCAAAACGGAAAAGGAAAACATCATGTGGAAACCGGGATGTCCTAGAACCAAAAATTCGAAGACGTGTGACATTTACCAACCCGCACTGGGTCTGCGTGGTGGATTACGGCCCGCTCCGTCTCACCGAGAGGAGGCTTGTGTCCCAGCAGTGGGAACATTATAGGCTATGCGTTCTGTTATAACCCTAACTTGCTAGTAAATCTTGCACTTCTCAGCATTCCAACCTCAAGTATCACTGATAAGGGCTACCGCCGCCGTCGCCCAATTTTGAGGACACTTACACCAGTCTCTCGCGACACACGTTCTAATTCCTAATTTTATATTTCCTATATTCTTACATATATTTTAAGTAAAACAGTTTACCCCTTTTTTAAAAACCCTCCGTAAAGGCACGGCCTAATAGTTCGTTCTCGCTCATTGCATGGAGCTAACCTTCTGTAACTCTCTGTACTGTGGTAGCATTAACAATCATTCTCGCTACAAAGTTATCTATCTACATTGCGCCGTTGTTCTAGACAATATAACTTGTAACAGGCTTTTCGAGTCAGTAACCTTAGGGTGCCTAGATTTGTTTGGTCGATAACGAGCAAATGCTCAGGCTCGACCTAGGAAAGTCGTAATACATCAAAGATTACACGATATTGTACTCCAATCAAGCTACGTCATGTTATATCATAATAACACTTGCCTACTATATTTATTTGATTGAGAATTTAGTATGATGTATCAATAGTACTCTTTCACGCAAAAACTACTGAAAGGATTTTGATGAAACTTTATAGTAATATAGCTTATATATACCTAACAATAACACATAAAATACTTTTATCCCGATATCCCCAAGCGATCGGACACTTATGCGGGTGAAACCGCGGGCGCTGCTAGTATTCTATATTTGATTACATGATGATATGGAACCACGCTTTGTGTGTTCTGAGCAAGCAGTAATATTTCGTACGTTGTCGAAACTCGTTGCGTGTGAATCACAAGAATTATTAATTCGTGAGTTACGTCGTAGGTTCGAACCCAGATAGGCGCTTTACTTAATGTAAATTATTTCATCACCACTTCTCTCAAAACGTTGAAGGAAAACATCGTGAGGAAACCGGCATGTCCTAGAACCAAAACATTCAAAGACATGGGACATCCACTGGACACGCGTGGTGGACTATAGCCACTCCCTCTCACAGAGAGGAGGCCTTGTGTCCTAGCAGTGGGAACATTATAGGCTGATTATATAAACCAACTTTCAGGCACAGCCGTAAAAGTCAGTAACTAAATCTTACGTTTTACCCCGACCACAAACTAGCTAATTGAAACTATTTCCCGAACATTTGGGGCTTCCTTTTGATCTCTCGCCCGCTGAACTTACCCGCGGAACCGCGATGCTTTATGGAGCGAAGTACAGTAAGTCACGTTCTAAACTTTCCTTGGATATCCCTCGCTATTGGGGCAGGCTCACTGCGTTAATCTCCCAAGTACAGATGAAGATTCTGTTCGCTGGTTCATAAAAGTTTAATTGTATAAATTCGGAATGGGAGGTCTGTGATGTTATTTAATTAAAGCGATAACAATATCGCAAAAAATAAATAAATAATATATAAATGATGTAAAAAAGCAATACAAATCAAACTATTGTTTTTTTACATAATTTTTTGTTTTAACCTGTATTGTCCCACTGCTGGGAAAAGTCTTCCCCGCAACTTTCCTCTCTTCCCTATGTGGCCAATTTCCCATATACGCATAATCATTATATATGTATAATTAATATACTCTTAGAGACCAGAAGCGGAATATATTGAAATACAAATGACTAAATAACCTACAAAGTTACATTTCTTACAAATCATTTTTAACTAGCAACAAGCACATAGGTAAATAACAAGTGCATAATAATTATATAACACGACCCCAATCAACACTATAACGTCCCTAGAATACGCCCGTTGTATCCAAAATCAAGCAGCAAGCAGCCCCAGCGCCCGTTGACAGCGCACCATGCTTTTTTTCTTATAAACTGTCACTCGGACCGTGTAGGTTGGAAGAAGGAGTACCTATCTAAGAATACTTTTACTAAACGCAAACTCTACAAAAATAAAGAGGGAATCAACTCGGTAACTCAATTGCGTAGAGGTCACAACTCATATAAAGAGCAATACCCTTTTCTGTTTACCTACACTAAAGAACATTGCAAGTGAACATGTCACCAGTTTTACTATCGTCAACAAAAAACATTAAACGCGACTTTTGGCAGAGTTATAAAGCGATAGTTCTATCTTACACAAACACATTGACTTGACTCTTACCCTCCTTATCTAATGATGTTTACGCGTGGTGAAACGGAACGTTCTACATTAAATTTGCTTCATTCCCCGGTGTCGTTTCGAACTGACAAGATGAAATATTTATTTCCTCTGTTTTTATTATTCACATTTGAGTTATGTGCGGGGAGGGTAGTGCCGGGTGAGACGGAGACAATTGTTGTACCAGAGGGAAATGACGTGAAAGAACGGGCTCCTTTAAATTTTGAGTGCAAGTTCCGGACTCTGCAAGGTGGTGATGTGTACCCGTCGGTTGTGGTGCGTTGGCGTGGGCAGATTCAAAGGATGACGTGGGACGCGTCAGGGATAGTGCAGGTTCATGTGAACTATGTATACCCGGCAGCTTTCCACGTTTACCCATCTTCCGACGGTCTGTCGGGGGGTTCTCCAGCCCCAACGGATCCGTTCTTCGATGCGCCTATAATTCCAGAGAATTACGAGTTAAAGGATATTGTTGCGTCGTTCCGAAGTAATTGCGCTCGACCTTATTAAATCATGTAATAACTTCGACTGTGATTTATAAATACAGTGTCATTATCTTGGTGATTTGTTTTATTATACCTATCCAATTATCTTGACAATAAGGTAATAAATACAGTTGTGTCGATAATTTGTTATACACATTAAAAAATGTAATGTAAATTAAATTAACCCGTTCCCTGTCCCATGAATCACATTATGATTCATGTTGATTGTTTAACTATTGTGTCTACTTTGTGGACAGTGAACCTGTCAAAACGCATTGGCACATATATACACAGATACACACTTTAAGCTTATAACCCCTCAGTCCGGATGATAAAGGAAAAGCATTTTTGCAAGTGAATCAGCCTATAATGTTCCCAATGCTGGGACACAGACCTACTCTCCGTGAGAGGAAGTGAGCCGTACTCTACAACGCGGGCCCAATGCGGGTTGGTAGATGTCACATGTTTTCGATTTTTTGGTTTTCTCACGATGTTTTCCTTCACCGTTTTGAGAGCAGTGGTGATGAAATAATTTACCTGCACAAAGTAAAGCGCTTGTCTGGCAGGGTTCGAACCCACGACCCCGTAAGTCGCGGCTGTTTAACAAACAATTACAGAATTAAATCGACCTTTATTCAATACAATAGGTGAGCTGTTTATAACTAAGTTATCACACTAATCTTCGTATACAACCACTTTGGGAATGGGATTACGCTGCCCCAAACCTCTATATTTTAGTTAGTTTCTAAACACAAATTCAGTTTGGAGTGAACTTCGTCGGGTTTATTATTAATCGCTTTCACATACTGCTACATTAATCACTGATACGAAATTTGAAGAAAACGTGAGAACTGAAATAATTAGGTAAGGCTTTTGAGTGTTAAGTCTAGTTTGATTTAGGTACTAAAACGGAAATATTTTGAGTGGGAACTAAAATTCAAGTAAGTACTTACATAACTAAGTCATTTTTAGTAAAAAAAAAACCTGCCAAGTGTGGCAAATTCATCTTAAAAACAAAGTTAATATTATAGTTGAAAAACATGTTCTCCCATACATCGATATACGTCACGGGCAATTCTCCAACTGCAAATGTAAATTTGTAATCCCAATTTTTTTTTTTTTGTGATAAAACTACAAGTTAACGATTTTTCAGACTTTTTCTTAATTTGTGCTGTGAGATCTGGCTTATTGCCCTCATGATTATACGTAGATCAGCGGGAAGTGCCTGATAGGTTTTGATTTTTTTTCCTTTTGACGAACGGAACCCTAAAGTACTTAGCTCTATCCTATTTCGTAGAACTTTAGGCCCGGTATCCAACAAAGCGGAGAGGAGAGGAGATGTGTTTTGTGTTTTGAATAATCAATTAGCAATTAGATTTCGTTACTTCCACGTCTCCTCTCCGCATAGCTTCGGTGGAAATGGATCAAACGGAGAGGAGAGGAGATGTCTCATTTTTACCGACTTCATTCTATAGAATTTTGTGCCACGAGCGAGCAAGCGGCGAGGCAGAGCGGAGATGTGTGTAGTCGCGCCGCCAGTTCCTCGCTGCCTTCTCCCCGCGCCTCGCACACCCGAAAGAGTCATTTCCATCACACATCTGTGTTACGTACAGCTTACATCTCCTGTTCGCTACGCATCTCCTCTCCGCTTTGATGGAAATAACCTGCCATCTTCGCAGTACATCTCCTCTCGTGTCCTCTCCTCTCCGCTTTGATGGATACCGGGCCTAAGTTAGCATTAACGGGCGGCCTACCGCACCTTTTTTTTTTTACGAACAATTAAAATAATGTCGCTTATACGCAACTGAATCTGCAAGGTAATTGCGTAACACACTATCAGTAGCAATGATTTTCATTTTGACAGTTCAAAAGCATTCATTGCGTTATTAACGTTGTTGAGCAGCCAATGTTTTTGAATATATAAAGCAATGGATTAGCAATATCATTCAAAATTATTCAAATGGAGATTGATGGTGTCCCCCTATCTGACGCCCTTTATACCTGGAGCCTTTTATTTAGGTAGTAAGTCTTTTTTTTTTACATTTTTTTTTTTTTTTGTTTGAGTACGTACATATAGTGTTTATTGTATTCGTTGGTAGGTATATTGGCGTGGCTAGCTAAACTATGGCAAATAATTTAATTTAATGTCATGTGTCCTGTAATGTTAATTTTTTTGCGTTGTATAAAATTAATTATTTTCTAACTGAACAGACAGCTGTGCTGCTGGGGAGTTTGTTCCGCCATTTCTTCTCCCCAACGAAAGCACTAGGAAGTGGCGAAGGGCGGGCGTTTTTGGGGACTGTTTTTTGTAATTTTGACGTTCGAAAAGTGCTGATTGTCAGCCTAGGTTGAATTAATGACTTTTGATTTAGACTTTGATGGGTGACCAGGCGTGACTGCGCCATAGTAAATCCTAACTAACATACATGCGAATGTGAGTTTGATGAAATTTGGCACATGGGTAGAACGTGACCTGGGTTAGGACATAGGATACTCTTTATCCCGGTAGTACGTTTCCGTGGTATAATTCCTGACCTCCACGCGGACGAAGCAGCGGGCAAAAGCTAGTATTTTAGTAACGTAAACTTTTTACGAATCTTCATACATTTGATGGATAAAAACTTAGGCAATAAACTTTTAGGTCACAATCATATCCGGACAGATAAAGGAAAAAAACGTGAGTATGAGTATCATTTACTTTAACAAACAGTGCTTGAATACTGAACAGAAATGTATCAATAACAAACTCTGTATGAATTTTAATTGACACGAATTTTAAAGCCTCGATGACTGAACTGAGTATTTGCGCAGTGTCTACAATGAATGATAGTGTCGATGTAAATAATATGTTTAAACAAGAATGTATCTTCAGACATAATCTACATTATTAGATGCCTGTTGCCCCACTGAAGGGTAAAGGACTCACTTCTCTCTATCTATAACCAGGAACCAGTTTTTATTTAAGGAGCCCAGTATGAAGTGCAAAACCCATCATGATTCCAGTGTGAAAGAGAGATGGAGTTATGCAGGATGCATAGCACTGTCCCTTTTCCTCAATGGAATCATCATAGCTTTAGCACTTTGTAGTACGGCCTCAGGCTGGACCTGGAGCTGGAATTACCGCGATGTCGCTTGCCATTAAGGTTATATATTGAAAAAAATGTGGTTTATAATGAATCATCTAAGATTGTGAAGTTCTGTACTAAAAATGTGCATTTACCTATAACAGGCAATCTTACATGCACAAACAACCAAGACTCCCAATACCTATCTAGGTATAGGCCATACAAATATTTGTTCCGTGCGGACATGGGACCTGCGGGACACGGAAGCCAATGTGCTATACGTGACGTCATTACAACATCAGCCGTCAGAAGTGGGCCATAATCCACCACGCGGGCGCAACCTGCTCATACCGTTTGACTACGCTAATCGCAGAGAAATATAATACTTAGGTAGCCCCCGGCTAGCTCCCCTCCCTAGATCCGGGGCTTAAGAAGCCCTTCGTTATTAATGAACTAATCACGGAGCGAGGTCGCAAGTCTATGATTTAATATTAATTGGACTCTTTCAGGCACTTACATAGCTAACACTTTGCAGACAATTAACTTTAATACATATTCATTCAATATTAAAAGCAATACATCACAGTACCACAAACCACTTAGAGCAGTAATTACTACGTCAACTAAACGTTTACTATTTACTACATTCTTAAGGCTGTCACGTAAACAATTAACATAACACGAGACCCTTGTTTTAACCCGAAGGCACAATTGTTGTGTCCTGAAGGTCGCATTGTCTGTGGCGCAAACACTACAACTTTGGTCATAAACGGAGCTCGTGATTCTGAACTCGGACTCCGAGATTAGAACTTGAACATGATGAATCTGCCAACTTGACTTCGATATGTCTTAAGGCGCCGCTCCATAGCAGCCCACGGCTTAGCTTCGCACGTTTATAGCTTCGCTTTGTATGAACAACCATGCGGAATCGTCCCCTTCGACCCACGGCTATGCTACGCACGGATGCGTGGCTGGAAAACAATTGAACCGCACAGCTAATCGTAGCAGTGGACGGTCGACTTTAGAGGAGAAAATGTTTGGAACTTTGATTTAGATGTTAGCGATCTAGTAATAGCATATTACTGTCCAATATCAATTTGAAAGTTTAGAGCGTAACGCTCAGTTCTCAGTTTTGATGCAGCAGTTTCCTGGCCATAAAATTCAATGACGTCATTTTACTGAAGAAGATAAAATAGTCTTAATTATTAATGATGCAATGCATTTATAATAGAACATACACATACATATTGTTGCGCGCCACGACTGATGGCGACATTAGCTACCACTAGCGCCATCTAGTATCGAGTAGCAGAACTAGTAGGTCGAGATGCTTCCAGAACTTTCGATACTAGAACATTCTAGAACTATCGACATCGGGTCAGTCGGGACCGGTATGTACTCGAACATTCTAGATGTTTCTACAGTAGAAGGTTCTGGAACTATCTGAGGCCCTATATAAGGCCGGTATGGGTCGCGACCGAGTCAGTATTGGTTCTGCGATACAAGCGATAACATTCGAAGCGATCTTCAAGTGCGACTTAAGAGTGATCAGTAGTGAGATTGTGTTTTATAATTAGTGTGTTTGTGTTTTATTGGTGTTATTTAATTAAAGTGTTTATTTTTGGTTAGTAAATCGGCAGTTTTTATTGTCACGAACCCCAAGCTCGTAACAATTGGTGTCAGAAGTAGGATTAAGATCATGCCGATTTTACCCAAAGACGACACGGAGGGTATCCGTACCCGGAGTCAACGCCAACAGGAGACGGACCAGAGACGTTTTGGTGGAGCTATGCCACAGAGCTCGGATGGCCAGCTGCCGACCACGGAGGCCGGCCCGTCCGCAGCTGCTCCAGCATCATCAGCACCAGATTTGGCTGCTCTGATGATGATGCTGCAGGAGCAGGCTCGCCGACAGGAGGAACAGGCTCGTCGGCTGGAAGAACAGCTCCAGCGCGATAAGGAGGAACAGGCCCGCCGTCAGGAGGAACAGGCCCGCCGTCAGGAGGAACAGGCTCGTCGGCTGGAAGAACAGCTCTAGCGTGATAAGGAGGAACAGGCCCGCCGACAGGAGGAGCAGGCGCGTCGCCAGGAAGAGCAGATGCTCCTTATGAAGGACCTTCATGCTACCTTCGGGAAAGACATGAAGGAGGTGAAGGATAAGGTTGCCCAACATGACAACCGCCTGTTGGAAGCTGAAACCCGAATCGACCAAGTGAATAATCGGGTTGACAACGTGATGGCTGACGTGAAGAAAACGCTGAATTGCCTTAAACTTGAGGATGGAATCGCAGCTCCCGTAGCTACAACACCTACGCTACGTGGGTTCAAAGTGCCACCGTTCGACGGAACTTCTTCCTGGTCCGCCTATAAAATCCAGTTTGAGGCTGTCATGAAGGCGAACGGGTGGAATGAAAGTCAGGCCATGACTGCCCTCACCCTAGGCCTGCGTGACCAGGCCTTAACTGTCCTGGAAGCTCTCGGTAAGGAAGTGACTTACGAGCAGCTCCTTGAGGCATTGGAGGCTCGGTATGGCGACGCTCACCTGGAACACGTGTTTCGTGCGCAGCTAAAGGATCGCGTGCAACGCAGTAATGAAAACCTGCAGCAGTGGGCCCTTGAAGTGGAGAAGCTGGTTCGGAAAGCATACCAGTCTGTACCTGCGCTTATTCATGGGAACCTGGTGCAGGTATTCATCGATGGCATCCGCGACCTTGAAGTTAGAGCTGCTGTGAGGCTCGGTCATCACGGGACACTTAAGGACGCCTTGGCCCATGCACTGGAGGTGGAAGCTGTGCGGCAGGATCATCGTTCCCATCGCGTCAGGGAGGTTGCAGCGGCTACAGTTCGCGACCGCAATAAAGGATACAGCCCTAGGTGCTACGGCTGTGGGGAAAGGGGCCACCTTAGATCCAGTTGCCCTAAGCGGACTGCAGAAAGAGAAGACGGCCGATCTCCAGAGGGCAGTGCGGCTAACAGCACCGCCCAGCACCAGCAGCAGGGAAACGAGTAATAGCCAGGACTGCGGGGCGGGTGCTGGCTGGTGTTCAAAGAGCCCCAAGGATTTCGATCACGCAAACCCATGACGGGAACAGTTTAATCATCAAGGGCGAGGTCAACGGAACGCCTTGTAAGCTGACCATAGATACAGGAGCCTCTCGTACGGTCGTTAGTTCCCAACTTACAAGTCGGTTCCTTGGGGACTCCGCATACAACCGAGAACGCATTAATTTGGTAACAGCCACCGGTCAGCGCATACCCGTCCATGGAGAGAAGAAGATGGAGTTGAAGCTAGGCAACAGATTCTACCTGCATAATGTCATCGTGGCTGATATAATGGACGATTGCATCTTGGGCCTTGACTTTATGAGGAAGAATTGTTGTGAGATAGACGTCAAGCAAGGTGTTCTGAAATGTGGACAAGAGGAACTTTTTATGGAAGGGGCGTTACCAGGGAATGTGTACAGCCTTAAGAAGATTGTACTTCCGCCGAGATCAGAAACGATGGTGCCGGTTAGTCTTCCTCGGAATCCTGGGCAAACTCATCGTTGTGTACTCGTGGAAAGGGTAGACAGTGACCTTCCATGGAAAGTGGCACGAACTTTAGTCAGAGCCACCGACATCTCAGGGGTACGTGTGCTGAACCTTTGTGATCAGGAACAGATCATAGAAAAAGGCACACTAGTTGGTACTTGCGAGGAAGTGGATTGGTTGCGTCGATGCCAATATCTATCGACTGGGACCCTCAGCAAGGATGCACAAACGAAAGTGTCCACACTTTTAGGAGACTGCCACAGCGCTCTGTCCCAAAACGAAATGGTAAAGGCGAAGAAGATGTTACTCAAGTACGCCGATGTTTTCTCGTCAAACGATGCTGACATCGGGAAGACTGGCTTAGTTCAACACAAAATACACACAGGAGAAGAATTGCCTATCCGTCAGCGGCCAAGAAGATTACCGGTAGCACGTGAAAAGGAAGTGGAAACCATGATTGAGGGAATGGTGAAGGATGGTGTTATTGAACCTTCATCTAGTCCATGGTGTTCACCTGTAGTGCTGGTAAGGAAGAAGGACGGCAGCATGCGGTTTTGTGTTGACTATCGTCGTCTGAATGACGTTACGAAGAAGGACAGCTACCCTTTGCCAAGAATAGATGACACGCTAGACATGCTTACTGGAGTAAAGTGGTTTAGCACACTGGACCTGAAAAGTGGCTACTGGCAAGTCGAAATTGATCCTAAGGACAAGGAGAAAACTGCATTCTCGACAGGAAAGGGTCTTTGGCAATTTAAAGTTATGCCGTTTGGATTATGCAACGCTCCGGCAACATTTGAAAGGCTGATGGAACTTGTACTAACCGGGTTAATTGGCGATGCCTGTCTGGTCTACTTGGATGACATCATCATCGTAGGCCGTACGTTTGAAGAACATCTTCAAAACCTGGAACGCGTGCTCATGAAGATCCAGAGTGCCAACCTCAAGTTGAGTCCAAAGAAATGTTCACTATTCAAACGGCAAGTTAGCTTTTTGGGGTATGTAGTGTCGGAAGAAGGCATCCGCACGGATCCAGAGAAAATCGCCGCTGTCAAGGATTGGCCAGTTCCGAAAGATAAGACGCAGGTCAGAGCATTTTTGGGTTTGTGCTCTTATTATCGGCGATTTGTTAAGAACTTTGCGGATATAGCCAAACCCCTGCACAAGCTAACCGAGGAGAAGCGACATTTCTGCTGGGATGAAAGTTGCGACATCGCATTCCAGGAGTTAAAGGACCGACTGTGCAAAACACCTATTTTGGGGTACCCTGATGCTAGCAAGGAATTTATAGTTGACACAGACGCAAGTGACATTGGACTTGGCGGTGTGTTGTCTCAACGGAATGGTGATCAAGAGGTTGTGATAGCGTACTTCAGCAAGTCGTTGTCAAAGCCGGAAAGGAATTATTGTGTCACGAGACGGGAATTGCTTGCTGTGGTAAAGTCATTGCAGCATTTTAGCAAATATCTTCTGGGGCGGAAATTCCATTTACGAACTGACCATGCTGCACTGAAATGGCTATTGCAGTTCAAGAATCCAGAAGGACAAGTTGCGAGATGGATTGAGCTACTGCAGGAATACGACTTTGTGGTCGAACATCGCAGCGGGAAATCTCATGGCAACGCAGATGCATTATCAAGAAGACCTTGTCCTGAAGACTGCAAGCATTGTACTAGGCAAGAGGGTAAGGAAGTGGTACCTGTGAGGATGCTCAGAACAGACCTCAGCGATGAGTGGAAGGAAAGGCTACAACGTGCACAGCAGGAAGATTCAGACCTCAAGCCGATTCTAGAGTGGATGAAGGCCAGTGCACCTAAGCCCAGATGGAGCGACGTCTCAGCGATGAGTTCGATCACAAAAAGCTATTGGGCCCAATGGGACAGCTTGGTGATTCAGGATGGAGTCCTGTGCCGTAAATGGGAAAATGCTCGGGGGGACAGCTGTCATTTGCAAATGGTTGTCCCTAAAGCTCAAGTACCGGATGTTCTACAGCTGTACCATAATGGTTGTTCAGGAGGCCATCTGGGAATAAAACGGACTCTACTGAAGATACGAGAACGGTTTTACTGGGTCCACTGTCGGGACGATGTCGAGGACTGGTGTCGCAAATGTACGAGTTGTGCAGCTGTAAAGGGACCTCAGACTCGTAGTAGAGGTGCATTGAAATTGTACAATGTTGGTGCACCATGGGAGAGGATAGCCCTTGACGTTGCGGGGCCGTTTCCGGTAAGTGAAAGTGGTAACAAGTATTTCATGGTTGTAATGGATTACTTCACTAAGTGGCCGGAAGTCTTCGCCATTCCAAACCAGGAAGCTTCAACAGTTGCCGATAAACTAGTTCATGAAGTCTTCTGCCGTTTTGGAGTACCCTTGGAGATTCACAGCGATCAAGGAAGGAATTTTGAGTCCCAAATATTCCAGGAAACTTGCCGAGTAATGGGTACTCATAAAACGAGAACAACTTCTTACCACCCACAGTCGGATGGAATGGTGGAACGATTTAATCAGACATTGGAGAGATACCTGGCAAAAGTTGTGGAAAATCGGCAACGAGATTGGGACAAGCACATACAACCGTTTTTGTTGTCATATCGAAGTGCTGTTCACGAAAGTACATCGGTGACACCAGCTTTCGCAAACTTTGGAAGGGAATTACGGCTG
Source organism: Hydraecia micacea (assembly GCA_914767645.1). Classification (NCBI taxonomy): domain Eukaryota; kingdom Metazoa; phylum Arthropoda; class Insecta; order Lepidoptera; family Noctuidae; genus Hydraecia; species Hydraecia micacea. The sequence continues at coordinate 6,916,567 of OU611785.1, forward strand.
CCTGCAGACCTGATCACCGGAATACCACCTGATGCCCCACGCAGTATAACTGATTATGCGAATGACTTGCGGAACAAAATGAATGACATTTATGAGCACGTCAGACAATCGGGCCAGCAAATGTCTGAAAAGATGAAAACCCGTTATGACCGCAAAATTAACAATAAAGGGTTTGACGAAGGTTCACTAGTGTGGTTGCACAATCCAGTCCGCAGCAAAGGGAAATCTCCTAAGCTTCAAGCTAAATGGGACGGACCGTACCGGATTGTGACAAAGATCAATGACGTAACCTACCGGATACAGAAAGGTGCAAGAGGTACTCCTAAGATCGTCCATGTGGATCGACTGGCGCGTTATTACGGGGCCGATAATGCTCGGGACGAGCATGTCTTAGGAGGGGGCAGTGTTGCGCGCCACGACTGATGGCGACATTAGCTACCACTAGCGCCATCTAGTATCGAGTAGCAGAACTAGTAGGTCGAGATGCTTCCAGAACTTTCGATACTAGAACATTCTAGAACTATCGACATCGGGTCAGTCGGGACCGGTATGTACTCGAACATTCTAGATGTTTCTACAGTAGAAGGTTCTGGAACTATCTGAGGCCCTATATAAGGCCGGTATGGGTCGCGACCGAGTCAGTATTGGTTCTGCGATACAAGCGATAACATTCGAAGCGATCTTCAAGTGCGACTTAAGAGTGATCAGTAGTGAGATTGTGTTTTATAATTAGTGTGTTTGTGTTTTATTGGTGTTATTTAATTAAAGTGTTTATTTTTGGTTAGTAAATCGGCAGTTTTTATTGTCACGAACCCCAAGCTCGTAACAATATATACATAAACTCACGCCATCTTTCCTTGAGGGTACGTAGAAACTACAGAACGCCATCCGCTATGATCGTTTCATACTGTTTATGCTTCGTTTATTTATTAAATTTAATCTACGGGATATTAGATAATGGATAAGTTATCTTGCTGCGCCCTAACAGGGTCATGTACTCGCTAGTTTAAGCTTAGCGTGTAGCTAACTATGGTTGTGTACATTGTGTATTAAACAAATTAATAAATGTGCTTTATTAAAAAAAAAACTTCAAATTAATACATGGTCTAAAGATTGAACCATTATTAGTTCCTCTCTGCTCGACAAGATTTTGACAAGTGACACATCAGCTGACTCGACGGGATGTTGCGAATTACGTCATGATTTTCCGGAATTTACATCAATTTTCAGCATTCGAATTTATTAACAAAAATGTGTTAAAGTGCCTATTTTGTATAATAACTTTGTGGCAAATATCTTTAACTATATGCTGAGGTCGGTCAAACCGCGTCATTCTACTGCGAAAGTTGTATAAAATCGATATTACTACACCTATCCAAAAGGTAGGCACCTTAAAATCGCTGAAAATATGTACATAAACCACCTAATCTCTTGATGAAAATATGCAAAAGGGAAAAATAAAGATATTGTCATTCACTCTGCATTCTTACTTTTACCATTTTTCATACATAAACTACAAGAAAAACATGATCAAATCTTGATAAAAATTATTAAAAATTGTGTCGCGACGTGACACTTCTTAGTGCTGACCATCCATTCAATTTTTTATTCCGATTCAAAAATGTCATAAAGCCTAATCGATTTCGATACCTATTAAAAAAAATAAAAACATTGAAACTGAATAAAAACTCTTTGGTATATTTTTCATGAATTATTTTTTTTTTTTAATATAATAATTTTATTATATAAGTACATAAACGTACAGTGTGGTGTAACTTTTTATGGTTCCCTACGTCCGAATGAAACAACGGAACCCTTATAGGATCACTCGTCTGTCTGTAGGTCTGTCACAACCGATTTGTTTCGAATCTACTGGACCGATTAAGTTGAAATTTGGTACACATAGGTATAAATTTCTGTGACTTAAACACGGACGTGTAAAATAAATAGATAAATTTTGAATAAGTATGGGTTCACTTTTTGGGGTCACATAGAAAATTTAAAAAAGCTTTGCTTACTGTAGGTACCGTGTGATATATCAAATGAAAATGCTTGTCGTGAGGATCACAAATATATTTTTATACTTAATACCTAAAAAAAAGTTAAGCAAATCTCTCAATATACTGCGTACATACTTAAATTTGGTCATAGGTAGTCAAAACATGTTCGGGATGGTATATTCAATTTATAGTTGGTATTTTTTAAATGTTATGCTTAAAACAGTTGTTATAAAAATAAGATTTTTGGCATTTTCAATCTCAAAAGCAGCCAAGGGGTTAATTTCAGACTTTCGCTGTAATAGTAAGAAATGCTCAAGATGTTATTCCGCATAAGAAAACAGTACTTTTATTTTCTGGCAGGCACGTTAATTTATGGGTTATTATAACTTATGGATGATGAGTTTATGAAATACAAACTTATTTTTGCAGTCGATCAAATTAATTATGTGCATTGTGCATGCGTAAATATTCAACCCAACTCACACTCAACTTTCACTGTGCCGACTGTGCGTAGTCCGATATAAACATGGTCAGTTTTTTAAATTTCGTTGGAAGCTACCACAAAAAAAAAACAATTACTTAATTACTCAAGTAAACTAATAGAAACAAAATCTACCAAGCTCATACAACTAACAAAACATATTGAAATGTAAAGTGATTGTGGAATATCCAATTTACTCAATTAATAATCATCATTTCCAATCTTTTGCTAAGCCTACCTAACAAAATGTATACTGGGCATTCTGTAGCAAACTATTAGAAAGTATCAAAAATAAATAATTGTACAATAAATAAAAATAATTTTAAGCGGCGAGCGCATTCCGAAGATAAATATTCAAATATAGAAACAATTCGGCGCGAAATTCAATAAATGACTATGGTCAAAGGTCCTCAGGTATTGACTCAGTTTCAATATACTTAATGTCAAAAAAATTATTAAAATATTACATTAGAAAAGCATAAGTCATTATTATAAACAATGCTTATTGTATTTAACGCTTAAAATAATTTTATTTCAATTTCCGAGTATCGATTTCCGACATTCGAGATATTAATTACCCGAGTCAATCGAAATTAAAAAAAAAATAGTTTGGCATACTTAATCGCTTTCGCACATCATTACGAAAAAAAAAACAATAATGGACGGCGATTTTGAACACAAATTGAGTAGTGGTAATGAATAATACGTGTTATTGGACCTGTGTTTCAATATTACGTTAAGATTTTGGCATTTTCGTGTCGTTCATAATATTTTCAATAATATTTGTCTCATTTTAAATCTTATCTACGTGTGTGTGTGTGAAATTTGTGAAAAGTAAAAATGTAAACACGCACGATTGGCGCGAAACTTCGGCATTAGATATCAAAAATCTTCATTACCACTACTTATTTAACTTGAACAATGGATGAATTCGTCAAATAATTAAATGATGTACCTATTATTCACTGCTCCTGTGGTGAAATTTGGATGTTCGAAATCCCCAAATTTTATGTTTTTTAGCCTCTGGCGCCAATTTCAACAAAATGGCGATTATCGCATTTACAGACTTGAATTTAATAAAGGTAAATGAATGAGCTTGCGCTCTAAATATGAAATATTTAATGGCGTTAACATATGAGTTTTTTATCCATTTCTCTTAGTTAACGCACATTCATACGATTTGATGGGTAGCATAATAAATATTTACATAATCAATGTAGGGTGTCGTATGCCGTAATTCTTGGGTCCGAAAGGGGTCATTACCGAGCCGGCGAAGGTTCATGTGTTCGGGTCCTTTCGGGGGCGCTACCGAACTATACGGTTAATCGTTTGACATTCAGTTTAGGGGTCAAGTTCAATAACACGGAGTTATTAAGTATCTGAAAATGCCTGGGAACTCTGATAGCATTATTATATTTATTGGCAATTTATCTATATTCGAAGAAGTTTGCTTATTTTAAGAATAGATTGAGTTGTGTTTGCAACGTATTAAAAATAATCGGCGCATTTCAATATCATTTTCACCACGCATAACTAGCATTTGTAAATATAGAGGTGAGAGCTTTGCCTTGAAACTGCTGTCTGTCACCGGTCTGGCATATTTAGGTCGACAATATGGTTGGTCATCCGTCGACACTTTAATCATCTTCAGTCACCTTCGGGATCGCTGTGCTTCGAAAGCAGGTTTGACGTTAAGTTAGTTCGGATCAATCTATGTCAAAGCCGAAGCGCTCTTCCTCTCTCTTATTTCAAAATTTGCTGTGCCCGACAGGGTCCATAATTGTTTCTATTATTTTTTATTTACCACCTGTAATTGTATATTATGGATTTCAATAAACAATTTGAGATTTGAAGCCTCTAAGCACAATAAATAGAAAATTAATAACTTTATAAATTAGTATGTCGCAAAGGAATTTAAAAAAATACTGCGTTACATAACAATTAAATTTCATGGAATTGTATCAAAATAAACGCCGTAGAACTCAAATCATCTACGTATATTTCTCGAAATCATGCAGAAAGGAAAAGCTTCAAGGATAAATATTATCTTTAATATAATTTTAAATCCACTTCGTGGTTGTAAAACAAAGTGAGTAGTAGATTAACGAAGTCATTAATCGAGTTATACCTACTGATCTCCAATTTCAAGAAGTTAGGAGTTTTGATGTTACGTAAATTGATTACAAGTAAAGCGAAAATTGCCTCCTCTTTCTGTGAGAGGGAGTAAGCCCTATTCCACCACGCGGGGCCAATGCGGGTTGGTGGATGTCACATTTCTTTGTATTTTTGGTTCTAGGACATTCCGGTTTCTCTTATTGTAAATACTACTATGCGGTACGGTATCTTGCGGTAATCTGGCGTCTGGTTTTTGGACAGCTGCAAACCTTTATTTAAAAAACTTCACATTTTACCGTTACCCTGCATGTACATCAAGGAACTATGTATTGTTACGAGCTTGGGGTTCGTGACAATAAAAACTGCCGATTAAATAACCAAAAATAAACACTTTAATTAACAACACCAATAAAAACACAAATACACTAATTATAAATCACAATCGCACTACTGATCACTCTTAAGTCGCACTTGAAGATCGCTTCGAATGTTATCGCTTGTATCGCAGAACCAATACTGACCCAGTCGCGGACCATGCCGGCCTTATATAGGGCCTCAGACAGTTCGAGAACATTCTACTGTAGAAACATCTAGAATGGTCGAGTACATACCGGCCCCGACTGACCAAATGTCGATAGTTCTAGAAAGTTCTACCATCGAAATTTCTAGAAGCCTCGAGAGCTCTAGTTCTGCTACTCGATACTAGATGGCGCTAGTGGTAACAAAGGTCAGGCATTAATTGTGGCGCGTAACACTGCCCCCTCCTAAGACATGCTCGTCCCGAGCATTATCGGCCCCATAATAACGCGCCAGTCGATCCACATGGATGATCTTAGGAGTACCTCTTGCACCTTTCTGTATCCGGTAGGTTATGTCATTGATCTTTGTCACAATCCGGTACGGTCCGTCCCATTTAGCTTGAAGCTTAGGAGATTTCCCTTTGCTGCGGACTGGATTGTGCAACCACACTAGTGAACCTTCGTCGAAACCTTTATTGTTCATTTTGCGGTCATAACGGGTTTTCATCTTTTCAGACATTTGCTGGCCCGATTGTCTGACGTGCTCATATATGTCATTCATTTTGTTCCGCAAGTCATTCGCATAATCGGTTATACTGCATGGGGCATCAGGTGGTATTCCGGTGATCAGGTCTGCAGGCAGCCGTAATTCCCTTCCAAAGTTTGCGAAAGCTGGCGTCACCGATGTACTTTCGTGAACAGCACTTCTATATGACAACAAAAACGGTTGTATGTGCTTGTCCCAATCTCGTTGCCGATTATCCACAACTTTCGCCAGGTATCTCTCCAATGTCTGATTAAATCGTTCCACCATTCCATCCGATTGTGGGTGGTAAGAAGTTGTCCTCGTTTTATGAGTACCCATTACTCGGCAAGTTTCCTGGAATATTTGGGACTCAAAATTCCTTCCTTGATCGCTGTGAATCTCCAAGGGTACTTCAAAACGGCAGAAGACTTCATGAACCAGTTTATCGGCAACTGTTGAAGCTTCCTGGTTTGGAATGGCGAAGACTTCCGGCCACTTGGTAAAGTAATCCATTACAACCATGAAATACTTGTTACCACTTTCACTTACCGGAAACGGCCCCGCAACGTCAAGGGCTATCCTCTCCCATGGTGCACCAACATTGTACAATTTCAATGCACCTCTACTACGAGTCTGAGGTCCCTTTACAGCTGCACAACTTGTACATTTGCGACACCAGTCCTCGACATCATCCCGACAGTGGACCCAGTAAAACCGTTCTCGTATCTTCAGTAGAGTCCGTTTTACTCCCAGATGACCTCCTGAACAACCATTATGGTACAGCTGTAGAACATCCGGTACTTGAGCTTTAGGGACAACCATTTGCAAATGACAGCTGTCCCCCCGAGCATTTTCCCATTTACGGCACAGGACTCCATCCTGAATCACCAAGCTGTCCCATTGGGCCCAATAGCTTTTCGTGATCGAACTCATTGCTGAGACTTCGCTCCACGTGGGTTTAGGAGCTCTGGCCTTCATCCACTCCAGAATCGGCTTGATGTCCGAATCTTCCTGTTGTGCACGTTGTAGGCGATCCTTCCACTCGTTGCTGAGGTCTGTCTTGAGCATCCTCACAGGTACCACTTCCTTACCCTGGTGCCTAGAATAATGCTTGCAGTCTTCAGGACAAGGTCTTCTTGACGATGCATCTGCGTTGCCACGAGATTTCCCGTCATGGGTTTGTGTGATCGAAATCCTCGGGGCTCTTTGAACATCAGCCAGCACTCGCCCCACAGTCCTGGCTATTACTCGTTTTCCCTGCTGCTGCTGTTCGGTGCTGTTAGCCGCACTACCCTTTGGATACCAGCCATCTTCTCTTTCTGCAGTTCGCTTAGGGCAACTGGATCGAAGGTGGCCCCTTTCCCCACAGCCGTAGCACCTAGGGCTGTAGCCTTTATTGCGGTCGCGAACTGTAGCCGCTGCAACCTCCCTGACGCGATGGGAACGATGATCCTGCCGCACAGCTTCCACCTCCAGTGCATGGGCCAAGGCGTCTTTAAGCGTCCCGTGATGACCGAGCCTCACAGCAGCTCTAACTTCAAGGTCGCGGATGCCATCGATGAATACCTGCACCAGGTTCCCATGAATAAGCGCAGGTACAGACTGGTATGCTTTCCGAACCAGCTTCTCCACTTCAAGGGCCCACTGCTGCAGGTTTTCATTACTGCGTTGCACGCGATCCTTTAGCTGCGCACGAAACACGTGTTCCAGGTGAGCGTCGCCATACCGAGCCTCCAATGCCTCAAGGAGCTGCTCGTAAGTCACTTCCTTACCGAGAGCTTCCAGGACAGTTAAGGCCTGGTCACGCAGGCCTAGGGTGAGGGCAGTCATGGCCTGACTTTCATTCCACCCGTTCGCCTTCATGACAGCCTCAAACTGGATTTTATAGGCGGACCAGGAAGAAGTTCCGTCGAACGGTGGCACTTTGAACCCACGTAGCGTAGGTGTTGTAGCTACGGGAGCTGCGATTCCATCCTCAAGTTTAAGGCAATTCAGCGTTTTCTTCACGTCAGCCATCACGTTGTCAACCCGATTATTCACTTGGTCGATTCGGGTTTCAGCTTCCAACAGGCGGTTGTCATGTTGGGCAACCTTATCCTTCACCTCCTTCATGTCTTTCCCGAAGGTAGCATGAAGGTCCTTCATAAGGAGCATCTGCTCTTCCTGGCGACGCGCCTGCTCCTCCTGTCGGCGGGCCTGTTCCTCCTTATCACGCTGGAGCTGTTCTTCCAGCCGACGAGCCTGTTCCTCCTGACGGCGGGCCTGTTCCTCCTGACGGCGGGCCTGTTCCTCCTTATCGCGCTGGAGCTGCTCTTCCAGCCGACGAGCCTGTTCCTCCTGTCGACGAGCCTGCTCCTCCTGTCGGCGAGCCTGCTCCTGCAGCATCATCATCAGAGCAGCCAAATCTGGTGCTGATGATCCTGGAGCAGCTGCGGACGGCCCGGCTTCCGTGGTCGGCAGCTGGCCCTCCGACATCTGTGGCGCAGCTCCACCAAAACGTCTCTGGTCCGTCTCCTGTTGGCGTTGACTCCGGGTACGGATACCCTCCGTGTCGTCTTTGGGTAAAATCGGCATGATTTTAATCCTTGCTTCTGACACCAATTGTTACGAGCTTGGGGTTCGTGACAATAAAAACTGCCGATTAAATAACCAAAAATAAACACTTTAATTAACAACACCAATAAAAACACAAATACACTAATTATAAAACACAATCGCACTACTGATCACTCTTAAGTCGCACTTGAAGATCGCTTCGAATGTTATCGCTTGTATCGCAGAACCAATACTGACCCAGTCGCGGACCATGCCGGCCTTATATAGGGCCTCAGACAGTTCGAGAACATTCTACTGTAGAAACATCTAGAATGTTCGAGTACATACCGGCCCCGACTGACCAGATGTCGATAGTTCTAGAAAGTTCTACCATCGAAATTTCTAGAAGCCTCGAGAGCTCTAGTTCTGCTACTCGATACTAGATGGCGCTAGTGGTAACAAAGGTCAGGCATTAATAATGTGGCGCGTAACAGTATGTATGCTAGTAAAGCAAAATCCGCACTATTTTCGCATGCAATCAGAAGTGAGCCACAAAAAGGCTTCTGCTCAAAATAAATAAAAACACGAATTAAATGTAATGAATATTTAGGAGTAATGTATGTGTAAAATGTAAATGCCATTCAGGTATATAACAAGTTATCTAACTCATTTATGGAACTTCCCATCCCCATGTTCACGAAAAAGTTGACAAGTTTTTTATTGGATGGTTTGGTTGCTTGGTTATGACATTGGTGAATACGTGGAATATTGTAAAAATCCAAGATGACATGAACTTAATTTTGACACTGATTTTAAAGTAACGACTACCTAATTATAATAATATTAATTCATATTGGACTTATTGTAAATCCCAAATCTTAAAATTAATTGTACTTATTTATATAAGAACTAGCTGCGCCCCGCGGTGTCACCCGCATAAGTGTCGATCCCGTGGGAATATCAGGATAAAAACTATTCTATGTCCTTCCCTGGGATGCAATCTATCTATCTGCCAAATTTTATCGAAATCCTGAACGGATTGGTTTAGGCGTGAAAAGGTAACATACAGACAGACAGACAGGGTTACTTTCGAATTTATAATATTAAGTATGGATGACATTTAAATATTTGTACACCATAATATATGCTTTGGTAGAGTGTATAGAACTTAAAAAATATTAACACCATACTATGCAAAACTACATTCTTACAAATAAAGAAATTCTAATTCAATTACGGTACAAAATAATAATGAAACATCGATATGTAATTATTGAGACACGAAGGTCCTTTTATTACCTTTACAAAGTAACAAACATACATACATATATAAACTCATACCTTCTTCCCATGGGGGTATGCAGAAACCACAGGACATCTCCTGCTACGATCCTTACATGCTGCAAGTAACAAACGTGACCCAAAAATCCTATTCCTATTCTTCTCTTTATGTTTACGATCCATTTCAAAGTAGATAGTCCGAAACCAATTACCGACGTAAGTTAACAACGAACTCGTAAAAAAAAACGGGACACTATCCTTATTATAACTTAATACTGAAAATATATGATGCCATATTATTTTTCATAAAGACGACCAACACCTGCACATAAGGAGGTTTTCATAAGATATGAATAGAGCACCTGTGGCAGAGACAAGGTAAACAAAAGTAGTTCCGTATATCAAGTATTCGGTAAGGTCAATATTGGTTTTGTCTTATGTCCCTGTAGCCAGAAGATATTATTATCTTAGTTGTTTAAGGGTGAAAGATGTTTTTTAAGAAGCAATTTATGTTTAGAAGAGTAAAATTGCTGAACATGCTTAGTCAGCAAAATGTTTAGAGAATGATGGCATAATTGCCAAGACAGATACAGATAAAGCTGAAAAACCCTCCGAGGATAAACGGTAGTCTATTCATTCAAAAAATCCTTGGGACTTAAATCCCTCACAACTTATCGATAGAAAAAAAATATCACACAACATTACTTATCTGTATCGATAAAGTTTAGCGGAAAACACCTTCCTACACATTTTAGTCTGATTAGGGAATTTAAGGCTTTACGCGCAAAAGCCGAAGCATTTGCTACTTATCCCAAGAAAACCAATGATTTTCGGGTAGGCTGGTAGTAATCCGAGCGTAGGGTGACGGTGACCCTATTTGCGACCTTAGCCCGGCTGTCATGCGGCTCGTAGGCAGCGCATTTAATATTCAATTAGGGACCATTTGCCCATTCATCAGGTTGGACGGACAGCCAAATATGTTTTCCTAGATGAGCCTTTGAGCGCAGCTGTGGAGAGATAATTTGCTGGTGTTTCGGAGAGGTTTGCGATACTGTTTGCAGAGTAATCGCACAGAAAGGTACAATTAGATTGCGTTGTTATATGTATAGCATAGGCTTACGATACGTGATACCTTGTAAAAAAAAATTGCTTAAAATGCATTTAGCAAATTGGACGAAATACTGAAGTCAGCCAAGTTTCTACCTATTCTGCAGTCCCACCTCTTTAACCAGTGTGTTCTGCCCACTATGACGTACTATGCTTAGTCATAAACGCTCACGCAGGAGGCTGTGTGTAGTGGTACAGTTACACAGAGAGTCATGGAGCGTTCCATGCTTGCCATAATAGACCGAGTTCCAAACGTCGAGATCTGAAGACGTATGAAGGTTTTATAGTTTTATCGGAAAACGAATTATGGAACTCATATGGAGTTGGGCAGGATATCTGGCAAGGCGCAGTGATGCGCCTTGCATTGCACGACATTGTTGCCATCGTGGGTAGAACTTGAATGATGCTGACACAGGGGCGTGTGGGGGTTGGCACAAGAAAAGAAAAGCCTATGTCCACAGTGGGTGAAGTTGGGCTGTGTGTGGATGATGTTCATGATGGCAATGCAATAAATTGCTAGTTACTAAGTTTACACCTAGGTCAGGTGATTTATTAGGCCAACCAATCTACGATAGCTAAGCGGCTAATTTGGTCCGTATTTCCAGTTCAGTCCCTTGTGTCCTTAATTCGATACTTTGCAGGTCACACCTAGAGCCTATCTAGTCTATCTATATCTGTATACATGTCTCAGAGATAAAGTATGTAATGGACACGGTCTGCATAATTTATGTTGTTTGTGAGAGGGGTAGCAACATTTTGCATTCATTTGTTTTAAGGGTGCCGGAATTGAGCTACACGTGTACGCGTGTGTTGAGTTGTTTATAAGGGTCTCGCTTTAATAAATAATTAATACCGACAAATAATTAATTGATTATAATTAAAATTATATTATATTATACTTTGTTACGACCTAATTCCGTTGAAAATAACAATTACGTTTAAGATCTGAAGTTTATACTCTCAAACTTCCGTATATTTTTTATATTGTCAAAATCACGATGGAACCACGTCAGACCAGAAGGCCAATTCTCGTAATTTGAAACGTTCAAAATCTAGTCGCAGTCTCATCTCGGCGGCAAAAAAATTTCAAAAACTTGTCAAAATATAGGGAAATTAGAGGTATTTTTGACAGATTGAGACCGAGATCAGACTGTGAACGGTGCGGGAGGGGTGATAGTTGTCACAAGTTGACGAATCACTAAGCTCTCGCATCACGTCAGCACACCCCTCCCGCACCGCGCTGCTACCTCAAGCGGCGTCTCAGTTAAGCGGTCGGCCTGTACCTATTTTCTATTTATCAAAAGCCTAGTCTCTTTCTAAAATACTTTCAATTGTTTGATTCTCGTAATTTTAAGAACATTCACAGTCTGATCTCAGTCTCAATCTGTCAATAATACCTCTAATTTTCCTACATTTTTTACAAGTTTTTGACATTAATTGTCACTGAGATGAGATTGCGACTAGATTTTGAACGTTTTTAACCGCTTAATCACCGCTAATGAGACACAATTATTGATTTTCTATTGTAATGGACCGATATCGTACCACGCCGGGCTCGAGTGGGTAAATACGGGAATTAGCCTTCTGTTATATACGAGTTAGTCTTTGTTTACCCTAAGCCCAAAGATGAACTGACCCATGACAATTATGAACCAATTTTGCTATAGTAAAAAGCCATGGTGTTTACTTAAATCGACCAAATGTTTGGAGCAGATGATTTATTTCGCGGTCCCATAGTAAACGTTGATCACCATGGTGAGTACCAACAATGATCCCTTCGAGGTTTAGGATAAACAACAACTAAGCTTGTAATATGCACAACATTCGTACCAAAAGCGTTGCACTAGAAAACACAGCCTTTTCCCAACTATGTTCGGGTCAGCGTCCAGTCTAACCGGGTGCAGGTGAATACCAGTATTTTACATGGAGCGACTGCCTATCTGACCTCCAAAACCCAGGTACTGGGTAATACGATACCCCTTGGTAAGACTGGTTGTCAGACTTTCGGGCTTATGTCGACCCGTAACGACTGTCAAAGATCCACGAATGACAGCCGGGACCAGCGGCTTAACGTGCTTTTCGAAGCACGAAGGAATCTCGGTGTGTAAAGATGGTCACCCATCCATAGACCAACCGCGGCAAGCGTAGCTTAACCTGATCGATCGACCCGTGCGGAGTGGACTTAGCCACGAGTGCCTCTTACACTAAAAACACATATGTATATAAGTACTAATACAACATAGACGTATGGGTATACTACCATGACAATTATGTTGCATTAATACCTATTTGTTTGATATACCTTGAATACCTACACTCTATCTATACACCCGTATATGCAGAGTGTACGTATTCTATATTAAATGGAACACAAAACGTGGTTAGAACTGTTCCACACACAATTATGGAAAGGCATATAATTGTGTTATGTACTTAATGGCCCAGTACTGAGGTTATTCAATACTGCCTATGCTTTGTGTCTTCTAAATAATGAGCGTCAAAAAGCTATAAAAATCCGACTGGTAGTTCCAGAGATAAGCCGGTTCAAAATCAAACAATCATCATCTTCCTGCCCTTATTCCATGTTACTTGGGGTCGGCGCAACACGTTTTCTTTTTCCATTCTCCCCTGTCAACCGTCACGCTATCATTCACTCTCTTCTCTTTCACATCATTCCTCATAAAATCCATCCATCTTTTCTTCGGCCTTCCTCTCCCTCTCCATCCATCAACATTCATCACTCATTTAGATAAAAATCAAACCATAGACTACTTATTTCCAATAGTCGAAAGCAAATCGATCAGCAATCGAAAATTTAATTTTAAAATGTTCCAAGATTACTTTGGAAGACCACCAGAATTTTACCTCAAAACACGATAATCTACTTGAGAGCTGGTTCCATAAGTAGTTTTCAATACTTATTGCACGTTCAAAGCATGAATTTCAAGTACCAGTCACAGCTATGAAAAATGAGCGCTTCGAATCGAGTTCAAGTGAATGAAAGTTATGTGAATGAAATATGGAAGTGAAGGAAGCTGGAGAGATTACAGATCGAGGCGATGAAGATCGATTCTACTTATTTTGTAACAGTTCCAAATTATATGGAATTATTTTTCATCAGTCCTCAAGAGGCTTTAGCAAAAGTAATTCTTAGAAAACATTGATTCTTATAACGGTGTTGTACCCAGAGCTCTTGGCTTTTCACGGAGAAAACTTTCAATACAGAATATTTTTTTGAATGCTGCTTGATATTTTTATCAAACGAGGTCATCTCCTAATATTATAAAGAGAAAAAGGTTAATTTAAAGGTTTTCTTTTTTGTACGTTTGTTTGTGAAGAATAAACTCTAACTATACTTAACCGATTTAAAAAATTCTTTCACATATAGAAAACTTAACATAACTAACATTATCAGTGAGTAACATGGGCTGTGTTTCTGTATATTGTGGTGTCTTACGACTTCCAAGCGAACGAATTCGCGGGCAGAAGCTAGTGTTAGATATTTTCCGAGCTTACACGGAAATATAGGAATAACTGTCAACAAATACCACAAAATACCGACAAACCAATACATCCTAATGCAATATTTACACATTTAACCCTGTGACTGCGTCACTATCACAACCACGTCGCTCGTAAAAACTACAATAAAAACAACATGAACTGAAAAGGTAGGTACAAGATTATATTTCAACTACGAAAGAGTACTGTTACAACGTCATTCATATTTAATTTGGCGGTGCCGAGGCACTTTCGCTTATTACCTGTAGACCCAGGATTTCTGTGTCGTTGTTTTCACGAAGTATTTCGGGCATTTTTTTTATTTTGTTGAGAATGTTTCGCGGTCGGATTTAAAAGAACGCGGCGGCCACACGGTTAATTTTGCGGTCAAGTATTACAAATTCTTTGGTTTTAGGATTTTGTACGCTTTGTTTTAAAGTATTTATGAGTTCGTGTTTGTTTGGAACTTTTTTGTTTTTGAATGGGTTTGTTAATGTTATTTTTAGGTTCATACCGGACTTTGTGGTAGCAATTTTGAATAGAATACTGATTTAATTATTAAACTCTGCATGAAGACAGGAAGATTATATTTTACTTTGTTAGGAGCTTCTTTAACTTTCCTAATTTTGAATTTAACAATAACGGGTACGATTTGACGTTTATCCTTTCAAACTTCCTTGTTTTCTTCGAAATACTGTCAGAACCCGTTACTAGTTCATGCTGAGGTATTGCTGACGGACATTCGGGAGCCTCTTGGGAAATTAGAATTTTGCATTGCAGTATCTGTTATAAATAACAAACACAGGTCAGCTTCTGCCCATGAACGTTGACCCAAGTTGACGTGTTTTTTATTGTACCCTAAAAAATACATAGGGGCACCCTATGTATATTTTTGCAATGGACAGTCTAATTGCTATAATCAAAAAAATGTTGTTGCAATTGTTATTGATTGTTGAAATGTTTCAATTGTTGTTTTTGATTTCACCTACCTAAGTCTAGCTAAGCATTGTGCGGATCGTTAGACACAAACGGACAAGACTAGATCAATATCGACTTAGTTATACCTACATATAACATGAAACAGGATGCCTTTACTTGGAAGTAGGTGATTTGGGCTGAAAAGATAGATTGAAGCACCGAAGCATTCTTTGAAGTTACGCCAACTACGAATGAAACTAATGACCAGGACCCTAATAGCGTAACACACTACCAATACAATCTCAATCTGAATCATATTCCTAATCCATTGCTTTATATGTTCGAAAAATGTGTCTGCTCAACAACGTAAATACAGCAATGAACTTTGTTGAACTGTCAAAATGCCATTGCAACTGTTATTGTGTTATGCAATTACCTCGTAGTTACCATACCACAAACACACAATTAAAAGCAATCCTTAAACCTACGTTTGCCTTTTAGATCTTATAAAAAGAATATCGTACATTCACACTACGTATTTTACAGTTGCTCGAACGGTAGCGATCCCGTCGAGTATCACGAACTTGTTAAAGTTGAAATAATGAATCAGTAGGTACCCTAAAAGCTCTTTGATATTATACCTGCCTGACACCGCTTAAACTTAAAAGCTCTACCCAAAAGAAAACAGTCATTGTTTTTCCTCTGGTTCCCTAAGATAATACAAAAGAAACGAAGACTAATTGTTGGTTGAAAGTAGAAAAATAAAACGCTTTACGAAGCAATTCAAGAAAATCCGAAAACGGCTGACACACTTTAGGTTTTTAGCAATGATTTTAATTACACCTCCCTTTATTTTATTGTTGATTACAGCAGCAATCCTTGTGAACTCGTTAAACCTAATTACGTTTTCCAGTAACGAATTACTGTGGCAATTGAATACGCCGATTTCCCCGGGGATGGCGGAAAACCGCTGAAAAAAACCGCTTGTAACAATTTCAAAACGAAGAGTTGGATTGGGCTCAGCTTTTTTTAATTAGGTACTTCACGTATTTAAGAGCAATAAAGCGGAGATAAAAATAAGTGCTTACTGTGTTGTTGTTAGGCAGGAATGGATTTAGATCTGAACTGATAATATTGTTACGAGCTTGGGGTTCGTGACAATTAAAAAACTGCTCCTTCCCACTGAGAGGAGGCCTGTGTCCCAGCAGTGGGTTGATTATGTAACAACTGCCGATATAAATTACCAAAAATGACACTTTAATATAACAACTCAAACACACTAATTATAAAACACAATTGCACTACTGATCACTCTAAGTCGCAATTGAAGACCACTATCGATGTATTCGCTTGTATCGCTTATCCAATACTGACCCGGGTCGCCGGGGTTTCTACAGTAGAAGGTTAGAACTCTAAGGCCCAAGCCTTAGATAGTTCTAGAACCTTCTATTGTAGCAACATCTAGAATGTTCGAGTATATACCAGCCCCGACTGACCAGATGTCGATAGTTCTAGAAAGTTCTAGCCTTGAAATTTCTAGAAGGATCTTGACTACTAGTTCTGCTACTCGATAATAGATGGCGCTAGTGGTAACTAATGTCACCATGTACCAGGCATTAATTATGGCGCGCAACAATATCTAAGGTATAGCCTGGGTCGTTATAGTTGTTGGTCAAAATAAGACGATAATTTTCGTAACATCTGTTAAGGAGCTTGTTTAGTACCAAAATTGTGCGAAAACTTTTGTTTGTGCTACAGTTGGCTATTAATAGATATGAAAATGTCTCCAACTTTTAATAAGAAGAACATTCTGCTTAAGATTGTTGATAAAGTTATTTCTTACTTCAAAATAAGTTAGAACTGAACAATCGATATTAATCTTAGCAGATTGCTGTCAGACTTGATCGAAAGAAATAAGGGAAAATAAGGGGTGGATTGAAAGAAGTTAATTCTGTGTTTTTTTTTTATAAAGACCTTTGATGTAAAAATTTTGTGGCTGTGGTAGATTAAATTCGTAGCAGCAGATACAAGCTATGGTTTACACTGAACTGAAAAGGTCCCTACTTACTTGAAACAACTTTAACAACATGGGAATGTCGTTAACGTTGTTTCTCAGAAATACTCTCAGGTAAAACGCTCTTACAAAGTGCAGATACCTCTACTCAGTCTGTTGAATGAACAATTAACAACTTGCCAGTCATAAAAGGCTTCCGAGAAAACATCCCTACGGGTGCAAATAATAAAAAAAAAACTGGCAATGAAACAGTTCCATTTTGAAGAAAATAAAAAGGTCATCTTTAAACTTTCCATTTTCCCAAATAAATATCTACCAGAAAACTTCATGACTTAACGCCAGGCACCACCAACATTAAATACTATAGTAAAACATTTTGAAAGTTTTACTTGCAAGTCGTTTTGCCTTTCTAGACATTGTCACCTAATAGACGTTTTGGCATGTGGACGTTCTGCAAACAATGACTTTTTCCCTTATAGACCTGATTCAGAGCGAATATTTTCAGGGTTACTGTAAGAACTTGTAACGTTTAGAGGCATGAACCCAATTAGAAAGTTAAGGGGTCGGTATTACATCCCTTGAGCCAGTGGGGCGTAAAATGTAGGGGTCGCTACTTACACAAGGTCGTTATTATATATCAATGGATTAGGTACTTACATAAGTTGAGCAGGATATAATTAGTGATAATGAGGATGTGACAGTATTTTAAGCGTCACAAAGTTGGAGGAGTTTTGACAGTATTATTGGAGACTACTCGTATTTTCTTAAAATTATGGTATAGATAAATTTTACCCACTTTGGTTCGTTTGAGAGTAAAATTGTTGTGAATACCTACTCTTTGCGTTCTCTGAGAGAGGGGCCCGTGGCTAAATAATAACCACCGCACAGTTCGATCAATCAGGTTAAGCTACGCTTGCCGCGGTTGGTCTGTGGATGGGTGACAATCTTTACATACCGAGAACCATCCGTGCTTCGAAAAGCACCTTAAGCCGCTGGTCCCGGCTGTTATTCGTGGATCTTTGACAGTCGTTACGGGTAGTCAGAAGCCCGAAGGTCTGACAACCAGTCTTACCAAGGGGTATCGTATTACCCAGTAACTGGGTTGTGGTTTGTGGAGGTCAGATAGGCAGTCGCTCCATGTAAAATACTGGTATTCAGTTGCAGCCAGTTAGACTGGAAGCCGACCTCAACATAGTTGGGAAAAGGCTAGGCAGAGACTCTTTGCGTTCTCTCTTGTTATGTTGGACACCGACTAAATCCCGAACTTCGTTGCTGTTGGTGGTGTGGAATTCATTTGCTTTGTTCTTTCCCACATTTCTGGAACATAGTGTGTCCGGGCTACCTAAGTAGCAGAATGAACAATAAGACTGATTTTTGATTGACAAGCTGATAAGTGGTGCGCTTGTCATGTTCCACCGTCATCATCATCGTTCTCCTGCCCTTATCCCAATTTATTTGTGGTCGGCGCAACATGTCTTTTTCTTCCATACTTATCCATTAGCCGCCATCTCGACAGTCACCCCCTTTCTAACCATAACATCATTCACACAGTCCATCCATCGTTTCTTTGCCTTCCCCTACTCTTATAGCCATCGACATTCATACACAAAACTTTCATCACGACATTTTCTTCATTCCTGCGTAACACATGGCCCATACCGTGACAACCGATTTCCACACAACCTTTCAGTTACCGCTGTCACTTTCAGACTTCCTCTTATGTACTCATAATTCTGTGCTTAACCAACCGATCTACTTCGCCATTGCTTTGCACGAGTGAACGAGATATCGAAAGTCGGAGCAGACTGGGAAAAGCGCGCCATCAAGCGCTATGGCTCCAGAACTGGAGAGACCGCTGAACATATATTCAGTTTTGATTCTGCTGATTTTCAAGCCAAAATTCTCCACCAAACCACCAATTGCCAACAACCACCAAAATTGTTCGCAAGTACTGTCATGTACCACCAATAATTTAATTAACTCAGTGTTGGTTGGACAGTTTTATTGGCAGTTTCAGTCATTTATCACTGCTGGCATTTGACCAAAAAGTCGATAATGGTCACTTAATTAAAGAAATAATGAGTTCCGAGTGTCTCTGTCACGTTGGTCGTGAAATGTCAACTTAGAAGTCTTTAATTTCCCGTCCCAGCAGTCATTTATTTTTGAAGAAATTCTTTGTCAGTATTCGGAACACCTAAAATATTTTTTTTCTCGTTGAGTGAGTATCGTAACTTCAACAAGCTAAGTACCAAAGTTGGTAGAACATAACTTCAGAAAAAACTTGTAACATTAAATAATTTCCTGCATAAATACCCTTGGTTATAAATAACAGGAAGTGTATAAAAAGTTATAGCGTTTCTGGAAGACATAACTGTCTCTTTTCGTTCGGAAGTAAAATTCGCTTATTCTAAAAATAGTGTTATTCCAATTTCATTCGGAACTCTCCGTCTAGTTTCGAACTCCGTCGTATATTTCCTTAATCATGAGCTCTTAATGCGACCCTTCGAGAGGTTACTTCCCAATTATATTATCAGCAGGTCAAAGATCGGTATTGATTAGCAAATAATATGTGATAGTAGACTTAAATTAACTCAGTTTCCGGTCCTTTTCAAAAGTGTTATTAGCTACATAGCAGTTTTCCGCTCTTTTTTTCGAGACCACAGTTTTTTGGAATTGTTGGGAGTCAGCGTCTTCTCCCAATTGGTGGCATATCTACCGCGATTAGCTATCGATTTTGCTCAGAATTGTATCAAGGCATTATTTTCTTACACTGGCTTCGTAACCTTCATTAATGCATCGCCTGATCTCTCTCTGGTCGTGTCGGAGTACCGTCCTATCGGATTATGAGAGTGAGGGAAGAGAGAGTGCACCTATGTCTGCGCACAGACTTTTGCACTATAAAATTTCCGGCGCCGAAGGCTAGCCTCCGTTGAGATTGGCCGCCATGACCGAAATACGATTTGGATGTCTATTAATGCATCAGTATTTATACACTTGTAGTCTATTATATTATCTACAACAACAATCCCAGTTATATTCAACAAAAAAAAACTCAACACGTAAATAAACCAAATAAAAAACCACGTATGAAAAAAATCATACGATAAATAAAGTTTCAGCAGTGTCACTACAATAAAAGATAATTTTTTGCGCTGTAGGACATACATATCATTTAGCGATAAACACGACTGGACAGTGAGGGGCTTCAATGATAAATGACATGTTGTCCTCGACGCGTGTCTGACTTGTCAGGCATAAAGTTTTCGAATTACCCTCCACGAGATTTTGACAGCGTAATGATCGACTTGTTATGTGGGGTAATAATGTTTTTACTGATGATAATGTATCTTAAAGTCAGGCTGGTAAAGATAAGGCGTGTGTAGCTGCAGTAAAGGAAGAAGGAAGCAGTGGGATTGTGGCTAAGATTATTATGTCACGCTTGAAATAATCGGATTTTATCAAATTAAAAACACAGAAATTAGGAAACGGATATGTCTGATTTCTGAATCTTAAGTGCTTAGATGCTATGATGACCATAATGACGACATGTTTAAATAAGCTTCAATAAAATAAAATAATTTTTTAATGTTAAACGATTATTTTGAGGATTTCTTACGTAATTTCTAGTTTGGACATTTCTAGTTTGGATTCTTGATTCTATTAAATATTTTGATAGAAACAATAGAAGCAACTATAGTATTAAGCTAAGCCAATGATGAAGGTACTGAACCATGAAAGTGATTATGAAGCTAGTATCCTATAATCTTATTTAATCTCCCGATCAACAGTGTGTTACTTACATAAAACATTTAGGTAATTCGGTGTGAATAGTAACTCTCACGAAGAGAGGAAGCGACAATATATAAATATAGCTTCAATAGGCAAATAAGTCGGACGATGGGCATTGTATCCTTTTATAGGCCGACTACCTATAAGGAAGTTGGCGTACGGTGCGAGTATATTTTTTCAATGTTAGATAAAAATTATAAAACAATACCGCCCATTTCGTGTGACAGATGTTACAGAGGTTACAAGCCCAAGCTTGTTTTTAGTTAATTAGATCAAAGCTCGTTAAGCATAATATTTTTTAATTAGGTACATAAAGATTTTGTAGTACATGAGAGACTCAGAAAGTATGCACAGTGAAAACTGGATTTGGATCATCATAATCAGCCCATAATGTTCCCACTGCTGGGATACAGGCCTCCTCACTGTCAGAGGAAGTGGGCCAAAATACACACAGAGTTCAGTGCGGGTTGGTGGATGTCATATTATAATGATTTGGATGATAATACCTAATTAAATTATCAGAAAAATTAACAATAGAAACAAAAGAATGATGATAATTGATTTTGAATGCCATCGGTGTCCCAAAAACGGCCCCAGCTTTCAACTAAAAGACGTAAACTGAAAAGGACGTAATAATTATTATCAAAAAGTTTAAATAAGTATCAAATACAGACACCCGAGCACAAACAAATTATACATTTGATTAACTCATACCTATAACTAGCCATGGTACAATGAATAAGAATTTATTCACCAATAACGGAATTCGTCAGGTTTCGCCCTGAAACGGGTAATCCAATTAACTGTTCGATTCAGATTGAGGAAATTGGAGTCAGTTAATATTGTTCCGACTATTGCACAAATATTTTGATCACGTTTGTGCCAAACTGTGCGTAACAGTGCTTCGGTAAAGACGGCAGTTTGTGAGAAATCGAGATCTTAACTGAGATTTTCGGAGATGATGCGTAAAAACGTTATATGAAAGGAAATTGTCTGTTTATGTGGATTTCGAGATAATATTTTGTTTATATCTTAGGTTAACTTTCAGATCATCCTAAAATAAGCAAATTAAAAAGCCCGTAACATCGAGACTTTGATCCTTTGAGAGAAATTTAGCAATTCACAGAATCGGATACTCAAAACAGATCTACACAAAGATTGTCATATTATGATTTTTTAAGTCTGTTAATTCCTTAAAAAATCTAGAATACAAGTTTTGGGCAAAGTGGAGCATTTATAACCGTGACCGTGACCTTAATAATAAAACTAGGTTAATACAGGGTGTCATTAACACAGAACACTAGACAACACCCGTGATAGCTCATAAAAGAACACACGGAGGGTCTCAAGAACTTGAATCATAAAATACATTCTAACGACGTGATAAAGATTACTTTATTCTAAATTGAAGACACATTAGGCGAAGTACCGCAAGCTTTTAGCTTAATGGTTATCGCTACGCCTCCGGCTCAGTACCGTTAGCGAGTTATTAATACCAGGAACATAGCCCAGATTTCTAATTATGCAGGCTATTCACACCCCTTGCTTGGTTTTAGAACCGTTTAAAAACGGATTTAGATAATTTTATTTTGTTTGATCATGTTTTTAGTGTTGCCTTGTTTGGGACGGACCAGGATTTTTTGGGATGTGGGACAAAACTTCGGGACGAACGAAGAAAACCCTTTGTTGCCTTTGATATTATTTTGATGGGATTTTTATTTACAGATTGGATTCTGGAGAATGCGTAATGTTCTCATTGATAATGTAATGGACGGTTAATTAAATATGGAATTTCAATTAATTTCGTTTTGAGGTTGTAAATAGTGTGTTCAACCAACTCAGCCTATCGTAGTACCGACATAGGCCTTTCCCAGGCTTACGCATCCGTATGTTCGTTTGTAGTGAATTAGGCGTCTTTCAATTTCAACTGATTCTGGGATCAAGACTGCAAATTCTATCTTGGTAATATGTGTATGTATAAACATCTTTTTATTTAACTTAATTTATAATTGATGAATTAATCCTTCATTGCCACTAGTACCATTAACAGTTCCATGATGGAACTACTGATGTTTTTTTTTAATCAAGAGTTCCATTTTAAAAGAATCTGAAAAGAATGGAACCAATGTTGAACTTTTAGTTCCACATTATTATTTTATTTTTAATCAGCGCCTGACGTAAATTGAAGTAATTTTTAGTAGGCAAGTTTTTAATCACGTCTAGACTATGAAGTAGTGTCAGGCGCTGATTAATTTCAAAGGACTAAACAAAAATTTATCTTCTGTCCTTTTTTAATGAAATAGAAAGAAAAATATGCACTGAGCTTAAATTTTGTTTGTGAACAAGGGAACCGGCACCAATGTCAATGAAACAAAAATTATGAAGAAACAAAACGATAGAATACAAAAAGAGGTTACCCAAGAGGAAAAATTGTATAACCCTTTTGTCATTCTGACAAAGGGAAGTTGAATTACTCTGAAAATACTTTAAAGCGATAATAAATTGAGCGCATAACAATACCATTATTAATTGTTGAGCTCACAAAACCATGACGCCTTAAGACATCTAGGCTGGCGGTTTAAAAGAGACCAAGTAATTATAATCATGATGCAGATAAGCTCTTATCAGAATTGTTAAGCCCGGACAGACTAAATTCACAAACAAAACGATTTTTTTTTCTCGGTCACTAGATCGAGAAAAGAATTTTGGTTTTGCGATTAAATGTCTTTTAATCTTATTTGTTTTGTAATAAGGATAGAAAATTAATCTGTTGTTGGATCTATTTTATAGATTCGGCAAATTCAGTGACATTTTACTCAGAAGCATTGTTGCTCCTGAGTTAAAAATCACTCACACGCTTCACATTTTAAACACTTTTTGGAAGAAGACTTGTAAACATGAAAATATTCAGTAAAAATACAAGTTTTCGAGGTATACGAAGTACCTAGGCAGATAAACAATATACCATCAAATTGAAATTGTTTATTGAAATAATTGATCTACATAAATATTCACAATATTAGGGCCTTAAACTAGAAGTACCATTTCCTTTATTCAACTAAATACATATAAATTATATTTTTTAAATATTAAAATATAAAAACATATAAAAAAGTATTATTATCATTGGATTCTACCTGAACTTGGAATAAACCTGTATCTCACTGAAGGTGTAAAAATTATCTAAAATTTCTTAAACAAATACCCAGTAAATAGCTTATGACAATGTCAGCAAAAACATCAACTAATCTGTTGTACCTTGACCCACTTAACTAAGCGCATGTAATTCCCTGAGAGGGGCAGGCACCTATCTCGTTAACTAAAGACTACACCGACGCTGATACATCGAGGTCTAAGCGTTTACCACGATCACTAGCACTTGATTGAGTGTCCCGGTTTATCCTGCAAGGGAAATGAGCATGATAATTTATTGACAAAGTTGTATCTTTACGTTATCAGCGCTTGGAGGTTGAATGGTTCGCGTAGGGTTGATTAAGAGCACTTGCGTACTTGGTCCAAAGCGCCCGTTGTTTATTTATTTATTGGTCTATCTATAAAAGTTACACTACATACAAGACAAGTGCATAATACTAAGCGATTTCCGCACCGCCGCGCCGTCCCGTGCCGTGTGCCGTCATAACTACTTACCTAGTATTTGCATGATGGGTTGAATACTAGATTCGAAATCCGTCCGAATTTGGAACATTTTTATTTAGCACTAGCTAATAATGGCCGGCGTTGCAATGCCTTTTTATTTTTTTTATTTAGAAACCTTCTCCGGAGCGCATACAACATAGCAAAGTTTCATCATTAGAGATAGAGGCATTTTTTAGTTTTTGCGAAACTAACGCACCGCAATTGATTTTTATAAATATACTTAGAAGATTTATCATATTATGATACAACAAAATGTTTATGTTCTCCTATAAATACATAGACAATTATGTAAACCTAGCGGCCCGCCCCAGCTTCGCAAGGGTGCAATTTTTTTTTCGAATTTCCAAAATTTTCTCTCATACAAACCTTGGCCTGGCTATACTCGTACCGAACACAACAAGAAAGGATAAGTTATGCGCGTACATACATTTTGGCGATTCATTTTTATTTATATAGATATATATTGCTCCAATTTTAGTATCTAAACGATTAGGTGTCGCACAAAAGCCTACACATAAATAGGTAACAAACCTATTAAAACCATTGTAACGCATTGCATTCCAACATGACAATTATTACTGTTCGTGAAATAGTGCTAAAGCACAAATTCATGTCAATTTACACAGTAATGCACGATTATTGCGTTTCAATGATAAATCCGTTCTAATCTATATTACATATAATAAAATCGTAGGAAAGTCAAAACTGTACATTGAATATTTTTTAAAAAGAATACTTGGGGCGTGATCTACAATCGATTTCGAAGCCGAAAATATAATTTTTAGAATTTTTGTCTGTTTGTCTGATTGTCTGTATGTATGTCCGGGCTAATCTCAAAAAGTGCTGCATGGATTTACATCAAATTTTGCATGAATATTACTAAGAGGTCGGGTCAACATATAGGCTACATATTATCACGCTATCACCTACGGGGGAGGAGCTGTGAATCTTTATTTTTCTTACGCATTCTGTGACAGCGTGTAATCTAACGACGCATATTTAAATGTTGTTTTTGGGTAAGCCATGCTATTATCTAGCTTTACACTATAAAAACTACGCTATTTAAGTAACTTGGGCAGAGAAACATAGTTTAATGAATGTTAATAGTACAAAGAAAATTTAGAAGCAGCGCCATCTATGAGATTTCATAAAAATCAAATCAAGTTACATGTTAACAATTTTTGGCAATTAATAATTAAAATTTGATCATGTTGGCGAGGTTAGTAGTTAGTTATTCTTAAAATTCATAGATGGTAATGTACATTTTCTTCATAAAAGTTGTATCGTATAGTTCGTTTTGACAAATTCAAGGTCCAAAAAAACCCTCAAAATCTCGAGCAGAGTTGAGGAAGACAATTTAAAAAAAATGCGGTATTAAGTATTACAAAAAAGTTATGTTCATTGATGATGATCATTTCTTCATCAATTTCATGTTGTTAGTATAAAATAAACATTGACTGTTAATACTTTTGTTCGGTATTTATCTGTGTGATTATTGCTTGGTAATTAATATATTGTCATGTCGTATACCTAATTATAAACTTAAATGTGATGTAAAACATCACCTTCTCGACGGTGACCAACATTGGGATGACACCCTCACGGAGGCGAGCGTCAGTGACAGTCCCAGCCGCATGCGTCATCTGTTTGCCGTCATCTTGGTGTTTTGCGGAGTCGCGAACCCGGTAGCTTTGTGGGAGAAGTATCGCCATCATCTGTCTGAAGATTTTCTACGAGCTTTGAGGCATGCTACTGGAGACGAAGTCGAAGTAACTGATGAACGCGTGCTGAACACCTGTCTCAGTTCACTTCAAGATGTGGTCATTTCTATCGGCGGCAATCCACTGATCGAATATGGGTTACCAGCTCCCCAATCATCACCGCATCAACACCGTGGAAATCGGGAGTATAACGCTGAGACAAATTATGATCCGGGCGAAATGACCACCATACGAAATGACCATGTCGCTTTGTTCTCTTCAGAGCAAAAAAAAATTATGACACCGTCCTTGAAAGCGTTGGGCAAAACCAGGGTAAAATGTTTTTCTCGGATGCTCCTGGTGGAACAGGAAAAACATTTGTTACCACTGGCATACTTGCAGAGGTCAGGAGGCAAGGCAAAATTGCTATTGCTGTAGCGTCGTCGGGAATCGCTGCCACACTGCTTCCGAGTGGCAAGACAGCACATGCCATGTTTAAAATTCCCATCGATTTAGAGAGCGCCGAAACGCCTGTTTGTGGTGTGTCACGTAACAGCGATAAGGGACACGTGCACAAGGATTGCTCTCTGATCGTATGGGATGAGTGTACGATGGCCAATAGGAAGGCAGTTGAGGCCGTGGACAGAACCCTGCAGGACATCCGCAGAAACGAACATTTGATGGGTGGTGTCACAGTTCTGTTCAGTGGCGATTTCCGGCAAAAGCTTCCCGTGGTGACGCGGGAATCGAGGGCTGACGAGGTGAATGCTTCGTTTAAACGATCTACGTTGTGGTCACGAGTTCGTACGCTGCGCTTGACCTTTAATATGAGAGCTCGACTCGGCGGCAATGCACGTGCTCAAGAATTCTCCGATGTCCTTCTAAGTCTTGGCGAAGGCACTCTACCAGAAGAGAGAGGTGGACAGGTGGTGCTTCCAGAGTCTCTCGGTAGAGTGGTATCCAGCTTAGAAGAACTCATTCGCTGTGTGTACGTCAGTCGTATACCGCACCAGCAGAATTCTTGGGTGTGTGAGCGGGCCATTTTGACGCCCAAAAATTATCAGGCTGCAGCAATTAACGAATGCATTCTCTCGGAAATTGAGGGGAATGAAGTGGTCTACATCTCGATAAACACTGTTGTCGAGCAAGATGACGCCACACATTATCCCGTGGGATTTCTGAACTCCCTGTCAGCAAGTTGACTTCCAGCGCATACCATCAAGCTAAAGGTCGGCCCGATTATGCTTCTTCGGAACCTATCTCCTCCGAAGTTTTGTAACGGGACCCGCCTTAAAGTCATCTCGCTCCACAGACACACCATTGAGGCGGAAATTTTTACGGGTTGTGGCGTCGGCGAGGCAGTATTTATACCACGCATTCCCCTCATACCTCATAACTTCCCGTTCCAGTTCAAGCGCGTACAGTTCCCCGTGAGTGTTAGCTTCGCGATGACCATCAATAAGTCGCAGGGGCAGACACTGAGGGCAGCGGGTGTCGACCTCAGGACGATTTGCTTCTCACACATGCAACTGTACGTCGCTTGCTCCCGCGTCACCAGTCCTGACTCTCTTTACATTTTGGCTCCTGGCAGCATAACTACCAACGTAGTTTATAGGAAAGTGTTGTAAGGTATGATACCTTTGTACGTATTTTTACTTTTTTGTGTCCTGGAATGTATTCCTGCATTATTTTCTCTATTTCCTTCAGTCACATCTTATGACTGAACTCAGCAGGATTCCCATATAACTCTCTTCACTTGCTTCACTTGCAAACAAAACTTATATTTTAATGCTATTTTAAAAAGTTGTTTACTTATAATGCTATAGCGACACTGGCATCTTAGGTATTTTTGGTGCCGTAGAGCCTTCACGCAGACGACGTCGCGGGCAGCAGCTAGTTTAGGGATAATACTGTACTTAGGCATATTATAAGGTGACGTGTGTACTGAATTGTTTCCATAGTTTTCTCGTTATAAACAATTAAACAATGTTTTTAAACCGATTTCCAACATCTTCTGTCTTTATCAAGCAGATGCTACTGATCTCTGTTCAAAACCCTGACTATACTGCAAAATCAACTAATTTGTCACAACTTTTTTACTCGAGTCGTGTGCATAAAATTGATAGTGTCGTGTAACATGCTGTGTCACTATCATAAGTCTAAAATTTTAAAACTACATGACACTGTATTTGAGAACATAATTTTTCATGAGTACGCTTGAAAGATTTTTATTATTTTTTCTTTGAAATGGGTCAGGTGTCTGAAGAGTAGACTCAGTGGAATAATTATAATCTTTAGTGCAACTTAATATCCTATTGTGAAGATGCAATATAATGACTGAAAGAGGTTTTCCATAACATATTAGATTTTAAATTCACATTCGTTTATGTCCTTAGAACTGAGAATAACAAATCTCTTTAAATATTTAGAAGTATCGTCTGTTCCAAAAGTGTCTAACAAAAAGATAAACAAATGTAAGAATTATTTAACTTGAACTTGGTATATTTACAATTTCATCAGATACTTTTAGAATAGACTATAACCCCTTTACTAACAAACGTTGTATAGCATCTCTATAGTTACACAACGCTTTGTCTTCTTCTTTCAAAAGTCAAATCACTGACGACTGAAAGAGAGAAATCAGTGTGTAAATATTCATCTAATATAATACGTTTACGTAAGGGGTAAGTGTGTTAAATGCGGTACTTTTAAACTAGCTTTTACATAGAACTATGAGTAATATGGCTGCGTTGAGCATTATTGCCACAGCAGTTGCTCCCATAAGAGAGAAAATGAACGGAAAAATTTAGTAGTGGCTGTTTCGCTTCACTTTACTACATTTTTCAAGCACATATTGTTACATGTATTTTATAGTAGTTTATGAAGGCTAGATTTAGAAAGCGGAGGACTGGTCAGTATGGTGATGTTAAGGACAGGCCTATGCCCAGCATTGGCTATACATACCTATATCAGCTGAATCATCATTCAACTATATCTAGTTGATTATACAGCGTGTATCAGAAACGTGAGGTCCTATTGAAGGGTGTGAAACAGACATCAAATAGAACAACATTCTCCAAGAGACCAATATCGTTATCGCAAAAACATAACCAGCTCTCCCATACAAAAGTTCAATACCTACTTGAATCAAATGCATGGGACAGCTGACAATTATTTCGCGATAATTCCTAATCAAATACATAACACTTCTCAGTTATTAAAGTCTCGTCAGATGAATCTAATGAATACATGCGTACATCAAAAACACTCTAAGAACACACGGAATAATTTATTTCACTAATTCTCGAGCATCTTCTCTTCCTTGTTCTGCCAAAAAAAAATAAACAGTTATGATAAATAAATATCCCTTTTTCTCGTCTAACTTTTACTAGGGCCCTGTTTATTGGCCACGAGGTTATCTGACGTCGGGTGGTTCCGGCCCTTCATACATAATTCAGCGATGGTCGCTCATCATACGCCCATATCGGGGCGAATGTACTCCACACTTTATTGCTTATTTTTCTCCTCTAAATATTATATAATGATGCTTTCAGTTGCTTGACTTATGATGTGTGTTTGTTGGATTTGTGATTTGAATTTAGGTGAACATTAGAGGGGATAAATGCATATAGATTGTTTTTTCGTTGGTGTTGGATCTAAATCAAAAACCCGTCTTCGCCTAATACCTCGTAAATCACACCAATTTCATCGGCATCATTTCTCTTTCAGAAACGGTCCTTGAGTTGGAATGGTCCGTTCAATGATCTTAGTGAGAAATCATGTATTCCAGGACTTCCAAAACTGTACACACTAGGTATTCAAACCACAATAGCATCCACACCTTTCCAATAACACACATCCCTACACTTTATCATGGGAATGCGCGTTGTAATAGTTCACATTTTCATTTCGAAAATGGCGACCACAACACTGCAGACAATCAATTTGCCTCGCTTAGAACGCAACCAATAAAAGCCATAACTATCGAGCAATACCGGTCAGTTCGCAGACTCAAAAGTTCACAATGGATTCACAAAAACCGCCGGCCAGTTGTGCAAAACGGGTAGTATTAAGTTACGAATCGAATACAAAACTAGCAGTTTCAAAATGACAGAAGTAGGACGTACCTCTTTATGTCCTACTTCTGTCATTTCCTACCTTCTACCTTCCATTGTTTGAACTAAAAGTTCATAGAGGAAAAAGGTCACTTTCCCTTTTCAAAAATGACTGCCAAGCCGACTTGATTAAACAAAGCCAATAACTGGCCAGTTTGCAGATTTTCAAAAGAGCTTCACAAAAAATGCCCTAAACTGCGGTCGAGTTGCACAAAATACCCTGTTGTACTCGTATGTACGAAGTGCAGTGAAATTTCGCCCGGTTCCCTTGTTTCCTGTGATGAACATTAACCTGCTCAAAAGCTGAAACGGCTCTCCCGTGTTGAATGCTCCACTCCAATAAAACTTTTGTTTTGCACCCACTAAAAATGCGCACGACCTATTTCGACGCAACGAGTGCATTATGTTGGTTCCTATTAAATTTGGGGTTGGATATTGGGCGGGTACATTATTATTTTACGAAACTGATTGTTCCGTTAGAACGTAATTCAAACTTGATTGATTTTGTTTAGTGCTTTTTTTCACCCAGAAAATAAGTTGAAATGTCTCATGCGCTTTTAGAATGACATCGTATTTCACATAAAATTCTACTTGGTTTCGGTTAGTTATGCTTGGAATCTACTCCACTAAAAAAGCCTAATTGCTAAAGCTTTACGAACAACAACGACCTTTCTTTGTGAGATGAAAATATTTCAGTAAACTTTCTTTACTGAAATATTTTCATCTGAAAAAGAAAAATAGTTGTTGTATTTTAAGTTTAAAATAACAATTGTAATAATACATAATACTATGCCTTAAAAGAACTCGTACTTGTTGCCTATAGTATTATGAAAATCGTGAAAACGCCTACATTTTCCCATCGAGCACTGCTCCACAGAAAATGACACGTAGCCATATATCGGACGCTAATTTGCATGCAGGCCTTACTACTACAGCGTCTAATTTCCCAGATCATAATTCACACGCGGTCATGCCGACATGACAATCCACAAAACGTAGTCCTCGAACCGCACACCAACTGCGACGTAGCAAAGGGTTTCTTTACTGTATACGTGGCATCGCAACAACCAATGGTCGTCGAATTATAGCTTTGCCACCTACAACTATCGACCTTATCTGTGAAATTATAAAGTAGAACCTTGTGTGAGCAGTTATCGTGAATATGACAACAAGGGTCGCCCCACACTATGTTTATGGGCTCCACACTGCCATCGCGAAAGCAAACATAGAGTAGTGGCTGTGCGTATCGATAAAGGTTTATCGAATTTATCCATTAACTTGTGTGTTTTGGCGCTAAAATCGTTCAAGTGTATGGTAGCCAAACAGAGATATGTTTAAGATTAATCTCTATGGAAATGTGGGGAAAGCCTAAAGTATGAATAATATAAGCTTTAGAGGCCTACTCTATGTAAGAGGGAGTGGGCTGTAATCTAGCACTGAGGTTCAGTGCGGGTTGGTAGATGTCACATGACTTCGAATGTTTGGTTCTAGGACATGTCGGTTTCCTCACGATGTCTTCAATTCAATCACTGTTTCGAGAGCAGTGGTGATGGAATAATTTACACAAAGTAAAGCGGCTGTCGAGGTTCGAACCTACGACCTACAATTAGTAAGTCCCGGCCGTTACCACTGGGCCACCACTGCTCTGATATGATTGCTAGAAACACACACATATCACAACTTAATTTCCTCAATAAAATATTATGTACCAGTTATGTATGTTTGTGTATTATGCTGTGTGTATATTATGTGTATCTCAATGTTGTGTATGTATACTTTTATCGGAAATCTGAAATGGAATGCCCGATTCTGGTTCCCGCTATTCTTGTTTGAGGAGTGGTGGCCCTGTGGTATCGGCCCCGACTTATGAGGGTCGTGGGTTCGAACCCAGGCACTTTACTTCGTGTATTTAATTTCATCACTACTGCTCTCAATACGGTCAAGGAAAACATCGTGAAGAAACCCGCATGTTCTAGAACTCATAGAGAGGAGGCCTGTGTCCCAGCAGTGGGAACATTGTAGGCTGATTATGCTGTTCTTGTTTACTGGGAATTAATCATAAATCTGGTAAACGAAACTGGATCCTGAAAGCCTCTGTTTTTACAACTAAACGATTCCTAGTAGAAAAAATACTTTGGTATCAATACCTTAACTTACCTACCTATATTTTCGTCATAAATTATCATTGTTTGGAATTTTCTCTTACAAAATAATACCTATAAGACACCACTTTGAGTTATTATAGGTACATACAGCATTTCTACTATATGTACAGTCAACAAAAGAGATAAGTATTCAGGATCGTCGGATATAGTTGAAGTTTAGTAAGAAACCGATGGATTTTCTCGAATAAAATTGAATTGAATTAATAGAAAACAAACAGCTCATTTATCAAATACAATTTCAGTCGACAACATCCATCAGTTTCTTACTAAACTTCAACTATATCCGACGATCCTGCATACATATCTCTTTTGCTGACTGTGCATAACATCACGCCTATAATCCCTAGCAGATTAGGCATAGGTGTAGGTACTCCTAGCAGACATACATTTCGCCAGTTAGGTGGTATGTTGAAGTCCAATGTTATAAGGGGACTATCAACCGAGTACAAATCCAGACTCCGGGCTACTACTATTTCTATCTATGCAAATACGTATAGCTTGCCTTATTAATACCCCAAGTGCGCACAGTCTCAATGCTTACTGAGTTATAATAGGGATTGATTGCACCAGTGTCTAAGCTCTGATTAATTCACAATAACAGTTGATATAGCTAGGATAGTGTCAAGTTTCGTGTCGGCTACTGTTACTATTTATCGTAATCCCAACTATTGTGTTTGGTTCTTGATGAGGAAGTGAAAACGGTTGTTTAGCGGTATTGTACGGAGATACTTAGTATGATTAACTATACCGAAGCCAACCAGTTCAGATAATTACATTCCATCGCTAATTAATCAGTTATCTACTTTAGTGTAATGTATTTTAAGTTGATTTTTGAGTGACTATTTCTAACAAAAAGGTGCTAAAAAGTTTTTGGTTGCAATGGAATTTGAACTTTGTTAAGTATGTCATTCGGTTTGTTGTTCCATAACTTGAAAATTATCTCAACATCCTGGCTCGACTTTAAGTTAATTCTACACGTGGACGTGTACAACACGTGTAGATGTATTGTTCAGGAAATAGCCGTAGTCTTATTTTATCTACGAAGCTAGGTAACTATTTGGACTAGCGGCTAAATGTGTGTTTGTATGTTGGTTTCTTCTTCACGCTCAAACAACTGGACCAATTTTCATAAAATTTTGTATGGAGGTAACTGAAATCCTGGATTAACATATAGGCTACTTTTTATCCTGATATTCCCACGGGATCGACATTTACGCGGGTGAATCCGCGGGGCGCAGCTAGTCTAAATAAAAAATATCGGCACGTAATTGCGTAACACACTTTCAATCACAATATGAATAATTTTGAAGGATATTGCTAATATTTATATGTTCAAAAATTTGTGTGCTTAAAAACGTAAATAACGCAATGAATATTGTTGAACTGTCAAAATGAAAGCCATTGCTACAGTTAGTGTGTTACGGAATTACCCCACTGGTCCTTTTTCGATTCCTTCATGCAAAACAAGCTTTAAATACCTCAAATTGTACTAAAATTCCCTAATCAAGCTGCACTTTCAAATAACCATAGGTATTTACAAGTTGTGCAACACATTTTTTGATGAAATATAGTTACAAACACATTTACTGAGTGTCAAATGTAACTATTTTCATACAACTGTATCTATGATCGGCATAAAACGTTATGGCATAACATAGAGGTATTGTTATGGTTTAAAGCATTTCATTTTATAGTGAAACATTAAATTGTATTGTTAAAAATATTGCATGCTCTGTCTATTATGCTATTAAGTTTGTAATATAGTCAGTATACTTTGTTGGTACTCCATGGAGCTACAATCTGTCTATATGTTACTGTTAGAATGCGGAATACGTTAATATGCGTATTAACTAGGTAATCTGCAAATTACCGGGTACAATCCGTTAAAGCGTGAAATATGTTACTGGCCAAACCCAATTTTAGGATGAACTAGTTTCGACTAGGTCAAACCATTTCGCATTTGCTCGCTCTTGCAGCCTATGTCAACGGAGCCCCGCTTCGCATGGCTCCTATTTCTGTGTAAAGGGTTTAAAGTAACCTAACCAAATCTAACCTATGGGTACCCTTCGCTCGCTCTAGCATCGTACGTCGCCTAACCAAACCTAACCTCTGGGTGCGCTTCGGTCGCTCTTGCATCCTAAGTCGCCTATCGACCGACCGTAACCATGCAACCTGTGTAGGGAGAACTGGTTTGGCCTAGGTGAAAACATTCTTTTTTCCACTTTAACGGACTCAACCAGATAATCTAATCACTCTAACTGATTTACGCACATTAGCGGTAACATATATATCTATATCTATTTAGCTCGTAATGTCCCATTGCCAAGCAAGAGTGTGGAACCTAAGATAGAAACACGCTTGCGAGTGTGGAACGCCGAAAACTTTCTCTCTTCCACGCACATCTGTCCCAGTGGACAGATGTGCAGTCCATTGCGGGCCAGTCTTTCGATAGGAGTCAACTTCATCCCTTCATCTTCGTCTTGGTCTGCCGCGATGTCGTCTAACATTTAATGGGACCCAATCAGTGGTTCTTCCAGCTCACAGCTCATCTGACATGGGGCAAACTTATCCGACTCAATCCCATTTAAGATTAGCAGTTTTCCGGGTAACATCTGTGACATTGATTTTAGTGAAGATTTTCGGTTTTGAATTACAATATAAAATTGTGAGAGGATACGACATTGCCACAAAAACCGGTTTAACAGAAGAGTGCCACTTAAACGATAATAATTATGATTACATTCTGAGTTAACCAAATGCAGTAGGTATATTATTTTGCAAACTCAAAATAATCACAATTTCTTTGTTTTTATAGTGATCGCTATTGTTTTAATTAAAGTTTGTATGTGTATATCTCTTGTGTCTTTTATACCTATGGTATATTTTTTACATACAACTAAAGTAAATACTTATAAGCAAAGTTGTCTATGATGGTGTTTTGAAACTTGAACGTTATCACTTTGTGGGACACTAAACGCCAGACGTAATAACAATAATTTTTTTATTGTATCTAGTTCAGTGTCCTTCAACCAATTAAGTCATGCATACATTTTTACCTATTCACATTATCAAACACTTCTATAGATTAAATTTCATGATACTAATAGGGCAGAAGAAAATTGTCA
Organism: Hydraecia micacea; assembly: GCA_914767645.1. NCBI lineage: Eukaryota > Metazoa > Arthropoda > Insecta > Lepidoptera > Noctuidae > Hydraecia > Hydraecia micacea. The sequence continues at coordinate 6,952,114 of OU611785.1, forward strand.
TCAAAACGAAATCACTTGCCGAATTGTCACAAACGGGAATTTTCCTGCTCCAATAAGGAAACTCGGTAAAATAATATTTGTTCACATGTCAGAAAGCCGACAGACAAAAGCACTTAGCGAGTTATCTTTTACTGGATTCACTCTTTATTTACTTACATTATTAATAAGCTTGACGGAAATCACGTAAAGTGTCGCTCTCCGATTTCAGCATTATCATTGTAAAAATCTTCCTATCCTGCTCTTTCACAGAGAGCCGTTGCAGGGTCAGCTAAAATGACCTCTCCTCTGCGCTGATAACGCCGTGGAAGTGGTGAAGTTTTGAGTCAACAAAATTTAAATAACTGTCTTGTCAGGACACCGAGATGAAGAATTGCAAAAATTCATTACCACTGTGAGCAGAGGGGCCAAGGGGTAACGGCCGTGACTTACGAGTTGTAGGTCACAGGTTCGTACCCAGACAGGCGGTTTACTTTGTGTAAATTATTTCATCACCACTGTTCTCAAAACGGTGAAGGAAAACATCGTGAGGAAACCGGCATGTCTTAGAACCAAACATTTGAAAACATGTGTCATCTACCAACCCGCACTGGGCCCGCGTGGTGGATTACGGCTCACTCCCTTTCACAGAGAGTAAGCCCGTGTCCCAGCATTGGAAACATTATACTATATAGGCTGATTATGTATAACCACTGTTCTCAAAAACGGTGAAGGAAAACATCGTGAACATCGAAAACCGGCCAAAAAAAATGTCCTAGAACAAAAACTTCGAAGATATTTTTTTTCATTAAACCGCACTGGACCCGCGTGTGGGTACGACTTGCTTCTCACAAAAAGAAGAGGCATGTGTCCCAGCATCGGCAGTTGGAACGTAAGGCTGATAATGCATATGCTATTGTCTTAAAAATACAATAGTGAACGTCTCTCACTGCTCGGGTAGGTGCGGTTAGGGTGGTGACAATGCATAGTATTGTATGAAAATAAACTAAGTACAAACAAATTGTACAAAATTTATGTTGTAGTATTCTAGTCTGCATTTAAGCGTTAGGCTAACCCTAGATATACATAGATCAGTGGGGCTAACCCTGTGTAGGTGCGTACTTTTGTAAATGCGCTCTAATAATGTGCTTTTGTATTCACGAAAATTACCTAACAACATCAGCAATGAGTCAAAATGAGTTGTATTAGTTCCTACTGGACATATTGCGTGAGCATTTCCAGCATCCAGCTGCTCGTAATTAGCGAAACTGAACGGAAGATAATTCATTACTAGATTGCAGCCGAGCAAGAATGAGTGATGAGGTTTTTTACAACAACGATGTGAATGAAGGCTTTGTAATATGTTACAGACTTGACGCTCACAAGCTTGCAAATAATATCAAGAAATATAATCAACTAGCAGCGTCCCGCGGCTTCACTCACATAAATGATAAATGATTTTATTTCTGTAAGTAGGTTTGTACAAACACTTTTACACGTCAATCATATTTTTTTAAAGCTAGATGAGGTCGGCGTTTCCTATCTGACTACTCTGAGAAGAAAGGCCGAAACAAACTCAGAGGTCACAGTCTCTTTTAAAGTCCAGACAAAATCTTGGTCAGATCATGTGAAGACCATGTAGATTGGTGTCTGAAATGGTCTTTTGAGGAAAGAACCACACAGATTGAGCGGACCTGTCCAGTCAGTGCACGCATTTGTCAAAAATCGTGCAGCTCAACTCAGAACTTGAGGAGCTCAACGATTCGACGAACAATACCAAAGAAAGGACATTTGGGTAGGCCGCGTAAATTACTCAAACTGCCAGATCATGATTAAAACTAACTAAGAAGGAAAACAGAAAAAAGAAATGACCCACATAGTCCTCACATTCACAATAATTAAATAAAATAAAAATACTTTACAAAGTAAATATTCATGTCATTGTATATATAAAATGAATAAATGTCAATGTGTATATAAAAATCCAGACATAATCTTTGAGGACCATGTAGATTGGTGACTGAAATGGTCTTTTGAGGAAAGAACCACACAGATTGAGTGGACCTGTCCAGTCAGTGCACGCATACGTTTCGATCACGTGGGAAAATTGGGATAAAAACTATTCCATATCCTTCCCAGGGACTCAAACTATCTCTATACTTACCCGATTTCATCTAAATCGGTTCAGCGGTTTAAGCGTGAAGAGGTAACAGACAGAAAGACAGACACTTTCGCATTTATTATATTAGTATGGATACTCGGTGTTTTGTGTTTTATTGATAAAGTGGAATGGAATTTCGAAAATAGATAAAGCTACATGAATCATTTTTATGTTTTGTGACTAAGTTTAAGCTGCTAAGCAGTAAGTTTGGAAGTGGGATTTATATAAAAGAAATACTACCAATTTTCATACCTAAACGTTTCAATTCAATTAAAACTTTTAAAATAAAAATGGAAGCGATTTGAAATTCACAATCCTATTTACCTTTATACAAAAATATAACAACACCGTAGCTATTAGGGTAGCTGCTCGCTTCGTCGTCCACTCGTGTATATTGACTGTTTTTCCGCATTGCAATGGCGCACACGTAGGGTGAGTGTACCTACTAATCGTCGGCGTTCACTATTGTCACCACGTCGACTACATCTACACATGTTATTATGAATCCGAACATAACAGGGTGAATGGGAAATATTAACTAGAAAATAACTTGGAAGAGAATTGTTCAATGAGATTGCATTGTGATTAGAAACTAAACTAATCTGCACATAGTACTTATTACTCTGTAGTACTTAACTGCCCCATTGGTCAGGTTTTAAGTGTTCCGTTGGGACTGCTGAGCGTGGGGTCCTGGGTTCGATTCCCAAGTTAGACAAAGTGTCGCTTAGGTCTTATATCATCTTTAAAAAGGACATGATGCTAATTGTATAACATTATCTGTCTAGTCTTTTCCCAACTATGTTGGGGTCAGCTTCTAGTATAACCAGATGCAGCTGAATACCATTATTTTACCTGAAGTGATTGCTTATCTCATGGTCAATCTAATTAGATAACTAGCTTCTGCCCGCGAATTTGTCTGCGTCCACTTCAGAATTGGTCCAAGAATAAATGAAAAATATGTAAGTAATAAAAAAATAATGGTGTTCAGGTGGAGATTCATAGACGACTCTGCCTTGGAGTGTACTTAAATGTGGTGCTGTTCCACAAACGATGGAACACTTAATATCGTGTCCCGCATGTCCTGTCAGCTGCACGTTACAGGAACTGATGGACGCTGGTTATGGCGCCAAACAAGTAGCTGAATTCTGGGCCGAGTCCATTTAGATTGCTAACGACAAGCTAAGAAGAAGAAGACTAAATGTGGTAGAATCGCAAAACAATGTAACAGTCGTTAAGCCATCTCATACTTATTCACTGTATACGTAGTTCTATTCATCATACCTCCCATCCTACTCATACCAATAGTCATCCCCAGATGCATATCTTAGTTGCCTTTGCAAAACCCAAGGGAGATATGATTCCGATTATTTCCTGCTATAATATAACCAACATTACTTTAGTACAAACAAAAGAACATGGTAGCTAAGCCTTTGGGATGACCTCAAAACGGGTATAGAATAGGCTTATGTCTATTATCATAATCCCAAGTACTTAAGTTAGGCTATTTTGGGATTTTGGCTGAATTTAGGTACTATTGTTCTAAGTGTTAGTAAAAGTAATTTGTACGCTTGTATGCATATTTAGTGTATTTACTTTGTATTGGCCTCTCAGGCGTACCTATATGTATTTACTTATGTTATGGGAGGTAGGTTTTAGTGAGCAACTATAGTAACCTGGAGACCAACTCCCGTAATTAAAAACGTTCAAAATCTAGTGGCAATCTCATCTCAGCGACAACCAATGTCAAAAATGTAAGGAAATTAGAGGTATTTTTGACAGATTGAGATTACGGTTCATAAAATTATGAGAATTGCCCCCCTGAGATCTAATAGTTATCCGAATTAGAGCACCTACCTAAGATACCTTAATCAATCTTCTCCTGAACCGTTATAACACAAAATTTTCAATAACATCGCCTAATCCTGTTTTTATCCTGACCACGAGTGACGAGGCTTATATTCCCAAAAAATTGCAGCTGTGCATAAGTTTTGTTACAAGCTACCATTTCAATCGCAATGCTCGGTGAAATTAGTTCCTACATTCAAATATTAGACAGCTTAGACCTATCCCTACCAAAGAAATAAGTCATTATGTTGTTATCCATAAGAAGTCCTGAACAAAGCCACAGTACCTACATAGGCAAAAATTAGAAAAAAATGGTACCTACCCACTTTATACAATGACTAGCTTCTGCCCGCGACTTCGTCTGTGTAAAATTTCTTGGTTCCCCGACCCATCCCGCCGCATCGCATTGTCTGCCAGCGCTATTACTTCGTTTTCACGTTCTTTCTTACTTTTTTCTTTTTTCTCGTCTCCTAAGAGTGTTAAATAATAGCCTATAGCCTTCCCCAGGAATTCTTGGGAACCAAATCTGACTGGTAGTTCCAGAGATTAGCACGTTCAACCAAACAAACTCTTCAGCATTATTGTTAGTATAGATTCATGTTTTTGCTCCAGATAGCTCGCTTTTAACAACTTTCTTTCGCGATTTATCAAAGGATGACTTTATCAAACTTTAAAATATTAATAGCCAAGACACGACCGGTTAACCATCAGCTTATACCGCTCAAACAGCTGTTAAAAACTTTTTACTAGGTATTCGTATCCTCGTTATTTACGCTTTAACTTCAGCTGGCGGAATTATCCGGTGAAGTTAAACTGGATGATTGCGTTTCGCTCGCGGTGAGTCCGGGTTTCTGTGTCAAATGCACGGTTCAGCCCGGATTTAAGTATCAAACAACAAAAGCAACCAGATTTAGAGACCACCGTTGTACAATATGTAGAGAAACTACGTATCAAGATGGGTTAGGAGTTAGGAGCAATAAAATAGCGCAATGAGGGGTCAAATGGGAATAAGTAAGATGTAAAGGATTTAGTTGAATTCAATTTACTTTTTTTTTTTTTTTTGTGGATGGGAAATCATCAAATGACCCCTCCCGCTCTGGGTAGAGCGGAAGGGAGTGTCAGACTCTTACTGACTAAAACCCACCCGTGTTCCTTCCTTAGCACTTTATGTTCCGGGGCCATACATAATCATAATAATAATCAGCCTATAATGTTCCCACTGCTGGGACACAGGCCTCCTCTCAGTGAGAGTGAGTGGGCCGTAATGCACCACGCGGGACCAGTGCGGGTTGGCAGATGTCACTTGTCTTCGAATTTTTGTTTCTAGGACATGCCGGTTTCCTCACGATGTTTTCCTTCACCGTTTTGAGAGCAGTGGTGATGAAATAACACAAAATAAAGCGCCTGTCTGGATTCGAACCTACGACCTACAACTCGTAAGTCGAGGCCGATACCACTTGGCCACCAGTGCTCTTCTTACTTCATAATTCGGCGTAAATTAGTAAGACTGATTTTTTAAACCTCATTTTAATTAATGACAAGTTTAAACCTCATTTTAATTCATGGTAAGTTTAAACCTCATTTTAATTCATGGCAAGTTTAAACCTCATTTTAATTCATGGCAAGTTTAAACCTCATTTTAATTCATGGCAAGCTAAGTGGACACTTATTTGTAGCGTTGTTCTCTATTTTAATGCAATAGCTGTTTTTAAAAGTAACACAAGGACATAGTGACGTATCACCTACTTTTACAAGACCAAACATGAAGCTAGATAAAAATAACAAGTGCGTGGAAGACGCAGCTTGTATGAAGATTGTGTAATATAACCAGACTATAATGTGGACATAATGAACTTAGATGTCTCCTTTAGCACCCCGTAGTCATCGTACTGTTGCATATCAAAATTCGAGATGCACATCTATTATTCCAAAGAGCTACAGTACTCCAGACATTTTTATGCAGAATCCCGGTATAAAAAGTTAATGAAGCATGTCCAAGTACGAGAAGATCATTAAAAACAAGTGTCCGTTGTCAAGTTATCTCGCAAAGTTACTGTTCGCATTAACCGCAATGAAATTAATCAGACGATAAAATGCAGGGGAGGGAAAGAGTTTCCTAACTTCCCTATTTAATGGCTTACAAAGACTGGATAATTTTATTAAGCGGAAGGTAATTCAGCTATTTTCGCCATGTTTTGTGAGGCCAATGTTGTGGCAGTGTTTTATTTAAGTCACTATGCGTTGAGTTGATAATGTCATGAGCTTATTCTGCATTTTGAATTTCTAATCATCACGTTTACTTTAATTATATTTCTAAAAAACTCATTACATATTAGTGTTTTGTGGTCCACTTGTACCACAAAACACAAATAGTACATTACGATACGTGTGACTTAATTAGTCTATTATTGAACGCCATGCATTAACGGGACTACATGACCTAAAGCGCGGTCACTGTCGGACTGCATAGAAAAGAAAGAGAAGCGCGATGACACAATGCTGGTAAATTATTGCAAAATATGAAGCAGTTATCTATTTACAAAAAATCTAATGTTTGAACTAAAAAATTAAAACACTAGTATTTCAGTATGTTGCTTGTAGGATAATCTGAGAAAAAATCAGAATGAGTGTATTTATATTAGTATGGTTTTTATTGTGAAAAGAAAGTTTTTAGAGGTATCTTCATGATTTTTTCTATCGTATCAAATTTTTTGTATTATGTTTTCAGCACACTATCTAACTAGCATTTACATCCTGAAGAATAGCATATATTTTTCTGATTTTGTTTACTGTAGTCGATCATATACTTTTAGTCATTATAAAACTTGCGTTTTTTGCGTTTAGTTCCTGTAGTCCCCTTAATAGACTACTTAAGACTGACGTATTCTATTATATAGGTCGTTCACACGAGCTACCCGCACCCTAAACCCGTACTTAAGTCACGCGTGTGGAAAAATGGACTATAAGTCACAGAAAAGCGTGACTAAAGTGCGGGTTTAGATCACGCAGTGCTATAAATATCTATATATAGCGCTTAACGAACTTAACACATCCTACTATCTCTGTCATCTTCTAATAATTGACAGAAATAGAACGATGTTTAAAGTTTGTTTAGCGCTAAACCTATTATATGTAATTTGTGGTGCAAGCAGGCCAAAAATATCATTTACCTACATCATACTAAATACTAACACATGTTATAGGCCGACACGGTGCGGGAGGGGTTTGGTGACGTGATGCGAGAGCTTAGTGATTCGTCAACTTGTGACAACTACCACCCCTCCCGCACCGCGCAGCTGCGGTTGGCCTATAGCACCATGTGTTAGTCTAATTTTCAAGAGTCAATAATGTGAACAGTCTTAAGAAATATGACTCACCTATGTAAATAAAGGTATTGTAGTAAACCATATATACACGCTAAACAGTTCTTTTAGCGTGTGGTCCAAATCGGAACTAAAGCAGCCATTTTGTTTTTTCAATAATATCGCAAAAAAAATGTACCTACACCAACATTTACCAAATGTCATTCAAGCGCTAACAGAAACTTGTAGTAATATTATATAATGTATATTATTATGTTATTCCATTCTATTTTTCTCTATGGCAATGGTGCCGATCGCGATGTCGACAATTCTGCCAATGACTAATGTGATATGAGAAAACGTGCAAAGAAGATACTTGGATGTTAATACTCACTGGGATTGACAGCATGTCCTTCGTCGACGACGTGCATCGATAGGTGGAGGAACACCAGCAACGTTGCTGACAACTGCAACAATGAAAACATGACAATTATTATCAGTGAAAAATAATTATACTATCTATTCCATAAGTGGTGTTAAATAAAGTCGAGATTCCGATGCGGTTTTCACCATCAATTAGAGAATTAATTCCGGAAGATATATAAAACTATCATAATGTTAAGAATTATAGGCCGACCGCTTAACTGTGACGTTGCCTGAGGTAGCAGCGCGGTGCGAGACGGGTGTGGTGACAAGATGCGAGAGCTCAGTGATTCGACAATTTGTGACAACTATCACCCCTCCCGCACCGCGCAGCTACCTCAGGCAACGTCTCAGTTAAGCGGTCAACCTATAGCATTACTATTCAACGTGGCAATGATGCAAGTCTTCAGCACGTTTCCGGATAACAGCGACGCGGACGAGTACTTCGACGCCTAAGTGTTCTTTTGTATTTATTTTTATGCTTAGTTAGTTATTCATTTAACTAAGTACCTAGTGCAAATAGTTACGTTATATATTATATATAATCATTTTAATGTATATGAATAAGCATAATAAATAATGTTGAACTATCGTATAATAAAGAAATATCGATGTTTCTTCAAAAACGGTGCGAAAAAGGGTGGATCGCTAGTTAGAAATAAGTCAAAATAAACAAACGTTAGATGCAGACTCGATATCATTTTTATTTTTAGCACTTCCCGCCGCTCGTAGCAGCAGGCAGGAAGCTGCTATTCTTGTCAGGTAATTTTGACTGACATAGGATAAAAGTTATTCTGAACCTAATTTTAGATACACATATCGTAAGTGTACGTATAAGGCCGGCCGCATACGTCCGGTTTCCGAATCAGGAATTCCGAATCAGGAAACCGGACATATGTATGCGGCCAGTCTAACCGTGAAGGAAAACATCGTGAGGAAACCGGCATGTCCTAGAACCAAAAATTCGAAGACATGTGACACCCACCAAGCTGTTATGGGCCCGCGTGGTGGATTACGGCCCACTCCCTCTCACTGGGAGGAGGCCTGTGTCCCAGCAGTGGGAACATTATAGACTGATTATGATGAAGTGTACGTATAAGAATATCTTCTGAAGTATAGCTTATATATAAATGCCGCACTTCACTCAACATGTCAATAAAAATATTTCATGAGTGGCAAAAATTTTAGCCCCACTCATACGCGTGCTCTCTTAACCCTTTTAAAAATGCAAGCCTTACTTATAATATCACTGACACAGGGTAGTAATTATTTTTTTAGGTCCATTCTCTTCGTGATACCTTTCGTAAGCCGTGTGCTGTAAAAATGCCAACAACTCTAGGGTACAATGCGACTACTAAATTGCATTAAAATTCCTCTTTGTCCTGACGCCGGAGCAAAATGAAAAATTGTGTTGGTACCCGCAGACCCGGTCTTGGATACACCTCTGGGCTTTTTGTAAATAATGCTGCAAGTATTTTATGAGTTGCCCCTGCTATGATGAATTATTATATTTTTATTTCATTAGATTATATATAACTAGCTGCTGCCCGCGACGTCGTCTGCGTGAAGGCTCTACAGCACCAAAAATACCTAAGATGCCAGTGTCGCTATAGCATTATAAGTAAACAACTTTTAAAATAGCATTAAAATATAAGTTTTTTTTGCAAGCGAAGCAAGTGAAGAGAGTTATATTGGAATCCTGCTGAGTTCAGTCATAAGATGTGACTGAAGGAAATAGAGAAAATAATGCAGGAATACATTCCAGGACACAAAAGAGTAAAAATACGTACAAAGGTATCATACCTTACAACATTTCCCTATAACGTACGTTGGTAGTTATGCTGCCAGGAGCCAAAATGTAAAGAGAGTCAGGACTGGTGACGCGGGAGCAAGCGACGTACAGTTGCCCGTGTGAGAAGCAACTCGTCCTGAGGTCGACACCCGCTGCCCTCAGTGTCTGCCCCTGCGACTTACTGATGGTCATCGCGAATCAAACACTCACGGGGAACTGTACGCGCTTGAACTGGAACGGGAAGTTATGAGGTATGAGGGGAATGCGTGGTATAAATACTGCCTCGCCAACGCCACAACTCGTAAGAATTTCCGCCTCAATTTGTGTGTCTGTGGAGCGAGATGACTTTAAGGCGGGTCCCGTTACACAACTTCGGAGGAGATAGGTTCCGAAGAAGCATAATCGGGACACCGACCTTCAGCTTGATGGTATGCGCTGGAAGTCCAATTGCTGACAGGGAGTTCAGAAATTCCACGGGATAATGTGTGGCGTTATCTTGCTCGACAACAGTGTTTATCGAGGTGTAGTCTACTTCATTCCCCTCAATTTCCGAGAGAATGCATTCGTTAATTGCTGCAGCCTGATCGTTTTTAAGCGTCAAAATGGCCCGCTCACACACCCAAGAATTTTGCTGGTGCGGTATACGACTGATGTCCCCGTACACACAGCGAATGAGTTCTTCTATGCTGGATACCACTCTACCGAGAGACTCTGGAAGCACCACCTGTCCACCTCTCTCTTCTGGTAGAGTGCCTTCGCCAAGACTTAGAAGGACATCGGAGAATTCTTGAGCACGTGCATTGCCGCCGAGCTGAGCTCTCATATTAAACGGTTGAATGTCGTAATTACAGACACAATTAAAAAGCCATTGTGTCTCGCGTAGATCTACGTTCCGGCATACGATGGGTTAATGGTCAAGCGCAGCGTACGAACTCGTGACCACAACGAAGATCATTTCAACGAAGCATTCACCTCGTCAGCCCTCGATCCCCGCGTCACCACGGAAAGCGTTTGCCGGAAATCGCCACTGAACAGAACTGTGGAACAGAATCGATGGGAATTTTAAAGTCCCGATTTCCACGGTCTTGATGCGGTGATGATTGGGGAGCTGGTAACCCATATTCGATCAGTGGATTGCCGCCGATAGAAATGACCACATCTTGAAGTGAACTGAGACAGGTGTTCAGCACGCGTTCATCAGTTACTTCGACTTCGTCTCCAGTAGCACGCCTCAAAGCTCTTAGAAAATCTTCAGACAGATGATGGCGATACTTCTCCCACAAAGCTACCGGTTTCGCGACTCCACAAAACACCAAGATGACGGCATGCGGCTGGGACTGTCACTGACGCTCGCCTCCGCGAGGGTTTCATCCCAATTTTGGTCACTGTCGAGAAGGTCACGTGTTACCCAGGCTGCGCGGTAAGTGGGATACTCCACGCCATCACCTGTCCTCAGAAAGGCGAAAGACGTTGGGCCTCGGACAGTGTGAAGTAACAACCGCAGAAAATAGCATTCGCCATTATTCGGATGCACGGTATAAACCCTACCCAATGCGGTGTCCTTGAAAATTCCTGGAAAACTTTCCACAGCACCTCCTCGTCGACGTCGGTTAAATAAACCCCTTTGCTTGTCGTACGTGTAATATGAAGGCACCTCGTCATACGTAAGGGATTTGTTTTACATCACATTTAAGTTTATAATTAGGTATACGACATGAAAATATATTAATTACCAAGCAATAATCACACAGATAAATACCGAACAAAAGTATTAACAGTCAATGTTTATTTTGTACTAACAACATGAAATTGATGAAGAAATGATCATCATCAATGAACATAACTTTTTTGTAATACTTAACACCGCATTTTTTTAAATTGTCTTCCTCAACTCTGCTCAAGATTTTGAGGGTTTTGTTGGAACTTGAATTTTTCAAAACGAACTATACGATACAACTTTTATGAAGAAAATGCACATTACCATCTATGAATTTTAAGAATAACTAACTACTAACCTCGCCAACATGATCAAATTTAAATTATTAATTTCCAAAAAGTGTTAACATGTAACTTGATTTGATTTTTATGAAATCTCATAGATGGCGCTGCTTCAAATTTTTCTTTATACTACTAACATTCATTAAACTATGTTTCTCTGCCCAAGTTACTTAAATGGCGTAGTTTTTATAGTGTAAAGCTAGATAATAGCATGGCTTACTCAAAAACAACATTTAAATATGCATCGTTAGATTACACGCTGTCACAGAATGCGTAAGAAAAATAAAGATTCACAGCTCCTCCCCCGTAGGTGATAGCGTGATAATATGTAGCCTATATGTTGACCCGACCTCTTAGTAATACTCATGCAAAATTTGATGTAAATCCATGCAGCACTTTTTGAGATTAGCCCGGACATACATACAGACAATCAGACAAACAGACAAAAATTCTAAAAATTATATTTTCGGCTTCGAAATCGATTGTAGATCACGCCTCAAGTATTCTTTTAAAAAAATATTCAATGTACAGTTTTGACTTTCCTACGATTTTATTATATGTATAGATATCAACGCACAACCTGTCACCATGAATACGAAAAAAAAACTGTTGTTTCAGAATCGTGTACTGAATTCATGGTTTCAGTTTTTGCCTCGATGTGGCTAATACTAATATTATACTAATACTAATATTATATAAAGAGGTAAAATTTGTTTGTTTGTAAGTTTGTATGTAGGGGGTAATCTCCGGAACTCCCAATCGGATTTGAAAAATTATTTTTGCGTTTGATAGCCCAATTTTTGAGAAAGACTATAGGCTATTTAACATCACGCTAGCACCCTTAAGAGCCGAGCAAAAAAAGTCAGAACGAAAGCGAAAACGAAGTAAAAGTGCGGTCAGGCGATGCCATGCGACGGGTGGGTCGGGGGAAACAGAAATTTCACGCGGACGAAATCGCGGGCACAAGCTAGTGTATTTATATTTTTTGTGTTACTGAGACAATATATTAATGTTATCTTTCTTTCTTTTTCTTCCTTTTGTCACCCTCTTGACTACCGATATGACGACTGATAGAGACTTGGTCTGAAAGAAAAAGACATGTTGCCCCGACCCCCAAATAAACTGAGATAAGGACATGAGAGAAAGATGATATTAATATTACTTTTTCACACCAAGTTTATCAAACATTCTTAACTAGCTGACCCGACAGACGTCGTCCCGTCCAAAGGGTTAATTCATACAAAAAACCCAAAGAAAAAAGAACGTTCACTTTTTCCCGAATCGGAAAAAAATTCGGGAAACTTTTCCAATTTTTCTTTCCATAAAAACCGGACTATTACGAAATAGTTTTTTTTATCACTAACCCTGTTTTATTAATAAATGTAAGGTGCTATAACAACGTCACTCCATGTAGTAATTTTTTTCACTTATGAGTAATTAAAACGGAACACGACAGCCCTATTATAATATCAATGTTCGCGTGATGGTGGATTAGTATTCATGTGTTTTTACTGCTACTTTATCACGATATTGTTGGTAGACTGATATACTCTTAATACAGTTAGAAGATATAAAAATAGTAATTGTTTGATATCCAAGTAATATAGGTAATACCAGCCCGCGCTGGGCCTGCGTGGTAGATTACGGCCCACTCCCTCTCACGGAGAGAGAAGGCCGGTGTCCCAGCAGTGGGAACATTATATAGACTGATTAGTACAAACGTCAGCACCTCAAGCTACCCGAAACTGTCAAATATTCCCCATCAACTTTGAACCTTATACCTTAGCCATAAAGTTGAAAATCTATTAAATAAATTTGACAGATTGTAGTAGCTTGATGTTCTGGTGTCTGTACATAAGCACATACACAACACAGCACAGTCAGGTTAAACACAAATTAAGTAAATGTCTTAGAATATTACCTACAGCTAGGTTACATTAGTGTTAGATACCAGTGAGTTGCAAACTAGACAATTAGTCTGTATCTTGGGGCTATAATATTACTCGACTTCAAATAGAAGTGTTGCAAGCTGCACTTTATAAACAGTATTTTGCAGCAAGTGCGGCATAGAACACACTGTTATCATAGCAGTATGGAACCGAAATGAGTATGTACGAAGCTTCGTTGTTCTTGGTTCCACAAATAAACAATCCTGCTTTATCCTACGGTGTACAGTAATTGGTAGTGGTAGTCCAGTGTGTACCGGGATTTATGCGGTGTGGTAGCACAGCATTATTTTGAGATGTAGCTTTTGCCGTCCCGCACTGTTGTTTTCGGCATTCGTAATGCAATTTTATCACCTCGGGAGTGTTTAGTCTAGACCACGTAGGAATGTGAACTGCTGGTACTACGTACTTTTAAATTGGGTTCGTGAATTAGCAAGAAACAAACTTAAAAGTAATGTGGCATTCAGTCGTTTGTTTTTCGAAAAACAACGTCATTAACATCGGCAATTAAACTTTGCTAAATACAGCACATATCAATCACAATCTGAATAATTTTGAAGGATATTGCAAATCCATTGCTTCAAATATTTGAAAAATGCGTCTGCTCTACAACGTAAATAACGCAATGAATGTTGTTGAAATGTCAAAATGAAAGCCATTGCTATTGTTAGTATGTTACGCAATTACCCCGCTGTTCTACATATTCACGATAAACCCTACTAATTATATGTAAATGTAATAACAAACGCTAGAACTCTTTACCTACAACAGTTAGACGAAAGTTCTCATCGCGGCAGACAGTCACAATATTAGAGTCGCTTATAAGTTTTGAACAAGTCGCAAACAAACGCTAATTACTGTAATTGGCAACAGCAACCTTTGAGTTGCCTCATGTTGAAATTATTTGCTTGTAATTACTATCTAGCACTTTCATAACTCCCTTTCGGTCGCTGAACAGTTTAAGTTAATGTTTTGAACGTTACAAGAAAATGGTGAGAGTATCTTCATGTACTCGTTTGTCGGTTAAGCCACATAAAAGCTGAACGTGGTTTTCGGGTTTGCTTTGACACTTGTTTTTGAATTTAAAACGTTTCGTTTTGTATTACCTTGTCTCTATATTTGTTCTGCGATGAGAAGTATTTTACGCACTTAATTCAAGCACTGTCTACCGAAAATTCTAATCTCAATCTCGAAAGCCCGAAAGTCTGACAACCAGTCTTACCAAAGGGTCTTACCAGTAACTGGGTTGTGAAGGTCAGATAGGTAATGGCTTCATGTAAAATACTGGTATTTAGCTGCATCCGGTTAGACTGGAAACCGACCCCAGCATAATTGGGTAGAGCTTAGGCAGACGATGATGAATCATTGTAGTTAATCTAAGCATCTAAATCACTGCCATTTCTAACAGAAGATCCAAACTTTATGAAACGAAATTCTCAATTTAATCTTTATTGCATCCATAGTGTACGCATACAGGTGATAAGTATAAATAAATAGAATCAATTATGGACCCAGTCGGGCACAGCAAAATTTGAAATAAGTAGGAGAGAGGAAGAGTGCTTCTTTTTTAGCGCTTATAGAGATTCAGACACTCAATCCTTGTAGTCTTACTTTAGAAAACCCTGAACTGTAACTTATGTCTGTCCCTAAATCTTGTTCTAAATCCTCCCTTAAGTAATACTAGGACCCTTTACCCACTTTATCGCCTTTCACGAGCGTGAATAGAATGTACCTACATACATAGAACACAAAATATTGTCCAGGCCCAGAATTATGGACTGTGCGCAGAATCAAGATTTATGAGGTAGGTATACAGGATGAATGAAGTTTATATTTCAGCAGAAGGTAGTTTATGTCATTGTCTGACGAATGAAATCAACTCATCCGCTGTCCACTGACACACAAGACATGGACAGCAACCCGCACTGGGCCCGCGTGGTAGACACAGTTACAGTTACATGTCCACTCCCTCTCACAGAGAGGGCCTGTGATCTAGCAGTGGGGCTGATAATGCTGTCCACTGCTGAACATAATCTTCTCATAATAATATTATGTTTCATCATAATACCCAATTCTCAGTTTTCCGTATTCTGTCTACATGTCATTCATCATCTGCTAGCCTTTCCCCAACTATTTTAGAGTCGGCTTCAAGTCTAACTGGATGCAGCTGAATACCAGTATTTTACATGGAGCGGCTGCCTTCGCACCTCCACAACCTAGTTACTGGGTAACACGATATCCCTTGGTAAGATTGGTTTTTGGAATTTCGGGTTTCTGACTACCCCGTAGCGACTGTCAAAGATCAACAAATCACAGCCAGAACCAACGGCTTGCTTTCCACGTCATTATGATGAAAATGAAATGAATGATCTATTTATAAAAACAGAAGAAAAAAAACTTACAAAACCGTAGGCGTGTCTTACTTACCCGAGGATAGCTACAAGTATCTACCTGATTATTTTATCATCAATTTAACTGGATCCCTTTCAATAAATCTCTCATCAGAAAAACACCCTATACATATATTGAGCCCTCACTAAGCACCGTTTATAAGGTAAGCGATGCAAGATCTCATGATTTATTGGTACCAACAGTCCACATTAATCTTTTTCTCATTTATATTGCCAGGTGGAGGGAAGAAGGGGAAGGAGGGGGGGGGCTATTATTGATGGACGCTTGTCGTCTTGCCGTCAAACCTTAATGTCCGTTACTATAGTAAATTGAGATGAAACAGTTTCGGAGTTCAGTCTTCGTTTAATGAACTGGATTTTGTTGTAAATCTAAGCGTGTTAATTACAAATACACTTGAGAATATATACAAATTGCCAACCTGCCTTGAGCCAGCATGATGATCAATGCTCATGCCTTCTCGGTATGAGAAGAGGCCTTTGGCCTGCAGTGTAAAAGTAAAATATTACCAGCCATTACTATTATTTGATTAAATATGTAGCGGTATCTACAACGCCACATGCGAATAACGCGTCATACTGACGTCACGAAATCCTGCATCTCGCAAGCAGAGTTTACCGCGCAACTAGCATAGATACAACGGCCCGACATGAATCATCGGGCAGTTGCCCACCAGACACAACAGCCGTCTGGTCGGAGGATCCTCCCTTTTCTATAGAGTATGAGTGAACTTTACACCCTGTTCCTCATACCTCTATAAACATAATAAAATATAAACATTAAAATACCTTTGTTTCCCCGGAGGCACCCATAGTACACCAACAGTAAAGTACAGTATTTCATTAAAATCTGAAGGAAAATGGGTAGGGACCTACTTAGTACGAGTATTACTTCAAATTGCATACGTCATCAGTGCCAGCTAGGGCTATACGGCAATAGCTCACGACTGTCTGCTGCCTCGCTACATGCAATAAAATGCCATGGGGAAATGAGAAGACAATGCTTACAGACTAGATTGCCGATCATCGTGAGTCATAGTAGGTTCCAGATAACAGGAAATATTAGAGAGGACAACACAAAATTCCCCAGGAAATATTTCAATGTCCTTTGTAATATTATAGGTTATACTTTTATAACATAGTAGCGACCTGCCCTGGCTTCACCCATGCGAAGCCAGGGCAGGCATTGCACCCATGTGCAATTTATATGTGAGGACGTCTGTTCACGACACGTTGTGTACAATTTCTGAGCAGTAACTTAACAAAAATTGCATTGGCTTGCATGAATTCAAGATAATATTTCATTAATATTATTAAGTATTTCTTTTTGTTTAAATAGCCTATGTCTATCTGGAATAATGTATCTTTATATGGTGTACATAATAAAGAGTATTCTATTCTATTCTTTCAAATGGTGAATTATTTTTTCAAATAAGAGCTGTGTTCCGGAGATTACTCTTCACTTAAACACAAACTCTCAAAATTCGCACTCTCTCTCTCTTTCATCTGTATGTAAAGATGGTCATCCATCCACGAACCAACCGCGGCAAGCGTAGCTTAACCTGATCGATCGACCCGTGTAGCTGTTATTACTTAGCCACAAGCTCTCTCTCTCTCTTTATAATATTATTATAGTATAGATTAAGTAGGTGAAATTGACCGCTGTTAAAATTGTGCAAAGCCAATAAACTATAAGAACCACAAAACCACATTATTATATTTAGCATTTTACAATAAATAATAATTTATTATCAAAATAACCGGACACCGCCAATTGCCGCATTAATTTTCCGATAATTCGTACATCAATGGCCAAAAGTATCTATTGCATTAACAAATGGCACATGTTCGCTGCTAGTATACATAGCTTTGTGTTGTTACAAGTTGCAATGCTATAGCATAATCAGCCTCTGATGTTCCCACTGCTGGGACATAGACCTCATCTCTGTGTTTTCGGTTGTTTTTGTTATGTAATTTAGTTACTTTTACATGCTCCTCTACTGTTTGTATTTCCCGTGCGTCTCCCAAATAAAATATTTTTCATTCATACGTTCAATTGGAGTATGGTCACAATTTTGCGACATTTTCGGAAACAATGAACCAATAAAATCAACTGGTTCCGTAAAAAAACTGTTATGAATAACAGAATTTTCTTATAGGCACTTCTGTACCTATAATAAAATCCTTGAAAACGACAATGTACCAATTTTTTTTTTCGCGAAATATAAGATACAATCATCCTTATAATTATCATCGTTATAAAATGAGGGTTTAAATTAAAAAAAACATAACCAATCCTTCTTGGCAGTCGAGTGAAAAGCCCGTCATCCCGAAATGCTTTATTTTTAGCCACTCAGACTAGGGTTTCTAAGTCCTGCACCAAGTCTCAAATACAAATAAAGAATCCACTAAACCACATAGCACAGAATTAAACCTGCGAACAGCAACAAACAAGGCTAATCCAATACAAGCAACAAAAAAAGAGTCCATACGTTAGGAGATTTCGCGTCGAACTCCACAGTGGTCAGCTGTGTAAATATTGAAAGAAACAAAACATGCTCTTCCGTAAAACGCATAAAACATTCGCTTGTGGTAATATTTTATCTTGTCCGTTTTTACTGCGCCGAGTTAGTTCTAAACAAACTTCCAGGATGTGTGGTCGTGTGCTTAAAATTCAGCACGGAACAGATGCCGTCTAAAATTTTAGTTTTATTTTATTTTAAAACTAAAATTCGGTGAAAGTTTACGCTTTTTAGGAGCGCTGTATAAATGGGTGGAATTTGTTTATGGAAACTTCATGTTTTACATTAGAATTTTGTAAATGTACTTTAAAATCTTTTTTCTTGTTGAAAACAAGGTTAGTAGAAAGATTTAGATTGTTTGTATTATTTTATGATGAAATTAATGTACTTTCAAATGTCATTTAACATTATGCCGATGCGACGGACGACGCCAGCTCTCTGTAGTACTTTTTCAATCTAACTTATCATTTCCGCACTCTTACATACCCATTTAACTTGCCGGAGTTATTAAATGTACCTACGTTAACTTTATGTGAGTCAGGAAAAAAATCTTCTCTAGTGGAGAAGCGTGGTCCGTGAAAAACTGATTGCATTTAAACCTGAACGAGTATGAGATACTTACCTACTACCTTTTAAATGCTTACTGAAGAACCTTTGGCCGGCGAAGTGTAATTGATTGATTTTATAGATGTCCGGTCCATAGAGAAACGGTATCGGTGACCTGTAGAAAGACTTATTCAGGTGGAAAATTGGGTCCTGCATCGCAATCTGGAAGAAACCTACGTCTAGTAGAAGCATTATACAGTGCATGTACCTACAGACGCCAGCACATTGAGCTACCCTAAACTGTCAAATTTTCCCAATCAACTTTGAACGTAATGCTTTAGTGATATAGTTGAAAATCTATTAAAGAAATTTGACAAAATGTGGTAGCTTGACGTGCTGGCGTCTTTACATTTATTTTAAATATGCTGCGCAGTTTTGCCCGCATGGAGACTTCCTACAAGAAATGTTTACTTTCCTGGCATAAAATTATCCTATGTTACTTTAAAATAGTGTAGTTTTCTATCAGTGAAAGGTTTTTTGTAATCGGATCAGTATTTCTAGAGATTACCCGTTACAATCAAACAACTTTAATTGGTTTTATTTTTTTTTAGTTTAGACTGAAACATATCCTAAGGCACTCGGATATAGTGCTTTCTATCATTGAAATATTTTTTGAAATCGGATCAGTGGTTCCGAAGATTATCCAAAACTCACCTCGTTACAATATTAGTATAAATAACCGACAGTGTTGACAATGTGACATTTACCAACCCGCACTGGGCCCGCGTGGTGGATTACAGCCCACTCCCTCTCACTGAGAGAAGGCCTGTGTCCCAGCACTGGGAATATTATAGGCTGATTATGTTATGTTATGTTAACCGAAAGTGTTTACATTACATTGTTCAGACATTCATATATTTCTCGCACGTATTCTTCCAAGTAGAAAGTAATACCTAACGTAATCAACTTCATTTCCCTAAGGTAAAATCCAGCTCGTAGTTTTTCTACAACAAACAATTACTGTAAGTGCGAAGAGATGTGGGAATAACAATTGTCCTAGATAAATTCAATCGGAATCAGATTCAGGTTGAATTTGGTACCTATATACGGAGAGAAGAGAAAACGGATTTTGATACTTTTGCTATGATTTTTCGTGATTGCAAAATTGATAGATACTACAGAAACAGGTTCCATATTGTTAGTTTCTCAAGATGTTATGGTAGCAAAATCACCCTATAAACCACTAAATGTTCCCACTGCTGGGGTTCTAGTGGCCTATTGTGGGATATAAAAAGGAATAATTTATACCTACTTAAAGAAAGTAGGATTTTTCATACAATTGACGGGTATGTCTTACAATAATACCACAGTTAGCACATGTAGTAATAGGTAATCAAACTTCTAGTGTACCGAAGTCAGTCCTATTACTCCGATAAATCTTCATTGATGGACTAACAAACATCCATATTCCATACCAATAAAGACAGACACATTTGTCTTCGACACCAATATTGGAACCAATATTGGATTATTCCAGCTCTCATAAAACGTATCGCTATTGCCAAAATTTCCACTCGAAAATGTTACCTAAAAGAAAAAGTGTAACTGATCCAAACAACTGCCATACGACGAACGAACGTCCATGACTTAAATGGATTTCAATTTCGGAAATCGGAGAACAAAATACGAAGTTTCGGGTAACATTTGAATACGGACACTTCTCGTGTTAATACGAAAACTCTGAAGGAGTTTTCCTTATATCGTAACTTGATATGTTGCGATTTCTTGCTGTTTTCCGCTTGTTTATGGAGTGACAAGATCTCGGGTTATCTTATCGTTACGACTTTAGATGTTTTTTACATTCATGGACTTCCACAAAAGCTTCTGAATTTTTAAAAGGTGTTTTGTCGATAAAAGACTTACGTGCCGAGATAAAATTAGATTGCTCTGATCTGTGACATTTTCCAGTAAAATCATAACTTTCGGTTAAAATGAAATGCGCTTTTACGTGAATCTGTAGGTAAACATAAAAGATATACGAACTCAAAAGATAAATCCTTTGTTTTACCGCTAATTCATAAACCACAGTACCACGTTGCAAAAACTTAATCCTGCAACGTTCAGAAACGGCGTGGCTGTATTTTTTTGTAGTACCATTTCCGACGGAGAAGATAAAATGTTTACAATCGCCTAAACAACACCATGGAATAATGAGGATGGATGACCAATACCGCTTATACCGTACCTGCTTTGGAAATTTGATTGCAATCGGTGTTAATTTGATCCGTCGTATGAATATAATTAATGATTCTGTATAAAAGATTTGTGATAGTAAAGGAATCTATAATAATGTAAAGTAGAAATTCAAGTGCGGGCCAAAAATGTCTACTATAGTTTATTTCAAATCAATTCATTTCAATAATTTCGGAAGTTAACCTAGGTTAGCCTACTGATATCTTAAAATAAAATGTATGCTTATAAGAATAGCGCCAAATAAAAGCCTTACATTCTATGTAAGGCTTTTATAAGCTGGCTTGTATAAGGTTTTATTAAATCTCTTCACCATATCACGTTATTAGTAAATTGCCGCTGGCTTGTTGTCTGTTTGGGAATGCAGATTTCCTTAGAAGTTCAAATGGTTGACTATAAAGTGTGAGTCACAAACATTGAGCGTACGTACGTACATAGTGTACCACTCAGACTGTCATTATAAATTCTGCAAATAAAGGAAAGTATCTATCGATGAACACTGCGCCATACTGTAAACGGGCAGCGGCGGCGCTACAAGTTGTATGCAAAATTCAACACTCCATTTCCTCATACTCCGTGCTCTTACCAAATACGAATTAAGTTTATCATATCGTAAAACAATGGTGCTTTATTAAATTTACCTAAAGTCGTAAGGGTTTGATGGTACGATCATAATTAAAATTATAATTAAACAAATTAATTTAATTTAATTTTATTAATTTTTTTTTTTATTTAATTTTATTAAACAATATCTGGGGCAGTAGTGCCCCAGATATTGTTTACATTAAAACGGGATGTTTAATTAACGCACTTTGTATATTTATAGAATTTTCTTTGTATTTTTAGTGAGTTATATTCTTAAGACAAAATAAGTTAATACCGTTATGGAATTACGTAAATTATTGAATAGGTTTAATTGTATTTATTTCATAGATCTAAATAATTGATCATCGCAACTCATAGATCTAAAACGGTCTGGCGGTAATAACTACGCCTGAACCGTAGCCGGCAAATCAAAAACAACTTACCTACTATAAGATAATTTAAAAAAATAATAAAGAGCAATCAATCTTTAAGGGCCTTTACATAATTATCATGTTATCTACAATGATCGCTCAGAAATAACAACACGAAGTCTCGGTAATTTTGTTCAAAAAGTATCAAGTTTGGTTCGTCAAATATTTTCCAAGAATGCCCAGAAATAATAATTTTGTATAAGGAAAAAGTTTTATTTACTTAGATGAGATTAAATGCTTCGAGGCAAATATGTTTAGATTACGGTTAAACAAAATAAAACATAAACAGAAATGAACACGTCAGAATGTGTTTACACACTCTTTAATAAACCGAGTTTCGAACATAATCAAATTAGTTGCTCATTAATTTCTTGTGTAAAATTTTAATTTCTGCTACAAAAGTTTGGCGCAAGTTCTCGTATTGTTTTAAGTTTTAATTAATAATTAATCATTAGTTAAGAAACTTTAGCCATTTAACTTCTAGTGTTAGCTTACTGCGAATATCCTGTAAGATGCCTTTATTTTCTTAGCCCCTT
This sequence comes from Hydraecia micacea, assembly GCA_914767645.1. Classification (NCBI taxonomy): domain Eukaryota; kingdom Metazoa; phylum Arthropoda; class Insecta; order Lepidoptera; family Noctuidae; genus Hydraecia; species Hydraecia micacea. The sequence goes on from OU611785.1 coordinate 6,974,835, forward strand.
ACTAATAAACGTTGTACTATTGTATAGCGTCTGTATAGTTACACAACGCTTTGTCTTCTTCTTTCGAAAGTCAAATTACTGATGACTGAAAGAGATAAATCGGTGTGTAACTATTCATCTGATATAATTCGTTTATTAGTAAGGGGTTCATGTTTATATTTATTATTCAGTTGGATGGGAACGCTATGTTTTCCATGAAACATTATAAACATCCTACTTCCTATCCTGGATGGATGGATGGATTATGTGTGTTGTTACTCTTTCACGCAAAAACTACTTAACGGATTTTGATGAAACTTTACAGTAATATAGCTTATACATCAGAATAACACATAGGATACTTTTTATGCCGATATTCCCACGAGTCGACACTTATGCGGGTGAAACCGCGGGGCAATGCTAGTAGAGATATAACGAAGAATTCTAAAGATTATTTCTTGTTATTTTTTTTAAGGAAAATTTATCTTTCGCTGACTAGAACATAAAATTGCTGACGCAACTAATTTCTGCAAACGACTGCCGTCTGATCTAGACAACCCTTATCAACTTACAGTTGGATGCTGCTGGCCATTTCAAATACTCTATTGATTATTTTTAGGGCATCTATTAGAGGAGACAGGGTTATCCTGAAGGTTATTCTTACGCTTAAATGATAACAAAACGAAAGTTGTGAGACAGAAATTTGTAAACGTTGACTTATTTTTTTACATCAGGTCATGAAATTATTGCTGTCCACTAACGCAATGAATTTAATAGTGTTTATTAAATCTAGGAGCAATGTTTGCCCAATGGTAACGGCCATGACTAAAAATTTGTAGGTCGTAGGTTCGAACCCAGCCAGGTGCCACCAACTCGCACTTAATGTGTTATGGCCCAATCCCTCTCACCGAGAGGAGGCCCGTGTCCCAGCAGTGAGAACATTATATGCATTGTCTCTGAATAAATTCAGTAAGCCAGACAATAGAACTTATTCCCAGATAAGAAGAATTGCTAGTATTATTTTAATTAACGGCAAATGCAAACTAAGGGTAATTAAAAACGCCAAGAGTAGGTATTACTAGTACTGACAATGTCTGGCCATTAATCCTAGGACTTATGTCGGTACAAAGTTAAATGGGGGATTTAAATACAAAGGAGCTTTATTAAACCTTTGAGACGGTATCCGCGTATAACTTGAGGGCACTTTTCATTGTACCTACTCTAATGATAGGAATGATAAAATGGTTTTACTCATATTCTTAGAACAACCGCTTTTCGATTAGCTTTGCTTCTTTATGCCTAACTGTGGTGAAACCCAAAAAAGGGTAATTATTATTATTACGGAACCAGTTGATTTTATTGGTTCATTGTTTCCGAAAATGTCGCAGAATTGTGACCCTAGTAATAAAATATTTTTCATTCATAAGTTCAATCGAACTAGGGCGTTTAAAACTAACTTAGGTACATAAAAAATAACAAAAAAATATAACAAGAAAAATGAAAGACCTGTGCGACATTAAAAAGGCTGCTATCACAGCAAAAAGCTGCGATATTTAAAAAATTAATACCTATTAAATACATAAATACGATTGCACATAATTTTGTTTATTTTTATAAATACTAGTCCTGATCTTTGTTGTGGGTAAAAGCAATTTTGAGCAAAATTCTTACTGTACAAATGTAAGAATGCCAGCTAACTTTAAACTATCTATGTCATGCCCTTATATTTTGTTGAAACACGAAAATAAACTTCATACTTTGTAGAAATCTTCTGCTATGCTTCACTTTATATTATCATCAGAATATTCTACCAAAATATATTTCACCAAATTCACAAATAATCCTGTTGTGAGACATGTGAAATTAACCTAAATTGTCGAATAATTATCTTAAGATACCACACATGCCTTTGATGTACCACGTTCCAAAGACGTTGAACTCTAGCTAGCTAATATTTAATTAAGATCAGACTGAACCGAATTCCAGTGCGTATTGGCTGCGGCAAAGCCTGCCCTAAGAATGTACCTAACACTACCTTCTAATTATTTACGAGCCGAAGCTTAGAAACCCTTTCAGTTGTTATGTAATTAGTGAAACTTCAGCTCTGAGTGTGATGTTAGAATTTGGGCCGTATTTTCTGTTAATGTTGTGTTTATATGAATACGTCATCGAAATTGGCAACATCTTAGAAAAATGATTCGCTTGCTTAGTCATTTTATCGTCACCATCGTCCAAGGTGGCAAGCTCCAGCGAAAGAGCCAAAATGGACTCCGACACACCACACCCTTTACACGAGAACGTCTTTGTGCCACAAAGGCTCAAAAGCCGAAATATTTTTTTAAAATGTGTCGTCCCACTCACTGACGAACCATCACAATAAAGTCTGGAGCTGTGGCGAGACAGTGCTTCCTTACCCAAACCGTTCATTCCACCCGCTGAGGACCTCCCACCTGGACATGAGTTAACTTGGGTAAACTGTAAATCTTTAAACAGACTCCGGACCCAGGTTGGCCGAAGCAAGGAAAACCTGTTCAGGTGGAGATTCATACATGACTCCGCCTTGGAATATAAATGTGGTGCTGTTCCACAAACGATGGGACATTTAATATCGTATTCTGCGTGTCCTGTCAGCTGCACGTTACAGGAACTGGTGGACGCTGGTGACGGCGCCAAACAAGTAGCCGAATTCTGGGCCGAGTACATTTAGATTGCTATCGACATGCTAAGAAGACCATCGTCCTTTTCTTGATTTTTGGTTTCTGAAATGAGATTGATGCTTTAACTAAATGTTGTTGGTATTTTTAGTCGAGGTCTGAAGAAAATGAAAACCTTTGTTAATTGAATAAGCAATAATTATAAATCTATTGTATTTGTAGTCGCTGCAAGCGATTTAAAATTATCTTTTAAATATTTCTTTATATACACGACTTCTATCAAGAAATCACATTTCCCAACACGTTCAAATAGAAGGAAAATGTCGTTTCTTCTCACCAAAATAAACAGAAAGAAAAGACGTTCATTTGCGGTAAGACATGGCACAAAGAAAACAGAAAAACAAACAAGTTGGTGGAAAATATGCGTAAATCCACGCAAAGCGGCCATCGCTCAGGACAAATGGTTTCCAAATAATTATTCAGTTAGTGTCTTTACTTGAGGTCTGAGATGAATGCAAAATTCTTTTAATGGAATAAGCACCAAAGCAACAACAATTTTCAATAGTTTTAAAATCACCTTTAAAGTTATTCGGACACAGTACACAGCTTATTTTATCAAGAACACATTTTCCTACAAGTATTCCAGACAATAAATATTCAATTAAGTGCATGGTTAGAACATTAATTTATCATGACCATATTAGCATACGCCCCTGAGGAAATGAATGTATCTAACGCGATGAATAATGGTCATGACACACTGGAGACTGATGTGTCAATCTTTGACTTAATTGAGATTAAACTTGGTGAAGATAGAGTAGTAATCATAATTACAATATAACTATATACTATACACTAGATACTAAAATAAAAGACTAACTAACCTACTATACAAATAAAAAATAAAAAACCAAAGGACACTTAGGCGTCGAAGTACTCATCCGCATCGCTGTCATCCGGAAACGTGTAGTAGTAATTGTATTTGGTGCGATGATGATCTCTGGCACAGAGCACGGAGGCGCTTCGGCAGCCGCTGTTAATGGCGGCATTGTCAACACTTTCTATATTATAATCCAAGTTATTATCATCATTTACTTATTTATTTAATACTTTTATTAATAACAGTGTGGTATTATAAATAAAAATGTAAAAGTAAAAAAGAAAATCTTGAAGTGTTGTAGCCAGTAATCAGTTCGAATTTATCCAAGTTGAGAGGCATAGTGTGTGTACGTGCATACTTTAAAAGAAAATTTTCACATTACCTACACAAAAAATATTCACAAAACGAATTAAAAATTGAAAATTATTGGCAGAAGTATTTATTGAGCAATGCATTATAAATACTTCTGCCAATAATTTGGTCACAATTAATAACATTGATAATAATTTAAATTAGAAATTAAGACAATAGAGGCAACCTCTAGCTATAATGTACAGAATCACAAAAATAACCCAACAAAAATGTTAAAATCAGTAAATAGTATCAACCTGGTGCATCAAAATATTCAAGGATTTATGAACAAAGAGTTAGAAGTAGAATTATTTATGAATTGTAATAGTATTGATATTCTTTGTATAACAGAACATTGGCTGAAAAGCCACCAGTTCTTGTTCAATTTTAATAATCACCAGGTTGGTAGTTCGTTCAGCAGAATAAATGCTATACATGGTGGCTCTTTAATTTTAGTAAGTAACCAGCTCAAATTTAAAGATCGTAACGATATTGTGAGCCTATCTGTTGAGCGTACAGTTGAAATTGCCTGTATAGAATTGGAGCACTATATTGTATTAAGTGTGTACAGACCCCCTTCAGGATTGTATGACTACTTTGAAAAGGTAATGGATGAAGTGTTACACAGGATTTTTAACTCAAACAAGTCCATTATCATTTGCGGTGATTTTAATGTCAATTTATTAGAAAACTCATGTTCTTGTAGTAAATTTTTAAGTCTGTTTCAGTCCTACAATCTTGTAAACCTATTTTTAGAGCCCACAAGAATAACCCCTACTAGTGCCACATGCCTAGATAATGTTTATTCAGATATTATACCAAGCCACAAAGAAATTATAAATTTACTAGATTCTGATCATTGCGGGCAAAGGATTACTATCCAAATCCAAAACGAAAAATTGACTAAAAAGGATATCACTGTTAACCCCAAAACTACAAGCCGCTTGGAGGCTTTTAAGGTTAAGCTCATTAGTAAATTACCAGTTTTGTCTATTCATGCTGATCCTAATCATTTATATGATCATTTTTTTAATATATATTGTAAACATTTTGATTCCACCTTCATTCCCAAGACTATCTCGGTTAATAGTAATGCATCGTTCAGTGATTGGGCTACCATTGGTATTCATAAAAGTAGAACACGGCTTTATGAACTGTATAATGAAAGGACTTACGTTAACACTGAAGAATTTAATTTGTATGTTAGAAATTATTCTAAATTATTTAAAAAAGTTTGTTATATGGCCAAGTCACGTTATTTGGGTTCAAAAATTAAAAATAGCAGTAATGTAATTAAAACGACTTGGAATATTATTAATAGTGAAACGGGAAGGTCTAGTAACCGAAATACTGACTACAGCCTGTCTGTTAATGACATCATAATAAAATCAGACTCACAAGTTGCCGAGGCATTTGAAAACTTCTTTTCAGATATTCCCGTTTCAACAACTAAATCCCTAAACTCATCACCATCCGTCGCTGAGTCTTTGCTTAAGGAGAATGTTAAAGGTTGCGAGTCAGAATTTCATTTTGAATATATTACCTGTAGAGATATAATTAAAACCTTTCACACTTTAAATGTTAAAAAGACTGCAGATCTGTGGGGTAATTCTGTAGAAGTTGCTAAGTCTATTATTGACGTTGTAGCACCTACTCTGGCTCTTATCTTCAATAGTTGCATTGACAGTGGGGAGTTTCCTGACCTTATGAAGTATAGTAAAATAATACCTTTGTTTAAATCAGGTAGTACATCAGACCCCACAAATTATAGACCTATTTCTATACTACCTACCTTTAGTAAAATTTTTGAGAAATTAATTTTAGACCAAATGCAGAGATTTTTTAATAAACATAAATTATTACATAGCAAACAGTTCGGCTTTACAAGGGGTCGTTCAACTACTGATGCCGGTGTTGAACTTTTAGGACATATTTATAATGCTTGGGAAGATAAATGTGATGCCTTGGGCATCTTTTGTGATTTGTCCAAGGCATTCGATTGCGTTTTTCACGAAACTTTAATCAGGAAACTCCGCCACTACGGGATCCGGAATAGTGCTCTGGATCTTCTTACTTCATATTTGAGTAAAAGGATTCAAAGCGTTGACGTTAATGGAAAAAGATCACCCGGATCTATAGTAACAATGGGAGTCCCACAGGGCTCAATTCTTGGTCCTTTCTTGTTTCTTATTTATATTAATGACTTGCCGTACCTCATAAAGGATAATCATGATATAGTGTTGTTTGCAGATGACACTTCACTTTTGTTTAAACTTAAACGTCAGCAGTTGGTTACTGACGATGTAAATAGCGCGATCTCGAAAGTAGTCCACTGGTTCAATGTTAATAATTTACTTCTAAACGAGAAAAAAACCACATGCATTAAGTTTACGCTACCTCACGTCAGGCAGGTGAAAACTAATGTGTTGATAAAGGGCGAAGAATTGAATCCTGAAGACAGCACAGTATTCTTGGGCATAACTTTGGATGCTAAGCTTCAGTGGGGTCCACATATAGACAAATTGTCAAAAAAGCTAAGTTCCGCAGCATACGCTGTTAGAAAAATTCGTAATTTAACTGATTTAGAGACGGCCCGTTTAGTGTACTTTAGCTATTTTCATAGTGTAATGTCGTACGGTATTCTATTGTGGGGAAATGCCGCCGATATTCAGACTATCTTTGTTTTACAGAAGCGAGCTGTTCGTTCAATTTATAAATTAAGCCCAAGACACTCTCTCAGAGACAAATTTAAAGAGATTAATGTAATGACTGTGCCTTCTCAGTATATTTATGAAAATCTTTTATATGCCCATAAAAATATAAAATTGTTTAAAAAATACAGTGATATCCATAATATAAATACTAGGAACAAACACAAATTTGTTGTACCTACAACAAGGCTCAAGAAAATAGGTGGCTCATTCAGATGCCAATGTATACGCTTTTACAATAAACTACCAAGCCAAGTTCAAGATCTAAGCCTTAATAAATTCAAATCATTCATTAAACGTAAGTTGTGCCAGAAAGCCTTTTATACTGTTAAAGAGTACATTGAGGACAAAAAAGCTTGGGATTGATCTGCTTCCAATTTTGTATTTTGAACATATTGTTTTTTTTATATACACATTGACATTAATGTATTTTATATAAACAATGACATCTGCTTACTTTGTAAAGTATTATATTATTTTAATTATTGTGAGTGTGAAGACAATGTGGGTCATTTTATTTTATTTTTTACTTTTTTTATTTTTTTTTATTTTGATTATTTTCTTTGTTCTGTTTAGTTTTGTCATGGTCTGGCAGTTTGAGTATTTTATGTGGCCTACCCAAATGTCCTTTCTTTGGTATTGTTCGTCGAATCGTTGAGCTCCTTAAGTTCTGAGTTGAGCTGCACGAATTCTGACAAATGCGTGCACTGACTGGACAGGTCCACTCAATCTGTGTGGTTCTTTCTTCAAAAGACCATCTCGGACTTCGATCTACATGGTCTTCATATAACCTGACCAAGATTATGTCTGGACTTTAAAAGAGACTGTGACCTCTGAGTTTGTTTCGGCCTTTCTTCTCAGAGTAGTCAGATAGGAAACGCCGACCTCGTCTAGTTTTTAAAATATGATTGACGTGTAAAAGTGTTTGTGCAAACCTACTTACAGAAATAAAATCATTTATCATTTATCATTTAATACTTATTTTCACCACAGTGCGAGTAGCCTAAAGTTTTTTAAACAAACTAGACACAAACTGGGTTACGCCAGTGTAAATAATTTGCTAAAGCGTGTTCATGTTAAAATTGCATCAAAGCTTTGTACATACTACACCTACTCAGTGACTTCAAGCCGGCGAACTTTTTAACGCGATTTGTTTGAATTTATTTTCAAGTTTTTTGTTAAAGAGTAAAATTGCCTTGGCATGGACATGGAGTAGATACAAATGGGATTTTTAAGCGAGTAGCATGTACAGGCAAAATTGTATGTTTTATGGTCAGTTTAGGTTGACTTTGTTAATAAAAATAATCCACTGATTATTATGACATACTTTGCTCAAAAACACTGTAGTCTGATTCGAATCAAAATTCGATACTTATTTTACGACATCTTATACTTTAAATCTGATAGACTCAATCTCTAAGTACACTAATATTTGTCTGCAGATCCTGCGCTCCAAATAAATTTCTTATCAACTCGGTATTCCTACGAATTCCAACTAATTCAATCTCCGAAAATAATCGGAATTTGTATTCCGAGATATTATTATAACTGTAATAACTCTGTTACAAAAGAAAATTTAATTAAATGCCAAAACCAGATCAGACCAGCTTACTCTGAAGTCGCACATGGACTGAAATAGGATCAGAGGCAATTCTCGTAATTTTAAGAACGTTCAGTCTGATCTCAGTCTCAATCTGTCAAAAATACCTCTAATTTCTCTACATTTTTGACAAGTTTTCGATATTGATTGTTGCTGCGATGAGATTGTGACTAGATTTTGAACGTTTTTAATTACGAAAATTGGCCTTCAGATATCATAATAACCCCTGTCATACTAGTTATAGTTTTGCATGTCGAGCGAGTGTCCATCGATGCAATTTAAACCTTATGTCAATGACAAAAGTCACATGACTCGCGCGCCACTTGCAATGACTACTTATACCTAGATCTAAGATAAAGTGGAATAAAACTTTTTTCTTACGAGTCAAGTTCACAAAAGAGGTTTTACTCCAACAATTGGCGCGAATGGAGGACGTCTCCTGGGCATTCGTGAAGGACACGACGAAGGTAGTTTTTTGAAAGATGTTGTTCACGGGAGCAATTTTATAAAACCTTGACGACTAAGCTATTGTAAGTTTTGCTAATAATTTTCGTATTGTATAGACGCCAGCACATCAAGCTACCCGAAACTGACAAATTTTCCCAATCAACTTTGAACCGTATGCTTTAGCGATAAAGTTGAAAATCTATTAAAGAAATTTGACAGATTGTAGTAGCTTGATGTGCTGGCGTCTGTACTTAAAAGAAAAATAAAAATTGCTTGTGAAGCGTAAAATATCACAAGGCCGACCTGACGTACTGTTAACCTATTATACGACTTTCAAGTTAATGATAAGAGTTTAATTAGAACCTAACACAAATATGAATTATGATGAAATTTATCCAAAACAATTTTTTATAATAAGCTACAGCACAGAGGTAACGCAGAAGAAAAAAAAACCTAAAAATCGTACCAAAACATCATGCATTTTTTAAGGACCACCTTAAAAATACAAGCAAAACCAGTTCATGAGTAAGTAACGAGACAAACCCTCGCTATGTGAACGCATCAGTTGCTCCTCCTTTATCTAAACAGCTGTACAGGGCGCCATCTTCGTAAATTGGCGGCAGCGTAGAAAGATGGTCGCCATTTGTTAAATTCAACAGATCAGCGCCTTGCTCGGAGCTCACACGTTTATATGGTCCATCTGCTTCAATATGGTAAGTGGCTATATGTCTAAATCAGGTCAATGGATGTGGTAAGACTTAAGAGTCTATGAAAATTTTGCTATGAATTTCCATTTTGTTAGGAGTTCATTGGCGGGAAAGTTTGTAGTGACTGACTTGAGCGCCTCATCTTCTAGTGCATATGAAAATCCTATTTGAAGGAAATATATTTTATACAATCATATTATTTAAATTATACATCGGTTGAAGCATAATAAAATAATGGTAAAGAAAATTTCTTTTAAATATTATGAGATAGTCAGATAACTTTTATCTAAAGTATAATTATGTCAGTTTGACATATTTTCATACAAAAAACTTTCAAACCGCAATATTTATTCCTCAGATAAAATTTATCTGACTATTAAAAAAAATCCCTTAGTTACACACAATTTTATTAATTTACACACATAAACAGACAAGAAGAAAGGAACAGAAAAAAATACGTACAAAGGAGATGTTTATTTCTACGAAAATCTCTTCCAGCATACCTGCTATAAGAGAGTATATAAAAAGATATGTAGACAACGTGTGTAAGAGTAGAAGGGAAAACAAAATACATAAAATTTTGTTAAAAAGTTCATAAATCTGATTTCCAAAAAGCTCCTGACCAAACCACCTCGAATATAAGATCGCATTTATAAATCACAGATATAATTCCACTTCCTCAATAAATTTAGTTATGCGGTATATTTATGGTCTAGACGAAAACACGCCGAATACGCTTCGAACTAAACGGGCAACATATACAAATTATGGTATTATATGGTAAACTCACACAAATCATGTGCGTGGTAAAGGAGCTAACTTAGGCAATAAAAGGGGCACAATATGGCGCACAGCAAATGGCCGAATGATGATAACGAATGAACAGATTAGTTTGGTGACCTCCAAAAGTTTAGCAAGATATTTATACATCCACCTACTACTACGAATGACCGTTCATTATTTCGTATTTGAGCCTCCAATATTTTTCTTTTATTAAAGATAGAAGGTATTATAAGCATCTAATTAAAGATATCATCAAAGGATTCGTACTCACAATTCTAAAAATACTTTATTTTACAAAAGAAAACCGTCGGTTATAATTATGTACATTCAGAAAGCCTCATTCGTCTCTGCAAATGCTACCTGAAAACTTGATTAAGGCCGAGCCAAAATTAGCCACTCACTTTTAAAAATTGCGGACTTAATATAAATTCAGATGAAAATATTTCAAACAAAAAAAGAAAAATAAAAATGCTGATTCAGTAGCTTTATAACTTCTTTGACATTCAGACATTGAAGGCTGTGTGTAAGTGAATTCCGTGGCGTATTTTCTTCATATATACATATGTATACAATAACGATTTATTATTATTGTGTTGTCTGTCGATGTAACGCGCTTCGAATTGGAGGCAAATCTAATATTGTAGTGTCTGTGACTGAGACAAACTCGTCTGGGGTAATATCAGCTTTCATATCGACGATGAAATGACAAGAACTCCTAACTGACATTTTTTTCAATTTTACTTTTTTTACGTAGATAGACTTTACAAAACGATTATTTAAAGTATCTACGTAAAAAAAGTAAAATTGAAAAAAATGTCAGTTAGGAGTTCTTGACATTTCATCGTCGATATGTGATGTCTCTGTGGTTACATCTATATATATAAAATTCAAAGTCCTGACTGACTGATATATACACAGCCTAAACCGCTGGTCCTAGAGACTTGAAATTTGGAGGGTGTGTTCTTTGTGAATAGTAGATATCCACAAAGAAAGGGTTTCGCGAAATTCCACCCCTAAGAGGGTGAATGGGGGAGGGTGAAATTTCACGCGGGCAGAAGCTAGTTGTTTCATATTTCTGGGCTAAGATCAGGAATTTGTTTCGTAACCACAGAGTGATCGAATTCAATCTTTTTTTTTTGGGGTCCGAATAAATTGGTATTGACAAAGTGTGGAAGTTTTTCATTTTTTTTGTTAGCCTATACTGTCCCACTACTGAGTAAAAACCTCCCCCAAATCCTATCAGGAACTCTTTTCCCGCGCCGCCTCGATTCATTAATAAACGAATAAATATTTAACATCATCCAATTGAGTCACTAGAGAAATAACACCCAGCCGCCAAGAGAGTGCCAACTTAACTTAATAACTAAGTTAGATTAACTTAGGCGCGTGTTTCGCTAACCATGAAGCCTATGTCATAGTTAAGTTTTGTTAGGGTGTGCACTTACATGCTGCTTTAGTTGTTCGCATTGTTGGTTGAAGATTCTTGTAGATAGTATGCTTATGCGTCAGGTTGGTGCCTAATTTGGTGTTGCATTCACCTAATTATGAAAACAAAATGTTTTCCTTATGTTTCAATAGAATCGATTATTTTTTTGTGTCGATAATGTTTTTTTTTACCTAATTATTCATTTGAGATTACAATCAATATAAATAAAACAAAGTCGGGTTATAAGGTGTATCCTATATATTTTATAACTCAAGAACGGATGGACCGATTTCTATGATTTTTGATTTATTGAATGCGTCTCACAAAACTTCACGAAAAAAAATCTGAGGTGGTGCGAACTTCGCCGGGTCAGTTAGTTAGAATATAAAAAGGGGTAGGTTACAAACACTGAGTCTAGTTATTTTGTAGCCAAAACTTGTATCAATTCAAATTATGATGATGATGGTTATTCAATCACAGCAGTTTTCAAAGAAGTTCACTTCTGCTTTCATCTAGAGGAGACTTGATATGTCTTATTTTGTAAAAAGCATACTTACGTTAGGTATATTTAGGGCTGATTTTTACCGCCATATTTTTCCTCAGGTAAAAATTATTTGACTATTGAAAAATCAGCCCTCAGCTCATCAAAATAATCAGTAATCAATCTACCATGACCAAAAAACAAATCACGATCTTCATATTTCTTTTCATTACTCTTTTTTATTTTTAGCTCTCACAAAAGGTTGGGCCGCGTACGGGGGCTGTTAATCTTCGTTACTCCGACTCCTGTGCCCACAAACTGAATCCAGGAGTGGCTAGGACTAATACCCGTCAACACGGGAAGTCGTAATGGTGATTAAATAAGGGCCGGGTCCGGTAAAGCGTTACAAATGAGCACATTTATAGAATACGGTACGTGAGGACATAGGTTTGAAGGTACTAGAATTTTGGAATTGTTTTTAAACGTTTAAATGATATTAGTTATAGGTATGATTATTCTGGGTTCTTAAAATATATTTAAGGGGCTTACAGGACCTAAACGCAAAAAACTCAAGTTTTAGAAACAATAAAGGCATATGATCGACTACAGTAAACAAAATCAAAAAAATATATGATATTTATCAGGATATATGCTAGGTAGATAGTGTGTTGAATACATAATACAACTTATTTGGTACGATAGAAAAAAATCATGAAGACATCTCTAAAAACATTATTTTTACAATTAAAACCATACATAAACAATAGATTTTTCGTAAATAGATAATTGCTTCATATTTTGCAATAAATTACCAGCTTTGTGTCATCGCGCTTCTCTTTCTTTTCTATGCAGTCCGATAAAGACCGTGCTTTAGGTCATGTAGTCCTCTTAATATATTTTTATCATCATCATTTCAGCCGAAAGAAGTCCACTGCTGGACATAGGCCTCCCCAAGCACCTCCACTTCGACCGGCTCTGTGCTTCTCGCATCCAACGGGTTCCTGCGGCCTTCACAAGGTCGTCGGTCCACCTTGTGGGAGGCCTTCCAACGCGCGTACCGGAAGACGTATATTTTTATATTTTATAGGTATATAATTTAATTTATTAATTTTATATATATTTTTAATATAACAGTATGGTCGAGTAGTGGTGGGCCAGTGGTAACGGCCCCGACCTACGTTATAGTTCAAGGTCATAAGTTCGAACCCAGGTAGGTGGTTTACTTTGTGTAATTTATTTCACTTTTCAAAACGGTGAAGGAAAACATTGTGAGGAAACCTACATGTCATAGAATCAAAAATTCTAAGACATATAACATCCACTATATCATATTTCATATCATCATGTATTGAGATATAAGCATATTTATATTGGTATATTTTTAAGCATAAGTTGTGAGCAACTTACGCTTAAAATATGACAACAACATTCGTTAGGCATACTTTCCTCTCTGTTACTAATTGAAAGTTATTGTAGTTTTAATTGAACTTGCATACCGATATAGACAGTGCCATCCACAAAGACGCGCCCCACTCTTCTTACTAATCGCTAGTGGTTATCGCTATGATACACACTAATTACCCAGTAATAAGTAATTACTGTGTATCGACAAAACTAAAACACTAGCGGAATGTTGCACACTTGTACTGAAAGCGATTAGGAAGAAGAGTGGGGCGCATCTTTGTGGATGGCGTTATCTGTAAACCAGTATAAATGAGCCTGGTGTATCGTTACACCGTGTGATTGTCTTTGTTTGTAATGGAACAAAAAGAACAAATCAACTTTTGAAAGATAGGCTTTTCTCTTTTTTTTTGTTAGACTATATTGTGTCCAACTGCCGGGCAAAGGCCTCCACTTATTCCTTCCAAACCACCCTGTCTAGTGCGGTCACTGGCCTTGTTGGCCCTGCAAACGTTATCAGATCGTCACACCACCTTCAACGTGGTCTACCTCGACGGCGATGTCCTCCCTTAGGCGTCCAGTGAGTGAATCTTTGCCCATCTCTCCAGCTGCATTCGTGAGACGTGTCCGGCCCACTCCCACTTCAGCCTTCAGACTGTTTTGTCTCCAATATCCGCTTCACTCTGTTACTAAGTAAAAATTGCCACCCTGTTATTAAATGCAACTCCTCCGTTGGTCTCGTGGTCGCAAGCGCGACTACTGAGCGTGGGGTCCTGGGTTCGATTCCCGAGTCGGGCAAAGTGTTATTGAGTTTTTCCAGTAGGAATTTCTTAATAACAGCCCGGAGTTTGGAAGTTGGTCCTGCGCCTGATCTCTCTCCGGTCGTGTCGGCTTGCCGTCCCATCGGACTATGAGAGTGAGGGAGGAGGGAATGCACCTGTGTCTGCACGCACAATTGTTTTATTTATTTTATTTTATTTGGGAAACAAACAGATGCAATAACAAACATAAGTATAAAATTAATTCAACACAATCCAGAAACAGTTTCCACAGATTACTATACAAGCAAAGTATATGTAACTAAGTGTAACAACAACCAGAAGGTGAACTTCTGGTTGTATATTTGTACCACTAAGCAGTTTTCCATAAGAGATTTGTTGTCGTGGTACAAATCTAACTTAGAAAGATGTATTAATGATTCTAATGATTATAATTCCGTAAATACGTACCTGTTATAGTCGCGAATAAAATTTTGATCAAAATACAACCTAACACTGATCTGAAAATTGCGAAAAACGTAAGTAAATTTGAATTTCGCGGTCTACCACTGCGCATTCACTTAGTTCAGAAATACGCAAATTGTGGCGATCTAATAGATGTGAATTATCTGTCATAGTCGGGTTTACCTACATTGTAATAATTATACTGGTTCTTTATGCTAATAAATATATCTGCAATTCACACTTCATCATGGTATATTTTCTTCAAAATCCATCATGTATGTGTAAAGAATACAAATTTTATTAAACTTGTTGTTTTCGAGAAACATCTACAAATACTTTAAAATTGTATGGATATTATACACAAGAGAAATAAGCATAAGAAAATAATTATAATAAGTAAATGAAAGTGAAATCACAAGAGTAAGTAGAAACTGTTTATGACATCAAGTTTAAACAAGGTATTGGAGAAAAAATTGTTTCTTTTACTTAGTTCAACATGTTTACGTCAGATTTCGGGGTAATCCTTAATAAGGTAGATGAAAATACAAAAGCTATAGGGGAATGTTCGAATTAGTCACATTATTTTTGAAGTGAAAACTTCTTTAGGCGCGTTGGGCATTTTTTGAGATGGGAAAAAACTATTGAACTCGCGCCACTGTTACCGTGACCGACACCGCTTCGGATGTGTTCGGCTGTCCTCGGGATGTACTCGGTTTTAATCTATATCCGATATGTCAGTGAGTGATGGCAAATTATTCTGTTTGTGTTTTGTTTTCACTTCTGTCGGCACTCCCGGAGTGCCACTGCTTTTTTTTTATATTTGCCTTATGAAATCATACGCACCTACTAAATCTGATATTAAAAAAAGAGTCGCTAAACCACAATTTATCGAAGATTCGTAAAGTCAGTGATCAGGCGGTCATAAACGAAGAGGTACTTACACACAAAATAGAATTAATGGACTCCATGAAGATGTTAAGCAGTAACATTTTTAGAGGCATTAACGTTACTTTGCTCAGATATAAAGTGCGGATTTACGAGGCATTATGTACAAGGTGGAACCTTTAAATTGATGTTTTGTTCCAGAAATGTACGGCAAAAAGCTTTATGACCAACAAACTAACAACTATCGATGAAAATTGTCCTATATCAGTTTTCAAACAGACAGCTAATTGGCAGTGGTACAATATACACACCAACAATATGTTCACAAACTCCACAACATACGTTCACAAACTCCACAACTCAGAACTCTCGAACACAAAATATAACAACAAAGTATGCAGAACTACAAACTACATTGACAACGTTTGTATAGAAATTGTATCAACTTTGCAGCTTATCTTTAGCTAGCGACAAAGAGAACGCTGAGCCAAACACGAGCCTTGCCTTGCCTTGCCTCGCCTCGCCTCGCCTTGCCTCATACCGCTATCCGCAGCTTTTTGATAAGCGCACCGCTACACCGTCTTCAAAGTGAAGATTTGCGTACCCAAGCATCCTAGTAACAATGTAGCTAAAGGCTGGGCTTAACTTCAGACGTTCAACTAGGTCAAACAACGAATTTATGCGATCGACATGAATGTATTGCCTTTTATATGTACTACTGTTTAGGTCGATTTTATTTATTCGACTGTAAAGGACCAAACTCTGACCTCGAGTAAAGTAGGCAATCACAAAAAAACGATTGTGTATCTACGAACCTAGAAGTCTAAGCCGGCTACGGCGGCGGCGTAGTCTACTAAGGGTTTAGACTGCTACGGCGTAGGCCGCTACGGCGTAGACTGCTACGGCGTACATTGCTACGGCGTAAATTTCTACGGCGTGGACTACTACGCAAGTACTGCCAAGGTACATTTTGATGAGCAATAGTCTCTTTTTTTCCTCTTAATTAAGGGTCAAAGGATGGATTAGGGGTTCATTAAAACTGGGCGCTATTGATGATGATTAAAGAACCCGATGACACTCAACTACATAGATTTAAATTTGAAATATGATTTCCTTTTTCACATATTCCATTTTTTATTATGGCTGAGCTATACTTATCATTCTGTTAGGCTGTGTGTTAAATCATAATAATACAAGACACAATTACACTCAATATTAATAATATGATAGTCATACAGAACCGTCAATCTCACGAGATATAATAATACATATGTTTGATACAACGTTACCAAGAACTCTTGATTGCGATGTAATGTAGGTTGTATAACCTACAAATGATGTGCAACTCCCCTTTGATTAACCGTTTTAGAGTTCAATTTACATTACACGCTGTTATATCCCGGCGTTATACTGTGATATCCTTATTTAGGGATGTCACTCTTTAGCCGAATGTGTTCGGCTTTCGGTTTCTTCCGGTCAAAAATTTGTATGTCCGGGTTGCTTGAATTTTATATTTTGTGTGATTAAAGTATAAGTTAAAGTATTTTTAACTAAACACTCAATAGATTTGTTCTGTTTTTTTAGGTAGTTCCAGTTATCAAGCAAGCCACTGAAGGATAAAAAATCATGAACCTTCTAACATTTCAGCAAATATTTTATGGTATTTATGAAGTTATAAAGAGTTGAAAAAACCGGCTAAGTGTGAGTCGGAGTCGCACACGAAGGTTTCCGGACCACCGTGCAGTATTTATCACGACATATTTTTATTAAATACTTTAGTAAAAAAACACGTATCTATTTTTAACTTTATTATTTGTTCTTATAATAATACAGAGCTACAGAGAGCTAAAGATGCTAGAGTGCTTTATTGCTATAGTAATACAGAGTCTGTGAAATTTTCAAGTGTCTACCTGATACGGTTGAAGAGATACAGTCCTGTTACAGACGGATGAGCGGACAGCGGAGCATCAGTAGTAGTACCATTGGCACCCTTGTGGTACGAAACCCTATAAATGGGACCTGAGGGGCAATCCTCGTAATTTTAACCCCTCAAGCGTCAAATGTACACCAAGTGTACATAAGAGACAGTGCTCGAAACGTCAACGGTACACCAAGTGTACACAACTATTCTCATTGTTCTATTGTCATTGTTAAAACAATGACTTCACTGCGTCCATTCAACTACTCCGACGCGTGTTGGGTGTTTCGACAGGTAGGCGGCAAACGTGTCACAGTCAGAAGGCCAATTTTCGTAACTTAAAACGTTCAAAATCTAGTCGCAGTCTCATCTCGGCGACAAACAAATGTCAAAAACTTGTCAAAATGTAGGGAAATTGAGACTGAGATCAGACTGTGAACGGCCTTAAAATTACGAGAATTGCCCCTCTAATCTGTCTCAATCTGTCCAAAATACCTGTAATGTCTCTACATTTTTGGGAAGTTTTTGATATTGATTGTCGCTGACATGAGATTACGAATTTACGACTACATTTTGAAAATTTTGAATTACGGGGATCGGCCTTCAAATCACAGCACAAACTGAATTAAATGTCCTATATATGCTATAATTATTACATACTGTAGAAAACAAGAGTAGTGTTGACCCAGTGACAACGGCCGCGACTTACGAGTTGTAGGTCATGGGTTCGAACCCCGACAGACGCTTTACTTTGTGTAAATTATTTCATCACCACTGCTCTCGAAAACGGTGAAGGAAAATATCGTGAGAAAACGTATCCTAGAATCAAAAATTGGAAGACAAATGACATCTACCGACCCGGACTGGGCCCGCGTGGTAGATTAAGGCGCACTCCCTCTCATAGAGTGGAGGCCTGTGTCCCAGCAGTGGGAACATTATAGGCTGATTATACTACCGTACTCCTCTTCTCCTCTTTGTTTGTGGCAACCCTATCTGTAGCTAATTTATAGCTAGCCCCATTTAGCTATATATGAATGGTAATGTATGAAATAATTGAAAATAAACAGTGATCATGAGATACGTGTGCATTTAATTGGTTTCGAATGAATATAAACATTTGTGTTACGATTTGAGTATAAAACGTGGAACGTTTTGATATTCGAGTAGCACGTGTTTTTACGATATTCTCTTTAATAATATTTTGTTTAAGCTAACAATTTCATTCTTTTGTAATTAGGTTTTCTTTATAAATAACATGGACTGCTCGATTAATATAAGCCAATTATTGTAATAATAATTAGTATCTTTATTTCACCCATTTAGTAAGTACTACAAGGGTGGAATAAATATTCAAAATCTTCTTAATTCTTCGAAACTAGTAAGTTATATTTTTATTATTTACAGTAGATATCTATTTGAAAGTCGGGTTAGTTACACCATTTATAACTCAAGAACCACTGGGCCGATTTTTATGATCTTTGGTTTGTTAGATTTGTCTCCGCCCCGAGCAGAATAAATATTAAAACATAAAATATTAAAACAAACACAAACAAAAAAAAATCTGCTGTTTAATACCTACTTGACCAAAATGTATGAAACACCTGAATTTTTTTCGTGATTTTAGTGTTGGTCCCATAGTGAAAGTTGTTCATATTCATGGGTAGAACACCCTATAAAAATTTGGAACCTGTAAAAAAAATCAACCTGTATACCTTAACCTCTTCATGGCCTTTATATTATTATAAAGGCCATGAAAAGCGAGTGAAGAGGTTATTGTAAGCGATGACCGTTTTACGTAGATGTGACGCATATTTTCCTCTAACTTGTTCTTTTTTGTGTCCTTTCTCTGCTTACTTTTCTTTCTAAAAGTTTCAAGTTCATCTGATACATCACATCTGAAGTTATACATCGTTATTAACTATCTATGTCACCACAAGATATAGACCTTTAACCCAGAAGATCGTTCTAATAATATCCTAACCTTTTGACTTACAGCTCTTCGTGTAAAAACCTACCACCGCTCTGCACCGCGTGTCAGATCACTAAATCTTCGTTAAGCGTCAGACGACAGATGGTACGAACCCGAGTAAACTGCACACTAATATTATATATGTTGACTTCGCTTGTATTGAATTAAAGTACGTGACAGTTTTTAATAAAATTTAAACTTATTATATGGCTTGGCACGCGACGATGGCAAGAGACCGGACGGTATGTCTTTATTTCCATGGAAGGTGGGTAGGCCTTTAGTGTGGGACGCAACGTGTGTCGATACTCTTGCGTCATCCCATCTTCCTGGCTTAGCATGCTGTGCTGGCGCTGCTGCTGCGGCTGCGGAAAACCTCAAGCGGCGAAAGTATAAACCTTTTCGGAAATTATATTTTCTAGCCGTTTGGGGTTGAAACCCTGGGGCCGTGGGGTCCGAGTGCTCACTTAGTTTTTGGAGACATTGTCAAGCGGTAGAACGACTTTTCACGTGACCAGAGGGCTGGTCTATTTTTTGGCCAAAGAATCAGCATTGCCATACAACGTGGCTATGCTGCCAGCATTTTGGGCACTCCTGTTGATAAAGATGCGGACGAATTTTTTAATGCCCCATGATTCTATACTTTTTTATATACTTGTACATATTATTAAATATAGTAGGTATTTGTTTGAAATAATAATATCCGCTCAAACAATATCCTTACTTGCAATAAGCGTCATCATGAAACGTGAAGACGATATAACATGTTATGTTACTTGCAAAATGTCATAGTGAATCAATGCCCAGAATATGAGACGATATAAAATGCTATGTTTTTTTCTATCGTCGGCATAGTATGTATGTTTGTCGTATGCATTGGTCTCGTGTACGCAAGCGTGACTACTGAGCATGGGGTCCTGGATTCGATTCCCGGTTCGGGCAAAAGTGTTTTTAGGTTTTTCCATTGGAAAGTTGACGGTGTGATAACCCCGTGCCTCGGAAAGCACGATAAGTCGTTGGTCTCTCTTTGGTCGTGCGGGTTAACCGTCCCATCGGACATTGAGAGTGAGGGAAGAAAGAGTGTAGTTGCGTTTACGCACACACTTGTGCACTATAATAATCTCCCGCGCCGAAGGCTGGTCTCCGCTGAAATTGGTCGCCATGGCCGAAATTCCGTATATATTATGTATTATATTTATGTATGTGTATAGTAAAGATGATGACTGCTTAATGTAGTTAGACTAGAAGCTAGTCTGCAAGGATGGAGGGTTAGACGACTTGAGTACCTACTCCAAACGTTCATTAGAAGCTCTCTAATTTTATTAAGTGGATATATTAATTGCTAAACATAGATATTATACCTACTATATTATGCTTAATCAAATTAGTCTAGACAGGCTTATGTTTAAATAACATTATCCCTAGACATTCTGCACAAATTGGATAATAGTGAATGTAAATCTCATTTGTTATCTTTGACGAACAAAACGATGTTAGGAACTTCGAACCAGTATCAAAGCACTAATTGTAACCACGCTTGGCGTGATTGTGGTGAGTTCAAACTTAGTTAGAGTAAGGAAAATAACATTATATTATGTACAGACGCCAGCACATCAACCTACCCGAAACTGTCACATTTCCCCAATCAATTTCGAACCTTATACTTTAGCAATAAAGTTGAAAATGTATTAAAGAAATTTGACAGACTGTAGTAGGTTGATGTGCTGGCGTCTGTACAGTCAACAAAATCAAAATATTTTATTTCACATAAACCGACACGGGCACTTATGAAACGTCAGAAGCTAGGTGCACGGTCCCAATTGGTCGTTTCCTATGGAGAAGAACCGGCATGAAACTCCACGGTTACTCTTTTAAAAATAATAAAGAGGTGAAAAATTAAAATTGCCTTTATATAATGTCAAATAATAAAAAGATTATTTCAAAGAAGTATGTACAAAAAAATAAAAAATAAACATCGTAATTTGAGAGTTAATAGTTTACGTAGTTATGCCGTTAATGAGGTGCCAGGGAAGCCACATGTGCAGAAGGAATTATTGCGAAACTAAATTGTCTTCAACGTAGTCTTTAATCTTATAATATGCTTTTTTTGATAAGGACACGTTTGATGAGGGTTTTGAACTTTCCATCGCTAAGGTCTGTAACCGACTTTGGCAACTTGTTATAAAAACGGATACTGTTTACAAGAAATGACTTGCTAGTCTTAGTTAATCTAAATTTAGGTATCACAATTTCATACGTGTATTTATATTATGGAAATCGCTTCTTATTTTGAAATATCCTAAGTTTTTGCGAACATACAAAATGCTTGCTAAAATATAAAGAGAAGGCAGAGTTAGTATATCAAAAGAGTTAAGTATGCAGGATCGTCGGATATAGTTGAAGTTTAGTAAGAAACCGATGGATGTTGACGACTGAAATTTAATTTGATAAATGAGCCGTTTGTTTTCTATTAATAAAATTCAATTTTATTCGAGAAAATCCATCGGTGTCTTAGTAAACTTCAACTTTATCCGACGATCCTGCATACTTATCTCTTTTGTTGACTGTACATTTACCATAATAAGAGAAAAATATGGATAAAATACTGTTTATTGAGGATATTTTTAAGATATTGAGGATATTTATAAGTAGGAATACGAAAAAAACACTTGCGATATTTTGATTTGTGTAAACTGAAGACATTTTTCCCGTGGGAATATCGGGATAAAAAGTAGCCTATATATTAATCCAAGATGCTGCTACCTCCATACAAAATTTTATCAAAATTGGTCCAGCCGTTTGAGCGTCAAGAAGTAACAAACATATAAACACACACACACAAACTTTCGCCTTTATAATATTAGTGTGATAGTATAGCGCCTGCCTGGGTTCGAACTCACAACCTATAACTCGTAAGTCGCGGCCTTTACCACTGGACTAGCACTGCTCTCGTTTTGGTCACATGCAGTCATTAATTTAAGCAAGACCATTTATTTACTTTTGAAGCTTCAAGATAAATTTACTTGCCGCTAAATAATTATAGTTTATAGACTACTATGGCGAAGAACGGACAAGAAATAGGTCCGTGTGTTTCATCAAGTAAATTAAGTATTTTTGCTTACATTGTTTTCGTGACAAAGTATATAATTTATGAGGACTAATAATAACAACTTATTCCAAGTATCGTATACATTTATTCAAACACCACTAGTCTAGGAGTCCGCATCCCAGTTGTAATCTAATCTCTAACTCGGAAATCTTTTTCGGGAGAAACTTTCTACGCTAAAAGCTCTTTGGACAATACAAGTATTTGGCTTTTATCTTGGTCGACGTGAATTCAGTCTGTGTCTTCTAAAGTAGCCTCTTTTTTGACTTAACTGATTTTGTTTTCCCACATGTAAATAAATAAATAAATCTGTGTTGATGGTATTGCACAAAGTATTAAAAGAAAGTTTTTGGGGTGTTTTAATTGGGGTCTTATGATCGTTATCATATCAAAGTAAACCATAAGTGTTATTAATGTGTCTTAGGCTTTTTAGTCACTCTTAAAACCAATATCACATTTGGATATCTTTAATGCCCAATCAGTGGGGGCATTATTTCGAAATACTCCATGCAAAAGGACAAAATAATCTAAAAAATCTATGGATGTCATGCATATGATCAAAATTTAACTATTTTATTTTAATTTATCCAATTATTATGTTATTTACTGACTTTTAAATATTCGCACCCCACTAAAGCCAAACATGACTGATCTAATAATGTATTGTGGTAACTTGCATGCTCTGTATGTATACTCATGTTTCCACAAATAAAAAAACTTGAATCTTGAATGATTTTTGCTATATTTTATGTATCTCTAACTTTAATTTGATGTAAAAGGGAACTGAAAGACCTACTTAAGTCAAGTTCGTTTAAGCTTCGCAAAGGCTTCGCTTCAAAAAGGTAAATAAGTAATCTCCATTTGATCTTTCTTTTGTGTGTTGTGAAGATCACAATCGAACTCGTAAGAGGGTGAAAAGGGGTAAAGCGTACAGTCAACAAGGCCGACCTCAGATGTCATAAGAGCAATTTAGTCGTTTTGTCTGTCCACACAATAAGTGGAAAATAAACGGAACTCTCTCGAAACTTTAACGGGGATCTCATCCTACACTTCATATGAGTAATTATGAAAGTACATTCTCCCCTGCGCACATTTTGTCTGCAATAAAATTGCGAACAACAAAGCAACGTGCAGTCTCGTATGATATAATTAAGGGGTTTACGAGTACATAGACATAGGAGTTTATATGGCGTCGGTTTAATTTATTTCACGTTCCACTGACACCATTCTTTTTATATTGTCTGACGCAACAAAAAGCCCCTATATCATATCTTTACAATGAACAAATGTAACTTTTTCACTTTAGATGAAAATATATTACGGGCAATTTTTCACGGACCTTAAAAGGGTAATAATTGTGTTATATTGTCGCCAACTTTGTCTAGATTAATTGCTGTATTTTATAAAAGGCTACGGTTCCGGGGTCACTGTTTATATTATTATTCATCTTTTACAAATGAAAGGTTATCTCAAAGGCCTGTTAAATCGCCTGAAAGTTCTTTTACTACATAAAAGGAGCTCGTTTTTCCACTCGACTTAACTTTGATTATGGCCTGTCATAATACAAAAAAATCAATTTCGCTATTGCCTTCGTAATCCATTTTGTTTGCGCATTTGAATGTGTAAAAGAATTATTGGAAATCTTTTTGAAAGTAATTTCGACAGTGAGTGACTGCTTGTCGTATACCTACTTAAACTTTTCGCTTGTGTAATTGCACAATATTTAGAAGTTGCAACGTCAATCAATTCAGCCTATCGCAGTCCACTGCTTGACATAGGCCTCTCCCAGGCTGCGCCACAAAACCCTGTCCTCCACCTTCCGCATCCAGTCTGTCCCAGCCACTTTCTTAAGGTAATCGTCATTCTAACTGCGGGGCGTCCTACGCTACGCGGTCTCTAGTTGCTACGTAACGCCCTTTAAGACCTAACGATTAGGTTAGGTTATAATAATTTAAAATTCAACTTAATTTATTTATTAATAAGTACAGTCAGATATCATAGGCCTATGTCCAGCAGTGGATGCCTTTCGGCTGAAATGATGATGATGATGGTCAGATAGTACAAGGACAGATTGGATGGTGACCGGCAAACTAGGCATTTGCTTGTATCTCGGGGGTCAGAATTCCGACATTTACAGAGTTTTAAGGATAGTACATAGTGATTATTACAGGTAAACATAAACGAAAATGAAACTGAACTAAAATCAACCAAAATAAAACAAATCTTAAAATACACATTGCCACCAGTGCATGAAACCACTATTAACTACGTATTACTTTCATCGAAATGAATGACGACGGCTATGCTAAACATAATCTTGCAAAACTTAGTAAATACACACCGCCACGTAACATAGAAAGTGTTACAACTTATTCAGAAACTATTAAACAACGAAATCTATTTAAAGTCGCGAACAATACTTATAAGTACAAGTATATTTCGTCGTCGTTTCCTCGTGTTTCACTTTTAGAAAGTTAGCCGTGTCTCACGAGGTTTAACGAGCTAACTTTCTGAATAATCCTACTTGCCTCCCCAAGAGTTCAGCTGAAAGGTATAGTGGGACTTGTATAACTATGTATTGAGACTAACATATTAACCGCTGAGGTCGCACAAATTAGTTTTATGTTTATAGTTACTCTTTAAATACAAACATTCTAACTGCCATTATAAGAACCGACGAGGGTACAACTGGTAAGCGAGATAATACTATTTTCATGTTTCCCTGTTTTAAACCAACAAACAGAATCCAGTATTCTAAGTGTACAGAGTGTGTCAGAAAGGTGTGATCAAAATGTGGTATAGACCATCAAACAGAACAACTTTCTCCATGGGACCAACATCGTAATCGAGACAACAATACCAGCTGTCCTGTACAAAATCAATACCTACTCGACCCAAAATGTACTTATTGGACGGTTGATTATTTTTTCTCGATTACGGACTCCATGGAGAAAGTTGTTTAGTTTGATGATCTGTACCACACACTTAAATTTGTCCACATCTTTCTGTTAGACCCTGTATATAAGGTGGAGACGATAAAACGATAATAAATTTAACTTCGTATCTAATGACGTTCCCAGTCTGCATCCAAAAATTCAATCAAGTTTATTCACTGTAGCTAGACGGTTGATTGGTAAAACTCATAACCCATCACTACTATTTAGTTTGTTTGTTTACTTTTTAACTTCGATGAATATTCCTATGTATTAGTATTGCCAGTGTTTTCATTTATTATCGTCTTTAAATTGTATACAGAGTTACAGACAGAATACTGATCTTTTCAAAATAATCACAATACTTAGTACACACGTACGCCTCTGTACAAACCAAAACCAATTTTCTACTTTCTGAATTAATTATACTTCAATCATTCACAGAAACGACGAACAAAACTGTTCATTATTATTATAACAACGAAATATGAAAACAAAAGAAAATAAATCCAGCTCTAGAAATACCCAATTTTAAAATACGGGAAAGAACTTTTGACACAGAGCCGTCCTAAACTGGGTGAATTCAGAAACTTCGGGTGTATGTGGGCGAAAGCCGGAGTATCTTTGTGTTCAACCCGACTGCATCCCTCGCGTTATTGAAAACAAAAACAGTGAGAGTTTATTTCTCCTGCACACCTGTATGACTAGCTTTTGCAAGCGACTTCGCCCGCATGGTTGTCAGAAATTATACTACGGTAACGTACTGCTGGAATAAAAGATCCTAATCCAAGTCATGAAGAGAAGTGGTGGCCCAGTGGTAACGGCCGCGATTTACGAGTTATAGGTCGTAGGTTTGAACTCATACTTTACTTTGTGGTAAATTATTTCATCACCACTGCTCTCAAAACGGTGATGGAAAACATCGTGAGGAAGCCGGGTTGTCCTAGAACCAAAAATTCGAAGACATGTGTGACATCTACCAACCCGCACTGGGCTCGCGTGGTGGATTACGATACACTCTCACTGACAGGAGGCGTGTATCCCTGAAATGGGAACATTATAGGCTTATTACGCTAATCCAGGTCATGGTCTACCATCATCATCTGCCTAGCCTTTTCCCAACAATTTTGGGGTCGGCTTCCAGTCTAACCGGATGCAGCTGAATACCAGTATTTTACATGGAGCGACTGCCTATCTGACCTCCACAACCCAGTTACTGGGTAATACGATACCCCTTGGTGAGACTGGTTGTCAGACTTTCGGGCTTCTGACTACCCGTAACGACTGTCAAAGATCGACGAATGACAGCCGGGGCCAACGGCTTAACGTACTTTCCGAGGCACGGAGGGGTCTCAGTATGTAAAGATGGTCACCCATTCACAGACCAACCGCGGCAAGCGTAGCTTAACCTGATCGATCGACCTGTGCGGCTGTTATTATTTAGCCACGGACCTTCTACCCTTGAGCCTAATTTCAGGCAATTCCATTCAGTCGTTTGAGGCGTGATTAATTAACAAATAAACATCCAAACATACAGACTCTCACATTTATAATAGGTATATAGGTATTTGTAGGTGTAGGATATATCAAGAAAAGTTTTAGCGTGGAATTCAAGGTGAATTACGCTTTTGCAAATTCAAATAAATGGGAAAACTGCAGCATTTGTTTATGGTCAGCAAAACATTTACAACGCTTGTTTTCAGTTTGGTAACTTTGTTAGTTATGCGTCAACGGTAAAATTGTATTTCATAAGTTTGCATAAAAAGAGACCGTTTTGCATTTTACGTTTGAACGGTTGTCCGTAGCTTTGTATTTGTATTATGTGACTAAACGACAGTTTTTATTCAGTATTGTTGTATTGGATGAGAATCCTGCATGTTACAGTTATAATATAATTAGTCCTATGCTGCCAGTCTTCTGGGCACGTTTCCGGATGACAGCGATGCGGACGAGTCCTCTTGTTTTTATATTTATTTTTACAGTTAGTCATAAACCCATTTAATTTAGTACCTTGTGTAATATACTGTAAAAGTTACATATGTAACTAAATGGATAAATAATTCCTATTTTAAATTCACTGGAACTGTGACTCTTTGTTCAACGTGAGTACAACATTTTCTGCAATTTTAAGGAAATATTCAAAGATTACCTATTCTATTAGGAATAATTGAAAATGAAGGAAAATTATCAGATTGATTTTTCGAATGGACCTAGATATATTCTATACCTACCACCATTTCTAACTTGCATTTTTATCTTGCAAATGCATTATCTTAGTAACAACAAAATTAAATATTTTTCTATGCAAAATACTAAAGACACACAACATCTAGAATATTCATATAAAATAGAACTCAAACCGGATTCCTAATCAAGAGTCATAGTACAGTCAACTACCCGTCAATGGAAACATTTCTAATTTGAGGACACTTTTATTTCGTAGCAATAAGAGCGAATTTCATAGTTCAAATGTTACTATTGACGTGGTAGACTGTACCTTAGAACTAGACGATGAAGTACACGTGGTGGGTCGCCCCTTCCGATCCGTTTCCTTACAACGGAAAAGATTAGTATTCCCTATCCATCCTGTAGTCCTTTGCCAAACCAATGTTATGCAAACGTAAAAAATCGGTTCTCTATGTAAGTAGGGTTTCGTAAGATGTTTTTGTAGTGATCTGAATAATTTTGAGCGAGCACTTAGAGTAAGCTGATTTTTTCAAAATTGGATAGGGGAACGCTTACTTTTGCACACGGAAATAATTTATTATTTGACTACAAGATATATTATGTGAATGTCGGAAAACAAATTGGATTTCTTGGGTTTTAATTTTTTTGCGCGGAACACTAATTATTTTTCTAAAATAAAAGTAGCTTAAGTTACTCCTTACAACATCAGATATTTCCCAGTGATAACCAGTCTAGCCGTTTCGGAGATCAATCGGAACAAACAGACAGACATCATCATCTGCCTAGCCTTTTCCCAACTAAGTTGGGGTCGGCTTCCAGTCTAACCGGATGCAGCTGAATACCAGTATTTTACATGGAGCGACTGCCTATCTAACCTCCACAACCCAGTTACTGGGTAATACGATACCCCTTGGTAAGACTGGTTGTCAGATTTTCGGGCTTCTGACGACCCGTAACGACTGTCAAAGATCCACGAATGACAGCCGGGACCAACGGCTTAACGTGCTTTCCGAGGCACGGAGGGGTCTTGGTATGTAAAGATGGTCACCCATCCACGGACCAACCAACAAACAGACAGACAAAAATGTTAAAATTGCTTTTTGTTATAGGCATCATATATGCTTCCATATGCATTTAGTAAAAAGCTGTTATTTTGACGTTATAAATAGAAACTTCATTTTTATTTATTTGTATATATGCATGTGTTTGTATTATGTATTGTTTAGATTACCCTTCCATTACACACAAAAGAACAGGTACAAATAATATTTCAGAAGCAGAGGTAGAAAATAAACGAGAACTTAAAACTCAACATACACAAATGATGTTATCAAAAAGTTCCAGTTATATAGTTATATACAGCAGAGATACCACAACTGACAACCATAAAACCACATTGTGACGTCAAAGTAAAAATGAACCAAAAAAAAAACCCAGTCTAAATAAAATACTTTCATTTCTAGAAATAACGAGACGATGCATTAAGTCGTTAGGGTTGTTCAATGTCCTCTTCGGTCGTGCGACAACTCGGGGTACAACAAGCGACACCTCTATTGTTACCCCACCAAGAAAAGAAGGCACTTTGTCATACCACCCTTTGTTACTGAACTAATGCTTCTTAATGCGGCTGGTGTACCTTCGAGCACGGAAACGGGTGGCATCGTTTGTGATTTTGTATTTTTTTTAAGCGAGTTTTAAAATGAGCTGTGAGGTGCAAACATTCATGAATACGTAAAACATTTTGAAGAAAATAACAGATAAGGTTTTATGTATTTTGTTTCGTAGTAAAGAAAGTCTATTCTCTAAGATTCTCAAAGTGAAAACTTAGGTGAATTGAGCTGTCATTCCACTATTATTATATTCCTGATTGACACAATTGACAGCTCACTTCATATACTTAATTAACATTAAGACTTTTACAGAATATGTAAATCACCTGTATTTCAAGTTCAAGTGAAAAACTTCTAAAGACTTGATTTACTATTAAATAAAAAACTGTTACTGTTAGCCTGCATCATCCCACTGTTGGGCAAAGGCCTCTCTCCATGACTTCCAGTTCTTTCGATCCGGGGCTAAAGTGGACCACTGGTCGTTTGTTTTGTCCAGCTCGTCTCGCCATCTTCTACGGGGTCTGCCGCGACGCCTTCTACCTGTGTCAGGGCTCCACGTGGTGGTTATTTTGGCCCACAGCTTATTAGGCATAGTGCAGACGTGGCCAACCCAGTCCCACTTCAGCTTAGCGGCTTAAATAAAAAAATAAAAATAAAAAACTTCCTAAAAATTTCACGTCATTGTAAAACAAAATTCAAGCTCAATATCCGTTTAACCGCGTTTTTCGTGTACGACAAAGTGATTACTTGATCTACGACACGGTAACGGAAAAACCATTATTAAAGCAGCAAGTCATGGTTTTATTGAAAAGAGAGGAAATAAATGGAATTTTTATGTACTTTTTCCATGTGTCTGGTGTTTTATGACGACATCCGATCTATTCTGTAAAAAATCACCCGGAAAACTAAACTGAAATGAGCATGAAGTGCGCTATAATTTCACCTATGCTAGTTCATCATCTGCCTAACCTTTTCCCAACCATGTTGGGGTCGTCTTCCAGTCTAACCAGATGCAGCTGAATACCAGTATTTTACATGGAGCGACTGCCTATCTGACCTCCACAACCCAGTTATTGCCTTGGGTAATACGATATCCCTTGGTAAGACTAGTTGTCTGACTTTCGGGCTTCTGACGACTCGTAACGACTGTCAATGATCCACGAATGAAAGCCGCGACCAACGCCTTAACGTGCTTTCCGAGGCACGGAGTATGTGAAGATGGTCACCCATCCACGGACCAACCGCGGCAAGCGTAGCTTAACCTGATCGATCGGACCGTGCGGCTGTTATTACTTAGCGACAAGCCCCTCTCACATATTGCTAATAGTCATTTATTCATGAACAATAAATTGTATCCAAATATGTAAATGAATATCAGGACGGTAACCAATCGGTTCACATTTAAAGTGAAAGCTCGAGAACACATACACAAGAAGTTGGCAGATTCGTCTCAGAATTGAGTTGTCGTAGGGTTTCTTGTTTATGTCTCATAACTTTTTTTAAATATTTTGTTGTACACACATCAAAAGTGTCTAGGGATCAAGCATTTTTATGCGGATTTCTTGAGATTGAGATGTGGCTTTGTAATAAATTTATGATTTTATAAATTTATATGGATCCTTTTTGGTGCATTTCATAATTTGAATCAGGAACTGTGAATCAAATTCGAGTAAAAGATGAAAATCAGCTGTCAATATTTTCCCTATAAAAACATACAACGCATTGAAGACATTATTAGTGCTACTGTTTCCCTACTACTGATTAAAACCAACGTTATTATGGAGCGGCGACGTCATTTAAGCAGGGAAGAAATGCTCAGAGCCGTGGGAATGATAGAAGCTGGTTCCCGGCAACGTACTGTGGCTTTAGCTCTGAATACAAGTCAGAGTGTTATCAGTCGACTTTGGACACGTTACCGAAGCACTGGTACCGTGGCTGAGCGCCATGGAGGACGGTATCGCTGCACCACACGGAGACAAGACCGATACATTCAAATCTTAACTCGAAGAGCTCCAACAATAACCGCCATGATGTTAGCCGTGAGGCTTCATCACTCTTCAGGGAACTTAATTAGCGACCAAACAGTCAGAAACCGCTTGCATGAAGTGAACCTTCATTCCCGAAGACCGCTACGGGTACCACCTATAGCAATGCACAATCGTAGGATTCGATATCAATGGGCTCTTGAACACAGAAATTGGGCAGAAGAACAATGGCGTTTCGTGTGCTTTTCTGATGAGTCTCGTTTTGGTATGAGACCGGATACAAGACGTATACGACACTGGAGAACCCCTGGACGCCAACAGCGATTAAAATCCTGCCAGGAAGTCCATCCTTATAGTGGTGGAACCATCATGGTATGGGCGGGTATTTGGATCGGCGGAAGAACTGAGTTGATTTGGATCAGAGGCAACCTCAACGCTCAAATTTATGCTGAGACGATTGTATCAGACGTCATCGTTCCTCTACAAGTGCAAATCGGTCCCTTATTTCAGTTAATGCATGATAATGCACGACCGCACACCGCAAGAGTTGTAAGACAGACTCTCGCCGCAGCTAACATCAATGTCCTGCCCTGGCCTGCTCAGTCGCCAGACTTGAACCCGATTGAGCATGCATGGGATATGCTACAGAGAAGAGCTCTGCCGAATATGGAGGGTATCCAGTCGCAAGAAGACCTTTTTTTGTTGTTGCAACGAACATGGGCTGCCATTCCACAGCGTGATTTGGATGAACTCATTTTGAGTATGCCAAACCGATGTTCTTGTGTTGTTAGTGTTCGCGGTAGAAACACGGATTATTAATTGTTTAAGATACCCAATAAAATTTTAAAGAAAACTGTTATTTCAGTCTTTTTTTCGAACTTTTGTGTTAGTGGTTCAAATGTCAAAAATCCCTTTATTAGGAAAATGGCAAATTTCTTTATTAATGCAAAGGTGACTTGGTTTATCGTTACTGTGACAAACGAAAACACTTTATTTGATGAATCCTTAAAGAAAATTTTAATTAATATCAATCAGGAGAAAAGTTATTGCAAAAATATATGTTGATCCCTAGACACTTTTGATGTGTGTATGTATGTATATATGTATTTAAGAGGGGTCCGTGGCTAAATAATAACAGCCGCACAGGTCGATCGATCAGGTTAAGCTATGCTTGCCGCGGTTGTTCTGTGGATGGGTGACCAACTTTACATACTGAGACCCCTCCGTGCCTCGGAAACCATGTTAAGCCATTGGTCCCGGCTGTCATTCGTGGATCTTTGACAGTCGTTACGGGTAGTCAGAAGCCCGAAAGCGACAACCAGTCTTACCAAGGGGTATCGTATTACCCAGTAACTGGGTTGTGGAGGTCAGATAGGCAGTCGCTCCATGTAAAATACTGGTATTCAGCTGCATCCGGTTAGACTGGAAGCCGACCCCAACATAGTTGGGAAAAGGCTAGGCAGATGATGATGTATATGTTGCAGTCAAAACTCTTAACCAGTCAAAAGTACTATTGACTAGCAAAATCAGTCAAAAGTACTTTTGACCGTATGCTTTAGTCAATAATACTTTTGACTGAAATAACAGTTAAAAGTACTTTTGCCCAATGGAGCTGGTTAAAAGTACTTTTGACTAAGTGATTCCGTCAAAAGTGGTTTTGACTGGTTGTATCAGTCAAAACTCTTAAAAAGTTAAGGTGGTCGATAAAAATAACGACAAACGCACATATACATTTTTATATTACTCATTATTAGTGGAGAACGTGCTGATATTAGAACAAAAATGAGTGACTACGAAAAGAAAGAACGATTTTTGCAAAGAATTTTAGCAATAGAAGATTTATGAAAGATAGTCATTTCAATATGATGGCAAAAGAAAAATTTGAAAAGTTTGCTATGGATGTGGAAGACGCGAAATTTGATAAAAAGAAAACACCATTACAGTACAGTAGACTAAAACGCGTTAACATCATTGAAGTTTGTGGAAAAAAAAAATTAGTTACAAACACAGAACCTGTCAAATATTTTTTGCCGGCTGAGGAAATCTACGACATTATTGATGCTGCTCATGTTTCTATAGGGCATGGTGGTCGCGATAGACTAAAGAATGAATGAACAGCAAAAAAGTACTGATGCTTTATTGCAGTTAAAACTACTTTTGACGAAGAGCGTCAGTCAAAAGTACTTTTAACCGCAAATTTGCAGTCAAAAGTACTAATAACCAATAATTTTCAGTCAAAAGTATTGTTGACTAAAGCATACGGTCAAAAGTACTTTAGACTGATTTTGCTAGTCAATAGTACTTTTGACTGGTTAAGAGTTTTGACTGCAACATATATATGTATTTATTCTTATATCTTTTATAAATATTTTCTTATTTTGTTTTCTGTTCTTGCACTTGCTGTGAATTGTTTCTGCATCACCCTAAGGTAGACTGGTAGAAAATGCCCAAGGCATTAAGTCCGCCGTAGTAAAGTTTTTACTTGTGCATAAAGTTTTAATAAATAAATGTATAAAACCATGGAGTATTAGGTAAAATTAGTGGAATACATTGTTACGTTGTATAGTATGATGAAGGCGGCTGTGAATCTCTCGTTAGCGGTTACATTCAGGCAATGTCTACAGAAGGCAGGCAGCCGGGTAGTTGCTTGCTTACCGACTGTGGTACGGTTGCCGGTTGCCATAACTCGGTCGCCCACCCCGCCTCATTGCGGGCGGCACTATCTTCTAGAAAATTATATTCATGTTTTTCTTGCAGAGTAGATTTGGACTTGTGTTACGTGGAAATTGGAAAGTCTCGAGTTTTTCTAGAGAAAAGAAAAGCCCCGTTATGAAAACTTGAACATCTAGTCGTTTTTTTTTGGGTAAATAGTCACGAGATGAAATACGATGTGAAGAAAAAAATCTGTGTTTCTCTTTTAATGCAAAATACAATAAACGACAAATGTCTATATTGTTCTTAAGTGTTTGTCTTGTACTATTTTATTGCTTTGCATCTTTTATAATAATGATTAAATAACAATGAAAATAGGACTTAAAACAAAAACTACCCTTACACAACAATACGAGTATAATAAACTCGACCATTCACACAAAACGAGAACCGAGAACTGTTCAGTGTTCTTAGTGAAGTTAATTGTGTTTCAAGTAACTAAATCCAAGTTAATGAGACAACTCGCAGTAAGTAAACTGGCCCAAACAGTAGCAAATACTTTGGGAGTATTAAACGCCCGTAATGTTCGCGTATTGGACGTAGAATCTCGACTTAAGCTGTGCGGGATTCGTTTGAATGAGACCATGTACAGTCATCAAGTAGAGTAATGTATGTGGGTCAGTCTTATGGAGGTCGGGACTTTACTGCTATACTTCCTTTCTGTTAACCTTTGTGTACTTTTACGAGATGTTGATGATACTGTGGGCCTACCACGAACTCGAGAGGTACTTAAACGTAACGTGACTTCGAACAATTTTGAGTTGAAAATACTCGTTTATCGCACATAATATTTACTCAGTTTTAAGACTTTATTGATATCTATGAGTGATGCTATGCTTGCCTCATGAATACAATAATGTATCTATTTAAATCGATTCAAAAATCGTTCAAATTTACATAGCACGCTCGTGCTACGGCTTCTAGTTCCGAGATGTTTGTGTTTCATAGCTTTTTTTTTTCGATACATCGCGTCGTTGTCTTGAATAACTTTGTAATATATATGAACCTAACAGTATAAAAGTTTCTGGAGCTATTTCAACTGTTATTTGGATATTTACTAGACATCCTAATGATCAATTACTCTAATGGCCACGAGAAAATAATATCTGAAGTCTTATTTTTGGGCAAAAATGGTAGCAGAAAAAAAGCCTAACCATTTTTATATAAATAATTGAAAAAAAAAAGTAACGAATATATTATTTTCAAGCTTTGAGGCAGCGAAAATCTAATAAGTACATAATATTGTACCTACTGGAATTATATCTGAACACTATATTTGATAATATCTCCGTCTAGAAATCAAACCTATTATGTAATTCTATTTACCTATTAGCCCATAAATATTAAAGTACCAATTAATTTATTTTATGTGATGTGATGTTACATGAAATAAACATGCCTCAATAAAATAATATTGAAATAACTTTTTGGTCTCAACAAATAAGTTCGTTGATCGTGTTTATACAAATATTTCTAATAACTCTAGAAATAAGGAATAAACAAAATTAAACGAATCATTTACGTAATTCGGTACGGTTACAACGAAGTCCGTAGTTACGGCCTATGTAACGGGACTTTCCTACTCCGCTTCACTTACGGACATAGATTAGTTGGGTTTCCGAAGTAGGAATTAATGACAATACGATTTGACAGCTGTCCCTATGCCCGAGCTTTAGGATGGGCTAAAACTCGGGCGTAGGGACAGCTGCGTGCGTCAAATTAAATTTTTCGGAAGGCCGAAAAATTGAATTTGACGCATCACCTACTTTCGGACGGGCCGGTGTCTTCGTTGACGGACTTAGCGAGGCCACACGATGCGTTAACGGTGCGGTGCGGTACCGCACTGCAATTAATTCGGGCTATAGGGTGCCACACGGGCGGTGCGGCACCGCAGTGGAACGCTGTTTATCGCGGTGCGCGCCGCAGCGCTTCACCCCTCCCCGCCTCGTCTCGCAGGTCACAAGCGCGGCGCGCCTAGCGGTGCGACGCCGCACGGGGCGGCCCAACGCGTCGTGTGACATGGCATAGTGATTTGTATGTAGGATGACGTTGCGGCACCGCTCCGGCGCCGCACCGCATCGTTAACGCATCGTGTGACCTCACTCTTAGAGAGCAGGAGGTCTACCCCTGCTGTAATAGAATAAATTATTCAACCCGAACTGTCTCACAGCGGGGCAGCAATCCGTTCTATCAGACGAAGTTCTTATATTGATAACTAGCAGCGCCCCGGGGTTTCACCCACATAAGTGTCGATCCCGTGGGAATATCGGGATAAAAAGTATCCTATGTCCTTTCCCGGGATTCAAACTATCTCTATACAAAATTTCATCTAAATCGGTTCAGCGGTTTAAGCGTGAAGAGGTAACAGACAGACAGACACAATTTCGCATTTATAATATTAGTATGGATTTTTCACGTCTCACGTTCCACGATTATACTTTACTTCAACAAAATATAAATAAGATGATGAGGTTTGATCCAGTAGCTACTTACTTACCTATTTTTTTCAAAACCCTTTAGATTAAAAAATATACCTAATTTGAAATTTTATTTTCTGTTTATCTCGTGGTTTCTCAACAAAATCTAATAACACTCAACAGTTAACAAAGTTTTCTTTATTTTACTACTTCACAGAAACCTGACCAATACGTTAAGAAGTTAGTTAGGGGCTAGATAAGAGCATAAGCCTGATTGACTCGATACAAATCCTTTGCCTCGTTACACCAAATGTTTTTACCATTTGAGACTCGTAATGTATTTCTCTATCGTCTTTTGTTTCGTGTTCTTTGTTCTTAGAGATTGTATTCTGTAGCTCATTATTCTTGAGATTAGTAACTTGTTCAGACATTATATGACACGTCTGTGTTGTCCTTCATGCCATATACAGGGTGTCCCGTAAGTCAGCGTCAAGCCGGAATCGGGTAATAGGCCAAGTCACAATAGTTATCAGAAAAATATTTAAAAAAATCTAAGTTGTGTATTTTTTTTTAATTATTGTCATTTAAAATTCAGTTTTTGCCCAACCAAATATTCAAAAGGTACTACTTTTCCAAACTTTGACTGGCTGTACTGAAAAAAAAATGTACTAGGTATGCAAGTTTGGCAAGTAACATTAAAAATTGGCGCATTTAATAAGCATTAAAAAAAAAGTATTTAATTTTTTTTTTTATTTGAAAGATTTATTTTTTTATTTTTCTGATAACTATTATGACTTGGCCGATTACCCGATTTCGTCTTGACGTCGACTTACGGGACACCCTGTATGTACAAGGATCCATCCAGCCATATTGATTTTTCAATACATTCACCAAACAATTCCACAAATGTTAATCAACAGTGCTTGTCAACGTCATTCGCATCCCAAAAGGTCCTTGTTGCCGTGTAGGTTACAATGGTGTACATTACAATATACGAGTATATTTCCTGGTATAGTAATTGTTGCATTTCATGAGCGCTCGTCAATCATTGTAATTGAAACTTAATGCCTATGTTAATAAAGTTACATGACGCTCGCACATATTATATTACCTTATGTGTTGTTGTTGTCTAACCACTGCAGCTGTCACACCTACCGTTAGACCATCATCATCTGCCTAGCTTTTTCCCGACTATGTCGGGATCAGCTTCTAGTCTAACCGGATGCAGCTGAATACCAGTATTTTACAAGGAGCGACTGCCTATCTGACCTATACAACCCGGTTAGGTACTTGGTAGTAAGATACCCCTTGGTAAGACTGGTTGTCAGATAAATATTTAATAAAACAAAAATAACCAATAAACAGTTCATAAAATGTACGTATTGGATACAAATAAAAGGAGAAAAATCTGAACATTCCTGTTTCATCGTCAACACCATTTAACTCAGGTTAAAATTTAATTAAGTTCTGCAGTAGCAACTGTTGATACAAGCAATTGTAATAAAAAATTACTTGTATCAATAGTTGCGCGGAAAACCTGCCTTTTTCAGACAAGCAATGAAAGAACTTAAACTTTCCGTCGTCGCATTATTTATTTACTAGCAGCGCCCCGCGGTTGCACCTGTATCAGTTTCGATCCCGTAAAAATATCGGGATAAAAAGTATGCCATGTGTTAATGCTGGTTATAATCTATATGTGTGCCAAATTTCATCCAAATCCATTCAGTAGTTTTTGCGTGAAAAAGTAACAAACATCCATCCATCCATCCTCACAAACTTTCACATTTATAAAATTAGTAGGATAGTAGGATGTCTCTTTTTATTTTTGCGGTCTAATATTAATCATCGTCTGCCTACCCTTTTCTCAAATATTTTGGAATCGGCTTAGAGTCTAACCGGATGCAGCTGCAGTATTTTACATGGAGCGATTGCCTATCTGACCTCTAAAACCTGTGTTACACGATACCCCTTGGTGTGCTTGCGGTCTAATATAAATTTCAACAGATTTTTTTAAACACACGTTAGTATTCATACGGGTACGTATCAAAATCCCGAAAGTTCATAATACCTATGATTGAAATACCGACGTCCAAAACACCGAAATTCAAAATACCGAAAGTTTTAAATGCCGATAGTCGTTATATCGAAACACAAAATACCGATGTTCAAATGCTCGAAAGGACGAAATCCCGAATGGACGAAAGATTAGGTTCATTATTTTTTTTAAAATTGTTAGGTTAGGTTAGGTTAAAACTGTGACCCCTACGCACGAGCCGAGCGAGCGAAGCGAGCGGTGCCGCGGCAGCGGCCGGCGAGTGCCAGAAACGACAGGATTATATAGAGAAACATTACTTTTACACAAAATATGGGCGCCAGAAACGACTTGCGCTAATAGAAAAAAAGAGATTATTTTTAGTAGGCTACCTAGAACCGAACTAGTTAGAATAGATTAATTATAAAAAAAAAAATTAGGCAACTTTTAAGTGTTTTGAGGTTAGGTTTACAAAAAATAGTTTTTCTCGGAAACGCGACAATTTCGGGATTTTAAACTTCGGGTTTTTAAACTTCGGGATTTTAAACTTTCGGGCAAATGAACTTTCGGGATCTTAAACTTTCGACCAAACAACCATTCGGCGTTTCAATTTTCGGGATTTCGTCCATCGGTATTTTAAAATTCGGTCTTTTAAAATTCGGGATTTTGATACGTACCCATTCATACACTAGAGCGGCACGCGTCAACGGCAGAGGAGAACAAGTCGACAACGTGCCGCTCGTGTATTTGAGTATCGTAGTCAAATAGACGAGCAGCAGGTTATCGACAGCGGGCGACGACGGGTGTCGACAGTACCCCTTGTATGTATGCACACTTAACTACTGCACAACTTTAAAATAAACATAAAAAGCAGCAGTCATTAAAGTCAAATATCAGCCATATTTTTAATTTAATTCCCAGATCATCGAAGCGGACATTCAATACAAATGGCATTCCAAAATTAAATCTTCATTGACTCGACGGTACAGTCGGGTCCATAAATACGTGTGATGGCAACTACCGTCATTTCCATTCTCAGAGATACGGTTGTTAATGGGTATAATAAACGGATCATTTCGGGTAGTGCGCGTAAAGTGTGATCCGGAGTATTATCGCGTATTGTAATGTTAAGTTCAGTGTTACGACTGATCGTTTTGTTTACTACAGGCATGAAGACGTTTTAGTAAGTTTTGATTGTATCAGTTTTATTTGTTGTAGTGATTGTTATATTACTTGTACGAGTATAGTCCGTTTTATTGTACTGTATTCACATTTTATGAAGTTACCTATAAACTTTTAGTCACAGAAGATTAGAAACATTTTATGTATATCTGCCGTCCTTTAACTAAAAAGCCGTTAACCCTCAAATGGTCAATTTTTACTTTTTAATAGAAAGTGATAGAGTTTTAAATTCTCTATCTTTCTGTCTAAGAAACATTTTTATAACATAAATAGTTCCAAAGATATGGACATCTTTTAGGCCGTTAAGTAACATAATTTTTGATGATTCCATCACTTGAAAGCGTCTAACCCACACTTCTTAGCTTAATGTACTTTAAAATACCTTAACTGCCCGATGTGATGATTATTTTCTAGCCTTCTACTTAACTACAAGCACGTTATCTGATTTTTCTTGACTATAAAGTCGCTAACGGACTATAACTTCTTTATAGTTAGCATTTAAAGAACAGTTCATGTGAAAAAATTTACTTATTTGCAGTTACCAGCCCTTAACGCTATTATAGTTAAGCATGTAATTCTGCACATTTCCCAGAATACTTAGCTAAAAAGCAGCTAAGCCTCATTACTTAGCTAAAAGGCAGTTAGCCGACTCTCGCGCCGCTTTCACTCCGGGGTTGAGTGGGGTGCGGGTGCCCTGCTCAAGCCATCCGCCGTCCCGTCGGACTAAATCTTTCCACCCGGAGGGCACTGACACTGACTCTGTCAAAGATATGAACTACGAGATCTAACTAAGATCGAAGAAGTGACGATACAGATGAAGATATTGAAACAGAAAACACCAAAACGACAAGAAAACAAAATCAAAAGTCAATTTATTCAGACTAGGCTGAGAATCAGCACTTTTCGAACGTCAAAATTACAAAAGACAGACCCCAAAACGCCCGCCCTTCACCTCTTCCTAGTGCTTACTTACGATCCAAAAAAATAAATACAATAAAATCAAAGAGCTAGCGAGTCTCTTTAATTCCGTCATCTAAGAGGGTACAACGCCCGAGGCGTGGAGCAGAGATGCGGTGGTTCTGTTCTTCAAAAAAGGTGACAAATCCTCGCTGAAGAACTATAGACCCATCTCACTGCTGAAACACTTATACAAGCTGCTCCCGAGGATCGTCACGGACCGTCTCGCGAAGAGACATGTCGAGTTCCAGCCGCCAAATCAAGCCGGTTTTCGAAAAGGCTTCAGTACCATAGACCACATCTATGTTCGGAAAATTATACAGAATACCGCGGAGTATAACCAGTCCTTGTGTATAGCATTTGTGGACTACGAGAAACGATGCGACTCCGTCAAAATATGGGCAGTTCTGGCCTTTCTGCAACGATGTCGAATTGACTGACGCTACATCGCAGAGACGAGAGAGAGAGAAAGATAGAGAGAGCGCGCGCGCGCGCGTGCGGTGAGATGTTTGTATGACGCTGCCACAATGACTTTTCAGATCCAGGATCAGAAAACAACCTCATCCAAAAAATGGAAGCTCCATTTAGGTTGTGCAACATCTGGTCTAACTGTTTCAGCGTCTGTTCATCTTGTTCGATTTGCCGATGACATCGCCATATTGACTAAGTCTCTCCAGCCGAAATGGAGCCTCTCGGTGAGTTGGCTTCAGCTTAAATTTGGACAAGACAAAATTCATGTACAATTCGCACATCTTAACGAGTCCAACCAAAGTTTTGAAGGATTATGTCTACCTAGGGCAAGTCAACCAGCTCAGTAGACACAACTTTGAGAAAGAAGCCGACTGAAGGATCCAGTTGGGCTGGGCAGTATTTGGAAAACTTCGTCTTGTCGCCTATCCCGCAGTGTTTGAAGACTAAGGTCTTAATCAGTGCGTCCTGTCTGTCATGATATACGTTGCCGAAACGAAGACATTGACGGTCGGGCTGGTCCACAATTCAAGGCCGCTTAGCGCGCTATAGAGCGAGCTATGCTCAGTCTCTTTGAAGTATAAAATCAGGAATGAAAATGTCAGGAAAAGAACCGCAGTTACCGACATAGCTTGCAGAGTAAGCAAACTGAAGTGGCAGTGGGCTGGCCATGTTTGTCGAAGGACCGATGGCCGGTGGAGCAGACGAGTCCTGGAGTGGAGACCGCGTATCGGCAAGTGTCGAGTGAGCCTCCCACCAACTAGATGGATCGACGGCCTACATAAGGTGGCTAGGACAAACAGGATGCGGAAGGTAGAGGACAGGGTGTTATGGCGCAGCTTGGGAGAGACCTTTGTCTAGCAGTGGACTGCGATAGGCTGAGTATATTGATGACTTTGTTTAATTTAGATATTGTTATGTTCCTAAATACTTAAAACTACAAGCTTTTGCTTATGGATCCGTCCGCGTAGAGGTTGGTAAACGATACCATTTCGAATAATTAACCCACGGGAATGAACTACTGGTATAAAAAGTATTCAATGTTTTATTCCAGGTCATGGTATACCAGTGTGCCAAATGTATCTATCTACACTTGAAAGTTCTGCTTATGTTTTATTATTTATTTAGTGTGCAATTTTACTACATATTTTATTAGGTACTTTTATTTGTTATAATATTTAAATAATTT
Source organism: Hydraecia micacea (assembly GCA_914767645.1). Taxonomy (NCBI): domain Eukaryota; kingdom Metazoa; phylum Arthropoda; class Insecta; order Lepidoptera; family Noctuidae; genus Hydraecia; species Hydraecia micacea. Next base: position 7,017,025 of record OU611785.1, read on the forward strand.
AGGACTGAAGTTGCCTCATGTCTGATATAATGTAGCCTTTAGTTTATTACAATAACTGGGTTAGAAGTTTTCTATTAAATCAATGGTTGAATCAATGGAATAAAGAACATGGATTAAGAATATTGTCCATGCCAAATAATGAGCGCATGACCTGTTAGATCATAATTAGTTATAAGTTGATTATTATTGCGTATTAAAATTATAAGTAATTCTTTTATCTTTTAAATGTTGAATTATATTTTTGATTTTTAAAAGAACATGATGTTAGTATTTAATTAATTACTCACATATTTCCATATGAATGCTACACTATACAGAAGTTAACCACAAGCGAAATATTTTTAGCCACCTTTTAGTTAAGTAAAGTAGTTAAGAGTTTACAAAAATTCCATATAACATTGCCAACAATTAGCTAAAAAGCATCTAAAGCCCCGTAACTGCTCATTAGGAAAGTTATTGAAATTGAAATTAAAGCGAATGTCATGACTATAAAGCAGTTATGTCACTTAACAACTTTTTAGTTAAGTATTTCTAAACAAAATATAACAAACATTATGAAGCTTAACATTTTAAATAAATTACTTGACTAAAAAGCCGCTAAGGTATGGATAACGGCCTTTTAGTACAGTAATAAGATGCAATAACTAGGTTACATGCTTAACAAAATGAGAAAAATGAATTTTAAAATTAATTAATAATAGTTATTGGACAAAAAGGGTTATCTACGATAAACAGAAAGAAATATCAATTGATGTGTCCAAAAATCATTATCCTAAGTATCATAGTTTTTAAGAAACAACGATTCCCACGTTTTTTGGCATTTACTCCGAAACAACTTTTTGGGCTTAACGGCCTTCTAGTTAAAGGACGGCAGATATGTGAATGTAACGTATATTATCAAAGCTAATTGTTTAATAAGTTAACTGAAAAACACGTTGTTCAAATGTTTTCTTCCTTTAATCGAGACCAACTATTCATCTGTTTCTGATGCATAATTTATGTTCTATTCAAGCTTGAGATACATTTTCATTGTCAATTCTGTAGAGTTCAAGACACTAACACCACAAACCAAGACGCTCAGTTCGCCTGTGACCAACAAAGTGCATTCAAACTCTTTAGTTCACTCCATTTCCTATAGAAATATTTCTAACTTTAATAACACATTCACGTACCGCATCGTTACATTACTCGGCAACTTTCTCGCTCATCTAGACTACATGTATCTCGGTCCCTTGACGGTTGACATACAGACAGAATTGTGGGAAATAAAATATAACTGTAGGTATTTGCTGTGAGCAATAAAATTTTAATGTCAGATATTTTGAGTTTTCAGACAGTGTAGGTTATGGGGGTGTAGATTATGAACAGGTCGTTGGATCTCAGAAGTATATTAAATATTCTTGTATAGACGCCAGCACATCAAGCTACCCTAAACTGTAAAATTTTCCCGATCAACTTTGAACCTTATGCTAAAGCAATAAAGTTAAAAATGTATTAAAGAAATTTGACAGATTGTAGTAGCTTGATGTGCTGGCGTCTGTACTATGAAAGCGTTATCAGGAGAAAAAAGTACACATTTTATAATATTTACCTCTTATCACTTCTGTGTGCCAGTGTAGGTACTTTTTTCTATACTTTACTGCATAAAATTCAAAATGGGCCAATTAGTGCGAGTCACCTATAGAAAAAATAATATTATTTAAAAGTGACGATTCGCCCATTTAGGGCGAGTAAATTCGTGCGAATCGACTAATAACCCAAACTAGTTTGCGACTACGCGTTGCAAGTTCAGTATCATCGTTGATTAATTAGTAGATTTCCATGCTTTCCCGAAATTCTCGTGTAATCACGATATAATCTGTTGACGCTTCAAAAGATCTCATAATTCAACACTTGTACAGACGCCAGCACATCAAGCTACTACAATCTGTCAAATTTCTTTTATAGATTTTCAACTTTATCGCTAAAGCATAAGGTTCAAAGTTGATTGGAAAAATTTGACAGTTTCGGGTAGTTGATGTGCTGGCGATTTTAAATTTCAATTTAACATTTTGCAAATGCAAGACCCGCCCAAAACAGCTCAAAATATGAATAAAATAATCATTATTCCGCTTCCATAGAAATGATAAACAAAACAGGTCACATTTTTCACTCAAAACCCGCGCAGACGTGATTTAATAGAATACTAAAGCGAGAGGGTAAGTTAAGACAGCGGCACATCATTAGGCATGAGTTAATGAGTCCACACTTACCCTAGTTACAGGCCCTCTGAGTACCTTCTGTGTTACATCCATTCTGCGTCTCACTTAATAATGACGGCTTGCTGATTTATATGGAGGGACGATTATGTTACGTTAGAAAGTGTCAGATTTTCTGAGTAAAATTGGCAACGTTGTAATTTTAAATCTGTGTTTTGTTATTGGATACTTTCACGGTAATTCTTTACAAAATAAAATCATCATAATTCTCCTGCCCGTCATAATCAGTCTATAATCTTCCCACTGCTGGGACACAGGCCTCCTCTCGGTAGAGATAGATAAAAGACAGGTCGTACATTACACAGAACATTGAACCTAATGCTTTAGCGTTAAAGTTGAAAATCTATAAAAGAAATTTGACAGATTGTAGTAGCTTGATGTGCTGGCGTCTGTACTAAGCTAAATAGCGGATTAGAAACCCAACTCAAGTACTCAAGTGCATTTGTTCAGACCCAATGAATGTGACGACAACTTTATTGGGTTCGACGATATTTGTCCTCAATCCGGAAGTATGTTCGTGGGACTTGTGTAACACCGCCCAAAACATCGGAAACGCTAGAGGAGAAACCATAAGGAAATGTTTATTTTTATCACACTTTATCGAAGAGGAAATGAGCAAATGTAATTGAGCATAACGCCTCGATGGCTTATGCTTAATGTGACAGATATCACCTCTGTCCCTTTATTTAGGGAGAATATTTAGACAATATTCATGGTAATGGGCCCGCGTGGTGAACTATAAGTCTATAACCCACGGACAGTCAGAGAGAGGAGACCTTAGTCCCAGTATAGTGGGAACGTTATGATGTATAGACTGACTAGCTGCGCCCCGTGGTTTCCCTCGCATAAGTGTCGATCCCGTGGGTATATCGGGATAAAAAGCATCCTATGTGTTAATCCTGGTTATAAACTATCTGTGTGCCAAATTTCATCTAAGTCCGTTCAACCGTTTGTGCGTGAAAAAGTAACAAACATACAAACAATCACAAACTTTCGCCTTTATAATATTAACCAGTAACGCCCCGCGGTTTCACCCGCATAAGTCTTGATCCCGTGGGAATACCGGGATAAAAAGTATCCTATGTCCTTTCCCGGGATTCAAACTATCTCTATACCGGTTATAAATCGGTTCAGCGGTTTAAGCGTGAAGAAGTAACAGACAGACAGACACACTTTCGCATTTATAATATTAGTATGGATTATTTTATTTAGATAATCTCAAAAATCATTATACTTATGCAGTAATAGCATAAGCATTGCATAATTAGCCTATATCTTTCCCACTGCTTCCTCTCTGTGAAAAAATGGACCAAAATCCACCACGCGGACATATTGCGGGTTGGTGTATTACATGTTTTCAAATTATTGGTTGAAAACAGCCAGATTCCTCGCGATGTTTTCCTTCACGATTCTGAGAGTATTGGTGATGAAATAAATTACATTACAGGTACAATACCTACCTGGGTTCAAACTCGCGACTTACGACACGTAAATCGGAGCCGTTACCACTGGGCTGTCACTGCTCTGCTGTAATAACTTATTGCCTAAATATAGGTCCTAAAGATGGCATGGATATAATAATTTTCTCGATTAAATAAAGGGACGTAAAAACTACTGAATAGTTTTAAATCAAAATGTAAAGACTTTGTTTATCTACATGTAACAATTTTGCAACATTTTTACCGTATATTTTTTAGGTAAGTAAAATCCGCGTCCAAAAAACTAGTTAGCATAACAAACAACAGCATTCGTGATAGTTAAATTTTCCATAAAAACCGACAGCTAAAATGAACAGCGGTAAAAGGCAATTGTATTGTGCAATGAATCGGAAATACCGTACAGCACCTCTTTTTACCCGACTACGGCGAAGTAAAAGGAGGGTTATAATTTTGACCGGTATGTATGTATGTATGTTCATCTGTTCCCTCATAACTTCTAAACTTCTTGTCATAAATAGACAAATGATGTATCGTTGGAAGCGTCTTGATCGTCCGCTAGTTATATGCTATAAGACGTCACAATAAATTGAATATCACGCCCTCTAGCAGACATAAAGTCATGATCTATTTTTTTTTAAATCATACCGTGTTGGGAATCAATTGAAAGGGCTTAATTAGCACATTTAAAAAATATAAATATTACTGAAATATGCCCAAAACAATTAAATAAAACTAAGTTTAAAAACTACAACCCGACCACTGAAAAGGATGAAACAAGAAAGCACCTTCCCGTGGTCGCATGCCGCTGTACTAACATAATTATAAGCTATGCTAGCATGCGACCACGGGAAGGTACTTTCTTGTTTCATCCTTTTCAGTAGTCGGATTTTATATAACATAGTTTAGATTCATCGAAGTATTAAGAATCTTGAATGAGGAAAGGCGTCATAAGTAGAATATCATACCTCTGTCTAATGAAAACAATTTCAATCCATATCCATCTATACTCCGTTGTTACTTACTTAATATTGTAAATGCACCAGTGTCTGCATACACACTTGTGCAGGTACTATATTATTATCTCCCTCGCCGAAAGCTGGTCTCCGCTGAGATTGATCGCCATAGCCGCAATTCGGTCTGGAGGAATATTTCTTATTATAAATGCGAAAGTAACTTTGTTTTTCAGGCTATCTGTCTGTAACCTTTTCATGCCTTAAGGCCTGATTTTATTTGGCATGACTTGGGTTAGGAGATAGGATATTTTTTATCCAGATAATAGGTATGGTCCCCTGGGATAACATCCGACCTCCACGCAGGCGAAGCCGCTAGCAAAAGCTAGAGTTTCATTAAAAAAAACTATGGGTTTGGGGATGGGGCTCATAGAGAGGAGGCCTGTGTCCCAGCAGTGGGAACATTATAGGCGGATTATGATATGGTGATGGGTTTGACCTATATTCCGTTAATAAAACAACCAGATTCGCAAATGATGCAATTCTGAATATTATCTACTGCAATACTACAAGCATTGTTAATTTGCAGAACGACATTGTTCCGAGATCGCATAAGTAAAAACAAAAGAAAATCGATGACGTAGCACTGAATCTGAGCTAGCTCATTACCCCGCCTTTTGTTTTATGTAGATAATCTGACTAAAGTCTTTATTGTACTCTTTGTTAGCATGCAGAGTTAAGGAGCCGCTCCGTTCCTTGATCCCCGCATTCATACAGTGACGTATTTAAATTGGGTGGGTTTTGTTTAAGTAGATTGGGTGCTGCTGGGAGCTTTTAAGTAACTTAAACCAGTTTTTTCGTTAACGTTGAGGCAAGTTTCTGGCTTTATGTCAAAGGTTACGGTTTTACGTAAAGTAGGTATTTGAAGGTAGGTACGTGCAATGGAGCCCACCAATCTAGGCGTCGAATTGACAGACCATATTAACAACACAACACTGTGATCCAAAACACAGATTATTGATTTATTTTTTATCCCAAGTCGCCGAACAAAATGGGTGATCACTTTACAGAAATAATTATATCACATCATTTATAACCATCAAAGTAAAAGTACCACCACGTCTTAAAATAATGTATAGCCAAAAACTAATACTCATAACTCATTCTCGGCTCACGGGTATAGCTTAGTACTAAATAATGTACCGTCGTTTCCTAACCGTAATATGTAGGCAGGCCTAAAATGGCACGCTTAGCCGGGTAGGCAAACAAACAGGTACACGTAAGATGGTTGATATTCACTGAATACATAAATGTTTTGATAATAATGGTTGGAAAATTGTTTCGTGTTGATGCAGCATTTTTCACTTTGCCGTTTGAGTTCGTGGTGAAAATTATGAGAAATTACGTGCCATTCTGATAATCGTGCTCTTGCTCTCAAAAACGATGCACGGCAAGTCCTAGAACCAAAAAAAGAACAATATATCAGAGGGGGGCATTTCTCGTAATTTTAAGAACGTTCACAGTCTGATCTCAGTCTCAATCTGTCAAAAATACCTCTTAATTTCCCTATATTTTGACAAGTTTTTGACATTTGGTTGTCGCCGAGATGAGACTGCGACTAGGTTTTTGAACGTTTGAAATTACGAGAATTGACCTTCTGACATCTACCAACCCTCAATGGGCCCGCATCGCATGGTGGATTACAGCCCACTCCCTCTCGAACAGAGGAGGCCTCTGTCCCAGCAGTGGAAATATTATAGGCTGGTTATGCTACGTGCCAGACTGGTAAAAGCTTCACCTACTTCTGCTCTTTCTTAAATATAATTAGCTAGCTTTTGTCCGCGTCTTCGCTTGAGTTGAGGTCGGAAATTATCCCACTGGAAAGTACTGGGTTAAAAAAGTATCTTAAGTGTTAATCCAGGGTATAAACTATCTGTGTGCCAAATTTCTCATCCAAATCCGTTTAACCGTTTTTGTAATTGAGTAACAAACATCCAAACATCAAACTTTCACATTTATATTATAATAGGATTATTCGCGAATTGAGAGCTATGTCAGTCTTCACAGTTCTAAAATTCAAGACGGTATAGGTAACTATCCAAAGGAAAAAACAAAATATCGAACAAATAATATTAGCAAAGAACAAATTCTACGCGATAGGACGTAGGACTGACTTATGTACTATGTAGTTTCTTTCATAATAAAAAAAATCTCTTTCTACCAAATATTGGTGACAGACAGACGGTCGGACAGACAGCGAAGTCTTAGTAATAGGGTCCCGTTTTTACCCTTTGGGTACGGAACCGTAAAAAAGAAGTAAGAATTAACGCTAAGCGAAAACGAAGTAATAGCGCGGGCAGGCGATGCGATGCTACGAGATGGGTCGGAGGAACAAGAAATTTCACGCGGACGAAGATGCGGGCAGAAGCTAGTAGAATTATAATCATAAAAATTATCAATACAAGTCTCTAAGTTCATATAGGTAACCCTATTGAATGACTATTTAATGAAATCATTACATTTGAGGCCAATTCTAACTCAAGGAGAATAAAACTCCTCTCTTCTTTTATTCCTATTCCCCTAACTAGCAAATTTTCCTGACTACGAAATATTTTTAATGGACTTATTAGTCTGTAAGCTTTCTGTAAAACAACACAACATCTGCCTAGCCTTTTCCTAACTATTTTGGGGTCGTCTTCCAGTCTAACCAGATGCAGCTGAATACCAGTATTTTACATGGAGCGACTGCCTATCTGACCTCCACAACCCAGTTACTAGGTAATACGATACCCCTTGGTAAGACTGATTATCAAACTTTCGGGCTCCTCACGACCCGTAACGACTGTCAAAGATCCACGAATGACAGTCGGGACCAATGGCGTAACGTGCTTTCCGAGCTGTAAGCTTTCTGTAAAAATAAAATAATAGAACATTTTGTTTTCAGTTTCAATCATTCGGCGCTGCTTTATAAAATAATCCGCCATGATGGATTAGGTAGGTACCAAGTGTATGAATTTTTTATACACGCTTCGCGGAACAGGGAGGGAAACGAGCGCTTTATAACAAAGGATTAATAATACCGGCCTGTAATTGTCCTACTGCAGGGCAAAGGCCTCTTTTCATTTTCACAGGCAGGAACGAAGCATTGATAACCACAATTGTTCGCTGCATGTTTACATTAAAATATTTAAATATAAGTTTGTCGAGACCTTTTTCCTTCACGCGTAAATCAGTGATGTCTAAAATTGATTTAGAAAATAAATATGAGCCTAAAAATATTGCATAATACATACACGCATGCATAATCAACCTATAATTTCCCCACTACTGGGACACAGTCCTCCTCTCGGTGAAAGGAAATGGGCCGTAATCGACCACGCGGGACCAGTGCGATTTGGTAGAGGTCACATGATTGTCTTCGATTTTTTGGTTCTAAGACATGCCGGTTTCCTCACGATGTTTTCCTTCACCGTTTTGGAACAGGGGTGATGAAATAATGTACATTATTTTAAGCGCCTGTCTGCGTTCGAACTTTACGGCCACCACTGCACTCAAAAATATTGATAGCGATCGATTTTGGAATATGTTATTCCAAAAGAGAATAACATAAATTCCAAAATCCTACACAGAGATTCCCTACACAGATTCGGACCCGAGATTTCATTTATCCACTTCACAAAATATCTACCTTATATAACGAATACCTATTTGCGATTTCATAACATGCGTGCCTTTAATTAATTTTTGTATTGAAACCAACGCACTATATTTATTTAATACTTGAAGCACATAAATGTACAGAGGCGGACTTAATGCCATAGGCATTTTCTACCAGTCAACCTTTGGGTGACGCAGAGACAAACAGTGGTAGGTGCAATCATGAAAATTGAGGAATAAAAATTTTAAATATAAAGATACGCATAAACCTATTAAAATTATGAATATAATATATACATAATTACATATATTATGTAGGAGGAACATAATACATACAAAAGTTTACGCCTTCTTACATGGGGGGAGGGAGAAATTACAGAACGCCACCTGCATTGCTGTTTTTGCGCCACTTCTTCCCAGCTAAAGCACTAGGAAGCGGTGAAAGACGGGTGTTTTGGGGGACTGTCTTATGTAATTTCAACGCTCAAAAAGTGCTGATTCTCAGCCTAGTTTGAATAAATGACTTTTGATTTAATTTTGGAAAGAACCTTCTGAAATTCTGACAGAACTAATATTTCGCGAAACTAAAATACGAATAGCAATCATGTAGGAGTGAGAGAACATGCCACATGGGTAGCCCATGCCTTGGTTAGGACAAAGTTAGGATAAATGACGTTTGATTTTGATGCATGCTACAATCCTCACATACTCCTTTTGCTTCGTTTCCATTCATAATCTGGTCGTACATGACGTACATGCAAGCCGCCGCCGGAGGAATAATAATGTTTGCAATAAATAAATAAAAATCAATGTTTGTATGTTTCTCCTCTATGCGTTCCGAAACCATTGGTCAGTTTGTGATGAAACTTTGATAGGGTGTTCTGGGGACGCGTGTGAGGGTTCCTAATTATTAAAACATGGGAAAAAATAACAAAAAAAAAGTGGCACTCCGGGAGTGCCGACAGAAGTGAAAACTTGAACAATTACGTGTATATTTTTTGTATCGACTGACATATCGGGAATACATTAAAACCGAGTAAATCCCGCCGTAAAAAGCCGAACACACACAAACAACGAAGCGGTGTCGGTTACGGTAACAGTGGCGCGAATTCAATGGTTTTTTCCCATCTCAAAAAATGCCCAACGCGCCTAAAGAAGTTTTAACTTCAAAAATCTGAGGCGATACGAAGTTCGCCGAGTCAGCTAATAACTTATAATTTCAGATACCTACTTTATTCATTTTAAATGTTCCGATGGATTTATTTTGAAACTTTTAAAATTACGAGTCTCAATCAAATTACATCAATAAAGGAACATAAAAAAGTACTTATTACTACGATTGAAAAGTATCGAAAGTGTAATTATAAAGAAAACTGAAATACCAAAATTGAATTCAAATGTTACTTTGCAACGACCTTTGTAGTCTGTAATCTACATAGCTTAACAGACTTGATTTAGAAGAGTAGGTACCTATTTGTTTAAGAATTTATTGAGAAAAAGATTTTATTTTCGTTATAAGTAATAGGCTTAGCTAGCCAAATTGTGTTTCAATAATGAAACTTCGACTAATCCATTTTAATCTTAGTTTTATGGGTCGACACAAAAAAATCTTATGTGCAGATTAATAATGTTGTCTTGGCTGCTCAAAGAAAAATATAAAAGAAATCAATTACTTAGTTACATTTATTTTAGCTAAAAAAAGCGGTCAAGTGCGAGTCGGACTTGCACACGAAGGATTCCGTACCACCCCGTATATTAGTTTTATCTCACGAAGCGACGCGCGCTTAACTTGTGGTTACCAAATATACAAACACGTTTCTACATCTATTACGGTTCAAAAGATATGGCCCTGTGACACACGGTCGGACTGTTGTACGATAGCGGAACCTTAGTAATAGGGTTCCGTTGGCACCTTTTGAGTACGGAACCCTAAAAATAAGAATAGTAATTTTGTTGGCAACTGTCTGTGGCGAATTTTATAAGGTCCTTATATTTTGCTAAAGGTTAACCTATCACCACTGCTACGGTACTATCGATTTTATGACTGAAATCGTTTATATCTCGGAAATACTTCTATCGTTTGACTGATCGGGACGCCAGCGCCGCCCGGCGATGAAGTCTAGCTTGACGTTTGTGCGAGTCGACGAGAGCGAGCAGTGAAGTGGAACAGCCTTCTCTTGACCATTGGACATCGTACGGACAACATGTGCTTAGAAACTGTCTCGCATTCCGTATCTAGTTGTGTCGTGTAGGTACCTACAGTGTGTGATTTGCTAGTGTGATTAGCTTGTTCGTAAATTATAATCTGATTTGAACTGTAACCGGTTTTTCTCTTGTGCAATAACCAGCACTACCCATAGTACGTCCACAGCAGTTACCGTTAAAAAATATGACTGATAATAACGAGACACACGTGTCTTCTCCATATATATTATATTTGCTTCAGAATAAAAGGAATAACTGAAATATGGCAATAGAGAATTAAATTAAACGAGTTATGGAACTGAAATGGTGTTGGGCAGGACACGTGGCAAGGCGCAGTGATGACCGGTGGAGTAAGGCAGTAACCGAGTGTCGTCCAAGGACTGGGAGACGAAGTGTTTGGTCGTCCGGCGGCGAGATCGGCGGACGACATAATATTGTTACCATCGCGGGTAGAACCTGGATGAGGCTAATTGCTTACTAATCCAAATAAAATTTGAATATTATTTTGTTTTTATAACTTTTTTTATGTCCTAACGTAATGATAATGTGATAATTACAAAAAAAAATGATTATTAAATAATTAGTCTTTTAAATCCCTGAAATATCACATAGGTCTTTTTGGCTACGCGCGAACGCAGGCGTTACAAATGACCGCGCGCCCGCTTAAAGCTTAAATCAGATGCAGTGACCCATAATTTTGTTAGTACCTATACTTAAAATTATAATATTACAGTAGCTCTTTCTCTGCCACTGACATGCGTTTTTTATACCTCGCGCTCTCACAGATATTTTTTCTTTTTTACACGCGTTTTCGCTTAAAAGGGGAAAATACCTGAGGGTGGCATCAACAAAGTATGTCGAGGCTTTTTACAGCCTCAACACCTACTTCCCGCAATAACGTGTTTAAGTGAAATCTTAAATGAGAAAAGTAAGTAAATGACCTAGATACCTAAAGAGAAAACACGTCCTCCTCACTCGTGTTGTCGTATTTTAAGCAAAGGTTCCCCTGTATCTGGGTTGCCACTACAAAAATATATCTATAAAAGTGGGGAAGATGTGTCAATGATAATATGGTTAGAAAGGGGGTGTCGACGAAGATGCCGACTAAAGAAGAAGTATGGAGTAAAAAGACATGTTGCGCCGACCCCAAATGAATTGCGATAAGGGTAGGATAATGATTATAATTCATCATCTGCCTAGCCTTTTCCCAACTATGTTGGGGTCGGCTTCCAGTCTAACCGGATGCAGCTGAATACCAGTATTTTACATGGAGCGACTGCCTATCTGACCTCCACAAACCAGTTACTGGGTAATACGATACCCCTTGGTAAGACTGGTTGTCAGACTTTCGGGCTTCTGACTACCCGTAACGACTGTCAAAGATCCACGAATGACAGCCGGGACCAACGGCTTAACGTGCTTTCCGAGGCACGGAATAATGATTATAATTATCTTTCAAAAATATTTAGAACAACCAACTTGGTGACCGACTCAGTATACTTCCAAAGGCAAGAAGGTTCCCAATTTGATGATTCGATGCTTCTAATATTCCACTGAGCTTATACCTAGAAGTCCGTCAGACGTACCTTGTGCAGTCAGCCTCATGCCCAACCTTTCTGCCTGGCTAATGTTTTTACTATGGAATTTATCATCTCATCTGATTCTCTCATTTTCATAGACCTCGTAACACTACAAGTGATAATTTTGAACAAAGCCAAGAAAATCCTAAGAACCCTAAATGGTCTTCACATGATCTGGCCAAGATTATGTCTGGACTTCAAAAGAGACTGTGACATCTGAGTTTGTTTCGGCCTTTCTTCTCAGGGTAGTCAGATAGGAAACGCCGACCTCATCCAATTTAAAATATGATTGACGTGTAAAAGTGTTTATACGAACCTACTTACAGACTAAGGGCTGATTTTTCCAAAGCCAGGTAATTTATTGGAGGAATCATTTTGAATTTTTGACAGTTCTTCCATACAAATACTGTCAGACGTCAATTTTATTCCACGAATAAAATATTACATCTGTCGATTGAAAAATCAGCCCTTAATCACTTAACATTAATTTAAGAGAATAATTTCGACATTGAAATTGAAATTATTCTCAGATTTTCCTTGTGAAACCTTCTATCTTTTTTTAAGAATCATCTTTAGCTACAACAAAGCATAAAGTGGACCAGAATTTATTACGTTTTTCATAACAAGAAATCGTAGAGAGCCTCTCAAAATGGACGATGCGATTTATTTGATTAAGGTTAGGAGATTACTGAAATCTTTTTTTATAAAGAGTTTGTATAAAACTTATTACGGACATTTCTTTATATCGTACGGTGCGAGCAAAGTTTGCATCAAATGACTTGCGTTCTACTTACGAGTTTTTAAAGAAGTTAAGAAACACAAAATTAGCAGATATCCACCAGTGCGGTGAATGCGTTCGTATTTCGTCTTCAATCAATCACTCGTCAACGAACTAAAAATATTTCCGGCCTGTACCTGTGCCACTGCTGAGCAAAACCCTTTTGTCATGCAGAGAAGGAATAATCAATGACTTTAGTATACTCACAGTCAGTACCCACTATGCAGCCTGCTAACCATGTCCAACCGTTATAAGTCGAAGTTTCCTCACGGTGTTTTTCACAACCGTGGTCACATTTGGACTTTGTTTATTTCGAACATACGACCTCGTGCCCAATACAGAATCGTCAAATTCTAGACAAAGAACGTTGAGGGTGTTTTATTAAACGACTTTTTATCTATGTATCCAGCCAGAAACAAAACACTATCTACAAATGTATCCAACCGCTTTCACACGCTTCTATGATTAAAACCTTTCTTGTACAATTTGCTTCAACTAACCTCCGCTGTGGAATCCCCAGCGGTTAGAACAGTAGTACCAGTATGTTACCTGACGCCGTTAAATCTCCGGTTTACAACACGATAATGTCTTCTCGCGGCTAATGTTGGCCATCATGTCGGCTTTAAACTTGCTACGGACGCGTCAAGAATATACCGAGCCTGATTTTAGTAGAGTTTGTATGTTTTGGCTCCAGTTTTGGCTGGCTGAAAGATGTTTAGAGATCGTTTTGAATTTGTGGGTTGTTGAACCGAGTGTAGGCTTTAATACGAAATTGAGGTGTTCAATTACGTGTTGCCTTGGTAGGGAATAACATTGATTTAGCTATAGGTACTGTGAGAGTTTTACCAGCACTCAGTACCGGGACGAATAAATAAAACCACAGTTTTTCATATTATTTAAATAATTATTCCTAGAAGATGATTCTACATTTTTACATTTTTATCCTTATCACTTGGCTTGTCAGCCAAACCTCATTCCTACCGTTGTTTTTTTCTATTCTTTGTATAAATTAATGTTTGTATCGTATTTCTGCTATCTATTTTTCAAAGTATTTATAAAGATTGCATTTTAGCACCAAATTCATACTAATACTAATATACTATATATAATATTATAAATTCGAAAGTAAATCTGTCTGTATGTTACCTTTTCACGCCTAAACAACTGAACGGATTTAGATGAAATTTGGTATGGATATAGTTTGTTGTGGGGATGGATATAGAATAGTTTTTATCCCTGAAATTATCCCTTAAGGGTGTAAAAAGGGGGGTGGAGATTTGTAAAGGGAATAAATAAAAAAGGACTATAATACTTTTATCGCGGGTGAAACCGCGGGGCACAGCTAGTAGGCTATAATCTCTATAGTACCTATACTTCATCATTAGATAGACAATAGGTAACAACTTTATGGCCCAATGAAAGTCATTTTGACCAATTTTACTCACTTTAGATAAATTTCTATGAACTTGTAGACTTGGTAGAGAATAGGTACCCATCAAGACTGGATTATTCATTCAATGTATCAGTGAATAATCCAGAAGTACTGTGATATTCTTTGACCTTTCAATCTGATGGTCTATAAATGGAACCTACATACAATACACAATTAGGAGACGAATCAATAAAAGCAAGTTTAAAGTCACTTAGTTTATAAGTTTTTTTGCCCTGGCTGGAGGACTTATTTATAAGCCATCCACTGAATAGCAGGGGGACCTCTCAAGCTTCGCTAATGAGAAACATTTGATTTTCTATTGTTTCGTATCAAATAGGATACGCGCGGAGCTCCAACAACCTTCTAGGATGACCTGCGATATACCATCATACATACAAAAACATTATCTTCTGACGGTAAACTATGAAAAACAGAAACTATGACAACGTTTTCAACTAACTATCTTGTTAGGCCCAAAACAATAAACACGCTACACAAAACAGTATTAAAATTCAGGGTGACAAAACCAACACGTAAATAATAAACGAGAACATGAGAACGACTGGTGCTGCTACGTGTCAGAAGGCGTAAACTACAGGTACAGTCAACAAAAGAGATAAGTAACGAGCGTCGTCGGATATAGTTGAAGTTTAGTAAGAAACCGATGGATGTTCTCGAATAAAATTTAATTAAATTAATAGAAAACAAAAAGTTCATTTATCAAATTAAATTTCATTCGAAAACATCAATCGGTTTCATACGAAATTTCATCTGTATCCGACGACCCTGGTTACTTATCACCTTTGGTGACCGTACACACGGCGACACATCAAGCAGTCCCAATAGGGTTGCGGGATCGTCCGAACGGGTTACCGCTGCCCCGGAACATAAAGGGCTAATGAAGGAACACGGGTGGGTTTTAGTCAGTAAGAGTTTGACACTCCCTTCCGCTCCACCCAGAGCGGGAGGAGTCATTAGATGATTTCCCATCCAAAAAAAAAAATGTGGTCACAAGACACATTTCCAGTTTTAGCTGACCTCGCATTGTATAGGTTTTTCCTACAATCAGAAGTTAGCTTATAGTAGTTATGTATAGTTTGATGTATAGCCGTGCGTACTATGGCTCAAACTTAGAATTACTAACTTCATTATTGATACTAGATTCCTATCATTATCTAATCAGCTGCCATTGAAGTGTTGCGTGAATGTCGAGTATCAAACATACAGAAGGCTCTACAATACATTATTTGCTTTCAGTACTAATTACCTACAGCTACAGTTTATTGGCACTGGTAAACAATAGAAAGTGTTATGTATTTTTATGCATTTAGATAAGTAAAACTACTGCTTAGAGTAAATATAAAAAGGAACTATAACAAAGCGATTTAGGCTCTGCCCAAACCATGAAGCAGTGGTCAGATTCAGCGGAAAAGTTGCGCAGCGACTAACCACCGCAAAAAGTAGACAGAAATAATTTAAATATCACATTGTAACAAACACGTCTATTATGTACCCAACACCAGAAGTGGCATATATGTACAATGTGCCAACAACAACGCGCTCCGCATGACAAAATATCGCCCCGTATGGACATAACCATGTATAAGAATTTATTGCATCATCCACCACTGTTTAGAGCTATAGAAGACCCTGACATTATATACGACGCGTCGTTAAAGAGACTGACAGATAAAATTAACAAAATAATAGAACAGTCGATGAATAAAATAACTGACATAACGTGTGTGTGTCGGCGAGCCTATTGCAATCAACCTGACTCCGGGCTGCTTCTGAGAAGTTCCAGAATGAAAAACCCAGTGCACGACCCGGGAATCTAACCCTCAGGACCTCATGCTCAGAACTTGCGAACACTAGACCAATGATACAACAATAAAATTGTGTTACAATTGATACAACTACAACAACTTTTCGTAGGGACCTATTAGAATATTACAGACCCAATCTAAGTGGTCTTCACATGATCTGATCAAGATTATGTCCAGACTTTAAAAGAGACCGTGACCTCTGAATTTGTTTTGACCTCTCTTCTCAGAGTAATCAGATAGGAAAAGCCGACCTCATCTGATAATTTTTTTTTTAAATATCTTTGTCGTGTCAAAGTGTTTGTTCAAACCTACTTACAGAAATAAAATCCTATCCTATCCTACTTCCTACTTTCACTATAATCTATATATAATATTATAAACGCGAAAGTTTATGAGGATGGATGGATGGATGTTTATTATTCTTTCACGCAAAAACTACAGAACGAATTTTGATGAAATTTACCACCAATATAGTTTATAAACAGGATTGACACATAGGATTTTTATCCCGATATTCCCACGGGATCGAGACTTATGCGTGTGAAACCGCGGGGCGCTGCTAGTCATGTATAATAATGCGCTCGTTCTAGCTCGCCCCCTCTGGAGAAATAAGGAAAAAAACTGTTTTTATACACCTTTGCTTACCTTCAGGGCCATACAGGCGTCATGATGAAACTTCGAGTCATACATCAATATTTTAACCATCTTTTAGCGACATGTAAAAAATCGGCAAAAGGAAGCTGTTAGCTGTAAAAGTTTTCTCACAAAAATAAATTCTATGTAATTTACTGTCTGACATATAACTACCTGGAATTTATTCCGATGAATATTCATGCCGACTGATTCACTACCAGCTGAATCAGTGTTACCTATAAAATATGGGATTTTCACGAACAAAAATGTGAGTTAGTGGCGCTATCAATTTTTCCAGTAAGTAACGATCATTTGAAGCGGTTTCAAAGTTCAAAAAGCAGTTTTATGAAGGCGATTTTTTTTTTGAGTAAATTAAAAATGGCTGCCATTGCATCTGTGGGTTATTTGAGGTTTTTATTCAAATAACTTTTGATTTGGGTACGTTACGTTTGAGATGGAGTTGTTCTGAAGTACGGGAGAATAGATATGGTAATAAAAGCGGGGGCATCTCGGCATAATAGGAAATTTATTTTCTGAAGATGACTTTTGTGACTTTTTAGTTACGTTACGCTACGTACTTATGTACGTTTACTATGTTCAAATGCATGAACATGTACTAAGACGAAATCACAACTAATTTTTTAACTTGAATAATAACAATTAAAATAATAGACATGGAGTTGCTTTCATTGTCCAAAAACAAACCTTCTCAATAAGGAAGTTTATGTAACAATTTGATATCAAAATTTATTCGAAATTATTAGGAAATTCCTCGTCACGTATAGGACAAATTTTATATTAAATTAACTTAGTGGAATTTTGTAACAATTAGGTAAATGGATCTTGGAATAATTTTCTTAAGTAACATCGTAACTCAACGCTGGCTCTAATTTGAAGAGTGATTGACTGTCACAGAAGAGAATAATTGGCACGGGCGTATAATTAACTTAAACTTTTTCCCGCTGACTTTTATTTGGGTCATTAAATACTCGTTTTTCTTTTATTTGTTCAGTCCTATTCTATTGAAAGAAATAAAAGAAAGGAATTAAGCTGTTTTGTGTTTCTGCATTGTAACAAGAGCGAGGGCTTATTGGAAAGTATACTGAAGAAGAAAATATTGTTTTGTCGCAATAAATTCATATTGAAAATAGTATTGTGAGGGCTGTTATGGCTCAAAGGTCGAGTTATAACAAGTTAGGTAACTGACATGACTGTAGTCTGCCTTTAATCATTGAAACATGTCTACTTTTTACACTTACAGGCTTATTATAAAGTTTTGACATAATTATTTACAGAGAAAATATACAGGTTGAAATCGAAAACATGCGACAAATCGAAATGGGAGATTGTACTCATCATTATGAACAACTTTTACTATGGGACCAAACCTGAAATCACGAAAAAAAAAATCAGCTGTTCCCTACATTTTGACCAGTTATGCGAACATAGTAGAGAACAGCTGATGTTTATTTTCGCGATTTCAGGTTTGGTCCCGTAGTAAAAGTTGTTCATAATGATGAGTACAATCTCCCATTTCGATTTGTCGCATGTTTTCGATTTCAACCTGTATACCTAAAACCAGCACTATGATGAGTATAAACACTATCCAAACCTAAATCTGTCCATCAAACACGTTATCGAACAACATAACACCTAATTCCAATCAAAATTTAGTCGAACAAAGAGCCTGATACACACACAAAGGCCTGACCAACTTCCTGCTAACCGTTGATACCGGATGGTCACGCAAATACTACACATTAGGACCCCATATTGAGAATCGTTATTAACAAAGCAAAGGATGTTGTTAACACTGTACTTACATTGAAATAGTAATTTAATTTAGTTTTTGGAACTAAGATAACGCCTTTACACAGGAAAACTTAAATGTTATACCAGGTCAAAATGTATAGTGTTCACACATTAAAGTAAGTGTCGATTTATCGTTTATAATAACATTCTAAAAGCGTTTAGTATGTTTTAGTTTATTTTATTTTATTTATTTATAAAGGTACACCAACAGCTTCTGTACTTATACAAAATATCAAATAATAGTAGGTAACAGTTACGTACTTTTACAGTTTGCCAATAACACAAACGATTTGTATTTTTATTGGTATATTGGCGTGGCTAGCTGACATCTGGCAAATAATTTAATTTAAATGTTCTGTGTCTCGTAATGTTAATTACTTTACATACCTGCTAATGTATAAAAGTAAGTTATGCTAACTGAACCGACAGCTATTCTGCTGGGGAGTTTGTTGCGCCACTTCTTTTTTCCAGCGAAAGCACTAGGAAGTGGTGGCGTTTTGGGGCACTGTCTTATGTAATTTTGACGTTCGAAAAGTGCTGATTCTCAGCCTAATTTTAATAAATTAATTTTGATTTTGATTAAAAGTATATTAGAGGTAGGGGAGAGTAATGGGTAGCTCACCGTTCGATCAGGACCGGGCCCGTGCCAGATGGCCCGTATGTGTTCCACGCGCGCTTCTAAGAGATGTCAGCATAAGGGAAGGGGCCCGTTAGGGCCGAAGCCTGCCGGGGTAGCGGGATTGTCCGAAAGGGTTACCGCTGCCCCGGAACATAAAAGGCTAAGGAAGGAACACGGGTGGGTTTTAGTCAGTAAGAGTCTGACACTCCCTTCGGCTCCACCCAGAGCGGGAGAGGAGTCATTAGATGATTTCCCATCCATAAAAAAAAGGCAGGCACTCAAACTGTAACCGTAATTAGTGTTTTTAACACTGTTTTTTAAAACTGTTTTAAAAGAAAAATACTTATAAATGTAACAGATACAATAATGTTACAGAATCAAAGTGTAACCTTTTATATGTGTTAATAAGTGTTAATATGCTTAACAGAAATAAGCATTTGCACAGTACCGCAAAAACGCGCGGGACGCGGCGATGGCAAAATAGCCTCAATCCAGTCGGGTTTGCGACTATTTTGGCAACGCCGATCTAGCGATCTGTCTAATCGTTCGGAAAATATACGCGTGATGTGTTATTGAATGTCGTTATTGACGAATCAAGTAAAGTTGAATCGGCAGCAGAATATAAAGTTCTATCTCCAAAAACTCATGTACAATTCACCGATGGTAACAAAACTTTTACCAAAAAAAAAAGAAACATAAATAATATACGTGTTAGTATCTAAAAAAAGAAACAAAACATTCGCAATCTGCACTGTGCTCGTCCGTATTCAGAAAACGAAACATAAGTTTCGGATAGCAACACCACCGTTGGCGCAAAGTTGGGGACGCCCCGAGCCGTTAAAACATTCAGTTTGTCCGTAAATAACTTGCCTTGTGCATTCGATACTGGCTGTATTTTGGACCCAAAGTATTTTGGCGTTGGGATTTTACACTCAATAAGGAAAACCATCTTTAAGAATGTTTGGCACACTAGTTTCGGTGTTTTTCTGTCTTAGAAAAGTGTTCAAAAGTGCCTTTAGTGTGCCTAATTCAAATAAATGATTTGACTTTAACTTTGACTTAGACAGCTCAAATTCCAACACAGTAAGAAATTAATTTTATTGCAATGCCTAGCAGCACATCGGGGAGTTATGGTTTGGGACATTTATTTCTCAAAAACAGAATATAATTATTCACTTAGGATGATAAACACTTGTACACCGATATCCCATCACGTCTAAGATTAAAAACACGTGTAAGATTTTGTAAGTTTCAAGTACGACACTACCGCTTTCGCTAACTAATTTAATTTGACCCTATATAAACAGGTAGATGAAAATTTCGTATGCATTCTTTAAGCATTATTTCTTTAGTTAAATAAATGAACTGCGAGAAACATGTGGCATTCTGTAGTTTCTGCCTACAATCAACTCAGCCTATCGCAATCCAATGCTGGACATAGACCTCTCTTAGGCTGCGCCACAACACCCTGTCCTCTGCCTTCCGCATCCAGTCTGTCCCACCGCGATGGGAAATAGGCGTGAGTTTATACATTTATGTGTACTGAATAATTAACTTATTTCCTTATATAACCTTGTAACATAACCAGCATAATTATAATGTTCCCACTGCTGGGACACAAGCCTCCCTGTGGGCCGTAATCAACCACGCAGGCCCAGTGCGGGTTGGCAGATGTCACATGGCTTCGAATTTTTGGTTCTAGGATATGCCGGTTTCCTCCCGGTGTTGTCCTTCATCGTTTTAAGAGCAGTGGTGATGAAATTTACACAAAGTAAAGCTCCTGACTGGGTTCTAACCTATGACCTCGTAAGTCGCGGCCGTACCACTTGACTCTTCTATATAACCCTGTATAACCTTGTATACGATTTCGTACCTCACAAAAATCTGCAAAAATATATAAATTATAAGCATATATGCGAAAGTTGGCATATATCCTTCGACTTACCAACTTATCTTGAACATCGTGACGAAACGGAGAAAGTTAAATGAGGAAGAAAATCTATGGGCTACTTGGTTGGATCCAGCTCCAGTGCTAATTCACAAACTACTTAATCTTGTTTCGTAGGAACAAGTTTGAAGGGGACATAGATTAAGCCACGGGATGAACGAAAGCTTTCGCTTATTTATGTGCAATCAACGGCTACTTTCTGAAGTACATTTAATAATGTTCAAACTGCTGGGATACAGTCCTTCTCTCTGGGTGAGGGCCCACTGCAGGTTCACACTGACCGACTCCTTGTAGATAACTCAAAAGTGCCTGTAAATGGTTTAATTTAACCACGAGTTGTACCTAAGTCAAATACAGGAACCCAACCATTTTCTTCGAGAATATGATATTAGTTTGGACGATTCGTTGGTTACTGATATTGATCTTAACTTATAAATAATTTAGGTAGCTATGCGCCACTACGAAGTACTTCCACTTCCTTTTGCCAACAAACGATATTTACTTCATTGATACAACTAAATATAGCAGTTGATCTTCTAGTCTCTCAGATCGAGTCTCGAGATACAAGATGGCGACGTCCACTCTCGGCAAATGCAACGGCGATTAATTTGTTAAATGCAGTATTGCTTGCGCCACGATTTTAACTTGGTTGATATTTCTGCTGGTAAACTTTGTAGCAATCTGTTTATTACTTTGATAAGAACATTTCTGATTTCTGTTTTATTTATAGTTCTGCTGTTATCCGGAAAAGAACCGAAGTTACCGATATAGCTTGCAGAATAAGCAAGCTATGCAGTGGCTGACCATGTTTGTCGAAGGGCCGATGGCAGGTGGAGTGGAGTCCACGTATTGGCAATCGTAGTGTTGGAGAGGCCTATGTCCAGCAGTGGATGGCGATAGGCTGAGTTGATAGTTTTGGGAATAACGGGATAAAAAGGGTATCAGCTACCTCCATACCAAATTTTATCAAAATTGGTCCAGCCGTTTGTGCGTGAAGAAGTAACTAACATACAAATACACTCACAAACTTTCACCTTTATAATATTAGTGTGATTAGAAGAGACTAGAATGAGCTTTTTGTTGTTTTCGAGTCGGTTTGGCAATAGATAGTATGGGGAATACTCGTTTGCTAGTTTAGCAGCTATGAGAATCACTACTGCCTTGCTTCGATCACTATGGGAAAAATAGCTGTCGTCGTAAACTAAAGCAATAGTTTGCAAAAGAAAGCCAAACGACACACGCAAGTTCACCCAGTGACATCCAAACAGATACATAGTAAGCGAGTATTCCCCGTACTATTATTATACAAAAACTCGAAAACAAAAAAAACCTCATTCCACCATCAAGTACTTTAATTTCGAAACATCGCAATAAACGGAATATGAAAATTGACTAAGTTACTTACTAACCCACATGAAGTTTTGAATGTTCCGCGCTCATCGTAAAATCCGGCCACTTAAGGCGTCGACACACAGAACTTCGTGGTAAACTCTATAAGAGTGGTAATTCTGTTGAATTCTAAATTGGGACGAATTGTCTCGTCTGGAAATCCCTCAGTGGGCCAACTTTTTCCTTTGTCGCTACAATTGTGGAAGTTGCGGTTTGAGTGAGAACCCACGTATTATGTTAATTTTGACGTGGATTCGAGTAATTTTGTTGGTAATAATTGTCATCATTATCAATTGAAGTGCTTATGAATGTGAATTCTCCAAAAATGCTTTCGTTGCACTGTGTTCGATGATTCTACAATAGTTCTCGATAAATATAAGTAAAGACGTATACAGCTTCTAACAGTGTTTTTAGAAGGGACATCTAATGAGAAAATTACCTCTACAGTAATAACTGTATGTATAAAGGATTCGTAATAACGAATCCTTTTGACACCTACTTAATATCCAATTTACTCCTAATAATACTAACGTACAGACATTTTCCAATAATTAACTAAATTTAGACCTTATAATTTTAATTTATATATATGTTTTATATTAAGGCAACAATTTTACAACCTGTCACTTTCAACGTCCTCAATCAACCCTCGACTGTTCAATAATAATACCTTCAAAGGTTATTTAACATTTAACCTCACGCAGTTTAGCAAAATTGCTAACAGCGTGGGATACTCCTTAAGAGGAAATGGTCGTTTCTCCATAGAAACGCTCTCGTCTGTTTCCTTTCTGGTTAATGACCATAAAGCAATGATTTTTTACAGAATATTAAACAATAACTACTTGTTGTTATTGTTGTCTCTATGTTTTCCCTTTTGATGACACATTATTTTTATAAGCACTAGAACCCTGCAAAAATTCCGATTTAAACCGCTGTCAACAGAGACCTAGTGTAAAAATTTTACAATTACTATTAATGAAAAAAGAAAACATAAAAAGGACAGCATATATCCTTCTTATTCAGTTTATGAAATATCTTTTAAATTGGTCCAATATTGGGGGAGGAAAGCCAAACCTCGAATTATGACTTTTTACTTAGGCTTTTTCAAAAGTCTCTCCGACCGCATTTCCTCATAAGGCAAAGAAACATTTAAAACAATCGAAGAAAAAATTAGGTGTTTACTTCCAAAAGTTTGAATTCCCTGAAATGTTGTATTGCCTTATTTAAATATAGTGCTACATTGATCTTTTGGATGCTGTTAGTAAATATTTGTGCAATTGTTTTGCGAAATATGTATATTGAAAAGACAAGATTCCTTGTATAGTTGTTTATCTATATGTTTTATTACATGCATTTTATGGTCATTTGAATAGCCTACAGTCCATTCACAGTTATATATTTTACCTCCGACAGCAGCAACCTTATTGCAACGAGAATAATGATCACTGTGATATTGACAGGCGTTTTAGTGGCAGCAACCTAAAACCAACCTTATTGTAACCAGAATAAAGAAAACTTGGGCTGTAAGTAATTCAATTTATGCACCTGTAATATCAAGGGGATTCGCTAACCTAAGAGAACAAGTTAAAAGCTCCTATGAAATTTGAATCTTCCAAGAAATTCTCTAGCTTTAAATATTAAAACTGGCATTGCATTTAGTCGTCTACTTAGTCCAGACGAGTGTGAGTAGATAATAAACGCATCCAAATAAGACGTCAAGCTTAGGCAGAGGGAAATATTGAATAAAAATTATCATATAAAAACGAATTGGTCTTATAATGATGATCACCTTATAGGAATCCTCAAAACGACTTTTTGTTCCTTCAATAATGATCATTGTGTATAAATAAATAAGCATCTTTTTAACCGTCAGGCTCATTTTCAAATACGAACGCTACATCCTAGTGATTTAGTGATTCTGATCCCCTGAACACCCCCCCTGGATCCCCTGCTAGTAATTCTTATTTTTTAATTTCTGTCTTATCCACTTTATCTATCTCTTTTTGACAGGTAAGTACAGTCAAGAGAAAATAAACTTTTCATGTTTTACAAAATTAAATAACATTTTTTTTTTTTATTGTTTGGTAATTCAATACAGTGTGACCGCCTCTGTTATTACTAAGCTAGTGCAAAAAGGCGATTCAGCATACTAGCGTATCGATTTAGTATTTTAAGGAAACCAAAATGTGAATTAATTGAGGCTCACAAAAAGAGTCTCATTTATTATATTAGCGTTTCCATTAATATTTTCAGTAATTCAAAATAACAATTATATGGGGATTGAATATGTATTCAATGTAGCCCCAAATAATCAGCCCTTAGTAATATAACAAAATAAATCCAAATGTTTTCAAAATATACGCATCACATGGGCTACAATAATAATTCAGTTGTAGGCAAAAAAATCAGTGACAATCCACATTTTATTTTATCAACAAAATTCAGTGTTAATATAAACATGGGTTAAATCCTAACACGTTGCACAACGACCATAGCGAAATCAATTAAGCACAACACGGAATTCGCTTTGATCAATCATTGCAGATAACAAAGGTAACGAAAATAAAAGCAATTGGAACTATTTTAGGCACTATTTTGGTTGAAAAAATGTTATGCTATTATTTTAAAAATGTTATTATGATATGATATGAGTTTGATTGTTGTTTTTTTTTTTCAATGAACCTATTATGTCCGCTGTCGCTGTCGCTGTCGCTGTCGCTGCTGGTCAAAGGCCTCCCAAATATTTTTCCACTTTCTTATACTGTGCCTTCTCCGAACAGTCGGTAAGGAACGAGTCCAAATCGTCACGCCAGCGATTCTTAGACCTGCCTCGGTGTCGGTGACGACGCCCGTCTTCAGGCATCCACTGTGTGCCGATCCTGGCCCATCTGTCTAGATGCATCCTATAGGTGTGACCCGCCCAGTCCCAGTTCAGCCTCGCAGACTTATCACCAACATCGGCAATACCTGTCTTGGAGCGTATTGTGGTGTTGCGACATCGCTCTTTAGCAAATGCGAATGCAATGCATCGCTTTTGGCAAAAAAGCGATGGAGTGTGACTGAAATAAAGAGTTAAAAAGTATTTGCTTTAGCATTAAGGGGACTACAGGACCTAAACGTAAAAAACGCAAGTTTTACAATGCCTAAAAGTATAAATGGTCGACTACAGTAAACAAAATCAGAAAAAAAAATGATATTCTTCAGGATATATGCTAGTTAGATTATAGTGTGCTGAAAACATAATACAACTAATTTGATACGATAGAAAAAAATCATGAAGATACCTTTAAAAACTTTCATTTCACAATAAAAACCATACTAACATTCTGATTTTTTTTTCAGATTATTTTACAAGCAACGCATACTAAAGTACTAGTGTTTTAATTTTTTTGTCCAAACAAAAGATTTTTTATAAATAGATAGGGTAAATTCGTTAGAGATGGCCATAGTTTTTTTAGGCTTAAATAAAACTGAAAATATTGAGATTATAATTAAACTTTTATTTTTAAGAAAATCAACAACAATCAGTCTTTAAAAAATCAGCATAAAGATATGTTTATAATATTACGAACACACATAAAATATTAATTAAAAAAAAAACAGAACTGGCCGTCTCACCCGGCACATTCGGGAGTGATGGCCGTAGTAGTACGGGACAGACGGCCGGTACTGGATTTGCCTCTGCATTTCCCCTTTCCTTTGATTTCTGCTTCCTGGAGGTCCTTTTTCTTCTTCTGTCCACATTTAGAGCACATGTCATCAAAAGGTGTACAATTCTCATGTACCCACATATTACAGATTAAACATTGAAGCCAATCTTCATTTTTTAAACAATTTATAGCGGCTTTCAATGAATGTTCGCTCCAGTTCCCTCTAGCAGCTACAGCTTTTCTTTAGTATCGGTTTGGCATCTTTATCAAAAAATACAAGCGTTAAAATAGTGTAAAAAAGCATTAAATAATATGGTAATCTTTACCTGACTTTATATGGCCATCTCTCCTTTTTTTCCGGGTGAGATGGCCACTACAAATTTTAAACTTACGAATAACAAGTGCTTTACCATTTTTAGGTTAGAATTAAGAAAAATATACATGAAACACAAAACACTCACAAAAACACAAGGAAGTAATAACATTAATAGTATTTCCGGTTGGTATACGAACCTACTATAAAATTTCACCACTACTTAATGAAATGAAGGCCAATTTATTTACTTTTTTTATTTATTTTTGCGCAAGTTTTTGTTCTCGTGTTGTTCCGTGGCGGCGCACGAAGCGTACTGAGCTAAATACAGCGCCACCTTGTGATAAATGAGCAAATTATATTGATTGGCCAACTCTTCCGTACGGCCATCTCTAACGAATTTACCCTAATTGCTTCATATTTTGCAATAAATTACCAACGTTCTGTCATCGCGCTTTTCTTTCTTTTATATGCAATCCGACAGTGACCATGCACGCTTTAGGTCATGTAGTCCCCTTAAATACGTGCTTTACTGCGTTATTTTATCGCTTTCGTTTCTCCCACCGAAAGTTGCTCTCACAAATTAATATTAAAGTCCTTTTCTGACACGCGAAAACATAATGCTCAGTTTAATCATCATTACACTCTAGTAGTACCTACCTAGGTACAGCTTTCCGCTCTTAGCTAAGCAGACAACAAAAATAAAAAGAAACATTAACAAGAGAAGTCTGTACTAGGGAAAAAGATGAAAAATATTAAAATACTTAAGTGTTTTTGTAACAATTTCATCTAGTCCAGTGTTTTAACGACAAACAAAACGGAGCGGGACCGAGTTTGGAACTTGGAGTATCGTTTGTCGAACGTTGAACTGCGCCGCCGTGCTTCTGGAGTGTGCGACAGGTCATAAGATGTAGCGGTTTCATCACTTGGAGAGATGCAGGGTACGTCTTCCAATGTTAAAGTTGGTGATTTTATAATTCCCATAATACACTAAACTATCACAAACTATACATTATTAAATGACTGACTGAAAGTTCACTCGCATATTAACGCGAGTTAAGACCATTCGAGTTAAAATATTGAAAAATATTAAAAATTTAAGAATAGGAGGCTTTTAGATTTGAAGTAGGTACCTATCCTTCTTCTTCATGTTGCTGGCACTACAGTAATTCAAATATTGGTGGTCCAAAACATCGCCACTTCCACGGCGAAGCGGCCCGGCGTCGCGCGTCGTCGCCAGTGGCAGCGCAGAGGTAACATTGACTGCTTGTTATAGGGCACAGAGGGCTAAATAGGAGGTGGATGTAGTTTACTACGCAGCTCCATATCCACACCCAGCTGCCTATCTACCTATCCTCATAATCTATAATCCGCGTCATGCCGTTTTAGTAATCATAAACTTTTTCAGACCGCTACCTACTAAGAGCTTGTCCCACAAACATCGCAGTATCTATGTTCCTTGGTACAGTTTCATAACTAGAACCCGAGGATGTCCCGCTGACAAGCGCCGCTCTACACCATTATTTTATAGCACTTTTTCGCAAACTTCTGAATGCCCAAGCGCCAAGCCCACGCTTACAACGTCCGTGGACGCTTTGTTTTTTTTACCAAATATTGAGCAACTCAATTAGAAACTCTGTCGGGTTTCCCTTTCATCATTCTTCTGTCGTTATCCCAATTTATTTGGGGTCGGCGCAACATGTTTTTTTCTTCCATACTTCCCTATTAGTCATCATCTCGGTAGTCACCCCCTTTTTAACCATATCATCATTCACACAATCCATCCATCGTTTCTTCTCTTCTTCTCTTCCCCTACTCTTTTCTTCTCTTCTTCTTTGGTTTCCCTTTATTAGGTACATTCTATTTACTTCCGTGATCCTTTAGTTTTTAACGCCTGGTGATGTAGTATTTTGTTGTTTTTTTTTTAATTTTAACAGCTTCACAAACAGATATTTCAACATGTAAACAGTTGGCAGTTATCTTAGACGCAGCTGAATATAAGTCATACTACACGAAGCAAATGTCAACAAAACCCTGCAATCCAATTAGCGAGTGACAACGGTAATTCAATTATAATATGTAGACCGGAGGGCGACGGGTACTAATTTCAGAATTTGGTCAGCATAGTACACAGGTCAAATTAATTTCCAATATTAATAAATAGGAATTTGTATCTACATAAGTACCTATATGAAAATTCATGCTAAAAACGAATCCATAATATTCTTGTCTGGCCGTACCCAGGTATTAAAAAATCCTTGACCAACCCGAAAACACGCAGACACCTTTATTTACGTGGTTTCAACACAACACATCAAACTGATGCGAAACCAAACAAAACTGCCGTGACCCGAATACGTCTTTTGACAAACAATTTAATTTACACAGCTCGTTACCACAGAGTATATAGGTACAGAAGACCGGCCCCATGACACGAGCGAAAACAGTTACACGCACACAGACGCATACAATCATACATACGGTGATCGAGCAAACTACATCAAACAAATGACTGCCGCGACTGCACATTTTTATTTATTTCTTAATTACAGAATAAAACAAAACATAAACAGGAATATCACAAAAACCTCAATAGAATAGAATAGAATACTCTTTCCGTCTCCTTTTCTTTTCTTTTCTCTTTTTTCTCTCAATTTCAAAGGTTTGTCCGGATGTTGAAACACTTTTGAGTAATCTAAGTAAATAAATAATAATAGTCCATAATTGTACCTTAGCTTTAAGCCATTGTTACACCTCTACAACATTATGGAATGCAAATATCCTAACATTAGGGTGTACACAATATATTTTCTAATAAGCACAATTGTAAGGTAACTACTTTATATCGTACAAAATCGGTATAGTACAACGACGCGACAACGCACGTCGCGGTCACTTGCGCTCGCTGTACGACGCGTATTTACATATGTGCGTGTGTTAGAAATTGATGTATATATGTAGGTATGTAACAAGATGTATGTAGATATTTAGTGTTCGTTATTTGTTAGGTATTAAAGGGAAAATATAAACAATAGGATTCAATTCATAATAGCATTATATTTATCTTGTAGTATATAACAACTGACTATCATAGTAGTGACATAACACAACGTTATGATACAAGTTATCATGTCCCGTATTTAAAATACACTACTCTTCATAATAACATTACATAATTAATCATTCATAAATCTATATATTATATAATATACAATAAACATCATCATCATCAACAATAATCAGAATAATATCATACCGGAGACGTTATCGCCTCGAAAGTCGACAAGCAACTGCCCCGCTCCACTGTGGCTCCGCTCTTTTATACCCGTTAACAAACAAGTATGATTCACAAGTGACAGTTGAGTCAAATCAGTGTTTGACTTATAGATGAAATAGTTTGTTATAAAATCATTTAGTAAATTCATTAATTAATTTTAACAATTGAGTATAGAATATTACATTTAAGTATTTATTTTTAAATATTAGACACATAATTATATTTATATGTCACGTGCGTGTACGTTCCATTTATGAAATCGATCTTCTGTACATATTATTTATTCTGTGGCGCTACCCTTATGTTCTGTATTACGACTTCGATCCAAATTCGCACGTTTGTTTGCAACCGAATCCCTTCCACAATTAAGCTACACGTGAAATTGAGATTTTAGAGTTTATTGGTGTCTATGTTTGCAAGGTCGATGTAAGGGAGTCCCTAATTAGATGGTTGTGATATGGAAAATCAAACGAAAGTATGTGAGACTGAGTTCTGATGCGGTAGGTATTAAAGAGTAACACGTTCTGTGACATCTACCACCACACTGGGCCCACGTGGTAGATTATAGCCCACTCCCTCTCGAAGAGCCTGTGTCCCTGCAGTGAGAACATTATAGCCTGATTATGTATGCTTATGCTATCGAAAAGTAAGGAACATACAAAGCAAAGGTATATTTAGTTACTGTTACTTTCCGAATTAAACCTGTCCATAGGAAATGAGATGAAATGAGCCCCATATAAAATGAGCGAAGAGACAGATTATATAAAACTAGGTAACTACGACTATGATCACCCAGATCATAATTACCTAGTTGTATCAAAAGTGTTTTTGGTATGGCACCGGCTATTTTTAACCACATTCCTAATTCCATAAAAGAGGAACCAGTAACAACTTTCAAAAAGAAACTAACTGTACTTCTATTAAATAAATGTTACTACTCCGTATCGGATTTTCTAGCCGATAAATTTTAGTTGTGTATCAATGTTTGTATGTTTGATGATGAACTGCATCAACGTTTGCATGCCAAAATGGTAGAATGTACAAGGATTCTTTGATATTACTATAACCACCTTATTGTAAATACCTACATACTGAGCAAATAAATGAATATTCTATTCTATTCTATTATATTTATACGAACTACATGATAATTATGCAGAGATCTAAGTGGTTTACATTTTATGTCCGTTTGTTTTCGGATGTATACTTTTTTAATAATTCTTCTTTATATTTTTCCTATCAAACCAACTCGATTGGATATAATTATACCCATACGCGTCGGTGTCCTAAATAAACACCTCGTTTATTTAATATTTCATAATTGTTCATTGAGCATCAATGCGTTACTTTTTAAAGATCTAATAATAATTTGATGAATGTCCCACATCCAGAGAAATTTGCTCATTAAATAGGAAACGGTTTTTATAACCATTTCCAATTTAATGAGTAAATACCTACTTTTCATAAAAAAAAACACCAATCGATTCTGAACAAATTGGAAAATGTTAAATTCTCATTAAGACTGTACGAAAATCGAGATCATTAAAGTTGATATTAAAAAAGTTTTTGGCCCAATCGAAAGTTCTCAAGGAGTAATTTTATCTCTGGAATGTACCCTGAACATTTTTTATTCAGTGAACTTTATTCTACTTCCTATTTATCTTTTTCTTTTTGATGCGGGTGGTCAGCACTCTTGTACTTTGTACACTTGTATAAGTAAGGTCAATGATTTGGATGTTTGTCGAAAATGTAACGAATGTTAATGGTTTCCTAGTCTAAAGTTAGAAGTGGTTGAAAGGGTTTCAAAAGAATAATAAATAATTAAAGGATTCGAGAGAGAAATGAAATTAACAAGGTTGTCTGGAAGTGATCGCAGAAAGCGATAAGGCAGCCCATTGTATGTTGTAATTAAATAATTGTATTTTTTGTTTTGTATTTTCTAGTGTAAAATAAAGTATATATAAATAAATAAATTGCTTGTGAATCTAATTTCGGAATTCTGAAACATTGGGATTTGTTATGTTGAAAATACTTCTATCTATTTCGATTGCGTTGTTCTTAGTACAGTAAATGTTATTATACCATTTAATGATAACATTTCATAGCAAGCGACCTGCACCCTAATTGCGTAACAGACTATTCTGACGTTTCATAAGTGCCCATGTTGGTTTATTTGAAATAAAAATATTTTGATTTTGATTTTGACTATCAATCAGAATCTGAATCATTTTGAAAGATATTGTCTAATGCATTGCTATTGCATTGATATTGTCTAATATTTGTCTGCACAATAACGTAAATAAGGCAATTAATGTTGCTGAACTGCCAAAATAAAAGCCATTGCTACTGTTAGTGTGCTACGCAATTACCACGGTGATGATTGACGATGCCAATATCCTCTTAAAAAGATAATTATAACTAATTTATAAAAAAGACCCTGTCTAACAGCATTTTACAAATCAATACCTTACTAGCTTTGACCGGATCTAAAGTACCAAGTTAATTCAGACTCTGTTTGGAATTCCACTCGCTTCGCAAGGAAAAAGAGGAGCGGCCAAGTTCGCGACCCGCGTCGGGAACCCATAAGGACTGCATTTAAACTGGTTATAAGTTACTGGCGTTATTCCAACAAACATACAGTTGGAATACGTTCAGTTATGTGTTATTTTTTCATTTCAATGTGCAGAGACATTTTAATAATGATACATTATATTCAACCATATTTCCCTGAGAAATAAAACGTTGGAACTTGGAACGGTCCGCTTATTTCGTGCATGTTTTATTCTGTAAGACAGTGTTTTGATATTCAGTGGTTGAAGCTTTTATGGATAAGAAGCTTTCGACACATTTCGAAGACACGTTTAGATACTTTTTTTTAAATCAAATTTACGAAATAACAAGCGTAGGTACAACTCATTCTACGCTCCTAAAGTTGAACTACGAGTACACTCAAGGCAAATGAGTTCGACCGCTTGGAAAGATGTTGATTACATTTTTCTGAACTCACTTTCTGGCCATGTCCTAATATAATCGATCGTCAAGCAAATACGCGAACGTCGTGTTCATTTTGCTCGGCGAATCCGAACGCATCATTGCACAGAAAGAGGGTGCGTTCGGGCTTTCCAAAAAAAAAGTGACAAATAAACGCAGTGATCGCGACGACAAGGGCCAAGCCACAAAATACAGAGAGTAGCCAAGCTTCAAAGAAAAAAAAACTCAAATATTCTAAATTCAAATCACTTCCTCATTCAAATAGGTGTTTACTCCAAAAACTTTTTTACAAAAAAAACAACCGACTTCCAAAAGAAAAACACTACAAAGTGAAAAATAACTTTAATTTCGGAAGTCGGTGTCGTTGGTTCCACATTTTCGTTTTTTTGACACCGACTTCCGAAATTAAAGTTATTTTTCACTTTGTAGTGTTTTTCTTTTGGAAGTCGGTTGTTTTTTTTGTAAAAAAGTTTTTATTTTTCGCTTTTTAGTTGTACCTACCCCATACAAATTCATATAACACTACTTGCTAGTGACAGGAAGATAAACATCATCAATATAAACTAAGTGGAAAACAAACGTATTGTTGACGCTAATTCCAAAACTACCCAAGCAAAGTTCATAAAATTTATATGGGACCACCTCTGAAGCATACCTTATTCATTAATTAGACTAGATGCTGATAATCCTGGCTGCAGCATCAGGCCAAACTTATGTGAACATTGCATTGAACTTAAAATTTAGTCCTGTTTAAAATGAGCCCAAACACGACTACGGTGCTGTAATTTCAAGGTTTGTACTTTTTCTGATGCTCCTGGCTTCAGCATCAGGTCTCTATGTACTTCGGTGTTCCTCATTAACATTACGTTTATCCACACATCGAGCCCTTTTCAATGAGCCTAAACACGATATATCTGCTGTTAGTTGTCGAGGAGTTAGGTACTCTGCAGACTATCCTGACTGCAGCATCAGGTCATGACTTGATGATCATGAGACCAAATGTGGCAAATGCCCAATCAAATATCAAAACAATTTACTAAAACAGTCCTTGCCTGTTCGAGTAACTTCTTACTATTAAGGAGTCAGCGCAGCTACCTGAGATGGTGACAACCATACGCAAATACACAAGATACTTCATAAAATATGCGAAAAATCATAAGTAAGCCTATAAAATTTGAGGGTTGCCCTCGATTTCTCTAAGATCCCATCATCAGATCCTAAGTTGGTGACAATGGGACCACCTCAGAACTATCTACTTTCGAACAAAAAAAGAATTTTGAAAATCTGTCGACAATTGGCGGAGTATTCGATGAACAAACATACAAAAAAAAAAAAAAAAAAAAAAAACATACAAACAGCCGAACATAGTACCTCCTCCTTTTTGTGAAGTCGGTAATAAAAGTAGAATGTTATTGCCACATCTATGAAAATCCGTACGGCGGACAATGTTAGCATTTAATGGTCTTGTAACGACCACTTTTATGTCAGCCGTATTCGTCGCAAAATAATAGTGATGTAAGGAAAACAAGAGGATGGGAAGACAATTAACAATAGGGAAGGCTATAATATTAAGCTGCTTTGTTGTTAATGGGTAACTTTAGAGATAAATAGTGTGTTGTGTGTATAGTTTTACTACCTGCAATGATAAAGATCTCGAGAAATATGTCTGAAGTAATAGACATCTATTCCTTCAGACATATTTCACGCGAACTTTCATTTCATTATTCGAATTCGATACCTGTTATTTGAATACGGCAACATTCACGTAAATTAAAAGAGAGCGTTTTAAATTGCGACTTCTATCGAAGTAGATTGAACACTATCTTGCATGTGCATGTAGATACATTTTAATTCGCTAGTGGAGTTTGTGATTTTAAGTTTTTTAGTCAGTCTAGTAAAAGCATTATGCTCTGGAGATTTTTATAGGTATATACAGCAAGTGAAATGGTACCAAACCATCATTAATGTGTCTTTGATTATGATAAGAAAATACTTATAATATTTGTAGCTGGCAACCAATTAATGCTGGCGTCCCTACATACTCATGACACTTACTAACCACATCTAATCATCTCAATTTGCAAGTTCCAAGTTCAACCGCGAAACTACTCTATCGTTTCAAACGTCGAACGATTAATCGATACCTATTACATGCACAAAGGAATATCGATTATAACGGGTTGATTCCTTTGCTGCAGTTCAAACGAACAGTACTCTACGATGCCTAATTAGCATGAACGTATGACAGTTGACAAAGTTCGCATCTATGTGTAATTTAGCGAGTAATTGAGTATCGGATATGGAAGTCGAGTTCGGTGCAACCAATTAACGAGTCGAGTAGCTGTGACAAAGAATCGATTCTCAATTCTAAAGTGCCTCGTACTAATATTTACCTTCAAAGGCTTGTATTGTGAATTGCTTGTTAACGAGAAAGCGACAAGTAATTTAAGTTGTAGAATGTTACTCAATCGTTGTGCATTTTCCAGAATTTGATCATTTTTGTACAGAAACTTTTAAATAAAACTATTTAAAATTATAAATACGTATTGTATCCAACAGTCCGTTCATAAGCGAAAAGTCAAAGTACAGCCCATAAACATTGTTTATGTCCATTCAGTGAAAACATATCGGTACATACCTCCATCGCACTACCACTTCGCCCCATGGCGACCCGACATCGCCTCAAACTGTCCAATCCTGAAACAAATAAAAAAAGTCCTTTAAAAAATCATAAATTCATTTACTCACAAAGCATAAGATTTTGCACCTCTTGGGCTTTATACAGGCTGGCTGGCTGGCAGGGACATTGACGCGCAAACTGTATACTGTATATAGTCCTCCAGGCCGTATTTCGGCCACGGCGGCCAATCTCAACGGAGACTAGCCTTCGGCGCGGGACATATTATAGTGCACAAGTGTGCGCGCAGACACAGGTGCACTCCCTCTTCCCTCACTCTCATAGTCCGATGGGACGGCAATTCGACACGACCGGAGAGAGATCAGGCGCAGGACCAACGGCTTAACGTGCTTTCCGAGGCACGGGGGTATCACACCGCCAACTTCCAAACTCCGGGCTGTTACTAAGAAATTCCTAATGGAAAAACTCAATAACACTTTGCCCGACCCGGGAATCGAACCCAGGACCCCACGCTCAGCAGTCGCGCTTGCGACCACGAGACCAAAGGGGCAGTCATACTGTATATTATGTGTGCCATCTATATATATAAAAGGAGAACTGACTGACTGACATATCAACGCACAGCCCAAACCGCTGGGTCTAGAGATCCCAAATTTGGCACGTACGTTCCTTATGAGGTCTAGGGGTGCACTAAGAAAGGATTTTTCAAAATTCACCCCCTAAGAGGGTGAACGGGGGGAGGGAGGGTGAAATTTCACGCGGACGAAGTCGCGGGCATAAGCTAGTCCTGTATAAAAAAGTGAGCAATAGAATAAGATATTTGAAAATTCATCCCCTAAAGGAGTTGAATAGGGATGAAAGTATGTATGAAAGTTCGTAATTTTTACCGATGGAAAATAAAGTATCCTTTTCACAAAGTACAAAAATACTTTTCAAACGGAATACTTTTCTAACTTCAAAACCTTTAAGGTATCAAGGGTGCAAATGTTAATAGCCTTTTATTAAACCAAAATAGAAAGGATATAATCCGTAACCTAACGAGTTAGCAATTAAAAATGTTTAGGAACTTGCCCCAGCGATACGATGCGAGTTTGGAGTCACGCCTGATGCACGCGATCCGATTTAGTACAGATTTCAGTTAGATATGCTACTACTGATATGTATACTCGAAATTATGGCGGACTCATTTAAAAGTTTATGCTACAGAACGTATTTTGCAGGATATTGAGTGTTTGGTAAGTATGTGTATGTTTCGATTTAATCTTTATGAAAGTAGGTACAGGAGATTAGATTACACAGCATCATCTGCCTAGCCTTTTCCCAACTATGTTGGGGTCGGCTTCCAGTCTAACCGGATGTAGCTGAATACCTGTATGTTACATGGAGCGACTGCCTATCCGACCTCCACAACCCAGTTACTGGAGAATACGATCCCATTGGCAAAACGGGTTGTCAAACTCAAACTCAAAGCATTTATTTCAATTAAACCATTCACAGGCACTTTTGAATTGTCAAGAAGTCGGTCAGTCAGAAAATATGAAGCTAGTTTATATATATGTGTATGTACTTATATGTTTATGTATTTCTATATTTATGTCTGTAATTTATATGGTGTACATAATAAAGAGTATTCTATTCTATTCTATTCTATTCTAGTTGCCCATTCCAAAGCGTAGCGTAGCGTCAGACTGTCGGGTTTCTGACGACCCATAACGACTGTCAAAGATCCACGAATGACAGCCGGGACCAACGGCTTAACGTTCTTTCTGAGGCATGGAAGGGTCTCGATATGTAAAGATGGTCACCCATCTACAGACCAACCGCGGTGGCGTAGCTGAACCTGATCGATCGACCTGTGCGGCTGTTATTATTTAGTCACGGGCTCCTCTGGTAAGATTACACAGCAGCCGTACGATATTTAAAAACAAATTTAATGCCGTGATGGCCTCTCATGCACGAGGTTTTGGATTCAAATACGGGTAACCAATGTGTTTTTTTTTTTCAATCCATATGTATATTCCGAGTTTATCTAGGACATTACTCACATCGGTGAAGGAATAAATCGCGAGGAAACCTAGACTTATAGCTTATGTACCTAAGTCTGAAATCGCTAGCCCGTCTTGAGCAAGCGTGGTCATGAATGCCTCTTCTCGGCCTCTTCTCGTACATGATGGATGAAAGGTACCCTATGTCTGTTTCTGTACACCTGACAACGTATATGCAAAATTTTAGGATGATCGGTTCGTGGTTTAGGCGTGAAAAGGTAACAAACAAACAAACAAACTTACTTTCGCATTTATAATATTATTAGTTAGGATTCTTATATTTTTAGACTGCCTCATTAGTTTAGTGGCCGCCAGCGCTACTGCTGAGCTGGAGGTTCTGGGTTCGATTCCCGTGTCGGGAAAAGTGTTATTGGGTTTTCCATCTGGAATTTCTCAGTAACAGCCCGGAGTCTGGATGTGTGCCTGGTTGACGGCAACAGACTCACGCCCTATTACATGGGGCTTAAAAACATAACTGGCAAAATATCGGTGTCCCTCTGCCTACCCGTTCGGGAAATGCAGGCGTGATATAATGTGATGTTTTTTTAATAAAAAGAACTGGCTTCTGTTCTTAAAAAAAAGAAAGAAAATACCCTCCGTTTTGGTAAATTAAATACCTCAAAAAAGGCCAGAAAAATCTAAAATAATGAGTAAACGTTATCAAATTCCTTCCGAAATAACGTAAAATTCCTTTGATCCCAAAATTATATCTTTTGCAACTAAATACGTAAATGTGTGGGATGTACGAGTACAGTCACCAAAAGAGA
The DNA here is from genome assembly GCA_914767645.1 of Hydraecia micacea. Lineage (NCBI taxonomy): Eukaryota > Metazoa > Arthropoda > Insecta > Lepidoptera > Noctuidae > Hydraecia > Hydraecia micacea. Next base: position 7,055,232 of record OU611785.1, read on the forward strand.
TAAGTAATCAGGGTCGTCGGATATAGTTGAAGTTTATTAAGAAATCGATGGATGTTTTCGAATTAAATGAAATATAAATAATAGAAAACAAAAAATTTATCTATCAAATTAAATTTCACTCGAGAACATCCATATCGGTTTCTTACTAAACTTCAACTATATCCGATGACGATTACTTATCTTCTTTGGTGACCCTACCTACCTACTGTCAAAGCCAGTCAGCCAGATAAATTCTTAGCCGGTAATCGAATCATCAACGCGTGCAGCCAATGACTGGTAAATGCGATACTACAAATGAGTTATTGCCAGGAATCCAACATAATATCATTGAGGTAAACACCGGCAGGTAGCATATTTATCAATAACATAAATGTCCATAAATTACATATTATTGATAAATGACCCAAATAGTGATGGGTCTAACGATATATCAATCGGATTGGATTTGTTTGGTAGGAAAATGCTCGCAAAAATCATATGAAATTCGAATAATAGCAATTGTTTCGAATCTTGAATGAAATTATTATTTGTTCATATTGTAATTTGGATTTTTTTAAATTCAATTCTCCGTTTTTATTTTTAGATCACGATGAAAAAACTTAAAGCAAACCGTAATATTTTTTTATATTTTTAAATGTTTTTATATATTTTATATGCTTATATTTAAAAATATAATTTATATGTAAATAATGAAATAAAGGATACAAAAACTATTTTATTACATGACCCAAAATCTAAATTACCAACTATTTATAAGAAGATTTATACGAATAATTTTACATCAATAGAATTAATCGAAAACATGGTCTCTTTCCATCGAATAATCGCCTACTCCTGTTCGAATGAAGTATCCGATTTTGTCCATCTCTACTACAGAGTTTATAACCGTAAAGCGTTTATTTTAATGGAAAAATGACAAACGAGCGACATTATTTGCGATCATCCGAACAGATATGCTACAATTACTTTGTTCTGTTTACCATGTTCCGATGTATCGATGATTTTCATTCGGACTTCACATTTTAACCGATACGATGTTGTATTAACTTCATGTTTGGACAATTTGTCCTTTAAATCATTCAATTGTGTCGTAAATATTAATTTAAATTATGTTGCACTAAAGAAATACTGTTTATTTACTCTGAGTAAATTTTAATGCATCCTAAAGGCTTTGTGTTATAAGTTGGCAGCTAGCTTATTTTCAAATAGTTTTATTTTAAAATGTTGGGCTATAAATAAACTTCTCCTTGAAAAATATTGTCGTACACTTAAAAAGACTTATAAGTTTAATAAAAATTTTCAGTCCAGAAGTAAAGCCGACAAATTAGACTAAAATAAAACTACGAAATAGATTTATACGAAACCTAAAAATACGCCTCCACATAATCCACCGAAAAATGTCTAACATTGGCCGAAATAAAGATTGATTTCTTATTTTTACTGTATTTCAACATTTCCATACTTCTATTATTCTTTTGCTACCAATTAGAAAATTCAGCAAAAACATAATAGTATTCGTGATTCACGGTTAAAATTATCGAATAAAGTATAATGCTCTCATTGTTTTCTCTTTGTTTCTATTCTAATATCTAATTTGCTTCGTTTGCAGTTATTTTTTTCTAGTGTCCATTAGCAGGATTATTTTCCAGTGTTGTTTTCGTAGAATGCAAGCAATATTCTTTTTATATATAGACGATAATAAAAGGCTACATGTGATTATCGTTGAATACAAAAATGCAACTTCGAAATTATTATTTTCAGCAGCAGGCAGACTGGTTTAACAATAGCTTTATAAATAACAGACGGTTTTCCCTAAAACTGTCGCTTGAGAGTTAAGCCCGTTTGATTCTCAAATCACTAAATTCGTATAGCGCTAGACATACCTATAGGGTTATTTGAAGTTGGCTAGCTAAACTCCGCAGACGCGATGGGTATTAATATCCAAACATGATAAAACGAAAAATAAATTAATTTGATGATTATTTTCGCGGAGTCATCAACCGCAGTTATTATATTCACTTGAAATATCAGTTTAAAAATCTGTTTTTTATTGTGTCAACTTCACAGACGTGATGGGTATAGCTATCACACTAATATTATAAAGGCGAAAGCTTGTGAGTGTGTGTGTGTTTATATGTTTTTTACTTCTTCACGCTCAAACGGCTAGACCAATTTTGTTAATATTTGATATTATGGTAGCTGACACCTTGGATTAACACATAGGCTACTTTTTGTTCCGATATCCCCACGGGATCGACACTTATGCAGGTGAAACCGCGTGGCGCAGCTAGTCTAAACAAAAAACACAAGAAAACAGTTTTTCTCAACTCACACTTTAAGTATACACTCAGCAGTCGTTGACCTCCCAAAAAATACAACAATCTTTTTATTTTAGCATGTTTAGATATTGATACCCATCGCGTCTGTTCATAATGATGAGTACAATCTCCCAATTCGATTTGTCGCACGTTTTCAATTTCACCATGTAGTTCTTTCCTCAAAATACCATCTCAGACCGTAACCAGCATGGTCGTCATATGGCCTGACCAAGATTATGTCTGGACTTTAAAAGACACCGTAACCTCCGAGTTTGTTTTGGTCTTTCTTATCAGAGTAGTGAGTTACGAAACACCGAACTTAAACTAGTTCGGTGTTTTTAATAAAAGTGTATTTTTTTCCAATTCATAGATATACTTTGCAATTTATAGCTGTTGCCCGCGACTTCATCTGCAATCTAGGATGAAATCAGGTCATGGTCTACCTATGTGCCAAATTTCATCCCAATCCGTTCAGCCGTTTTAGCGTGAAAGCCTAACTAACAAACACAAAAAATTAAATCTTATCTATTTATAATAATACTTTAGAAATACTCGTATCATTTACCAATCTTGGTTGTGGCTATAAAAAACTAAATGTACCAACGCAGACGTTGGTTGTATCAAACGCTGCATTATACATTATGAAAAACGATGAATCACAATTTCACAATAAATAATTTTCTTATTCAACAATGGCCTTAATAAATCCATTATTATTATACCACAGACCTAGAACAGCACACTTGAACTTGTACAAAAACTATAGTTCACCATGATTCACAATAAAAGAAAAGCTTAAAAAATAATAAAACTCAGTTATGTATCGCGTGCCGACTCCAACAATACACAAATTGCGATCGACATGAAAGCCTTAATGATTGAGGAAATTTGGTAAATCACTTCATATAAACGAACAATGTTGCGGTTTCACAATGAAACTGTTTAATCAGAAAGGAATTCGGAAAAATGTCAAAGGTCGTTAAGCCCTTTCTTTCGGTAATCGCATGTTTTTGAACAACAATGGGTGAGACAAATTATCAAGTCATTGGTTTTAATTTTCCGGAAAAGTGTTCCAATTGTTTCGTCTAAAGATATTCTTAAACAAAGTTTTAATAATTTCCAAAGTTTTTTTTAATCTCACTGCTGGGCAAAGACCTCCCCTTTTTGCTTCCAAATCTCTCTGTTTTGTGCAATTTCTGGCCATGTTGGCCCCGCAAACATTATCAGATCGTCACACCACCTTCGCCGCGGTCTACCTCGACGGCCATGTCCTCCCTCAGGCGGCCAGTGAGTGATGACCTCAGGCAGCATTCTCCGGATGCATTCGTGAGGCATGACCGGCCAACTCCCACTTGAGCTTGGCTGTTTTTACTGAGACAACCGCTACATGTGAGTGCAGAGTGGTGTTTTTAACGCGGTTCGTTTGCCTGACACATATTGTGCTGGCAAATCTTGAGTTTGGACTTCTATTGTTCATTAAGTGAAGGACTAGAGATTTAAGCCTCAAAATGTCTCATAAAAGTTTCAAGTGGAACTATCTATTCTTTAAAAAAAATATGTCTGCTACGATGCAGTTGTTAAAATATTTTTAACTTAACAAAAATATCAAAATTAAAACATGCTCTTGGCACTAGCTACAGACACCTAAAAACAAAAGATAAACACGAATAAATGAATAAACATGCGAATGCAAATTCTATCGTACATAAAGTACATAAGTACCTAGTGTGTAGTCTAATGTTCTGCATGTTAAAGTTCCCGAATAGGTGTCATTCAGGTCGCCATACTCGTTCACAGGTTAGCATAAACGTGAAACTAGAATTCGCGCTAAATTCAGTTCAAACGCGGCTAAGGGTTCATTCGTTTTATTGCCTCAAAGCCCTCTCTTTGCAAAATCTATTTCAAAAATAGATGTTTGAACTTCCGTTCATCTTTTATTTAGACTAGTCTTCGTGGGATGCTTACAAACGATATCACAATGGCTCAAGAGTAGATTTTACTAGTAGGTAATGCTCCTGAGTACGGTTAAAATAATAATGATACGCTAAGTTAATTTGTATTTCTTTCACTAATTACTTTATTATTTTATGAAACACAGAATGTTGCAATATTATAATTAGCAAACAAAAACGTAGGTTAATAAGTGCTGTGTTGTTCTTTTGTTATTGTAAAGTAATTATAAAGGTATTTGGATTGCTTTTGTTTTTAGGGGTATTGTTCGGCATACTATTATAGGATACCCTTCTTTCTACTCATTATATTTTATTGACCTTAGCAGCAAAGTCGGTGTAGCTTAACAAACTAATTATGATTTATGAATGTAAAAGTTTATCAAGATCCCTCCGTGCCTCGAAAAGCACGTTACGCCGTTGGTCCCGGCTGTTATTCGTGGATCTTTGACAGTCGTTGACGGTCGTCAGAAGCCTGAAAGTCTGACAACCAGTCTTACCAACGGGTATAGTATTACCCAGTAACTGGGTCGTGGAGGTCAGATAGGCAGTCGCTCCATGTAAAATACTGGTATTCAGCTGCATCCGGTTAGACTGGAAGTAGACTCCAACATGGTTGGGAGAAGGCTACGTAGATGATGATGATGATGATGATGATGAATGTAAAAGTTTAGAAATGTATGTTTGCTACTTAATCACACTAAAAACGCTACCGAATTTTGTTCCGCAAACATGACATGTGTAGAATAATTATGATTGACTTTAATACCACTAGTTGAAAGCTTACTTATAGGCGACTTCAAGCTGTCTCGAAACTCGCATGATTTTTGAAGTGTACCTAAACTTCTTTAGGCGCGTTGATCGATTTTTGTTTGGAGAAAATCTTATAGGTTCGCGTCACTGACATGCTTATATTAACATCTGTAGCTACAAGGGGGGTCATAGTTTTAAGTTTTCACTTCTTTCGGCCTTTTTTCCTTTTTAATTAACATTAAAGATAAACCCTCCTATGCAGTAGCAGAAGGTTTAGTTGAAATCTAAGATTAGCGACAACAACGCCTGTGAGCTACCGCTATTCATGGGTTTGTCGTAAAAGGGAACCTCTTTTGTCAACATTTACGACCATGGTTTAATCCCTTAATGATGATTACATCAATCCTTTCTTTCATGGCTGCGGGTTATAGCATATATGAGTAGTCAGTATTAAGATGGGTTAAGGAAACGTGAAAAGTAAGAAAGGAAAATAGATTTAATTGTAACAGAAACACGTGTATACATACTTACGAACACAGAACATAAATAGTCGGTAGATGCACGCCGCCGTGACAACAAGAAAGTGCAGAAACATTCGCCATATTGATCGATGTATTCCCATAATCAGCCTATAATGTTCCCATTGCTGGGACACAGGCCTCCTCTCGATGAGAGGGAGTGGGCCATAGTCCACCATGCGGACCCAGTTCGGGTTGGTAGATGTCACATGTTTTCGAATTTTTAGTTATTTGTAGTATGTGTCGGTTCCCTCACGATGTTTTTCTTCACCGTTTTGAGAGAACTGGAAATAATTTACCCAAAGTAAACCGCCTGTCTGGGTTCGAACCTACGACCTACAACTAGTTAATTACAACTTGGCCACCTGCTCTTCAATCGATGTCTTCAATGGACTTCAATTCTCAGATGTAATAATTCAATTGCGATCAAAAATTTAGTTCACTAGGTTTGCCCTCACCGTAATAAGTAACGTAGTAGTAACTCGCGCAAAAAAGTGTCAACACAGGCTACATTCTGAGAAGAGTGAGCACACAATATTACGGGCGTTTCCATGACAACAGTAATGCGACCATTTTTTGACGCGGTAGGGGCGAATCTACGATGTAAATCTTTGATTATCAGAAAATACCCAATTGAATTCTAGCGTTTAACGGTACCCAAACAGTCAGAAAATTGATATTGATGCTTTCATTTCAATATTGAATAGTAATAGGATTCCAACCCAACAAACTAGTCGGCTATCTACCGTTACATAATACATGAATAGTATTTTGTTTGTAGTTTCGTATTGTTGGTATGAAAAATGAAATGTCTTCTGGAAAGTTTTGAGTATGAATGTGGATGGCTATATGAGTACCAAAGAAACGTTGGAAGGACTGTGTGAACATGTATGTGGCTAGAAAGGAAATGACTAAGAAGTATGGAAGAAATAGATATGTTGCGCCGACCCCGAATAAATGGGGATAGGGGCAGGAGAGTGATGAGTTTCGTATTGTTAGTGTAGTTTCCATTATATCCTCGAAAACTATAAGTAGTGCTATTCTGTAAAACTTTCACCACAAATCTGTATTCTCCTAAGAAACAGAATTTCAAAACTGACACTGCATATACAAAACTTCCGCATGTCGTTGTAACTCAGAGCTAACTTGAGCTCGATAGTGGTTCTTTCAGAATGGCACTGCCGCTCGTGTATAAAAGAAATGTTGTGTTAGTAAGCACATATTCCCGTGTGTCTGTAAATCTGACAAATTGCTTGCGTAAGGAATGTTGACAGGCCGACGAGCGCAAATCAATTCTATCTGTTATCGATAACCAGGCGAGAAAAGAAAAAAAGTTGCAACGCGCCTGTTTCCGATTCGTCTTTACCACGTAAATTGTGCGGAAAACCACATTGGTAAAAACACATTTTTGTAGTGTGCCTTTATAGTTTCTCAATAAAAGAAGCGATTTCTACATTAAAAGTGTTTTAAGATCTGGACAAACTTTTTGATGTTTTTGTGAGGTTTCTGTTTAGGTTTTCTTTCATTCTTTAACCATCAGCTCCTGCCCGCGAATTCGTTCGCGTGGAAGAAATAAGATACATATTGCCTAAACTAAAATAACAGCTACATTTTTATAAAACTCCCCGTCGCTATTATTTCGTTTTTGCTTAGAGTTCTTTCTGACTTTTCTTCATTTTGCTCAGCTCCTATTAGTCCTAGCGTGTTGTTAAAGCCTTCCTCTAGAATTAGGCTATCAAATTCAAAAATATTTTTAGAAGTCCGACTGGTACAGAGATTAGCGTGTTCAAACAAACTCTTCAGCTTTATTATTAGTACTAGCAGCGCCCCGCGGTTTCACCCACATAAGTTTCGATCCTGTAGGAATATCGGGATAAAAACTATCCTATGTCCTTTCCCGGGACTCACACTATCTCTATACCAAATTTCATCTAAATCGGTTCAGCGGTTTAAGCGTGAAGAGGTAACAGACAGACAGACACACTTTCGCATTTATAATATTAGTATAGTATCGATAGATAATTTATTTAAACCAACTTTCCAATTAGTAAATAGCGCCACCCATTTGACTACCTACTAAGCCAACGTTTTTAAAATTGCTCCAACCCTTTATGTTAATAAAAGTTTTAGGTATTTAATCAGTCACAATAACCAAAGCTAACAATCGTTATTTTCGAATACAAAATCAATTGTCTACAAAAAAAAAGAAATAAAAAAAAAGAAATTTTGTAATTTATAAAGAGTTCTTTTCGCAGTTCATTGGGAAAATAATAAATGGGTATACAAAGTAATCTTGGTAAAACGTTTTGTTTGTAAATGAAAATCAATTGATTGGTTCACGTGACCGACAATGAGTGATAAGTTTAATGTATTGTTTGGTGTAAGCGAACGTTTTCGCTTGTCACGTCCCGTGGTACTTCGTCGCACTGAAGAATTTTATAGGATTTTTTAATGTTGTAGGGAATTAAATGCCCTTTCGTTACAATAATCTTAATAAATAAATGATTTCAATTAAACATGTATAGCTAGGATAAAACTTAGCAAGTAAAATTTCAGGGTTTTGAAAATGTAACCACTTACATACAGGAGATCAACATTTTTATCCATAAATTCACATAATTCGTTCTATTGATAAAGTTGCATTTTTATAAAAGTAGGTATGTGTTGCGTATTTTCTTTTCGGGGAAAAAGCTGTAGGTAAGTTTTTGAAATATGTTCAAAACAATAAGAAAATAAAAACATAGGTTTTCAACAAGCGTGCCAAACTTTGGCCAGCAAAATTCGTGCTGCGTTTATTCTATAAATTCTATTTAGTTTTATCCACTTTTTTCGACAAAATAGTCACAAAATTCATTGGGAAACCTTTAAAATTGATTTCCTTTTAACATCCAGCTATGTCGATTAAATAAACTAAAAGCTAGATTTATATTCTAGAGTTGCAAAGTCACGTCACAAATAAAAATACAGTAAATTTTAATAAAGCAATAAAAACGTAGCCATTGTTCCTGAATTATTAGTTCATTTAAGAAGTCAATTAAGCGTTCACAACCCGACGTTCGTTATATCGAATGAATTGTGTTTTCACAAAAATGGCTACACCTAATAATTCTGTTCACAGCTGCGCACGGCACTCTTAATTGACGTAATTGAAAAGTTAAAACCTCACGTTTTCCCGCTCACCTTTTTAAATATTTACTTTAGCACCCAATTAGTGTGACGCTAGTAGATTTTCCTTTACAACTAAGGCGTGTTGCACACTGAACTTACGCGGCAATGGCGTCGACGAACGTTAACGTATAGAGGACTGCAATTTACTTAACAAAAGAATAAGCAACTGATAAAAAACAACCAAATTCAGATCAATGCTTGGATAAAAATATTTCAGCCGGAATCTGGAACATATATGTGAATATACACAGCCAAAGTCGCATTAGGAAGCAAAATGGGCATGCAAATGTCGAAGTAACGCCGATAATGGCGTCAAAAAGCAAAAATATTCACGTATGACGCGGTTGATGTAATTTACATGCTTTTCTCGTATTCTGCTGGTTTAAACCTATGCAAAACGAGCTGCGCGTCGTATGCCATTCTAAATCGTTGCGGCACCGCCATCGTCATGTCAATATTTGTGTACCAGCCTTTAAAACCCCAGTCCTTTCGCGTTTACTCTAACAGGGTCGACTTTGCGCTAAGTTAACGGTAAAGCTAATTTCGTTTATTTTTCACTTTACCTGCAAATTAAGGTTTGAATATTCTAATTTATTATTTCGTTAGACGTGACCGTTGAGTTACCTGAGGTCCGCTTGAGAACTGAAATACTTTGGAGATGAGAGGAGAAACAAATTACATTACTTACGAAAGAGTACACAACAAAGGTTCTGGCAAGAACGAGAAAATGAATAAAATTACAAGAAAGACCAACATGAGCCAAGCAACGGCATTCTGAAAATTGTTCGTGACTGCGAAGAATGCCTGAAGAACACCTATCAATCAAAGCTGACCTCTATGATTCCTCGCATTAGGTTCAGAATAGAGCAATTTAAAGGATAATATCCACCATGTTCTAAAGGCTAGGTTCACTAATGTCGATGAATCGTTGCGTGAGGAGTTTCATTATAACGGTATACGTGGAAATTCACTTGGTCGCCGCACCCATTTTGGTATAATAATCACGCACTTCGCTAAAGTGTTGGGCGTCAATCGCGTGCGCTACACATTAAATGAAACTATATTATTACATAAAGCCTTTATATTATTCTTTTTATATCTTGAAACTAATTAACTAGGGCTTGTTCATTAAGGAAAGAATAAGTGGTTGGTGTTAATAGGGTAGTGTTCGTATAGTTACAGGGAATCGTTTTTGTTAGCCGTGTCGTGCATTCTGTTCTTGTTAACTGATTGCATAATTATTGCATTGTTTCAGCAATTTGTGTAAGAAAACATCATTAGGGAATGTTTCTGTTATGAGCTGAATGACCTTCCACCTAGAACAATGGTTTAGTCATAATTCGCAATTACAATAAAATTTACGTGAAAAAAAAGCATTGTAAAGTGAATTAAGATAAATGAAAAACTAAAATTGGACTGGCTAAAGAGACATAAAAAAATAGTCATCCAGACTGACCTACGGATTTCGGCTTTGGCGGCCAATCTCAACGGAGATGCGAAGAAGATTTTATAGTGCACAAGTTAGTGTGTGCAGACAGGTGCACTCTCTGTTCCCTCACTCTTAAAAAAGATAAACAGATGCGACTGGAGCCGAGTATACACGATTCAGCGTCACCGACCCACTGGAGCCGAGTATACCTACCCAATTCAGCATCCCCGAGCCGAGCGTAACGGTTCAGTTTCGATCACTGTTCAGAAAGAGCGCAAAATACTCAAAACAAGTTTTCACTTTAAAATAAAATCTAAGGAATAGAGATTCGAAAAGTCCAACCAAAATCAATGTAACTCTTGTGGTATTGTCAATAATCTACAAAAAAAAAGTTTTATTTTTATAATCCTTTTCCTTTCCTTTTTGTTTCCTAATCCTCGTTTTGTTTTGTTTAACTTTTTATTTTATTTTTTATGATTTTATGTATTTTGTTTGTCTCCTTTACTCTTTCACACGCTGTCAACATCTCTATATATATTGTCCTAACGCAGGTGCATACCTGCATAAAAAATAGTGTTAAAGTGTACATAAATGGTAAAATAAAATAAATAAATAAATCCATTATAAAGACAGCGACTTTGAATCCGCCATCTATAAAATAAAGATATCATTGAACTTTTCCAACGAGATCTTCAAAAGTAAATGTTGGTCTGGTCGCAAACGCTACTGCTGAACATGAGGTCCTGGGATCGATTCCCAGGTTAGGCAAAGTGTTATTGAGTTTTTCTCTCTGGAATTTCTCAGTAGCAGCCCGGAGTCTGGATTTGTGCCCGGTTGATGGCTAACTGGTGAAATGTGGGTGTACTATAAGGTACACCTCTGCCCAACCCTTCAGATAAACAAGGCGTGATGTTATGTTATGTAAAATAGAAGTACTCGTTTCACATAGCATTTACTTAGTCTTAAGATTTTATCCAAATCTATAGGTTGTCGCAAAAAATTTTAACCAAAATTCTTTACAATGCTTGTATTTTTTGTCCAAAAAATTGTTTAAATTTACATTACGTTTACGTCGCGCGTTCGCACTTAGGGCCTGTGTATTTATTTTAGAAGAAAGTAAAAGTTCGTTTTATCCGTATAGGATTAACAGAAATCTAAATTTATGTGACACTTAGGAACTTCTACTTAAACTGAGTAATTCTCTAATGGGCAATACTTGTAAACACTTCTCTCTAACCTAATACGTTTGGTCGAGGTACCCCAGCTTAGTTACTGCGACCAACTGTGAGAAAAGGAAAGATAGTTAAAAAGAGGTTCAATAAATAAAAAGTTTATATCATAAGAAGTGCAAAAAAATTTAAAGGTTCATTAATTTAAAAGTGTCCAACATTAAAAGGTCAATAAGCTTTGTAAAATGTTTCCTTTACAAAAATAACCATTAGAAGATATCTTTAAATTACTTCCTTCACGTCTTTAAACCTGGCTTTAAAAGCAAACAACTAATGGTTGTAATATACGAACATGTCCATAGCATCGTATAGCCAGCCTCATAAAGAATTTCAGACAAGCTTTACAACCTTTTTTATGGGCCTTCGCCGTCTTAAAGTGATTTCAATTAGCATATAAAATGTTCAGCTGCTACTCAAATAATTTAAGGATTTTGAAATACAACCTTATTCATCTTACGTCTTACGTCTGATGTGTTTACTGTTTGGATTAATCAGTATCATGAATAAAAGTCCTTAAAAATAGGCATCTCCTTAATCAAAATCTTTTCACGTTTTTTTTTTCGAGAAATTCACTGTCTCATCTAATTTAAAACGGCACTTCGAATTCGTAATTACTAAGCGAATCTCATCTTATTCTCATGCTTATTTTGTGACGAATAAAAATTGATATTTCCCTAAATTATGATAATTTCACGAGGTCGTTTTTCATTAAAATTACCGCCCAAAACAAAACAATACTAAACGAAATAGAAAAATAATTAACACAAACAAAGCAGAACAATTCCGAATCAAAATAATTACCACTATAATGTGAAACCATTACGGTCAACCAGTCGGTTTTACCCTTAGGTACAAGTATATCCCTATACAATAGCCCAGTGAAACAGAATTCTAAGTCAAAGGTGTAAAGAACAAAATCCAACTGCCTATTTTTCATGTGCATAGTTATTTCGGTCGGTCTATACTGAGGGTGCGAAAGTCCATTCAGGCATAACAATACCCCTACTATAGAGGCCATTTAAACTTTTCGATGCGAATTTGTTCGCGTGAAAAGGAAGCGAGAATTGGATAAGGAACACTCGAATTCTATATTGGAATTGCTTACTTTGCCGTAAAACTCTGAGAAGGTTTGTATAAAGTTGAAATAGAATAATACAGGTGTATCTTGAATTTTTAAACATTCTGTAAAGTCAACACGAAACTCTTCGAAATCTGGAACTTTTGAAGCCGTTTTTTTTCGGTTTTCGGTTTCGTTTGGCTATACAAAAATATTTCTTTAAGAAAAAATGAGCACTCGTGGCTTTTAGATGCATGTTTGAGGGAAATTAACTTGTTTAAAGTTACTTGGTTTTTTAACTTGGTAGAACATTTTTACAACGAATACTTGACAAAGTCGTATATAGCTTTTATTAGGCACTGTGCTAAATGGTTATGGCCTCAATTTCCATAAGAGTGACAATGGATCATTGCCAACCTTTGGAAATTGTTACTTGGGCTCTACCGGAACGAAAAAGCTACTTCATCTAATTAAATTATCCAGAAAGAACCATAATAAATAAAGGGTGTAAAAATACCCATCACATGACCGTTATTTACGCATTATGTACAGAAAACTAAGGGCTGATTTTTCCAACGCCAGATAATTTTATCGGAGGAATAATTTTGAATTTTTGACAATTCTTCCACTTACACAAAAACTGTCAGACGTCAAATTATATTCCACGAATAAAAAATATCTGTCGATTGAAAAATCAAGTAACATTAAAAAAAAATTACTAGGAATCGACTCATTTTTTTTTTGTAAATAATCGCTGTTTGCGGCAACGCGCAAAAAAATGTGCTTTTGGGTATATCTAACGGTATAGGAGGTGTGGGAGTATTTAGCGTATTTTTACACCAGTTAGAAAGTATTTTATAAACAAAATTTCAGACGGACCTATAGTACCGCCTCAGGGCGTTATAGTCAACGAGTGGATATAATTGCGACCTTCCGATTGCGGCCTAGCCGTTTCACCGCCACGCTTCCACAGAAATGAACATAGTAGATATTTATAGTTCTGGAACACCTCAGGTGTTCACGCTCACCACTAGTAATAAACGCCCACATAGATTCTGAAGCAGGTTTGTTTTCTACGTAGTCAATTAATGGGGTATTGGCCGAGTAGAAAGTAGGTAATAGTTTTCGTTAAATTACTTCGGGAGGGTAGCCGATACCGTATTTTTTAAGCTGTGCATTAAAGTTAAACTTTAGCATTAATAAAGGATTAGCGATATACGTGGCTAGCTACTAGGCCCAATATAAAAAAGTACCATCGAGCCGAAAAGAACTTCTTGGAGAACTGTGGTAGAACCTCGTAAACATTTCTTGCCGGCAGGCTTTTTTATTTTCAAACTGCTCGGTCTGATATTACATCTGTGTATCTCGTCCTGTCATCTCGCGTCCGGTTACAACATGAAGGCTCTAGTGTGTGCAGTAATAACATCCCACAGGTTTATCCGACTTAAATATTGAATATCGACAAAGGTGAACTATTAAAAGATTGGAAACCAGCAATACCACCGCTCTACGCCTATTCTAAAATTGCTCCAAAGCGAACATAAAAAGAAAACACCAGTTCGTGCAAAGGCTAAAAATATACAGGCCTTTGTAGAACCGAATACAGGATCGATCAGTAAACTTTAGTCGATAAAAGACGCTATCGACACAACCAAAGTTCATTCGATCGTCAGTTTGACATAAATGGACTAACTTAACGACTTATTTATAGTTCTCAAACAGCTCAGAAGACCAATTCTCGTAATTTAAAACGCTCAAAATCTAGTCGTAGTCATCTCAGCGACAAATAAATATCAAAAACTTGTCAAAATGTAGGAAAATTAGAGGTATTTTTGACAGATTGAGACTTCTTCTTAAAATTACGAGAATTTTCCCTAGGTGTACGCTTATGCCGTTATTAATAACGCCCACAGTAGCTCATAGTTCTCATACTCCTACTAAAGCGACCTACATTCCAGTTGTAAATTCAAATAGAACACCTTTGTGGCCTTAAGCGAGGGTTAATTTCTAAGACAAATGTTGGGGCCTTAATAATTCATTATCAGATGAAAGTTGTTATGAAATATTTATTAAGCTTTCATTTGTTCTCGCTGTGAATATACTGGGTAGAGATAGAGTACTGTAAATAGGACGGAAATATTTAACTTTTCATTAATTTCATGAATATTATTATACATTTGGAATATTTATTTGCTTTGTGGTACAAATGTACATAAATAACGTAATGAAACAAAATCCTTAGTGGAAAAGTATTATTATTTAGTAAGTGTCATTTTCATATAGTTGTAGATATCTCTACGTTTTCATTTCAATGCACATGTTCTGAAGTATCATCGCAAGCAATATCGATAGTGTGAATTCTCATGCATTTTAAAATGAAAATGTTTTATTTATCTATCTGTTCCATATTGTTAATATAAAGTTTGAGCACAAAATTAAACCCCAAAATATTTTGATTAAGTCCCGAAATTGAACTCCCTAATTACAAAAATATACGATCGGATAATTCTACAGATAATTTTGATAAGATAAGGAAGGGCGAAAACAAAATGTACGTGGGTAGTACCTACACGAGGTAGGCACGTGTATAATCAGCAGCAAATTAATGTTACAAACGAATTCCGTTTTATCTGATTATCAATTGAGAACAGAGCCAACGCAATTTTCGATGTATAATTTAGTTATCAAGGGGAAATGAGAAAACTCTCCGTTTATGAATTCAGTAGGCAATTTCGGAATCTAGGCATTTCGCTCTATTCGACTATGTAATCTATATAGCTTAAGAAATGCTCAGTATTTTTACATAGTTATTTGATAAAATGAAGGTGATATTTTAAGGAATATATTTTTTATCTGTACAATCTATCTTCATGCTGGATTTTGTTTGCATTTATGATCGAAACCAGACGAAACTGTTTACCAAGGAGTTTACTTGAGTAGATAGGATACCGGTTGAGGTGGTGATAGTTGGGGCTTGGGTAGGTGGTGGTCTGTTAGTGCACCACCTTAGACAATTTAATGTCTTTTAAATGGTTTTACTATTTTGGGCCCTTTATTTTCATGTTTTTACTTTATACTTTGTATTGTACCTAATTATCATGTCATCAGGGCACTAATGACAACATGCGCTAGCCCATTACATCCAAAAATGGGTAATGAATTTAATCTATTTCGTACGTGCAATAAATACCCACCATAAATGTGGCAATTAGCTGTTCGGTTTATAGGAGATTAACAGAATATCCCCGTGTTGATATTCGGATAGTCCAATAGAATTTTCGTATGGAAAACATAACCGTAAATACGGTTCGCTTCATGAACCGAAATCAATAACAACGATTTTTATCCGCTAGAAAATTGAAAGAGGAAAATATTGTAGAGGCATTTTATTCTCAATTTTAACGCGACCATGTTGTAAATTGGGAACAATAGTGAGCTCGGATGGACAGCGACTGAACGTCAATATATCATGCGCTTGACATTTCACTTAGTTAGCATTTTCATTAGTACAGTGTGTCAACGAAGTTAATTGACTGGAAAGTGTACGGTGTTGTTTTGTTGCTTTGTTTCTTGTTAGGTGTACCTTTTCTTAAAGTTTTATGTCTTGGTATTTTTAAACGTTGTTATAGGTACACTGGGGTTTTGTGCATGCCTTATGTCTTGCTTGCTCGAAAATTGTAGATAAACATTTTCCCCTTTATTTAAATAAACCCCTTTTCTAGCCCAGCATCTTCAAGCCTCGTCTTACAAAGTCAAATAACATCTTGTTAATCAATATTTCCTTATACAATCACAGTTTTAGTAGTCAAAAGGTAGGAAAGCACTAGGAAGTGGTGAAGGGCGGGCGTTTTGGGGGACTGTCTTTTGTAATTTTGACGTTCGAAAAGTGCTGATTCTCAGCCTAGTTTGAATTAATGACTTTTGGTTTTGGAAAGCTAATGTTTGAAACCTTAAGTGTACGTTGGTTACCAACAAAATAAATACCAGTTTTTCCAACCAGTACTGCCTACTCAGTACAAGAAAATAGAGTAAAGAAATCCATACGAACAAAACTTTCTTCCCCTTAAGACTCCAGATTCTAAACTCTTATAAGTTGTAGTTCTTACAATTCCCAAAGGGAATCTCATTCAAGTAGTGAAACTAGGAAGCTTGTCTGGAAATATACTGTTAGTTCTATTTCCGTGGTTCGCAGTGAACCTCGGTATAATTTACTACGTCATATTTATTCAATGACGTCATCATGTCAAGCAATTTACAATCTGTTGTTAGTATTAATTTTGGACTGCATTCAATATAAACGTCAGCTTTTATTGCTTTAGTTATTGTGCATTGTCCATTTTATAGTGATGAATGTGACGTTTATTTATTTATCCATTTATTTATTTATTTCAGGCATCAAGGCCCATATAAAACACATACAATACAATATTAATATAACATAATAATATTTATAAAACATGCTATTACGGTTTTTTTTAGTATCTGACCCGACAGAAGTTGACCTATCCAATTGAATTCCCAACAAAAAGCACTTCCACTTTTTCTCGAATTTTTCCAGACAGCAACTTTTCTTTCCCTAAAAACCTTATTTGGAATTTTAAACCAAAAATTGCCAAATCGGTCCAGCCGCTATCAAGTGATGCGCTTACCAACGAACAGCTTAATTTTTTATTATAAATAGATCATTGCTCAACCATCTTTGAATTTGTGTTACGAAAAATTCGAACATGTCATGTGACATGTACCAACCCGCACTGGGCCCGCGTGGTAGATTATAGCCCACACCCTATCGAAGATAGAAGGCCTGCGTACCAGCAGTGGGAACATTATACGCTGATTATTATCAATCACACAAAATTAATAAATACCCCACCGGAGTCCGGCGTCTAGCATCCTGCTGCGTTTCGTCGATGCGTGGGAGTTCCAGTGCCTTAGGCATCTTCAGGGTACGCTTGTTCCACCATAGATCTCATCCATCGCTTTCCGTCAGGCGTGATCGAGGTCAAGAGCGGGGGAGCGGGCCCATTCAGCAATTAAAA
The DNA here is from genome assembly GCA_914767645.1 of Hydraecia micacea. NCBI lineage: Eukaryota > Metazoa > Arthropoda > Insecta > Lepidoptera > Noctuidae > Hydraecia > Hydraecia micacea. Next base: position 7,072,692 of record OU611785.1, read on the forward strand.
AAAAAAACTACCTATGGCTAATAGCTATTGAGCAAGAAACCCTAGTTCAGCATTAGCAAGTTAATACTAATAAAGCCCCAAAAGAAACAATCTATCCAAAAATATTTTCATTATAACATCAAAATTACTCTCCATTTGCCAAATGTGTTTTTAATCCTCCATAATTGAACAGATTACTCTCCGTCAGAAAAATAATTGAGGGCATTGTTTTAGACAATGAACGCCATTTATTTCAATCTATGCCATTACAGATTCATAATGGATTTGATAACCGAAAATATTTTAATGATAAATTTATCATCTGCATCATCTGCCTGGCCTTTTCCCAACTATGTTGGGGTCGGCTTCCAGTCTAACCGGATGCAGCTGAATACCATTATTTTACATGGAGCGACTGCCTATCTGACCTCCACAACCCAGTTACTGGGTAACACGATACCCCTTGGTAAGACTGGTTGTCAGAATTTCGGGCTTCTGACTACCCGTAACAACAGCTGTCAAAGATCCACGAACGACAGCCGGGACCAACAGCTTAACGTGCTTTCCGAGGCACGGAGGGGTCTCAGTATGTAAAGATGGTCACCCATCCACAGACCAACCACGGCAAGCGTAGCTTAACCTGATCGATCGACCTGTGCGGATGTTATTATTTAACAATAATAAAGTACGTGCTGAAATAAACAGACGACCTTGGAGAGGTCAACTTAAAAACTTAAATATTTGTGACTCATTTATGATTTTGTCAAGCAAAGCTAGCCTAGTGGTATCGGCCTTGACTTAAAAGTTGTAGGTCGCGAATTTGAACCCAAGCAGCCACTTTACTATGTGTATTTAATTTCATCTCCACTGCTCTCAAAGCGTGTCTTAGAACCAAAACAATCGCAGACATGTGACATCCACCAATCCGCAGTGGGCCCGCGTGTCGGAATATGGCTCACTCCCTCTCACGGAGAGGAGGCCTGTGTCCCAGCAATGGGGACATTATAGGCTGATCGTGCTATGATATTGTCAAGGTTTCGAAATTATTTTAACGTTTTACCTAATCCTAGTCGAAACAATAAAACGTTTTATAATCACGGCATCGAAAGCGTAATGAGATTTTATTAATACGATCGTCATAATTTCTGACTCTATATAACTCCAATACTTATATTTCTCTCCGAAACCATTTGTGGCGGATTTCACCAGCTAGGGGGAACCGTTTACGTCTTGGTGCAAGTTATAATTAAGAGCGTTTACTATATCTTCAGTAGATATTTCTATGCATATTTATGGAGGTATGAGGAACATGGAGTAAAGTTCACTCATCCTCCATAGAAAAGGGAGGATCCTCCGAGCAGACGGGTGTCTTTTCTGGTGGGCAACTGCCCCATGATTTATATCGGGCTTTTGTATATATGCTAATCGCGCGGTAAACTCTACTTGCGCGATGCTGTATTTTGCGTGACGTCAGTATGATGCATAGTTCGCATGTGATGGTGTAAATACCGCTACATATTTATGCAATGCAAGGGTCCATACAATTGTTCTTAAAATAAAAATAGATCTTGTCACGGAGTTGCAAGACATTTTGGTTCATAACCTAACCTTCTATCATTCACACTAATCAAAAACAAAACATGTCTACCTAATCTAACATTATCTGCCAATCCTGCCTTGGAGAAAAATTGTAAGCAGTTTTATAATATCGCTGAATAGTCAACCGAAACCGATGTCCGATATCGAGTAGATTACGCGGGAAAGCAATGATACTCTGTACAGCTTTAGTTTCAAAAGAAATCAGACAACGGTCTCACGTTTACGGCTGTCCAAATACAGCGCGTTTTTTTGACAACTTAATCTCTGGTGAAATTTATAGATTTTCATGACGGCTGTTATAATATGACGCAATCGCTTTCCTAGAAAACCAAAGCTTTGTTCGCGTTTATTATTAATTGTGTATTTATTTAAACTTTTCGCACACAAAAGACGTACAAAGGGGGACTAACTGATGTTTTATAATTATGTTTCCTAATCGCGTTCTTAGTCTGTCGTCACCGCTACCTCTAATAACTTAGACCACCCTTTAACTCCGAGGGACGCCATCAAGTGCTAAGTTCGCGTGAGCTAAACTTTTACCGCGACTCCTTTTAACACTTCTGTAGCTATTTACATTTTATTACTCCATCCACTGTGAGCTTACCAGAGTTGCCAAACCACTTTATTTGTTTCCTTTATTTATTTTGTGTCGTTTGTGTTTCGAATTAAGTAAACAAGTTTGATATTCCTTTCCGTGTTAATGTTGATGGGGGGAATTTGAACTGGGTGCAACTTTTACTTTTACCGCATGGAAATTGTAAGGAGCTATTGCGCGGGCGCGGTGTGGCGCAGTCTGCACTAATAATTTGATTTTTAACGCCCGTCTTCGATTCTTTATGAATCACAACACACTAAGCACATAGACCATGCTGCGCCGCTTCGCACCAGCACCCTAATTGCGTAACACATCTCAATCTGAATAATTTTGAAGGATATTGCTAATCCGTTGCTTCATATGTTTGAAAAATGTTTTTGCTCAACAACGTAAATAACGCAATAAAAGTTGTTGAACTGTCAAAATGAAACCCATTGCTACTGATAGTGTGTTACGCAATTACCCCGCAGAGCCCTAATTCACTATGACCACTCAATGATTCCTAACTTCGAAACCACGTCAATTCCTTAGCTAATCACGCCAACCTCGCATTCACCTCGCGGGGTTTCGTTCATTGTGTCATACAGAATACGGCCCCAGACTCGGTTTGTGTAGTTGCACTAGTACCTGCACTACTATATTAACCTGTGGGGTTAATTGCGTAACACATTTGCAAACCTAATGAAATTCATTTTGAAAATTCAATAATATTCATTGCGTTACTTACGTTGTCGAGCAGACGAATTTTTCAAACAGTAATGGATATGAAATTTTCTTCAAAATCCTTCTGATTGTGATTTAAAGTGGGTGTTGGTGTTTTCACGTTTTCCAGCTCCATTTTACTAGATATTACTATCACGCAGCCAATGGCAAATAATGCCTTGAATAGGTAATGTTGACCTTTGGGCAAAGATGGATGTTGTGGCCTTGCTTTACAACCTAACACACTCATTAATTACCAAATTAACTATTTAATGGGAACTACATGGTAACGTGCACGCACCTACATAATTTGTGGCACAAACGCGAAAATAATTCCACATAGTTAACCCGTTGGCAGGGAGGTACACGAAATTGTACTACGAGCAAGGCTTGGAACCGGTACCGAAAGTATAGGTTTTATATCGATAGTTAGCGGTTCTTGCCATTTCGGTAACAGCTTACCGGTTCCAGACGTGAACCGGTACTCTACCTAACAAGTACCGATACCAAAAGTCATATAATGTCATCCTAGGAATGCATGAAGAAGCTTCCTCGTGTAGCGCAATTTGTTCCGCCAGTAACTCAACTGAACCGAGCGCTCGGCGCATCCCGGACAGTCACACACAACACCTTATTTGACTAGCCAATTCTTCCCTTGCGGTGGTAGGGCTAATGCCCATCTGGTTTGCGACCACCCTCCCACTGGAGTCCAGCGTCAAGCAGCCTGCTGTGTTTCATCGACGCGTGGGTGTTCCAATGCCTCAGGCATCTTTGGGCACGCTCGTTCCATCATAGGCCTCATCCATTGCTTTCCATCAGGCGTGATCGAGGTCAAGAGCGGGCCCATTTAGCAATAAAAAAATATAAAATCTCATATTTTTGTACGAGAAACCTCGTACGGTTGGCAACCTTGGAGTATTATTTTTAATTGAATGGCTAATAACTATCTTATTTACTGTAGGTACTATATCTATTTTCTTACTCTAACTAACGGAAATATTTGATTGGTACCGGTTTTGATACCGCAGTACCTAAAATTCTGATTAAAATCACCAGTAGTACAGGTACTGCGTCTGGTACCGGTACCAATAGTACAGGTACTACTGTGGTATCGGTATCACTCCAAGTCCAATGGTGCCGGTTCCCAAAAATACCAGTGTTTCAAGCCCTGACTACAACACAAAAACCGACTTTATATAGGGTACTTTATACTAGGAATTTATACGTCCACTGCTGAACAAAGGCCTGCTACCATTATATCGCTACGTTAAACGTACATGAGGGGAGTACACGTTGCATACGGAGGCATCGCATTAGCAAAAGTGGTACTTATAAACGTTTCAATATACATTGAATACATACTTTAAAAAGTATACAATAAGACCCATTTTTGAACAATCGATATTCTATACCTTTGCCTCCTGCTTAGAAGTTCACGCAATCACAACATAAATAGCTTCATCGTCTTCCAGCAGGTAATGCATCAAAACGAACGTAAAAACTCTCTCAATAAAAAACTTGAACGTACAGGTACAGACGCGCACATCAAACTACCCGAAACTGTCAAATTTTCTTAATCAACCTTGAACTTTATACTGTAGCGATAAAGTTGAAAATCTATTAAAGCTTGACGTGCTGGCGTCTGAACATTACGTACACCTACACAAAACGCACGTCTCCTGCGATTAACAGCAATCTTCCAAAAGATTTTCCGGTAGCGCTTCGAAGAAAACATAAAGAGCTCCTTTCGTTAAGGCTGACGGCATGGCAGCGGATATCACACAAGTTTAACGCGGAGTACTTGCCGTGCGTGGCCCACTGTGTGCATGGCGCACTCCGTGCATTTCTTGCTACAGTTGCCTCCGTTCTTAATCTCCAGCCATTCCTTATTGTTGACATACTATGCCTGCGACCTAGAAACGAACTGGGAATGTACTATTTGTATGACCAAGTTTTTCTGGAGGAATTGTAACTTGGATTCGAAGAATGTTTAAGAGAGTGTGTTATGTTACTGTTGGGTATAAAAGGGACCAATCTTTTGTTCAGGTTTCATACACTAACTTAGGAGAAATATTGATAAAGAATATTTTATTTCACACGATGGCAAATTAAATTACGTAAAGAAAAGTTTATGGAACAAGCATGAATCCCGAGAACAAATTGGATAACCATCGTTTTATCGCTGCACCAACACTTAATTTTAACGCTCATAAAAGAAAGTAAGTGTAAACATTCCGAACAGTAATAACCCATAATTTTAATAGAGCTAACAAAAACTTAAAATATTATATCATAAAACTTGAGAACGAGAAATTAGCTGAACAGCAATAAAAAGAAAAAATTTAAACCATTTGGCAGGAAACAGAGGCGAATGCCAATGGAAAGTGGCTCGAACGTTAAAACAATGGACTCGCCCTCGCTAATTAAGAAGAAAATGCTTTTGCTGTATATGCTAAGAAAGTTTCGATGCAGACGGTTTTAAGTACATAGTATTCTACGCTAGATAGTGGAAGACTTGAATAATGCAGAGTACCCATGTTGTTATGGCACTATTTCTCGGAGATCATTTGGTTTCAATTGTATTTAATACCTTGGGGTTCTAATCCTATCTCTTTAATTGTGGTATGGGCGATGAAATAGTTGATATTTTTGGCAGAAAGTTTCTAGCATTGTTCACGAACTATACTGATACTTAAACACACATAAGGTATATTCTAATTGATGTTATTTCGAGTTAAACAAATATGAACTTTATTTTAGCGGTAATTAAGTTGATTTCAGAGTGACTAGCACCATTGAAAATGTTTGAAGTTGTAGCGTAAACTAAACTTTATTGTGTAGTAATTAAAGTTATTTTTCCATAAACTCATATTTGTTTACATGTTTGGCAAAAAAATCGCGAACGCAGATTACATAGGTATATAATCTCACGCCTTCTTACGAAGGGGGTAGGTAGAACCTACAGAACGCTACCTGCAACGAACCTTACAAACGTTTGCTTCGTTGATGTCCATACATATGTGGGGTAATTGCGCAACACACTATCAGTAGCAATGGCTTTCAGTTTGTCAGTTCAACAACATTCATTGCGATATTTACGTTGTTGAGCACACAAATTTTTCGAACATAATATGATAGCAATATCCTTCAATATGATTCAGATCGAGGTTGATAGTGTGTTACGCGATTAGGGTGCTGGATTCTGAAAGGCTAATTTGAAGATGGGAACTTCTTAAACCTACTCTAAAATAAAAATTTCTTACGCAAACCTTAAGTTATGATAAAGTAGAATATGACAAGTTCTCGGCTTTTAATTCTCGCGTACGCATTCATGGAACATGGATTGTTAGATTTTTCTGTACGTCCCTTACATGGTAGCGATATCACTACGAGTACCCATGAGCCCAAATTAAAAGTATGCATGTAGTGTATCACAGTCAATAACATAACTCCAATATTTCAATTCTAAACAAACGTATATCGTCATGAATAGTTCAACCGCGGAAGCGGTTTCCTGCCTAAAATGTAGTCACCATTTCAATTTAAAACTTAATTGATTTCTATTTTCAGTTCACAGGTCATTGAATCCGCATATTGTTGGATTTATCGTGATTGAATCCTTTGCATCTAAATATATAAATAAAAAATAAATGCTATTCGTAGGTAATTTTATAGCCTTATTTTGAACAACTTGCAATTTATTGAAGTTGTTATCAGTTAGGCTTCTTCAGGTTGGCGCAGCATTTACGTCAGACGGGGGCGAACGAGGGTGGATATAAAAGCCCGAAAAATTGAACATTTTCTTTCGTAGTTTACTATAATAATACTTTTGCTTTAAGCCTGTGCGTCTAATATTACTGAACATTCTGGCAGTAGTATAATACTAATTGATAATTTTGATATTTTTCCAAAGTTTTATGGAACCAAAAAAGTCACCTATTCATGGATTCAATACATGATGCTGAACCCCCAGCGTTAAACTTTTTCATCGGTTATTAAAAAAAAATTTGCTTTTCCATACATTTTGACTGCGTATGTATTGCACTTTTCTATGAAACACCAGAGGGGCAATTTTCTTGTAATTTTAAGAACGTTCACAGTTTGCAGGCCAATTCTCGTAATTTAAAACGTTTAATATCTAGTCGCAGTCTCATCTCGGCGACAACCAAATCTCAAAAACTTGTCAAAAATGAGAGAAATTAGGGGTATTTTTGACAGACTGAGACTGAGACGGTCTTAAAATTACGAGTATTGCCCCTCTGATCTCAATCTGTCAAAAATAACTCTAATTTCCCTACATTTTGACAAGTTTTTGACGTTTGTTTGTTTGTCGCTGTTTGATAACCGACGAAAATATCTACAATAATAATGTATGTCTAGAATCATGTAGGTACGGTCACCAAAGGAAATAAGTAACCAGAGTCGTCGGATATAGTTGAAGTTTAGTAAGAAACCGATGGATGTTTTCGAATAAAATTGAATTTAGTTAATAGAAAACAAACAGTTCATTTATCAAATTAAATTTCATTCGAAAACATCCATCGGTTTCTTACTAAACTTCTAACTATATCCGACGAACCTGGTTACTTATCTCTTTTGGTGACTGTACTTAATTCATGGTTTTAGTTTGCGCGTCGATGTCATGCCACCCTGTATATTTTCTGCCATAGATAAACTGTATCACAATAGAAGATACATGCACCACAATACAACACAAACATTGTACCGCATACATCACTCATTTATCAGTTTCGCATACATTCTCTTGTCACAAACATAACGTTCAGTTCACAGTTCACTGTCGACGCATGTTTTCCGTTCGCAAACAGAGAGAACTAAAAGGAATATGCAAATAATACACCCACATTGCAGGTAGAGGTACCCATCACCAAAAATACCTATGACAACGAAAATGTCACAATTCTTGGGGGTCCTACCTAGGTACAATCTTCGGGAAGTCCCATTTTTTTCATCGATTTTTCAAACAAGATATTACCATAAAATTGATATCTTATGTCATTATCTCGTGCCATTTCATACAACTGTCAAAGAATGACAGTTGTTTGAATAAACAGACAATTTAAGTTGGTAGTTTTGCTTAACAAAGTGGACATAATTATGATGCTGTTGTACAGACGCCAGCACAGCAAGCTACCCGAAACTGTAAAATTTTCCCAATCAACTTTGAACCTTATACTTTGGCGTTAAAGTTGAAAATCTATTAAATAAATTTGACAGATTGTGATGATTTCTATGCCGTTCTCGTTTGAGCACTTGGTGGATAGTATGCTTACGCCGGGAGCAGCAAACACTGCGTTACCGTGCTTCGGGTGACCGAGTCAGAAGTCTTTAAACAGACTCCGGACTCAGGTTGGCCGAAGCAAGGAAAACCTGTTCAGGTGGAAATTTATAGACGACTCCGCCTTGGAGTGTAAATGTGGTGCAGTTCCACAAACAATGAGACACTTAATATCGTGCCCTGCGTGTCCTGTCAGCTGCACGTTACAGGAATTGATGGACGCTAGTGATAGCGCCAAACAAGTAGCCGAATTCTGGGCCGAGTACATTTAGATTGCTATCGACACGCTAAGAAGAAGAACAGATTGTAGTAGCTTGATGTGCTGACGTCTGTACTAACACGCTGTGAATGTGTGCGTGAAGACGAGTAGCGTCAGCGCCACAGATTGGTAAGCGCATAACACTGAGAGCTCCTACGCTCTACTTACGCTTATACTTGTGGTATTCATCAACTAACAAAAACTAAACAAATACAGCTTGTATAAGGTACAATTTCCACACAATGGGTGCCTGAAGATGGACGGCGCCGCCGAGGTCGACCCAGAAAGCGGTGGCGAGATGACCTGAACGCGTATCGCGAGGGCTGGTTCGAGGTGGCGCGGGAAAAGAGTTCCTGGAAGGACTTAGGGGAGGCCTTTGCCCAGCAATGGGACAATATAACCAAAACAAAACAAAAATACAATATGTATGTATGTATGTACCTACAATATGTTTGTATTATGTATGTGAAATAATAAGAGCTGTATATTTAGTTCCCTTATTTTTATAATAATTATTCTACAATACGAAATGTAAACTGAACTACCTAACACAAATCTGGAAACTGTAACCCAGTAAAACACCTACACGCCCACCAACAAAGGATTTACACTTAAAAAGTCGACATATCTTGCCTCTCACATTAAAATACCTTAATTCTAAAACAGTCTTATGCTTTCGTCATAAGATTTAATTTCGCAAAGCAACACATTTTACAGCAAATGTCAAGTTGTATCTAGAAACGTAAACATCAACGAGGCGGACTATTCTGAGCACCACAAAAATAAGAAATACGTTATTTCGCATTGCTTCAAATCCAATTTTGTTTTTAGAGCAATCGCTCGTGGAAATGTCACAGAAATACATCAATGGATTATAAATGAAAGTAAATTGTATGTGTATCCAGTTTTTGTACTAGACCTTCCTCGGTAGTGGAATGTTGAAAGGGGAATATTTAGAGAGAATTCTCTACGATAAATCGCTTCCGAGTCTTATAAAAGATTAGGGTTCCGGGAGGAAAGTCTTGTGGATTTTTTCAATGCAGACTCTTTACGTAAATCCTTAAAGGTACTTTATCAAAACATCACATGCGAATTCCTTTGTCCACACAAAGGTAAAATCTTTTTGAGATAGAAAGTAAAAATGAAAATTTCAAAGTTAAAATGAAAGTAGGAATTGACGGTTTCAAGGAAGTAAAACAAGCATTTATTTAATGCTCTCTACTTGGACTACATTATTATTGTTTCTTACCAAGATAGCCAAACGAAATAATGCTTTGCTTCCGTTGCCAAAACAATGGAAATCTATTTATATCTGTAAGTGTAGTGAGCTTGGTGTGTTGTCGTGGAGTCACGGAAATGACCTCCTTTTCAATAACAAGTATAGTCATTATGGATTATCATATCTATTAACATAATAATAATAATATATCAAATCAAATCAAATCAAATCAAAATATTTTTATTTCACATAAACCAACATGGGCACTTATGAAACGTCAGATGCTAGGTGCACGGTTCCAATTGGTCGTTTCCTATGGAGAAGAACCGGCAAGAAACTCCATGGTTACTCTTTTAAAAAATAATTGGCTTTTACAATGTTTTCAAGTTACAGTAGGTATGGGAGGACAACGTAGGCCTGTCAACAAGTACAGGTAAGTACTTGATACAATAAAAAATGGTCTACAGATCTAAAGTCTAGGTACAAGGCTTACAAAGTCCTCACATTTACAAAATAAGAATGTATCAAAAGGATAAATAAAATATAAAAAACTACTAAAACCAAGAGATATGATTGCCATTTCAACTAATAAATAGGTGAAAAATTAAAATTGTCTGTATATAATGTCAAATAATAAAAAGATTATGTCAAAGAAGTATGTACAAATAAAAAATAAACATCGTAATTTGAGAACAGTTAATAGACATTTACGTAGTTATGCCGTTAATGAGGTGCCAGGGAAGCCACATGTGCAGAAGGAATTATTGCCAAACTACCTAATCTTCAACGTAGTCTTTAATCTTATAATATGCTTTATTGATAAGGACATATATAGTCCTCAAGACATATATTTCGCCCATAGCGGCCAATCTCACCGGAGACTAGATTTATATAGCCGCATCCACGTTTCTAGTCGACGACCTGCCAACTTCGATTCCGAGTTTTTTTTCTTATTAATATTTAATCCCAGTATCCAGAATAAGGTCTCCACATCGTTGGAATACGCGGCCCCATTGTTCAATGACACTGAACGCCAGTCACGAATGGATTGTGCATGAACTGGAATTGTGTTTTTTTTTCCTGTGGCAACACTACAGCTAACAGCTGTTTCAAATTTGTTCTTGTAATTTTATTCTTAAATATTAAATTTCGTTGTTTTTTTAGGCTTATTTCCAATTACTCTTCAAGTAAATAGGATAATAATGTGTATTTTGTGTTAGATTCACATAGCTAGTGCAAATTGAGTGTAAATATTTCAATGTAAATCGGTGACAGTTACCGGCACAAGGGAATTTGCATTGTCATCTTGATATCAGGTACAATACGTTATATTTTACTTGCTATTAGTTTGTTTACGTACTACAATTAGTTCAATTTCACCAGCAATTACCTGCTTTGTTCATTTTTAGTAAGGCTACTTGATGCCAATGACCTCTGAACGTAAACATAACCTTACTTAGGTTTGGTGACAGAACTCCTTTTATTTACATCTAAATTTCATTTTCCTTTTAAACTAATCATCTTTTCAACTACTGCCACAACATCCTTCTCTCTTCTATCTTCTTGTCGCTTCCTTACTAGCTTTAATCATGATTATGACTCGCAGCGCCCGTGCTCGCCTCGGAGAGTCCAAACTCAATGAGGCTTTGAGCGCGTTAAAGGCGTCAAAGGAGTCCTGTGACCAACTAATTAAGGAATTAGATGACAATGAAAGGGTGCTCTTTGATGCCCATGAAAAGAATAGGAAGTTGAAAATTGAAATGGCTCAGATATATACTCAATACACTGATGCCGTAGGTGAACGGGATAGACTTCAGCTTATTGTGGACGGGTTCAGCCAGTGTAGCGTAGAGTATGAACAAGCTCTTAGCCAGAAACACTTATTACAACAACAGCTACATGAGGCTCAAAGTCAGATTACACAACTTGAGACTACAAATCTTAACATCACTGCCTCGCTGAATCAAAGTCTGTTCAATGAGTTGGTGTCTATTGCACCGTCAATGGTTTCTGCCATAAACCCCTCTTGCACTATTGATTTGACAGGTGATGATGAATCAAAATCATGTAATTCTGTGAGGGTAGTCACTAGTAAAAATAAACTTAAAAAATACATTAAAATTAATAAATACATTGTTAAAACTCAAAAAATGGTAAAAAGACAAAAGTTCTTTATCAAAAATGTTAAACTTAATAGGGAAAGGTTAAATTTACTTAAACAGTTAGATATGTATTCTTTTAATTTGGAGCAAACTACTAGGAGATATGACATTGACACACAGGACTTGCAAACTCAACTTGACCATCTACAGGAGAAACTAACATCAATGACCAACAAATATAATACCTCTGAAGATCTAATGAGGGAATATGTGTTGGCAATGAATGAGCTGGTGAACTCACAAACAAACAGCTGTGAGCACTGTCAAACACCATCCAATGTACCTACACCAGACCATTCATTATCAGCATGCAATACCACATTACCGCATCCTTGTGTTGATTTGACAATTCCCTCTATAAATAGTACCATTATACCACATAATCAAATTGTAAATCATGATATTGTGTTATTTTGTGATGAGATTGGAAAGGACTTAGGTCACTTGTTGACAGATGAATATCCGGGACACTCAATAATAAATTACTGTATGCCTGGTTGTTCTTTATTTGATATTATGAAAGAAATTATTAAATGTAACTTTACCCAGGATACAACTTTATTAATTTTTATGGGTAATAGGGGAAATGTAAACAAAGGAGAACTGCTCCAGTATCATAGAACATTATGCAACCTTAGTTTAAGAAAAGTTGTGTTGTTTACATTCCCTTATAGTAACAGTTTGCCACAGGAAGAAAATAGCTTAAGGTTTGATTTGAATATGACATTGCATAACTTGACATTTAATAATAGCATGTTCCATTTAGTTGATATTAACAATTATGTTAGTAATAATTTATATTTGACAAAAGATAGATATAACTTTGTTATGTACTATCTTTCTAACTACTATAAAAGACAGATAGCTGTGTCGCTATCTTATTTTTTTTCTATTACAGCCAAAAATTTGGCTAAACAACTTGCTTCTTTTGAGCAATGCATTATAAGTAATCCTGTTAATAATTTGGTCACAATTGATGACATTGATAATAATTTAAATTAGAAATTAAGACAATAGAGGCAACCTCTAGCTATAATGTACAGACTCGAAAAAATAACCCAATAAAATGTTTAAAATCAGTAAATAGTATCAACCTGGTGCATCAAAATATTCAAGGATTTATGAACAAAGATTTAGAAGTAGAATTATTTATGAATTTTAATAGTATTGATATTCTTTGTATAACAGAACATTGGCTGAAAAGCCACCAGTTCATGTTCAATTTTAATAATCACCAGGTTGGTAGTTCGTTCAGCAGAATAAATGCTATACATGGTGGCTCTTTAATTTTAGTAAGCAACCAGCTCAAATTTAAAGATCGTAACGATATTGTGAGCCTATCTGTTGAGCGTACAGTTGAAATTGCCTGTATAGAATTGGAGCACTATATTGTATTAAGTGTGTACAGACCCCCTTCAGGATTGTATGACTGCTTTGAAAAGGTAATGGATGAAGTGTTACACAGGATTTGTAACTCAAACAAGTCCATTATCATTTGCGGTGATTTTAATGTCAATTTATTAGAAAACTCAGGTACTTGTAGTAAAATTTTAAGTCTGTTTCAGTCCTACAATCTTGTAAACCTATTTTTAGAGCCCACAAGAATAACCCCTACTAGTGCCACATGCCTAGATAATATTTATACAGATATTATACCAAGCCACAAAGAAATTATAAATTTACTAGATTCTGATCATTGCGGGCAAAGGATTACTATTCAAATCCAAAACGAAAAATTGACTAAAAAGGATATCACTGTTAACCCCAAAACTGCAAGCCGCTTGGAGGCTTTTAAGGTTAAGCTCATTAGTATATTACCAGTATTGTCTATTCATGCTGATCCTAATCATTTATATGATAATTTTTTTAATCAATATTGTAAACATTTTGATTCCACCTTCATTCCCAAGACTATCTCGGTTAATAGTAATGCATCGTTCAGTGATTGGGCTACCATTGGTATTCATAAAAGTAGAACACGTCTTTATGAATTGTATAATGAAAGGACTTACGTTAACACTGAAGAATTTAATTTGTATGTTAGAAATTATTCAAAATTATTTAAAAAAGTTTGTTATATGGCCAAGTCACGTTATTTGGGTTCAAAGATTAAAAATAGCAGTAATGTAATTAAAACGACTTGGAATATTATTAATAGTGAAGCGGGAAGGTCTAGTAACCGAAATACTGACTACAGCCTGTCTGTTAATGACATCATAATAAAATCAGACTCACAAGTTGCCGAGGCATTTGAAAATTTCTTTTCAGATATTCCCGTTTCAACAACTAAATTCCTAAACTCATCACCTTCTGTCGCTGAGTCTTTGCTTAAGGAGAATGTTAAAGGTTGCGAGTCAGAATTTCATTTTGAATATATTACCTGTAGAGATATAATTAAAACCTTTCACACTTTAAATGTAAAAAAGACTGCAGATCTGTGGGGTAATTCTGTAGAAGTTGCTAAGTCTATTATTGACATTGTAGCACCTACTCTGGCTCTTATCTTCAATAGTTGCATTGACAGTGGGGAGTTTCCTGACCTTATGAAGTATAGTAAAATAATACCTTTGTTTAAATCAGGTAGTACATCAGACCCCACAAATTATAGACCTATTTCTGTACTACCTACCTTTAGTAAAATTTTTGAGAAATTAATTTTAGACCAAATGCAGAGGTTTTTTAATAAACATAAATTATTACATAACAAACAGTTCGGCTTTACAAGGGGTCGTTCAACTACTGATGCCGGTGTTGAACTTTTAGGACATATTTATAATGCTTGGGAAGATAAATGCGATGCCTTGGGCATCTTTTGTGATTTGTCCAAGGCATTCGATTGCGTTTTTCACGAAACTTTAATCAGGAAACTCCGCCACTACGGGATCCGGAATAGTGCTCTGGATCTTCTTACTTCATATTTGAGTAAAAGGATTCAAAGCGTTGACGTTAATGGAAAAAGATCACCCGGATCTATAGTAACAATGGGAGTCCCACAGGGCTCAATTCTTGGTCCTTTCTTGTTTCTTATTTATATTAATGACTTGCCGTACCTCATAAAGGATAATCATGATATAGTGTTGTTTGCAGATGACACTTCACTTTTGTTTAAACTTAAACGTCAGCAGTTGGTTACTGACGATGTAAATAGCGCGATCTCGAAAGTAGTCCACTGGTTCAATGTTAATAATTTACTTCTAAACGAGAAAAAAACCAAATGCATTAAGTTTACGCTACCTCACGTCAGGCAGGTGAAAACTAATGTGTTGATAAAGGGCGAAGAATTGAATCCTGAAGACAGCACAGTATTCTTGGGCATAACTTTGGATGCAAAGCTTCAGTGGGGTCCACATATAGACAAATTGTCAAAAAAGCTGAGTTCCGCAGCATACGCTGTTAGAAAAATTCGTAATTTAACTGATATAGAGACTGCCCGTTTAGTGTACTTTAGCTATTTTCATAGTGTAATGTCGTACGGTATTCTATTGTGGGGAAATGCCGCCGATATTCAGACTATCTTTGTTTTGCAGAAGCGAGCTGTTCGTTCAATTTATAAATTAAGTCCGAGACACTCTCTCAGAGACAAATTTAAAGAGATTAATATAATGACTGTGCCTTCTCAGTATATTTATGAAAATCTTTTATATGCCCATAAAAATATAAAATTGTTTAAAAAATACAGTGATATCCATAATATAAATACTAGGAACAAACACAAATTTGTTGTACCTACAACAAGGCTCAAGAAAATAGGTGGCTCATTCAGATGCCAATGTATACGCTTTTACAATAAACTACCAAGCCAAGTTCAAGATCTAAGCCTTAATAAATTCAAATCATTCATTAAACGTAAGTTGTGCCAGAAAGCCTTTTATACTGTTAAAGATTACATTGAGGACAAAAAAGCTTGGGATTGATCTGCTTCCAATTCTGTATTTTGAACATTTTTTTTTTTTTAATATACACATTGACATTAATGAATTTTATATAAACAATGACATGTGCTTACTTTGTAAAGTATTACATTCTTTTAATTATTGTGAGTGTGAAGACAATGTGGGTCATTTTATTTTTTACTTATTATTTTATTTTGATTATTTTCTTTGTTCTGTTTAGTTTTGTCATGGTCTGGCAGTTTGAGTAATTTATGTGGCCTACCCAAATGTCCTTTCTTTGGTATTGTTCGTCGAATCGTTGAGCTCCTTAAGTTTTGAGTTGAGCTGCACGAATTCTGACAAATGCGTGCACTGACTGGACAGGTCCACTCAATCTGTGTGGTTCTTTCTTCAAAAGACCATCTCGGACTTCGATCTACATGGTCTTCATATAACCTGACCAAGATTATGTCTGGACTTTAAAAGAGACTGTGACCTCTGAGTTTGTTTCGGCCTTTCTTCTCAGAGTAGTCAGATAGGAAACGCCGACCTCATCTAGTTTTTAAAATATGATTGACGTGTAAAAGTGTTTGTGCAAACCTACTTACAGAAATAAAATCATTTATCATTTATCATTTATCATTTGTCTATGAAAATTCATTAAGAAGATTAACTACAGCGCTAACAGTAGGTTATCGGACATCCGAGCCTGCCTGACGTGTATTGCAATATAAATATGTCGGGCGTTTCACGTGGTTCAATGTATGCGGGAAAGAGATGATTAAATTTGAGAACAGGGGAAAAATAAAGTTCATAGACTATATTTACATAACTTAAATAGCTAAAAGTCTTAAAATAATAATAATAATAACCCCATCGCCGTATCTCTACGTTGACGTCGTGGTGGGGCTTGCGCGCTCCGAACTCTGGGCCCGTGCCGGAAGAGTTTACTCTCCGGAATGGGTCTAAGGTGAGGAGCCAGACCAAGAGAGATACAGAAACCCGCAGGGCAGCATGTGGCGAGCTGTTGGGCAGTAGCGACCCCACGGACCCTATCCCCCGGGAGAAGTCTTGTTTCTCACCTCTGGCTTGCCTTTATTGGCCGGCTGGAGTGAAAAATGACGAACAGAGCTCCCACCTCATTCTTGCCTTTATTGGCCGGCTTGAGTGGAGATTCGCAAGAGCAAACGTGCTCGGAGGAAGGAAGTATTCCAGTAAGATGCTGGTAGGGATCTTGACCGTACTTCCGGGATTGTCCTGATAGCCGTGGAATACCTCTCCACTCCTCATAAGCACCTCAGGACATGTTGCCCCCTTGTCGCTACGTCACTATGTGCTAGCGACCGTTTCCGGGGGCCCATTATTGAGTGTGCAAGTTACCCTCTGCCATTTTATCCGTGTATATATAAAACATTGATCAGGCAGGGGTCATAGTTCTTCCATAGTTCTTGGTAACCAGTCCACTTCAGCCACCCAAACCCATAGTCCAACTTTTTATTTTTCCTATCCTACAATAGTCCTACACCAACCGGGGGTTATCCTTGGGTGCACTTGCATAGTGCATACAGGGATAATCGTCGGACGGTGCCGCATTTCATTAAAATTTCTTAAGGGGCCTCTGCGAGTTGGCTTCGGCCCCTCGTACGCCTTCCAAAGGACCGGGACCCCATGGTCCCGAGATATATAAATTCAAAAATAAATAATAATAATAATATGTACAAGTATATAAAAAGAAGGGGACATAATCAAAAAATTCGTCAGCATCGCTGTCAATAGGAAACGTGCCCAAAAGGCAAGATTCTTTGGCCAAAAAATAGGCCAGACCTCTGGTCACGTGAAGAGTTGACCAACCGCTAAAACAGAACAGTGGTAAATTACATTGAATTGGAGGGCGGGTAGCGTTTTCCACTACTTAATTTAAGTCTATTAACAGGAACCAAATCTAATTTATGAATCTGTTTCTTTTATAATATTTAACACAAAAGCTATTTACACTAAGTACTTAGGTAATTGAATGACTAACTAACTATAAATAAATACAAAAAGAAAAGCACACTTAGGAGGTTATTCCGTTTATCCACCCCAAAAAATCCACCCTAAACTTACAAATTCCGTTTATCCAACTAGACCTAGGGATTGGATTCTTGGAGATGCGTTTCCGCGTATCCTCCTTAAGGTGGATTTTTGGGGTGGATAAACGGAATAACCCCCTAAGTGTCCGGAAAATCGGCGAAGTAACTACTCGTCCGCGTCGTTGTCATCTGAAAACGTGCCTAGAAGACTGGAAGCATTGCCACGTTGAATGGCAATGCTAATTCTTTGGCCTAAGAACAAGCCAGCATTCTGGTCACCTGAAATGCCGACCCTTAATAAGGAGACGCGAACACGGTTCCCGTGACCGTTTTAGTCAGTTTAAATTTTTTATTGACTTCGTCTCTGTCGTTCGGTAAAAACCACTCTTAAAGCTACGACCCAAAGGTACAAATTGTTCCATGGAAGTGCGGTTGACTGACTGTACGTGACATGCTCATAGTTCTAAAACATATTCAGGAATTATTTCTATCTATTTTTCATTTCTAGTAAGTACCCAATTATAACAAAGCATTTATTTTTAATTGATAATGCAGTTCATTGGTCGTTGCAGTGCCCAGTTTCATAACTCCTATTAGTTCAAAGACATCTTACTCAACGTTCTATTGATATACAGCAATTTGTCGCCCCACACGACCCCCAAGGGAAATGACGTAGTAGTTTATCCTTAGTAGTTTATCATACAGGTCATAGTCAACATAAACTTTCTCTTAGCATACAACCCGTTCTCAACTACTGAACATACGACGTTTATAATACGGATGTAATGTCATAATCTTGATTCCATGCTGCATATTACTGATCGTAGTATATTGTCATGTGTAAACATATTAAGGGAACTGCTCTTGCAATCATCCCTAGGCCAGCCAGCACTACAACCTTGCGCAGTACCTACCCATTTACTTCCTACAATGTATCGCTTTTTCTCTCACTACACGAAAAAGAAAAGTCCTGCCAAATCTCTACCAAAAAGTTTGTTCGAAACCTTAATTTCAATCAACCAAGACTTTATATTATCAAACGATTAAAGTAGAAATTTTGCAAATCAAGAAATAAGCAGGGCATCAAACATTATGAGGAAAAGGAAAAACCGTAGCTCGCAGTTTATGTCACACGGCTCCATGAGCAGTCAATGAGAAGAAAACATCGAACCCCGTCACACGAAATAGGAAAATATAAAAATATACAAAGTATTTTAAAACTGAAAGCCATTCATAAATAAATTATATGAAAAGAGATTTAATAAAAAGAAAATTGGGTTGTTTATGATAACATTGGCCTTGTTTTCCGAAGTACGAATTCACTTTCTACAGCGAAAAAAATGGTTAAAACAAAATATTATAAAGTTTAGTTTACACTGTTAAATAAACAAAGTGTCGCTATACTCTCAAAGACATAACATCAATCAACACAAAATTCAGGCCAATGTTTTAGCAAATAAATCGAAAGATATTTTTGCCTGTTATTTCAGAAAACAGGGATAAAATTACACATTGAGTCACATAGCTAGAAAATGTGCCTCATATTCTGTCACTGTATCTTTCCCGTCAAATAATCATGTAAGTAAGATTGATTTGGAACGTAAGTAAATATAATAATACTTGCCAGAACAGAGGCATCACGAACAAAATGACAAGATTATCCATCTTATAAGAGGCTTCGCGGCTGATTGAAATATTGATACCTCAGGCCAAAATGAACTTAAGTTACACAAAGGCTTGTGTCTCTTACGCCTTTTAAGTCACAGCTAGTGTATCTATATACTTACCCGTGTAACTTAATAACAGCGGGATAATATAATAAATTAATAATTTACGAATACACAATAACAATATAATTACTTGTTACTTAGTTTTTTCTTAGCTCTTGAGGGTTTATGATTATTTTATGAGGGAGCCGAAAATAATATTATAAGTGGCTTGACTACGGAAACAAATTGGAGATATAAACAATAATGTAGTTATAGGGTTCCAATACTTATTTTATTTTTACTTCTATGAGCTTTTCAGAGCAGACTGTTACTTTTCTTTGTCGAAAGTTTAAAAACCCGAAACCTGTGTAAGTAAATAATTGTCGAAATAGTTGCAGTAACCGAAAATCTCAACATCAAATTCTTCATTCTTGAATTTAACTCCTATTGTAAAGACGATAAAGACTATACTTGTAAGAACTTTACAGCTAACTTTCTTACTGCAGCTAATTCAGGTCTGGCGGTAACTCCTAATATTAATCATGTTCATAAGAGAACGTTCTTCCGTATCTCTTAACACGTTCGCACTTTATGTCTGCAGGCATTGTCTCTTCGTTAGGAACTTAGGACTTGACAAAGATCTGTAGAATGAGTTCATTATATTTATTTTCTAACTGGTTGTGGCTGCATCTTCGCTTACGTGACTGTGTGTTCCTTTGGCATTATAACTAAGTCAATTGAAATGTGAAGTCATGATAGGTATTCATAGGAAAACTCGTTTTTAAACTCATCGAAGTCAAAGTCAAAGTATTTATTAGTGCAATTTTTGGTGATAAAACAGGTCTTACAGATATTTTACAGAAACTCAAAAATCTACCCTTTAGGGTATACACTATTAATTTAACAATATTAGAAATTAAATAAAACATTATAATTATAAACTTACGATACAATTCTAATAAATTAAAAGTC
Source organism: Hydraecia micacea (assembly GCA_914767645.1). NCBI lineage: Eukaryota > Metazoa > Arthropoda > Insecta > Lepidoptera > Noctuidae > Hydraecia > Hydraecia micacea. The sequence goes on from OU611785.1 coordinate 7,093,131, forward strand.
TGGTAGGAATAATTACATACATCATAAATTCAGGATCAGTCACAAGAAATTTCGTCAGCAAGAAATTCGTCAATGGTATAGTAGCAATTGTCTATTAAAAAAATATTTAGGCTGCGTTTAAATTGAGTCAAGTTTAAATCTTTTATGTAATTTGGTAGCTTATTAAAAATTTACGGAGCCATGCAAATCGAAATAAGTATTAAATATGTGGGAGATGGGTAGGAAATTAAATAATTATGCTATTGGAATGTATGTAATTGCTACAAATACTTTGTCATTATAACCCGCTTAGGAACCTGGTTGGTCTAATGATCACAAACGCGACTGCCGCGTAATCAGCCTATAATGTTCCCACCGCTAGGTCACAGGCCTCCTCTCGGTGAGAGGAAGTGGGCCATAATCCACCACGCGGGCCCTATACAGGTTGGTGGATGCCACATGTCTTTGAATTTTTGGTTCTAGGACATGCCGGTTTCCTCATCTTTTCCTTCGCCGTTTTCGAGAACAGTGGTGATGAAATTAAATACACTAATTAAAGTGCCTGCCTGGGTTCGAAGTCACGACCTACAACTCGTACGTTGGGGACGATACCACTGGGTCACCACTGCTCTTGCACCTTGCACCGAGACTGCTGCAAGTTGTGTTATTGAATTTTTCGTTAAGGATTTGCTATGTATGTAGAAGGCAACTTGAGCAAACTTGGGACATATGTCTGACATCGACGACTTGCAAAATCAGTATATTGTGTAGTAGGTAGGTATAATATAACAACCTACTGCGATCAAAAACGCGATTCCTGAGCTAAGCCGAATTTCATTTCAAGTATCAAATATCATCTTTAACATATTACATTTTCGGTAAACATTACCTAGATCCAACACGCTTCATACAAGTCCTTGATTACAACTGATATCACTCTTGAAGGATGTACAGACTTACATAATTATGTATGTTAACATCTATATATTAAAAATTAAAATAACTTTTCGAGTATATCTGAGTGTCTTTACCATCATTTTCCGGAAGGCTTATATGTAGAGTAAACATAATTATTATACAGGAAGATGTTTTTTATCACCATCCAATTTTTTTCAGGGTGACCCATGAATATGAACAACTTTTACTATGGGACCAACACAAAGATCACGAAAAAAATCAGCTGTTTAATACAAAATTTCAATACCTACTTGACCAAAATGTATGAAACAGCTGATTTTATTTTTTCGTGATTTCTGAGTTGGTGCCATAGTGAAAGTTGTTCATATTCATGGGTAGAACACCCTTTAAAAATTTGGATGATGATAAAAAAATCTTGCTGTATATATCCAACTTACAAATAATAAAGAAAAGATGTTTTGTCAAGTCGCAAAACTTTTGCGAAGCAGGAGCGGGGCGCTAGTAATGACGTAAATAGACGATAATGTGATGCATTATGAATCCAAGAATGACGTCAATCATTGCCCAGACCGGTAAAGTCTTCAGTAGTACTCAACTATCATAAAGAATGACTAATGATGGCTCAATGGCTCAAAAGAACTAGCAAAACAAAAGAACAGGGGAACAAAAGAATAGATACTTTTATGTATACCTACCTACTGTTCTTGTGCTATAAACGACGTATCTATTCGATAAAGATTTTTATGTTATAACTGGGATCAAACTAGAATAAGACCATATTATTCTGCCGCGTCAACTTATGGTCTTTTCTAAGGCGATTCTGAAAAGTAGATACATTATAGTATAACCAAAGTGGCGGTAGTAAACGGCAAATAACTGTCTTTACACTATGATCACCAGGCAGTCACTCAGGCACTTACTAATATAATTAATTGAAGAACAATTTTTATGAGAAGCTGCATGACAGCATCTTTTTTGGACACTAGATGGATGATGCTGTTCAAAAAATCGTGTTCATGTCCGAACCGTATCTATTCCAAAGTAGCCCGGATCAGTGAAATAAATCCGTGTAAGACCCTAAGTGACCTACAAAAGATTAAACAAGTGAAAAACTGGGGTAAGTGGCAGAGCAGCCAATCGGAAGCCATAAATTTATCCCTTTCCAACCTTGTTACTTTCGCGGATTATTTTTATTATATTTTAAATATCCTCCCCTTCTAATTCCGCCTTGAGAAGTACTAAAATCGCTCATTTGAACTTTACCCTAGGGACTTTTTTTTTAAAGGACCAACCCTGTAAACCGTTGCCCGAGGGCTTACCACAAAGGGATAATTTTTCTTGTTACCATCCATTCAGAACTTAGGCATCGAAGTTTTTCAGATTTTACTCTCAGATATTAAATAAGTTCTTAAACATGTTATGACAGAAAGAAAATAACAAGTTTTTCTTTTATTTTTATTGTATTAATAAGTTTTGGGAACAAAAAGCGTCTATGTATTTTCTAACTTTCCAGTTGACTGAGATTGGCTTTTACTGGTTCACTGGACAATATTAGAATTGGAATCATTCAATATGTGCATGTATTTGATTTTTATTTACTGTATACCTACTAGACAGCTACTGCAATAATAGTTATGCCGTTTGCCAACCTACACTAAAAGGTAAAGTAAACAAGTATAAAACTCAGAAACTCGTAAGGATCAACACACACTCAATCAAGAGCACAGTACACATTCACCCTTATTCTGTCCAAGTTCTAATCCATTTAGCCCGCGTCTTAGCTCCGCAAGGTACCTAAGGGCTTATTCCACCGTTTTGGCACGAAGACCGGGAAGCATCGGTTTATCGTTCAGACCCGCGTCACGTTCGACCTCAGTAGGATATTATTGGGCATTCTACCCCACCTTCCGTTCCATCGGCTCACACCGTTCGCCTCGTCACTCTCGGTGGAGTAGAATGCCCAATAATATAAATGAAAGGGGTTGAGCATATTATTATTACCAATGGCTTACCTCGATTAACTACCGCAGATTCTCGGATTGAGCACTAAAACACTACTTTAGTTAACAAGTTTCACACATAACCACTACGTTACTTGAATAGTTTTATAACAACACGTTTCACACATACTTCGTTTAGTAATCGAACTATACGAACATAGTAAGCTAAAGTTCAGGACAGATTGTCTCATGTCTCTTCACAGAGCAAGAAATAGCATGCTCCTACAGGCACACACATTCTATTTCTATGACCCCAGATTGGGCACCAAGGACATCTGAACTTTAGGATACCGTAAACATTAAATTAAAATTTAGGACAGATTGTCTCATGTCTCTTCACAGAGCAAGAAATAGCATGTATCTACAGACACACACACACATTCTATTTCTATGACCCCAGATTGGGCACCAAGGACATCCAAATTTTAATTTAATTAACTCATACAGCTGACACTAGCTTACATGTTAACAAATAAGGTCGTTCGCTGCTTGAATTACTAGCCTAAAGTTCAGGACAGATTGTCTCATGTCTCTTCACAGAGCAAGAAATAGCATGCCCCTACAGGCACACACATTCTATTTCTATGACCCCAGATTGGGCACCAAGGACATCTGAACTTTAGGATACCGTAAACATTAAATTAAAATTTAGGACAGATTGTCTCATGTCTCTTCACAGAGCAAGAAATAGCATGTATCTACAGACACACACACATTCTATTTCTATGGCCTCAGATTGGGCACCAAGGACATCCAAATCTTAATTTAATTAACTCATGCAGCTGACACTACCTTAGGAACGTTAACAGACAACTGCTGGTTGTTCTGCTGTTACTCTGCGTTTGCGCTTGATTAAGATGCTTTCACACTCATACAATCGCCTTCGAAACGGTTCGGAAAACGTTCATGCGCCGTTCCGTAGTCATCTATTGTGTCATACTCTTTGTAAACCGCCTGACGACTGCGTCGGAAACGATCGTATTAAGCTTTCACAGTATAAGTGTAATTGAGTCTTTAAAATCCCAAAGACTGCAAAATTGCATTATGTAAATTTGCAGTATTCGTACTTTAACGTCGTTACATGAGGTGCCGTGTATGTATGAGTAATTTCTATGTATTTACAATTACACTGTAAGATGATCCTCATGCATGTAGCAGTCTTTGATTAAAATTAGACTTTTATAGGATTTTTTATTTGAAAGTATTTTTAATTCGTCTAAATGTGATTAATTCTGACTGTACATTTTATCGTTTCGTATAGAGTTGAGACTTTTTGTTAGGTAATTGGGATCGGTGAGAGATGGGACGAAACCTTTTATAGAGCATGATCCTATACCAGTTTGATACCTTTGTTTCTTATTTTATTTGTAATAAGGTGTTAGTATCAATCTAGGATTGATTGAAAGATGATTCTTAATATCAGTACTGATCCTTTGCATGAAATGATTACAAAAAGTTCGTTTTAGTCGTTGGATGATTTTATACCAATTTAAAGTTTTACTGCAACATACCTGTGAACTAATATTTTGACACGGGTTCGTTTACATGAATTGTTCTACATGAAAAATGTTTTCAGGATATTATACTTTTGACTCAGCTTGCATCTTTGAAAAAGGGAAAAATTTTTTTTTTTTTTTTTTTTTTTCAAATGTCATACTTGTCATGCAACAAGGTTTATTAAACAAACATACATACTTTAATATATTACCTATTGTATTAATTACAAGTAACTAGCCTGATGTCGGCTTCACCTTTGTCGGTGAGCCAAAAAGCTGGTTTTGTATTTCATTTCTCACGATAAAATTGCAATTAGACGGAAAAGGTTTTCAATCACCACGGTTTAATTAGACTTAAGTAACATAAATTAGTCATACACCTGTGAGGATATGTAGTTAAGGTTTAATTTTGTTATGAGGTAAATATTGCTGAAATTGTATTTTTTATGTATAAAACCAATCAATTTCGATCATAAAATCACATTCGCTCCAGTATCTTCCAGTGATACACTTACCTTTTTCGTTACATACCTACTATATCATCCTGCAACTATAAAATGTGAGTAAGTACTACTAAGTCTACTGTAATCGGTACTCAGCTACGGACCTGGTTTCTGCCTGCCGGCTGGTGTAACTATCATCATCTGAATTTATTAATGTGATTGATTGCTACGGACCTGGTTTCTGCCTGCCGGCTGGTGTAACTATCACTATCATACCATCAATATCATCTTCTAGCGAGCTATATTCCATTGAAACTCTCCTCTCCATAATTATTGAGGTTGCTTATAGTTATAAAATTAATCTTTGTGTGTTCTATTTCAGGTCTGACTACTCGGAATCAGAATACCAATCACAACGGTCCACAGCTGCAGTAGCCGAGGTGACAAAAAAGCAGCCTAAGAAAAAGGCGGTGAAGCGCCAAGCACTTGAAACCACCGCCCACCCATCAGACTCTAAGTCAAGGTACCTAATTTATATTACTGCTTGTATGATTAGGTGATTGTTGAGTATGATAAGTCACTTAAAAAGATATGTGCAGTGGTACATAATGGTTAGTGAGCTTAGAACTGTAACACAGAGAACGGTAAAATCGATTTCCTATCATATTCAAAGTAGAAATGTTGTCATTCACATCATTACTTCATGAGGTATTCTTATTGAAATTTTTATAATCTAATATGTATTTCGCTTTATATTCCCATAGGATTCAACAGGGGTGTATAATACACCTTAATTTCGTAGTTAAGAAATAAATGTAAATTATTATAAATGAAATGTGTAATTGTTTACAGTAAAAGACGCAGCTTGAACTTGGACCTCTTTGGTCTGGAGGACCATCAAAAGGCGACCACAAGCGGAGACTTCGCTTCGTCGCTCATCAGCCGTGTCGCCAACGGAAAAGTACGGCGAGCGGCAGACCTTAGGGGGGACTTCTACGTTGAAGTTAAAGTTTATTCGAAAGACGAAGTTGTCTCCACCCCCAAGGAAGAACGGTGGAAGAAAGCTCAGGTCGCGTTAAAAGTGCAACTAGATCGCAACACTCCCCAGTGGGATGGGTTGCAAATGTTTATGAGACGGACTCACGAATTGTTCAACAATTCCGAACCCGTCTTTTATAGCGATAGTATAAATATAAAATAAGTTAGTTTTAAATCTTTGGGGACACCAAATTAATTGTAGGTAAGTGTCGATCATTCTGTAAATCTAAACTAGTTTTGCGTAATAAACATAATAATCTAATATGCCTTTCTGTACCGTTTGTAACACATCTGTTGAGCGCAGTCACTGGACAGGTCACTTACGTAGTACTAATCATAAAAACAAAAGTACTTCGCATTTTTGCGAAGGTGTTGAAATAATACATTCTGCATTTCGTAATCGTATAGCTTCTTATAGAATTATCGATCCGTCTGAGAATTGTTCTCTAGAATCATTTTTTAATAATATCGAGAACAAAATTAAAACGTTAATTGACATGTCTCTTAAAGAACACACATGTCTAAAAGTTAACTTCGAATATTTCGCTTTGTTTTTAATGGTTAAAAATGATTCTCAGGAGATAAAATCATTTGCCACAAAAAACTTTACTTTGCATCAGAATTATGAATTGGATTCATTATTGTCTGAAGTCAAAAACACTTTAACAAAAAAGATAGAAGAATTTCAAGACCGAGATAGTGGATGGACGTTCTTGAATAATTCCCATTTGGAAATCAATGTTAACAAATATCAACCTTTGCGTGGTTCAGGTTTTATCGAATTGCCTCCATCAATAAAATCGAAAAAAGCATGCGTTAATATTCGCAATAATGATGATTATTGTTTTTTATGGTCTGTTGTTGCTGCTTTATATCCAGCTAAAAGTCATCCTGAAAGAGTATCGTCTTATCCTGATTTTCGTAACGTATTAAACGTAAAGGATATATCATTCCCAATGAATTTCTCAGATATTACGCGGTTTGAAGGAAATAACCCTGAAGTTTGTATTTATATTTATGGTTTAAAAAATAATACCATCGTAGGACCTCTTTACAAACCAAAAACCTTAAACGGAAAGGTGATTCATTTACTTTATTTAGAAAGCGATGATTTATCACATTACTGTCTCATTAAAGACTTGCCGCGACTTGTTAAGAATCAAATAACAAAGCACCACAGTAAACTATACTTTTGTAACGTTTGTTTAATGTTTTTTAATTCATGCGACGATCTTAGTTCACATAATTGTGGAGGTGTCGTCACAGAACTGCCTCCAAAAGGTTCTTTCATACAGTTTGAAAATTATAACAGAAAGCAAATTGTACCATTTGTTATATACGCAGATTTTGAAACAATGCTAGAACGGTATGAATCTTGTGACCCTGATCCCTCTAAGGCGAGCACCGTAACGCGACAGCGACACGTGCCTGTAGCTTACGCTTACCATATCACGTGTGTGCTAGACGAAAGCTACAATAGTTACGTTTCTTATCGCGGTTCGGATTGTGTATCTAATTTTGTGAAGTCTATTTATAAAGATGCACGAAAATATTACGCTATTTTAAAAAATAAAGTTCCTATGATATACTCAGATGATAATGCTCGCGACTTTGAAAACGCAATGACTTGTCATATTTGTGACCGCTTCTTGTTCGGCGACAGGGTTCGTGATCATTGTCACTTGACTGGAAAGTATCGCGGTGCAGCTCATAATTATTGTAACCTACAATACAGATTACCAACATTTTTGCCAGTATTCTTTCATAATTTATCCGGATACGATTGTCACCTCTTTATAAAAGAATTAGGTGAAGCTCCTGGGTCTATTAAAGTGATACCGAAAACAAAAGAAAACTATATTTCATTCACAAAGTTTATTCCAATTTCACCTGAGGAAAGCATTCAAATTCGGTTTGTAGATTCTTTCAAATTTTTAGGTGCTAGTTTAGAAAAGTTAGTTAGTACAATGAAAAAACAAGACTTCAAACATTTAAAATATTATTTTCCTAATAAATCACAATTTAAACTACTCACGCGTAAAGGAGTGTATCCTTATGACTATATGTCTCAATGGGAACGATACGAACAAACGTGTTTGCCGTCTAAAAAAAATTTTTTTAATGCATTGATCGATGAGTCAATTACTGACGAAGACTATGAACACGCTCGTACCGTTTGGTCAGCATTTAATATTCAAAACATGGGTATGTACACCGATTTATATCTCAAAACAGACGTTCTGTTGTTAACAGATGTATTTGAAAATTTTCGAAAAACTTGTAAACGACACTACAATCTCGATCCTGCGTTCTATCTTACAGCACCAAGTCTATCTTTTGATGCAATGCTTTTAAAAACAGGAGTTCAATTAGAATTAATTAGTGATGTAGAAATTTTTAGAATGATTCAAAAAGGTATTCGTGGAGGTGTTTGTATGTGTTCCAAAAGACATGCCAAAGCCAACCATAAATATTTAGATAGCTTCGATCCAACCCGCCCAAATTCTTTTATCATTTATTTAGACTGTAACAATTTGTACGGTTACAGTATGTGTCAATCCCTGCCCTATTCCGGTTTTAGATTTATGAATAGACAAGAAATAGATTTTTTACAAGAGAATTTGACAGACATCGATGATAATGCAGAAAACGGTTACATTCTTGAAGTTGATTTAATATATCCGGAAAATTTGCACATTGAACACAATGACTTTCCATTTTGTCCAGAAAAATGTTTACCACCTGGTGGTAAAAATAAAAAATTAATACCGAATTTGTACGATAAATATCACTATGTAATTCATTACGTTCATTTAAAAAAATGCTTACAGTACGGTTTAATATTGAGAAGGATCCATCGCGCTATTATGTTTAAGCAAAGTTGTTTTTTAAAGGGATATATTGACATTAATACTCAGTTACGTCAAAAAGCAGTGTCAACGTTTGAACAAGATTTTTTCAAATTATTAAACAATAGTATTTTTGGAAAAACCTTAGAAAATAATGAAAATCGAATAGACGTTAAGTTAGTAAACAAATGGTGTGACTCAATCAATAAAACAAAAAAGACTATTTGTGCTGAGAAATTGATAGCCAGTCCATATTTTCACAGCGCCTCTATATTTTCTGATGGTTTAGTAGCAATCCAAATGAAACCTTTGCGTGTTATACTTAATAAACCAATATACATAGGGTTCACAGTATTAGAATTATCTAAGACGCATATGTACGATTTTCACTACTCTATCATGAAACCTTTTTATGGTAAGCGAATTGAATTGTGCTATACTGATACAGATAGTCTAATTTATGATGTACAGAGTAATAACGTTTATAAAGATTTCAAGCTCAATTTTTTAAAATATTTTGATACCTCTAATTATGACTTAAACAATGAATTTGACTTACCTATTATTAATAAGAAGATTCCAGGACTGTTTAAGGACGAAATGGGTGGCAAAGTTATCAAAGAATTCGTAGGACTGCGCTCAAAGCTTTATTGTATTAAAACCTTAAACAAAACAATTAAAAAAGCTAAAGGTATAAAAAAATGTGTGACGAAAAATTTAAATATGTTTGATTATAAAAACGTTTTATACAATTGCAATGTCATTCGCAAAAAAAATGTATTGTTTAGGTCAATAAAACATGAAATATTCACTCAGAACGTAAATAAAATAGCACTTTCAAGCAATGATGATAAACGGTTGCTATCATTTGATAAAGTATCTACTTTAGCTTGGGGTAATGCAAATATATTTATGTAATGCATTACCATAATAATTTTAAATGTAATTAGGAACCTACAGTAGTTACATTTCTATCATGTATTTTATTGATTATAAAACTTGTATCGTATTAAATGGAAAGTTATAGATGGTATAATCTTACATCCTACTATTATAAAAATTATGTGAGGGTGGATGGATTGATGTTTGTTTATCTTTTAATATGAATTGTAATATTGTTGTGTAATGTACTTAATTGAAATAGTAACGACTGAAGTGAAGTTACTTTTGAACCCGGCATTATTATGTATGTAATTCTAAAATGTAGGTATTCTTGGTGTCCCTTAGAATTTATTAAGTACAAAATTAGTTTTAGTAAAATGTCTACATAAGAATTAGAATAGTACCTATATATATATAGGTCTTATATAAGTTTACTTATATTGGTACTTATGTAAGCTACTAACAATAATATACTTAAATAAATAATAGTTTATGTTCATAAAACTGTTTCATTTCCATTCCTGATGACAAAGCGCATTGCGCTGACTGGATTGTGTAATATAACACCGATCAGGTGCACGCGCACGTCGCTTCATGTCGCGCACATCAGGTTGAACTTGTTGAAACATGACAATGATTCACAGCGTAAGCTTTATTGAGTTTGCATTTCATAATAATATGATGGATAATGACATACATCACAAGACAGACAGCCGGACCGGTCGCATCTCATCGAATAAAAACTAAATAAATTGTAAGTATTGTACAAGCGTATAAGTAGGTACTTATACAATTATTTCCTTATCCTGTTAGATATAATTATAATCAATAATTTGTAACTTTGTTTGTTTCAGATCATCAATAATGGGCGACTCTCCCGATTTTATCTTCTCCCAATACGGTCAAGGTTTTCCAACTCCAAGTTCAAGTTGGCATGTTCCAGAGCAACAAAGACCTGAACCAACCATCAGAAAGTCTCGAGCAAGACGGGAGGTTCTAAAACGGAAAGCATCTGAACATCATCGTCCTTTATGTCAATCATACGTCATAAACAACGAAAAGAAAAAAGGTTTACGACTGATCCAGATACAGGTGTTGGACATCAGTGAGCGACAAGAACCAAGTGTTACAAGTTCAAGTGATGATGAGGAGGTGATAGTGTTAAGTGCGCAATATGTAGTTAGTGAACCGGTGGACTATGTTATGGAAGAGACACAATCATTGATAAATAAAATTTCAAAGAAACTTTGTGGTGACGATTGTTATTAGTAAGTAAGTATCCTACCTAGTTTGTAACTTATTGCGTTAGTTTGTAGACTGCTTTGCTGGTCTAGTGGTTGCAAGCGTGACTACTGAGCACGGGGTTCTGGGTTCGATTCCCGGTCGGGCATGGTTATTGGGTTTTTCCAATTATTAACATAGCTGAAGGCCTTTAGTGTATCAATATTAGTGGATTTTAGTTAATGTATGTATAAGTTTTGAATGTATAATTTTAATGTTGAAACAGATATTATGTAGAAATAAATAATTAGTTTAATATTGGTATTATGAATTTATTTGTTAATCTGCTAGTGTATTAAAAGGTATTTATATAGATCATCACAATTTTGTAAGTCAAATTTATGTATAAATAAAATATTAAGAAAACTTTTGGCTCATATTTAGGTTCTTAGTAACGAATTAAGGTTTTTAGTTAAGTATTATGTAAGTTTTGAATGTATAAATAAAGTATCCAAGATGTTAGTTTTATTGTTATTAGAGCGATTAAGTTAAAAGAACTAAAATTATTGTTTTATTAATTTTAGTGTATTCAAATACATAATAGTTACATAAGTTTCATGTACATAAATAAAATTATGAAATAACTTGAGGGAGAGTTAATATTAATAAGGGACAAGTGTTATTAGTTTGTAATTGTAAATAATCTGAAAACTAAATAAATAATATATTTATAATTTAAAATATGTTTTATTGTCATTACATGAACATACTCACACTTTAAATTTGTTCTAATGAAACGATCTCATCACAGGTTATACATCTTCAATATTTTAAAATTAATAGAATACTCACTGAATTTGATTCATTTTATTAGAGCTAATATAAAGTTTGATGATTAAGTTTCCCTGAATACATTTAAATAAAACAACCATAAGTACATTATTAATCATTTTTATTAACTGCATAGGTATGAAAAAATAAATTAAAATAGATTAAATACAGACATATTATTGTCAACATACCATTTTCTAATACATACCGCATTATTTAATGCACAATTCATTTTGTGGTTCACACAATTAAAATCAGATGTATTTTTACAGAACTTTTTTTTTAATGTCTTAAAATTAGGACACCCTTTTTCACCTATGTCAATCACTTCACAGTTTGCACATAACTCTTTAATCCACTTAATTTTTTCCAAACCCTTTGTAATAATTTTTTTATTTTCTAAATACGGTATGATGACGTGTTGAAACTCTCTGTAGTCTATAAATCCCTCACTCCAGAAAATTCCACGATTTCTTTCCAACCATCGCACTTGCTTCTTTTCTTCTTGAGTTAAATAATAAAACGAATGCGGTGGCTTAACCAAGAACGTCTGTGTGTGCTCATTACTTACTATAGCCACTTCTTTGACGATAAAATTATTGTCTAAATATTTAAATCCTTGGAGTTCGACAATGACAATATCCGCGTTCATGATATCTTCTTCACTGTGTTGCTTAATGGTTTGTATTCAACAATGCAATCGTTGAGAATGAGGCAGTATGCTGAAGTTTGATCTGGTATTTCTGAATCACTCTCAATTTCTACCCTTACATCCACAACGGGTCCAGTCTTCAGATTATCGACCTGTCTAGAGCAATCAACAACAAACAACGGTGCTAACTCTTTAAATTGTTTCTCGCTTAATAAAGACTCCGGACAACGTCCATAATACGACTGCTGAAATCTAATGTATTGCTCATATAATAAAGCAATTCTGTTATTAGCGAAGTTCACATTGAGGCTTTCATACGGGAAATATGTTGAATTAAGATACACTCGAACATCACGAACATAGCAATGATCGAACTGTGACATGTCAGAACTTGCATTATTTTTTCTACTTGTTTGTAGTCCAATTATAACATATCTTGGTTTTTCTATTTGAGATGAAGTTTTGATAGACCAGGTATGCTTTGTAGTTTTAGGTAAAGCGGGGTATTCATATAGATCCCAGTTTCTAAATATCATCTGAAGTGGACGATCTTTTTCCAACAGTTTTAATAAACTTATTTTTTCTTTATCTGATACTTTAACATGGGGTACGCGCCATATGATTTTATTTATTTGAATTTCTTCCACTATTTCACCGGTGTTCAATTTTACAGCGTTCAAATTAGTGTTGCTTCGTAACAATATTAGTTCATGTCTACTATTTATCACAACTTTATTAAAATCTTCTGCGAAACCGAGGATATTCCGAAGTGGTATAGACGCAGAAAAACTTCCTCCATTAATATTTTTTATACCATCGATACTCCAACCCCAAGCTTTAGCTATTTTTGATTCATTCTCATTCATTGATATTAATGATTTCATGGTTGTAGTTATACCTGCATTTTTTATTTTATCAATCTCCACTCCGTTTAGTTCGTACCTAATATCTTGGAATAAGAAGAGTAGTCCGTTGTTTGTAAAATTGATACTAGTAGCTTTCTCTTTTGAATCTTTTTTGCTAACGATAACGGTTCCTTCCAAATACAGAGTGCTGGCTGATGGTAATATGTAAAGATCCTGTTGGTTGATAGGTATGCGAATTTCATCGTTCCTGTTGAAACTCGTTACATAAGGTTTGTACGAATGAAATTCGATTCCTTCTATACTGTTGTCGTAAGCGGGGGTGGATACGACGTCTAAGATATTCATTTTAACAATCCGATCGCCCTGAGAAATGTCTTATTGTCTTTAGTTAATTTTATTTTGCTCTTAGAACGACGTCTTATTTGGCAGGTAGCTTGAGTAGAACTGGTATTTTTAACTTGTTGAGGCAGATATTTATTGTAGTCAATCATTTTTTCTTCTAAGATGTAAATACAGCTGCACTTCTTCACCACGCAAATTAATTAGACGATTGTTTATATCTAGTAGTCTAATATGTATGCAGCTTATGTTGTTTTGATTGATTGGAAAATATATTGCGTTCTTCGGGATTTCTATGATTCTGTATCCAGGTGGTACGTTGAGTGCAAATTCGTGAATTATGTGACTTGTTTCACCGTTTATGTATGAGCCGCTCACAATGTCACATTCGATCCTTACCACTGTCGTCGGTAAAATGTTGACTGGATACTGTGACACATGCCATTTATTTGCTTTCAAGACCTGCTTATCAAACCCTAACAGTCTACTGAAAGAGTATTCTTTCTTAAAATTGACATCTTTTGAACAGTATATGATAGTTTTTAAAGTATTGTTATTGCACTGTAATTTGATGGAGGCATCTTTTATTTCAGATTTTAAATAATCGTTGATATCTTGCAATTCATAGCTGCCTTCCGGTATTTCAATAACTTCGTTTGAGCCATAATAGAACTTGTTATTACTTTTATCAATATTTGGTATAGAATTAAATGTTGAAAAATGTAATAAAGCACACTCGTATTCTCCATTTAGTTGCAACGTATTAGGATAGTACGTAGATAAAATTGATGAGTTTCCAGTTATCGACAAAGTGAATGACATCTTGCAAATGATTGGAATAAAATAAAAACATTTATTTTATACATTTTTATTCCAAAAAGTCCACAGATATTTTAAACATAAATGACCACAGTTTACAGTGTTAAATTGTTGATATCTTGTGTAGTTATATGAAACTTTACAATTCTTGAAATATCGTATCAGTTCTAATGGAGGTTTTAAATTTCCATAGCTATCAAAATATTCACAATAGTTATATACTTTTACATAAGCTACCCAATGCGTTCCTTCGTTTTCAGAATCGTCTAAGTTAACGATACCACATTCCATACGTTTCGGCTTCCTTGGTAATTGATCTTTCATATATACTCCTCGGAAATATGGGATGTCTCTTGCGTAGTTTCGGATGTCTACATTAGTTAGTGGGCGATTGGGTAGCTTCTTGTTCAGTTTTTTGATGTTTGTATGAACAATCCTTTTCCGTTTTTATAAGGCTTTATGTATAAACCCTTGCCCACTGCTAAACCCTCCATAGTTCTGTTATGTCGTTCTGTCTCTCGCAAGTTTTGCTGAGATGATTTGTAATCATTCACCGTTTTTGCAATTCCAGCTGCACCACCAGCTAAAGCTCCTAAAGCCGATAAACCAGCGAAAATTGGAATTAAAGGTAGAACTCCTCCAGTCTTTGGTATAGGTATTACTCGGGGTACTCGAATTCGATGATGAATTGGAAATAACTTTTTTGCGGATAAGTAAGCTGCTTTTATTAAAGTCTTATTATCCTTACGTTTGAGTTTCTTAATTTTTGATTTTATTTTTGAAACTAAGCTTTTAAATGTTTTAATGCCTGAACCAGACTTTAGTTTCGCTTTCATAACTTTGTTCACTAACCAAGAGCTTAGTTTTTCACCTTTCCCAGCATCTTTTGATTTAAGTCTTTGTTTAGCCATGTTAAGTAGTTGTAAATCGGCTTTGTGACGATTTGATAAGTCTGTATGGTTTGTATACGCAATATCGTGTTGCATGCAAGCTTCGTCTAGCTTATTTACACCTCGATCACCTCGCGCTAAGCGTTTGTGAAGTTTGGTTCCTGGTCCGCAATAATTGTACCCTGGCAAATGAAGTTCGAATGGTAGATTATTAATTATGCTGTTAACTAGTCCACCCCCTTGCATTACTTAAATTATAATGATAGGATTTCGAATAAAAAATGGTTATATAATATCTTAGTCCATTAATGCAGCTTTTTCAATCCAACTGTTTTCTGCACTGTTTAGACCTAACCATTTAACATACAATTTATTTCCTTTCTTTTTCAAAACCTTTTCTATCAAATAAACATCAGGGTAATTAGATCTTTGCAGTTCTTGTTCGTAAAAAGCTCCTAATATGATTTGTTTTCTTTGATCTTCTATGTGATATGTCACTGGTAAGGTTTTATTTACCTTTTTTATAATAAATAATTCAGTTGACCAATTAGGAGTGTAACCTTTCTCAAAATTATGTTTGTATTTACTTATACGAACGCAATCACCAACTTTGAATTTAGGCTTCCGCTGAACTAAATCATGTTTGTTTATTTTTTTAATATTTTCTTTGATTATTTGTTCATTAGATTTATTCACATCAACCGGTTTAAATTTAATAGTGCGATGTTTTGTGTTGTTATATCTCTTCAATGTATCTTCCAATGGTAGACCTAACCACTTATAGTTTCCATTGAGACTAAAATATTTATATAATTTATTTTTTACAGTTCTAATCAGTCTCTCTACAATTGATGCTTTTTTAGTAGAAAACGATGAGTAATGATTAATGTTGTGCTTTTTCATAAGCGTTTGAAAAGTGATGTTATAAAATTCTGTCCCCATATCAGTTTGTAAGTTAACAGGATTATTACGACTACTAAGCAGTATATGTTCAAATGCACGAGCAACATCAAATTTATTTTTCGATTTTAACGGTTCAGCCCAGGCATACTTTGAGAAGCAGTCAATCACCACTAAGATGAAAGTATAACCTTTGTTATACTTTTTCAGGTTTTGCATGTCCATCAAGTCTGCTTGCCATAAGTCATGGATTCCTTTCAGAATAACAGAACGTCGAAGGAAATTTCTTCGTGCCGCTTTGTGTATTTCATTTACAATTTGCTGTTTTACCATTACGGAGTTTTTTCAAGTAATTTATCTACCTCTGCTTTAGTATAAAAGTTATCTTGCAAATGAGTAGAAACCTCAGGTATCCTTGCTTTTAAAGTAGCTTGAACTGTAGTCTTCGCATCTTGTATGATTTGAGAACGCAATTTACCAATCAGATTATTAAATTCTTTTAACATGTTAGCATTCAATCGATCTACATAATCCTTGTTCACAGCATCGTCTGCTTCTACTGGAGATCTAATTCCTCTCAGTCTTGATGTTTTTAAATCAAAATCTCCGTTTTCTGATTTTAACAATGCATTCTTATTAAACTCGAATAACTCTGATAAACGCATTCTTTTGTGAATGTAGTGTCCGAATTTGTCTACGTTCATGTTTAAGGTGTATTGTATTGAGAGGCTGATAGTAAAATAAACACATTTTTAAATATTTATTTATTTATAACTTTACTTTCACGCAATTCTTCAATGATAGATATAATTTCATTATCTAATCCTGTGTTGCCAGCATCTCTAGAGGCAATTAATAATTTCAACCTTTCCACTAATTCATTAGGATTGTCCCAGTACACTAAATCAACGTTTTTTCTCCACTTTTTTACTAACGGTAGTCCCGTTCCCTGAACTGCATTCTTTAGTTTAAAAAGAGGTTTAATAATTTGCAAATATTTTTGCCCTTTATTACTTTTTATTGGTTTACTTGGCTCATAGTCTCGACGATGTGCATTTGTATCAAGTAGCATTGACTTATAATTTTGCATATCATTATCTGTAACCAAGCTTAGGTCTACATCTTTCTTAAGCAACAACTGTTTTAAACCAGGAGTATTTCGGTATTTACGTCCAGCCACGGTGATGTATTGATCGTTGATCGTTATGCAAGCAGAACCTAACATCAGTTTCCCACGGTCTGCTCTAACCCCAAATGGAATATCTACCAACGCTTCTGAAGATACTGACCAGGATGACGTATCACAATCTTGATTCCTTTCAACTACTGATTCATAAGAAGAGTCACTGTTGATATCGGATTCATATTTGTCTTCATCACAATTATTATCATTACTTTCTGCGCTACCAGTTCCTTCTTTCTGCAAAGATTCGTTAATAAACGGAACATCAGCAAAATCATCATTAGCACGCAGGAGAGGTGTTTGCTTACCAGCATTAGCAATTATGTTGAGAGGTTCTGTTACAGGTTTGAAAACAGATTCCAGTGCTTGTTTATTGTTAATCTCAGTATCTCTCATTTTTCGTACTTTTATCTTTACAGCTTTTGCCGCATCAACAATTTGTCGTTTCAATGATTTTTCCATATTGGTAAAATAGGTTGTAATGCTTGTGTTTGTGTGTTGTTGATGTAGTGTCGTAAGGTGAATAATAATGTCAAGCAGGTAACACCCTTTTATATGTATTTGTGTTCTTAGTCAAAGACTACAAACGTGTCAAATTTACTTCTGTAACATCCTTTGTTTTTTGAACAATCTTTATTAATTACAACATAATTGAAAGGTGTTCTCCATATTTTAGAACACATTTCTCGAAATTCAATCCATGTCATGTCAGTGTTGACGTGTTCTTCATAAACATGTCTCATATTTCTTTCATCTTGTTTAAACAGTACGATTAGATTTGCGTTGTCTCTTATTAACTGCTTAGGGATTTTACTATATGTCTGATTTAGATAAAAACAATCGATGAACTTGTGTCTCCCCATAGCAAAATAATCACGTATACTGCTTTGATTTTCACAAGCAACATCATCAAATACAATTACAGAATTCGGTTTTGCGGTCTGAACACTCAGTACTTGCTCATTTTCATGATATTTCTGAAATGAAATGCCTGGTACTCGTTGCAAGACTTTTTCTAAAAAAACGTACTTGGGTTGTTGCAAGGTTTTCGAATAAACATAAATATTTTGAAATCTTAAACCATTCTCGTGTATAAGAAGACCAATTAATAAATTAGTTTTTCCACAATTTGACGGTCCGCAAATGATGCATCGTACCGATTTAGGTAATAATTCTCCATGACGAAAATCAGTCTCCTGAGAATGAACACAAAGTTTGTTTACATGTAACGATTGTGGTTGTTTTACAAATTTCATGATAACTGCTTGAAACGGTTATATTAATAATGAGTCAATTAATGTATTACATTGACATTTATATCTCATTGTCGCTAACTCGATCAAATGTATGAGCAACCGCCATTCTAACCACCGAGAGCGTTGAAGGCGAACGTATCAACAGCTATTTAAAATGAATCCAATAAATTATATTCCTCGATATGATCTTTATAACAAACATCAAATTCGTCTATTTTCGTTCAGACATTATTGGGCGACCGCTCATTCACGAAAAAGATTGGTGATGGAAATGGTTGATGCAGGATTTTTTTATTGTGGAAATGGTGTAACCGATAAAGTCATGTGTTTTTCTTGTGGAGGTAGTATCGAAGATTGGGAGATTCACGATGATCCTTGGTTACAGCATGCTATAAACTTTCCTGAATGCTATTATTTAAATGCTGTGAAAGGAAAAATATTTGTTGAGAAGTCAAAACCAATTTAAATGTTGACAATAACAAAAATGGTTGACAATAACAAAAACGTGTTTAAAACTGAAGTATTATAGGAACCAAACGGACAATCTTTTTATGTTATTGTCAACCACACAAGATTCGAAAAGTGCAGTACGCCCAAACCACTCACTGGAAAATATTTCCGTTCCATCAGGTGGAATAGACGTCGAACTGGAATAGACGTCAAAACCAGTACCTATGCACGGATTTCTTTTATATTATTGGGCATTCTACTCCACCGAGAGTGACGAGGCGAACGGAGTGAGCCGATGGAACGGAAGGTGGGGTAGAATGCCCAATAATATCCTACTGACCTCAACCGGTTTGTCCGCGAAACTTGTTCAAATGTTCAGTGCCGAGGAAATCCATACGTCATAGCTTCATAAGGGGACCACAAGTATGTTTGTTTAGGATTTTTTTTTTCCTCAGTCTTTAGAGTCAACGTAATCGTTTATTTCTTTGTATGATTTTAATATTAAATCGCATATGAGTTGCAGAGAATAAGAGGGTGAAGCGAGGTGAATTGAGATTTTGGAAGTGAGGTTTTTATGGAATTTATGAAGTGAGCACAAAAGTAATTGAAAGACGGAAGATTTTCATTTACTTTACTGTCTGTCTTTTGATACTTTAACATTAGTCGTTAATTAAATGGTAACAGCAGTACCTAAGCGTCTTTAATTCGTACATATTACCTAACAACATAGATAATTATCTACTTAAAATCTTCAATATTTTCTGACTGTATAGGTAAATAATATTGAGAACCTAATATTTAGAACCAGTAACATAAAAGCAGCCACACACAAATAACCCCAAAATGCGAACGCTTCGGTGACATTCAAAGGTCATCACAATGTCTACAGTACAACCTTGTCCAATCGCTCCCAAATCGACGCGTTGAATGAAAGGGGAATCAAAAATAAAATGTAAATAATAACAGGCGTTCATTGGTGGATTCATCCGTCGATCGTCGCCAAACACGAGTCACAATTAGATTTACTGCCGGCCTAAGGCACGTCCCCGACTCTAATCTTATTTGTGAGGCACTCACAACAAATATTACATATCAGTTTCTACGAGAATACCATTCGATACAACCCGCAAAAATGTATTGTTTCCAAAAGGATAGAGTTGGTACTATGTTTGTTTTGATTTTAGAATCGCGCTTCGATTGAAAAACAATTGAAAAAAGCATTTTATTTATACTGTGGATTTAAAGCCAACAAAGTGAATCCACGTTCAATATTTTCACTTCGATGTGTATTCTCAATTCAATACAAAATGTTCAGTAAGGATAATCGTATCAAATCTTTCTTTAACGGTAGAAAAATCCATCAAAGAGATGTCGTCTGCAACTTAAATACCCACGATAGCTCCTTGCAAAACACTTCATTGTCAATAGCTGCAAAGGCGACGTAAACGGGACACCGACTTTTATTCGAGAGTGAATAAAGAAAAAATAAAAAGAATGTTTACGAATTTAAATGGTGAAATGCACGACAATGAGTGCTACTGAGAATACTGCTATTAAGGTGAATGCTGAATGCGCAGTGGTAGACCGCGAAATTCAAATTTTCTTACGTTTTTTGCAATTTGCAGGTCAGTGTCAGGTTGTATCTTGATCAAAATTTGATTCCCGACTATAACAGGTACGTATTTATAGAATTATAATCATTAGAATCATTATATCTTTCTAAGTTAGATTTGTACCATAAGCACTTTTCCATAAGAGATTTGTTGTTATGGTACAAATCTAACTTAGAAAAATGTATTAATGATTCTAATGATTATAATTCTGTAAATACGTACCTTTTAAAGTCGCGAATCAAATTCTGATCAGGATAAAACCTGACACTGACCTGAAAATTGCAAAAAACGTGAGAAAAATTGAATTTCGCGGGCTACCATTGCGCATTCACCTTAAACGAATAGTCAGAAGAAAATGGGTCAGCTATATCAAATAATCACGATCAGCTCTTCTTTACGCTGTCGTGCCCATTACCGGATTAAGGATTATATTTTATGGAGTGGACGTGGACGTCCATGATAATATCGCGACGTTAGAAATTTAAAAAATGCTCATTAAACAGAAGTGTCAAATTATTACGACAATGTAGTCGACAAAATGTTAGTCATTACCGAACACCAAATCAAATAATTATTATTGTAAAATTTTAACTAACCAACCAACAACCGCATAAGTGTTAATATCCGAGTTTAATTAACACTATAAACGTACCTACTGATAATGTTTCAATATTGTTATATTCAATTTAATTAAATTGGCGAACTTTGTTTATGCCATCTGATGATAATTATTATGAAATGTTGACACAATTACATAAAATAATGATACCTTTTAAATGCAGTTAATAACAATATCTTTAATATTTCTACCATCTACAGAGTCAAATTAAATTAGTATGCAAAGCTCTGCAGATGTAATTTATCGATATCTAAACATAACAGTGGCTTGGCACTCCAGCAGTGCCGACAGAGGTAAAAACTTGAACAATTACGTGTGTATTTTTTTAATCGACATATAAACAAAACACAAACAGCATACTTGGCCATCACTCACTGACATATCTGAAATACATTAAAACCGAGTACATCCCGAGGACAGCCGAACACATCCAAATGTAGCGTGATGTCGGTAACAGTGTCGCGAGTTCAATGGTTTTTTCCCATCTCAAAACATGCCCAACGCGCCTAAAGAAGTTTTCATTTCAATAAAACCAAAACAAAAATAACCTTTTTAGCTTCGCCGAAGTCGGGTAAAAAAACCTTAATAATATTTTTTGGGTTCAACGACCGCTAGTAGTGTAGTTACTTGAAGTACGAGTCGAGAAAATCATTTTTTTGTTTTATCATAGTATTAAGATTACGGAACCAATCAGGTCTGTGAAGTTTACACAAAAAAACTGATGTTTCATGTAGATATTTCGATTTGCAATCAGCATTTATGTTTAAAGCCCCAACGATAATAACTGCAATTTTTAAACTGTCAACAGTGTATTTCCCTTGTTTTAAATCAACGCGTTTCAACATCAGAAGCTCTAGAATCCGGCAATGAATACCCATCATTCTGCGGAGTATCGCTAACTAGTTTAGTTTGACCCAGTTCAACATTAAAAAAAAGTTTATGCTTGGCTCATTTTTTTTCTAATAATATTACAAAATTTCCGGGCCCAGTCAATCCATTTATTTTATTTTCATTATTTACCACATTTAATTAAAAGTACTGGCAACCTTCCGCATACCTCCTCCGATGTCAAGTGTGCCGCTTTGAAAATTTATTTGCGTCGACTTGAGAGGCAAAATGCACTCTGTACTCGTAGTCTTCGAATAAGTATCAAAGGGGAAACGTTCATTGCGTTTGGCAAATGCAAGGACTTTCATGTTGTTATGGATATAATATTTCTGTGTGCGTAAGCTATGTAAATGTTAAAATGGCTAGACTCTATATTGTAGTCTAAAGAAAATGGGTTTCCGTCCTGCCTGCCTAACTATAAGTACAGTTTGCTGAGAATACCAGTGCATTTTTGATACGGAACCCAGAGAAACTGAACTAAAAAGACCATAATGTTTGTCTCTTTAACCATTGTCGTAGTTAATGCTGTATCAAACTATTTTCATATGAACATCATTATATTTAAGTGTATCTGTGTGTCTTGTGTGCGCTTTGGTCTCGTGGTTGCAAGCGCGACTGCTGAGCGTGGGCTCCTGGGTTCGATTCCCGGGTCGGGCAAAGTGTTATTGAGTTTTTCCATTAGGAATTTCTTAGTAACAGCACGGAGTTTAGAAGTTGGCGGTGTGATACCCCCGTGCCTCGGAAAGCACGTTAACCCGTTGGTCCTGCGCCCGATCTCTCCCCGGTCGTGTCAGATTGCCGTCCCATCCGAGTATGAGAGAGAGGGAAGAGGGATTGCACCTGTGTTTGCGCGCACACTTGTGCACTATAATATCTCCCGCGCCAAAGACTAGTCTCCGTTGAGATTGGCCACCATGGCCTAAATACGATCTGAAGGTCTTAATTTTATTTAAGTGTCTAACGCGTTTCTAACTCGCAAAATATGGATATAGGTACTATAGGTACACCTCTTTTTTTTTTTTTTTTTTTGTGGATGGGAAATCATCTAATGATTCCTCCCGCTCTGGGTGGAGCGGAAGGGAGTGTCAGACTCTTACTGACTAAAACCTACCCGTGTTTCTTCCTTAGCCCTTTATGTTCCGGGGCAACGGTAACCCTTTCGGACGATCCCGCTACCCCGGCAGGCTTCGGCCCTGGCGGGCCCCTTCCTTTATGCTGACATCTCTTTGAGGCGCGCGTGGAACACATACGCGCCGTCCGGCACGGGCCTGGTCCTGATCGGACGGAGAGCTACCCATTACTCTCCGTCCGCAGGCCCGCGCCTACGGTGGCCGGGAGTCGTCACGCGGCTCCCGACGCCCGTAGCGTCTCCCGCGGCGGCTGAGGCGTGCGGCTCTCTCCCTGAGCCGTCCCGCCACCTCCTTCGCTAGCATGACTGCTTCGCAGAAGGAGGTGACCGCCTCCCACTCCCTCTCGCCCCGGACCATGGCTTGAACCAGGGCCGGACGCAAGAGGTCGCCGCCGTTGCCGATCGCCTCTACGAGGACACGGCGGTGCTCCGCCCAAGCGGGGCAGACCTCCACCGTATGCTCCACCGTGTCCTCTGGGCGATCCTCGCAATGGTGACACCCGGGCGTCTCCTCCCGCCTGATGATATGCAGGAACCTCCCGAAACATCCGTGTCCGGTGAGGACCTGCGTCAGGCGGTAGGTGAGAACGCCGTGACGCCTCTCTAGCCACTCCTCAAAGAGGGGCCTTATCGCCACTATCGTGGCGTGCCCTGCGCTGGGTTGCGAAAGTCGCTCCTTCCATACCACCATGAGATCGCGCCGGAAGTCCGTCCGCTCCGCCGCTATTTGCCGCGGAAGCGGAGTTTCCCCCCGGCGTAGTGCCTCCGCGCGCCACTCATACAGGCGCGCGAGGACTATCGCCTCCAGATCCCATGGCGGCATTCCGGCAAGGAGGCTTGCCGCCTCGCCCGAGATCGTGCGGTAGCCCCGGATCAGCCTTACGGCTACCACCTTTTGGGGCGCGTTCAGGTAGTGGGCGGCTCGCAGCCGCAGTGAACGCGCCCACACCGGGGCCCCATATAGGGCCATGGACCGCACGACCATAGGTACACCTCTGCCTAACCTTTCGGGGAATGCAGGCGTTGTGTTATCTGTTTTAAGTGTCTCAATCAACAATCAACTCAACCTATCGCAGTCCACTGCTGGGAAGGGCCTCTCCCAAGCCGCGCCACAACACCCCGTCCTCCGCCTTCCGTATCCAGTCTGTCCCAGCCACCTCCTTTAGGTCGTCGATCCATCTAGCTGGGGGGCGTCCCACACTACGCTTGCCATACGCGGTCTCCACTCCAGGACTCCTTTTAAATGTCTAACTACCAGGACTCCTTTTAAATGTCTAACTAGTTGTTCTAAGGTCTGACTAGATAAATTTATTTTATTTAAAAATCTGCAATAGCTGTCATGGTGTCACTAGATCACTACAAAGAATATGCTAGCAGGGTAACTATATTTTACTAGACTGTATTTAACAGTCTAGTAAAATATTGTTACTTATTACTGTTCTTTATACTGTACCCTACAATACTGCCTGACGCTCCGTTTTTTGGCATTCATGCCGTTTTCAAACATTCCCAATTTAGAACAACAATAAAGACAGTCCCATTGAAAGTCCTACGCGGCAGAACTGTCAAAAATCTTTTCTATAGTCTCATCGTTCCTAACCGGCGGTCGCGCATATTTTCGTTCCCTGTTTCAATATCGAATCGTATTTTTTTTCTTTCAATTTGTTTCACGAGCTCCGCATTCATTTGCTTTGTGGTTCCGCCGTTCAATTCATACAACTGTGGTAGAAAAAAGTTTTCAATTGAAGACAAAGAGGAATCAATATTGAACGTAGATGTAGGCGAAATATGTATGGCTGTTTCGCAATCGTGCGGGTGTCTTGAAATTGAGTAGTTTTTATAGCTACGGTTTTGGGAAAATCATTAACGTACACAAAAGTTCTGTAGAAATATACAGGAAAAAAAAATACCAGTGCGCAAATTGTAACCATGAATTCAGCATAATTATGATTCTAGTCTCCCTAGCGCAGAAATTTTTCGTCTGTTATTAAAAAACAAAAGTTGTTCTATACATTTTGACTTTTTTTTTTATAACTGACGAAAAATTTCTACGCTAGAGACTAATTCATGGCTATAGTTCGCGCACAAGTTAAATAAAAATCTTGTGCAAATAGGCGGAAATTCACCTTCAAAAATTATATCGATATAAAATTTAATTTTATCTATCTAGGAAGTATCGATTTAACTGCAATCTCTTCACAAACATACTCGACATATTTGTGAGCGATTCGTATTGAATCATTTTATAAAGACATCTGAATTTACTCGAAATTACACAAATAATCGATACCAAATTACTTAAAAATTTAAAGGATGAACAAAAATAATAATGACAATCAAATCGAGTCGGAGTGTTTTCATACGAACATCATTTCGACGCCAAATGAAACCTTATGCATATTGGAATATCTTTAAAAACATATTCGTCTTCACAGAACGCGTAACTCAACACGGGATCTATTATTTTTTACGCATTTCCCGTAACTACGAGTTCGTATCATGAAAGGCATAAGAAAAATAAAATAAAGAAATGCGCGTTCTGAAATCCAATTTCTTCAAATTTCGTCTTTGATTAATGGGACACACAAACGAAGGTTTGATAGCTTCGTTATTCTGTTGGATAAAAATAATTTGCATAATGTGTAAACAAAGGGGATATGTTTGCATTACACAAAGGATATCAAGATTTTCGTGTTCATTAATGTGAGAGTAGTATTACCTGCGAGCGGGCACGGATTTGGATTTGGTGGTCTGCATTTTCAGTTTGTTTTTGCGTAACGAAAGCCAGGAAGCTGCACTGTTAGTGGATTTTCTTTTAGCCTTTTTCTGCTAAAGACAGACATTAAATTAATTTTACGAACCAGTAATTTTATGAAAAGCTAAAATTTTAGGTACCGTTTTTAGATTGGGAAAGCTAAAGGTAATTGGATTTTACTTAAAAAAATTGAAGACTTTAAAATTGTACTTGTTCAATCGCCAATAATTTCCCACTTTTTACCATCGACTGGCTTGGTTCCGTATAACAAAGGCCACTTTAGATAATAATATGTAATTTTGAAATGACTAAAGTGCATAACGGCCCTGCTTCATCATTGAGGTAATTGACCAAACTTACTTTAACAAAAGCGTGGGTAGCAACAGATGCTTTTAATACATACGTATTATATTCATTCCGAGGAAAGAGTGCTTTACATAAATGTTAACTTTTTTGTACTTACGCAATGTACCATCGAGGCGCATCGAGATTTATAAAAAGTAGACTTTATGAACACTTTTTTAGTATGCGATTGTCTCTTTCTATCATGTTAACTCTTGGGTACCTTCCGTTCACACCTCTGATTTTGCATCACTGTCCAAATCACAGTGATTTTTATTCTCATTTTAATACGGTTGTTGTTGGGCTGCTGCCATTTACAAGTCTGTCAAAATCATTGTGATCTTTATTCTCGTCACAATAAGGTTTCTGCTGTCAGGGGTAAAACAACTTCTTTCTATGTAATACGTTCATCATTCAGCCGAAAAACATTCAATGCGATTCAAAGGCTTCAAAGGCTTCCCCAAGCCAAGCAAGAACGATTCAAAGGCTTCCCCAAGGTTCACAACACCGACTGGTCTTGTGCTTCTCGTATCTATTAACTTATCGCGACCTTCAGCAAATCATCGGTCAAGTCTTCAAACTCATTAAATAATTCGAAATCAATGTCAATCCTACCATAAAGCATAATAATAATTTATTTAGACAGTGCAGAATCGCCGGCACAGTCTTTAGTGCATTTGGCAGCCTGCCTGCCAGGGCATAGGGTTATGTCTAGCTCTCCGGACAAAGGCAGATGAAAGATGTGAAATATTTCTCTGCAGTGGTCTTTCAAGTGCTTTAACGGTCTTAGTACCTTTGTTTCAACCTATATTTCAACTTTAAATGTTTCATATTCTTACGTTATGACTTCTTGTCTTGCCTATTACTGCCATTGCTTTTGGTCTCCACAAGAGCTTGATGGAGAGCAGTGGTGGCCCAGCGGTAAAGGCCGTGACTTACGAGTTGTAGGTCGTAGGTTCGAACCCAGACAGGCGCTTTACTTTGTGTAAATTATTTCATCACCACTGCTCTCAAAACGGTGAAGGAAAACATCGTGAGGAAACCGGCATGTCCTAGAAACAAAAATTCGAAGACATGTGACATCTACGTACCCGCACTGGGTCCGCGTGGTAGATTACGGCCCACTCCCTCTCACAGAAAGGAGGCCTGTGTCCTAGCAGTGGGAACATTATCTAGGCTGATTACGATTGCGATTACGAAGAGCTTGATCTAGTGTGGGAAACTTCGTTAGTTCAACAGTCTGCGTAGGAATCTCATATTTTATGGTACCTAAGTAGATTCACTCTTGTTCTTATTACCTTCTTACAGTGTAGAGCAACCAATAAGAATATGGACTCGCCGATGATTATAGTATTTTTATCTCACGCTGTGAATATGTGCGTGGAGACGGGTAGCATCAGCACGTAACACACACACTCACTTCCGACTTCGTCATTGTCTCGGACAGTACCGAGAGCTCCTGCGCTCACACACACACATTCCCACTGTGTTTGTACACTTGGAAACCACAATTAAAGCGCGCGTGGCCTCATGTTGTAAAACATGAAACGTTTATTTTCTCTTGACTGTGCTTACCTGTCAAAAAGATTAACCTAGCATAAAGTGGATAAGACAAAGTTTAAAACAGAAGACGAACTAGCAGGAGATCATCGAGGAGGAGGGTGGGAGGGTAGAGAAAAATACTGTACTCCAAAACTTTTGTAATAATAGCCACACGTTTTGGTTTCATGGTGCTGAACGTGGCGTGTAAGTGAAGGCCCAAGTGGGCTACATGTTCATTTCTTTGGAGTTTCTAAGCAAGTGCAAAAAACAGTAAGTTTAGACGTCTGCATGTAGTTGTGTGGGCACTTTACTTATCGTCTTACTTACATAACAATGTCGCATATTAAGACTATCTTAAGAATTTTGCTAATAGAAAGGTTACTATTACTGTTAGCCTACACCATCCCAATGCTGGGCAAAAAAAAAAACTTTATTTCAGACCTTGATCCATATGATGTTAGTAATACACACTTACAAACTATAGTAAGTAACAAATGTAGGTAATACAATTTTTTTTTATTCATGTATCTGTTCCACTCACCTGACGCAACATTGCTTCTTACTGCTGACCTTCATAATGCCGTTGACGCTCCCACGCAAACGCAAAGACCTCTCCTCATGACTTCCAGATTTTCGATCGAAATAAAGTTTAAAAAAAAAATCAACTTGCAAAGCTTACCGACTAACGCAGCCTTGTCAAGCGATGTTAGACCCAAAGCTACCCATTGCTAAACGTTTTGTACACGAAGCGGAATTTTGTCCGCATCCGGAAATCAAAGCAGTCACGCGGAACAAATAAAGCCTTATGCCGCTACAGCATTCAGGTCGCCGTCAATTAGGGGTATCGTAATTATGAAGGGGATTAAACCTATGAATAAAATTTATTTGCTGAGGTTCCGTATGGTTTCACCTCTCGAATACTAATGGGTGATGTCTATTCGTGAAAAGGATTAAGGTAAAGACCGAAGTGTGTTTATAATCATTTACAATTTTTTTAATCTTTGAATTTTCCACGCTTACAGGACACTGTCCCACGTAATAGACGGGATATGAGCATAATTCGTGTATATCCTGCTAAAAACTGCACTCATGCGCAAAAGTATCATATGCATGGCTCCAACTATATTTAACAAGCTACCTAAGCGTTGGAAGGAGCTAAGTATCAGTGCGTTCAAACGTCAGTTGATAGTGTTTTTATCGCAAAAAGCATATTATACGAGTAGTGTATCTGAATTTTTTGTCGAAAAACTTGTCTGACTTATAATAAACTAGCTGCGCCCCGCGGTTTCACCCGCATAAGTGTCGATTACGTGGGAATATCGTGATAAAAATTATCCTATGTCCTTCCCCGGGATGCAATCTATCTCTCTGCCAAATTTTATCGAAATCCGTTCAGTAGTTTAGGCGTGAAAAGGTAACATACAGACAGACAGATACAGTTACTTTCGAATTTATAATATTATACTCGTAGTATGGATGTTAAGAATAGTTTCAAAACCTTATTTATTTCAGATGAGATTATAAATCAGACTGAACAATGAAGATTAAGTTCGTAATAGTGCTGAACATTCCATCAGTAAATAAATAAGTACTTAGATCATCTAGTTAAAAACTTTCTTAATATATTCAAACATTTAAATATCCAATCATTTATAATCCAAGTTTAGTTAGCTGAGTAAATGAAAATTTGTTTTGTTATTCAATCAAAACTCACCCGAATTTTGATTTTAATAGCTTATTCTAAACTGGAAAGTTTCCAATGTATTGTCGCGTCAATACTTGGAACTAAATCGAATTTGGGGTTTGATTTCAATTAAATTTCGCATTTAACTGTTTGTTATTTGTGAAAACATTTGTTGAATTGAATTCTAGAGTTCAGGCAGTTTGCATTAAGTATCTTCTGTGGTGAGTGCCAACATAATACCTGACCAGTTCAACCTAACCTAGCTGTTGTTAACTTTTTTTTAACGTGGAGAAATGCTCATGCATTCTGCACTACCACGGGGAGATAGTGCAGTTATGTGGGACTCTAACCCACTAAAACTCCACGGTGTCCTCCTCTGCTGCTTACGGCGCGAACACTGGCTCGCGTTAGCACTCATCCGTGAACCCGCCGCGGCTGTCCGTCACCGGACCCTCCTCTGAGGAGTATTCCCCATTACCGGCGTACCAGAACACATAGCACACCGTGACCACCCCAGGAACCAAACCAGCACATGGGCGCTACACGAGCTGTTGTTAACCTAGTTGTACCTGACTAGTCCGGTCGTAATTGGGAAAAGGCTAGGCAGATTCTTCTTTCCTTCCTTTTTTTTCTTCTTTCCTTTTGATTCTCTTTTCCTTTTTCTTTATTTTTTTTCTTTTTTATTCTTTTTTTTTTGTTTGATTTAGGAATACGCCTATCCTTTTCCCTATTAGTCAATCTGCCTAGCTGTTGGAGTCGCCTTCCAGTCTAACCGGAAACAGCTGAACACCGGTATTTTACATGGAGCGACTACCTACCTAACCTCCACAACCCAGTTACTGGGTAACACGATACGCCTTATTAAGACTGGCTGTCCGACTTTCGAGCTTCTGACGACCCGTAACGACCGTCAAAGATCCAAGAATGACAGCCGGGACCAACGCAACGGCTTAAGGCGAGGTTGTAGTATTTTTAAGTTTTTTGAAGCTATTTATTTCCAATTATTGTAAATATTGCGCAAAATAAAAATAATTTTCACAAAATTGAACATACGGTCAAGCGCTGACTAAAAACGGAAATGTAATTACCAATAGTTGGCTTGATAAAAAAAAAACCGCAAAGATCGATAAAAAATCGATATTTCGAACGTATTTCTTAGTAAAAAATTATATTACGAAACCATCTAAGTAATATATCAAAAGATATTTTAATATTATCTAGCGCTGGGTGAAGAAGATTTTTATATAAGTGGTTATTTATTTTTGTAAGAACAAAAATTAGACGATACTGAGCAGTTCATGCGCTCACGCCTGCCAGCCAGTGCCAGCGAGAGAGAGATGCCCCGATACGTATTATGCGGAGAGTGAGGAAACGTTATCATACCTACACACCGCACTACAAGATGGCCTTAACATACCTTCCGAAGTACGTAGGGGTCTCGATACGTAAAGATGGCCACCCATCCACGGACCGACCGCGGCAAGTGTTGTTTAAATTGATCGATCGACCTGTGCGGCTGTTATTACTGGTATGGAGGGGTCGCTAACTCCTCCATACCTAGAACGTAATACCAAGTCATGTTGATAAATCGATGTCTATGGATGTCCATTATGAGGTTTATGAGTAAGCATTATATTATCAATCAAGGCCTGGTTGGCTTAGCTTTCTTTGTCTGTCTCCAATCGAATTGACGAGAATTATAGGTTGAATCAATGCGTTGTCTATTTGTCATTTGTATTCTTAATAATATCGTCACATATTATACGTCCAGATATTTGTGGTAAGATTTACTTACACATGTTGTCTATTTGTCATTTGTATTCATAATAATATCGTCACATAATAAATTATACGTCCAGATATTTGTGGTAAGATTTACTTATTTGGTAATTATTCTGATGCTCTTTTGTTCTTTTATTTCGTTTTGTTTTGTTTTTGTTTGTTTGTTATTTTTGAGCGGCTTATCGTAAAGCTTGATAAGCACTTTTGCAGTTTTGAGTACCTAGATAGCGATTAGATTCTATCACACTTCAGACTGTAGCAGTTATGTAAATGAGCCATAATACATTTCAGCAAAACTTTATCGTTAGTCCGACCCATAATACCATCCATGCAATATGTGACTGTAAATTATAAAGCCTCTACACATTAGGATTATGAACAAACGTGCTGCCCACATGAATTTTGAGTTTTGTTTGTGTTTATACTAGGACCGTTTATAGCCACCCTCATCAGCTAAATCAAACTATGTGTAATTACTTTACACGACCCGCCATTATTGTGTTATGTGCATGATATACTGATATGTGATTGCGTCAATTACGGTCACGCGTAATATACACATTTAGTTAATAAATGCTTTGGTTCTGGAACTGATTGTCTGACTGTCTGACAATTAAACCTTAATATATATACTAACTGCGCCCCGTGGTTTCACCCGCGTAAGTTTCGGGTTTCTAATATAATTCAATCATGATTCGAAAGACACGTGGCGTCATCTATTATCAAAATAACGTTATTGTTGTTTTCCTCGGGAACAGCACTTTTTTTCGTGATGAAAGGTACTCTGTGACCGTTTCTGTACACCTGACAACGTATATGCAAAATTTCAGGAAGATCTGTTCAGTGGTTTAGGCGTGAAAAGGTAACAAACAAACACACAAACTTACTTTCGCATTTATAATAGGAAATAGGATAGTATAACGAAGGCAATTCTTCGTTATCAGAATGGTCGAAATAATAGTCAAAACCCTAATGTACAGACACGTCTATTAATGCACTAAAGTTCACTAATTACAAAAATATTCCTTGATTAGGCAGTTGCATTCAGATTACAATATGGAAACACGGTGAATTCGATATGGTATGGCAAAACCACCTTTCGCAAGCGCGTCTCGTCACCAAAAGTTAGCTCCGTGAGCTCTATCGTGTAACATCACAAACCCTAAAATATCAACTGACAAGTCGGCCGTCAACCAAGTGTGTCCACTTCCTATATCAACCTCACCAAGTGTTGATATACTTGACATTTCCGGTTAGTAATAATTAGATAACGTTAGTTATACTTAATCAAAAATAAAGACGGCGGATCAGTGCAGTTGACGCTGCGACATTTATGTAGGTACTATAATAACTTAAGGGCGAAGCTTATTTGTTATAAATAAAACTCCTATTTGGTTTCCATTAGATAATATTTAGTCTTTTATCAATATTAATTAAATTATCACTTCCTATATTCTTTTATGTCAAACCTAATCTCCCTCATTTGACACACGCTTGAATGCCCGACTGGAACACGTCATCAAATTATTACCAGCCTGTCTCAAGAAGGAGGTCTCAGTCTCTACAGTACTTAGGTAGGTATTGTATGTTTCTTCTGGGTGTCAAAAGTGATTAAATCATTGATGTTAGTCGACAATATCCTGCTACGCTCTTAATTGATCATTGCAGTTGAGAAGAGAGTGTGAATATTAAACCAAAATAAAGGCGCTCTCAAAAAATATATTACAGTCAACCATTTTTGAAGTAATTGTATTCTATTTTCTCCATGATAGACATTACATAAGGTCATATTAAAACTGGAAACTCCATACGAATTTCCCTATCACACAAAACCAAGCAGCGTCGCAGACGGCGCTTGTACACAAATATTAATTTAATCCATTTGCGAAAGTAACCTCGTTGACACGTTCGGCTCGTCGCGGAAGTATGCTTTAAAGGCAATTTAGAATCCATTAATAATATTCACAGACACGCTACACCGCAAGAGCGCAGGATCGATATCATCCTGCCTGATTACATAATTTTTTTTAAGTATTTCGTTACGAGCACCCCAAGGAATTGTTTTGCAACTACTGGGTATGCTCGACGCTACCGAGTGGTGGAATGCAATCGTGGAAAAATTTGCTAGGGTATTTTTTAAATACATTGCACTAATTAAGAAATCGAACGTGTGGCAGCGGATGACAAATTCATTCAAATTGGAAATATGACGAAGATATTTCGACTGTCTATTATCACCAATGAATAGCTATACAAGTTACCTATAGAGTGCAATGAAATATCTACAGATAGACAATTGTTCCAATTGCTAATCGGCAATTGTTGTTTTTGTCCCTCCCGAAAAAGAGGACGCCTGTGTACCAGCAGTGGAAACATTATGGGCTGATTATGTATATACTATGTTATGTAGACAATTGTTGATCATAACTAATACGAACTTAAATGAACTGAAATTATTTCCTTACGAACTAAAACTTAGTAAAAACACAATTGGAAATTTTCAAGATTTAGCCAACTTCTTAAAAAGCACAGTCTTATTGCATGTTTTGACTGACTCTCTAAAACAGGAATATGTGAACATTTTCGATTGAATAAAATACCTCGCACTACCTACATACACTAACAATCTCTATTTAAACAAACAGCAGTACAACAATTCATGCGATAGGTATACCTGAAGACCCCACACTACACAGACTGGGCTGTTTGTCCCCAATCCGAGACGCAAACTGTCCCCTACACCCGATAACGCGCGAAGTGACTGTGAAGTTAGTCCAACGGCGTCAGATTACGGACAGACACGACAAGGTTAGTAAATACACGTGTTTCACTGTAGTTTCCCTTAAGGATAGTGGTCTTAGAAGGCGAGTGAATCGAAAGCTTCAAATATATGTTTTACATTGAATTTTATTTTATTATTTTTAGATTATGTCTGTAATAATTAATCACTTTTAATGCATATATATTTAATCTAATTGTTTCTGGGATATAGATTTTTCAAGTAAATACCAAAATTTTACTTGAAAAGTACAACAGAAGTGGTGATTAAAAAAGCTTAAAATAATACATACTGAATTTAGCAATTAACCTATTTATTTGACTATAACAAGAAAATACCACGACCAAATTAAGCAAAATCGAATCAAACCAAAATGGCCAACGTCAACAAACTCAAATCACAAAACTAAACTAAAATAACAATGAAACAATAATTTCCAAGCTTCCAGCTATTTATAAATAAAACAAGTCGTAATATTGAACAGGTAAAAAAAACAAAAGAACTAGATATGCCAGCCTGGTCTCGAGTGGCTCAGTTGTACAGGGGCTGAATAATCGCTACAATAGTAAAATATTAACCTAGAAGGTAGGTACTTAATTTAATGGGACTATTCCCATGTGGGAGTAACTCGCATTGCTTGAAATATACGTATAGGTACATTGTCATGTAGGTAATATTTGTTTGGTGTTTGTTAGACATTATTAAACAAATAATAAATGGCTTAAAATATTTATTTAGCTTTGTGAATACATGAGATGCCACTTAAAGAAGAAAAATCAAACACTCACGTAAAAATATAAATTTAAAAAAATATATATAGGTAAAAAAAGAGGTTTTATACCATCTTGTTGACTATAATAGTGTTCATTAATTTGGTGGATTACGGCCCACTCCCTCTCACTGAGAGGAGGCCTGTGTCCCAGCACTGGGAACATTATAGGCTGATTATGTTATATTATGTAATTTGGTGAAAGTAAAACTGAAGGAATTAGAATTAGATAGACGAGAAACCATCTCCAAAAATATGATGAGTCTGCAAAGTCAACATCTATTGTAATACTTAGGGGACGTCTATGTCAGGCGTTGGACGTCTTTCGACTGAGTTGAAGCTGACGGAACCATTAATCCCCGATAGAGAGGAATTTTCCGTGTATGTTCCTTAATCACACAGTTCTCAGATTGATAAAGGAACAATGACATCGAAACTATTTAATCTGCATTCGTGATTTATTTGCCAAAAATGTAAACAAATATGAGTTTATGAAAAAATAACTTTTAAGTCCTACACAATAAAGTTCAGTTTACGCTACAACTTCAAACATTTTTATAAGTAACTTTTTCAATATTGCTAGTCACTCTGAAATCAACTTAATTACCATTGAAATAATGTTTATATTTGTTTAACTTGAAATAATATTAATTTGGAACATAAGTTTGAATAGACGATACTTGAAAAACGCATTTACAACATAACATAAACTCACGCCTTCTTCTTATGGTGGTAGGCATAAACTAAAGAACGCTACGATCCTTCATTCCTTTTGCCTAGTTTACGTCCATAAATCTGGTCATATACGCACGCTGGTTGCGAGCACTTCTAAAGAAAGGTAATTTTTAAATAAACATTAAAGGTGGAAGTTTCAGTTGTTCGAAAAAAGATTAGCTATAAATAGAAAAACTACATTATTCCGGTCTGAAAACCAATAAGAACGTTTTATTATCATTGCTTTCGCCGATGATATTAAAAGTTTTCATTGTTAGCTGTGGCCGCAGGTTTCGTTCCCACTACGTAGGCAGGAACATAATTTTACTGTCGGAAACACGCCATTAAGCTGCCACCACCGACTTTCTTATGAATAAACAAATGTGAGGACAAGTTTTAGTAATTATGTAATGGACGCGGAAGTTTTTTGTTCAAGAATTTAATGTAGGAAGGTATAATTTTAGGTATTAACACATATTTTGTCGAATTCGGTTATTTTATTGTAGTTGTATCTAATGTGACTTTGTCAATCTACACTAATACTAGCAGCGCCCCGCGGTTTCAACCGCATAAGTGTCAATCCCGTGGGAATATCGTGATAAAAAGTATCCTATGTGTTAATCTTGGTTATAAACTATCTATGTGCCAAATTTCATCCAAATCCGTTCAATAGTTTGTGCGTAAAAAAGTAACAAACATACAAACTCTGTCAAAAACTTTCGCCTTTATAATATTACATAGTGTGATTATGATCGATGTGTGATTATAATAAAGAGATCAAATTTGTGTGTTTTTATGTAAGACAAATAAACTGACAAATTAAAAAAAAAATCGGATCAGTAGTTACAGATCCGATTTTTTTCTTTCACTAATAGGAAGCTACAGTATTGCCAAATTTAGGATATTAGCTGACCGGACAGACGTTGTCCTGTTTCCTAGAACTCGATTGCAACGCCGCCTACCGGGTCCAATTCTAAACCATCGAGGGACCCACTCAAACACACAAAAAATTCATTAAATTCGGTCCAGCCGTTTAAGAGGAGTTCAGTGATATATACACACGTATCTACAGAAAAATTATATACATAAAAATATTATCATGTGGACAAAGTCGCGGGCAAAATCTAGTATGTTATAAGCTTATAATGGCCATATAACCAGCAGGTTTACAAAGGCGATTATAAAAATTAAAAATTGTTTTGACTCTAGCATGCGCACTATCTGAGGGGCAATTCTCGTAATTTTAAGAAGTTGATGACATTTGTTCGCCGAGATGAGACTGCGACTAGATTTTGAACGTTCTATAAATTACGAGAATTGCTCCTCTGATATTCCAGTATGTTACCTAAGTATGTCCAGTACCCCAAAACAAGCTTTGTTTGTAGTTTCAATACAAAATTGAATGTACGGTAATGAAAAATCAAAACAAAAGCATAGCGATACCATCTGCTCCGTCCTCGGAGCATAGAACTCCTAAATAATTATACAAAGGCAAAAGTAACATAGTGAACACTCTATTAGCTACTGTAAACTGGAAGGGAACTGTCTTCTGAGATACACGCTAACAACCTAGTTCAGGAGGCAGGGCGCTTATGTAACTGTGTACTTACTTACTTTTTTTCAATAAAGCATTATTATTATTATCAAGCTTTACGGAACACTGCATTTTTGCTCTTTTTATACTGCAACCCTGCAACATTCTACAATAATTGGCAGGTAACAGACGCGACACGCCTTTTAGGTACGAAGTTTTCAAAGTTACATAATAAGCCAGTTAGTTTCAAAGTATACGAAACATTTCGCGCGCCATGTATGTTACGCCAATGTGCTCAACTATTTGAAAGAAACTATGTAGTAACCACTTAAAATTTGGAATATTGAGTCTTAATTCTATCACAGACAGTACAGTTTCCATTGCTGGTTTAGTTTTATCATCTTCTGAATTTGATTCGTTCTTTAACTTGACATTGGTGTGTGTTGCTATGTGCAATAACAATGACATAGAAGAAAAAAATATATATAATAATACGTTTATTTGCGGTTAACATGACGCAAAAAAACACAATCACAAAATATAATTCGTAAATCCGAGCCTATCGCACCGATTGCAACAAATGAAGCTTTGTTAGACTTTTCTTGATCTAGACTGTGTCCCAGCTACGGTCCCAATCTATATTTATGACGTCACCAAAAAAACCAATATAGTGGCCACGATGTCGTATTAAGAAATCAAGTCTCTTTTTTTTTTTCGATCGGGTTAAAATAGTAATTTTTTTATACATTTTTATGTGCAACTAGGTAGGTATTTATGTAATTGTTTTCTAAGTAACACGATAAGTTTCACAAAGTAACATAATATTTCAAACTTTTCCCTTGAAACATATTTTAGAGAAGGCAAACCTTACGCGTCAACATCAACTACTTGAAACAAACTAATAGCTTATTTAAGGGTTTTCCTTAACGAGATAGTTACGGCAAAACGTTTGAGTTTTCGAGCGTTAGTAAAACTGTTTATGGACAAACATAAACGTCACACTTATGTTCTTCCGAAGAGTTAAGCCCCTTTTACATGATGCAAGTTACTTGCCTCTGGCATACCTGCAGTAAAATTGAAGCAACAAATTACTTGCATCGTCTAAATACTGTTTATGGAGGGTTTGACGCGGAATGTGCACTTCGCAAAATGTGCACTTGACGCAAAATGTGCACTTCGCAAAATGTGCACTTCGCAAAATGTGCACTTCGCAAAATGTGCACTTCGCAAAATGTGCACTTCATAAAATGTGCACTTCGCAAAGATGATGCAAATTTAATTGTTACTTGAACTTATTGCATGCCACAGGCAATTTTGTCCACGTTGTAATAGTTGTAGGTAGTTTTTAACAGTCAATAAGGCCTTCTATAGATTAGAATAGTATAAAAACTGTTCTACTCATGAATATGAACAACTTTCATTAGGGGACCAACTCTGTAATCACGAAGAAAAATCAGCTGTTTACAAAAATTCAATACCTACTTGACCAAAATGAACAAACAGCTGATTTTTTTCGTGATTTCATAGTTGGTCCCATAGTAAAATAAAGATGGCAGTGTGGTTTGGTCATGTTGAGAGGACTACTGAAAAGCGACTAACAAACCAGAAGGCCAATTCTCGTAATTTAAAACGTTCAAAATCTAATCGCAGTCTCATCTCGAC
This sequence comes from Hydraecia micacea, assembly GCA_914767645.1. NCBI lineage: Eukaryota > Metazoa > Arthropoda > Insecta > Lepidoptera > Noctuidae > Hydraecia > Hydraecia micacea. Next base: position 7,131,955 of record OU611785.1, read on the forward strand.
GACAAACAAATGTCAAAATCTTGTCAGATTGAGACTGAGATCAGACTGTGAACTTTCTTAAAATTACGGGAATTATCCCTCAGATTTAAACGCCGGGAGGGGACACCCTAGACCGCCCACCCGGCCTTTTTGGTGATGCTCTTCAGAAAGGTCAGGTGCTTAGTGCTGGTAACCGGCGTGCGTGTATGACCTGATATATGAAAGTAAACGAAGCAGGTGGCGGTAGGAAGAGTTGAGTTGTTGAGTTGAGAGCAGTGGTGGCCCAGTGGTAACGGCCGCGACTTACGAGTTGTAGGTCGTAGGTTCGAATCCAGACAGGCGCTTTACTTTGTGTAAATTATTTCATCACCTCTGCTCTCAAAACGGTGAAGGAAAACATCGTAAGGAAACCGACATGTCCTAGAACCAAGAATTCGAAGACATGGGACATCTACCAACCCGCATTGGGCCCGCGTGTTAGATTATAGCCCACTCCCTCTTGAAGAGAGGAAGCCTGTGTCCTAGCAGTGGCAGTGGGAACATTATAGGCTGATTATGATGGGAAGAGTGAGTTTATCTATGTATGTAGGATTGCAGTAATGCCGGCTGCCACTGAAAACCAGCGCTGGGGCTCTGTCTTGCATAGGGTCGCAGCATAATGCTGAGCGATAGCCGTTTTGCGTGGATGTGACGAACGTTTCCCCCAACCTTTTTTTTTTGTGTGTATGTGCTCTATTTTGCGTCATTTTTACTGCAAATAAACGTATTTTCTTTCTAATGGATAATTTACGAGTGCTATGAATAGGTACAAATGAACTTTAATAAAAAAGAAAAACACGTATCCACTAAACACTATATAAAAATATTCAATTACATACAGAGTAACTATGATGTCTCGTGGACGCGCTATCTAACTTATTGAATTTAAAAAAATATCGTCTTACGTGACGTGGTGCTAAGAAAGTTAGTCGCCAGGATATCGCTGTACGGACTCCAAAGTAGGTGTAACTTGCTTTCTTGGGCAGATAGTATGCTACTTGTTATGTGATTAGAAAAGAGGTTAAATGTTCCAATATTGCTCTGAATAAAAAATAATTTCACCAATGAGGTCAATTTCTTTTTCTGTAAAGACTTTGATAACACTTAGATAACATACCATCACATCACGCCTGTAATCCCGAAGGGTTCAAGCCGAGGTGTACAGACTCCAGCACATCAAGCTACCCGAAACTGTCAAATTTTCCCAATCAACCTTGAACCTAATGCTTTAGCGATAAAGTTGAAAATCTATTAAAGAAATTTGACAGATTGTAGTAGCTTGATGTGCTGGCGTCTGTACCTATAGTACACTCCCATTTTGCCAGTTAAGTTTCATCATCATCATCATTTCAGCCGAAACACGTCCACTGCTGAACAAAGGCCCCAAGCACTGCCACTTCGACCGGTTCTGAGCTTCCCGCATCCAGCGGATTCCTGATTCCAGTTATGTTAAGTCCCATGTAATAGGGGTTGAACCTATTGCCACCAATCGGTTACAAATCCAGACACCGGGCTGCTACTCAGAATACCAGCGCTGTGACATTTATTTTTTAAATGTTGCAACATCATGCTGAGATAGGAGCCTTTTGGCCTCGTATAGGACTTTTTATTTTATTTTTCTTTTTATTACTTTGTTTTATATAACTTGAATTTTTTATTTATATTTTTTACTGTGTTTAGTTTAGTTTGTGATCATCCTATACCAGTCGCAATAAATACTTTTTCTTTTCTTTCTTTCTTTCTTTCTTTCTACTGAGAAATTCACTTAGTGACGAAGCAATTAATTGAAAACTGATAGAAACCACCAAACATAAATCAAACTCACTTAATTTAGTAATAACAGCAAACCCAAGTTTACAATTAGGTAGTATTTCTAACAGAATCAAATAAAACACCCCGAGACAGTCCCATAAACCACAAAGTACAGTCAGAATTAATTATCTTTTAACATTGTAGTGTTAATTGGTACGAAATTTATGTTATTGAACAAGTCGTTTAACGTCCATATTTCTGTTTAATTAACAATCAACAATGTAAAGGCGTTGCGATAGATGTACTAAGAGAACATGAAGAGTAGGAGAGATGGATGTCTTTTACACAGTCGTGTAATATCATGTATGTCGACATAAACCAGCAAACGTGACACCATGAACCTATAGATTGAACATCCATATGGATGGACGTCGTTGTTTGATGTAAAACTGTTTGAAATAAGTTTGCTGTCACCTAGAGCCAGTCATTGCACATAGCACAAGCACAGCAAGCTACTCTGGGCCTGCTCGCACTCACAGAGAGGATGCCTGTGTCCCTGCGAAAAGGAAAAGTGTGAAAGTTTTTTTTTCTGGATGATTAGGTGCACATAAATCACACATTAAGGGACCTCGCGCACTAGACGATCACGACTCCGGCCAGTGGCCGCAGCGACCAAGCTAACTATAGAAACCATATACACGTCGCGCACTTGGCCGCAACATGGTTTCTTTAGTTCATCTGGTCGTTGCGGCCACTGATCGTGGTCGTGGCCGCCTAGTGCGCGAGGTGCCTAAGTCATAAGTGACCGCTCCGACCAACGTCACCAACGTTGCAACTTGTAACTCTGGTTTAATTTCATTTAAGGTTATGAATTGTTCCACGCGTCTGATATACGCTGACCACTTTTTGCTTGATAGGTCAAATTCTTCAATTTTCCCGATAGGCATCTTGAAGTCCCTCGTTTAAACGATGTAAACCACACGAATTAAACTGTTTTCCTCGTCGCCAGTTGTATTTATAAAATTGAATAGCGGGAAGCGATGAATGAAACTGCGATTCCGAGTGACAACTGGTATATTTTTACATACCCACATATAATACTTATTAACATACCCTACAGAAACATTCTAATATGCTGAGTAATATTTAGTTGTTGATGTATTAGCAAACATCTGATGAAAGGCGGTCTGTGTACAATATTAATGGCAAATGGTTAACCCAAAAAAGAGCAGCCCAAGTTTCGATCAAGAGAGATCGTCTTATTACAAAACAGTTTATAAATCTACAAGGTTTATCTTCAAATCCAGATTCAAACCATTGCATTGAAGTATTTTTTTATTTCTATATTTATTCCAACTATTGATGGTAAAATTTTGGTTACAAAACTGACAGCTTAATACCGGACTAAGTTGTCAGTTTTGTATAAAGAACTGTATTTCTATCCCAGTTAGGTTCTTATTACAAAAATTGGCTCGATGGTTTAAACCAAGTGATGGTTCAAACTCGTTTTGGAAACTTTCCTCAGAAATGTTCCCATTCAGTAACTCTAATCTTACTTTATGAGCCACAACACAACTCATAACTTTATAATAAATACAGAAATACAATGGCATCACCTTCCGGATTCAAGTATCACCTCAGGTGTAACAGACATGCGTTGTTCATAACTCCATTGTGGACTCCGGTTATGTTCCACAGCATACAACATTGTAGCGACGTCTCACTTGATTTGTGATAAAAGTGTGTCGCAGCATGCACTTACTGTGAATGAACGGTGAATGTGGCACGCTTGTTCGAACACTTATCGACGTTAGTGTTGTGCCGCGAACATGTTAAATGCACTTTAGTTGTTGATTTAATTGCAGGACGTTGAAAAATCTCGATGAAAACGCATCGATTTCTAAGTATGAACTTTTTTGATGAGATCAGCCACTTTTGTGTTGATATTGTTTTGCACACACTTTTACGATATCGATAAATTAATTCGAACCCAGTAATTAAGCTCTTCTTAAAAGTGAGATTGTAACAGGAATACTACATTGCGTCTAAAATGTTTCCTATTTATTTTTACTTTGGGACTATTAAATACCGTTTTAGGCAACCAAAACTTTATACCTAATGGATAACTAGTCGTACAAGTATGCTACTCGGTACTAATAACAATATGTTGCAATCACCAATCCAAAATTGGCAAGCCAAGCGTTGTTCCCTTACCGCAACAATTAATTGAAGCGGTCTCATGTTAATAAGGTTCATGTTAGAGCAGTGGGCGTTAACGCACTGATGATAATTAGACGAGATAATGCCGTATGACATCAAATCCGTGCATAGAATGCATTGAAGTAGCATTTCTAAGACGATTAATAAGTTAGAAGGCATTATGAGCTTTATTATTATGGTGTTTGGCTGTGTTCTTAATCGCTTATTGCAGTTAAATATATAAACAATAAAACTGTACATAACATAACATCATCACGCCTGTAATACCCGAAGAGTTAGGCAGAGGTCCTACCTATAGTACCACATTTTGTCAGTTTTGTTAAAATCCTTTGTAACAGAGGGCGAGCCTCTTGCTAGTGAGAAATTTGAATAAAACAAAAGAAATGAAATGAATAAAACAGTATTATTTTAATATTTTAAATAGATACCTCACCGGCTTCGGGAAGTACCAGACAGGGGTGTAGGTAGATAGAGAGAGGAACCTCATATATATTGCTATTCTTTTCCTTTGTGCCTAATGCTTCCCGTAATTAATTTTGTAGATATTGCAAATTCAAACTTATCTATATTTCCATACTTAATATTACAAATGCGAAAGTAACCCTGCCTGTCTCTCACGCCTAAATCACTGAAGTAATCGTTATGAAATTTGACAGATAGGTCGCTTGAGACCTAGAGAAGGTCATAAGTCTCACAGGCTACTGAACTTTCCATCCTCGACATTTGTATTAAAAGATGATGAAATACAAAATACGAACAGGTAAGTATAGAATTAATAACAGATTTCGGTTCATAACTTGAATTTCTAACTTTCTTTTTTAACTTTTTTTCGTGCTAGACTCTGTGTCATTTTATTGTTAGTGGACAAATATCGCGTGAAACTTATCAGACAAAAAGCATTATGGCACTTTACGTAGGCCTTGAAACGTGTCTGACAGTAATAACTATTAAATAATTGTTGATGGTCGTAAGGAATGTTAAAATTTTACTGCATATTATAATGAATCAACTCGTCATTATGGTCGGTATTATGGATTAATGGAAACATAATAAAAATATTTCTTCAAATTATTTTACTTGTTTATTTATTTTATTCCTTATTATACAGAAAATTATATAAAAATACGACCATATAATATTAACAATCATATTAGATAAATATAGCTAAATTCGAGGAACCTGGGGGAATGATACAGATTGTATGTTTCAACACGATTGTGTAAAAACTACTTGTTAATGATTACATCTAGGCATTTTAAACGCATTTAGATTTCGTGAAATACATAATTATATATTTTCTCGTCACAGCCAATTTATCGATACATAACAAATCCACCTAAAATAACATTTTACAAAAATAATTATGAGACTTATCAAAAGCTTTCCGTCATAATTACGAACTTTGACGTTGATTAGAAATCGTTAATTAATAAGTCCTTCTTAACTCTATAAAAATGTTGAAATTCAATTTAATGTTGTCGTATTTTAATCTGAGATTAATTTATTTATTTTCAATTATTAAACTGACTTATTCGTTTATAATGATGATAAAATCAAACTGTAGAAGGTGACTAAGAAAAGGAGTGCATCACGACAATAAGGGGTTTTCTTATTGCCTTATATAGATTACTGGAAGTTTTAGGGCAGCCCTTAAGGGCCAACTAGGGCCAACTAACTAGGGGTAATTGGCCATAGCCCAACGTGTCAAGTGTCGAATTGGCATACGATAGGTTGCACTGACGTGAAGTTTCTCCTGGCACAAGCATGATATTTAGCTAAGTTCGTCATCTGCCTAGCCTTTTTTTAGGGTCGCCTTCCAGTCTATCCGGATGCAGCTGAATACCATTAAGGGAATTACAGGACCTAAACGCAAAACACGCAAGTTTTAGAAACAATAAAAGTATATGATCGGCTACAGTAAACAAAATCAGAGAAATATATGATATTCTTCAGGATATATGCTAGGTAGATAGTATGTTGAAAACATAATACAACTAATTTGATACGATAGAAAAAAATCATGAAGATACCTCTAAAAACTTTTTTTTTACAATAAAAACCATATTAATATACATACAATCATTCTGAATTTTTGTCACATTATTCTACAAGCAACATACTAAAGCACTAGTGTTTTAATTTTTTAGTCCAAACAATATATTTTTTGTAAATAGATAATTGCTTCATATTTTGCAATAAATTACCAGCGTTGTGTCATCGCGCTTCTCTTTCTTTTCTATGCAGTCTGACAGTGACCGCGCTTTAGGTCATGTAGTCACCTTAATTCACATAGAGCGACTACCAAACTGACCTACACAACCAGTTACTGAGTAACACGATATCCCCTGGTAAGACTGTCAGATTCTCGGGCTAATGACGACCCGGGCAGTAACGACTGTCAAAGATTCATGAATGACAATCGGTACCAACGGTTTTAGCAATATTAAGCTTAGTTGGAGACTTGGAGAGGGGAAAAAATAAAGCGGGAAGGCCGGATTTTTTCAAAATTCCCGCAGGATACCATATCGGCCGAACGAAGTCAATGGTAAAACGCTAGTGTAATTATTAATTAGTTACGAGTTGTAATGCGAGGTCACAATTCCTACATAATATGTGCTCATTTTGCTGCTTGTATGTTCCAACATCACTTTGATTATTTTGATCCTTATCAAAGCACGTACTAAAAGTCATAAGTATGTCTGACCGGCATAATTATATCGAGTATAAAAATACCCTTAACGAAGCCGAGAGTCACTTGTTTTTTCCGTTATTATGATTTTTTATTTTGCACTAGACCATACCTTGGAACCTTGGATACCTTCCAGTTATGGAGATATTGAAGGTCAAAATTACCAACTTTTTTTGGCATTTTTTTTTTATGAAAGCTAATTTTAGATGTTATAACTTATCTTTAAATACTCCCACGATCGCCGTACCGTTGCATGCACCCATAAGGACAATGATTTGTGTGCTTTACACTGCACTAGTACAACAACAAGAGACAATTTCATTTTTTTTTGTTGTATAGACAATTTTCACACCCGAAAATTGTTTCCCAGCAATTATTTTTGCACAAAGTTACCTAGTTTGATGTACAGAATGCGTAAATGACGGCTTCGTGATGGGTCTTTTTACACCCTGTATAAAGACACTATGTTAATAGCCTTTAATTTATACAACGCTGACATATAAGTCGCCCCGTGTTAACGCGATATTAGCGTGCAACGCTTGAAAAACTAATCTGAAATGCAGACCAACTAAACTCCGTTTTACATACGACATAATATATTCTAGAATAATTAGCATTTCTCCAATTGTAGTTGACATACTGAAATCGAAACTGTGTAAACACATTTGAATTATACGTTGAATAATTGACATATTGTTTTTTTTTTTAATCTAACAGTATCTATCACTGATCCACCTAGTGACCAGCCCTGTTTGATATTAGTTATGCAGTGTGGTATTTATTGATACTCTAAACCGTTAAATAACCTTCAGTCATTTTCCCCTGGTTTGAAGATCTAAATGTTTCCGTAATCTATGCATTTCATCCTCTATCGTATTACTATAGTATAAGCATTTAAATTATTTTAATATCCATACAAGAAGATTCTTATGCGATAATTAAGTAATCAATTAAAAACATAATGATTTATGCTTCAACATAATTTTAAAAGTAACTTAAAATGTTCGCTGTATAATCTAAATTCATGTTCAAACCGCCACATGTTCAGTTTGTGGCTATAAAGTTAGCCTCTAATTAAACTCTAGTATGTCCCCAACTTTACACACATTTTCAAACATTAATATAACTTCGCAACTAAATATAGAAGTCATTACTTACCTCCCCTTTATGACGAAGCATTTAAGTAGGTTACCGTGTGCACTATTCAGTCACTGCCCTCCTCTAATGTCACTGAACATTGTTTCATTAAAAAAACACTTAATAATATTACTCTAAATTTTCATAACACTACAGACCTATTCTAAACTATAACCATAAACTATAGTAATTTTAACAATCGAACGAAGTTAACACGCGACACGTAGAGCAAGCTACGGCGTAGCACCGCTACGGCGTAGGCGTCCGTACGCTTACAACGACCGAGTCGAACTGAATGAGTTTCCACAAGCATTCCTTTTAGTAGGCTTTTGAGTACTTATTTTCTGTTTCAGTCAAGTAATGAAGGTTGAAATGGCAAATTCGTAAATGATTAATCTGCATTTGACAGATCGTTGAAACAAACCTTTAATCTGGTAACTTTGAGGATACAATGGATAAGGTAGAAAGTTGGAAACTGGGGAATATACTTTTAACATATATTTTAGGAACTCTTTCAATTGATAAATTTCGGTCTAAAAATATTCGAGATATTCTTCTGAATGTGTAAGTTTGGAACTTTTGGTAACCGTGAAAAACGTGATCAATTTTCAAACAGGCCCAAGGCAACTTTCCAAGGAATAGTGTGCCTTATTTGTTTGCAGTAAGAATGAAGATTGTAAAAAAACGGGTTTTTCCAACAGTATAACATAACATAATCCCTTCAAATGTGAAAGGTGAAGTATTTTGCCATATTTTTTTAAGTTCTAGCCTTTAGCTTTGTTATCATTATGTGTGACCACTTATTTCCATAATTGCTGGTAAACCTGTAATTGGCGACTGTGTAAGACCGAGACTTTTGTGATTATAGTACTTAAGATAATGTATACATAGAAACTATTGGTGTACCTTAATAAATAAATAAATAAAGGGTGGGCAGAACCTACGCATTGGTATTAATTTCGACAACAGTTTTACGTAGTTCCAGATATTATAAACACATGAGGCTTAAAGTACTAGGTACTGTAAGCTATGAGCCCACAATACTTGCTCATATCTTATAATTTAAAGAGCGTAAAGCTTTAATCAGCATTTATTTAGAATATTTAATAGAAGTACATTGTATCAAGGTAAAACTAGCACCGCTTCTATATAGGAAAAAGCACCATCATAATTTTTTTGACACACGCTTGAATGCCCGAATGGAATACGTCATCAAATTATTGCCAGCCAGTCTCAAGAAGGAGGTCTCAGCCTCTACAGTACTTCTTAGGTACTGTTAAGGTTTTATCTTTAATAACTGACATAATTATTCTAACAGGATACTTTTAGTCGTATAAAACTAATCAGTAATAATTATTATATTTTTTGTACGTTAACGTACAAGCCCCTATTTGAAAAATTAGCATAAAATTATAGACTAAAACCAAAGTCCTACCCTAAGGCTCACATGCGGTTTAGTGCTGAAACTGTAATCGTCTATAATTGAGTTTATAAAGCGATAGAAAAACGAAAATGTAGGCTAAAATTGCGTGTCTACAAAGTTTTTAGATTAGGGCTCAAAAGTACTCCTTAATTATATGCTAATTTGGGAATAAGTTTTAGCATTAGGTAAAAAGATTTTTGTAATTTTATTTTTCCTACAGTTAAGAGTTTTTACTTCATTGGTGCTAATTTTGATTGCTTATTAATGTTGTAATTTTTTTTCTGTCATCTATCCGACTGTACCCTATTATCATCGTTTGTTTATTTTCCAGATCATATAATTCGGTTTGATAGCCATTAAATACACGACTAAACTTAAACAGTAGTATTAGTACATCCTAACTATACAGGGTTATTGGAAAAACACTGACAACCTCTTAAGAGGTCATTGTACTCATCATTATGAACAACTTTTACTATGGGACCAAATCGCAAAAAAAAAATCTGCTGTCCCACCACATATTGACGAGTTATACGAACATAAATGTAGGGAACAGCTGATTTTTTTTAAAGTGAGTGAGTGATTAATAAAAATTCCAAAATCCATACTAATATTATGAATCCGAAAGTGTGTCTGTCTGTTACCTCTTCACGCTTAAACCGCTGAACCGATTTAGATGAAATTTGTTATAGAGTTAGTTTGAGTCCCGGGAAAGGACAGGATAGTTTTTATCCCGATATTCCCACGGGAAACTTATGCGGGTAAAACCGGGGCGCTGCTAGTACAAAATAAAAGCTAACTAAACTAGTTACACAAATCAATACGGTCTACTCGTGAATAACCGACACGAGGGGACAATTATTACGTCATCATCAAAAGTAATAACAACATGAAATAATAATACTTTCCTAATTTATTACACTCGAAGGTCATTTCGCTTTAAAATCCACATAAAAGATTTTTCATCGTCCATTTACTTAAATTATAATTCCAACTAGCTTTTGCTCGCGGCTTCGCCAGCGTGGTGATCCAAAGTGTTTCCATGAAAACGTACTACAAAAAAAAAATGTGTTTAATATGTATCTTATCCAAGTCATCGTTCATGTGTATCCGTGTGCCAAATTTCACTGAAATCCGTTCAGCCGTTAAAGGCGAGTACTGACCGGTATAAGGCTGCGTTTCCACCAGAAATGAGCGAGGATGACCTGGGAATCGAATCCAGGACCTCGTGCTCAGTACTAGCACTTGCGACCACTACAGTCCGGCCGACGAGAGAATGCGTTCCTGACATCAGGAACGCATTCTCTCCAGCCAGTGCGACAATAATAGTAGCCAATAAAGATCAAATTCGCAGAACCGTATTCGTTTGTATGGAACTGGCATGTGTCAAGAACGCATTGTCTAAACGGCCGGACTGTAGACCAACGAGGCATTCGTTTTAAATATAGCTTACTAGCAGCGTCCCGCGGTTCATAAGTTTCGAACCCGTGGAAATATCGCGATAAAAACTATCTCTATACCAAATTTCATCTAAATCGGTTCAGCGGTTTAAGCGTGACGAGGTAACAGACAGACAGACACACTTTCGCATTTATAATATTATAGTATGGATATAATTCAAATTCTATTTGAATCTGTTCAATATTGATACTCAAACATAAAGACATTTACATATATTATTATTAGCTATACAGTGGGTGTAGGATTGCGTGTTCACTATATATTTTAAACTACGGCTTGTTTACGTGTACTAGCGTGGCCCGTGCTTAGTCACGCACCGGGCATGGACGGCCAGTGACCGCGAACTCTAATTAATGTAATATTAGCTGACCAAAGAGGCTAAGCCTGAATTTAACTAAAGAGGTTTGCTTAAACTTAGTCAGCCTATAATGTCCCTACTGATGGGACACATGTGGGAGTATATAGATAGAAATAAAGATATACCTTGCGTAACTCTTCGGGGAATGCAGGCGTTATGTTATGCTGGGACACAGGCTTCCTTTCTGAGATACAAAGGGGGCTAATAATCCACCTCGCAGGTCCAGTCCGGGTTGGTGGATGTCAGAAGTCGTCGAATTTCTGTTCTAGCTATGACATGCCCGTTTCCTCACAACGTTTTCTTTCACCATTTTGAGAGCAGTGGTGATGAAATAAACTACACGAATTTTATTACTGCTCATAGTGCGCGAGGAGCATAAGAGTATACTTCAACTCCTACAACTCTGCCCCTGAGACGACCCACTGACCCAGTGCTTACCTGCCTGAGTTGGGACCACGAGCTGCGACTCGTGGTGACAACTAAAGCTTTGGTTTCTTAAAGAAGTGGTGAATGGTCACACATTATCGGCTGTCCAAATACAGAGCGTTTTTTGACATCTTATGAAAATGACGGATCTTCATGACGTTCGTTATAATATAACGGAACCGCTCTTCTAAGAAAAGTTCACGACGAGAGGCACCAAACATTTATGGCAATGTTTACGACCCTGGGACGATAAATTTTCTTCACTAACACTGCTGGTTCTGCACAACCGAGACTAAGCGCGAGATTTGTAGCCACACTGCGCGTACGCGGCATCATCCATTGTTAACCGAAAACTATAAAAAAAAACTTTTTAACAAACAATTCTACCGACGAAAAAAGAACCTGAAAAGCAAAAAATAAAAAAGCTTTATGTCTAAGCTCCTAAATTAATGGAAATCACATTTTTTTAAGGCAGCGCCAAACAAACAATCAACGAAGATCAATCAAGTTGTTTGTCTGGCAACTTAGTCGTATTAAAACGAATCATCAAAATCGGATTACTATGTAAAAGTTATGCGTCATACAATAAAAATACGCGTCGACTTGAGAACCTCCTTCTTTTCGTCGGTTAAAAATAATTAAAATAATGAACTCTGAACAAATTGATGATCAAACGCGTACATGACCCAACTAAGCGCGCTCGCCTAAGTCACAATATTTAAAGGGAAGGTTTGATTTGAGAAATATTATTAACACCCACTTTTAGGGCGCATGCACCACAAATCACTAAATACAATTAAAATTAAGCGAGTTAAAACATCGTGCTATTTCGTTCAATTTTTTGAAGTTGACAGAGACAGAAAGATGTTTTAAATATGTTTAGCGCTAAATGTTTTTACTGATTTACGGTGCAAGCGCGCAAGTTTGTAGGAAATAATTTTATTCCTTAGGTACATGTAATAAAAAACCGGCGAAGTGCGAGTCGGACTCGCACACGAATGGTTTCGTACCACAAGGTCAAAAACACCGAAAAAATAAACATTTCCTATATGGAGACCCCCTTTCATTTTTAAATTTATATTTTTTGTTGTTATAGCGCCAATACACATTTTGTGAAAATTTAACTGTCTACCTATTACGGTTCATGAGATACAGCCCGCTGACAGACAGACGGACGGACAGAAAGACGAACAGTGGAGGCTTAATAATAGGGTCCTGGCACCCTTTGAGTACGGAACCCTAAAAACCATAAGTCATATCTTCCTTTATTCACAATCGAGCATGGCGGTAAATACTTGGCACTCAATGCCTGTCTCTGCATGATGTATAATCCTCCTAAGATGGCAAGCTATAACAATCTCTTTAACGTAGCCAGCGTAAATCCGAACGTAAACCTTTCACGTTACGATGGCAATGATGTGTGTCGATGGCTATGATGTTAGTTAAAATGCTCTTAGCAAACCTTAGGAACACCCATGATAATATCGTCAGTAGGTAGGTACCTACTGACGATATTATCACGGGTGTATTCTGTACAGATGCTGAAACCATTACAAGTCAGTCAGACACTCTCTGGGCAGTAAAACTTTGATTTCCTAGAAAAGCGGTTCCATCATATTGTAACGGACGTCATTAATATCTGAGCAGGGGCGACTTACTTTCTGTAAATAGTTTCATCACCCAAAACACTCAAAACGGTGAAAGAAAACATCGTGAGAAAACTTGTCTCATAACCAAAAAATTGAAGACATGTGACATCTACCAACCCGCACTGGGCCCGCGTGGAAGATTACAGCCCACTCTCTGTCTAAGAGAGGAGGCGTGAGTCCCAACCGTATGAACATTATAGGCTGATTATGCACGAATATCTGTTATTTTCATCAGTAATTGACCTTGAGGTGTCAAAAAACGCGCTGTAGTTAGACAGCCGTTATTGTGACCTTTCACTGCTTTCTTAGAAACTAAAGCTTAACCCGCGCGACTAACTATTTTGATAATAATCTATACTTACACACTAACCCCCTTACTAATAAACGTTGTATAGCGTCTGTATAGTTATACAACGCTGTCTTCTTCTTTCGAAAGTCAAATTACTGACGACTGAAAGAGAGAAATCGGTGTGTAACAGTGTGTAACTGATATAATACGTTTATTAGTAAGGGTATAATATTATAAATGCGTAAGTAACTTGTATCTCCCTGTTGGTCTGTGTATTTGTTACCTATTCACGCTGATCGGTTGGACAGGACTGGAACATTATGACCTGGGTTAAGACATCGGATACTTTTATATCGGTAGTTCGATCCCTTGGGATATTTGCCGCGATTAAAAGCTAAAATGTTCAAGTCTTGCGAGAAAATAAACAGTAAACACTAGTTATTTTGTTTGTTTACCATATTTTTATTTCTATTGGTTTGTTTAAAATCCTACTTCATTTTATTTTAAACTAGCTGATCCGGCGAACTTCTTATCGCCTCAGAATCAATAAATAAAAAAGGCGTTTCCTACAAAATGTTTGAGAAAATTAATTACCTTCATTATTTATTTTTCGTGCATTTTTCCCATTTTTTAATAGTTATTCTGCTATTCGGGGCGGAGAAAAATTCAACTAATCGAAGATCATAAAAAGTTCTTGAGTTATGGTAACTAACCCTACTTTGCTTTATATATACAGGGTGTCCCAGGGAACCTGTACCAGCGAAGGTATGTGGTCAGGGGACACTAATACCCATCGACTGAACCCCTATGTATGTTCCGCGGTATTTTGTAGCTTTCGCTTTCCAATACTGAAGACATACTACAGTTAATTTAAAAGCCTGCCTAATCAAAAAATCACGCCATAAAACATAAAAACCAAAATAATCACTTCTTAAAAATTCAAGCGCCAATAACAAAAAGGTTATAATATATTCCCTTGCTTCACATTATGTGATACAGTCACGAATATTTTACCATAATTGCTGCCATAGAAGTCATGTTCGGTGTGACTATTCGTGACAAATAACTGAACACTTATGAAAGGCCTAATTGGATAGTTTCATTATTGTATACTACCATCTGCCCGTGACTTCGTTTGCGTGGAATGTCTTATTTAACATAACAAAACTGTTGCTTCCCATTATCGGAATCGAATCAGGAGATCCGAAGATTACCCCGAACATACAAAATCATAAATTTTACTTCTTTATAATAATAATAGAAGCTATAGATATGTATTATAGACTGTTGATTGACCAACCTATTAAGATAGTGAGGTTCGTTTGGAAAAAAATATAGTAAGTATTTAGATAATAAGGCGCACCCCAGTCGGATTAAGGGCTTATAATAACTTTGACGGTTATTAAATAAAATTAAAAATACTTTGCTTCAGACCTTGATCTGTATAATGTTAGTAATATACACTTATAAACTATGTTAGTAGGTAAGTCACAAATGTAGGCAATACAATATTTTTTAATTCATGTATCTGTTGCACTCACCTGACGCGCCGGGTACATGCACATGTACATGTACCATGTAACATGGCTTCTCACTGATGACCTTCAGAATGCCGTTGACGCTCCCACGCACTCTGCACATCATGGACGCTATCCTTTTTCGCAGGATGGTATTGAACCCATCAGTATATGCTTTGACAAACATTCCTGACGCACTGCAGTAACGTGGAAGCCCCAACAACATTCTGAAGGCATTATGATATTGAACTCTGAGGGCGTTGTGTGCTCTTTGCGTATACCGAACCCACAGAGTGCACGTGTCAAAAAGCCTTAAAAAGGGTCACTTTAACGACGAACCACCATAAAACAATGTAAGTATATCTTTCAGAATGTTAATAATAGGTATGTACTGGCTTTTTCCTGGGTAAAGGCCAGACATAACATAATCAGCCTATAATGTTCCCAGTGCTGGAACACAGGCCTCCTCTCGGTGAGAGGGAGTGGGCCGTAATACACCACGCGGGCCCAGTGCGGGTTGGTGGATATCACATGTCTTCGAATTTTTGGTTCTAGGACATGCCGGTTTCCTCACGATGTTTTCCTTCACCGTTTTGAGAGCAGTGGTGATTAAATTAATTTACACAAAGTAAAGCGCTTTTCTGGGTTCGAACCTACGACCCACAACTCGTAAGTCGCGGCCGTTACAACTGGGCAACAACTGCTCCACAGGCCAGACATAAAACTTTTTAAATAAAAAATCGAGTTCTTACCAATTTTGTACCAATTTGTTTGTAAATAAAAGTATTTCAGAGCGTACTACAGACCTATAGACAGAAACCTACTTTTAAAGACGTACATTGTCAGTCTAGTTTATGGTCAAGTAACCCTAAAATAAGTTCACGGCAGGTTTTCGAATTGATTTTGATACAGAAGCCAAGGTCTAAACGCAGGATCAAGTCAAAATTCTACTAGCGCAATTTAAAAATAATCTCTACTTCCAGATTTTAGAATTTAAATTCCTTTACGCAGAAGAGTTTAATATTCTAAAATGTAATGAGAAATCTTATTGTGGTCAAACATTTCGTTAGTTGTGTATATAAAGTAAAAAATAGATCAAAATAATTACAATACCAAGTTTAACGCTCTCAAAACGTATTTTAAACGGATCGCAAACGCAAGCTCAATTCGCGCGACCTACTCATGACTTTCTCTAATCCGATACTGAAAAGTGCTAAAGTATAGTATCTGTACCTACCTGTCTGAAACAGTACAAAGGCCAGCAAAAGGCTACGATTTCTCTTACTGAAACTATTTTTTTTTCTTTATTTAAATAGTTATAAGTTTTAATCTAGATAGAAGAAGAAAGAAGATCTAGACAGATTATGCCACCCTCACCGTTGCAAATGGACTTTATATACTACTACACAAATAAAAAATAATTATCTGTGACACCACCTCTGCAATGAATACCAATGTTTACGAGCCTGTACAGGCATCCTGATTGCTTCCGAAGCAGGAGCAGCAAAGATGCTGTTACATCCGCCAATCTCACACATACTACGAGTATTGATTGATTGATTTTAAAAGTCTTGTATTAACATAATAATACAATAACATCTTATTCTAATTGTGTACCTACAAACATATACATAACAAGTTCTTAGGCTGACTTACCTTTATAAATATTTTACACTGAGTTTACTATTCTATATTAAGTCCATACGAACACACTACTATTCCAAAATCATAAAAATCTTAGCACTGGCTTTAAACGCATACCACAGTACCAATAGTGTTTACATCACAGACATAGATCTACATAGATAACGCAAATGCATGCACTTCGCGTGTCTGAACCCCGGCCAAGCGTCGAGGTTGGTCGCCGCTAACTTCAGTCCCGCGCGTCCGTTGTTGCAGCCGAACGTTCGCAAAAAACTAAACAAATGCCTCGTTGCGTGATAATGAACTGCAATAGCCCAAAAATTTCGAACACCCAAAGGCTGGAACATATTTCCTATCACAGGTAAGTTATTTTAAAATTATATTATGCGTAAATTCATATTAAAACTATTTTTAAGTATTCCAAGCTGCGTGTCGTTCCAGAATATTCCTAACTATAAATTACCGTTAAGTAAACTTTATTCACATTACATTGCCGCGTTTGCTTTGGACGTTTGATCTGACGTTGTGTGTTAGGAGACGATGAATATCGCACAAGCGATACTGTCGCGCATCGCTTCGACTTCGTGATACAGGCAATTTGTCATTCGTCTGTCAATTGTAGCAACTAGTGCTGTTCGTTCTACAACATATATCATTAATCGATTTTAATCGATATCGGACTGACGAATGATATAAAGAAAGCCAATTTAGTAGATATAACACGCTCATATGCATGACCTAATTTTACAGGACTGCTATAAAAAGGAGGATATTTTTTTTAGGGTTGATGTATTTAATGTGTTTTTGTCTATCCTTTCAACATTATACGACTATTTTTATATATTTAATGTGTTTATTTTCTATTGCATTTAAAAATATTTTTTTTTAGTTTCCCACATGATCCAATCATAAAAGAAAAATGGATTGCGGCCACGGGACGGAAAGACTGGTTCCCGACTAAACACAGTACTATTATTTGTACTCATCTACTCACGCTTATACAACAAACTATATCTGTGCAACAAACATCCAGCTTGACCAATTTGCTTTATTCATAGGATCCTTTGCCTCAATATGTGAAAAAAGTTGGCTACCTCAAAGATGAAACGCCATGTAGGATGTGGACTGGTAATTCCTCGAAACTCTCCCATGCAAATATATCATTCGTCTGTCTATGTATCATTCGTCTGTCTATATCATTCGTCTGTCTGAAAATCGATGTCATTCATATTAATCGATTTGTAATTTTTAGGTTATCTAAACTACTGTTTCTTATCTTAATCATGCATGTCTATACTAATGCTTTGTGTTTCAAAGAAATATCAACAAATATATTTTAGTAAACTTACTTGAGATTATGCGAAAGTATCCAAAATGTAGAATGAAATTGCTCTAAAGCGCGACGCGACTGCTCACTTTTAAACAACTCGGCGTACTGACGATTGCTGTGAGAGCGAGCGGGACAACAGATATAAAATATATGAGTATGAGCGAGACGATCACGGTGGCAGCTTCAGTTGAATCGTAGCGGGGCGAAGGGGCATCGGCGGCATCGATGGCTTTGAATCGGTTTGGATGTCCCGTCACTAAATTGCAGCTGTGACGTCACAGTAGGTATAAAAAAGTCGGCACGCTTGGTTTCAATACAAATCGTAATAATTGCGTTATCTATGTAGATCTATGTCTGTGGTTTACATACTAAAGGTAACGCACTCAAATAAGTACAAAGACACACAGGCACACACACACAGGCTAAAACACTACAATACTATAAAATAACTTAGATTTAAACATTTATTATTGATGAGTTAAAACAAAGAAATGATAATTCTAAATTGTGGGTAATATGCGTAACTATTCGCCGAGTATGCTTACTGCGACCGGGTGAGGGCAGCACGGTCGGTCCGGTGGTAGGGAGCTCAAAAAGTAGTGATGTGGTAAACGATATCGATTATATGTTGTAAATACGATAAGTTATTTTAACTTTTGCCTATGGATGAAATTAATGGGTTATCATGTTCGGGATTTTTACAAATATAGAATTTTCGGGCTGGTTTTAAGATAAAAATTTTAATAGTTGGGAATTTAATTTGATCGTGAACTCGTTTTAAATTTATACGAAAGGCAGTGTTAACAGATATTTTAATTGCCTTGTTTTGAACAACTTGCAACTTAATGTAGTTTTTATCAGTCAGGCTACACCAGGCTGGCGCAGCATATGTCAGACATGGTCGGACGAGGAAGGTATAAATGCGTAACTTAGTGGCAGCGCTTAACTTGGACTTTCTGTTAAAAAAAATAGGTTATAGCGAATTGATAGCCTTCAGTCCCTTTTCACGAAGTACAGACGCCAGCACATCAAGCTACCCGAAACTGTAAAATTTTCCCAATCAACTTTGAACCTTATGCTTTAGCGATAAAGTTGAAAATGTATTAAAGAAATTTGACAGATTGTAGTAGCTTGATGTGCTAGTGTCTGTACATCAGTGTTTTCATTCCAATTAATTTTGTTATCTAAAACTAGACCGAAATATTTAACCGAACGGCTCCAAGGTATGTAATGATTTTTAAAGTTAATGCGCCTGGAGGGTAATGATCGTTTACGTGAAAAAAGAATAACTTCTAGAGTTTGCTAGAGTTTAATTTTAGTTTCCATCTGGAGAAATACGTGTCAAGTAGTTTTAGTGCACGTTGAAGCCGCCCAATTATTAATTCAATATCCTCTGAGGAAGTATAAGAGGCGGTGTTGTCAGCATATATTGCGAGATTACTTCTAGGTTGCTTAGGCATGTCATTTAGATACAGAATGAAAAGAAATGGTCCTTAATTCGGACCTTGTGGTACACCAGAAGCCCAATTCTCGTAATTTAAAACGTTCAAAATCTAGTCGCTGTCTCATCTCGGCGACAAACAAATGTCAAAAACTTGTCAAAATGAAGGGAAATTAGAGGTATTTTAGACAGATTGAGACGGAGATCAGACTGTGAACGTTCTTAAAATTTCGAGAATTGCCCCTCAGATACCTATAATAAATTTCGCCATAGAACAGTGTTCACTACGAGTATTAAAATACTATTAACGACGCATATTTTCCCGCAACTTGTCCTTTTTTGCGTTCTTTCTCTGCGTCATGTTTGCCGTAAATAAACGGTTATTTTTTTCTTTTCTTTCTAAATCTCGTCTCTTTCTAAAACTCCATGATGATATGATAAACAACTTCAATTAAGTTGCATTCCATGCAATTTGGTGACAATTTTACCCATTAGGAATGCAAAATTATTTAAGAGTACGTGTACGTGAGCAGTGGTGGCCAAGTGGTAACGACCGCGACTTACGAGTTGTAGGTCGTAGGTTCGAATCCAGACAGGCGCTTTACATTGTGTAAATTATTTCATCACCACTGCTCTCAAAACGGTGAAGGAAAACATCGTGAGGAAACCGGCATGTCCTAGAACCAAAAATTCAAAGACATGTGACGTCTGCCAACCCGCACTGGGCCCGCGTGGTGAATTACGGCCCACTCCCTCTCATTGAAAGGAGGCCTGTGTCCCAGCAGTGGGAACATTATAGGCTGATTATGTATGTATGTATGTACGTGTATGTGTCCGAAGCGAGGAGTACCCACATTTCTTCACTGTACTGTACATTGTACTGTATGTATATCGTTATCGTGCGAAACACAACTTAAAAACTTCCACCATTTCTTTCTGCCACAAATAGTAGAGGTAAAACTTACAGCGTGTTACCTGCATGTCCTGTGGGTGTACTTCTGTACTGTAGCTGGCAGTTCTCAGCCATTTAGCCAGTGCACACTTCCACAACTCGGACGGAACGCCGACACAATTATACGGAACACTATAATGTAGGAACTTTGCACTTTTAGCATTACGTGGACTAACAAGAATATAAGTACACGAAATGCGCTTCTGCTTATCAATATAAAAGATTTTTGTATCATTCTGTGAAGTCATATTGAACTAGTATGACGGGATCTAATGGGATGAATGAATGAATGAAAATATTACAAAAAGTTGTCCGTATTTTTTTGTAATGTGGGCAGCTTGGCTCAGTCAAGCTTTCTAAGCTTGGACTATAATTTTCAAAACCAGCTTTTAATGAGTAATCATAATACTATCATTAAAATGGTTAGCCGTAGAACCGATGACCGTTGGGGTAGACGTGTTCTTGAGCGGAGACCGCGAATCGGTAAACGTGAGGCGGGACGCATTCAGGCTAGGTGGAGCGACGATCTTCGCAGGATGGCTGGTAGCAGCTGGATGAGATTTGCCGAAAATCGAGTTGAAGAGCGTGCAATAAGAGAGGCCTATGTCCAGTAGTGGACTGCTATAGGATGATGATGACTATCATTAATTAAATCAATAAATATTTAAAAAAGAAGTCCCACCGCCGCGTTTGCCTTTGTCTGAACGCGATAAACACAAGAACTTCCGTACCGATTTTCTTCACCAATGGACGGAGTGATTCATGAGGAAGATTCAAGTGTATAATTAATTAAGGTTTTTTTGTAAATTGGCTGAAATATGACAATGGTTGTTGAAGAAGTCGAAAAAATCATACCGACTGGGAGCTTTACTGGAGTTATATGAAAACAGGATAGGATCTATACATTGTATAGGTAGGTACCTGGATTAACACATAGGGTACTTTTAATCCCGTTAGTAGGTACGTCCCAGTGGGATATTTTCCGACACCCACGCGGGCGAATTAAGCCGCGGGCAAAAGCTAGTCCCTAATGTCTATAATCCGCATTTTAAACTCCGATAATCCGATTGGTGAAACTAAAAAATAGCGTTTTATTTCCTGACAAAGGACTTACCTATTTGATACGATTAAAACTTTGAAACAGCGAACTGAAAATTTAATTAATCAAACGTGTGTTACAAGGTATTTTTAATAATGTTTCAATATAGTATTTTGTATGGAAAATAGTTTCGACTATGCGGGTACATAGGGGTTTTACATTTTGTATTTATAATATTGAGGCCGGCCCAAAAGAGGTAGCAGAGGCCTTTGCCCAACAATATGACATTATGAGTGAGAGAAAAGGGATCGAAGATAGCGTTAACGCAAGGATAATAAAATAAAGAACACACAGAAAACCTTGCAGTTAAAAATATACATAAAAATCTTCACGCCTGTATGCCCCTAAGGCTAAGACAGAGGTGTACCTATGTATGGGTAGCGGGATTGTCCGAAAGGGTTACCGCTACCCCGGAACATAAAGGGCTAAGTAAAGAACACGGGTGGGTTTTAGTCAGTAAGAGTCTGACACTCCCTTCCGCTCCACCCAGAGCGGGAAGAGTCGTTTGATGATTTCCCATCCACAAAAAAAAGAGGTGTATCTATAATACACACTCATTTCGCCGGTTATGTTTAAGTCCTGCGTAATAGGGGGCGAGCCTATTGCCATCAACCGGGCATAAATCCTGACTACGGGCTGCTACTGAGAAATTCCAGAAGGAAAAACCCAATAACCCTTTGCCCGACCCGGGAATCGAACCCAGGACCCCAGGCTCAACAAAAGCACTTACGGCCACTAAACCAACGAGGCAGTTCAAAAATCCATACTAATATTATAAATGCGAAAGTGTGTCTATCTGTCTGTTACCTCTTCACGCTTACATGAAATTTGGTGTAGAGATAGTTTGAGTCCCGGGAAAGGACATACAATAATTTTATCCCTATATTCTTACGGGATCGAAACTTATGCGGGTAAAACCGCGGGGCGCTGCTAGCAGACCTATAAACAAAAATGAAGTTGCTATCCACAAACAAAAGTGTAAAGTTAACGAAATACAAAAGAAAACTTGATGTAACCTGGAATGGCTTGTAAGCTGAAGTTAGTGGGAAATAATTACAGTGTTCGTAGTCATGAGCTTCACGTTTTAGGTATTTTGCATTCGCCATTATTTCGACCTGGACGGCCAAACTGACGTGAAAAGGCAACTATGTATAAAAAACGGTTTCACACGGGCTATTATTTTGCACCTTCTTTTGTTTTCAACCTATTTTTTATTAACAAATGATATAGGTAATACGAACTGGTTTTTGTTCCGTGACACAAATAATTAGGACTAGAACCGTAATTAACTTAAATTTTACTTTCAGGATTTGAAAATCGAATATAAATACCTACCTATTGCGAAACTGCTTGATTTATTAGATTGCAATTATATTATAATAGTCAAAAACGCATTTTAATTTGTATCCATTTCTAACTTTTATCATTAGCACAACCATAAAAATCCGCCACAAACATTTTCATTAATTTCTGTCTATTAAGCAATTCTTGAATGGCTTGATAGACTGAAATAGGATCCAAGGATAATGATCCTGCTATTTATGATCTGTCATATCAATCAAGCTATTGAAAACTAGGTATACTTATTGGATTTCCAAATTGACGTAAGAGCAACATCAAACAGAATTTCCACCGTTAACTCTGCACCTTACCTATAAAATAATTATGTTCCTATATTTTCGTTAAAGAGAATATTTAAGGAGCTCGTTCCATTTAACGCTGTGTGCATTTCATGTAGCTCAGTATATTCTTGTTTTAGAAAATAGCCCCATCTGCAGTGCCTCTATTACAAAATATCATGCTTCGAGCTGTAACGCGGCTATCTTGGAAAAATGTTCTTGAATAAATAGGACACTATTAGATGCACGCGAACGGGAAAAATGATCGGGATACATCCTTAGAAACATCGTACTTAAATGTTTAATGGGAATATTTGTTTGAGGGTTATTAAGTTGATCTTGTTTATGTAATTCAAATGCACTTACATGCTTAATCATTTTCGTAAAATGATTGCACCCGATTATTTTTTTGTTTTACTCCATTTTTAAGCTACTGAACATTGGACATTCTCAGTCACAGCGGTGGTTACAAAAAAAACTTCCGTGGGATCACCGATTACCTTCATCCGACGGGCTCTCAGATTATTTACTATTAAGGCTCTTTTGTGGTTCCCTCTAGGACGACGAAAACAACAGGACACGATGGGATTCCGACCTTTTAAGTGGGATTCTATGTTGATACCCTCCACCGGGGAGAGCACAACATTAATTTTAAAGTTTAATATGGGCGCACCGCAACGACTGTGCGAGGGCATAGGCACCTTTTAATTATTCCGCAGGGTATGTGCGTGACAGAGGAAAGTTACAAAAAAAAACTCGCTTGTAGTCTAGTCTGTGTACAGTCAACAAAAGAGATAAGTATGCAGGATCGTCGGATATAGTTGAAGTTTAGTAAGAAACCGATGAACATTCGGGCAATAACATCAATTCATCAGTTTCATCTTTATTATGAACGGTAGATGCTGGATTTATATTAATGATACATAACTTTTAGATATATTTATTCACTCAAGGCACAAAATATGGCACATTTTTGTATGAACATTGAATGTAGCGATTGTTTGAATGATCATACTCTGCATGTCATTTGCAAACTGCTTGCATTATAGTGGTTCCAATAATAATGTTTTATTAGATACAGAAAATAGGTTAGCCATGAAATAAATCAATATGTATGTAGATTATTGAATAATTTGACCGCACGCGGCCCACTACAGTCTAGTTGATTAGTTAATTATCGTTTTAGCTCACGATACCTAGATAGGTAGGTACTCATTTGATGTCTGATTGATAATTTAAGGGTAATTAGGTAGTTGCAGGTATATAACTTTTGTTAGGGATCCCACCCCTGATTAAACGTACCCCTTGGAAGGTTTAATCAGCGGTGGGATGATAAAAGTTGATAATCAGTGCGGTGCACACGAAAACATACGAGCATCAAGCTATACATTTCCAGTTTTAGCTGACCTCACATTGTATAGCCTTTTCGTACATAGAGAAGTTAGCTTATAGGAAATGTATAGGTTGATAAGTCGTTGTGCGTACAAAAGAATTAATAGCTTTTGAGAAAAATAAGCGTGTTCGTACGAAGACTACCAATGGTTAACTGAAGAGGCAAAATGGTACGCCATCATAAACGTCAAGGTGCATTCCTAAAAAATATCCTGATGGGAATAATTAAAGGAAGGAGGACGTTTAATCTTTTGGAGGAGTGGGAGAGGTAGACCAAGACGAAATTAAGGAGAAATTATGCAGTGTTATAAGTAATTAGCTGTTGCCTGCGACTTCGTCTGCGATCCAGGATGAAAAGTAGCCTATGTCCGTCTTCAGGTCATGGTCTACCCATGTGCCAAATTGTATCCAAATCCGTTCAGCCGTTTTAGCGTGAAAGCGTAACAAACAAACATACTTACTTTCGCATTTATAAATCTATTAGGATTAGGATTTATTTGGTGACCTATGGCAAGGTCAGAGGGACCATCAACGGAGAAAGAAAAAAAGTGCTGGACCGAAAACACTAGTAACATGGTGTTAGAATGTACCTCGTTGTCACTAATGTTCATGATATATTAACAAAGCCGATAAAGATCCCACAAAAATATTTAACACCTCAAAACGAGAAAACTTTAGGTTAACAAAGTTGTATCACAATGCAACTGCGTCCTGTTCCAACACATCCGCCGAAAAGGGGCTTTGTATTCATGCAGTAAAATAAACGTTGGTAACGTGTAGCGATCCGAGACAGGTGGCAAGTGATGTATGACTATTACATGTTCTTTGTTCTACATTCGCGAATTCGTAAATTCAATTTTTGCATAACAAATCCTTGAGCTCCAAAGGCGCTTGTCATGGAGAATATTACAACATGTTTTGTTTGGCGAGTGCTGAGTTATTGAGCCTTGGAAACGTGTTTTATTTTCTTGTAAGTTTTGAAAACAAAAAGATAGTGGCTGACCTGATATGGAAAGCGGTTACTGCAACTAGGAAGCACCAGCAATATGAGAGTTTGTCGATGCGATGCTACTGTTGCTAACATTAAAGGATTATACAAGCTACGCTTGCCGCGGTTGGCCCGTGGATGGGTGACCATCTTTACATACCAAGACCCCTCCGTGCCTCGAAATGCACCTTAAGCCGTTGGTCCGGGCTGCCATTCGTGGATCTTTTACAGTCGTTACGGATCGTCAGAAGCTCGAAAGTTGACAACCAGTCTTACCAAGGGGTAATTATAAATAAATACATAAATATTACCCAGTTACTGGGTTGTGGAGGTCAGATAGGAAATCGCTCCATGTAAAACACTGGTATTCAGCTGCATTCGGTTAGACTGGAAGCCGACCCCAACATAGTTGGGAAAAGGCTAGGCAGATGACTGCATTTGATTGATTATACAGGACGTTATATGTCAACGTACCTATTTCTCCTTTATAAAATGTAATTTTTACTATTTTTAATCTTGTCCAAACTATCCAGAAGAATGATGCATTTATCCAATAAGTGAACACAACCCCGTAATATCAAACATAGAACTCATAAAATTGACAATTAAAATATTCCAAATTCCAACAGTCGAATCCCATAATCGAACGCGACCCAAAACTTTTGGCGTACCAATTTGTATGAACAACTGAACACGCTCACCTACGTATGACACAATTATAACATGCTGTGTGTGTATAGCAGACATTTTCGGTGGCAACGGTCCAGTGTAATCGACAGTGTAGCAGCTGGCGTGTCGTGTGATAACCCCGGATATTGTGCCAGTTAGACGACCGACTTCTAGCCCGTCCGATACATGACGTGCAAGTCAGATAGCTCTCATTTTATTTTAGCCCTAATCGATAACAGGCAAACTTTGGAAAGTTAACGTAAGTGAAACTTTCCTGAAGCACTAAATATTTATGATGTTAAGCTTTTGCCGTTAAGGTGATATGTTGAAAAAAAATGTGGTTTTTCTTGGATAGGGATTTATGATTTTGGTATATGTTTTTTGACTATTTGGTCTAGTATCATGTAAAAGGAATAGACGTACTCGGTTTTAATGAATTTCCGATGTGTCAGTGAGTGATGGTAAAGTAATAATAATAATATGTAATCAGCAACTTGCTTTGAAATACAGCCTTGTGGAATCGGAGGTGCCGTACTACAGGTATGTGCCCGACCCAGTTCTCGAAAATGGTAATATCACGTTGTACTGGGATCGATCCATCATCACTGACAGGACTATTGTTGCCAATAAGCCTGATATAGTGGTGGTGGATCGATCAGAGCGGCGTGCAATGATTGTTGACATAACCGTCCCACATGACGAGAACCTCGTGAAAGCCGAAAAAGATAAACAAATCAAGTATCTTGACTTGGCTCGCGAGGTTGTCGACATGTGGGATGTGGACTCAGCGATCATTGTGCCGATAGTCGTGACTGCCAATGGGTTAATAGCCAAGAGTCTCGACCAACACCTAAGGAGGCTCTCGTTGGCCAGCTGGATCAAGGGCTTGATTCAGAAAGCGGTACTTCTGGACACGGCCCGCATTGTCCGGAGGTTCCTCTCTCTGGAGCCCTAACCGCCGGTAGCTTGGACCCTGTTCCCGATACCGGTGGGCTACTATTTTTTATATTTTTAAATGTTTTTATATATTCTTTTTTATATTCTAATATTTAAAAATATAATTTATATGTAAATAATGAAATAAAGGATATAATAATATTTATTTCAAACAACTTTGAGTACAGGTAACTTAAATACTACATCATGAGCGATGGATAGGAATATTAAAGTGGATAGTGGAGCAAACCCAGTTCCGTGCTAGGAATTAAAGTATTCTGTTTGTGTTTGGTTTATATGACGATTCAAAAAAAAATTTTTACAAAAAGAACAAACGACTTAAAAAAACACTACAAAGTGATAAATAACTTTAATTTTGGAAGTCGATGTCGTTGGTTCCGCATTTTCGTTTTTTGACACCGACTTCCGAAATTAAAGTTATTTATCACTTTGTAGTGTTTTTTTTAAGTCGGTTGTTTTTTTTTGTAAAAAACTTTCTATGTTTCACTTTTTTGTTGCACCTACCCCACACAAATTCAATTAACACTAATACATTAAAGAATTGAAAACACCGACTAGAAGAATCATCAAAATTCGCATAGAAATGCCGGAGATGCAGTACATTTATGCATATAACTTCGTACATAAGAATAATTACCTAATGTATTATAAACTAAAACCTTCCTGAAAGTATGTAGATTACATTAATGAAAGAATTATCAAAATTGGTTCATAAGTTTTTGAGAAAATCGCGGACATACATACATACGGGTCGAATACAGAACCTCCTTTTTTGAAGTTGGTTAAAAATTACACACGTAATCGTTCAAGTTTTCACTTCTGTCGCCACTCCCGGAGTGCACTTTTTTTATTTTATTAGCCATTATTGTCCCTTATTATCCCTCTGCTGGGAAAAGGCTTCCCTACTCTCCTTCCGCCTCTCTCTGTCAAGAGCTGCCAAGGGCCAATGTTTATTAAGAGGACTACATGACCTAAAGCGCGGTCTTTGTCGGACTGCATAGAAAAGAAAGAGAAGCGCGATGCCACAACGCTGGTAATTTATTGCAAAATATGAAGCAATTATCGATTTTCGAAAAATCTAGTGCTTGGACCAAAAAACTAAAACACTATAGTTTTAGTATGTTGCTTGTAGAATAATCTGACAAAAAATCATAATGATTGTATGTATATTAGTATGAATTTTGTTGTAAAAAAAAAGTTTTTAGAGGTATCTTCATGATTTTTTTCTATCGTACCAAATGAGTTGTATTATGTTTTCAACACACTATCTTCCTAGCATTATATAATATCATATATTTTTTTGGTTTTTTTTACTGTAGTCTATCATATACTTTTATTGTTTCTAAAACTTGCGTTGTTTGCGTTTAGGTCCTGTAAGCCCCTTAAAGGAGTCCTGCGTATCCCACCATCTCCGTCTGGGCCTGCCGCGATGTCGTTTGCCATTATTAAGCGGGACCCACTGGGTCGTACAACACCTAGACAAGTTACTAAATCAAAATAAATACAAAAACATATTTAATAAAGCTATTTAATTTTTAACAATAGAAAACTATAAATAAGTATCTAATTATTCTAACAAACTTTTTAGTTTTCTTTTTATAACAAAAATAAAGAGAGTCTAGCCTGTATCAAGACGACAAAGAACATAAAGAGAGTCTAGCCTGTATCAAGACGACAAAGAAAATAAAGAGAGTCTTGCCTGTATCAAGGCGACAAAGAAAACTACCTACTCATATTATACGCCAACAAATCTTTGGCATATAATAGCGATCTTTAGCATTTTTGAGTCAGTTGGCTATGGTTTTATTTCGCATTGGTTTCAGTTTACTAGATTTTTGAAAGAAGAGGCATACGTATATTGTCATCCACTCACACAAATCCTCTTTCCTTCTTAAAAATAGCGTAAACTCTTTTTTGCAGGAAAATCTGTAATAAAAACTTCATAATTTATAAGTTATAATAAAAACACCCATCACATTAGCCGTCAACTACGCATTCTATATATTAGGCTAAGTAACATTGCACAAAATAATTGCTGGGAAGCGACTCTTATTTTTTTTTGTGAAAATTTGCTGTTTGCGGTAGTGCGCAATGTAACGCACGCAAAACATTATGCTTATCGGTGCATGCAATAGTACAGTGATCGGGGAGAGGGAGATTACAAGTGACTCTCGGCATCTTGTGTTCGTTTAGCAAAAATACTTATATAGGGTGACTGGTAATTAGTGACCGATACCTAAACACGTGATTGTACTCATGATAGGTACTCGTAACAAACAACTTTTACTATGGGACCAAACCTGAAATCGCGAAAAAAATCAGCTGTTCAGTTCCCTTCCCTACATTTTGACGAGTTATACGAACATAAATGTAGGGAACAGCTGATTTTTTTTCGCGATTTCTGGTTTGGTCCCATAGTAAAAGTTGTTTGTTATCATGAGTACAATCACGTGTTTAAGTATCGGTCACTAATTATCAGTCACCCTATATATACGAGTATAGGTAGGCAAGTTCTACTGGTAAAGTTACTTTTACTTACCTGAAGGTAATAGGACTTCGAATGTCACAGTTTGTCTCGACATCATAACTTAACTAGTTTATAAATAGTATCATTACACGTTTATCGAGTTTATAATAAAATTGGAGGATCACATGTTGGTCGCCGCCTCCTTTTTTTAGCTGAACTGTAAGGAAGAGATACTCTTAAAGTTTTAAAAAACAATTCTGATCGCTAAAGCTACGGTATCCTAGAAAAGCAGTGACCGCACATAACAGCCGCAATGACGGCTGACATCAAAATGATGACAGCAACAAAGACTTAAACCGCAAAATACCCTACCGCCTCAAAAGATGTCACGTTCCTGTTTCGTTTTGACACTCAATGACGCAGTGACTTGACTTAATTATCATGGAAACGCTATATCGCTCATTTGGAGCAACATCGACGTAACTGCTACTTTTTTTTAAGTCTTTGCTTTCCTAACGTAAATACGCTTTCTAAGTGCTTAGGCATATTTAACTAATTTTTGGGAAAAAATACATTTACGTCGATATTTCTCCAAATGAGCGATATAATAATGTGTGAGCTGACTTTTCTCAGTATGGACACTTTTTCGCGTGACTAAGTACCTACGGTGAGGGCAAATCTAGCGATATAAATCTTTGGGCAGTGGGGTTTGACTTTACGGTGTCAAAAACGCTCTCTAGGAAAACACACCAACTTACTTTCATATACAGGGTGTCCCGTATTTAATGGATAACCTCTTAAGGGGTAATTGTACTTATCATTATGAACAACTATTACTATACGACCAAACCTGAAATCGCGAAAAAAGAATCAACTGTTTCCTACATTTCGAAGAGTTATGCTAACATAAATGTAGGGAACAGCTGATTTTTTTTCGCGATTTCATGTTAGACACACAATACACCAGATAAGTCATATAAAAACAAAAAAAAAAAATACAAAACATAAATACTTACACCAGAGCTTTGTGGATAACTTCGATGTTCTTGAGTTTAATAATTGATTTACATTCCGGGTAAGTATAGAAACTTGGAATGTTCGACGGATATTTAAATTCATATATTTGTTCTTGTACAAACGATTTAAAATCCTTGGGTTTCGGGCATAAATATGTTACATCTGTAAAACAATACTTACCTACATATTGAGCTGTCATTCAAATTTTATTTTCCTGATATCATAATTTACGGATAACCGTTTTAGGTGTCTAGGTCATCATCATCATCATCATTTCAGCCGAAAGACGTCCACTGCTGGACATAGGCCTCCCCCAAAGGTGTCTAGGTATCTTTGTGATTTCAAATGTAGTCAAAAATACACAGGGTTTGAAAAACCAGTATTTTTGGGAACCGGTACTATGGGCCTTGATGTGATACCCGGCACCAGAGCAAGTTAAAATGATGAAACAGACATAGTAAGTAAAAAGGATATTCAATAGGCATTAGAAAAATATCTTCAAGGCTGCCAACCGTACGAGGTTTCTCGTAAAACTATGAGATTTTTGGTACGCGCCAGGTACCTGAATTTGGCACCGGTACTTGTTAGGTGGAATAACGGTACTTGTTAGCAGGTACCCGTCTAGAACCGATACCCAGGTACCGAAATGGCAAGAACTGCTAAGTACCGGTACAGAACTTGTAGGTACTTTTGGTACCGGTTCCAAGCCCTGAAAATACATAACACACTTACTTTGGTCACATGCCATTGAAACAATGTTAGCAGCGATAGACTGAGATATAGAATACATAGCATTAAGATGAGGGTAGATGCGACCAACTTTGATATCTTCTTCACGGATATTACTTGCTAAAGTCTGTAAAGATTACAAAAGTAAAATTGAAATTTAATTAAGTTACAATAAAGTAGGTACTACAATATGGTTTTAGGGCAAAAATCAATTGCTGGTTGCACAAGAGACACTAAAACTAAATGTATTACTACAGGATAATTGTGTAGCGACACCTATACGCCTTTAAAAGTACTACATAGTCAGATAATCAACTCAAAGATATAGATGGCGCCACAAAAACACCGACGGCTCAAAGTTCCGCATCTCGCAAACAAAATATTGTTGGAAAGTTGTTTATAACACAGATGCCAGATGTCAGGCACTGTCCCTTCGAAATCAAACTCAAAGCATTTATTTCAAATAAACCAACAACAGGAGGTCGATCAACTCGGTCAGTCAGATAGATGAAACTAGCTGAACTACATCATTCCTCCTCATCCGGGAAAAACATACCTTACGCGTCCACAATTGGATAAGGATTATCTTTATTTAATGTATGCTCCAATCATGCAGTAATAAAGCTAAGTGCATCCACATTTCAAGCTCCATTATAAGTCCCATGTATTAGAGTGCATGACCATTGGCATCAACAGTCCAGACTCGGAAGCTGCTATTAAGAATAATTATAAGAAGAAAACCTAGTGTCTGTTAAATGATGTGTCTTGTTTGAGTTGATACTCGTAAGGTTCGACGGGGTTGACGTATCCGTATGGATAAAAACCCCTTTTATTAATAAATAATAATAAAAAATAAAAGCTTGTAAAAAAAACACCCAATCATAGTCCGTCCTGGGATCGAATCCAAAGAATTAATAAAAAATCATGATTCCAGTACGAAAAAGGGATGGTGCTATCGGTCATGTATAGCTCCGTCTTCTCTTACAGTGGAATCATGATGGCATTAAACCTTCAGAAATACGGCACCAGGACAGCGTTTCGCAGTCGAGCCTGCGAAACTAGACTAACGAGGCATTCAAACTACACTTCACTACTATTAAAAACTTACCTTGGCAGCGCTAAGAAACATAGCGTCAGTAACACGGAATGCATTTGCTGCGAGCACGCCCAGTGCTATTCCAGGAAACATGTAGTAGTTGTTGGCTTGACCAGTGAAGTACCGCTGACCTCTGTAATTGACCGGAGGGAATGGGGAGCCCGAAGCGAAAATGCAACGACCCTAGGAGAAAAATCATGAAGTAATGATTGCTAATTTAAGCTTAAACACACAGTTTTTATATAAATTTAAGCGGGTGACACATGGGCAAAACGGTCGTAGAGCCATAACATACCATAATACCTATGCATCCGTGCTCGTACGTCTATCGCTCATTGACTTGGCAAAAGAAGCTTTAGAGAAAGATTTTTGAAAATTCGTCTCGTAAAATGGTTAACTAGGGAATGAAGGTTTGTATGGAAGTTCGTCATTTTTGAAGATGGGAAATCCTTTCAAATTATTTTCGAATCTAAGTTACCAAAAATATATTTATATTGCACAAAAATATATTTATATTGCACAAAACATCACACACTTAATGAAATTACCTGATCCAGTATCTAAGTTTGTGGTAGCATAGATAGGCGCTAGGCTTGCTTACCATGGGTTAAGCAAAATGATAAAAAAATAGAAGATAATTCAAGATAATCGTATTTTTTTTGTTATGTATTTTCTGGTGTACGAGAATAAGAGTATATTATTATATAAATAAATAAATATTTTTTTAAAAGAACACGTGAACGAATAAAATTTATCGAAGGCGCCGTTCTTAAAAATAAATATTGAGATATGGGCAAGACAATGGTGATGAGGGTTAGGTACTTGGGGAACATATATACATTCATCCTTTAACCGGTTGAATGCCGTAATTACAGACACAATTAAAAAGCCATTGTGTCTCGCGTGGATCCACGTTTACGCATATGAATAGGGTTAAAAAAACAGTTCGCATTCGCATCCCCATGATACCTACTCGAGTGTATTCATAAGCCTCTTGAGCGGTACATTCGGACAAACTAGTTGGGTTCGACAACGCAAAAATCAGGGGTCTCTCGGCATTTTTAGCCACTTCCTTCAATACAGCCGGCGAAAACATACCGCGGGATGATGACGTACCTGAAAAAAGTTCCCATTTAAATCATAGAAAAGCAAATTTGTTTCTGAAATGAAACAATAATTATATGGAGCAACATTTATTGCTTAAAATTATGGTATCCAATAAGTCCATCTATAATTTAAAGAGTTTATTTTTGTTCTTACTCTTACTCCTCGACCGACCTCCTCAATTGCAGTAATATCATAGCAGTGCACACTGATAATGGGCCTTAACTACCTAGGTAACTCCTAAATGACTATAAATATACGATGTAAGCAGACAAATGACCTCAAGGATCGCGCGCACTGCACCGCTATAGTCACACAGTTCTTTTTTGTGGTGGTGAAAATGTCTATGCACAAACAACACCAGCCGAGGAAACGAGCTCGTACACTGCTAGGTACGACTCTGGTTAGCCCTCGGGCAGTGACGGGCTGCCCAGCCCTTTACCTATGTAGGGACGTGACCGTCTCACACAAAACCATGTAATGCGGGCGGTCTGATCCACCCGCAGGACGATAAGAATTAAGGCGGCATCAGCTATTTGGCTCGCCACAGTACCCCTCGCCTGGTTGGAGGATCCTTCCTTCTCATAGAACCGCATTCCTCTCCCTACATGATCTCTGCGATCGAAGTCGTGGGGGTCGTGGTCAAAATATTCAAAGTCTTACCGATCAAACAAGTCACTTTGAACCGACTAATGCACTTTATTAAATTCGTCTCTGGGTCCAACTTTCGGAAATAATCCTTTGCGTGAGGTGGTATGTCTATGCGCGGCTTCAATGACAGTAGTCCGTTGATGTCAAACATGTAGCACCGGTCTCTGGCTGCTTCACTAGTAATGCCTTCTTCCACCATCGCGTCGCATAGCAAATTTGCTATACCAACGCCCGTCTTAGCTCGCAAGAAAATATTATTAGCACTAAATACATAGGGGTTTATGTATAAACATAGCTTCAAGTTAAGTAATGTTTAGTGACTATTAATTTAACCATACATTTTGTACGTTTAAACGTCTCTTAACTTTAAGCAACGCTTATAAATAACGAGGTAACTGTATTGTTTTTAATATGCCATTGGAGTTTCTGATGACCCATATTAAAAGTCCAGGAAATCAGCGGAAACAATCCTAGTAAAGGTTTCGCACCGGGATTATCTTTTTAGGCATTACAAATACTATGTGAAAGTTCATTCCAATACAAATTTTGAATTCTTATTTCTATGGGCTATTATTCTGAGTGATCATGTCCGTTTAAAATCATATAAGTAGGGACCTACAAGAAAATGTTTTCAAAGGGACTCTGCCAACATGATAATTATTCATAAAAAATATGTGTTTAAGCCCATCTTAACCCACTATCAGTCAAAGGCCACCTTCCATACTTTGAAGTTCTCGAAGACGGTACACCTCCATTAATCCTATTTATTATTCCAAATTCAAGAGTTTTGCTTGTCCTTCTTTCAGACAGCAAAGGAGCAACACATAGACGAAATTGTCGAAAGAGATGGATGATCGAAGTGTCATAGGCTGCTTTTTGTTCCGAAGTAATGCAATTCTTTATTAATCTACCTATATGAAAATAAACAGCCGTCTCGCAAAAACTCGAAAATGGCTCGACCGATTTGTTTTTTTTTTTTCGCCTCAGTTCTGTGGTGGTTTAGGAAAAAAGAAAATTAGGAAAATTCCAAAGGAACAGCCGAAAAATCTAAAAAAACTAAATTTTGTATCGATATCACGTG
Organism: Hydraecia micacea; assembly: GCA_914767645.1. Classification (NCBI taxonomy): domain Eukaryota; kingdom Metazoa; phylum Arthropoda; class Insecta; order Lepidoptera; family Noctuidae; genus Hydraecia; species Hydraecia micacea. Next base: position 7,167,130 of record OU611785.1, read on the forward strand.
GTACGTAGTACACCGGGTCATCTAGTATAAAACAAACTAAAACTTACAGATCCTGCCCCAACAAACATGTAGGAGTGATTACTCAGTTTTTGATTAGTCATCTTCTGGCACGCTACCATAAGACCACTGACTACCGTGGCGGCAGTGGCTTGAATATCATCATTAAATAAACAATAATCATCGCGAAATTTGTTCAGAAGGCGATAAGCATTTTGTGTGGCGAAGTCCTCCATCTGTAAAAGTATCTTTAGTCAAGAACTAGCTTTTGCCCGCTTCTTGTCCCCCGTTGATGTTGAAAATTATCTCACATGAACGTACTACCCGCGGGGTAATTGCGTAACACACTATCAGTAGCAATGGGTTTCATTTTGACAGTTCAACAACATTCATTGCGTTAGTTACGTTGTTGAGCAGACACATTTTTCGAACATATGAAGCATTGGATTAGCAATATCCTTCAAAATGGTTCAGATTGAGATTGATAGTGTTTTACGCAATTAGGGTGCTAGACAAAAATCTATATAGATATCATGTCCTACCCCAGGTCATGGTTATCCGTGTGGCAAATTTTATCCAAATCCGTTCTCACTTTAGCGTAAAGAAGTAACAGATACGCAGATAGACAGGAGTTTATTTCCATATTTACAATATTGCTCTCTCTTCATTACGCTATTGTTGCCATTTAAAGGCAGAGAGTAGTTTTAGCAGCAGTGAGCATCTTCTACCAACCCGAACTGGGCCCGCGTGGTAGATTACGATCCACTCCCTCTCGAAGAGATGAGGCCTGTGTCCCAGCAGTGGGAACATTATAGGATGATTATGCTGGGCGCTCAAGATGTAACCAAAAGTGAAAGTCGCGCAAATACGCGATCGTTGTGTTCATATGCAACTTTTTATTCGCAAAACTTGAAGGCGCCCTCTGTTGGCGTGTCCACGCGTTTCGGTCCACAAAATGGTATGTTAAAAACAATTGTGTGCTTTAAAAGCTATGTTGTTGAAAAAAAAAGTAAGTACCTACCATCACAAGCGTTTGCTTTCCATATAATTTCTGAACCGCTTTCAAGAACTCTTCTATGAGTTCGTCATAAGCTTCACGGGGGTGCCTCTTCTCTCGAATGCCGATGTAAAGAGGATCTTCTATCAGCGACTGAAATATAATGTTTTCATAGTATATCACGCCTGTATTTCCCAAAGAAGTTAGCAGGGGTTATTCCGTTTATCTATCCCAGAATATCCACCCTAAGGTACCACACGGAAACGTATGTTCGAGGAGTCACCCATAGTCTTAGTTGGATAAACGAAATTTATAGGCTTACTAGCTCGTGCCCGCGACTTCGTCCGCGTGAAATTTCACCCTCCCCCCATTCACCCACCTCTTAGAGGTGGAGTTTCGAAAAACCCTTTCTTAGTAGATACCTACTTTTCACAAAGAACACTGGGTGTGTTTTCATGTCTCTAGGACCAGCGGTTTAGGCTGTGCGTCGATATATCAGTGAATTTTATATACATAACGGAGAAGGTATGTGTGTCTCGTTATTATCAGCCATATTTTAACTACTGTGGGCGAACTATGGGTATAGTGTTGGTTATTGCGCAATAGAAAAACGGTTTGCAGTTCAAATCAGACTATAAATTTCACGAACAATTTAATCACACCTAGCAAATCACACACTATAGATACACGATACTACCAGATATGGAACGCGAGACAGTTTCTGAGCACATGTTGTTCGTATGATGTCCAATCTCCAAGAGGGCCGCTCCACCTCGCTGCACACTCTCTTCTACTCCCCACAAACTCAGGCTTGACTCTGTTAAGCGCCGCCAGATGGCGCTGGCGTTCCGAATAGTCAAACGAATGACCGGATGCGACATACATATAAATATAGGGTGGATTCTCGGACATGCGTTTCAGCGAATCTACCTTAAGGTGGATTTTTTGGTATGGATAAATGTAATATCCAGTTAGCAGGGGTGAATGTACAGTACACCCACAGATTGCCAGTTATTTTAAGTCCTATGGTTTCCAGTATTTTGCCATAAACCCAGACTATCTACTGCAATTGAGAAATTAGTAATGCTCAGTGTGTTATTAATAATCCGCGCGGAACTAGTTGGCCACTGAGGTGGGGACAGGGGTGAGGCGGCGGTTCGCAACGCACGTACTGACTAATTCGCCCCCGCCCCTTCGTCCCACCGCTCACATACCTAAGGCGCGGCCAACTAATTCCGCGCGGACTATAGTAAAGCTCAATAACACTTCCCGACCTAGGGATCGAACACAGGACTCCGCAGTCAACAGTCGTACGTGTGCAAAACCAACAAGGTACCAATTTATACCACACAATCAATGAACCTGCAAACATCTCTCCACTACCCTTGATTGACTGGTAGAGAATACCTAAGGCATTAAGTCCGCTTTTGTACCTATGTAGTGCACAATGTTTCACTCACCAGATTATTGGTTCCGGTGTCGAGGCAGACCGGCAGACAGTGATGCGGTTTAATACCAGCAAGGGCTGTAAGCAGTATTGTTTTTCCCTGGGACACACCCATTCCATGCGCCCCAAGGTCACCGAGACCCAGCACTCTTTCTCCGTCCGTAATCACAATCGCCCGGACGTCACGTTCTGGCCTAAAATGGTTATTGAGCCCTGAGTCATGCAAATGAGTAGTACAATTTTGTATTAGATTTATCTCATATGTAGTCAAGATTTTAAAATAATACTAGCATAGCCTAGTATTATTTCCTCTGATGGGATGTTCGAAGCGAATAACAAGCGAGCGGGCGTGACCAGCCAAGCGAGCGCACCACCACCGATCTAAGGAATTTAATTTTTTTTAACGTATCTCTAAAATTTGTGTTCGATGCCTAGTACATTCAAGACTTGGTGAATGAGGTTAAACCCGAGAAAGCAGGGTGTAATAAATAAATAACCACGATTGGTACCGTGGGCGTGGGTGTGGTAAAGGCATTTCATACTGTACCCGTCACGAGAACCTATTAATTTTGTAAACACACATTCAGGGGTTCGCAACCTTTGGATCAAATAAAAAAATCAGTTTTGTAATGATTTTTATTTTTATTATAAGGATATAATTATGTTAACACACACATATAATTTCTGTCGTCAGACGATATTCCGAGTATTCTGCATCTGCATTCTGCAACATTGACAGCGTCAGCGTGAACTTACTTCAAAATGGCGGGCCAAATGTTTACGTTCCATGAGTCAGACGCGTTCCAGTACCACAAAACATTAGACGACAGCGCTTTATATCGCTAAAATATAACTCGCCCAAGTGAAATTGCTCGTTAGTTTCGTATTACACCTATGTTACTTTGAGTTGATTGAATTTGGGATTATTTGTTGTTGATTGAATTGTTGTTACCTACGTAACTTAGTAGAAGTTCTTCATATACAAAATGTATAGCTTATCGTGACGGGGACTTTACATAATAATATTAAAAAGGATCACAAACTAAAGTCACTAATCCGTTTGCGATAGGTATACCTACCGAACACTCTGTCTTGGCACTGTCTCACCAATAGTCTCGCCACTGTAGGTACTCGTTACGTGTAATCAAGGTGTAACGTTGCCTCGATTGCTTTTGGTTAAACGGACCAAAGTCGATCATCACAAATTAGGCCAAGTTAAACCCATAAATAGACAAAAACTTCAAGACTCACCAATTCTTCAAAACATCAATGACATGTCCTTTATCATGTATAGTTACAAACAGACCTCTAGATCTTTTGTAAAAGAGACCAAACCTCTCGCATGCCATCCCTACAGTAGGAGTATTTATCAACGGCATGTATTTGTTTAAATCTTGATTTATTAAGCAAAAGAATAATGTTTCATTATTATCCTGGAATGTAGGAAACACTAAATACAATATTAATCAAAACAAACTATTGTTTTTTAAAGCCCGTATTGAGCCGAATCCTACATAATAAAGGCTCTCCCCCACAGGCGCGTTATTATCGGTCGATAATATCGGATGCGTTATTGCGATAATGCGTCCCGATCCCTTGCCACATAACTGCGTTATTTCGTCCAATATTTCTTACGTGTGCGTGTAACCAACATTACAGGCCCCCCGCCCGCACTTATATGTTTCTACGTCACTAACGCAGGTGTGTGTAACATCGATCGTATGCGTCCTAATAAAAAACCGGAATACCGCAGGACTGAGGAACGCAAGCGTCCTACTTCTATTGCGCCGTTATTATGTAACTTCGTGACCGTTTTAATACAAAATGTATTGAAAATGTATTGAGATATCTGCTCAATAATGCATCCGATATTGTCGAGCGATAATAACGTGCCTGTTGGGGAGAACCTTAAGATCACAAGACGCGCAAACTCAAAGCCCACGAGTTGGGCCAGACATTTTACCAACCCAAACCGTAAATAAATAAAAAACGAGATACCCAAGAGTAGGTAAGTAGGTAGGTAGGTACTTCTTACGAACAAAATTTTTATCTCATTTAATTTACCTGTAAGTCCGATAAATAAATGTGTCTATTCAACATGCTTCTGTATCTGTCAACTGCTAGTTTGCATATAGCCATTTGCTGTTCAAGCGTTCTAAATTCGCTTGATAACAGACCATGGATTCCATATGTTTGGCGCTCTGCTAAAGTAAACGCGAGACCCTGGGAAAATTGCGAACATAAAATATCCTTAAAGAAAAATAATTATTAAACAAGTAAAACATCCTTTATTAGGTTAGGTAGCTTCTGAGACCAATATGTGTTAGAGGAAGCCATGCAGTCGCGAAATTTAATAAGTGGCAGTCAGAATGTACCTATTGCTGCAGAACTTGTTGCGCTGGTTCTTCTTCCAAAGGATTTGATTATAATAAAAGGCGAGAGATTTCGGGGCTATCTTTAACGTTAGATGTTTAAACAGTCTTTAGATTTTACCCTATATTCAATAAATGGTACCTCAATTTTGATGCATTTTTTATTACATACCTTGTTGAGGCGCGGATCTCTTAAGTGATCGATGCCTTTGGTCAAATTTGTATTAACTACATCGCCAGCTATAGCAAATTTTGTAGCACTTAGTGAAAAATGTGCATTTTGCTGCAGTTTCGGCTTCCTCACTGACGCCCAGCAATTAACATACGCAGTTCTGGTACTTTTTTTGAACCTACCAAGCAATCAGAGAAATTATAAATACCAATAAGAAAAATTAAGTGACTCAACCACTGCACTACTGGAATCAGGGCATACCCAATTTGATTTAAACAGCTGAACGTCGGCCTTCCTCAGCTACTGAGACCACTACTCCATTCAGACAGGCCAAAAATATACATAAAGCAAGGGACCTCATCATTTGCCCCTACCGTCATACCGTCGTGTCGTCGTCCGTCATCGTGGTGCCTGGACCTATTATTCAAAAATAAATACCAACGAAAATAACCACAGTTGACAGAAAGCTTAGCCGAGCTTGACGAGTAAGCTTAGAAAGCTTACTCGTCAGAACCATTCACAACAGATTCATCTACGTAAAGAAAACAACAAATAAATACACTTTCACCGCAACATTGATGTTATAATATCTATAAGTACTCACAAAATGTTCCTCCAAATTCTTGCAAACATTTCCAAAATAAAAATAGTTACCCAATAAAACTTTGGATCAAGTTTTAGTTTTCACGCAAAACTGATGTCATGGAAACAGAAAACATGGCACCATAGACCCAGCAGTCCAGTCCCAGCAAAGAGTCCCAGTAGATATAATTTATGAAAAGGACCCCCCGCACAAAATGTTAAGAAAAAGCCGTTCGGTCAATTTGGCTGAAATTTTGGTACACTATAGCTTGTGCTATGCTGATTGAAAGTCAATATGGGCGCAACAATGATTTCAAAAGTAATATAATAAGACAATGGGGCGCAAAAAGAAAGAATGGCCATGTAGGCAAAGAACTTATGAGCTCTATTTTATGTTATTGAAACTTGTCAATACCCCAAACACTAGCACGTTCGAGAAACTAACCTGGCCGGTAGCAAGTTCCAACGACCAAATGTCGCATTTGTTTCTCACACTCGCAGTTGCAGCTGCAAAAGTACTTGCATTGTTGTGAGGCTATGACACACATGGGATTTTTCCACTCTAAAATCATTATGCAATAGTTTGAAAGTATACATTTTCGGCCTACTACCGCGCCGCGCTCCAAATAGTGCGAGTCAGTATAAGTCATAAAGTTATGTGGTTTAGTGCGTAAATTGAACCTATTTGTAACTGATTTACCTGTGTCATGTCTATATGTGAATTGTGTGTATTAATCGTGTGCCTGCATAGACAATATAGTACTATTTTTACCTCTAACTGGTTTTAAACACTCCTTCGTCACGGGTACACCATCACCCCCGCCTACATCACTTGACTCCCGTTGTCTTCAATATTTGGTCCTTCGAGTCGGAGCAGATTCAATAAGACGAAGTGAAGTAATAGAAACCATGAGTCAGAAGTATGACCACGCGCAGCAAACTAAGAAGACTGGCTGAGGAAATAAGTGCGCGTCGAAAGGATGACGTCATCTCGGACTCCGGCTTGCCGTCTGGAAAGGCACCAGGATCACCGTGTCGCACCGACAATGGCATTGACGTCTTATATTAACCTTTTAACCGCCCGACTTTATATGAGTTGGCGTGCCCCCAGCGCCCGAACAAAAAAAAAAAAAAACGAAAAATAAACGCCGATGAAACGAGCTGTGATGATGTAATAATAATTCAGATTAAACGAGCTGCGTTATTTTGTCGTATATATACGACCCTGGCGGAATGGACACGAAAATATTTGTCGGATTAATCCGACGTAAGCGGTTAAAAGGTTAACATCCCACTGACGGGTAGTCAAGTGATTGACTGCAGTAGAAGTACGTCAGACGGGCCGCAGAGAAGACAGACAGTCGCAACAAGTCGCCATGGATCAACGCAAAAGAGCAGTCTCAGCCGCAAGAGCGTCGATTTCTTACGAAAAAGGATTCGAGTATGAAGCTGAGCGTGATTTGGCGAATCTCGTCAGATAGGAGAATTTCGTGAATTACCTTCCTTCAAGCACGTTTGGTGGCCAAGAAAGAGGTGCGATCTTATTTTCCTTGCCACAAGCCGCTCTGCGAGGTTATTATTATAAAAAGGCTGTGATGTCCCACAGCAGCGCATAGGCCTCCCTACTCTCTTTCTACTTCTCTCTATTCAACGCTTCTAAGTGACTATTTTTTATTGAAAGAAACCAGCTCATTCCGCCATCTCCATCTGGTCCTGCCACGATGTCATTTGCCATCAAAAGGGACCCATTGGGTTGTAGTTTTGGCCCATTGGTGGTCCGATAGAATAATAGTAGATTATTCACTAAGGGAATAAAGTAGTGTCTTAATGTCGCGGACGCTATTTTGAATCCTGAACACAACGAAGGATTCTAGGGCTGCCGAGCGTAGCGACGAAGCTCTGAGTTAAATCCTGACCGAAGCGAGGGAGTTAAGACTAGAATCCGGAGTGCAGTGAGGGATTCAAGCTCGCCCAAGACGAAGACACCTTTATCCCCGAGGAGAATACTCTACTTTTCGCACCTACTGCGAGGTAATAAAAACCAATTATAAATTATCGAATTAATAGTTTATGAAACTGTTATATAACTGGGGAATACCTAGTTATATGCAGTGTCATACATTATTTACCCAACTACTTAACAGGACAGGGTTATGTTTTTATGCGTACTTAACTACCTATGTATCTTTTTATGTGGAATTCCTTATACCCTAGAAGCTTAACGGCCGGATGGATTTTATTACATGAGGTGTACTCGTTTGGTTCGCGCGAAGGTTATAGGCTAGGTTTAGTTTTTACAAAATCAAAATGGCGGATTTTAGAAGACAACAAAGTAGGCCTTGTAAAAAAAAAAAATACCATTACTATGTGGGATATCAAAATAAAGGGCTTGAGGAGACAATTCCAAAAATATAATACACTAAAAGGATTCAAATAAAAATAAAATGACAAAATCTAAACCCGACTGCAACTAAGATTCAATACTAGCTAGCTCACTTTTCAAGCTGTCTTATGCAGCTGGGGGCATCAAATCTGAGATTGAACTAAAATAACATAAGTACCTACTGCCTGTCGGGTATTTTTTATTTTTATTTTTAAGCTATTGCATAGCTTTTATCTTATGTCCATTTCAACCGCGCGGCCAGCTCATAAAATTTGATGAAACTTTGCCAGGAATTAGTGGTAATTTGTTACTATACACACCTCTTTTCCTGAATTTGTTGCAAAAAAAACTAAGACGCTATGGCCAAAAATAGTTGGCCGGTAGAACCGCCACTTGCCGTAGTCATCACCTGTGATTACACAGAAACTAAATAATGCAGGTAGGCGAATGATGCACCAAAAGAAAGGTCTTAATTTGTTGTATTTGTTGCAAAAATAAAAAACGTCAAAACGTAAATAAACAAAAAGTTATGCAATATTTAGTTTCCAGGTTATGGGTAGGTAGGTATCTCCCCATAAATATCAAATTAATAGAGGCTTATGTGTATGGACAATTAGTTGCTAATTTGTTGCAGCGGATAAACAAGAAAAATACTAGAAAATATAGGTTCAATAATTTGTTAGAGTCGATTTTAGTTGGCCGCTCGGACGGCAATATGCCTAAAATACAATGACGTTTATTTCATTATTAAAAATAGGTTCAAGCTTAGTTAAAGTACTAATCGACAGGTAACGTAACCTAGTTTGGATAAATGTGGCGAATATAACGGTGAAATTCATATTTTAGGAGATATTCACTAAAATACAGTAGTATGAAACTGTATTAGAGCAGGGTGACCATGGATTTTCACAATGAACTGAGACTGAATCGTGATTATTGGAATGTTCGATAGTCATATCTTATTTTTTAGGGCGAGTGCTTATATAAAACACACTAAGGCATATAAATACAATAAGCATTGTTTATACTAATTATTTTATGCTTTTCTAATGTAATTTTATTAGTTCAAAACTAATAATATACATTTTAATAGGTCAATAACTGAGGACCTTTGACCATAGTCATTTATTAAATTTCGCGCCGAATCGTTTCTATATTTGAATTTATCTTCGGAATGCGCTCGCCGTTTAAAATTATTTTTATTTATTGTAGTACAATTATTTATTTTTGATACTTTCTATAGTTTGCTACAGAATGCACAGTATACATTTTTTAGGTAGGCTTAGCAAGTTTGGGAATAATAAATTAATTGTATAAATTGGGTATTCCGTAATCACTTTACATTTCAATATGTTTTGTTAGTTGTATGAGCTTGGTAGCTTTTGTTTCTATTAGTTTATTTGAATGATAGAAATTGATTTTTTTGCGGTACAGACGCCAACACATCAAGCTACTACAATCTGTCACATTTCTTTAATAGATTTTAAACTTTGTCGCTAAAGCTTAAGGTTCAAAGTTGATTGGTAAAATTTGATAGTTTCGGGTAGTTTGATGTACTGGCGTCTGTACTTAGTTTCCTAACGAAATTTCATTAATTTAAGTTCATAACGTACCTACCCAAAAATTAAAGTGCCGGCCAGAAAAGAAAATTACCGTCTTCTTATGGGGACGAACATCTTGAGCATTTCTTACTATTACAGCGAAAGTCTGTAATGAACCCCCTTGGCTGCATTTGAGTTTGAAAATGCCAAAAATCTTATTTTTATAACAAGTGTTTTAAGTTAAGCTTAAAACACTTGTTATAAAAATAAGATTTTACATTTAAAAAATACCAACTTTAAATTGAATAACAGAGTACAACAAATATACATATACATAATAAGCAAACAAAAGATACAAAAATTAGGTTGATAAATTGATTAGTGATGTAAGAGTATAGGTAGCTAGTTTAAACTAATATAGGTACTCGTACCTTATATAAATAGGATACCTTTTACCTTTACCTATTATATTTAAAAAACATGCCTTCGTACTTATGTAATCATGGTCACCCTGCTCTAATACAGTTTCATACTACTGTATTTTAGTGAATATCTCCTAAAATATGAATTTCACCGTTATATTCGCCACATTTATCCAAACTAGGTTACGTTACCTGTCGATTAGTACTTTAACTAAGCTTGAACCTATTTTTAATAATGAAATAAACGTCATTGTATTTTAGGCATATTGCCGTCCGAGCGGCCAACTAAAATCGACTCTAACAAATTATTGAACCTATATTTTCTAGTATTTTTCTTGTTTATCCGCTGCAACAAATTAGCAACTAATTGTCCATACACATAAGCCTCTATTAATTTGATATTTATGGGGAGATACCTACCTACCCATAACCTGGAAACTAAATATTGCATAACTTTTTGTTTATTTACGTTTTGACGTTTTTTATTTTTGCAACAAATACAACAAATTAAGACCTTTCTTTTGGTGCATCATTCGCCTACCTGCATTATTTAGTTTCTGTGTAATCACAGGTGATGACTACGGCAAGTGGCGGTTCTACCGGCCAACTATTTTTGGCCATAGCGTCTTAGTTTTTTTTGCAACAAATTCAGGAAAAGAGGTGTGTATAGTAACAAATTACCACTAATTCCTGGCAAAGTTTCATCAAATTTTATGAGCTGGCCGCGCGGTTGAAATGGACATTTTATCTTGGGCTTTGAGCGCGGCGACCGAATGAAGAAATTCCGTAACGAAAATAAACCTAAGCATCGTCTAACGTCGTATCAGTTCGGCAGACTTCGGCACGGTGTTTGTGTGCGTTGCTATGCAATAGCTTTACCGCGGCAGTCCCCGAGTGCCACACGTATTTTTTTCAATCTAATGTCATGCATTTTTATCAATAACACAATAAATAATATCATCAATGTTCGTCGACGGCAACTAAAACCTATGAAGTGAGAACTCTTTGGTCGTCCTTTGTTTTTTTTTTATGTTTCCGTACCACTGACCTCTATTGAACAAGTATAATACAGGTCAGTGTTCCATACGATTTTCTCAATTGACGTTCTAAATTCAAATCATATTAATGACCAGCGGGTCATAATGAAATTCAGTACAATATTAATGCCCGGCTAGAGCCTAGGACTTAAATGACTTGCTTTCGCGACCGGCGTAGGTGTTAAACGGAACACCGGAAAAAAAAATTAGGTTTGCATGACATATAATTTGACGTTTCCAGGTGTCAGGCACACCTGCACAGGTAAATCTCTCACACGACCCACATAAGGTATGTTCCGAAACTGCACAGGTCTATTGGAATAAGCGCTCCGGTCTTCCTGCTCAGGGTGTACCCGTACTGGTAAACCTCGACCGCAGCGTGTATAAATAGCCACAGAAAAATTATACAACTTTTAATATTTTAGTCTATAATAAAATTATAAAACAATAACAAAATTTATATTTCAGCAATCTCTTTTATACACAATACGTAAGTATAAAAAGTTTTACCAAAGCCCTTGAAAAAAACAAAAATAATAAACGCAGTGATATCCATAAAACTTCCAGTGTCTCGTTTAGCATCCATCAATGTTTAAAATACTTGCTGTTCACACGAACGGCCAATTTCATGAATATGCAGTTTTATTTCTTCGGGGGTGCAGGCAGTCAATCGTCTTGCATCCGTGAATCTATGTAATAAGCATGAAAAATAAAATGCCTGTTAACTAAATACTCATTATTGATAAACGTAGCCGGGAATCGAGTTAAGGTGCAACCAGACTTCCATCGATCGACGTCGACTAGTCGCCAATGCCATCGATCGACGTCGACTAGTCGCCAATGCCATCGATCGGCGTCGACTAGACGCCAATGCCATCGATCAACGACGACTAGTCAGAAAAGCCATCGATCGACGTTGACTAATCGATATTTATCGCCTCAAAACTTAATATTCAAAATGGACTACTTAGACTATGTTACTGCTGGTGAATGATAACAGTCGTCCACCATCCACCATTTCAGACTCGTATTAACTATTAAGTCCGGGTTTCCTCAAGGTGATTTCCTTCACCGATGTTAGTAATGTCCAAGATAAACTCAAATTACACAAGAATTGAAAAAGTCATATTGAATACAGTGGTGGCGAGTCCTTACTCCCCTTTTCTGAGGCACTATGTGGGGAGAATGGTCAGGTAGCTTATTCCTTGCGTTATCGTTCTCTGCACATCCTGCCTCAGTCACCTAATATTCTCCTCCTTCTTTGTGTACTACTAATACTAGTTATAAGATATTTTACTAACAAAATGGACTAAATTGTTGTCCGAAGTGAATAAATAAATATAAAAAAATAATATTGATACTTGTCCGGATTTGAACCTCGTGCATGAGAGGCGAGGCCTTTAATCGCTGAGCCATCATGACATGAAATGGCGCCTAAATCCCCGGAACTTGTTCTTATTTACTTAAGGGGCTTACAGGACCTAAACGCAAAACGCAAGTTTTAGAAACAATAAAAGTATATGATCGACTACGGTAAACAAAATCAGAAAAATATTACGATATTCGTCATGATATATGCTAGTTCGATCTCGATAGTGTTGAAAATATAATACAACTAATTCGATACGATAGAAAAAAATCATGAAGATACCTCTAAAACATTTCTTTTTACAATAAAAACCATACATACCTACATACAGTCATTATGATTTTTTGTCAGATTATTATACAAGCAACATACTAAAGCACTAGTGTTTTAATTTTTTAGTCCAACCAATAGATTTTTTGTACATTGAAAATTGCTTCATATTTTGCAATAAATTACCAGCGTTCTGTCATCGCGCTTCTCTTTCTTTTCTATGCAGTCCGACAGTGACCGCGCTTTAGGTCACGTAGTCCCCTTAAGCCTGTCATTAACTCAAACATGATTACTGATCAAAAATGAGAAGGATACCAACTACATTCATTGTTTCCTTGACATCATTAAATTCGTTCGTTAAAATAAATTGGAAATGGTTTCTTCGCATTTTATGTATTCACTTTTGTTTTCTGAAATAGAAAATCATCGGTTAGTTTACCTAATCATTTGACTAAGTACTCAATACTTTATTTGCATTCAACAATGATTACTTTGTGGTAACATAAAAAAATGGGATCATAATGGACCCTGTCGGCCATAGCCAAATCAGAGAGGAAGTTTTGAAAAACTTTAGCTTATCTTATCAATCTTCTGAACTAAGGGCTGATTTTTCAACAGTCTGATAATTTATGTCTGAAGAATAAATATGACAGTTAAGGCTCTCCCCTACAGGCGCGGTATTATCGATTGATCGGCTGCGTTCATTGACTTATATATTACTACTGGCTGCGTTATTGTGAAGTTAACTGTACTGATACTTACGAAGATAAATTATGCTAGCACTTATATTTAGTACTATTCACACTGGACTTACCTACTAGCCTCATGAAACAGAGCTGAAAACCTCCGAAAAACCGTCGAAGAGCCACGATATGTTTGACAAACGTATCTTGCTCCACGGTCGTATCATACATAAGAAGTACAGATAGTCTTGTGCTATCCACGAAGCCGCGCCCCATTCTTTTTCTTAATGCTTACAATACAAGTATAAGTACTCACAAATTCCGCTAGTGTCTTAGTTTTGTCGATACAATCAATCAATCAACTTTATTTTCTCACCACAACATGAGTCATTTTACATTGGTCAGACTTGACAATGACACATAGTTCAGGTAAGTATATATTGTGGGGACTGGTGCCTAAGCTAGGCTCGTGGCCTGTGTTTCAGGACACCAAGATCCCACCCACAGATACAGGTACACCTAGATGACGCAAAAACAACTACTTCGCGTGCCAAAAATCGCACCAGCTTACGTATAAAAATCGTAAGCCGCCACTTTCGCGCTCAGTCCTGTGTACTGCTGGCGGCTGGGTGAGCGTGAGCGCTAGCGCTAGGCCCCGGAGGTGGGGCGAAACGGGTGCCGCACGCGGCGGCGCGGGGCGGCGTCTTTGAATCGATTTGATTTTTAACCGACTTCAAAAAAGGAGGTTCTGTATTCGACCCGTATGTATGTTTGTATGTCCGCGATTTTCTCAAAAACTATTGAACCAATTTTGATAATCTACATACCTACTTTCAGGAAGGTTTTAGTATATAATACATTAGGTAATGATTGTTATGTACGAAGTTATAAGCATAAGTGTACTGCATGTCCGGCATTTCTATGCGAATTTTGATGATTCTTCTAGTCGGTGTCTTCAATTCTTCAATGCACTAGTATTAATTGAATTTGTGTGGGTTAGGTATAAGTAAAAAGTGAAAAATAAGACGATGTCGCACCACGTCCGCTACGCGTATAGTCGCCGACACGTAACTTGGCAAGGTTTTGGCGTATTGGGAGTAAGTTAGCGCATGTACACTTAGTCCAACAAGAAAATGGTCACTTTTATTGTTTGTCATTATACTATGATTATTGCCATAGATTATTTTTAAACATGTCTGTTTACAAGAAAGCTAAAGAAAGGAAAAACACATCTAACGACTCTTGCCAAGTTACGTGCCGGGGACTGTAGCGTCCGTTTATGGCCCTATTGTATTTGGAAGATTAATTTTTTTCAGAATGATCGCACCACGGCCGTTGACCTTCATATTTTACTATTAGTCGTTCTGCGTCCGTTAGTCTATTACCTACAGTCAAAACACAAAGTGTTATTAAAATTTGAAATAAGTAATATTACATTTTTTTTTTTTTTTAAGAATAAGCAAGCTGTAGTGGCAATGGGCCGGCCATATTAGCCGTAGAACCGATGACCGCTGGGGTAGACGTGTTCTTGAGTGGAGACCGCGAATCGGTAAACGTAGCGTGGGACGCCCTCAGGCTAGGTGGAGCGACGATCTTCGCAGGCTGGCTGGTAGCAGCTGGATGAGAGTTGCCGAAAATCGAGTTGAATGGCGTGCAATAGGAGAGGCCTATGTCCAGCAGTGGACTGCTATAGGCTGATGATGATGAATATTAATAACCAACCACAATAGAAATCTGCGTTCATCACACAATCGTCTTCTCCAATGTCCCACTCACCGCACAGACTTCATTCACTCTTCCTTCTTCGTTCAGTCTATCTCTCTGTGGAATGCGCTCCCCCAGGAAATCAGCAGCCTAATTGCGTAACACATTTTCGACAAATGATTCTGATCAGTGGCCTTAAATTGCATCAGAATTGCAATCAATTTATGATTTTCGAATTGCGTAACTCTACTTTAATGTTAAACCAATCGAGTTGGTTTGGAACGTTAAAGAGTGAACGACATCCTAAGAAAAACTGGGCAAACGTCAATATTTCGTATTGTGTAACCAAAATGACAAGCGATTATCTGCTTGAAACGTCAAATGAAACCAACTATAAATTGGTTTGAAACGGAAGGCGACCTTACTCGTTGGAATCATTTTCCGTTCTACATATTTTAGGATATAAACGCGTAATCTCCATAATTATTTCGAAAAAATGTAAGTGGTAGTCTTCCTGATAAATTGTGGATGTCATTTTGTGTAAAACCTCAATGCTTCAATATCAGTGGTACCTATTTTAAAAATCGAGCCGGTGATGTGAATTTATTAAAATATTTGTAAAAGTTTTCTTCTGTTACAAGTGCTTACCATCTAAATTAAAGATACATATTATGATATTTCAGAAACGAGGCATATTGGTGGCATTTTAACGAAATACTAATTCGTACCTCGTAGGTAGGTACCATAACAAACGTTAACTTATGCCAGAAGCTTAGCAACACAGTATGGCTTTTACTTCATTGGAAACGCAATCAGTAAAGAGGAAGAATAAAAAGCACACTTTGAAGCAATATAAATCAATGGGTTATGTACCTAAGGACGTCGACGAACATACACACACACCATACATAGACCTACTTATATCCACATCATTGTCTGTTCAAGGTAATGTCAGTATTATTTACTTTTTATGTGTTGAACATTGAATGTGCCCATCACAGATATAACCACCTTTGTATCTTATATGTTGTTTGCTATGCACAGCAACAATCTATCTCTATAGGTAACTATCTATAATATTGATAGCTTGATAGCAAAGTAAATTGGAAGTCACTTAAAGAGCAAGTTTTCAAAAGACTTAGAGCTCTTATGCTCTTTAGATTAAGGAACACTGTCAGTCAGCCTGCACTACTATCTGCCTGTCATGGAGATGTTGCTTCAATCATACACTACGGCATCATATTCTGGGGCAAGTCTGTGGAAAAAGTGTGCTTCTAGAGCTCGAAAATGTATTAGATTGATGTGCAATATACCAAGTGGATTCATGCAGACCACATTTTATATCATTTCAAATCCAAACTTATTCGAATTTTGCACTAGGGCCAGACACGAAAGACAAGCTGTGCACCATAGCCAGTAAAACAAAACTTTTGCACCAAAGCATGTTTTGTATAGTCCCACATATCTTTAATAATCTTCCACCTTTTCTCAGACCTATGAGCGATATACAGGGTTATTGGAAAAACATCAACAACCTCTTAAGAGGTCATTGCACTCCTTTAAGTTTGGGACCAAACCTGAAATCGCGAAAAAAAATCAGCTGTTCCCTACATTTTGAGGAGTTATACGAAAAGTTGTTCATAATAATGATAAGTGCAATGACCTCTTAAGAGGTTGTTAATGTTTTTCCAATAACCCTGTATATAAATACCTTAAAAAAAAACTACACAAATTATTAATAAGTAAAATGTTATTATGTAATTACTCTAAGAGAATTTCTAAATGACAATACATTGAATCATACTATTTTGTAACATGACTAATTTGTAATTTGACATAAATACTTATTATACTAATTTAATCTAAATCAATGGCATGACAATTTGATGTACTGTATTTTAACTATGTACCTACCGAACATATATGAATTTTGTATGCCTCAATGGCGGGACATAGCAGACTTACCTGTAACTAACACATCTTATGAACCTACAATCCACAATAAATTATTTGAATTTTAAAAACAAATGTTACACACATATTGTTTGTTAGGTAGCTAACTGGTGAATACACAGTATAGATACCTAAGGCACCTTAATAAGGCTTCCTAAAAGGCGAGGGGATGAATATTTAATCAGCAAATTTACAACAAACTAAATTAAAGAAAGTAGGTAGGCAACTGAAAATATATCTAAGTTTTCAATTACCTATTGTTAATATTATTAGTAAGAATAATTATCCAAGTCAATTATTCAATTTAAAATGCCTATGTAGTAGAAATGTATGTAATATGTATGTAATGTAATAGCACAGACATATAAAGCTTTATACGTCTGTGTGTAATAGCTAAATATCATAGGCCCATCCTCTTTTTTATCTATTACCTAATAATTAAAATTAATTTATTATAAAGTATCTTTGTGTGGGTACTTTTTAGTCAAGTATACTTCCTCCATCAATAGAATTGTAGGCACCTAACTGTTGTTTATAGCAGTATATAGCTGTTCTAATAATATGTTCATAGATTTTGCATTGAAGTGTTTAAGGGGAGAGGCCTTTGTGGATGGTTGTAATATTATAGTGAGAATTTACTTAAATTCTTTTTTTTTATCTTTCAGTTGTCAGACTCAACCACATTATTCAAGAAGAAAAATACTTTCTCTCATAGCAAGCATTACAAAGCAGTATATAAATTATCCATGATGACTTTCAAGAGAAGACTTCAGATGCCAAATTCAACCAATCCATACAACATATTCGTTCCAATTTATTCTTGCCGCATGTCCAAATTTTTCATGTTAAATGTGAAGAAATACTATTGTCAGTTAAGGTTGTAATAATATTTAAATAAAACCACTTTTTTTTGTTTACCATATATTATGTCTTTCTATTTACCTACACCCAATGAATGACAGTTAATTTAGCTAAACACCACTATTTTCTAATTAGTATCACTATAATAATCACTAATTGTCTTTATAAAAAAAAAAGGTTTCTTTCTATTTACCTATACCCAGTGAATGACAGTTAATTTAGCTAAACACCACTATTTTGTAATTAGTATCACTATAATAATCACTTGTCTTTATTAAAAAAAAGGTTAAGTAAGTATTCAATTTATTCTTACATTTTTCATAACAAGTTATTTTTATTTGTACCTTTACAGTTCATAATTAAAACATTTTATATTAAAGCTTACACTGTTATCAATTTACACCATAGATACATATGTTTATATCCTTGTCTTGCAAGACTGAAGATTCAACAGTTTTCTAAAATACAATGATTAGCTTTTCTTAACAATCTTGAGTTAAACTGAAGTAGTTGCTGAGCAGCAGTAGCAGTGGCCGAAGCGAACAGTAATGGGCAACGTCAATCATGCTCCCTTCCATGTCTTCGTAGGTGAAACACCCCGAGAATTATCCTGCAGTGTTAAAACAAAATCAAATTATTTTCTACTCAAATAAAGTACTTAAACTATGTAATGTGGCAAACTAGGCATATCAACTAGTCCTTCATCAGCCCATGGCTGAACAAAAGCCATAGGCCTTGTCATGTTGTGCATTGTTTAATTTCTTTTTTGTTTAGGGCCAGTTTTTCAGTTTCCAAACATTTTTATTTAACATAACACTAAATTTGAATGGTAAACATTAGTTATGTATACATAAAATATATGATGATAAATATATCATAATAATTATTATGTGGGTTGCTGCTTGATCCTTAATTGTGTCAAACAGCTTAGGTACCTTTAATTATTAATACGGCAGATAGGTTTTCCATTCTTTGTAAGAAAATCCATTGTTTGTCAACTAGATTGATGTTAGTAGGGCAGTGGTCCATTCTTGTATTTTCAGCTCTTAGCACCGTCTGCAAAAATATTATGATTAATGTTTTGTACTTAGTTGTTATTTGATTAATGGTTATTATAATTTGTTTCAATAAATACTTATGTACAAACATCAATATTAATAATTTCAGTTGTTACAATGGAGGTTAACGGACATACTGTGATAATTATTCTAACCACAACAAATAGCTAACTAAGCCAAGCTAAATAAGTTGCTTATCTATACAACAAAGGAATGATTGTCAGTATGATGTGTATGATACAAACAACATTTGACATCCAAAATGCCTTTAATGTGCCTATTTGAAATAAATGATTTGGCTTTGACAAAATTTTCCTAAATATACTGGGTTACTTACTTGTAGTGATGAAGATATTGACTTTTCGCTATTTGAGCAAAACATTTTTATATACAAAATCATCCTCGCCCTCGGTCAGTCCCATTTGTTGTAAGTCATAACTGAAAATTAAAAACATATTGAAATCCTCGTACGGTTAAGCTTTATTTTGAATTCTCAAAGATCTCGAATTAAGTTGTTATAACTATTATGTTTAGGTACGTGGGGCAGTTATCATTAAATTATTGAGTATTTTAGCTATGATTGCGAAAGGTAAGACCCCCAAGTTTAATCATAATTGTGTATGTGTACCGGAAGTCGTACGACGAAAACCCATGTCCAGGGAGGTCCAAAGCTAATATAGGTCTATCTTTGATGATCATCGGTATCAAAGATAAGTACCTACACGAACTACAATAATCTAATGAGATACGAACAACTTTTTCGTAAATATATTAGGTTAGGTAGGTACTTACTTGTAGGATTATATTGACTTAGACAGACTTAGGTTCTTTTCGCTATCGAGCAAAACAGCCTAAGTCTTGGTGCAGCCGCCAGCGAAAACCTTCTTGTCCTCTATCAGAGAATTTTGCAAACGTATTCCTTCTACAGCAAACCACAAGAATTTTTTTCCGAACTATTTAACATAGGCCCATGTTTCTGTATGAGAATAGTAAATATAATTTTGTATGTTAAAAAACATAAAACAACTATTAATTGAAACAATATTTAAGGTAAAACCAAACAAAGATTATTATGGTTTAAAAGTTTCCTATTTTCATATTAACTTTTGTTTTTTTATATTACTCAGTGTCAGTGTTGCCAAATTTTCTCCCGAGTCCACTAGAAGTCGCAATTTTTTAAAACTATTCTTATTCTTATTACCGATGTTCGATCGCCGTTTTGGAGGTCCATTTTAAGATTTGAGAATTAACACAATATAAGTTATTCACAGTATTTTTTAGATCATCATACAATAATATCATAAAATAGTTTACTCAAGAAGTTAATGAAGATGTTGGTTAGATATTGTTTTCTTATCCCGGAAGAATGTTGCCGTGGGATTTTTTTCGAAATTACTTTGTTTCTCGATCTCCACGCAACTCAGCGTACAGACGCCAGCTGTAGGTACATATCCACAGTGGTTTCCGCAATTGAAAGAAATAAATCGTAAAACGTCAGTAGTTTTATGATTTATTTCTCACTTTCACAGTGTTTAAATAAAAAATAAAACATGCCATTATCGTGTTATTATTCGAGTCAAAGTTTAAGTAGTTGATTGTATTGTTTTCTACAAATTGAGTTAGTCTAACCACTAGACAAAACCACCAGCCACTGAAAGCAAAATTTTGTCCCCACCCCTGTGTCCAAACCCCAAGTTTAGTGGAAATCCCACTAACTTGACAACTCTGCTTTTTTACGATTTTATCGTTGGCCACAGATAACTAAAACGTGAAAAATAAAACGTTTCCTTGCGTATTTCAATTATGGTAGTTTTTGGTAGAAGTGTATTATAAAATTGGTTTTTCATTTTTCGGCCATCATTGTACATTTTTATTTATAAGCAGTAGTAGACCATCAGTTGTAATCAATACAAAATGTAATTATAGCAAAATTATTCAGAAGCGAATAGTTCATATATGATGAAACGAAACGCGTTCACGAATCAAATAATGCCCGGTATTTGGTACCCCTCTATACAATTTGCCTCAGTTTGTATCAGATAAAGTTCTACAATTCCGAATATGAATATTGATTGCTACTGCAGTTGGCTTAAATTCGGAATGGCTTTAACAATCAAAATATGTTACGCAATTAGGCTGCAGGATGGCAACCAACCGATTATCCTTTAAAGTTAAGGTTCGTGAGCACATTCGCAAGAAGCTGGCAGTATCATCACAACGGTAATATTTTCTCATTGTTTGTCTTATTTCTTTTTATTTTAGTAAGTATATTCGTGTACTTATGTATATTTATTTATGCTTATATTGATATGTAGTATGTATGTATATTTATTTATTATATTCATAGTTTTAATAAGTTTATGCGTATGTTTATATTTAAAATATTTATTCCTCAATGTTCAGGATTGCACCTACCACTGTTTGTCTCTGCATCACCCTAAGGTTGACTGGTAGAAAATGCCTATGGCATTAAGTCCGCCTCTGTACATTTGTGCTTAAAGTATTAAATAAATAAATAAATAAATATTACTTTCGTATAATACAGGGTCACTTGTAATTCGACGTATAACCGTTAGGAGCTAATAGAGGGGCCAAAATGCTACGTATGGCCGAAATTCAATAGAATTCGAGATATTTAAATTTTAAGGGTTTTTCGATATAATTCCAAATAAAAAAAAAACATATTGAATGGGTACCATTAAAAATGATATTGTAGCTGGCACTTCAATTAAGCTATAAACATAATTAAAAGTATTTAATTCAACAAAATAATTAAAATGATGAGCGATTTAAGAATAGGTAATATCTTACCAATATTTTCATTACGCTTCAAAAATTATTCAAATATACTACACACTATTGAATACAATACTATTGAATTTCGGCTATACATATGTGGGGTTCAATTTGCTGCGAAATATTTTTGAAGCGTATTAAAATGAAAATATTGGTAAGATTAATGTTGTTTCCAAGGGTGGTCAGGTAATGAATGTAAGAGACTGTATACTATTGTCAAACACTCGCTGCCCGGCGTGGCGCCAAAAATGGTGTGCTAGGCACAGACGCGTGTTGTGTTGTTACTTGTCGACAAATAGCGCAACAGGCGGCGTCCTGTTTCCACATTTTATAATCCCGAACAATCTGACTAAAGTCGCCACTATACACGCAATAATATTGCCAATACACACAATATTGACAACATTATTGCGTGTGTGGGCGACAAAAAGCATCTCCTGATAAGTCTACTCACCTAGTACGATGCTTCACAAAATGTTAATTTGATATTGTGATATTTTTCTATTCACAAATACTTTTAGCGTTGAGTGTACTTTAGGTAGAACGGCTGTAACGCGACTGATCCGAGAAAAAATGCATCTTCGAGAATACAATAGAGCTATAAACGGACGTAACGCGTAGCGGACGCAGTGCGACTCGCTCAAAAATAAAAACGTTTTTTTCAAAAAAAACACTACAAAGTAATAAATAACTTTAATTTCGGAAGTCGGTGTCAAAAAACGAAAATGCGG
The DNA here is from genome assembly GCA_914767645.1 of Hydraecia micacea. Classification (NCBI taxonomy): domain Eukaryota; kingdom Metazoa; phylum Arthropoda; class Insecta; order Lepidoptera; family Noctuidae; genus Hydraecia; species Hydraecia micacea. The sequence continues at coordinate 7,189,505 of OU611785.1, forward strand.
AACCAACGACACCGACTTTCGAAATTAAAGTTATTTATCACTTTGTAGTGTTTTTTTCTTAATTCGGTTGTTTTTTTTTTTAAGTTTTTCCCATCACTAAATACTTAGTGCTTGTGACGTCATAGTAGGTAGTCAAAAAATGGCACGCTTGGTTTTCATACAGATCGTGATACTTGCGTTATCTAAGGTCCGGCCGCGCCTTGTTGCCAAAGATGTAAACAACAATGGAAGCTCGAAATTGAATAAAGTCTAGTTATATCGATTTTGAAAAACATTTATTTTAAGTAATGTTTGTTTTCGTCTAGTTAGCTTGTAGATTTAGACGAAAACAAACATTACTATTAATAAATGTTCTTGTACCTATATCGATTTTATTAAATTTTGAGCGCCCATTGTTGTTCACATCTTTGGCAAATTTGGCGCGGCGTGGGTAATTAGTGTGTATCGAAAAAACTAAAACAATAGCGGAATTAACTAGCGACAACCACTAACGATTGGGGAGAAGAGTGGGGCGCGTCTTCGTGGATAGCACTACCTGTATAAATGAGTACTTACTTATCATCAGTCGTGTCTTGTATCGATTTCACCTTCATTTTGCTTTCAGGGTAGTCATAGAAATCTGGTTTGACGCAGTCATAATCAGTTTTGTAAACATAATCTTGTACAAACTTGAGTAAGTCTTTTGGTTTGGGATAAATACTAGCAAGCTCTGTAAAATAATTAAATTGCAATTATTTTCTGATGATATTTTCATTCAAGCTGGAAGTAGGCCCACGGAAACTTTTTTTTTTTGTGTTAGCCTTTATTATCCTACTGCTGAGCAAAATAAGTAAAAATCCGGCAAAGTGCGTGTCGGAACACGCACAATGAAGGGTTCCGTAGTTGGGATGAATTTATTCCAAGAACAAACTTGATATTGTACTTAGTTGAAAAACATGTTCTCCCATACATTCCACAGGTAAGTTGGTCGACTATTACCCGTTAACTTGTAAAGTTAACGGGTAAAAACAGACGCATGCCAGCTGCAACATCGCAGTTTGGATGCATTTGACATAACTTAGGTTTCGAAGCAGTTCCCCCCCGGTGGGTTCCCGCATTGTCGAGGCGGGGGGGCTCAGTAGCCGTGGCTTGGACCCCCACGGTGAAGCGAAGAGGAACCCAAGGAGGGGCCGCTCGTCAGGGCTTTTGCCTGTAAGCCGACGGCGTAGCGGCCAACAAGTAGTTTTCGGTGCCGCTTGGGCGACATCGCAACTGAGGCGGGCCGCGATGTCGTGTGCGAGGCGTCGCGGCTGAGGGTTGGAGGCCGCGGCGGGAGAGGAGTGCCGGTATTGCGGTGCGCCGCTCTCCCTACCTTCCGCGGCCTTGACGGGGTCGCCACCGTCTGATGGCGGACGCGGTGGGGCCGCAGGGGAGGAGGAGTGTTGGTATGACGTTGGCCGCTCTCCCTATCCTCTGCGGCCGAAAATTGGCAGGTGGCGGGGCCGTCAGTTGGGGCTGGTCATCACTCGGCTGCCTCGGCTTATTTTTATTTTTAATTATTTTATTTTTGGATTGTTGTTTTTTTATATTATTTAATATTTGCTGTACTCTGGACGCTTTTAACGCATACGTCTTTTTTTACATCGTTCTCACATATTATTATAAATTCAACATTAATGATGTAACTAATATTTTTGTAAAAATATAATTTAAAAGAGTGTCCATGGAGTTTCTTGCCCGTTCTTCTCCATAGGTACCTACGCTTTGGAATGGGCAACTAGCTTCATTTTATTTTTGACTGACCGACTTCTTGACAATTCAAAAGTGCCTGTAAATGGTTTAATTGAAATAAATGCTTTGAGTTTGAGTTTGAGTTTGAATTACCTGACCCGTCAAAGGGGGACCAAGGGTGCCCAGACACGGGGTCGTCTGGCACCCATGTGCTGGTTTGGTCCCAGAGGTGGTCACGGCGTGCTATGTGTTCTGGTGCGCCGATGATGGGGAATACTCCCCAGAGGGGGGTCCGGTGACGGACAGCCGCGGCGGGTTCACGGATGAGTGCAAACGCGTGCCCGTGTTCCCGCCGTAAGCGGCAGAGGAGGACACCGTGGAGTTTTAGTGGGTTAGAGTCCCACATAACTGCACTATCTCCCCGTGATAGTGCAGAATGCATGAGCATTTCTCCACGTTAAAAAAAAAAAAAAAAAAAAAAAAAAAGGTTTCGAAGCAGTTAAGTGAACGGGTGGCCTACCATGATCTAATTAAAAACGATTCAAAAACAAGACATTTCAGTTTAGGTTCCTAAACTGCATCTCTTGAGCTGCTCTATGGACGTCATGGTACCAAACAAGTACAAAATTAAATGAATGAAACCAAAACTTGCGACTCAGTTTGGACCAATCGCTGTCAGCAGATGGCACGGCCTAAACTGAATCGTTAAACTGACGTCTTGGTACGAATTAGAAGAACAGTTCAGTTTAGGTCCTAAAATGGATCGCGTTAAGAGCTTGTGGTAGGCCTCCTGCATCCAAACTGCGATGTTGCAGCTGATATGCAGTCCGTCTGTTTAGACCCTTAGGGCCGCCTCCACGAGCGAGAGAATTGCGGCGATAGTCTCGCCGTGCCATCAAATTTTTGCGGCGATGTTATCGCCGTGTGGAGACACGTTCTACGAGAGTGTATAGAAATACGTGGCACGAAGATAATATAGCCGCGATTCTCTCGCTCGTGGAGGCGGCCCCTTAGCTGTGATAGTTTTTCTTTTAGCTTCGTTATACATATTATATACAGTGTGGCAGGGACATCGACGTGTATCCTGTTACCATGGATTCAGCACATGATTCTGAACCCCAATGCGATGAAATTTTTCGTCAGTTATAAAAAATACACACATCAAAAGTGTCTAGGGATCAAGCATTTGTATGCGGATTTCTTGAGATTGAGATGTGGCTTTGTAATAAATTTATGATTTTATAAATTTATATGGATCCTTTTTGGAGCATTTCATAATTTGAATCAGGAACTATGAATCAAATTCGAGTAAAAGATGAAAATCAGCTGTCAATATTTTCCCTATAAAAACATACAACGCATTGAAGACATTATTAGTGCTACTGTTTCCCTACTACTGATTAAAACCAACGTTATTATGGAGCGGCGACGTCATTTAAGCAGGGAAGAAATGCTCAGAGCCGTGGGAATGATAGAAGCTGGTTCCCGGCAACGTACTGTGGCTTTAGCTCTGAATACAAGTCAGAGTGTTATCAGTCGACTTTGGACACGTTACCGAAGCACTGGTACCGTGGCTGAGCGCCATGGAGGACGGTATCGCTGCACCACACGGAGACAAGACCGATACATTCAAATCTTAACTCGAAGAGCTCCAACAATAACCGCCATGATGTTAGCCGTGAGGCTTCATCACTCTTCAGGGAACTTAATTAGCGACCAAACAGTCAGAAACCGCTTGCATGAAGTGAACCTTCATTCCCGAAGACCGCTACGGGTACCACCTATAGCAATGCACAATCGTAGGATTCGATATCAATGGGCTCTTGAACACAGAAATTGGGCAGAAGAACAATGGCGTTTCGTGTGCTTTTCTGATGAGTCTCGTTTTGGTATGAGACCGGATACAAGACGTATACGACACTGGAGAACCCCTGGACGCCAACAGCGATTAAAATCCTGCCAGGAAGTCCATCCTTATAGTGGTGGAACCATCATGGTATGGGCGGGTATTTGGATCGGCGGAAGAACTGAGTTGATTTGGATCAGAGGCAACCTCAACGCTCAAATTTATGCTGAGACGATTGTATCAGACGTCATCGTTCCTCTACAAGTGCAAATCGGTCCCTTATTTCAGTTAATGCATGATAATGCACGACCGCACACCGCAAGAGTTGTAAGACAGACTCTCGCCGCAGCTAACATCAATGTCCTGCCCTGGCCTGCTCAGTCGCCAGACTTGAACCCGATTGAGCATGCATGGGATATGCTACAGAGAAGAGCTCTGCCGAATATGGAGGGTATCCAGTCGCAAGAAGACCTTTTTTTGTTGTTGCAACGAACATGGGCTGCCATTCCACAGCGTGATTTGGATGAACTCATTTTGAGTATGCCAAACCGATGTTCTTGTGTTGTTAGTGTTCGCGGTAGAAACACGGATTATTAATTGTTTAAGTTACCCAATAAAATTTTAAAGAAAACTGTTATTTCAGTCTTTTTTTCGAACTTTTGTGTTAGTGGTTCAAATGTCAAAAATCCCTTTATTAGGAAAATGGCAAATTTCTTTATTAATGCAAAGGTGACTTGGTTTATCGTTACTGTGACAAACGAAAACACTTTATTTGATGAATCCTTAAAGAAAATTTTAATTAATATCAATCAGGAGAAAAGTTATTGCAAAAATATATGTTGATCCCTAGACACTTTTGATGTGTGTATATTTTCTGTTCTGTACAATTTGACTGCGTACCTAGGTACGCAGTCAAATTGCAGTTTTCTATGAAACAGCAGTATTTTTTTTCTGTGAACTTCTATTTCCTGCGATATTAAGATTCACCGTCGCCCTGATTCCAAAACAATCTTCTATTGCACAGCCTTCATTAGGTATTATTTTATGTAAATAAATAAGGTAATAGTGAACTTAGTTTATACATACTTTTTTCGTAGGCATGCTCAATCACATCCACAGCTATTTTTATAGATAACTGTGGGATGCTGTTGAGACTTGGGTAGAGTCGGCCCATCGCTAAATCTTCCTCAACAACGTTTTTCGCTAAACTCTGGAAAAAAAAGTACTACGATCAGAAGCCACAGAGCCATTACTCAATTTTAAAGGATTCCGACTTTAAAAGTAAAACGGAACCTTAATAATTATGTAATATGGGTCATATTACATAATTATTAAAACGCGCGATTCCGATACCGCGTTCGAACGCAGAGAGTCGCCAAAACGCGATGCAGCATCGATACAGCCGCAAAATCGCCGATCGCCGATGCTAAAAGTAGAGTGTGTGCTTTGGCCCTTATTGTCAATGCAACAAAGTAATTAATAAATATTCTTTTGTAAGAAAAGCTTTTAATAAAACTATATTGTAAAGCCCCATTTACACGGTGCAAGTTTTCTGATTGCCTGTGGCATACCATAACCATCACCACCATTTACCACCATCATAACTACCATCTTTGTTTTCTGTTTTATAGTTTTATTTAAGGTTGGGGGAGTTGGAGGACTGGGTTTATTTTGCTGTAATACCAATAAACGCACTTTTCTGTCTTTATTTCTTTCACAAACTTGAAGCAACACGTACAGCGGTGCTATTCGGTAAAAATATCACCGTGATAACTTAGGTGAAGTGAGCTTAAAGTGAGCTGTCATTTCACCTGATGCTAGGGATTGACACTATTGACAGCTCACTTTAAACTCACTTCACCTAAGTTTTCACGGTGAGATTTCTACAGAATAGCATGGCAGTTATTGCACGACACGGGCAAGTTAGTTGCCGTTCAAAACTGGTGAAGTGTTTACAGCACGTACACAAAAAACGCGTGTACAATGAAATATGTGATGTTTGTTACTCTTTCACATAAAAACTACTGGACGGATTTGGATGCAATTTGGCACACAGATAGTTTACAACCAGTATTCAGTAGTATTAACACATAGGATATTTTTATCCCGATATTCTTAAGGGGTCGAAACGTATGCGGGTAAAACCGCGAGGCGCTGCTAGTGATTTATAATACTGCGTTACATTTATACATATATTATCTGGTTAAATTAAATGGTTATTATTCTGGTTTAACTGCCGCTTTGGTCTTGTGGTCGTAAGCGCGACTGCTGAGCGTGGGGTCCTGGATTCGATTCCCGGGTCAGGCAAAGTGTTATTGAGTTTGTCCATTAGGAATTTCCGTCCTATCGGACTATGAGAGTGAGCGAAGAGGGAGTGCACCTGTGTCTGCGCGCAGACTTGTGCACTATATTTATAACATCTCCCGCTCCGAAGGCTAGTCTGCGTTGAGATTGGCCGCCGTGCGTGGCCGAAATATGGTCTGCAGGACTTTATCTATTTAATTATTTGGTTAAATAAATAAATATATTGGCGGCATAAATAGTTATGATGGTAGTACTTTCCGGGACGAGCTCCTTCACGAATAGCTCAACTACATACCTACCCACTATATACTTAGGTAAATATAATAATACGTCAAAATACGAACAAGTGTCTTCCCCGGGGAATGTGAATTACCTGGGCTGCGACTAGGAACATGGTATCGGGAACATGATGAGCGAAGCAAGCAAGCACTCCAAGAGCTATTCCCGGAAATACGTAGGAGTTGTTACCTTGGCCTGTGCGATACACCTTCCCCTTATAGTTGACTGGAGGGAAAGGGGAACCAGAAGCAAATATGCATCGACCCTAAAACAATATTATCTATTAAATAAATTGTTATTTTTACCAACACACAACTTTGAATGTTTTATACCTACCGAGTTCCAAAATACCCTTAACGATTCCGAGTCAATTGTTCCTCCCGTCGTTCTGAAGGCCAATTCTTGTACTTAAAAAACGTTCAAATTCAAGTCGCAATCTCATCTCAGCGACAATCAATGTCAAAAATGTAGGGAAATTACATATCGCAGAAACATCGACGTAAATGTATTTTTTCCCAAAAATGAGTTAAATATGACCAAGCACTTAGAAAACAAAGACTTGAAAAAAAAGTTGCTGTTACGTCGATGTTTCTCCAAATGAGCGATATAATTATTATATATATTTATAAATATACACACCGTGTTCTTCACGTTATCCATAAACTTTGGCAAACGCTTCTACAAACCAAATCTAACAAAGGAAGTAAGTAGTACTTACTTAAAAAGGCTTTGTTACAAAGATATTTGTAATTTCATTTAATGAAATTTAATTGAGCTATGCAGTAAGAAAGGGTCTTAATGTTGCCGCTTAGTGCAATCAAAATGATAAATCTATCGAATGCTATTTGCATTTAATTTGCACGTACGAGAGGAACCCGAGAGTTAGCGAAGAAGGACGATCATTTTTGATAACGAATCTATCAAAGAGATTAAACTGGTCTCTATTGATACCTAAGTTGTTATTTTTCATGCATGATTTTAACTGTCAGGTTTGTTGTTTGTTGTTTATTGTAATTTGCGTTTGGGTTACCGATAAAAAAAATCAGCTGATCCCTACATTTTGACGAGTTATACGAACATAAATGTAGGGAACAGCTGATTTTTTTTTCGCGATTTCAGGTTTGGTCCCATAGTAAAAGTTGTTTGTTTTCATGAGTATAATCACGTGTTTAAGTATCGGTCACTAATTACCAGTCACCCTATATAAGCCGAAACGGCAGAATGGGTTAGGATAATTATGGTAGCCTACTCCCCTTCCCGTCATCGGAGGTCATGCGTTGCTCTAAGCCTAGACTAAAAAATAAAGACTACAGAAACGTTTTGCGAAGGCTGAGGTTATCATTATTTGGTTATGAAATTTTGTTTTTTTTATTCCTCAATAAAAATGTCAATTCGAAATATGTACCTACCTGCTTGGTAGGTAGCCTTATACGTTATCTTTAGACTTTAGATACCTAAGTAGGGCGTTTGATTGACAGTGATACTAATCTGAAGTCTGAGGGAAATAAAGATTAAACGCATTAAAACAAGGAACGAGATAAAAACCAAAGAAACTTAGTTTTGACAAGTTTCAGCCCGCCAAATCTGAATGAAAATACAATGTTGCCGATTCTGATAAAAAGGCATGCATATCGGCTGATTTACGTCAAGGTATTTAGTTTGTATGAAACTTAACAGAAAAAAAAAGAATTCATTAATGTGTCCATATGTGAATATGGACAAAACGAAGGTCATGTCAAATGCCCATGTAACACCCACTTTCATGAAGATCGAAGACGCTACAGTCGAAGTCGTGGACGAGTATATTTACCTACGACAAACTGTCCAGTTAGGTAGGTCCAACTTCGAAAAAGAGGTCAATCGTCGAATCCGACTCAGCTGGGCAGCGTTCGGGAAGCTACGCAATATCTTCTCGTCCCACATACCGCAGTATCTCAAGACGAAAGTCTTTGACCAGTGCGTGTTGCCAGTGATGACATATGGCACTGCAACGTGGTCGCTCACAATGGGCCTTATTAGAAGGCTGAAAGTCACCCAAAGGGCAATGGAGAGGGCTATGCTTGGAGTTTATCTGCGTGATCGAATCAAACGACGAGATCCGCAGGAGAACCAAGGTAACCGAGATAGCCCGAAGTATTGCCAAACTTAAGTGGCAGTGGGCAGGGCACATTGCTCACAGAACAGATGACCGATGGGGCCGAAAGGTTCTGGAGTGGCGACCGCGTACCGGAAGACGTAGCGTTGGAAGGCCTCCCACAAGGTGGACCGACGACCTTGTGAAGGCCGCAGGAACTCGTGGGATGCGAGAAGCACAAAACCGGTCGAAGTGTAGGTGCTTGGGGGAGGCCTATGTCCACCAGTGGACGTCTTCCGGCTGAAATGATGAATGTGTCCATAATGAAAAATGCTTATTTCCATGGTCTGAACACCTGGTCAAAGTTTATTTATATCGTCCGGAACACGGTGTATATGTCGCAGGCAACTGGTTAAATTAGCCGTTTAGTTAAACACCTAGCCTTTTAACTAAACCGCGGCCGTTCAACTAACGGCCTGAATGATATTCAATATTATAGTTTAGGTTGGAACTGTTACCAATCACGCGAGAGCCGAATTGGTCGCAGTAACTAAGCCAGGGCACAGACCAAATGGGTTAGGTTAGGTTAGAACTGTGATCAACCGCATGCGAGCAAAGAGAGCGAAGCGAGGCGAGCACTACTTCCAAAGGTCAGGCGTTTAACTAAACGGCTAATTTAACCAGTTGACAGTTGAAGTGTCAGACTCTTACTGACTAAATCCCATCCGTGTTCCTTCCTTAGCCCTTTATGTTCCGGGGCAGCAGTAACCCTTTCGAACAATCCCGCTAACCCGGCAGGCTTCGGCCCTAATGGGCCCCTTCCCTTGTGCTGACATGGAACACATACGCGCCGTCCGACACGGGCCTGGTCCTGATCGGACGGTGAGCTACCCATTACTCTCCGTCCGCAGGCCCGCGCCTACGGTGGCCGGGGGTCGTCACGCGGCTCCCGACGCTCGGAGCGTCTCCCGCGGCGGCTGGCACGTGAGGCTCTCTCCCTCAACCATCCCGCCACCTCCTTCGCTAGCATGACTGCTTCGCAGAAAAAGGTGACTGCCTCCCACTCCCTCTCGCTCCGGACCATGGCTTGAACTAGGGCCGGACGCAAAAGGTCGCCGCCGCTGCCGATCGCGTCTACGAGGATACGGCAGTGCTCCGCCCAAGCGGGGCAGACCTCCACCGTATGCTCCACTGTGTCCTCTGGGCGATCCTTGCAATGGTGACACCCGGGCGTCTCCTCCCGCCTGATGATGTGCAGGAACCTCCCGAAACATCCGTGTCCGGTGAGGACCTGCGTCAGGCGGTAGGTGAGAACGCCGTGACGTCTCTCTAGCCACTTCTCAAAGAGCCGCGATTTGCCGCGGAAGTGCAGTTTCCCCCCGGCGTAGTGCCTCCGCGCGCCACTCATACAGGCGCGCGAGGACTATCGCCTCCAGATCCCATGGCGGCAGTTCGGCAAGGCGGCTTGCCGCCTCGCCCGAGATCGTGCGGTACCTCCGGATCAGCCTTACGGCTACCACCTTTTGGGGCACGTTCAGGTAGTGGGCGGCTCGCCGCCGCAGTGAAGGCGCCCATACCGGGGCCCCATACAGGGCCATGGACCGCACGAACCCCGCGTAAAGCCTCCGGCAGGAGGCGTTTGGCCTCTCAGGTTGGGCAAGAGCCGCTTGAAGGCGGCCCCGGCCCGTTCCAGTTTGTTGGCCAAACGTCGGAAGTGTTCGACGAAGTTCCACCGGCTGTCGAGGACGAGACCCAGGTATTTCATCGTTGTCTCGACGCCGATGTGAACCCCTCCTACAGTCAGTTGGGATCCCGATGGTGGCCCGTTCCGGGGCCAAAAATAAGAATTCATTAATGTGTCCATAATGAAAAATGCTTATTTCCATGGTCTGAACACCTGGTAGAAGTTTATGTATATCGTCCGGAACACGGTGTATATATTACATGTATTATTTATTAAGTATATTTATTACTAATAGTTTAACAGATTGAGACTGAAATTAGAATGCGAATATTCTTAAAAATACGAGAATTGATCAGACGGGGCTCTGATCATTTTTTTTGCACCGGACCATCATAGCTATTTACAACCATCGAAAGGTTGTCGAATCGAAAATGACACATTTTCAATTGCTATTTTGCCTTCACGATGGGCATTATTACACCCACGATGACGTAAAAACAGCTATTTATATTATCAAGTATAGTACCTCCGTATTGTCATAAGCTGCCTGAGCTGTGCATTCTGCTTTATCCGTCGGATTTGAAAGTGCATAGATTTGCGGTCGTTCACAATTTTTGGCAACTTGTTGCAAAATTTCAGGCGTAAAAGCACCACCTTGCGTCGACGCACCTAAAAACATATTGTAATGAGTAATAGGTATCCTGAGATTGGTCCATAGAGACTCAGATATACGAACCCCGATGCAAAATAGTTCGTCTAGTATGGAAAGTAGTGCAAAGCGTAAAATATAGAAAGTAAATATTGGTAAAATAATTAAGGTATAACTTTAGAATAGTAGAGCAGGAGGGGGGGCTGGTAGTTGGGGGGAGGGGGGGGTGACCCCCTCCCCCTGGCACCACTCCCATGAAGAGGTCACTCACCGTTTCCGAGAAAAACGATCTTTTGTAACCTAACCTCAAAACACTCCAAAATTGCATAGTCGACGGAGCCCCGCTACGCGGGGCTCCTACTTCTGGGTGGTTTAAAAAAAAATAACCTCGAAGGAGGTGGCGGGGTCTGTGTTCACTCGCTTCGCTCGCTCACTACGACCCCGCCACCTCCTTCTAACCTAAATCTATCCGAGTCGGGGTGCCCCCATGTCTTGAGCTCGCTTCGCTCGCTCTCGCATCTTAAGTTATCCTCGTAACCTTTTGTACTCGCATGTGATCAGTGGAATTACTAACTTTCTTCTAAACAGGATATCTAAGATGATATAAAAACAAATAAAATACAATACATTAATTTAAAATCTATTTATTAAAATTATATTTGATGACATCGATTAATTCATCAAAAGGATCTTTATTATTCCTTTCCACATCTCTTCTCCACAAATATTCATAAATTATATCGTTAATGTTCACTCTATTATTATAGTTTTCTTTATAAAAAAACCGTTTAACTATTACCGCAGAGCGACTCGTCGACGGTTGAGGCTCATCCTCAACCGCAGAGCGACTCGATGATGGCTGCAATTCCTCCATCGTACACGTCGATCGCAGTATTTCAACGTCCGGGATATATCGCGCAAGGGTCGGTCGAGTAGGCAGAAAATCGGTGTCCAGAGTAGAAGCGTGGGTCAATCGTAAAGGCAAACAATACAAGTCCAGGAGAGAAGCCAAGGTCGTCGAAAAAAGCCACAAAAAGTCCACAAAACACAGAAAGCACATTCACGAAACTCAAAAAGAAACGGAATGAATGACCGAAACGAATGACAGTGACACAGACACAAATGGCGTCTTTTTTTTACGTTTCGTTTTACCGATGTAGCACGATATTTTACACCACAAGGCAATATATATTGTGACAGCTTTGGTTGTCAATGACCCATTTTAACGTTCCAATCTACCTTTTATCGGATTTGAGGTTAGAAACTTATTTTATAAATTTCTCGAAAAATATGCATTACCTCGTAAAAAGAGTGGTAGCGTTATAATCGGGGACCCAAGCCCAATCAGATTTGGCCCTTTTTAATCCCCATATCCTGCTCTACCAAACTAAAGTCAAACCCTTTCATGACTTTACATAACATAATTTTTTTTTAAAAATAGGCTAAAAAACATAACGCAAAAGTATTCGTCTACCCTTGTCACTCACGCAAAATAGTTCGTCTACCACTTAGTTGTGTCGCCTTTGCTCTCAATGACAGCTTTAATGCGAAGAGGCATGATTGCAACCAACGCTGCACACTCCTCATGCGTAATTGACTCCCAGACAGCCAAGAGTTTAGCCTTTAAGTCGCTCTTCGATCTTGATGGATTTTTACGGAGAACTTTTTTAATTTTCCACCATAGGGTTTCGATCGGTGACAAGTCCGGGCTGTTAGATGGCCATTCGATTGTAGGGATGCTTTTCGCCAGTAGCCACGTCTTTGTTGTCCTTGCAGTATGGCAAGAAGCATCATCCTGTTGAAAAATGAAGGAATCTTGATGCTTAAGTGACGGAATAGAGGGCAGTAAATTCTCTTCCAAAAGGTTTTGATACCTTGCAGCATTGATAGAACCATCCACAAACTGCATACCACCAACACCTTGTGCAGACATGCAACCCCATATCATAAGAGACGCCGGAAACTACACTTTGCGTTTGAGACAATCAGTATGAAATGCCTCATTTTTGTTCCGAATCACTTTTTTCCTTTCATCGCCAACTGTCACTTCAAATTTGGACTCGTCACTCCAAATGATACTACGCCACTGATCGGAAGTCCAATTTAAATGATCACGAGCAAACTTCAACCTCTTTTTCTTTTGTACAGCAGTCAACAGTGGTTTCTCCTTAGCGGTGTAAAATCCGTAACTCATTCTTTTTAGGACTCTTTTGCAAGTATCAACTGAGACGTCTTTGTGAATCATGTCCTTTCATTGCACCGTGAGTTCTCCAGCTCGAGCACGACGATTATTTTTGATAATTTTCTTCAGGATTCTGTTTTCTACTGCACTTGTGATGCGTGGTCGACCAGTTTTCTTCAAACAAGAAGTCGTTCTATTCTTTTTATAGTGCTGAATGATAGATTGGACTGTAGACCTGGGAAGTATCAAGTCTTTAGATATTTGGTAACTTGATTTGCCAGCATCGACCCCACAAACTATTCGCATTCGAAGCTCTTCACACACGGGTTTGCCACGACCCATTGTTATTTGAAAACTAATGAAAAAAAACTTAAATTTTCAGGATTTATACTGTCTCACTTGACAAATGACACAGAATTACTTTTACAAAGGAGACGTTCAATAAATGTATGGGGCTTGGTACTAAAATAATTGAAAATTTAAACAGCCTTCAGAGCTATATAGGCTGAAAGAGGATAATTATTTTGATGTCTGTGGGCATTTAATTTTTTTTACAGCCGCCCGTTTTTTTTAAAACAAGTGTTGAAAAATAAAATGCTTGCATCACTAACTACAAACATTGTATATATTTTAGGGTTGGCAGCCCTGTGGCAAATGACGTGACAATGACAATGTCAGCAGTGGCTGCTGACTGACATTGTCATTGTCAATTATCATAGAAATAAGTGGTTATGTACCTACATACTTGTACTTTATAATTAAGTACATTAATACATTTGTTGACGTATTTTTCTACATATAAAACCACTCCGCCTCGCGGACTTTTACCAGAGGTTATGGTGTTTTTTTTTATTTCAACGTCATTCTGACATTTACAGATTTGACCTTTTTTCGACACGTTTTGATATTGCATTGTAATGACAATCAATATTTTTTGTCTCAATTTCATGGAGCTGCAGCTAAAATTATAATAAAATCTCAAACAATTTAATAGACACGGAAACTTGTGGCGATCCTTAACATTAATCTTACACTGTACAATTACCACTATATACATACATAAACATAACATATACATTGTACACTTACACCTACAGACCACATAGTATACACTTATATTATTTTAATATTGTTATATAAATTCACTGCCGTACACAACAATACCATACAGGTACAATGGAAACGCGCACGTCTACGTCACGCGGTGACGTAGTCGGTGCGCATGAGTGGGGCCGCGCTACGCAGCGCACGTTCGTTCACCTTGTCCGACCTTCAGTCCGATCTCGCTGTCGCGACGCAAAGCCCATGCAACTCTGCTTAATCCCGGTTGTATTATTTTACCATCATAACCCTTCAGGCTTATCATAGTGCCTCCGTATATTGTGTCGTGAACGAACTGATAAAACTGTGAACAATAATATAAACTTTCTTCTCCGTGTATGACTATCTTTGTGTGTGCCAAACTATGTGCCCTTCTACTGTGAACGTCTCTGTGATTTGTGTTTGTGCAATATAACCGTGAGTAGAAAACAATCACTTTTATTTACCCTCGCTCACCACACAAGCACAATAATTAGTGTACATCTATACCACTAAATTGGTGACCCCGCCTAGAATACGCCAGAAAGGCCCAATAACGTGTGCCCTGAAAAGACCGTTCAATAGTTAGAATAGCGAAGGAAAATCACAGTAGCACGATGAGTGATAGCAGTGACTCTGCAAAATCGTACGGATCCACCCGTTCGCGTCAAAAACCTCGTCGCGCAAAGTGCGTGTCCATTGACGAGCCATCCGACATTTGCCGTATTGCGGTACGTATACCACCATTTTGGCCGGATGACCCAGAGGTTTGGTTCGCACAAGTGGAGGCTCAGTTTGCGAACGCGAACATCACCAGCGACGCAACGAAGTTCAATCACGTTATCGGCAACTTAGAACACCAGTACTCCAAACAAGTACGGGATATTTTCCTCAACCCGCCAGAGCACAACAAATATGAGAAGCTCAAGCACGAGCTCATTAAGAGGCTTACTGCGTCACATGAGAAGCGAGTGAAGCAGCTTCTCTTACATGAAGAGCTCGGAGATCGCAAGCCTTCACAGTTCCTGCGACATCTCCAAAGTTTGGCCGGACCGAGCGTCCCAGAGGACTTTCTCCGGACAATATGGAGCAGTCGTCTGCCAAGCAACGTCCAGACCCTTCTGGCTTCACAGCCACACACTTCTCTGGAGGGACTAGCAGACCTGGCGGACAGGGTCCAGGACATCGTGACCCCATCTCAAGTCGCCGCAGCATCGACTACGGGTCCTAGCATGCACGAGATGGCTAATGAGATCGCCGAACTAAAGAAGGCCGTGAAGAACCTGACAACGCAGCTGAGTAGGAGACCTCGTTCGCAGTCGCGTTCTAAGCATCAACAGCGTCATCGATCCAGACAGCGGTCCGAGTCCAGCCACCAGAAGCAACCGTTCTGCTTTTACCATGCCAAGTTTGGATCCAACGTTCACAAATGCGTTAAGCCATGTGATTACGAGAAACCGGGAAACTCCAAAGGCAGTCGGTAATGGCGGCTGACGACTGTCCAACGACCACGGGTCGCCTCTTCGTCACGGACCGGACATCGAAGACACAGTTTTTAGTGGACACTGGTAGTGATTTGTGTGTGTTTCCGCGGCATGTTCTACGTGAACAGCGTGTCAAGTCGAACTATCAATTATCGGCTGCTAACGGGTCTATAATTGATACTTACGGCTATCTTCAGCTAAACTTAGACTTAAGTTTGCGCCGTAACTTTCCATGGCGTTTTATTGTAGCTGATGTCACCAAGCCAATCATTGGCGTAGATTTTTTAAGCTTTTACGATTTGCTTGTTGACATCAGAAATCAACGATTGGTGGACAAAACCACCTCAATGTTTGTCACAGCTTCCGTTGCAAAGGCTTCAGCGTCGTGTTCAGTGAAGGTTTCAGTTGGTGATTCCAGGTATCACTTAATACTCAATAAGTACCCAGAGATCACGCGACCCGCGGGCACACACCGAAAAACCACGCACCACACAGTACACCACATACGAACCACACCCGGCCCGCCCATCTCTTGTTCCCCTCGCAGGTTAGCACCAGACAAACTGCAGATCGCTAAGCAGGAATTTGAGATCATGCTCAGCAACGGCACTGCCCGACCATCTGAAAGCCCTTGGTCTTCACCACTTCATTTAGCGCCAAAGAAGGACAACAGCTGGCGACCCTGCGGTGACTACAGGCTGCTCAACGCCAGGACTGTACCCGACAGGTATCCCATTAAACATGTCCACGACCTTACCCACAGCATAGCTGGTTGCAAGGTCTTCTCAACTATTGACCTGGTTAAGGCATATAACCAGATACCAGTCAGTGAGGACGACATCCAGAAGACGGCGATAACAACCCCGTTTGGCCTGTACGAATTTCCTTATATGACCTTTGGTCTGAGGAACGCAGGTCAAACATTTCAGAGATTTGTCGATGAAATGACGCGCAGCCTTGGCTTCTGTTATTGCTATCTCGACGATTTTCTTATCTTCTCGAAAGACCAGGAGCAGCACGAGGATCACCTGCATCAGCTCTTCACCAGGATGCAGAAATATGGCATTGTCATCAACACCTCGAAGTGTGTGTTCGGAGCAGACGAAGTCACGTTTTTAGGTTACCGCATCTCTGCTGCTGGAACCAGACCTTTGGAGTCCAAGGTGGAAGCCATCAAGGACTTCCCTACGCCTAAAACGGTCAGGGAACTCAGGCGTTTCTTAGGGATGTTGAACTTTTACAGGCGGTTTATACCTCAAGCCGCAAAATTTCAAGGTCCCCTTAACGCCCTGCTGACTGGCTCAGTAAAAGGTCAACATCCCGTGGAAATAACGGGCGAGGCGCTCACCGCCTTTAATACGTGCAAAGACAGCCTCTGCAACGCTGTATTGCTTGCACACCCTGACTACCAAGCCAAGCTGGCCCTAGTTACAGATGCGTCTGATCTGGCAATGGGTGCAGTTTTGCAACAGTTCAGGGACGAGCAGTGGCAACCGCTTGCCTTCTTTTCACGCAAGTTGAGCCCCGCTCAGCAGAAGTACTCGCCATACGATCGTGAGCTACTTGCGATCTATGAAGGCATAAAATACTTCCGCCATATGTTGGAAGCGAGACACTTCACGGTCTATACTGACCACAAGCCGTTGATATACGCTTTCCATGAGCGAAAGCACAACTGTGCTCCGCGTCAGTATAGACACCTTGATTTTATTTCGCAGTTCACAACGGACATTCAGCACATTTCCGGCAAGGACAATATCGTCGCCGATACATTGTCCCGTGTCAGTGAACTGCAAACTCCAATCGATTTTGAGGTTCTCGCAAAATCCCAAGCTTCAGACCCGGAACTGTTGCAACTTCAACAGTCAGAAACATCTCTTCAACTAAAGAGGCTTAAAATCGACGGCAGTCCCGTCGAGTTACTCTGTGATGTGAGCACAGCCACTCCCAGACCATTCGTGACCAAACCTTTACGACGACAAATATTTGAGAGCCTTCATAGCCTCAGCCATCCAGGAGCAAACACGTCTGCAAAGCTAATTGCACAGCGATACGTTTGGCCTGGAGTCCGTAAGGACTGTCGACAATGGTCGCGAACGTGTCTCAGCTGTCAACGCACAAAGGTCAATCGCCATGTGTCATCACCATTGGGCACATTCGAGTTACCCCGTGCAAGATTTGCATTTGTGCACATTGACCTAATAGGTCCTCTTCCTCCATCACAGGGGTACCGGTACTGCTTGACGGCCGTGGATCGTTTCACTAGATGGCCAGAAGTGGTACCGATTACAGACATTACTGCTGAGACAGTTGGCAAAGCTTTGCTAACCAACTGGATCTCACGCTTTGGTTGTCCAACGGATATTGTCACAGACAGAGGACGGCAATTTGAATCCGCACTGTTCCAATATCTGGCCAAAATAGTCGGGTTCAAACACCGGAAGACCACAGCCTACCACCCAGCATGCAACGGCCTAGTGGAACGATTCCACAGGCAACTTAAAACGGCAATAATGTGCCATGCTGACCATAACTGGACAGAATCTCTGCCCTTGGTTCTACTGGGTGTCCGGAGCGCTTTTAAAGAGGATCTTCAGACTTCTTCTGCGGAACTCCTATACGGTGAGCCATTACGACTACCGGGAGAATTTTTC
Organism: Hydraecia micacea; assembly: GCA_914767645.1. Lineage (NCBI taxonomy): Eukaryota > Metazoa > Arthropoda > Insecta > Lepidoptera > Noctuidae > Hydraecia > Hydraecia micacea. The sequence goes on from OU611785.1 coordinate 7,207,451, forward strand.
ATTCCTGGTGACAGCGGCACCACCGACATCTCGGAGTTTACCACTCGCCTACGCTCGTTTGCATCCAAATTGCGGCCCACTCCAGCCGCGCGCCATTCCAGGGACAAAATATTTGTCCATAGGGACCTTTCCACCTCAAGTCACATATTCCTCAGGGACGATGCACTTCGAGGTTCTTTGCAACCAGAATACACCGGTCCCCACGAAGTGGTACAAAAAGGAGACAAAACCTTTACAATATTAGTAAAAGGTAAAAAGGTAAAAGTTTCCGTGGACCGCCTCAAGCCCGCCTACATATTGGCAGACACCCCACCAACCGACCAAGATGTTCAAGAAGAGGTAATACTGCCCACGGACACCCCCGTCAGAACAACCAGGTCTGGTCGAAGGGTTCGATTCCCAGATTATTATCGCCCGTAGGACGGTCTCTGGAGGGGAGTGATGTGGCGATCCTTAACATTAATCTTACACTGTACAATTACCACTATATACATACATAAACATAACATATACATTATACACTTACACCTACAGACCACATAGTATACACTTATATTATTTTAATATTGTTATATAAATTCACTGCCGTACACAACAATACCATACAGGTACAATGGAAACGCGCACGTCTACGTCACGCGGTGACGTAGTCGGTGCGCATGAGTGGGGCCGCGCTACGCAGCGCACGTTCGTTCACCTTGTCCGACCTTCAGTCCGATCTCGCTGTCGCGACGCAAAGCCCATGCAACTCTGCTTAATCCCGGTTGTATTATTTTACCATCATAACCCTTCAGGCTTATCATAGTGCCTCCGTATATTGTGTCGTGAACGAACTGATAAAACTGTGAACAATAATATAAACTTTCTTCTCCGTGTATGACTATCTTTGTGTGTGCCAAACTATGTGCCCTTCTACTGTGAACGTCTCTGTGATTTGTGTTTGTGCAATATAACCGTGAGTAGAAAACAATCACTTTTATTTACCCTCGCTCACCACACAAGCACAATAATTAGTGTACATCTATACCACTAAAAACTTTAGCCACATTTGAAATAACTATATCGCATAGAAATGAATAAATTAGCGTTTAAAAATATTCGGAATATTGTACCACTTTGGCCCCCCATCCTTTAAATTATGCAACATACAAAGAAGGAATAATATTATTTAACTCACCGATAGACGAACTCTTTTGCATCGATTAACAATTAGACGAACTATTTTGCTTATAACTTCTTCGAATTTAAAAAAAAGCTAAAATAGTTTATTGGTTCATAATTAAAAAATGGCATAAGTAACGCGACATGTGATAGTAGAACAGCTTAATATTTTATATAGATATACAAAAATAATGAAGTTAGAAAAAATCTCACAGAGAAAATTTCACACTAGACGAACTACACACATCAAAAGTGTCTAGGGATCAACATATATTTTTGCAATAACTTTTCTCCTGATTGATATTAATTAAAATTTTCTTTAAGGATTCATCAAATAAAGTGTTTTCGTTTGTCACAGTAACGATAAACCAAGTCACCTTTGCATTAATAAAGAAATTTGCCATTTTCCTAATAAAGGGATTTTTGACATTTGAACCACTAACACAAAAGTTCGAAAAAAAGACTGAAATAACAGTTTTTTTAAAATTTTATTGGGTAACTTAAACAATTAATAATCCGTGTTTCTACCGCGAACACTAACAACACAAGAACATCGGTTTGGCATACTCAAAATGAGTTCATCCAAATCACGCTGTGGAATGGCAGCCCATGTTCGTTGCAACAACAAAAAAAGGTCTTCTTGCGACTGGATACCCTCCATATTCGGCAGAGCTCTTCTCTGTAGCATATCCCATGCATGCTCAATCGGGTTCAAGTCTGGCGACTGAGCAGGCCAGGGCAGGACATTGATGTTAGCTGCGGCGAGAGTCTGTCTTACAACTCTTGCGGTGTGCGGTCGTGCATTATCATGCATTAACTGAAATAAGGGACCGATTTGCACTTGTAGAGGAACGATGACGTCTGATACAATCGTCTCAGCATAAATTTGAGCGTTGAGGTTGCCTCTGATCCAAATCAACTCAGTTCTTCCGCCGATCCAAATACCCGCCCATACCATGATGGTTCCACCACTATAAGGATGGACTTCCTGGCAGGATTTTAATCGCTGTTGGCGTCCAGGGGTTCTCCAGTGTCGTATACGTCTTGTATCCGGTCTCATACCAAAACGAGACTCATCAGAAAAGCACACGAAACGCCATTGTTCTTCTGCCCAATTTCTGTGTTCAAGAGCCCATTGATATCGAATCCTACGATTGTGCATTGCTATAGGTGGTACCCGTAGCGGTCTTCGGGAATGAAGGTTCACTTCATGCAAGCGGTTTCTGACTGTTTGGTCGCTAATTAAGTTCCCTGAAGAGTGATGAAGCCTCACGGCTAACATCATGGCGGTTATTGTTGGAGCTCTTCGAGTTAAGATTTGAATGTATCGGTCTTGTCTCCGTGTGGTGCAGCGATACCGTCCTCCATGGCGCTCAGCCACGGTACCAGTGCTTCGGTAACGTGTCCAAAGTCGACTGATAACACTCTGACTTGTATTCAGAGCTAAAGCCACAGTACGTTGCCGGGAACCAGCTTCTATCATTCCCACGGCTCTGAGCATTTCTTCCCTGCTTAAATGACGTCGCCGCTCCATAATAACGTTGGTTTTAATCAGTAGTAGGGAAACAGTAGCACTAATAATGTCTTCAATGCGTTGTATGTTTTTATAGGGAAAATATTGACAGCTGATTTTCATCTTTTACTCGAATTTGATTCACAGTTCCTGATTCAAATTATGAAATGCACCAAAAAGGATCCATATAAATTTATAAAATCATAAATTTATTACAAAGCCACATCTCAATCTCAAGAAATCCGCATAAAAATGCTTGATCCCTAGACACTTTTGATGTGTGTATTTTGCATCGGGGCTCGTACACTCAATTACCTACTTTCTAAATTCCAATTTGCACAAGCGGGCTTGTAATGTTAAGACGGCAAAACTGTATACAGTATCGTGTTAGCCACGCACAGTGTAGGGTTCCATAATTAAAATGAATGAAACGCATGCACTGTATTGATTTTATCGACTGCAAAAGTAAGTTTGTATTTCATAGTATTTCTCGAAAAAACTATGAAAAATATAATTATTACTGTGGTTGTAACCGAAATATCTCTGAGCTCAAAAACGAACGGAATTAAATTAAAAAGTCACTTAAAAACATCAAAATCTTTTTAATTATGGGATTCAACTATACCCTATATGCTTATGTGCATTGATTTTTTTTTAATTCCACGGTTATTTGTTGTTTTTGTTGTAATTTCACTACACCAATGTTTAGCGGAGCATAGAATACACTTTCTTTCAAATTTTCATCGATATAGTCGCCGAGTAAAATGGCTGTGTATTTTCCGGACATGACGAAATTGAAAGGGTTCCGATTCTGTCATTAGGCATTGCATTACATTTTAGAAGTAACTGCATTCACAATTCACACATTTTTGAAAAATGGAACAGTCCGCTAGGAAAACGATATTTACTTACCGACAAGTACGGTTGCCTTTATAGTCTTCACTAAATTTAAAAAATCCTTCGATGGTTCCATATCTTTCCCGTACCTAGTCGCGTGCGGTGGTATTCCACCCTGTCGCTTATTCGCCAACAGACCATCGGCGTCATATAGGTAGATTTTCTTTACAGCTTCATCCATTGATACGCCTTCAAGTACCATCGCATCGCATATCAAATTTGCAATACCAACGCCTGCCTGAAGATGACATAGGTACTATTCTAAGTAACAAGAACACTTATAAACCGTTGATGTCATCCGCAAATATTATATTTAACCTAACCTAACCTAACCTAACTAATAACTATTCATTAAACGTTCTATACTGCAATTAATTTTTGTAGGTACCTAAATATCATCTATGTTTTGTGCCATCCATACTCGAAATATTAAAACGGATGACATCACGGATGACTCTTGTTTTATAGATAAAGGTATTGATGTAAAATATAAGTAATAACGTTTTTTTTTTCTGTTAGCCTATATTGTCCCACTACTGAGCAAAGGCCTCTCCCATGTTCTTCCACATTTCCTTGTGCTGTGCCTTCTCCGTCCAATTGGTTAGGAACGAGTCCAAATCGTCACGCTAACGTTTCTCAGGCCTACCTCGGTGACGAGATGCTCGTCTTCAGGCACCCACTGTGTGACGACTTTGGCCCATCTGTATGGATGCATCCTATAAGTGTGACCCGCCCAGTCGCACATCAGCCTCGCAGACTTGTCGCCAACATCGGCGATACCTGTGTTGGAGCGTATTGTGGTGTTCCGAAGTTGGTCGGTGAGTTTAATTTTTGAGATACCTACTACGCTCCATCGCTCTTTGGCAAACCTTGAGTTTGGACTTCTGAGCCCCTGTTAAAGACCAAGTCTGAGCGCCATAGGTTAGGATAGGCAGGATACACATGTCGACGAGCTTGCGCTTTCGTGAAATAGAAAGGCCGCCCTTCATTAGCGGTATAAAATTATTAAAGTTTAAAAAAATAAACTTGCAGCACGATACCCCTTAGCTTGGTAAGACTGGTTGTCAGAATTTTGGGCTTCTGACTACCCATAACGACTGTCAAAGATCCACGAAAAACAGCCGGAACCAACGGCTTAACGGATAAATGAATTCCTGCTATGTACCTAATACCTAAATAAAACTTACCGAACCGGCTCCCAGAAACAAATATATATTTTCACTAAGTTTTTTCTTGGTGATTCTGGAAGCAGTGAACATACCAGCGACCACGACACCCGCAGTGCCTTGAATATCGTCATTGAAAGTACAATAATCATTTCTGTATTTGTTAAGAAGGCGAACAGCGTCAGGCAAGGCGAAATCTTCAAACTGTTAACAATAATACATATAGATGCTATAATTTGAACAATAGTTTTTTATCTATTCGTATATACCTACCTAAAAAAATGCAGAGTTCGGACACCGGAAAGGATATCAGTGAAGTGCTTAGGTAGGTACATAATATGTACATAATATGTATTATAGGGAATGCAATCTCGATCTCGAAACTTAAAGGCAGAAGATTTCGAGCCTTTTTCGAGAAAAATCTTGTGGGGAGACAATCTCTTTCTTGAAATCTCGAGATTTCGAGACTGACCGCACGCGACTTAGCTTCTGGGGAAGCCATTTGGAGCATACAAATTAATGGATTTATAGTGTGCGTGATGTGTGTGTGCTGATTCGTTGCATTATGTACGCGTAGTGCAGATGATTATTACTTACTTAAATAAGCGTTGATTTTTTTTGTTACGGGATTCGATGAATGTTTTCTTATTTAAAAAATATAATTATAATAATGATAATAATTTTCGATTAAACGAAACGTATTTTTTAAATCTTGATTTTAAAAATTTAGAAAACGAATGGCCACTCTCGACGCCAGACTTAGCACGCGAGGGATCCACCCTTTATAGGAGAACTTTTTATGTCATAAGTAATATTATTTTGCATAACAGCGAATACCATAAATTTCATTTCGCAGAAAATCGATTGGCAAACACTCATTTATCATACATTCAAAACTCATAATTTTGTAAGTCAGAATCATCTTTAGGCATAAATTTCACATCCATAACAATTAAAAAGTAGAACCATCATATCGCAGAAAGTTCACAGTCAGAATCGTCTTTTGGCATACATTTCATATCGATAGTCATTAAAAGGCAGAACTGTCATATTTTTTTTAACATATTAACTTTTTAAGACAATATTTTAATATTAATTAAGCTTCAAAATGCTATTTTATACAAACGGCAATATACCTTATATAATTAAGCGTTATGTTAAACCAAATTATGCGGAATTTTAACTTTGCCTAAGGTAATGCCAAATTAAATTCTGCCATCTTAAAAGTATGCCATTGTAAATTCGGACATACCTATAAACATTCGGCCAAATAATATAATTATATTACTTAAATAATTTTTATACCTTAAAAATATTCGTTTAAAGAAGATTATGCCAAGTGTGTTATGCCAAATAAATTTCGGAGCGTCAAGATTCTGCCCGATAGAGGGAACCCGCACGCGATATCTCAAATGTTCAATCTTGACTAGAGATTGCGTTCCCTAGATACACAGGTACGCATGCTTCAAATTAATAAGGTGTAATTATAAATAAGTCCAGGAATATAAAATTTGTAACGAAACTAAAAGATACATACGAATACTTACTTGTATAAGTACGTTGTGACTAAATCTGTCGACACACGCTTCCATGAACTCTTGAAGAAAATCATCGAATTCCTTGCCTCGAATTCGCTTCTGTCGAAGACCTATGTACATTGGATCTTCTAGCAATTTCTGAAAAGGTATGAAAACACTTATACAAAATTAGGTATGTACGCGTGCCCTGATTTTTGTGTATTTCTTAAAATCTGTCCCTATCCTACGGGCACGTCTTCCCTACCCTTGATATGCAATGGTCCCTATAGCACTATGAAACATGAGTATACAGGAGCTAGTGCGATTCTAGGGGTTCACTCGATTAATCGAGTCTGGTCAAACCACGCTGGGGTCGGTGCATTTCATTATTATATATTTATTTAATACTTCCGCTCATGAGCAAGTCACCAGATTCTCCACTCACCAGATTCTCAAATAACCAGATTCGCAACTCACCAGATTCGCAACTGATCAGATAATGTACTATCAACAACAAAATAATTATATAACTTTCAAATAAATTATTACGACTATTTTACTAATAGACAACCTCATTACATAAACTGATAAAATCGAACATGTGTTCATAAACATGTTTATTTTCTTTCTGTACATTATTAAGAAGTATTGTGACACTGACATAGTTATTGCATTTTCTAGTTTGCGAATCGATCTTTGGGATATAAAATAATTTATGATAAATGATAAATGATTTTATTTCTGTAAGCAGGTTTGCACAAACACTTTTACACGTCAATCATATTTTTAAAAACTAGATGAGGTCGGCGTTTCCTATCTGACTACTCTGAGAAGAAAGGCCGAAACAAACTCAGAGGTCACAGTCTCTTTTAAAGAACAGACATAATCTTGGTCAGGATATATGAAGACCATGTAGATCGATGTCTGAGATGGTCTTTTGAGGAAAGACCCATACAGATTGAGTGGACCTGTCCAGTCAGTGCACGCATTTGTCAAAATTCGTGCAGCTCAACTCAAAACTTAAGGAGCTCAACGATTCGACGAACAATACCAAAGAAAGGACATTTGGGTAGGCCACATAAATTACTCAAACTGCCAGACCATGACAAAAACTAACAGAACAAAGAAAATAATTAAATAAAAAGTAAAAATAAAATGACCCACATTGTCTTCACATTCACAATAATTAAAATAATATAATACTTTACAAAGTAAGCATATGTCATTGTTTATATAAAATTCATTAATGTCAATGTGTATAAAATAAAGAATAAAAAAATATAAAATAAAAAAATATAAAAAATGCAAAAATTGGAAGCAGCTCAATCCCAAGCTTTTTTGTCCTCAATATAATCTTTAACGGTATAAAAGGCTTTCTGGCACAACTTACGTTTAATGAATAATTTGAATTTATTAAGACTTAGATCTTGAACTTGGCTTGGTAGTATATTGTAAAAGCGTATACATTGGCATCTGAACGAGCCACCTATTTTCTTGAGCCTCGTTGTAGGTACAACAAATTTGTGTTTGTTCCTAGTATTTATATTATGGATATCACTGTATGTTTTAAACAATTTTATATTTTTATGGGCATATAAAAGATTTTCATAAATATACTGAGAAGGCACAGTCATTACATTAATCTCTTTAAATTTGTCTCTGAGGGAGTGTCTCGGACTTAATTTATAAATTGATCGAACATCTCGCTTCTGCAAAACAAAGATAGTCTGAATATCGGCGGCATTTCCCCACAATAGAATACCGTACGACATTACACTATGAAAATAACTAAAGTAAACTAAGCGGGCAGTCTCTAAATCAGTTAAATTACTAATTTTTCTAACAGCGTATGCTGCAGAACTTAGCTTTTTTGACAATTTGTCTATATGTGGACCCTACTGAATCTTAGCATCCAAAGTTATGCCCAAGAATACTGTGTGTCTTCAGGAGTCAATTCTTCGCCCTTTATCAACACATTCGTTTTCACCTGCCTAACGTGAGGTAGCGTAAACTTAATGCATTTGGTTTTTTTCTCGTTTAGAAGTAAATTATTAATATTGAACCAGTGGACTACTTTCGAGATCGCGCTATTTACATCGTCAGTAACCAACTGCTGACGTTTAAGTTTAAACAAAAGAGAAGTGTCATCTGCAAACAACACTATATCATGATTATACTTTATGAGGTACGGCAAGTCATTAATATAAATAAGGAACAAGAAAGGACCAAGAAAGAAAGGACCAAGAATTGAGCCCTGAGGGACTCCCATTGTTACTATAGATCCGGGTGATCTTTTTCCATTAACGTCAACGCTCTGAATCCTTTTACTCAAGTATGAAGCAAGAAGATCCAGAGCACGATTCCGGATCCCGTAGTTTACTTTTGTAAGTACTAAGTAGTGTAAATAGTAGAATGCGCGACTGAATGGACGCTGGAACCACCGGGGCCACCTATTGGCCAGTTTTATGGAGAAAGAAGTCCTCTTTGTGATGGATTCATTCCTCAATAAACGTGAGCACAGAAAGTAGACCTGGCAGAGCCCGGATGGTGTAACTAGAAATGAGATTGACTTCATTATGTCGACGAAGAAGCAAATATTCAATGATGTCTCTGTGATCAACGCGGATAAAACCGGAAGTGATCACCGCATGGTAAGGCACATTGAACTTAAATATCAAGCTGGAAAGATCTCGACGCTCCGCCCAGCACCGATCCAGGTCCAAAACCCCGAGAGCTTTCAGCTCGAACTTCGGAATCGTTTAGTGTCTAGAGAACCGCGTGAACGATTATAACGATGGGTTCGTGGAAACTGTCCATACGGTCGGATCTAAGATCTTCAAGAGCCGTCGTACGAATTAAAAAAAGAGGTTCTCTGATTCTACTTTACGGCTCATGAAGGAAAGGCGCGAGATAACCCTGCAGGAGTCCTTGAAAAGTGATCTTCGCCACTTTAATACAGACCGTATTAAGGACGCGATAGAACGAAATAAAGGCTCCAAGGTCTTTGCTAGAGATCTGTCTATTGGGCAAAGCCAGCTTATGAAACTGAAGACGGATGATGGCAGGATCGTATCCGCCAAACCTGAGCTGATCGAGAGGTTCTATGGACAGTTATACACGTCAACGAGTAACCCCGTTACGAATCTGGCAAACGACCCAGGAGCTAGATTGACCGGACACTGTACCGAAGACATCCCGGACGTCAGCCTGTACGAGATTAGGATGGCTCTGAAGCAGCTCAAAAACAACAAGGCGACGGGTGATGACGGAATTACGGCCGAGCTCCTGAAAGCCGGCGGAAAACCTGTTCTTAAGGCCCTTCAGAAGCTGTTTGGTTCCGTCATACTCGAGGGTAAAACCCCATAGGCATGGAACAGAGGTGTGGTGATACCTTTTTTTAAGAAGGGCGACAACGCCCTTCTTAAGAATTATAGGCCCATCTCACTTCTGAGCCATGTCTACAAGCTGTTTTCGAGAGTCATCACGAACCGTCTCGCGCGAATGTTTGACGACTTCCAGCCTCCCGAACGAACTGGATTCCATAAAGGCTTTAGCACCGTAAACCACATACATACGTTGTGACAAGTTATACAAAGGACCGAAGAGTATAACCTGCCCCTCTGCTTAGCGTTTGCGGACTACGAGAAAGCCTTTGATTCGATCGAACATGGGCTGTACTGCAGTCTCTTCAACGGTGCCAGATCGACTATCGGTACATCGAGGTGCTGAAGTGTCTGTACGAAAACGCCACTATGTCAGTCCGACTCCAGGATCAGACCTCGAAACCTATCCTTCTGCAGCGAGGTGTGAGAAAGGTAGACGTTATCTCTCCGAAACTGTTCACCGCTGCATTGGAGGATGTCTTCAAGGTTCTGGACTGGAAAGGGGCTGGTATTAACATCAATGGCGAGTACATAACTCATCTTCGGTTTGTCGACGATATCGTAGTCATGGCTGAGACTATGGAGGACCTCAATACAAAGCAAAGCACCTGCCATCTAATCTCTTCACCACTCTTGGTTGACTGGTAGAGAATGCCTAAGGCATTAAGTCCGCCTTTGTACCTTTTTTGTGCGAAAAGTTTAAATAAATCAATAAATAATGCTCGATCACTCGATGACCTCAGCTGATGGAGCCTCCGAAAGAGTGGGTCTTAAAATGAACATGGATTTTGTCCATGTTCATTTTGCAGGTCATTGCAAATGCCCATGTAACACCCACTCTCATAAAGATCGGAGACGCTACACTCGAACTCGTGGACGAGTATGTTTACCTAGGACAAACTGTCCAGTTAGGTAGGTCTAACTTTGAGAAAGAAGTCAATCGTCGAATCCGACTCGGCTGGGCAGCGTTCGGGAAGCTACGCAATATCTTCTCGTCCCACATACCGCAGTGTCTCAAGACGAAAGCCTTTGACCAGTGAGTGTTGCCAGAGCTTGTGAAGGCCGCAGGAACCCGTTGGATGCGAGAAGCACAGAACCGATCGAAGTGGAGGTCCTTGGGGGAGGCCTATGTCCAGCAGTGAACGTCTTTTGGCTGAAATGATGATGATGAAAATTGATTATCCTCTGCAGAGTGATGACGATACAGATCGTCATTGCCTGTGATTGTAACTGCCAACAAATCACGCGGATAGCGGAGCATTTGTTTTCGATAAATCACTGTGATTACCAGTTGTGATCACCACATGGTCCATGAATCGTATTCGTCGTCACAACTTCATACAACTCCGGATGGCGGACCTGTTTCCGAATCAGGAATTTCTGCGCAAAAGGTGCGGGTCGGTTTCATCCTGTCTTATTTTCTCGACCATCTACAGGATAATATGCGCTTGAGAAAGTCCTCTTTTCCACCACTCTACAGATTACATCCCACATCGCACGTCTCCGTTAATGGATTAATCATCTTGATCAAAAATGCCCTTGTCCCAATCTATTTGGGATCGGCGCAACATGTCTTTTTCTTCCATACTTCTCTATTAGTCGTCATCTCAGTAGTCACATAAATTCTAACCATATATATCATCATTCATACAGTCCATCCATCTTTTCTTTGATCGACCCCTGCTCTTATAGTAGATGCTCGTATACTTAAAACTTTCTTCACGACATTTTCCTCATTCTTTCGTAACACATTGTTGTCCATTGGCTCAAAATGAATAATGACACACCAACCACGTTAGCAGAGTGGCCATAGTTCTTTATGTGCTGTTTGACAAATACAAAGCTAGCTAACTAGGTACATGTTCATGTCTACAGTGTAGTGATACAAAATTAATAACCTGATTATTGGTTCCCACGTCCAAAGCGATCGGTAGGCAGAATTTGGGCGGAATCCCTGCTAACGCGGTGTACAAACACAGCTTGCCCACAGATATCCCCATTCCGTAAGCACCGAGGTCACCCAGACCCAAAATTCTCTCTCCGTCAGTAACACAGATAGCGCGCACGTTCGCTACAGGCCTAAAAAAAGGCAACATAATATAAAATAAAAGTAAAAATATATTGGAATGTAGGAATGTTGGTAAAGCTAATGCGAGCTTTACACAGGTGACTAAAATTGCAAGTTCCAAAGTTGAGTTGATTTCAAATTTTGCCGTACAGCATGCATGCAGGTTGCATGCGGTGGGTGACTAAATGTATCAAATCGGAAAGGGATCGTTACCGTATCAACCCGAGCCGTTCAGTATGTATTCTTTGTTTGAAACTCCCTACTGCAACTACTCGGACACTACGTACACTAATCGGATTCGCAACGTAATCGCCTCGCCTCGGGACAAGCTCACGAACCGCGGTGCGGTGCGTTACTATCAAATAATATACCTACTTGCGTACTTGCACAGCGATCATATTTAGGTACATTTAATAGAGCCGTTTCATCTGATTATTGTGCGTATACTTACTACAGAAGATTCAAATTCAAACACAAATAATATATAGGTAGGCCGGGCGAAAAGTTTCTGCTGGCGGGAAGGGATTGTGTTTTGTTTCCGTCGTGTTTGATGAGAGGGGTAGGCAAGGAGGCGCGGGTGAAACTTTAATTTTTTTCTGGCTTTGTACGTCCTCGGCTAGAAGTAAGAACAGCCGCACGGGTTGATCCATCAGGTTAAGCTACGCTTGCCGCGTTTGGTCCGTGGATGGGTGACCATCTTTACATACCAAGACCCCTCCGTGCCTCGGAAAGCACGTTAAGCCGTTGGTCCCGGCTGTCATTCGTGGATCTTTGACAGTCGTTACGGGTCGTCAGAAGCCCAAAAATCTGACAACCCGTCTTACCAAGGGGAGTAACTGGTTGTGGAGGTCAGATAGGCAGTCGCTCCATGAAAATACTGGTATTCAGCTGCATCCGGTTAGACTGGAAGCCGACCCCAACATAGTTGGGAAAAGGCTAGTCAGACGATGATGTACGCCCTCTTAAATTTGACCACACATTTCTGATACATGCTGTACGTACATTAACCACACATCAGTGGTGACAATTTGACACTGACAGTGCCATAATGTCTTAGCAGTAAGGGCGGTTGTAGTGAGAGGTTTATGTGTGAGTGATAGGTTTCTTTTATTTATTTTATTTTACTTTATGTGTATGTATGTTTGTATGTCCGCGATTTTCTCAAAAACTAATGAACCAATTTTGATAATTATTTCACTAATGTCATCTACATACTTTCAGGAAGGTTTAGTATATAATACATTATGTAATTATTCTTATGTACGATGTTATATGCATAAATTTACTGCATCACGAGCATTTCTATGCGAATTTTGATGATTCTTCTAGTCGGTGTCTTCAATTTTTCAATGCACTAATGTTATTTGAATTTGTGTGGAGTAAGTACAACTAAAAAGTGAAAAATAAAAACTTTTTTACAATAAAAACAACCGACTTCAAAAAAAAACTACAAAGTGATAAATAACTTTAATTTCGGAAGTCGGTGTCAAAAAACGAAAATGCGGAACCAACGACACCGACTTCCGAAATTAAAGTTATTTATCACTTTGTAGTTTTTTTTTGAAGTCGGTTGTTTTTTTTTGTAAAAAAATATTTTTTTAGGTAGGTACTAACGTACAGAGATCATTAAATCCTGTTAAATTAAAATGGAAAAGCAATTTGTATTGTTATTATAAACTTACCAATTCCTAAGAATTTTGATAATTCGTCCCTTATCATGTATCGTTATGAAGAGACCTTTAGCTCTTTTGTAAACTAGTCCGAATCTTTGACACGCTAACCCCACAGTGGGGGTATAAACTAGCGGTAAATATTTTTCAATATCGCTAGATACTAATTTGTAAAATAATCTTTCATTTGTATCCTGAAAAAAAGGGGAAATAAAATTCAGGTTTTGTTTCTGGAACACCAAAACAGGGTTGTTTCGAATATCGGCATCCGCGGATCATCAGCATTGTTTTTAATATCAGCAATTCAGCATCAGCACAAACAATGCTGATTTTTATTAATGCTGACATTCAAGTCGTAACATTGTTGGTCCCGGCTGTAATTCGTGGATCTTTGACAGTCGTTACGGGTCGTCAGAAGCCCAAAAATCTGACAACCAGTCTTACCAAGGGGTAAGACTGGTTGTCAGATTTTTGGGCTCCTTGGTATCGCATTAACTATTACCCAGTACTCGTAACTGGGTTGTGGAGGTCAGATAGGCAGTCGCTCCATGTAAAATACTGGTATTCAGCTGCATCCGGTTAGACTGGAAGCCGACCCCAACATAGTAGGGAAAAGGCTAGGCAGATGATTCAAGTCGTAACGTAATAAGAAATGAGCACATAAGAGGAAGTTTGAAAGTGGCACCGGTAATTGAAAAGTTGTGTGGAAATCGGTTGTCATGGTATGAGCATGTGTTACGGAGAAATGGAGAAAATGTCGTGAGGAGAGTTTTGAGTATGGATGTCGATGGCTACAAGAGTAGGGGAAGACCAAAGAAACGATGGATGGAATGTGTGAATGAGGATATTATGGTTAGAAAAGGGGAGACTGCGATAACGACTAAGGGCCCGTGGACACCACGTTTTTTAAACGCGCCGTTGAAGCGCGTTTGTAGCGATACAGACGCGATACGCACGCAAGTCAGACGCAGTCTGTAGACCTTTGCACACCTGTATAATTCAAATACGCGTTTGAATCGATACAGACGCGCGTGTGTAGCGATACAGACGCGCGTGTGTAGCGACACAGACGCGATGCAAACGCGCGTGTGTATCGATACAAACGCGATGCAAACGCGCGAGTGTATCGATACAAACGCGCTGGTATTTTGCGTTTTTAAGCAGAACCTCGTCAACAGACACCACGTTTTTTAAGCGCGCCGTTGATGCGCGTTTTTAGCGATACAGACGCGATACGCACGCAAGTCAGACGCAGCCTGTAGACCTTTGCACACCTGTATAAATTCAAATACGCGTTTGAATCGATACAAACGCGATGCTAACGCGCGTTTGTATCGATACAAACGACAACAAACTGCTCTGTAGGATAAAAGCGCGCCGTCGACGCGCGTTTCTAAAACGCGCGTCGACGGCGCGTTTAAAAAACGTGGTGTGCACAGGCTCTAATAGAGAAGTATGGAAGAAAAAGACATGTTGCGCCGACCCCAAATAAATTGAGATAAGAGCAGGAGAATGATGATGATTCAAGTCGTAACGTGTTGGTTGAAAGCATGGTTGAAAGCGGGACCTAGCGCAAAGTCAAAGTCAAATCATTTATTTCAATTAGGCACACTAAAGGCACTTTTGAACGTCAAAAATTATAATTAAAAGAATTGATTCTAGTCGCCTTCTAGGCGCAAGTCAGGTGGAGTTTAGTTTTACCCAATCATAAACAGTTATATGACAGTTAAAATAATTTGTCAGTTGTTGGGATCATTCGATTGTTTAGTCAACATAAATTGGTTGGACGCTAGTGTAATAAATTTATGTGTGACGTGTGTAGTGTAATAATAAGAAAAAGTAATCCATAAACCATATTCAAATTCAAAATTTCTCCCCCAATGAAAAGTTTCATATGGAAATATTTTACGTTAGGGGGCAAAAATAAATTACTATTTTTTTTATTAAAGTAAAAACATTAATAACTTAAAAAATATTGGAGCTAGCTTTATGAGGTTGGCTGGTAGTGTAGGATCTTTACACCTTTTAATGATGATAGTTGAGTGATACGCAAGAATACGTGATAATAGATTTTATTGATGATGAAATTAATTGAATGATAATGAGTGCACGCGATTTGAATGATATTTGTGTACTAAAGTATAGGCCGCGCGTAGCGAGTAAAGTGCTGACAAAATGATGTCAAATTTGTACGTGCTTGCACTGTACATGCTCCGGGGCCCGATAAGATGTGAGTGAGTTATAGGATAATGATTTACAAGATGATAACTAACAATTGTGCTTACAAACTTAAATAAACTAAGCTTAAGGTATTTCATTGAATTGTGTTCGAACGGACGGCGAAGACCCTCTGTTGGTGGTGGCGATGGTTGGGCGACCCGCAGCGGTGGCGGTGGGAGCTCCAGCCTCTGCCTCTGTTGTGGGAGGTGCGGGCGCTGGACGCGGCTGGCGCGTTCTCACGCGTCGCCATGCGTACAGGATGGCGCAAATCGCGATTATCCCAGCCAAGGCGTATATGGCGACATAATGGTGAATGTCATGGAATGTCACTCCATCCGCCAGTTCCTGACTGGTTTTCATCTCTTTGATGGCATTTTGTATCGACATTATGTCTTCCCGTTGCTCGGTGATATCATCTGTCTCATCTGAATGAGATGGAGTGATGAGAGGTGTAGACATATTAATGATATGATTTATTGGTGGAATCTCTATGTTCATAACATCTATCTTCGTTTTAATTGTGTTTGATAAAGATTTGTGTGCGTAGATCGTAAACATTCTGTCTTTAATGACGCAACTGTCTCCCAGTGTAATGACACCTGTTTTGCTGAGTTGCTCGTTCGTAATGTCGTCATCGCATATGACTCGCACCCTGCATTGTCCACAACAAAAGTATAGGTAGGAATTAAGTAAATTCAATTCAGTCCAGTAATCTCGACATTCTTTTGTTTCAGTCTGACATTGATTAGAGGCTTGATGTTTCAGACATAGGTTGGTGTCTGACGTCATCTGATAGACGGGCTTTTTCAGTGGACAAATGTACTCGTCGGTATCGTAAGGAACGCATCTTTGTAAGTCGTTTATAGACACCGGAATGAAAGAGTCTTTATGTATGTTGATAGCCAGGTAGTTTGCTACAGGCACTATGCTGACCATGCTTTCGTTGGCTTGTTGTGGAATCGGTATGAGGTTGTATAGCTCATAGTCTTCCCTGCTCACAAGAGGAATTCTAACTTCAAAAATCAGGTACTCCCTGGTTGCTCTTGCTTTCACTTTTAGTAGGTGATATATCTTCGCCAAGTCAGTCTGAATATTATTAATCGGTAGGGCTAATTCCTTTGAGATCTGTCCGGTTATAATATTCAGTTCGTTTCTCAACTGTGCCGGTGTTAACAAGTGAAAGTTGAATTTCTCATAGAAAATGTTGGCCACTGTATCAACCAACGTCTCCTGGATTTCTTTAAGATTGGTCATGATGTTATTGGCTATGAGTGTTGATAATGTAAATTCTGCTTTGTTGTCGGTGTGTTGGATTTCTTCTTTCAGTTTTCTCATACCCTCGCTGCATCTGGTAATGTATTGGTTGATTATTTTGTGCTGCTTGTCCAGGGTATTTTCGATTCTTTTGATAACATTTAGCTCAGCCTCCACAACTGACGTCTGGTTTCTCCACAGCTCGCTAAGATGTTTTTGATTGTGTCTGATTAAGGCAATATCTTTCTGATATTGTTCGGCGAATGTTTCGTCCAATACTCCGAACAAACTATGTGCAACGTAGCCAATGCCGTTGATAAGGCCGCGACGTCGGCGAACTTGACCTTGCTGACCAAGTAAAACGTTGTTGTAGTGTTCAAGTTCGTTGTACCCGTGACGCAGTTGTAATTGGACTACGTTGCATTGTGGTATTTGATCCTTTGAACATATGTTGTCCAGACGAGTGACAAACTTGTCCAGCAGGTGAATTCCTTGCCAATACGGAGCCATATCGCAATAAACGATGAGTTTCCATTCTTCACGTTCCAATCTCATGGTTGCTAGTTTATCGAAAAATAGGTTTTTATTTTCTGCAACTTTGGAAATTTTGTGCTCGCAGGTTCCTGAGCAAATAACCATTAGAAGTACGAGTGTTGTAATTATAAAGTTGCTTAATTTTGAAGAAGCTGGCTTGGAATATTTACTGTCTGTTGTTTGACCTTCTTGTTTTTCCTTTTCTGTGTCGTGGCTTGGATTGTTGTCGCTGATCGGCAAAACGGATAATTTCGTGATTGGTCTCTTGAGTGTCCCATTTTTCGTCCGTAGGGTCACTACTCTGACGTATCCGTCTTTCCCTGGATGAAGTTCAATAACTCTGCCCATGGGCCATTTCCCAGGGGGCAGATTAATGTCGTGAATGATGACGATGTCATTGATCTTCATATTCTGATGAGATTGGCGCCACTTACTGCGAGCTGATAGTTGGCACAGATACTCAGCTCGCCATCTTTTCCACAGGTCATCAAATATTTTTTGTGTGAGTTGCCATCTTGTCCGTAGATCTCTCTCTGTCTCGATGATAGTTAACGTCGGGCCGCTTGCCAAAAAGTGAGACGGTGTGAGACATTCTAAATCTTCAGGATCTTCGCTGATTGCGCATAATGGACGGCTATTCAAACATGCTTCTATCTGAGCGAGCAAAGTCGAATATTCTTCAAACGTCAACTTCTGATCTCCTATCACTCGTTTGAGATGATGCTTCAAACTCTTGACGGCAGCTTCCCAGAGGCCTCCGGCACTGGGCCAGGAAGGGGCATTAAAATGCCAGGTAATCTCCATACTGGTAATTGCCTCGAAAAAATTGTCGTCCAAAGTGTCTTGAATGTTTATGAATTCTTCGTTGAGGATTCTACTCGCTCCAACGAAATTCGTGCCATTGTCGCTATAGACATGGCTTGGAGTGCCTCTTCGAGCTGCCATTCTCCGCAAAGCCGCTAGAAACGATGAGGAGGTCAGGTCCGAGACTAGCTCGATGTGTACAGCCTTGGTTGCCATACAAACGAACACTGCGATGTACCCTTTCGTGGTCTTGATGCCTCGGCCCTTGTTTGCTTTCACGTCGATAAACCCGGTAAAATCAACCCCTGTGTGATAAAATGGTCGTGTTGGATTACTGCGTGCGGGAGGTAGGTCGCCCATCAGTTGTTCATGTGTGATTGGATCGTGTCTTCGGCACTTTACGCAGTTTCGAAGATACTTCTTGACGGCTCGGTTTCCTCCCAGAATCCAATATTTCTGACGTAGCCAGGCTTGAGTAACTCTCGCTCCACCATGGAGAGTCATATGATGACCTTGGTCGATCAATAAGTCACTGAGATGGGTGTTGTTGGGAATGATGAGAGGATGCTTCATGTTCTGGCTCATCTTCGCGTTGCTCAGTCTGCCACCGACTCTTATTAGTCCTTCTTGATCCAAGAACGGGTTCAGCTTTAGCAACTTGCTCTTCGCGTTTATTTGTTTCTGACCTCGAAGACTGGTCATCTCTTCCTTAAATACCGCTTGCTGCACTTGTTTGATTAAACGATGTTTAGCGATTTTTATTTCGCTGACAGTCAAATACTTCGGTTTGTGTTGATTGCGTGATATGGCGCGCAAAGTCCAAGCAAGTACGCGCGCTGCATGATCGAAGTTGCTGTGTTTGTTCAATAATTTTAAAGCAATGTCCTCATTTTGTTGAACTACATTACTTTTTACTGACTTTCTGATTTCTTCATACGTGACGTAAGTTGGTTGGTCTTGATTGTTATTTTCTTTGAACGTTGATAGCCAAGTTGGTCCATGCCACCAAAGTGGATGATGTTGCAGTTGGTCCGCTGATAAACCTCGGCTCGCGCAATCAGCAGGATTGTCAGCCGATTTCACATAGCGCCAGCTATTTTTTGGTATTATCTCCGTTATTTGTGCTACTCTGTTCGCCACGAATGGTTTCCAGCGATTTGGATCACCCTGGAGCCAACCTAGTACTGCCGTCGAATCAGACCAGCCGTATATTCGGATGTTATTGCTTGATAAACAGTTCTGGACAACTTTCATTAGTGTTGACAACAAGTGTGCTGCGCAAAGCTCCAATCTGGGCAAAGATATTGATTTGTTGACAGGCACGAGCTTTGATTTTCCTGCTACTATGATTACAGGAGATTGACATTCCGCCTTTTCCTGATTGATAATCCTGCCATAAATTACGCATGCGTAGGCTTTTACTGATGAGTCACAGAACCCATGCAATTCTATGTTTGCATTTTTTGGCGTTTGAAGCCACCTTGGGACGTTCATATGTTCGATTGCTGGTAACTCCTTCTTTATTTTGAGCCATTCTTCATTAATATTTGTAGGTACTGCGTCATCCCATTGAAGATTCAACGACCAAACCTTTTGAAACAATAGTTTCAGTTTGGTAGAGACTGGAGACAGCCAGCCAAGTGGATCGAATATCTTTGAAATATCCGACAGTAGTGATCTTTTTGTGGATGGTGTCAATGATGATGTGTCTATCTTCAGCTGGAACTTGAATTGATCGTCCTGGGGGTGCCAACGCAGTCCCAGAGTTTTGGTTGATTCTTGATGCTTGAATTCGAATGCTTGTCCCTTGTCTGATATTGCGTCATCTTTTATTTCAATTTTATTTGATGCCCATTTTCGCAAATTAAAACCACCAGATTTCAGCAAATTAATAAGGTCAGCCTTGAGTTGTTTGGCTTCCTTTAGACTGTGATGTCCAGCCAAAAGGTCATCCATGTAAAAACACTGTTCAAGTACAGCTGATGCTGTTGGATATCTTGAACGTTCGTCTTCTGCTAGACGTTTTAACGTCATCATGGCTAGGAATGGAGCTGCTTTGGTGCCATAAGTGACGGTCGTCAACTCATACTCTCTTAGCACTTGACTAGGTGAGTCACGCCAGACGATTTTCTGATACTGTAGGTCCTTTTCATTACAGAAGATCTGTCTGAACATCTTCTCGATGTCGGCTGTGATTGCATATTCATACTGTCTCCATCTCAGAATTAGTGTAAACAAATCCTGTTGTAGATTCGGACCGCTAAACATTAAATCATTTAGACTGTAGCCTGTCGATGTTTTTGCTGATGCATTAAATACCACCCGCAACGCTGTTGTTGCTGAGTCCGGGCGTAATACGCAATGGTGAGGTAAAATGCAATCCGGCAAATTCTTCCGTGTGCACTTGCGCATGTGACCCAGTTTTATGTACTCGTCAATGAATGTTTTGTAATCTTCGGAAATATTTTTGTTTCCGGAAAATTTTCTTTCCAGTTGATAAAATTGGGCTACGGCTCTTTGTTTCGATTCTCCCAATTTTTCATTCATATCTGGCTTTAGTGGCATTCTAACCACGTATCTGCCATCATCTCGACGTACTGTTTCCGAATTATACTGTTGCAGGCATTGATAGTCTTCAGAGGACATGTTAGTGTCGGGATCGGTGACATCTTCAATGCTCCAAAACCTTTGTATGTCTTCTATATTGTTCATGATAACGTTGCATTGATAGGACTTGACATTGCCGCTTAAAATCCAGCCAATCTGAGTCTGTTGTGCTATTGGTAAGGATGAATTTTCCTTGATTATGCCTGCCATGATGATTTCCGAGTAAACTTCTGCCCCCAGCAATAAGTCGATTGGCCGACAAACGTTGAAATCTGGATCTGCTAGCTGGATGTTTTTAAGAAATTCCCACGATGGTTTTGAGAAGCTATGATTTGGCAAGTTGTTAATTAATTTCTTCATTACAACAGCTTCTGTTTGGAATGTATAATTGGAGTGTACTGAGGATGCCACCAGACTGAGAACTCCCTTACAATTGGTTTGATTGGCACTGACTCCAACTATGACGCCTTTGCATGCTCGGCGGGGAAGTTTCAGGATTTGAGCTGCGTTCTCAGTGATGAGGGAGGCTTGAGAGCCTTGATCTATGAGAGCCCTCATTGTGTGATATTCCCCATTTGCCCCTTGTATACGGACAAGTGCTGTTGCAAGCAGAATTTCAATTGTGGTTTCCTTTGAGACGTGCGTCACATTACTTCGTGTGTCGTCTTCGCGTGACGTAGACGGTGACGTATTTATGTTACTGGACACCGCGTTTGTCTGTAAGGCATCGTGTAGCACGGTGTTATGAGTTCCTTGACACACCCTGCACCTTGATTCAGAACGGCATGATTTATTTTTGTGATCAACCAGGCAATTTTTACACAAGTTAAACCTTTGAACTGTGTTTCTTTTTTCCTCTGACCCAGATTCCAAAAATGGTTTGCAGTAGAATAATCCGTGGCTGTCGTCATTGCATAGTGGGCAAAATTGTGTCCTCGTTGCACAACTTTTTGCAGCATTACTGCGTAAAAACGGTTTATTAGAATCGTTTTTCTTGTTGAAGTTATTTGATTTAGATTGATTCTTTTTGTTGAATTGATGTTCAGATTCTTTGTTACTACTCGAAGATGACGACGATGATGATTTAGATGTATGATGCTTGCGTCGTGTTGATTCGAGAGCAGTATACTTGTTCTCTAAAAATCTAAGAAAATCTGCTAGAACAGGCAAGGCTCTAGGATTTTCTAATGATTGAGTGTATTCACTGAGTGTCTGAGTATCTAACTTCAGTGTAAGTAAATGCACAACCGTTGGCCCCATGGCGGTTACGTCTATACCAAGGTTTCTCAAGGCGTTGATGCATTCATTGATGGTGTCGAACATGTTCTTGATTTGTGTGTCGACTTGGTTTTGCATTGTAGGTATTGACAGCAGTATGTTCATGTGAGAGGTAAAAATTAGTCTGTCATTGTTATACCTATGGTTCAGGATGTCCCAGCAGATTTGGTAATTCTCTGAACTGATATTGAGGTGTTGAATGATCCTTTCTGCTTCGCCTTTCAGTTTACTTTTTAATAACTGCATCTTCTGGGCACTTGGGATGGATTTATTGTTATGGACTGCTTCTTGGAATAAGTCCTTGAATGATATCCATTTGTGATAGTTTCCCGAGAAGGTGGGAATATCCATTTTCGGTGTAAAACTTCCCCGATATGAAACGGAATACATTTTGCTATTGACTAACTTTTTGATGTCAACGTATAGTCGTTCGTACTTGCTATATTCCTGTTCATACTCCTCATCTTCAGAGTACATCTCACTATCAATTTCCCAGTGCAGGGAATCGATTGTTGACCATTTTGCTTGAACGGTTCTGAGTACATCTTCGAATTCCCATTTTTCGGAGAGATTCTCTACGTCCACGCTTTTGATTGCTCGTGATAAAGCCTTGAAGTTACTCTTCTGCTTGCGCAGCATTTCTTCTAATTTACTGGCATTCCCCCGAGAGACAATCTTCTTGAACAATGATGTGGATTGGCTCCCACTAGGCATGACGTTCGGTTGATCTGGGTCAACCGACAATGTGTCCGTTTGCTGTCGCTCATCCGCAGCTTCTTGATTGCGAGTGTCTGATATACGATTTGATGAAGCGCTAGGTGACTTATCCCCTTTCTCCAAACTAGTTAGCGGTTTGTATTGTTGAATGATGTTATGAGCTTCATTATAGAAGATCATTGCCTTATTGTAGAAGTTTTCCGAAAAGTAGGTATAACCACGATCTTCAAACTCACACAATCTAACATGATTCTCTTGAAATTCCCGCCAGTATGTATCCAGGGTTTGCAAACGTTTCTTGATGTTGGCTGGAGTTTTGCGCTCCGCAGAATCCTTCTTGAAATTCCGCAGTTGCTGCTCCATGGCTTGAATGATCTGTTCTTGATTGGCCAAAATGTCCTCCATGTTGGCGCTCATGATTGCTGTTGGTTGAGACGGATGTTACTCTGTCCACAGGTCGTAGCCGCAGGAGCTGTACTTTCGCGCCGACAGTTTATTCACACGGTTAAGAACGCGAAATAGTCCCGCCTATACAGAAGCTCGAAGGACCAAAAAGATGTAGGATCTTTACACCTTTTAATGATGATAGTTGAGTGATACGCAAGAATACGTGATAATAGATTTTATTGATGATGAAATTAATTGAATGATAATGAGTGCACGCGATTTGAATGATATTTGTGTACTAAAGTATAGGCCGCGCGTAGCGAGTAAAGTGCTGACAAAATGATGTCAAATTTGTACGTGCTTGCACTGTACACTGGTAGAAAATGCCTATGGCATTAAGTCCGCCTCTGTACATTTATGTGCTTGAAGTATTAAAATAAAGACTGTAGGTATTAGAAACAATTTTATAGTGCCTAAATCAATGTCACAAAAGTCTAAAATTATGAAGTGTATTTTGAGTAAAAGTAAGTTAAGTAAAAATAAACATTTTCACTAGATTTCGGAAAATGTGCTACGGTATATATATATGCAACTTTTACACATTTTAGTATTTTGTATTGCCACCACGAGCTGTTTATACAGTTTCGCATGCTTTCCACCGGATTTCTGAGTCGATGCTGAGGAATATTCTCCCATTCCTTTTCATTTTTGAGAAACTAGCCGGCCGGTCGTAGTGAACAGACGTATCGAGCGATTATAACAATAAACAAATAATCACTTGCGAATTTGTGACCTAGTTTAACTAGATAGCCAGTAGTGACTCATACTTTTACATTAGACTTGTGAAAGGTGTGTTAGTAGAAATGTCCGGTGTTTAACAGAAGCAAAATAACCTGCTTCATGATGGAAGATAGTTCATTCATCCGGAGTAGTAAAGATGTTCGCTCCCCACCTTCTACACCTGTGCCCGTGGCCGTACCGACTTCTACCCCTCAAGTGCCCAACCAAAGGAACGATGCCCCTGAAGTTGTCTCGACGTCAGAACTGAGAACTGGATGGCGATTATCGAACAGAACCTGAAGGAGGTGTGTACTATTGCAGCTGAGGGAAAGTTGAATGTGGAGCAGAAAACGCGCGTCAATAGCCTATGCCGAAAAATTGGACACGGGACTTCGCAGATGGCCGTCATGTACCAGTCCGTCACAGCAAAAGCACTCCAATCACACTACACAGTCAGAACTCACCAACTTGATCTTTCGCAGCAGATACAGAAGCTAAGCTGTGTATCGAAGATTCGACGAAACCTGCCCAGGAATCTTCCTTTGCTGACATGGTAAAGAAAGGTGCCAACAATTTTATTCAGCCGAGTTATGTAAGTTCTGCGGCCATCTAACCGACTGATAAGTTAAAGACCAGCGATGAGACCAAAATTCTTGTCCAAAAAATGATTAACCCCGTACAAATGAAGCTGCATGTGAGAGGCCTGAGCAAAACGAAGAACGGCGGTGTAATCATCAGCACCGAGACGAAGGACGACATCGAGAAGCTGAGACAGTCGGTGCAGCTAACTAATTCAGGTCTAACAGTCAGCGAGTCTCATAAAAGGAATAAAACATATTACTATTACGTGCGTATTACCTACTATTCTCCTGCAGCTATCATTTCCTTCAAGAGAGCTAACATGAACTGACGTGTCGTTTACGGTATATCGCGACGACGACGCGACACGCGACGGGAGCCACGGCGGCCTTTTTTTGAAAATTCTGCGTGTCTTTTACGCAGAATTTTAGTTGCAGAGTTTAGTATTGTAGAAGTAGGTAGAAGGCAGAAGTAGGTAAGTAGTTGAATTTAGTATTTAGTGTTGTTTTATTCGTGCTATGTTGAACGTTTTTGATGCAAATGTAAACATGCTACATACTTACAGAGGGCGTTATGATGCTTATTTTATGATATATTTACCAGTAACTGAGTCAAATAAACATATTTATTCAAACTGTCTTTGAATCTATTCAATGCGTATGTGTTTATTGCCAGTTGTTCTTCTTGTGTTCTAACCATGCCTGCTAAAAGTCCTTGCAAGCCAAGCGTTTGCCGCTCTGCCATCGTGAATCCGAGGCCCTAGAAACAAAGTTTTAACTAGGTAGGTATATATTTAATTCATATATCCTGAATTTAATATATAAACTGTAAACAAACCAATTGATGCTTATGAAAAAAATATCCGTTTTAACCTGTAATTCACACAAAGGAAAAAGTTGTAAATAAGTATGTGCGGTACCTACCAACCATTTTCTCTTGGTATTTGCATCTTTGTGTGCCTCGATAAAGAAGTTAGCCCAGTAATTGCGTAAAACACTATCAGTAGCAATGGGTTTCATTTTGACAGTTCAACAACATTCATTGCGTTATTTACGTTTTTGAGCAGACACATTTTTCGAACATATGGACCATAGATATATATGGACCAATGGATTGGCAATATCCTTCAAAATGATTCAGATTGAGATTGATAGTGTGTTACGCAATTAGGGTGCAGGAACGCACGGCCGCGGTTTTCCGGAACGATTTTTTTTCGTGCACTGCTCACCCATAGTAAAAACAAATAAGGTGCTTTAGCAGCGATAAATTTTGTCAGTGTGTGCGTGCGACGACGTATACGTACGAGAGCGCGCTCGCATACAAACCGTGTTCGGTGCGTATTTATGAAGATACCCTACTTATTTGTTTTTACTATGGCTCAGCGCCAAGAGTTCAAAATCCAACAGTGTTTCTTTGACGCGTTGCGATGTGCTCTGTTGGATTCTCAACACCGAGAGTTGAAAATCCAGTGCGCGATAAAATCACGCTGCGATATTTTTACGTCCGTGTGAACGTGGCCTAACAGAATAATATTTAAAAAAAAATTATATTCTCTTCTATTAAGATTACTTTTATTGTTCCTTAACTTACTTTGTTGAGATGCGGTAATTTTAAATAGTCAATGCCTCGTATTATATTTGGACAGGCACCATCGTCGGCATATTTCCGAATGTTTATCATAATGGGCTCTGCAATGCTGTTGAAAACTGTTTTTGCTCGACGATTGAAAACTGCAACCCTTATGCTGTGTCTGCACCAAAAAAAGAAAACAGTCATACAGTAACTAAGGTCCGACCGCGGCAGATTTGCCAAAGATGTAAACAACAATGGCCGATCGAAATTGAATAAAATCGATAAACAAGAGTATTTATTTTAAGTAATGTTTGTTTTCGTCTAGTTAGCTTGGAGATTTAGACGAAAACAAACATTACTTACTTGTTTTCGTCTAGATAGCTCGCAGATTTAGACGAAAACTAACATTACTTAAAATAAAAACTCTTGTTTATCGATTTTATTCAAATTCGAGCGGCCATTGTTGTTTACATCTTTGGTAAATCTGCCGCGGTCGGACTTTATGTAGAAAACTAAAAAAAAAAACAAATTCGTTCGCCTCTGTACATTTATGTGCTTGAAGTATTAAATAAATATATTGAAGCAGCAGTTCCAAGTAACTTCAATCGCATACAACCCTCATCACCCCCTCAAAAAGATATTTCAGAAGTCAACCCCAAGGCACACTTGCTTTGATTTATTAAGTCTAACTGGGGTTTGAACTCAGCTACATTACAGGGATTGTGCAATGGATAGGGAGAGAACTGGCAAGCAAATCAAGATTTGCGGTTCCTCTACAACTATCTTTCTTGATATACTTAGTTATTTTCATATTATAGCGCGACCCCTATTAGGGTCAACTCCCCGCACTTCTAGAGTTCGTCATGCCACGGCCAGGTTACGTGACTAGTGAGTGCCTTTTCACATGTCTCTGTAACCGGGTAGCTGGTGTCGGGTACCCGGCGGCGCGCGGCGAAGTGTATACCTAGTCGTGTACAGACGCCAGCACATCAAGCTACCCGAAACTGTCAAATTTTCCCAATCAACTTTGAACCTTACGCTTTATCGATAAAGTTCAAAATCTATTAAAGAAATTTGACAGATTGTAAGTAGTAGCTTGATGTGCTTAGCGTCTGTACGTTAGTTTTCACACGTACCGGCGTAGTTTGCCTGGCAAGTCTACCGGATAGTCGGCACCGGCTACCCGGTTGCCGGGACGTGTGAAAAGGCACTTACGATTCGCCACAACACTATCAGTACCTTTTCACACGTCCCGGCAACCGGGTAGCCGGTGCCGGGTCCCGGCGGCGAATTGTATAGCCATGTACGCCGGTATGTGTGAAAGCTAACGTAGAGACTCCAGCACATCAAGCTACCCGAAACTGTCAAATTTTCCCAATCAACTATGAACTTAATGCTTTAGCGACAAAGTTGAAAATCTATCAAAGATTGTAGTAGCTTGATGTGCTGGCATCTGTACATGGCTATACACTTCGCCGCCGGGTATCCGGCACCGGCTACCCGGCAACCGGGACGTGTGAAAAGGGCCTTAGTGCCTTTTCACACGTCCCGGCAACCGGGTAGCCGGTGCCGACGATCCGGTAAACATGCCAGGCAAACTACGCCGGTACGTGTGAATGCAAACATACATGGCTATACACTTCGCCGCCGGGTACCCGGCACCGGCTACCCGATTGCCGGAACGTGTGAAAAGGCACTAAAGGGCCCCGCGCGCTGGACCCAAGGAACATATTTACTCTAGGGAGGCTGGACCAGTGAGTCATAAGCGCCCGGTAACCGCACAGACGCTCAGCGTTCACAGACTCGCGCGCCTCGCGAGCCATCCATTATAGTCAAATGCTTGATCTATATTAAATAATAAGTGTCACACTGTTTTCATGTACACACGGCTACACATCAAGCTATACATAACCAGTATAAGCTGACTTCAAATTGTACGAAAAACCTATACAATGCGAGGTCAGCGAAAACTGGAAACACAGTT
The DNA here is from genome assembly GCA_914767645.1 of Hydraecia micacea. Taxonomy (NCBI): domain Eukaryota; kingdom Metazoa; phylum Arthropoda; class Insecta; order Lepidoptera; family Noctuidae; genus Hydraecia; species Hydraecia micacea. The sequence continues at coordinate 7,235,542 of OU611785.1, forward strand.
TACATGCACAATAGCTTTGGGAGTTTTCTTTGTGTAAAGTACTCCGACTATAATATTATGTCCAATTCAGTAGCAGAGCGGTGCACAAGTCTATAGCCTATATTATCGTCTGACACTTTCAAATAAACAAATCGACGATGAAGTGACAAGAACTCCTAACTGACATTTTTGCAATTTTAATTTTTTTTACGTAGATGACTTTAAATAATCGTTTGCGTGAGCTGGCAAAAGCAACTAACTTTATATTTATCCCCTACACCCGCTTCTTATTTAATATATAACCAATAATAGTATTTTTCATATCTTGTTTTTAAAATAAATAAAATGTTTTTTCGTTTCCTGTAAAATTATGTTCTGGTAGATAAGGGTTCTTGTCACTTCATCGTCGAAATGTGAAAGACAAAAAACAAAATCTAGATACTAACAAATTAAGTAGCAAACTTTCGGACATTTTGTATAAATTTGTAAAACAAATATATAAAAACTAAATGTTAAAAATATCAGTCCAACTGTCCAACTGCTATCAATTAATGACAGTGAACTAGAATGACCACAGAATCAAAAAGTACTCTGTGCACAGAATATATATACCCTAAAGGGAGAATGACAGCGGAACAATTTTAGAATGACCGGAATGACCACACAATAGAGATTTTTTTTTTATTATTTTAATGGCCCACAATAGAGGAAAAAATTTATGACCACAGAGAATGACATAGCTCATTGACAGTGAAACACACAGAGTATAATACATTTTATTATAGGGTAAAAACGTGGATAAAACCACAGTAAACAAGTACGCTAAGGTCAGTGGGTAAAACTGAGAAAATTTCACTTCGCGCTGTGCCACCATTTTGTCAGTAATCGTGTAGCTTAGCTCAGAGCTGAGGGAGCTCAATACATCGCTACATCCGGTGGAACCACTGAGAAAAGCACTTTGCCCACTCGTCCTTAGGGGTCTCTTCGACGGCACTTTGAAATGCTGCCACTGCTTCCTCGGCGTCCATAAAACGTTTTCCTCGAAGTTTTTTTTTTATTTTCGGAAATAAATAAAAATCGCAAGGTGCGAGGTCGGGGCTATAGGGTGGGTGACCCAGTAATTCCATGTGTGACGTCGCCAAGTAGTCGAAGAGTCGTTGCTTGGCGGTGTGCGACGAGGCGTTGTCGTGGTGAAGGAGGAACCTACTGCGAGGTCTTTTCTCCTGAACTTTTTCCAAGACAAGTGGCAAACAATTGTTAGTGTACCACTCTGCAGTAGGTACTTAACTGTTTTTCGATCCACAAAATATTTTGTGTAACTGCTTTATAGTCATGACATTTGCTTCGATTTCAATTTCAATAACTTTCCTAATGAGTGGTGGGCTTTAGATGCTTTTTAGCTAATTTTTGCCAATGTTATATGGAACTTTTGTAAACTCTTAACTACTTTACTAAAAGTTGACTAAAAATTATTTCGCTTGTGGTTAACTTCTTTATAGTGTAGCATTCACATGGAAATATGTGAGTAGGTAATTAATTAAATACTTACGTACCTAATGTTCTTTTAAAAATCAAAACCATAATTCAACATTTAAAACATAAAATAAGTACTTATAAATTTATAATTTTAATAGGCAATAAGTAATAATCAACTAATAACTAATTATTATGATCTAACAGATCATGAGCTCATTATACTTAATCCATGTCCATTGCGTGCACTGACTGGACAGGTCCACTCAATCTGTGTGGTTCTTTCCTTAAAAGACCATTTCAGACACCAATCTACATGGTCCTCAAAGATTATGTCCGGATTTTTATATACTCATTGACATTTATTCATTTTATATACACAATGACATGAATATTTACTTTGTAAAGTATTTTTTAATTTTATTTAATTATTGTGAATGTGAGGACTATGTGGGTCATTTCTTTTTTCTGTTTTCCTTCTTAGTTAGTTTTAATCATGATCTGGCAGTTTGAGTAATTTCCTTTCTTTGGTATTGTTCGTCGAATCGTTGAGCTCCTCAAGTTCTGAGTTGAGCTGCACGATTTTTGACAAATGCGTGCACTGACTGGACAGGTCCGCTCAATCTGTGTGATTCTTCCTCAAAAGACCATTTCAGATAGGTACCAATCTACATGGTCTTCACATGATCTGACCAAGATTTTGTCTGGACTTTAAAAGAGACTGCGACCTCTGAGTTTGTTTCGGCCTTTCTTCTCAGAGTAGTCAGATAGGAAACGCCGACCTCATCTAGCTTTAAAAAAATATGATTGACGTGTAAAAGTGTTTGTAGGTACAAACCTACTTACAGAAATAAATCATTTATCATTTATTGATTCAGCCATTGATTTAAAAAACTTCTAACCCAATAATTTTAATAAACTAAGGCTACATTATATCAGCCATGAGGCAACTTCAGTCTTAATTTATTTATTTTTCATCACAAATAAAAGTACCTAATAAAATACGTATTGCACAAATAAATAATAAAACATAAACAGCACTTTCAAGTGTAGATACATTTGGCACACTGGTAGACCATGACCTGAAATAAAACATTGAATACTTTTTATACCGGTAGTTCATTCCCCTGGGTTAATTATTCGAAATGATATCGTTTACCAACCTCCACGCGGACGGATTTTACTACTAATCTAAGAGGTCCGTAGTAGACCTATAAGTAAGTGTGCATACACACGAGCGACACGCGTCGCCGACAGAGGCAACCAACTGCAACCGTCCGACGCATGTCGGCAACAGTCGTCAACGCGTGTTGGCGGCTGCCGCCGATAACATGCCGCTTGTGTATTTGAGCACCGTACTCAAGCGGTTTCCCATAATTATTTTCGCGGCGGTGTGCTACGACCCTTAATGTCCGCATAGGTTCCCCAGAGAAGAATCCCATAACACATAAGACTATGAAAACAACTAAAATAAACAATTATAAAACAACAATTCAAAAGAAAAGAACATGCGTTGCGCGTCATACTATAAATTCGACTGGCGACTCGCGAGGCGCGGGTGCCATACGCGCAGAGCACGGCCCGGGCATATCGCGATTTATACCGGCGTGGAGTGCTACAAGGACCCTTTGACGCCTGAATGACAAGAGGGGTAAAAATTTGGTGGTAAAGTAAGATCAGGGACGGTTCACTACGGGTGATAAAATCGGACAAATTGTGGACCCTGTCGGTACATGCAAGTTAAGCAATCGAAAAGGAATACGTTATATTGTAAGCAGTATGGTACAGTTCAAAATTTATCGACAGTTTACAATCTCAACGGTGTTCACAATCATAATACGGTGACAGATACACCTCTCACCGACTAAAGACGGCCAGCCCAGCCCAGCCAGACGCACATGGATTTACTTCGTAGGTAAACAGCACCATTGGAGGCCGACCCCAACAAAGTTGGAAAAAGGCTAGGCAGATGATGATGACTATTGGTGCTGCTGTTGTTCTCGTTCACCAACTAAACAATCAGCGCGAAAGTGAGAGAGCTTCCTAACACTGTAGTACTGAACCCGAAAGGATCCATTTTTTTTTATTATTATTGTTGATATGCACGCGTTGAACCACTACCTCACCTGGTGGAAAGCAATGATGTGGTCGGCGATGGTGCACGCTTGCCTAAAGTAACCCATTCACGTTCGACTGGAAGACTCCCAGGTTATGGCAGCTATCGGGAACCACACAAGTCCGGTAAGGAGTTCCACTCCTTAGCTGCATGCATACTGAATCTACTCCCGAATTTTGATCTCATAAGATCTCTCGAAAGTCAAGAAACTCTTCTGCGTATTTAACCGAGGGTATTTTTTGTTGCCTAGAAGTGTTGGAACAGCTTTCCTAGGATCGTGAGACCTGATTCCCATAAACCATCCATATTATGTATATGCGAATGTAACTGTTGTTTACCTTTTCACCTTATTTGGATGTTCAGCACACCAATAGACCCATGACCCGGGTTAGGACGTAGGATACTTTTTTATATCCCGGTAGTACGTTCCCGTGACATAATTTCCGGCCTCAACGCGGGCGAAGCCGCGGGCAAAAACTAATCATAAATAAAACAAAAATAAAATATCTTTGGAACATGTTTAATGAGTAACATCTATAATTTTCATTTTAACAATCGCATTAACTAATCCACAATAATGTTATTTTTATTTGTAAGTAAAACTAATGATTAGGTAGTATAAAAAAAAATATATATCCGAAAGCTGCATTACATAAACGACGTGACACATTAATTGACGCAATAAAATCAGTGTAAAAATAAAATAAAACCCTGATTTTAAATAGTATTTCCAGATAATTGACCAACTTACAAAAGATGCTTCCAAAACATGACCTATGTTCTGTTTCATGCAACATAAAGTCAAATATTTAACATGTACACCAGGATAAATTTTATTATACATCGTCACAGCAAGGTAAATCACATAATATCACCTGATACGTAATATAACATAAATAACTGACTACTTAAAATAAAAACATTGCATTTTATTTCGCTCTGCGAAAAATTCGTCTCACTATCATTACAATACTGAACTCAAAAATAATACTTGGTCAAATTTACAATGACAAAACCACCGAGTTACGTGTTGTTTTATTCGTACGTAGTTAAAATTGAAATAATACCGTTTTTTGGCATGGGTATTAAATGAGGGATGAAATGCATACGACTAACCATGCGTTCGCACCAAAAACATTATACATGCAAACGTTTCGAAACTTGTGACATGAAAGAAATCTCACAACTTGTTTCGTTGAATTTGAGTTCGCACTACATGAAAACAGTGTTTTTCTAGACATATTTCAAGAATTTTTGGATAAAACATGTTAAGTGACATAAAACGACAAACAAGTGTCAGTTCAACAAGTTGTGCTACAATACAAACGCGAGTCGTTATATGGACAGAAAACAGAAATTTCAACATGTTACGAAATTTGAATGTTTCGCCAGTGCGAACGCACAGATACTAGTCAGAGAGTAATGAATATAAAAGTAATATAAAGGGTGATGGATGGAGGGGAAGAGGGAGGCCAAAGAATTGATGCAAATTTTGCGTTGACCTCAAGAAAAATGGAACATTGACAGGAAGTATTCATAACTGCAGAGATTTGCAACTCGTTGTAAAATTGTTTAGTATTGATTTCTCAAATTCACGAGCATTTTATACATATGCGTATACATTGCCATAAAAAGTGGATACCAAACCGTCCAAAAACATAATAATAATGTAAAATATAAAATAAATGCGTGTAAAATGATGTGTGGTATTATTAAGTAGGTATTTATTACTGTAACAGAATTACAAACTTCATAAAAAACATTTTTAAATGGTGCCACTACTACATTTCAACAATAAATACTAGACATTCTATTCGATTAGGTACTCTCTAAATGTCTTTATTTTATTCTCGTTTGTATTTCTTTTTCTAATGCTTATCATAATTACAATGATGTGAAATGCATATTAAATAGATGACCTGCATTTTGATGCTGCGGTGACTAGACTTTTCTTAACTTTCATCCCATTAATTGTATTATGTGTAATTATTTCAAATATTCACAACATTTAAGTAGGTACATCCCATTTTGCTAAACAATTCATTTACAACTTAAAAATAATGTTAGAATTATATTATGTTACTAAATAAATAGCTCGCCGTATCACAAAATTAAATGAAAACTAAGAGATGCAATAAATAATTATTGTTTTATTCATGTCAAAGTAAATTAAATTGAAAAAATTTATAAGTTAATGAAAATATATTTTAACCAGCTAACACTACTCTACTTTTAAAGTCGATAATCTAATAATACGAACTGCAACTGTGTAACATTTAGTGAGCAAAGTTAAAAAACAACGTTAAAGGCCACCGTGATTATTATTTCCACTCTGAAGATTATAGATAACATGTTATAATATTATTATGTTAAAATGCTCAACTACTCGCTACTTGCACACAGAATATGATAGATGAATACAGTCGAAACACTACATTAAATATGGATTTAGTCCAGTCACTCTCGAGAGTTTGTAACAGATTGTACAGTGGTCTGTGAATATATTCTGAAATACTGCTTTAATAATAACGCCAGTTGAAGAAAACAAAAAAAAACTTACATATATAACTTTTAAAATAACACCTTACCTAACATTAGAGAGTAAGCACAACAAGAGATTCGAGTAACTGGACGTTAAACCCAACTGTTATATTATAATATATAAGATTTCTAATTTGAACATTAAATATTTATGTATATTAATTACGGAGGTATAAAATACTTTGTGTAAATTAATTATGGACAACATGAACACTCCCATTAAAAGGCGTTGTGCACTGAACGCGTCTTTATTGCATTTACTACCAACATTCCAAAACGAACGTTCCGTATTTAAAATTATTTATAACTTGCCTGTCATCTGCACGTAGGCTAAAATAATTGCCGCTGCCTGGCTTATAATAATTAAAGTCGGATGTGTATAAGATACGTTCAATGATTTAAATGTCTCATTTTGATTGAACAAGTAAAAATCTACGAAAATTATGATAAAAGTAAATTATTCAAGGTGACATTCTTGTCTTTGCTCTCCGCGTGTTACATTAAAAGTCGACGCCGCGCCGTCGTTGGCAAAACGTGGGTGTACAATAGTACACCTCGGCCTAACGTTCCGAAGAATACAGGCGGGATTGTATTAAATACTTTCAGTTAAAAATCGACTATCTGCAAAACTACATAGAAGTGTTTCTATTTTCATACAGTAACTACATGAATTTTTAGGATTGAAACGAGCGAACTTTCCTCTTAAATTTGACACATAACCGAAACAATTAAACAAATAATGATTTAGATGTTTTTCGGAACAGGTTGTATGGGCCTTACATCGAACTTCTCTTCGGGTTTCCAGTCCCACACGATCGGCATAGAGCATTCGTAGTGATAGTTATACATCTGGTTTTGTATATGCTTCATCAGGTCTTTCGGCTCGGGGTAGACTGAAGCTAAACCTGTGAAAGAAAATAGACTTTAGTGAAAGAAGACAAAATATAACATTATGTTTTGTAGAGCCCCTTCCAAATAACTTTCATCATTATTGTATCAGTCAGGGACCGGCCGGATACTCGTTGAAAGGGTTTTTGAAGGGGTTTTTTTAAGCGCTTAAAAAAAACCCTATGATACATGTTACACCTTCGAACGGGTGTAGTTAACCCGTTACGAACGGGTTACCCTTTCAACACCCTGTACCACTGTAACAGGGTAAGCCATTCCAACTCAAGACATCGTAATATGCACTGTTTACATATGATCTTATAGTTAGATAATAGTAATACTGAACTGATACTATTAGTTCAGTATAAGTCGTTGCAATCAAATTATTCAAGATTGCAACGACTTATACTGAACTGAAAGTTATTTACAAAACATAATGTTGTTAAATAAAATTAAAAGAAAAACAATGCTACGATTAAAATAATGTTTAAGTACTAAAAATATTGCTTGATTGTTGATGATGATGACTAAAAATATTATGAAAATGTTGAATTTTGCGCGAGCTCGATATAACCCGTTTCACTGAATAAACGTTTTTTCTTTCTTTCTTTCTTTACTGAAGTGGCCGCGTGGGTGCGGTCAACCACACGTCAGTGTTACCACTTTAATTACGAAAACCGCTCTTACTGCCACGAAATAAAGGTGCCGAAAAGTCAAGCTGTTACCATGGACATTTCCGCAATAAAATTTGCAATATTTGTAACTAGGCCAATGCCTTATAATGTCCTTACAATGTACGGTTGCTAAAAGTACAGTAATAGATTGAATTCGAATTGTAAATACACCAATTTTGTTTTAATGACTACACATTCTACACAACAATGGTTTAGGTCTTACATTGTACATTATTTTTTCTACGTCACAAAATACAATAAACTTAAAATGAAATCAATTGTTCTACTCTAGTGTTTGACATATTGTCTACGAAAGCCCCCACTTAACAAGGTCGCAGTTGTCTCGTTTATATTTAGGTTTTAAAATAAATTATTTTAAGGTTCCGACCTAAACACTAAAAAAAAACGGAACCCTTATTAATTTGTCTACGATACGCGATACGCACACTGAACCGCATTACGCAGCGGGACGCAGATAACGTGCCCCCGCCGGTGATTTTTTACATACAAATTCAATAAAAACGCGCTTCCATGCGGGGAATTTGGCTCCGTTTCACGCACCCCGCTGCGTAATGCGGTGCAGTGTGCCAATCGCCTTAGATAGATGAAACGTAAGAATTTGAATTTTGCTATGATGTTCGGTCTCGTTGACTCGCACACGGTTCGCCAGTCAAAGACCAAGAAGACATTATTATTTATTTATTTATTTGTGTGTCACTTAAATGTTAGGTAGGATGTAGGTACTATTACGGTAACTAATGTGTACTTGATATTAAGTACCTACCACTTAATCTATATAAATAAAAACAAAAGGCCTGACTGACTGACTGACTTATCAACGCCCAGCCCAAACCCTTGGACCTAGAAAGCTGAAATTTTACACAATGGTTCCCTTTATAATGTAGACAAGGAATAAGGAAGGATTTTTCGAAATTCAACCCCTAAGGGAGTTAAATAGGGGATGAAATTTTGTATGAAAATCCGTCAGTTTTAAAGTTAGGATCTTCAAATTTTGTGATTAGGCTGACGATTGAAAATTAATCTATACGTGTCTCAGCGTTTTTGAATATTCCACCCCCAAAGGGTTAAAAAGGGGGATGAAGTTGTGTGTGTGAAAGTCCGTCAGTTTTGAAGTTAGGATCTTTAAATTTCGTGTTTAGGCTGACGATTGAAAATTAATTTATACATGTCTCAGCGTTTTTGATAACTCCACCCCCAAAGGGTTAAAAAGGGGGATGAAGTTGTGTATGAAAGTCCGTTAGTTTTAAAGTTAGGATCTTCAAATTTTGTGTACAGGCTGACGATTAAAAATAAATTGATACGTGTCTCAGCATTTTTGATAACTTTACCCCCAAAGGGTTAAAAAGGGGGATGGAGTTGTTTATGAAAATCCATCAGTTTTGAATTTAGGATCTTCAAATTTTGTGTTTAGGCTGACGATTGAAAATTAATTTATACGTGTCTCAGCGTTTTTGACAACTCCACCCCCAAAGGGTTAAAAAGGGGGATGAAATTGTGTATGCGAAAGTCCGTCACTTTTAAAGTTAGGATCTTAACATTTTGTGTTTAGGCTGACGATTGAAAATTAATTTATATGTGTCTTAGCGTTTTTTATAATTTCACCCCCAAAGGGGGATGAATTTTATGACTTTTACATAAAATTTATTATCTAGGCGTATGTTTGGAAACCAACGCAACGGTGTTGTTAGAATTTCAGTCCTTCTTCTGGGGTGAAGAGAGGGATGAAATTTTGTTTTTAATTAAAGTTCTTTATTTTTTAAGTTAAAATCACTACAATTTCCGCTTATGGTTAACACAGCGTAAATTGTTGTTTTTTTATTTCAACCCACAAGGTGGTGAAAAAGGGGATGAAGTTTTGTATTGAAGTTGTTCATTCGCTAAATTTTGTATTCAAGTAAAAATAATATAAGTACACGTGTACCGTTTCTAACTTTTCATAGAATGAAGCGATTGCGATGAAACTAAAACTAAATGTTCAATGAAGACCTTGGACTTCTTGAAATCTTAAACCTTTTGCCCGTGGCTTTGCCCGCGTGGATGTCGAAAAATATCCGACGGGAACGTACTACGAACGTCAATGTTGCTGAATGGATGTAAATGTGTAAATGGCAAACCCGATAGTTTTGTACTTCAAACCATTAAAATTTTTATTTAGCCTTTTGGTTGGGCACCCTGGTTGTGTTAGCACCTGAGGGCAGAACCTCTAATGTTGTATATGAAGAGGTACTTTAAGTATAAATAAAAAAAAAAATGGTCGTAACCGTCTGTGAAGAACAATGTAACAATGTATTTACCTTAACTTTAAATCTTTTTTTTAATAGGATTTAAATTTCCGTGCATTCAAGTAGCTAATTTTCCGTTCCGTTATGTATTCCGTTACTATTCGATTTTAGGATTTGTTATCCTCCAATCCGTGCGTCGTACCTCGGATACTATAATATGCAGTGTGAGAAAACATTGTATACCTGGATTAACACATAGGGTACTTTTATTCCCGGTAGTACGTTCCCGTGGGATATTTTCCGACATACACGCGGGCGAAGCCGCGGGCAAAAGCTAGTATTCAATAAGTACACAAGTTAGTTTGAGCCAAAGGAAACAAAGTTTAATAAATGTATAGTGTCAGGTATCTTGAAAGAGCTTTCCTTAAGAATTTAAAACATAATTATCTTTTTTAAAGTTTTTTTTTTATGTCTGCTCCAGACATTGTCGACAGAAGATATACATAGCTCAAAAATGAAAAAAAAAAGACGAGATTAGTACATAATGAGCCATATTTTCCAGGAAAATAATAGTGTAACAATTTTGTGTAAGTGTAACAATATTGATGAAAAAAAAAATTGGTTCCTGCGAAGGCCTATGTTCTATGTTATGGGTTTGGTTTCCGCACTTAGTCCTTCAAATGGACCATTGTGCGTGGGCCATGGCGGCCGTTGTTGGTCATTTGGTCTGATCGAATTTGGGTAACGCCTGTGCACTCAAAGAGCACATGCGCAACGGTTTCCTCAGCCTCCATGCAAGCCCTGCACAGAGGACTGTCCGTTATGCCTATAGTGTGGAAATGTTTGTTCAGCGAGCAGTGTCCCGTGATGGTCCCCGTCACCAGGCGCAGACCTTTCCTGTCCAGTCGTAATAACCGCCTGGTAAGCTTGCCATCCAATAATGGCATGGCTTCCTTGGATTGCCTGCAGCCTGGTGTCGACGACCACCATCTTTCTGCTTGTGTGTGGGTGTGCTCCTGTAGCCACCTGCGTAGTTGATTAAAGGGGATGGGCACAATAGGTTCCGGTCCACAAACTGACATACTGGATGCCCTTCTGGCCAGTTCGTCAGCTGCGTCGTTTCCCAGTGATCCACTGTGCCCTTTTATCCATTGAAGTGTCACTATGTTGCGGTTCTGTACGGTTACCCGCTCAAGCACGTTGTGACATTCTAGTATTAGGTTCGATGTGATGCATTTTTTATCTAGGGATTGGAGGACTGAGGCGCTGTCCGAGAGTATGCGAATATGGGTGTCCGCAACTCTCCGGGCTGCTATGGCATTAGCCGCTTGTATTATGCCCACACACTCCGCTTGGTAGACCGTGTTGAGCATTCCCAGCGGTTTGGATATTTTTATGTTGAGGTCTTGTGAGAAGACTCCGACTCCAGTTCCGCATTCGGTCTTTGAACCATCTGTGTAAACTCTTAGTTCCTTTGAACCTGAGTAGTCGCACTGCTCCTCCTTAAGCACTATGTTATAGTGCTTTTGAAAGCAGTATTTTTTGGGGGTTTTATCGCAGGGTGATGCCATCAATGGCTGCCGCTTGATCGCATCTTGTTGTAACCGTATGTGTTTGACCCTAGAGTCTTTGCTCAGGGTTCCTGATATATGGAGCCTAAAGGCAGCCAGGGTCGCCTCTTCTCGCACTATGAGGTGTAGTGGCGGCAGTCCAAGCATAGCCTGTAAGGCAGCAGTGGGTGTAGTTCTCATGCAGCTCGTGATTGCCACACATGCGAACCGCTGTAGCTTTTCAAGGTCTCTTTGAGCTGTGCTCAGGTCTGTTCTGGGCCACCAGACTAGTGAGCCGTATGTAATAATTGGGCGAATGACTGTAGTGTATAGCCAGTGAGTGACCTTGGGGCTAATCCCCCAATTCTTGCCAAGCATTCGCTTGCATTACCACAGAGATATACTGGCTTTCGTGGTGATGTAGCTGGTGTGTTTTGCCCAATTCAGCTGTTTGTCCAAACATATGCCCAGGTATTTGGTATCAGTTGATAGGCTTAGGGTTGTACCAAAGAAGCGTGGTAGTTGTAATGTCGTTATCTTCCTCTTTTTTGTGAAGAGAACCAGTTCGGTTTTTGTGGGGTTTACTGAAAGTTGGTGTTTACCACACCAGTTCTCTATTATTTTCAGGGCTTGGCGCATTAAGTTGCACAGGGTGTTTTCATGGGTGCCGTTTATTATTATGGTTAAATCATCGGCGTAGCCTACGGTGAAGTAACCTTTGTCATTGAGTTCTTTTATTAGGCTGTCTACGACCAGGTTCCATAGGAGCGGCGACAGGACGCCACCTTGTGGGCAGCCCTTTGCCACGATGGCCCTTGTGGTGTTGTTTACTGTCACTTGTACTGCCCTCTGCTCCTGCGAAGGCCTTTTGACCTAATGAGTATTATTTATCTTTATCAAATAAAAACGTTGGGTTAACCATATAGTGCCGATAAATTTTCTTCTTGACTCTGTCTTTTATAGATATTTATAGTTTAGTAGCTAGCGCAGGTTTATTAATTAGGCTCATTAAAGTAATAAGTACGGCAGACCACCGACCGTTTTATAAACTGCTCGCTATACGGCTAATTGTACGCACGGCTACACATCAGTGGCGAAGGTACCATACAACTCGATTCCCACCGGCTTCCCTTCGAAAATTCAGAACATAACCACTCTATAGTTAATTCATCATTGACATTTTCTTTTGGTATTTTTTTTTGCTCCGGCCTACCTCTGTCATAAATTCACCCTTCGCCACTGCTACACATCAAGCTATAATTTACCAGTATAACCTGACTTCTGATTGTATGAAAAGGTCAGCTAAAACTGGAAATGTATAGCTTGATGTGTAGCCGTGTGAACGAGCCCAACTCGCTCTTGGCTGGGTTTTTTTGTATTTTTTCCAGTATTATTTTTTACTTTTTAAACGTAAAAATAACCTCCGACCGGCGTAAGCGCGACACGCATTTGTATGGTTTATGTCAACGGCGAAGTAGACCCTTACGCGGGGGATTTCTTGTACACATTAATTAATTACCAACCCTAAATTTTTTTGTAGGTAGTCTAATTTTTTTGTTACTTAAAATCAAAACTACACGAACAACAATTTTATAAAATATAAGTACAATCTATTGAAGCAGGCCATTGGACCTTTTGAAAACAACTTACTACTTCCTTCGGCCATTCATACTGTTCCGGCAAGGGAATTACGTATCGAAAGTTATACCGACATTTTAGTATGTGCCCTCTTAAATCTTTCGGGATTGGGTATACTGAACCGAGACCTAAGGAAATAACGAAATCAAAGAACGTATTCTAAAAATTATAAATTAGGTTATACTCTAGCAAAGCTTAATCAGCCTATAATGTTCCCACGGCTGTCACACAGGCCTCTTCTCTGTGAGAGGGAGTGCGCCGTAATCCACCACGCGGGCCCAGTGCGGGGTGGTAGATGTCACATGCCTTAAAATTTTTGGTTCTAGGACATGCCGGTTTCCTCACGATGTTGTTTGTTAATTAAAAAGAATTTCAATGTTGTGTCCTAGTTAATCAAACATAAATTGCTATGACTGAACACAAAGCACGCGGCCACTGCACGGCCGCCGCGCGGTGGCCGCAAGAAATTTTTCGCGCCGTAACTGCGGCCTAATTGCGTAACACACTATTACTCTCAATACAAAACATTTTGAAGCATATTTCTAATCCATTGCTTCGAAAAATGTGTCTGCTCAACAAAGCAAATAACGCAATAAATGTTGTTGAACTGTCAAAATGAAACCTATTGCTACTGATAGTGTGTTAAGGAATTACCCTGCTGGTCTATTGTATAAAAACCTCATCGTGTTAAGCGACGTGAGCGGTCATTCCACCTCTTGCTAGAATAAAACTACTGACAGCTCACTTCACATAAAATTTAACGGTGCGATTTTACGGAATAGGTCGGCTGAAATGCCTGTATTAATGATAATGTTGAATTTATATAACGTACCTTCATCGTAGGCCATCTTTGCGACCTCCAAGGCGATATTGACAGAAATATCTTTAATTTCCGAGAGCGACGGGTAAATACGACCGATGGCGAGGTCATTCTCGCTAACGTAGTCGGCTAAAGTCTGCAACAATATTAATACAAATTTAGAATAGAATAGAAGTAAGTCAGGCGTATACGCTCTTAATCTAAACGTTGCTTAAAGTTAAGAGACGTTTAACCCTTCGTATGCTTAAACGTGGATCCATGCGAGACACAATGGCTTTTTAATTGTGTCTGTAATTACAGCATTCAACCGGTTAAACGTCAAAAATTAATGTTTAACCATGCGCTAATAAGCAAGGCAACTTTAAGAAATGTTTATAAATAAGGGGGATTATCTTCTTTAGCGTTATGTATTCTAAGTTAGTTTTTGAGTGACCGTTTATAATAAAAATGTTAGTTGCAATGAAATTTGAACTTTGTCATATATGACATTAAGTTTGCTGTTCCTAAACTTGATAATTATCTTACGATTCTGAATTCAAATATAGAAAAGTGACGTCAATAAACAAGTAATGGATCTTTTGAATCGCTCGTTGACAGATGGGCGCCATTAATTGTAAATTGCGACGTTAGTTCCGATTTTGGCCACGCGCCAAGAGATCCTTGTACCGTTATATTTGAATAGGCTTTACATACCCTAGCAGCAGTCAAGAACATGCCCTCGGGTATGTGATGGGTAGCGGTCGCGATAACGCCGAGAGCGATTCCGGGGAAGATGTAGGAGTTGTTGCCTTGTCCGGTGTGGTACTCCTTGCCGTCGTACTTCACGGGAGGGAACGGGGAGCCGGACGCGAAGATACAGCGGCCCTGCAATATAACGGTAATAAGTCTTCATCTTCTATCTTAACATAACATCATCTATGCATATATCCGGTCGAAGTGACGCGGTGCTTGGGGAGGCCTATGTTCAGGAGTGGACGTCTTTCGGCTGAAATGACGGTGATATATATTATAAATTAGCCGCTTTCGTGTCTCTATGTATGACCACGTTGTTCTTCTAAACTATGCAACGATTTAGACCATGATTTTAGATTTTATTCCGGAAGGTTTATATGCATAATACACTAATATTCATATAATATTAATAACACCCGTACGCAAAATACGCGCATTGACGTGGAGTTGCGGACACCAGCCCGTATTACCTATTACCTTACACTAATATATTATATTTAACTGACATATAATAAAGAAATCTCGTAAACAAAATGTTTTGTCAAGTAGTAAAAATTGGTGAAGAAAGGCTGGGTCGCTATAGTCCGCGTGGAACTAGTTGGCCGCTGAGGTGGGTACAGAGGTGAGGCGGCGGTTCGCAATGCACGTACTGAGTAATGCGCCCCCGCCCCTCCGTCCCACCGCTCACATACCTAAGGCGCGGCCAACTAGTTCCGCACGGACTAAGTAATAGATATTACAAACTTTTCAAATAACATTGCATTTTTGTATAGAACAGCAGGTTTTTTTTTATATTTCAGAGTTGATCGTATAGTAATTAATACGAGCTGGTATCCGCAACTCCACGTCATTGCGCGTATTTTTCGTACGGGTGGGAAAATCGATTATTCTATCCACCCCAGCTCCTCAAGGAAGGCCAGCAACCTATAGTAAAATTCGTTCATATTCATGAAGACTACTGTAACAGTTAGTCAAGGTATTTTTTTTTTGGACTTTCTGTTTGTCTTTTTTTCTGTTGGTAATGTTAGGAAACATTACCTTTGTACAGGACTTTGGTTTTTATACCATTGTTTATTTCTGTTTGTGTCATAAAATTTTGGTTAATGTAATTATCTTCAGGTGAAGAAAGTAAGAAAAAGAAGTATTTATTGTGACTCGTCCAATAAATCCTTCTTCCAAAATAACTCACAAAATTATATATTTTTTTTAATATTTGTATTTATGCCTGTAATTTATATGGTGTACATAATAAAAAGTATTCTATTAAAATGTTTTTTACCCCTAAATTCAGTAACACGAATACCGTTTGCTTATAATGTATAATAAAAGTAAACACTTCTTCTTTGTTTTTTTATTTATTTCTAATACATACCCCTGTATTGTCATAGGCAGCTTGAGCGGTGCACTCAGCTTTACTGGTCGGGTTTGAGAGCGCGAAGATGACAGGTCGGTCGGTGTTCTTAGCCATCTGTTGCAGTACTTTCGTTGTGAACGCACCGCCGACCGTCGAGCATCCTGTAACACGAAATGCGTTATTTTAATTAAGAAAAAAAGATGAAAGAAAATAAATTTATTTAGAAACTTTAATTTTATATCCGCTCCAGGACTCTTCTGCTCCGCCGGCCAACAGTCTTTCGACAAACATAGCCAGCCCACTGCCGGTTCTTTTCCGGTAATTTCGTTTCTTATATTTCACTGTTAAATAGTAATAGAAGAATCATCTGCACCATAATGTCTGTAAATGGTTTAATTGAAGCAAATGCTTGAATTTTGTGTTTGAGTTGTAACTTACCAATAAGACAGCTGGGCTTAATCTTCGCTATGACAGCTTCAAAGTCTTTTTCTGGCTCGATATCCTTGCCGAAAGCTTTCGCGTGTGCCGGCACTCCTCCCTCGCGACGGGTGGACAGTAAGCCGTCAATATCGAACATGTAGACTCGATCTTGAGCCTGTTTCTCTGTCAGACCTTCGGTAACCATGGCGGCTACCGTCAAAGTGGCGATGCCGTTGGAAGCCTGTTTGGTAAGAAAAAATAATTATAAAGTTAGAAAAAAGTAAAAACTGAATTTAGGGCCTGTCTCTTCCAGTTTCTGTCAACGGTCTCGAAGATGACAGAGATGTTTTAAACATGTTTAGCGTTAAAAGCATGTAGAGTTGCGGAGTAAGCGGGCCTAAAAAAGTGAAAATAAATTTATGGGTAAAATTGCTCAGAAAGTAGATGCCTATGACATGGTTTGATTTATGAAAAAATTGACACTGAGAGTATTATAACTATAACTGAGACACTGGACCTTAAAGCCACACAGTATACAAGGAGAGATTGCCGATCCTTGAGAAACTCCATGCGAGACTTTCAAACACACTAACTAACTAACTAACGCACACTTCGTATGCGTTACTTAGTTAGTTCTTTTACTGTAATTATAATGTAGTATGTATTTATAGTATTTTTAAGTTATATTGATATTGTATTTTATGTGTTTTATATGGGCCTTGATGCCTGAAATAAATGGATAAATAAATAAATAAATCGCGTGGCGATTCTCGCCAGCAGCGACTCACGCATGAACATTCTCGCATCATGTTCTAAAGTCTCTTCTCGTAAACGAGACTTTAGGTTTAAGATATTTATTATCAAAAAAGACACAAAGTAACAATCGTAAATGCATTAATTATGATACACCTATACAATTCATTTAGTTTTTAGGAAGAGTGTTTTATGCGATTAAATATTGAGCTGATTCAGTCTGGAATTCATTGAACTGACTTGACTTTAAATCGATTGTGCTGTTAAGGGCTGATTTTACCAAAGTCAAATACATTTTATCCGCGAAATAAAATTGACATCTGACAGATCTAGTATGCAAAAACTGTCAAAAATTCAAAATTTATTCTCAGTATAAGACTTACTCTTTGTATAAAAGTTTGGTGGAATGCGCTCTAGGTGGTGTTTCTTTTCTTTTAGAATAAACAAAACACAGCTGTATACTTACAGAACCAGCTCCAAGGAACAGATAGATGTTTTCACTGAGCTTCCTCTTGGTGATTCTGACAGCGGCCATGAGACCAGCGACGGCCACACTGGCGGTACCCTGGATGTCGTCATTGAAAGTGCAGTACTTGTTACGGTACTTCATTAGAAGACGACCCGCGTTTGCTAGGGCGAAATCTTCGAACTGAGGAGGAAAAAAAATATTAGTAACTAGGTGTGCCCCGCGGTTTCACCCGCATAAGTTTCGATCCCGTGGGAACATTGGTATAAAAACTATCCTATGTCCTTTCCCGGGACTCAAACTATCCATCTAAATCGGTTCAGCGGTTTAAGCAGTTAATGCCTTAAGTATGCTAATATTACAATAATATTTATTGTAATGCAATAAAACTCGTAACTATTTTCACTAAAACGTCAGGCCAAACAATTTTTAAGACCAATAATTTAAGTAAATAATTCATACCACTATCCTCAAAACAATAGTAGGTTTTCAAACAATGTCAATCTACATTACCACTGGCACAAAATGAGGATCTGTAGACAAATTTAAAAGGCTGGTCAGGGCTGATTTTTTGTTTTTTCCATAAATCGATTCGACACAGACATCAAACGACTTGTCATGTTTGCCATTAACCCAGATACTGTGACGGGCCTTTTAAAAGACCCAAAAACACATACGTACGACATACATCATCATCTGCCTAGCCTTTTCCCAACTATGTTGGGGTCGGCTTCCAGTCTAACCGGATGCAGCTGAATACCAGTATTTTACATGGAGCGACTGCCTATCTGACCTCCACAACCCAGTTACTGGGTAATACGATACCTCTTGGTAAGACTGGTTGTCAGACTTTCGGGCTTCTGACTACCCGTAACGACTGTCAAAGATCCACGAATGACAGCCGGGACCAACGGCTTAACGTGCTTTCCGAGGCACGGAGGGGTCTCAGTATGTAAAGATGGTCACCCATCCACAGACCAACCGCGGCAAGCGTAGCTTAACCTGATCGATCGACCTGTGCGGCTGTTATTATTTAGCCGACATACATACAACCCCTATATACATATATGTGAGGCACACTCTATTGTTGTCAAAAACATTTTTTATTTTTATTTTATTAATTTAGGTTTTTGTGTTTCACGAACTGTGTCCAAATAAACTTTTCTTCTTCTTCTTCTTCCTATATTACAACGAGCCTTTTAAAATGCCACCTTTTCTTGGCTTTCCTGGTAAAAATTGTTTCAGTAACATCTGGGTTAAACACTGATAATAAGGTTCATCATGAATACATTATAATGACAGAAAATGTAGGTACCAATAAAACCTTAATTCGCTCTACTTGCTTAGTTAACTAGTAAACAATGTGCGTTTAGTCACGCTTAGCCGTTTATGTGGTACGAGAGCGCAGCGCAATAACCTGTACATTGAAATCCACGGTAAATTTCTATCTCACGAAGTGACACGCGCTTTACTTGTGGTTACCAAGTGTACAAACACGCTGTGAATGTGTGTGTAAGCGCAGGAGCTCTCTGTACCGGTCGAGGCAATAGCGAAGACGAAAGTGTGTGTCTGGCGCTACTCGTCTTCACGCACACATTCACAGCTTGTTTTTACATCTGGTTAACACAAGTAAAGCACGCGTCAATTCGTGACATAAAAATACTGTATGCAGAATGTGCTAGACACATAAAAGCGCAAGGCCGCAAACTTGAAACCTTTGGACATTTCGCTAAAACCGTTTTTATAGAGTAGTAGAAACCAGTCATGTCGCTGTGGTCTGTCATTACGATTGGGTGGCGTTGCCGCTGCGGTTTGCGGTAGCTCTATATTCCTAGAGCAGCTATCCAGGGTTTCAGGATTCCAACCATGAAACCTTGGACGGCTTGTAGCTCGGAGATATTCATGCAAAATGAATGCAAGGAATCTTTTCCGTTCCATCCCCGACAGGTCATTGACCGACCTTGACATAAATGTAGATAGACATTTACCTTAACCTGTCTTGGTTAGAAGTTAAGCTAAAGATTACGATATAATCTGGTAAAGGCGTGTCCAGGACACGCTGACATTAGAACACGGAAAAAGTATTATTAAAATTGTAACGAATCAGTAAATCTCTTTTCATTCGTAAATGTCGATACACACGAGCGGCATGCGTTAAAGGCAGAGGCAACGACGCGTGTCGACGGCTGCAGTTGCCTCTGACGTTGACGCGTGACGCTCGTGTGTATGCTGTATGCACACTAAGTACAATATTGATTGTTTGCGTAAACTTAGCAATGTTATTTTTTATTAAAGTACAAGCCGTGTGCCCAATCAAACATTAGAACTTCCATACGAAATTTCATCGCCTAATTAACCCCTTTAGGGGATGAATTTTACAATAATCCATCCTTAATGCTCACTTTCGTTATATAAGGAACACGTGCAAAATTTCATGCTTCTAGACCCATTGGTTTAGTCGGGCGTTGTCTGTCAGTAAATGAATGAATCTACGATTTTTTTTCTTTATACATTAAATCACGCCTCTATTTCCATAAGAGGCAGGCAAATGTGTAATACTGCTTCATAGCGGTGTAACTGGCGTAGTAACTACTACCGGGAAATACCGAAACTTAAATAAAATTGAATCATCCGATGTTATCCGAGTACTACGTCACTACGCTTTGTGCGATCATTGAAACCTGACTTCCTATGATATCATCATTATCATTTCAGCCTGGAATCACCCATTGCAGGGTATAGGTCTCCCCTTTCTTCTGCCATACTACCCGGTTCCGTGCGACCTATGATATACAGTGTGTAAAAAGACTCACCATGAAGCCGTCATCAGTACTTTATGCAAAAATAATAATTGCTGGGAACCGACTATTACGAGTACTTACTGTGATAATTCGCTGTTTAGCTGCATCCGGTTAGACTGGAAGCCGACCCCAACATAGTTGGGAAAAGGCTAGGCAGATGATGATGACGGTATTAGTACGCAATGTAAGACACAGGCACACGCAAATCATTGTGCTTATGGGTACATGCAATGGCACAGGGATCGTGGTAGTATTTAAAATGAAGTTATATCATTTAAAACTTGTTTTCGTAAAAAATCGACAAAAAAAGTTTAATCAGAAAAATATCATAATAACGGGACAAGTGGACTTTTGGTAGGGTTAAGGGTTAAGGGTATTTTTACACCCGTCTTTATATAGGTATATAAATTAATCTAACAGTAGCGATCAATCCGGCTTCGCTTGAGCTGTAAAATAAAAATATACTTACAGCCGAAATTGGCTTCACTGAATGATTATCAAAACCACATAAAAATCCTTAAAAGTATTAAGACAAACGAGAGATTAGAGAAGACATTGTTTACCGAACGTTGCCCGTGACATTGATGTAAGAATCGGCTGGTTATGAAGGTGTGAAGCCATGGATGTGTCAGTAATAACAATGACATCAGTACGGCGAGCTAACGTCACTCGACACCTTGGTTTTTCTAAGACCCTAGTATGCCACATATCGTGATCACACAATTTTATTGCGTTATGGTGCTAAGTGTTACTATGTATTAAGTGGATTATTTAAGATGAATTTTATCATAGATATTCATGTTTCAGTTACTCGTCTAAAATAATTTCCTTCTCGATAATGTCTTGAAGGTTACATCAGTATTTAAAGATATATCTGTTGAAATCTCTGGTTCACGAACGTTTAGCATGATGAATGCTTTGCACGATAGTGCGTAGACCACGATTGGACATGACGGTCCGCTGTTCTTCAAGATGGACAATGCGTCGAGGTCATATTTGAGCAGATGTTGTAGCTAAGTTGTAATGCAACCAACCAGACTACAGGATTTTCTTTTATACTGACCCCAAAGTTTAGTTAGGAGATAGTTAAAAATTTAAATGTTAATGCTTGTTGTATAACAGTGAAAAACATGTCAAAATTATAATTTAACTAGCTTCTGCTCGCGACTTCCGCGTGAAATTTCCTGTTCCCCCGCGCCACCCCATCGCATCGAATCGCCCGCCCTCGCTATTACCTCGTTTTCGCTTAGCGTTCTTTTTGACTTTTTTTTGTTCTTGCCCGGCTCCTAAGGGCCGTAGCGTGATGTTAAGTAGCCTATAGTCTTCCTCGAGAATTGGGCTATAAGATTCAGAGGTGGAGGTTTAATGTGGCTGGTAGTTCCAGAGATTACCGCGTTCAAACAAACTGTGTAGAATTTCTCAAGTTTTCTTTATTTATTTATTTAATAATCCTTACACACCACACTTATCAATAATACAACTGTAACGAATGAAACTATCTTATAATTGCATAGTGATATAAAATCTTTTTAGATTTGAAACGTCTTATCTAAACCATTATACCTACTTCGTGTTATAGCGATAAATCTAAGTCAATAACTACAAACATATCGGAGACTTATCAGCTTTATTTGGAATTTATCAGATGCTGTCAAATCGTTCAATCGATTTTAATCAGATAAGATTACGTTATGTAACGCATATTTGTGTGCAAAATGCGCACGGTATTGCCTATTTTCTCATGTGTTTGGTGTTGCATGCTAAAAATAATAAAACGGCAATTTTATCGATGTCCGTCCGTTTGTTACAAGCTTTCTAAAACTATTCGACCTTATAATTTGAAACTACTAAGTATAACTGAACGAGGTGGGTCGCTCTCGGGTTAGATGAAGAGACGATCTTCGCAGGGTAGCTGGTAGCAGATGAATAAGAGTTACTTGCAATTCCAAAGGCCTATGTCCAGCAGTGGATTGTTGTAGGCTGATGATGATGATTTGAAACTGATTAGGTACTTATAGAGATATAGTCTCATATTGGGATAGATTAGATTGAGAAAAATCTCCTTCAGCGTGTCACGCAAATGTACAATAAACATTTCATAGATATTGATATATTTATGCTAAATAAAAATGCTTTTCGAAGTGAAGTTATCAATGTATTGAACAACTTAGATATATCTAGTGGTTATTACTTGTTTATTAGTTAGTAACGATTTAACATGTTTCGTAGAATGTGAATAGTAACTAAGTAGCTTATCGATAAGTCCTCATCATAGCATACTTCTTTGTTAATATGTGGAAAATGTTGTGGTTATTACATTGATTTTGTTTTATATATGTACCTTACTGCTAAGTGTTATATTTAATGTAATATCGTTTTTTTTTTTTTTCAAATAAAATAAAATCCCGGGTATGGTAAAACTGACGACCCCATGGGACGTAATGGCAAGCATCATCGCGGCAGGCCCAGACGGAGATACAGCTCCAGATAGAGAGAAGTAATGGATGAGAGACCTTTACCTTCTAGTGGGCCAATAGGGGCTTGGCGAAAGCACCAGGGTAGGCCGCGAAATCTAAATTTCGATTTCGATTTTTTTAAGCGCTAAAGTAGCCCGTAAAATTAAAAAAGGGACTCCACTATAGGTATTTTTTTCTTTAAAAGAAAAAATGTGCCGAACACTTTCTGTGCGACTTATTCTATCTTATCTTGACATATGTTTAGACCTCCTGATGCGATATGTAATTACGTGAATAATTCAGTTACTAATTTAAATCAAGGATTATGATTAAATACGCGCAAAGATAACTTAATTGCAAGATAATGAATTGATAAAATCGAAATCAATTAAGTTATCAATGTCCGACTCGATTACTATAAATAAATATGCGTTTTAAACATTTTAACAGGCTGTTTTGCACACCTTTTTCGCGAAAACTTCTCATATTCTAGGCTACATATTTATCTGTACTAAAGTCAGGGAAATTAATTATTATTAAGCGGATTGACTACTAACTTAAATTCGCTGTACATTCAAATCACAAATGTCATTATTTGACAATTGTGTATGCACACGGCAATTTTATCAAGAATTAATTTCCCTGATTGTACAATCTTTGCTCTGATACATAACAAGTCAGATTTAAGACAATGTAAATCATAGTTCTATGATTCATATAAGTCTCATTAAACTTAATGCTATGACAGTAAGAAAACCAACTCAAGTATGAATGAATCACTACTGTTACAGCTAGTCTGTTTATGATACATTTGCCCTTCTATTAGAAATGTACTTATCACATATTTTTCTGTGATATTTCACATCTTCATCTGATTCATCTGCGTGTTTATTCTAACATTGCTTGTGTTTTTTGACATCTAATGACACAGTTTTAGCATAACACAAGCGGCGAGGCCACTTACTGAACCCGACTCATCTCACAAAATAATACCTATGCGTACATTTGCCATAGGCTCGTAAATAATAAAAAAAGCACATAAAATATCATCACGCCTGTAATCCGCAAAGGGTTAGTAAGAGGTGTGTAGGCCCCAGGACTCTAGTATTTTTCGCTATATCGAATTTGGCCATCCACCCACACTTACAAAATTCACCCTGTATATCTCACAAACCCATACCCGCTTACCATGAGTTTACTTCATAATGATAGTAGATATATATTAATAACTCACCTGTAATAATGTATTCTGTCCATATCTCATGACGACAGCTTCCATAAATTCATCGATAAACTCATCGTATTCTTTACCTCGCACGCGCTTCTGTCGGAGACCAATGTACAACGGGTCTTTTAGGAGATCCTGAAAAATAAACCTTTTATCAAAACACGTAGAGTTCAATTTTCTAAAATATTATAGTTGCAGCTTTTGTTATACGCCTGAAACTATTCTGAAATTGTTTACTTAGTTACTCAGTCAATGTAAACAGAGTTGTACGATGATCGTATTTTATTCTTTTTACTTTTGATTCAATATTCGGTTGGCCATTAATAAGACTATCGTGTCTTCAAATTGTTTGGCATGTATTAGAGATACATACCAAACAAATGTATACATAAAGCGAAAGCGCCAGGGTAGCCCGCGAAATTATTATTTTTTTAAGTTTTTTGCAGTTTGGTCAATATTAAGTTGTAAGTTGATTAAATATGATTCGCGACCGTAAATAATATGTATTTACAGAATTATAATCATTAAAGTCATCAACACAACTCTAAGACCAAGTAGTCCTATTGAATGACTATTTCATGAAATCTTGACATTTTAGTGTTGTACTAACTTAAAAAGTTGTATTACTGATTCTAATGATTATAATTCTGCCAATACATATTTGTTACGGTCGCGAATCATATTTTAATCAACGTACAACTTTATACTGACCAGGAAATTGCAAAA
This sequence comes from Hydraecia micacea, assembly GCA_914767645.1. Taxonomy (NCBI): domain Eukaryota; kingdom Metazoa; phylum Arthropoda; class Insecta; order Lepidoptera; family Noctuidae; genus Hydraecia; species Hydraecia micacea. The sequence continues at coordinate 7,260,400 of OU611785.1, forward strand.
AAGTAAGAAAATTTTAATTTCGCGGGCTACCTTAGCGCTTCCCCTTTAAACAGATGCTATTTTTTTGCAGTTTTTGCTGGATTCGACATGCAAAAAGCAAATAATGAGACACTTGAAATCTTCTAAAAACCAGTCCTAAATATAATTGGAATCAACAATTTCATTTCCTATCGTACAAAACAAGGATCATTCATTAACCTTTTTAAAATGCCAATGTAAAACAAAACCAAAAGAACGAAACAAGGAAACTAAACTACTACAAATTCTTAAAAATAGACATTGATTTTCGCCTTGACATTATAAAAACGTAGTTACTCGTAAATAAATTATACATTACGTTACCTCATTATCGGTGCCCACGTCCAAAGTGATGGGGAGGCACTGGTGCGGCTTAATACCAGCCAGGGCAGTGTACAGGGACAGCTTTCCCACAGGAATACCCATGCCATATGCACCGAGATCCCCGAGACCCAAAATCCTTTCTCCGTCAGTGAAGACTACCGCACGGACATCGGGTTCAGGCCTAAAAAAATTTTACTTTTTTAAGATTGCGTTACATAAAAAAGCCGGTTTTTACATCGGTATTTTTATTTTTGTAAATGTGGCATAAATCCTCTTAACGAACATTTATTTTTGTGAATGGTGTGACGTAAGTAGTCTCCACTAGGCAATGCTTAAATGTACGTCCCGCGCACCATGAGCAGTCAGCCCTGCTACCACCACCTCACCTGGCGAATATTTTAATTTTATTTTGTTGCTGATTTTCGAGAAAGAACAAGAAAACACAAAGATCTCTATCAGTCATTTAGGCTCGTAAGATCGGGAACCGAACGTGGGCTGAATAATAATACATTGAGCGGAATATAGGGGATATTGTTAATGAACATCACACCATATGCAGAGTTGGTAATGCCAAATTCCTTGGACTAACCATTGACAAGAAACTTGATTGGAAGGACCACATTGAAGAAACTAGTAAGAAAATTAGTAGTTCTTCCTACGCATTGCATAAACTCGCCCCAATCGTAAATACGGATACATTGCTCACTGCCTATCATGGACTTGTTGCATCGATCCTTAGATATGGTATTATTTTCTGGGGAAACTCTACACATAAAGATGTTATATTTAGAATGCAAAAACGATGCATACGAGCTATGTTTGGTCTTAAAATTACAGACAGTTGCAAACCATATTTTATTAAACATCAAATTCTCTCACTTCCTTCCTTGTATATATTAGAAACGGTATTATTTGTTAAAAAGAATCCCCAACTGTTCCCGAGGTCTTCAGATGGTTCCGAAAGAAGTCAACGTGATAATCGGAGACTTCGTGTACATGGTGCTAAAAAAGCTCTCATGCGTAAGTGTATTCTGCATGGCCCCAAAATTATACAACAAGGTACCAAAGGCATACAAAGATTTGAATATTAATAGTTTTAACAAAAGCATGAAGAAACTTTTAATAAATAAATGCTACTATGATGTTGCCGACTATTTAAATGATGTACTTTAGACATTTTTATCATTATTTTATGAATTTAACGTAACTATTTTTTTTACTTTGAATTATATTATTATTATAATTTGTACGCCTTTCTAGACAAAACATGCTGAAACTTTTTTTTTTTTAATCGTTCCAACTGATTGTAAACCTACACATGTTTTTGACAAATAAATTTATCTTATCTTATCTTATCTTAACATCTATTTTTGTGAATGGTGTGATGTCATAAAGTAGTCTACACAAGGCAATCCTTAAATGTACGTCCCGCGCACCATGAGCAGTCAGACCCTGTTACCACCTAACCTGGCGAATATGTTTATTTTATTTTGTTGTTACTTTCGAGAAAGAATAAGAAAACACGTCTGTTGCAGCATCTACCACGCCACATGCGAACTACACATCATACTGACGTCACACAAAATCCTGCATCGCGCAAGCAATTTACCGCGCGACTAGCATAATATAAAACATTCCGACATTAATCGTCGGGCAGTAGCCCACTAGACACAACACCCGTCTGGTCAGAGGATCCTTCCCTTTTCTATGAAGGTTGAGGTACTTTAGGTACACCCTGTTCCTCTTACCTCTATAAAAGCCATGTAGGCTCGGAAGGTCGAATGCCGAACTTGGGCTTCGTAATACATTGAGCGGAATATAAAGGATTTCACCATGCATGATCAACTTCGCTTATCGGTACAGACGGATTGTCGGTTGTAGTATTCTGTTATTTATTAGATCATCTTGATATTATACCTTATAACATTTGTTGATTTTTCCGACATCAATAATGGACTATTCATAAGGCCATGTTTACCGTTTCAAGGTCGCGGGTTGTTCGAAAGAGTTACTGTGGCCCTGGCATAAGCAACTGAAGGAACACGGGTAGGTTTTAGTCAGTAAAAGCCTGACACGCCTCCCCGCTCCGCCCAGAGCGGGAAAAGATATTTGATAATTTCCCAACCAAAAAAAAAAACAAATAGGGTAGTGGTTATGAAATTATTTACACAAAGTAACGTGCCTTCGGTAAGTAAGTAAGGTTCAAACCCACCACCGACTAAGTCAGGGCAGTGGTGACGGCCCCGACTTATAAGTCGGGGCCGTCACCACTGAGCCACCATTGCTCCATTCATATAGGTAACTTTATTTATAAATGGTTTTTTAAATAAAAATTACCCTTTTAGGCATTAAATATAGGCTATGAATCATACAGTGTAGTGTAGGTACTACAGGAGCAGCCAAAGGCATAGTAGATCGTAATAACAAATGAATTACGGTACAATTTACGTTCATTCAACGTAAGCTTTGTTTACATACGATAGAGTAGCGTTGAAGTATTGCTTGGAGTTATTTTCATACGATGAAAAGAAATTGTTGCTTTATTGTTTTATAGGTTGAGGATAAGGAATGAATAACGATATCGAATGCCATTACTGTGATTTACATAATGTTGTTATGTATTTTTAAAAATAATTTCTATTGTTCATTCTAAAGGTAGGTTTAATTAAACCACACCAACAGAACAAGAACATTCTTTCTTATATTCATGACCAGCTTCTGCCTGTGACTTCGGCCGTGTGTATGTTGTCCAAGAACCGGGACAAAAAGTAGCCTTTTTTTGTGCGCGGTGGAAATCCTCATGGAATTCCGCCATCATGCATCGTGGGGGTGACAGAGGGGCATGCCGGACTCTTACCGGCTAAAACCACCGCGGTGTTCCACCTCTACCTATGGCCAGGGGTGCGGGATTCGCATAAGCATTCACCGCGGGAACATGCTGCCGGGATAAAAAGTAGCCTCTGTATGTTATGTCCCGTCAAAATCGGTCTAGCCGTTTCAGAGATTTGCCGGACCAAACAGAAAGACAGACAAACTTAAAAAAAAAATGTAATTGTATTTTGTTAAAGTATCGTACCTATATACTTTCATAGGCTAGGCATTTAGTAAAAAACTGTTACTTTGACATTATAAACAGACACTTTTGACGGGTAGTCAGAAGCCCGAAAGTCTGACAACCAGTCTTACCAAGGGGTTTCGTATTACCCAGTAACTGGGTTGTGGAGGTCAGATAGGCAGTCGCTCCATGTAAAATACTGGTATTTAGCTGCATCCGCTTAAACTGCAAGCCGACCCCAACATAGTTGGGAAAAGGCTAGGCAGATGATGAGATGATACAGATATTCTAGCATGGATAAACCACGAAAGAATGCTGACACTGTTTACACAAAAATAATTTGCTAGTGGGGACAGAATGTCATCATCATTGGTTTTCATTGGTCATTTGGTGTAAACTAACCTCAACAGTTTTGTATAATTATGACCTTTCTTAACCCGCGGTGGCGTTACAAATTTCAATAGTACAAATAGTACCGTATATCGATTAGAAAATTAGGTTTGAAAGAAACGTTCACACAACATTTTTGAAGGACATTTAGTTGTACACACGGCGACACATCAAGCTATACATTTCCAGTTTTAGCTGACCTCGCATTGTATAGGCTTTCGTACAATGAGATGAAGTCAGCTTATATAGGACATGTAAAGCTTAATATGTCGTTATGGAATAGCGGTAGTCTTTATAGAATACTCTGTTTCAATACAACTGAACAAATATGTAAACAAACCCACTTATTTAGAATTAACGCAGATACGGGTGACAAATTTTAGTGCCATTTACAAATTAGTGATTTGATTTGAATTTTTTTATCCTTATATCCTTGTTTTAAGTGATTTAAATCATCTTTAAGTTGTTTTTCATTTAAGAAGTGACGTTATTTGAAGTTATTTTTAACCGACTTCAAAAAAGGAGGTTCTGTATTCGACCCGTATGTATGTATGTATGTATGTATGTATGTATGTATGTATGTTTGTTTGTCCGCGATTTTCTCAAAAACTAATGAACCTATTTTGATAATTCTTTTACTAATGTGATCTACATACTTTCAGGAAGGTTTTAGTATATAATACATTATATAATTATTCTTATGTACGATGTTATATGCATAAATGTAATGCATCTCCGGCATTTCTATGCGAATTTTGATGATTCTTCTAGTCGGTGTCTTCAATTCCTCAATGCACTAGTGTTATTTGAATTTGTGTGGAGTAGGTACAACGAAAAAGTGAAAAATAAAAACTTTTTTACAAAAAAAAACAACCGACTTCAAAAAAAACTACAAAGTGATAAATAACTTTAATTTCGGAAGTCGGTGTCGTTGGTTCCGCATTTTCGTTTTTTGACACCGACTTCCGAAATTAAAGTTATTTATCACTTTGTAGTTTTAATATCTGACTGTATTGAAGCTATGATAATATTACCGTTTAACCTGTTTTATTTTATGGTCTCTATTTTTTTACTTTTGAATTTCCTGATCAAACACAGATCACGAGACTACAATCGACTTTAAACTACAGTATGAAGTTATTGCGCAGTCTAAAGCCATGTTATTTGGTATGCACTCCTGCTGTCTATCGATTTTCTCTAGCCTTCACTAGTCTAGGTCAGTCCAGGTCGACCTATACGGGCTTAACGCTTTTAAGATCTCAAATTATTTTTCAAGATAAGCTACTGTATTTGTAGGTAAGGTCATCCCTTACTTACAAATACAGTGTAAGCAGTACTTGAGGAATCTATACTAGTACTAAAGCTGAAATTTGTTTGTTCTTTTTTTTTTGTTTTTTGTTGAACGCGATAATCTCTGGAATTAGGTACCGGCTGGATTTGAAAAAAAAATTTGCAATTGATAGCCCAATTCTTGAGGAAGGCTGTAGGCTAAATAATATCACGCTAGGACCCTTAAGAGCCGAGCAAAAAGTAAAAAAAAAAAAATGCAGAAAGAACGCTAAGCGAAAACGAAGTAATAATGCGGGCGATGCGATGCGACGGGGAGGGTCGGGGGAACAAGAAATTTCACGCGGACGAAGTCGCGGGCAGAAGCTAGTGTATGATAAAATTGTTAAGTACCATTATGTTATGAATTTACATCGACAAGTCCTATCACAACTGTCATCACACTAATATTATAAAGGTGAAAGTTTGTGATTGTGTGTGCGTTTATATGTTTGTTACTTCTTCACGCTCAAACGGCTGGACCAATTTTGATAAAATTTTGTATGGAGGTAGCTGACACCCTGGGTTAACATATAGGATAAATGATAAATGATTTATTTCTGTAAGTAGGTTTGCACAAACACTTTTACACGTCAATCATATTTTAAAAACTAGATGAGGTCGGCGTTTCCTATCTGACTACTCTGAGAAGAAAGGCCGAAACAAACTCAGAGGTCACAGTCTCTTTTAAAGTCCAGACATAATCTTGGTCAGGTTATATGAAGACCATGTAGATCGAAGTCCGAGATGGTCTTTTGAAGAAAGAACCACACAGATTGAGTGGACCTGTCCAGTCAGTGCACGCATTTGTCAGAATTCGTGCAGCTCAACTCAAAACTTAAGGAGCTCAACGATTCGACGAACAATACCAAAGAAAGGACATTTGGGTAGGCCACATAAATTACTCAAACTGCCAGACCATGACAAAAACTAAACAGAACAAAGAAAATAAACAAAATAAAAAAATAAGTAAAAAATATATGTACATATATGTGTGTGTGTGTATATATATGTATGTATGTTTTTTCTGGTGTACAATAAAGTATATATAAATAAATAAAATGACCCACATTGTCTTCACACTCACAATAAGTAAAAGAATATAATACTTTACAAAGTAAGCAAATGTCATTGTTTATATAAAATTCATTAATGTCAATGTGTATATAAAAAAAAATGTTCAAAATACAAAATTGGAAGCAGATCAATCCCAAGCTTTTTTGTCCTCAATGTAAGGCTACTTATTATCCCGATATTACCACGGGATCGACACTTATGCGGGTGAAACCGCGGGGCGCAGCTAGTAGTTGAATAATTGTCTTGATCTAGCTAAAACAAGCTTGTTTAAATAAATCAGAAAAATAAGCGTATACGCAACATGTACAGTCAACAAAAGAGATAAGTATGCAGGATCGTCGGATATAGTTGAAATTTAATAAGAAACCGATGGATGTTCTCGAACAAAACTTAATTGTATTAATTGAAAAAAAAAATCAGTTCATTTATCTAATTAAATTTCAGTCGACAACATCCATCGGTTTCTTACTAAACTTCAACTATATCGGACGATCCTGCATACTTATCTCTTTTGTTGACTGTACGTAAGTACCTAGGGCAAAATGTAAACCGTTTCTATTCATAACCGTAAATTATATTAGAATGCTTTGATTCTAGCGAATGTACCTTATTTCGACTGATAAAATGCTTGACTATAGCAGTGTTAATAATCTCAGATAATGTACATTCCATGGCCATTATTGAAATTATATGGCATTTAGTGAAATGTATTCTAGGTTGAATTTTGAGTGAAAATTGGTACCAAAAAGATCCTAATAAGCTTTTGGTTGCAATGGAATTTGAACTTTGTTTAGTATGACATTCAGTTTGTGGTTTCATAACTTGAAAACTATCTCAAATCTTGCTAATCAATCTACTGCTAAGAATAGTTTCAGCTGTTTTGATTTGCTAGAGAAAGAAAAACAACAGCGAAACGAAACACTTTTCAATAAAGACAAAGGTCCGTAGATAACCATCGCGTGACCTAGACAAGTAGTGGATAGGCTCCCCATTTATTAAAATCTATCGGGCCGTTAGGTTTCTTCGAGAGTATTAAGAATTGCACATACAAAGATACATACAGGGTCAAATTAAATTAGGTACTTAGCGAAACTCCGCAGACGCGACCGGTATTGATATCTAATGACGACGAAACAACAAAAAAAAACTAACGTCGTCATTTGAAAAACCTACAGCTGACTGGGTACCACTGGTGGTATAGTTAGCTGAAAATATGAGTTTAGAAAATATTTTACTTCCATTTTTGCGTCATTGGATAACGATATCAGTCACATTTGCGGAGTTTCGCTAGCTAATGTAATTTGACCCTGTATGATACGCGGTTTGCTGTCTCGCATACGGGTAAAAATGAACACTCACCAATTTTTAATAATGTTGAATACATGTCCCTTGTCGTTGATGGTGACGAAAAGGCCCCTAGGTCTCCTGTAAATGAGACCGAACTTCTGACACGCCAGTCCTACGGTCGGGGTGTATACGATCGGCAAATACTTCTCAACGTTCTCCGCAAGAAGCCTAAAGAACAACTTCTCATTTCTGTCCTGCAATAATTCAATAAAATTATTAAAAACATTGCCTTGTTTATTTTGGAAAAGTTTATGGTGTTAATGCCAGTAAAGAGTAACTTATGTCTACTGCCTACTGCAATCCACTGATGGACATAGGTCTCTCCCACTCTCCCACATTGTACCCGTTATAGGTTGCAGTGTAAAAAAAGTAGAATCATTTTTAAACCAATCTAAAATAAAAAGGGACTTGTCTTTGAAAATCGAACTTATGGACTGTTGCAAAATTATTAACAGGACGACAAATATATTTCTGTTCTTTTTCTAAAAACAATCTTAGCTGATGTGTTTTTTTTTTCAATTTAAGTCGCAACCTGTTTCAAAGATAATGTAGAGAAAATCAGTTAAACAGAAACTCCAACTTTAAATAATGAATGAAACCTATTATGTAATAGGCTTCAGAGGTAATAGGTGCCATTAGCAAAATTATAGACCAGCGCACAACAAACTTGACAACAGTTCTTTGTACATAATTGAACAAATCATCCGCTAAGCTGTTTTAACCATCCATACATCAAAGCCAACTTGTATCAGAAATTACTAAATGCGTTCTAGTTTTGTCAATCGTTTGAAATGACAGAGACAGAAGGATGTTCTAAATTTTTTTAACGCTAACAGCATTTAGGAAGTTGTGGAGTAACCGGGCTTAAATGTTTAGGGTCAAACATGCTTATTATTTGTGTTAAGATTACTGGTCAATTTTCAAAAAATGCCCCTTCCAGTCCGTGCTTGATATCTGGTCATAAGTTCTGTTATGTACCTATAGCACTTAACACTTTTGTGAACGTTTTTCGTATTTTACAGGGGTTATACCAATGAAACAATTCCCGAAATAAGTAGGCTGTGACCCATTTCCGCGGCCATGGCTAAAATGTTGGCATTTGTTTCAATTTGGGCCATTACAGACGATATTTGGAGATGTTTGTATGATGAATTAATTAAATGTTTGTATGTTTTATACAAACATTTAATTAATTCATCATAGTATTTCTGGGTACTTAGGTATATTAAAGTTAGTATATTTTTCAATTTGGAGTTGGACAGAGATATTGTAATATGCTGTATAATATTTTACACGATTCAACATCAATAAGTTCCTATAAAGATTTAAGATAATCTTTAGTTCCTTAAAGGCCCTGCATTCAAGTTCTCCATTTTAACACCGAAACATACCGTTACACATAGGTTTAGCAGGGTCGATGACGAATTTAGGTCAAGGCCAACACGATTAGCCAGATTGCTTATTGATGTGATTTTCAAGCAATGTCAGTTTAAAAATAATTATCACGCTTTTATGAGCTGAGTAGATTCATACCAAAATTATTTTTAGTTCACACCTTTTAAACATTCCTTTCACCACCAGTTACCCAAATAAACCAATTTTACCCACCCAGTCAATGATTTTCCGTTGTCAGTCATAACACCCAAAACTTAATTTAAATTCAAGCCATAAATATACTCACTGTATAAAAATCCACTCTTCATGTTTAGTACATTCTAATAAGCATTAAACTTCATACCTAGAACTCCGATCTCAAACTAAAATTCGTATAATAACCACCCCATACCAGACCGTGTCCAAAACCCAGTTTCTATAAATAGCTTCACAGAATGAACGGTACCTGTATCATGTTTAGTCACCTGTAACTCGACGAGATAGAGATATTTGTTGAGGTTGTCCTCATATCTGTCAATGGAAATGGTACATATTTCTAGCTGTTCCTCTTGACTTTTGAACTTGGCTGCCAAAAGACCATGGATGCCGAGCGCCTGACGCTCTTGCAGTGTGAAAGCTAGACCCTAAAAAATAAAACATGTTATCTTTATCATTCATTATAATCTAGATATTACATAAGTGAGTTTTTCACCAATAAAAGGGTTATCTTATCTAACTGTGTGTGTAATTTTACTATCACGCCAATAGGGTAATTTATACTACCGGGATAAATATTTACGGATACTAATTTAGGAATCATATTGTGATTCTAACAAAAGGTATTCAAGGCAGATATAATTATGCGAGTGGAAACGCCCCGGGAGGGGACGCCCTAGGACATAATAGTGACCTTATTGAAAGACCTTTGCGAGGCCAACGCTGACGCTGTCGGTGTGGCCGAATTCTGGTCGAACCTTATTTAAAATTGATTCGACGAAGAAGATTGGTAATGTTCTTAGGAAAGGTCAGGTGGCCTACCATGATCTAATTAAAAACGATTCAAAAACAAGACATTTCAGTTTACGTTCCTAAACTGCATCGCTTGAGCTGCTCTATGGACGTCATGGTATCAAACAAGTATGAATGAAACCAAAACTTGCGACTCAGTTTGGGACAATCGCTGTCAGCAGATGGCACGGCCTAAACTGAATCGTTAAACTGACGTCATGGTACGAATTAGAAGAACAGTTCAGTTTAGGTCCTAAAATGGATCGCGTTAAGAGCTTGGTCATTTTTGACCAGATGTTTGAACGTAAACGAGGCAAAAGGAGTACGTAAGGATCGTATCAGGTGGCGTTCTGTAGTTTCTGCCTAGTGCCTACCAACAAGGGATGAAGGCGTGAGTTTATTTATGGATTATGATTCTATAGAAGTTTAAGTTCTAGTAAGCTATGCCTTTGTGTCGATTGTACACACGACGACACATCAAACTACACATTTCCAGTTTTAGCTGACCTCGCATTGTATAGGCTTTTCGTATAATGAGAACTCTGCGTATACTGGTTATGTATAGCTTGATGTGTAGCCGTGCGTACGTTTCTACAGTATCGATCAATTTTTTCGCTTACACAAACCAAAACTCGGCTCCATCCCAAATTTCTAAACCATTAACTAGGTTCCCAATGTATTTTTATTTAAATCTATTTCAAAAAGAAGCGAATTTCAATGCTAGTATGCTATTGTAAATCAATCGTCACGTCAATGTCATTCGTTTTTCCTTACATTTAGCTCAATAGTTCAATACCGACTATAAGGAAAAACGAGGGAAATTAAACAAAAAGGACAATTACAGTTGACAAATATTCCGGTTTGATCCGGAATACAGACATAAAAATGATTCTGGTAGCTTATCGCCCCACTTAAGTAGTGGACGGGCTAAGTGGTCTAGGAGTTACTGAACCCTATAAACTACGTATGAGTCTGAGACCAACAATTGCATACACGTTTTAAAAACAAATACTGTCCGACTTACAGTTTGAATTCGGCCGGTTTCTACACAAAATAAGAGCTGCAGCTGAATCCAAAATTACATTTTCGTGGTTCTGAGTTTTTGTAGCGTAATTGGCACTATATGGCACAGATGAAATAAATTGGAGCTCTAAACCAAAAATTAAAAAAAAAACGGCTTTAAATAGGTTATTATACTGCAACATGTGGATATGTAATTACCTTATTGAGACGAGGATCTCTCAAGTGGTCGATACCTCTGACTACATTGGGGCAGATTATGTTGCCAGTGACCTCGTGGTAGTCCCGGCTTTGAAGTGGCACTTCTACAATGGATGGGCTCCTCGCAAGAATGGACGTCAGCGCCCTGTGTGGGCCTATAGCGGTTGAATAACATCTGAAACAGGAATGCAGCTTAAAAATTGCACATGAACAATGAACTAGCTCACTTAGTTTAATAAAACAAATTGTTTATTTAAAGTTGAACAACATCTGAAACAGGAATTCAGCTTAAAAATTGCACATGAACAATAAACTAGCTCACTCAGTTTAATAAAACATGTAAAAAAAAAATTTGTTTATTTAAAGCTCCGCAGGACCGCAGGCCTTAGTCACTATTTTAACACCTCTTAAAGGGGACGAACATTTTTCTATGGAAGCTGGCATATCCACCCGCCGCCATTATACATTATTTTCAAAGATTCCGCGCTCGTTGAAAGTAGTTTAAAGTATGGGTAGGGGACACTTAGACAAACAAAAAATTTCAAGTAATATGGTACACTAAAGTGTCACGTTTCCGATATATTTGGAGGATATGCCTTTGTGGCATATCCGGCCCGCCGCCATTTTGATTATTATTCGGACGCCTTTGTATGTGAATTTGGTCCCATAAACGACCAATCTACGTTCAAAAAATCTTTTTAACATTAAAAAAAAAAAACAACCGACTTCCAAAAAACACTAACAACGTGAAAAATTATTTTAATTTTGGAAATCGCTATAGGTGTGAATATAAAATTTCTCGATTTCCATGGGATTCCCTAAACAGATTCCGACTTGGTGACAATGGGACCACCTCGAGAGCATACCCTTTTAAACAAAAAAATAATAATTAAAAAAATAGGACCACAATTAACGGATAAATCAGTGAACATACATTAAATGAAAAACATACATAAAGTCGAACATGAGGCATGTTCGACTTTATGTATGTTTTTTGGAAGTCGGTTAAAAAGCCAATTTACAACAACAACAACAAAACTCGTATTTTCCCAAATATGTAGAAATTGAACATTTTCCTGCACCGTGCCAGAATTCCCGGTGTTTGCACATTCACGAGTGCGTCATAACCACAGTTCGCAGTTATGTAACGTATCGTTACACAAGAACAGTATAATAAATGTAGGCATGCACCTACTTCATAATATTGCACTTTACAAATGCTGTTTTCTTAAACACAGTTTATCCCATGCTCTATGAATCAGGTACTTAAAAGGTACGACATACTCAATTTTATCAATTTCAACTTATGTTTTGATAGGCAATAGCTCAGATTGAATAAAATAACAAAGCTTTTGTTTCCATTATAGGTACAGAAAGCCACAAAAAATATTATAATACATCGACAAGAATTTATTTAATTGTCTACAATCTTTGTTATATTTTGTTTGTATAATTTCGTATCAATGTGTAGCCAGCAAAACATATTACACATCAATATTAATATTATAAATTCAAAAGTAACTCAGTACCTATATTTGTTACCTTTAAACGCCTAAACGACTAGGTTTCAGTATGGGGGGGGGGGCTACAGTTGAGTGAATTTTATCGAAATCCGATTAGTACCTATCGGTTCTCGATAAAATTTGGCAAGGCGATAGATGGCATCCTGTGGAAGGACATAAGCTACTTTTTGCCCCGGTAGCACGATCCCGTGGTATTATTTCCGATTTCCACACGGACGAAGCCGCGGACAAAAACTAGGTAGCTGGGTACACAGATTTATTCCGGTCTGATACCCTGCTAGTTCTTCTTTTGTTTTAATCTCTGGCTTATCCACTTTATGCCAGGTTACTAATAGGGACACATTGTTGGCAAGGATTATAATTGTGACTATTTGTGACGCAAAACGAATGATAACCCAAATGAAACGACGAAATTAGTCCTGACATTTATATTATTTCCTTGATGAAATATTTGAAGGATCATGATCCTGATGATAAGGAAATCGCACATAAACAAAGACAAAATATTTTTTACTAAATCACAGCTTGTTAGTTAACTTTCTTGAATCAAAAATCACCAACGTAAACTAACAACTCCAAGGAAAACAGAAAGTCATTAATTATTAATTTCTAATAGGTACATCAATCATGCATATATTATTATGGATTATGCATTGTCAAAGTTAATACATCAAAGCTGTGCAAACAATAAATGTTCCGATGTCACATGATTAAAATTTTATTAACAAACATAAAACTTGACTATTTACAGTCAATCGACACAAAACACGATCAGAATATTCAGAATAACACATTGAATTTCTGTAACAGTAAGCTATTATTTATTAAGAGTTCGAAGACATGTGACATAAATCAACCCGCACTGGCCCCGCGTGGTACATTACGACCCACTCACAGAAACGAGGCCTGTGTCCCAGCAGTGGGACTATTATAGGATGATTATGTTTTGTTTTTAAACGTGTTTAAAGTTATAAATTGAACGTCAATGTATAAGGCAATGAAAACAACTCCAAAACAAGGAGTGTTTGTCGATATTGAGGCACCCTTATGATCATATTTTGCTTGAGCACTGCTCAAGAACCAATCGTTTGAATTGTGTTCGAGTTGTGTCGAGAACTCGAGATCAATACATAATAGACAAGCTTCACCTTAAGAGTAGCTTCAAAGAAATCAACACAAAACAAGGAAATTAGAGTTTATGTGGTTAGTTTGGGAAATTCTTAACCTGTGAGGAAAATCACGATTCTCACGATGTAGCAAGTATAGCAACAGAGCACTGTGAGCGATTTAGTATAACATCAAACTTCACATGAAAACTGTGACTCACTGGCTAAACTGTGGGCCTTGGATGTAAGAACATTAAACTCGGGCAGTGACGGAGATTTCCGTGACGTAGACCTGGACCGGAATTTAGCAGTAATACAGGTGACACTCATTAGGGATGTGTCAAGGCCATAAATTTTAATAATATTAAAATAGTAATGGCAAAAACCCAAATGTGCGCTAACCCAAATATTTTTGTGTGTGCGACATTCTTCTATCATTTTGTAAACGTGTGACAGTCTTCGTCTAAGTCATCACACATTTCCGAGAATGCGCAGGACTGTTAAATGGATTGCTACTGGTCTGATCATTGTCACGTTACCCAGTCACAAGATCGAAACCGGCATCTCTTCACTAATGAAAAGCGCAAACTCAGTGATAAATCCTGATCGACCTTGTGATAACTAGTCCAAAAGGAAATAGCCTAAACCAATATTTGCCAATTTAGTAAATTGAACGTAAAGACTAAAGACACCGCAATGCAGCAATAAGACACAATTACGTCCTATTGCAATTAAAGATAAGGATTAAGATTTACGATAGATGCGTTTCGAAGTCCCCGAGACTTTACAATAAAAAAAATCCATTAAAGAGTAAATTGATACCCATATATTATTAGCATATGAAGCAACCATTCCCTTCTCAAGACAACTTAGCTGAATGGACAGCACAGCAACAGCATAGAGATACTGATACTCGAGAAGAAACTTGATTCGGAAATGAGGAACATGACTTGGGAAAGTTTAGAGCATAAAGACTATAATCAAATGTAGAGGTAGACTAAACAAAGGATGGATGGTGTGAAAGAAGACAAGGCTAAAAAACAAGTGAAGAGTTGACGGTTGTTAGGTTAGAGATGTATGAAAGAAGAAGTCCTACTGCGCTGACTAATAGAGATGAGACCAAGAGGTTAATGAATACATAATGATACTTGATATTAGGTACAGAGAGAACCTGGTTTCACTAAGGGAAGTTAAATCTCGACTGCAATCGCGTTGCTTTAAATTAGTTACTTGAGACATAATCGATGAAGGAACGGAACGAAGACGTTTAAAAGCAAAACGATGAATGCCAGAACGTTACTAAATTATGTACTTACTGATCTGTCTTTTCCCCTTTACGATGTAAATAGGTACACGTTCAAAGCTCGTGTTACAGCATATGACAATAGACATTTAAATATAAAGATCGACGATAATAGTGACAGACGACAGTTATTTGATTGCCTGTCGATCAGCTACGTCATTTACCACTGGGGTGACACTAACAAAAGATAAAAATCCTCGTTGACGGTTTCAGCTTTGTCGGAAATATGGATTACGGTTATCTACATTAATGTATCAGAAACCCAGCTAAAAATAAATCTGTTCCTACAAAAGCCTAATAGTGGGACCTACGCGGTCAAAATGTATGGAACAGCTGTTTTTTTTTAAATAACCTACGACAAGTTTTAACTAATGGGGGTCCAGAATCATGTACTGAATCCATGGTAACAGGTTGTGTGTCGATGTCCATGCCATCCTGTATAATATAGCTACTTATTGTGATTAATTAATACTTTTGAAATAAACTTTTACCACCATTTAACAATGTGTGTTACTTCTTGTATCAAGATGAACATTAAATTCATTTTGATCTAGCACTTCATTGTAGGCGAAGATTTAAATGCTTCTCGCGCCAGATTTCATAACATTCTACGCAGAGCTAACGTACCAACAAAAAATTGAATCGGTAAATGAAATGTAAAGTTCATGAACTGAGATTCAGACGACTTGAACCAAGTATATCGGTGATGCATTGAGATAGATACCTAGAAAATTTTTAGACGATCCTAGACTGCTCAAAGATGTCACCAGATTAACATTTTTTGGCAACTATTCGCACGTTTTAAATTAGTTAAAAGCTCTGTCGTGCAGAGCCGAAAATATTCACCACTAACAGCGCCCTGCGGTTTCACCCGCATAAGTGTCGATCTCGCGGGAATATCGTGATAAAAAGTATCCTAGTGTTATTCTGATGTATAAGCTATATTACTGTAAAGTTTCATCAAAATCCGTTCAGTCGTTTTTGCGTGAAAGTGTAACAAACATCCATCCTCACAAACTTCTGGCGTTAATAATATTAATAGGATTATCCTTTAAATTAGAGTCAAGATGTACTTTGTGAGATATCAGATTTGGTATCATTACGAGAGTAGATACCATGGGACCACATATAGACGATTTCCAAGTGTTAGTCATCATAATCTCGGTAGTAGTACAGCGTAAAATAACACATACACGCATGGGCTCACTCAAATCTCGCGGTGAAACGATAACGGCTTTATAAAATACGAACCGGAACATCGATAATACATCGTAACACTTTAGATATCAACATGCAACAATGGTAATCGATACTTGAGGAAGGAACCTATTCAATGTCAGCTTCGGTGTTCAAGTTTACTATTACATTGGACGAGCCTTGTGCAAAAGTAGCATCGCAAATTGTTAACACTAATTAACTCTTTCCGTAACTAGTTTTTATGATGATCGCGTTATGTAATTGGCTGGTATTAATAGACGGATCAAAACGGGTTTGAGAGGGGCGTTTCCCGCGATGCTGGCCCAGCCTTGACATTACCGCAGAAAAATATAATACGAGCACATTGAAGGTAGGTAACTCCAGACGGTCGTGGTCATAGACTGTTCTGATGGCTTGAAGGTGAAAGAACCGTTTGCTCGTGTAGGTATGTAATGTACCTACAAGATTACCTACAGGTTCGTATCAGGCGAATATGAATGAGACTTTCAATTTCAGTCAGTTAGTCATGTTACATTACGGGTTGGCCTAGAAGATAAAAACATAATAAAATCCAGATCTATTGTAATCATTTACTTAGTAGGTAAGTACTGAAACAGTTTATTTTATTATTATTTTCCAGAGACACATTCGACCTAGTTAAATAGTTAAGTACTATTGTTTCACGGATATTCAGTTCGATTTGCGTGAAGATCTCTTCTACATGACCTAAAGCGCGGTCACTGTCGGACTGCATAGAAAAGAAAGAGAAGCGCAATGACACAACGCTGGTAATTTATTGCAAAATATGAAGCAATTATCTATTTACGAAAAATCTATTGTTTGGACTACAAAATTAAAACACTAGAGTTTTAGTATGTTGCTTGTAGAATAATCTGACAAAAATCATAATGATTGTATGTACACATATATTAGCATATTAACTATGATATTATTATGGTTTTTATTGTAAAAACTAGCTTCTTCCCGCGACTTCGTCCGCATGAAATTTCACCCCCCCCCATTCACCCCCTTAGGGGATGAATTTTGAAAAATCCTTTCTTAGTGCACCCCTAGACCTCATAAGGAACGTACGTGCCAAATTTGGAATCTCTAGACCCAGCGGTTTGGGCTGTGCGTTGATATGTCAGTCAGTCAGTTCTCCTTTTATATATATAGATAAAGTTTTTAGAGGTATCTTCATGATTTTTTTCTATCGTACCAAATAAGTTGTATTGTTTTCAACACACTATCTACCTAGCATACATCCTAAAGAATATCATTTTTTTTTTTTTTTGTTTACTGTTGTCGATCATAATACTTTTATTATTTCTAAAACTTGCGTTTTTTGTGTTTAGGTCCTGTAAGCCCCTTAAGATCGAAACTAGTCAGATCAGAAGAACGCGAAATACCGAATCGGTTGTTCGTTTTAATGATAAAAGAGATACTTATACGTTTTAAAAATACTCAGGCGAGAGTACGAAGCTGTTAAGCCAGGGGAACACCTGAAATGAGATCATGAACACAACACTATCAATAACTGCGTGAGTAACGGGACATAAGCCGTGGCGAGAGATTGATGGCGAATTACGAGTTACGGGTGAGCAAGGATGCGAAAAATGCATCCTCTATCAAATGCCCCGGCCATACAAACGGATAAAACATACAATAATTCTATAGAACACCTTACTGACTGTTAGCATGGATCTATTCAGTTAAAATTATCCGAGTATGAGGTAATTTACGTAATTACCACGCCCACGTAACAAATGAGAATGGTCCAGAAAATTTATATATCGATACAATATCTATATCTGTACATAAAAATAAATAAAATTGGAGTGTCTGTTTGTAATATTAAAATAACCGCTTTTTACTAAATGCATATGGATGTATAGGTACACGGTACACATATACTAAAATAACTTTTTTTACTATTTTTGTCTGTCTGTCTGTTTGTTCCGGCTAATCTCTGAAACGCCTGGACCTGTTTTACTGGGACTTTCACTGGCAGATAGCTGATGTAAGAAGGAGTAACTTAGGCTACTTTTATTTTAGAAAAAAATAAACTTTTTCGTTAAATTCCACGCGGACGAAGTCGCGGGTAACAGCTATTGAAAATAAAAGATAAGATTTTCTTTTGTTTTTGTTGATGATGACACCAAAAAAATGTGACCAGATACATCAAGTCAGGCAATAAAATACAAAATCAAAACCAGCAACTATTCCAGTGGTAAATTACTTATACATTAAAACTACTGATAAAACCTACCTAGTTTTAATTTTAATAGATGATAATGATTATGTCTAGGAGTCAGTGTACACATAATCAATCAAGACATATCACATCACTGATAACAATTTAAGCATTGTTGGTAAATATCAACAAGACTGTTGGTGCGAAATGGTTTGTTACTCTGGCCATCACCTCACAGTATTTTTAGGTACAAAGCTTCTGTGCCAACACAATATATTGGGACAGACTATTAATAGAAAGTACTCATACTTTTTGTTGTTGAAATATTTTGGATAGTAAATGTAAAAACTTACTGTTCAAAATTATACAAAGTCATTGTCAGGAGATATTTAGAGTGGGCAATAGGGCCCAATAGTACGGGTTGTGGACTCCAGTATATTTTTTCTGACTCAAAGTCAAACTCTGTACAATAATTAATTTATTATGGACTGCAAATCTGTTCATAATAATTACAAAATTGATTTGTTATTGTCTTTACACATTGGATTTATAAGGATTAGTAGTTTCAAATCTCAAATTGTTTATTGCAATCCATAATGTACAATTACAGGTGGTAAATAAAAAAAAATAACAGAAACAATTATGGACCCTGATGGGCACAGCAAATTTTTAAATAAGTAGAGAGAGGAAGATCCTAATACATATTTTTTACAAATAAATATTATCCTTATTTGGATTTAAAATTATTTTAAATCAGTGTACACAATTATACATTATTTTATATTTAGGTAAATAGCTGTGTTCAAGTCAGAAAATTCCTGTCAACTTAATTTGTAAAGTACCTTGTATGAAGTTGTATGTCATTATTTGGCACAAGAGTAAATCAATAATTTTACTTTCTCAACTATAAGTCTGCCCCACTGCTAAATAGGTATTTTAATTATAATGCCAGCCTATTATTACAAAGCAGGACAAAGACCTCTTCTCATACAGAGAACACAGAAGCATTGACCACCACACTCTTTTCAAGACTGGTTGGTAATTTAATTAATCTTCCTTAACTTAATGTTGAAAGTGCTGCTTTAATACAGGTATTTTATTAATTTGTCATTTCAAATTAATAAGGACAACACAACAATTTATGTAGCCTCAGGAAAACCCTCATTTAATTAAAAATAATAATACCTTTGAAAGTTAGGTCTTTTAGGATTTAGCTTCAGGGCAAAGGTCTCCCCATGACTTCCAGCTGTTTCAATCCAGGGCCGGCCAGGGTTGTTTGTTTCAGTAAAATAAAAAGGAAATGTAATGTAAATATTTTAATTTGTACTTGATTTAATATGTAATGTACTTGTCTAATATGTACTTGATTTATTTATTAGGCGGATGTTTAAACTGTAAAGAATTCATAAATAAGTCCTAATCAAAATGTTAACATGAGAATCTAACATCTGATATGAAGTGATGCAGAAACTTCAGATAAGGTGGCACTGATAAGTTTTACAATGTCAATGACAATAATACTAAATATGTTCTGGTGCAGAATATCACTGCAAAACGATTTTGGGACTCCTTAGTCCCAAAACATTTTAAAATATGTTTCTAATGGGTTTTTTTTTTTGCAAATGGTAATATTATAAGTAGATAAGACAAGAGGTCTTCTTCAATCATAACTACTTACTTTTTATTTGTAACAAATATTATTTTGAAATATTTAAAAAAAAAGCTCAAGTGACAATGCTGGCAATGCTATTCAGCATTTATTTATATCCATAATATGAATTATATTTTAGCAAATTGGTGACAAAGCAAAGATCTAGTTTTTTAATGAAAGACAGAGAATGCAGAGAAGCAACTTTTTCGGATACTAATGACAGAACGATGAGGATGAGCTCCACCCTTACGACGACACTCGCGGTTTAAAAAATGAGTTGAATAAATATTTAATTATATAAAGAAAGGTATGTATCGCCACAATATAAACGAGACCTTGAGAATATCACGGCGACTAAACTTACTTCCTTTACCTACTTAGTCGAACATGGGGAACCGGAGAACTAAAGCTAAAATCAACCGTACACGAATATTAATACCATTCGGCATTTCATTGTTACCCGTAGCTTTTGACGCGATTATTATTTCATACTATTACTATTTCACGAATGATCGGTGTGTGACCGTCTCATTATTATCTCACAATTTGTTTATAGATCCGATATAAAAAACAGCTGTCACGTTATGTAAAATTCCGAAAACTCCAAAAATAAATGAAAAGGTACTCACATTAAAGATTTAGTCGCTGTGGTAAACATTTCAAAAAGTATTTTTCATCTACACAACTGAAACCCTCAAGAAAGAGCGCCGCTTTCGTGTAGAGTTTTTATTACCGAATATTATAAAATGTACTAAACAATTTTAGTTACGCCCTCCATCCATGTGGCAGTGAATTTGACTGAAAGAATTTGAAAGAAATTACTAGAGATGTACGCTAGTACTACTCAAAGACCTGTCAACTAAAAAATACATACTAAACAGTACTGGCACGCTAAGAATGTTTTCTATTCTTTCATTTCAGTACACATAATCAGCCTATAACGTTCCCACTGCTGGGACACAGGCATCCTCTCAGTGAGAGGCAGTGGGCCATAACTCATCACGTGCGGGCCCAGTTCGGGCAAGTCACATGTTTCCGATTTTTTTTTAATTTCAGTACGAATGAATTAATAATTTCAAATACAGTCGTTTTAGTCTTAGTCAGTAAACAAGACGGTAGTGATTGTGACTGAACTGACTACCCAGTGTGCCCTCGTACGTAGAGGTTATTGAAGTGAAAACTTTTTTAGGCGCGTTGGGCATTTTTTGAGATGAGAAAAATCCATTGAATTCGCGCCACTGTTACCGTAACCGACACCGCTTCAGATGTGTTCGGCTGTCCTCGGGATGTGCTCGGTATATCTGACATGTCAGTGAGTGATGGCAAAGTATTCTGTTTGTGTTTTTATTATGACAGCTTCCTCATCGAAGTAACATTTTAATGTGTTGACTGACTTTTGTGAATCTTCAGGCAAATAAACAAAATCGGAAGACCTATTGAAATAATTTTTTGTCCCTTTTTATTTTTACTATTTAATCCATTATTTAGTCGATTTTAAAAATACAACTGTATTGATTTTTCATAGGCAGTTTTACAAACCAAGTTTTTAAATTCTGGTAACACAGTTACAGATGTCACATCATTCTATAGTCTATTTAAGTCTATGAACAATCGAATTTGATTGCTGACATGACACTGACACTGACAGAGACAGAGTCAGAGACCAGACTTTCAGTCTATCAAAAAGTACTCTGTGGACCAGACATATGAGACATTAGCACTGAAAAAAAACACGGTAAATACTCGGGTAAGATCATAAGATCCGAATGAGTTACGCTGAAGAACATTATCATAATTGATTATGAAAAAAACCAATGCCATGATTCGTGAAGATGATCCTCAGTTCCGGATCACTCCAGTCCAGCAAATGGCATCGGCATGTTCCGGTGCACTTATAACCTCGTTATTCAGTAAGTCTTCACTTTCTGTTTTTGTGCAAATATTTATAATTTCAAATGATATACCTTTTCGTTCACTGTTTGTGTTTTAGTGACCCCTCTTGATGTGGTTAAAATAAGGCTGCAAGCACAACAGAAGGCATTGCTGTCGAATAAATGTTACTTATATTGCAATGGTCTTATGGAACACATATGCCCCTGTGGAGAATCGCCCTGGTTACCTAGACGAGTACATTTCAGTGGAACGATGGTAATATATAACATAGTTTTCTTTTTTACCATTTTCCCAACACATCAACATTACACTGTGTCCCAATCCCAAGGGGCAGTAGATCAACGGGATCAGGGCTATAATAACCTCAATGTCCCTCGATTATTATTCAAATATTTGTTAAATGGTAAATATCCAATTGTAGTTTTAATTTTGTAATTACTCCTTAATTTATAAGCACTACATTCTATACAGTGGTATATCTGATCTCTATATTCACGAAATGTTTGTATGGTTTCAGGATGCGTTTTATAAAATAGCCAAAGTAGAAGGAGTTCCTGCATTATGGTCAGGATTAAGTCCTACTCTAGTCCTAGCTCTTCCTTGTACAGTAATTTATTTTGTGTCCTATGAACAACTGAGATATAGAATGAAAACAACATACAATAATTATATGCTTAACAGTAAGTAATAAAACAAGTACTAAATTAATATATTTTTAACTATTATAAATAATTTATATATATATTAAATATTTTTAATAAATCATACATTTCATACACCTAGCCATTAATAGAAATAATATTTTATTTTCTCATGATTGATGGCCATGATAGGAGATAAAGAATACTACATAATGTATTGCCACCTACATAATATACATACTCACATTATCACACCACTAGTCGAGTTTCCTCACCTTGACTTCAAGGTTATAGGTGAAGCTAACAAAACAAGTTACCTTAAAGTATTCACAATTTTTTGTAACTCAAATCATAGTTACAACACTTGCACTTTTTGTGCACTTTACACCTTTTTGTATAGTGTATTTATTACAAGGTTTCTGAACATTATAACTATACAAAAATTGTGTAAGTACCTACTAATTTCCTTTTTAAATTAGTTAATCTGCACAGAAAATCTGCTAACAACCGATTGCAAGATAAGGGACAAATTTTTTTTTTGGTCTTTTTGCCCCTTTTTTTTTTACTAGCCGTTCATGTCCCACTGCTGGGCAAAGGTCTTCCTACTCTCCTTCCACCTCTCTTTGTCCAGAGCTGCCAAGGACCAATCTTTATTAAAGGAGTCCAGCTGCCCACATGCATGATGCAGCAGATGAGTCCAGCCCAATTCCATTTCAGGGTTGCAGCTTTCCAAGTGGCATTTTAGTGATGGAACAGATTGCTGTATTCTTAACCCGGTCCACAAGTTTAATAACCAGAATACTCTGTTCCATAGCTCTACCTTTAGAAAGGGAAAATATCTCAAAAATAATTTTGCAAGACTGAATCTACATGTTATCAAGTTGACAATTCCTCAAAAATAAATAGTGTTTCTATGAAATTTCTAGCATTAGCCTGTTGAAAATAATACTTGGTAAACAGATGATTATCACAAAAGTTTATCATAACTAAATCACTTGTTTCTCAAGTTTTTCAGTAATTAATAATATTATTGTTATGATCATGTATTGAAGTGTCAGTAGGTCAAAATATCTACTTTATCTTAGATAAATACTCCTGTTGGCTTCAAAAGTTTATCTTTATATCTTGAAATATGCTTCAACATCATTATCTTAGTAAGGTTATATACCTACCATAATCTGTAAATCAATCATCATAAGCCCAGGTACGCACGATCGGTTTTTTATCGTTGCAATTTTTTTCACACAGTGGAATTTTTACTGTCAATATTGACCCCAGTATTGAGAATCCAACAGAGCGCATCCCAGTGCGTCAAGAAAAGAGACTGTTGCAATTTCAACTCTCTGCACTGAGCAGGGCGTTGCAAATCCAATGCGCGAAAATAAATCGTTGCTATAAAAATACGCCCGTCCGTATACCTGGGGTTGCTAAAAGGATCAATAAATTATTTTTCTTCATATATATAGGTAATTAAATCTATTCTCATATTATTGCAGCATCACAACCATTATGGATACCAATGATAGCGGGAGCCACAGCAAGAATGTTAGCAGTAACAATTGTCAGTCCTCTAGAACTTATAAGAACAAAGATGCAGTCCAAAAAGTTGACTTATGCAGGTAAACTTCAACTTTATGCTAAAAAAAAGGTCTCCGTTTTGTATTAACCGTGAGGAGGGTTAAAATATGTACACGGAGCGTTTAGGTTAATGTACGCACCCACTGACACCTTTGACCTCGTCTAAACAGTTCACTGGATGGCCGTCCTCTGAGCCATGACAAACGGCGCTTCCGCAGCTACTCAGATGCACAGCCTACTGTAACAATTAACCACTAAAATATTGATTGATTTATCTTGGTCTGGTCTGAATGTGCCACACCCAACCTTACGCTCGCAGGGTTAATGAATTTAGGTTTGAAAGAGACTTCCCCAGTTTCCCTGTACCGTTATGTGCAGTAATACAGTATTTTATGAATCATATTCATAGTAATACTTACTATGAATATGATTCATAAAATACATAGCTTACATTGAATTTTGAGCATAACAATTGCATAAATATCCTCTTTGGATAAGAAAACATTGTTCTAGTTCTATACATGCAGTAATTAGCGGAACAGGATTTAACTAATTAACAACTTCCATTCAAAGGTTTTATACAGAACTGTATTATATTCACAGTTATTGACTTATTGAAAGTGCATCATACATAGCAAATTCAACTTATAATGGTACTATGCTGGTACTCAGGCCCTTTGTGAGAGGTAGCGGGCTGTAAATATAGAACTCTCCAGTTTGACATCTACATTCTGTCATAAAATATTCAATGTTTTCATTGATTATTAAGTTAAAAGGTTCAGATAAGCAATATTAATATTAAATTGTTTATCAGAACCTTTGAACCAGGTATCCGATATACTTACAATAGATAATAATCTATTTATACTGATAATATTTGAAATCCATATTGCAATAAAAGAAAAAAATTACAGTTAGTCTATTAGACATTTACGGATATATTATGGAAGAAAAAATATAGGTAAATAAAAAGATTGAATTACTACTCCGTTAATAAAAATAGAAAACTAAGTATTAAAGTGTAGTAACTATTTATCCTAGAACCAAAAATTCGACGACTGACTTCCACCAACCCGCACTGGGCCTACGTAGCCGTACGCCACTACGTAGGCCCACTCCCTCTCATCGAGTAGAGGTCTGTGTACTAGCAGTGGGAATATTATAGGCTGATTATGCTTATTTGATAAGTAGTTAAAAACTTGAAAATCCTTTTGTTTTCAGAAATCTCAGATGCCTTGCGTCAGGTTGTAAAATACGAAGGTTTAAGAGGAGTATTCCGAGGTTTGGGCTCGACGTTATTGAGAGATGTACCATTTTCAGGTAGGTAATTATTATATTCTGCTTAACATACACACATGGACACACATGGTCACAAGCTTGGCCATCGATACGCTAAGAAGATCACATATTATCTTCTTCTTAGCGTTATCAATGGCAAATAATAAATTTGTTGTAAAAATTAAAATATTGTGTTCAGCCACGAAAACACTGTTCGGTCACGCAGTGATAAGATCCTCAAGTGTACAGGTGACAGGGCATGCGGCGCAAGATGGAAGGCGGACCATTGTCTGCGATGCTTTCCAATTTCAATTTTATAGTAATGGCTCCATCATTTCATCAATGAGTCTGCCAATGTCAAGGCTGAATTAAAATACTGATAAACATCGTTTATTAATGTCTACGGTTTTACTGTCGAATCGAAGCCATAGGTAGGCCTTGCAGACTGTAGATCTGTAGACCATTATCTACAAGGTATAATTTAAATGGTGTTGGACCTTAAAGGAGGCCATTGTATTTATCATTACGAACAACTTTTACTATGGGACCAATCCTGAAATCGCGAAAAAAAATCAGCTGTTCCCTACATTTATGTTATGAGTACAATGGCCTTTTTTCAGGTCCAACACCATTTAAATTACACCTTGTATATTATTAAGTACCTGCACCCAAATTGCGTAACACACTATCAATCACAATCTGAATAATTTTGAAAGATATCGCTAATACATTGCTTCATATGTTCGAAAAATTTGTCTGCTCAACAACGTAAATAACGCAATGAATGTTGTTGAACTGTCAAAATGAAAGTCATTCCTACTTCCATTTTGTTACGCAATTACCCCGCTGGTACATTTGACAAACCAAAACTGTCCTCCCATACCCATAGTGTAATTTGAAAACATTGTAAAAGCCAATTATAAATAAATAAATACATAATAAAAAAAATATTGAAACGAAAAAACTCAGTTTACAGAAACTGTGTTCGATAACAACTGCAATAGTATAATACTTTGTCGAAGTCAGTAACGCCCACCTCCAAAAAGTCGATACAAAAGCAAAACTAAAAGATTAAAACAAATTATTTTTAAAAGAGTAACCGTGGATTTTCTTGCCCGCTGTTCTCCAGGAAACAACCAATTAGAACCATACACATAGCTTCTGACATTTCATAAGTGCCCATGTAGGTCTGTTTATAAGAAATAAAATATTTTGATTTTGAATTAAAAGTTGAACTCGCGAACTCGAAACTAGTTGGTTAAATCCGAAGTAAATTCATGTTTTTCTCACAGTTATTAAGAAGTGTATTGTTGTGTACTTCCAGGTATATATTGGACTACATTTGAATCAACAAAACAGGCGTTTAACAAACCGGACTCGGAAAAGAATTCATTTTTGTTTAATTTCTTCTGCGGATCAGTCGCGGGAAGCGTAAGTTTTCCAAAATAATGTTCATGCTATTTGTATTGTACTCTACACCGTGATGTGAAAAAACCGACAGTCAGAGGAAATAAAAGCTATATCAAGTCATAAAGAAAGAATAAATGGCCACCCAAATAACCTGGCAAACCACTTAATGGATAAAAGAAGATTACACAGGTTAAAACACAAAATTCCTCAGAATTTCATTGGACAAACTTTGCTTGATGATTTATAAGTGCTAGGATGTCCTCGGCCGCATAACCAAGCAATACATCTAGCAAGTCATAAAGAATACTAAATGTCCTAATGCATAGTGACAGATGTATGAAAAAGGAGACAAAAAAAGTGTTTTGGCTTTTTGCCAATACCAATTTACCTACTAAAGAAAACGGAAACAATAACTTCTCTCTTTATGATACATCAATCACAATAATATTACAAAGTGCGAAAGTTTGTGAGTGTGTGTGTTTATATGTTTGTTACTTCTTCACGCTCAAACGGCTGGAACAATTTTGATAAAATTTTGTATGGAGGTAGCTGACACCCTGGATTAACATATAGGCTACTTTTTATCTTGATATTCCCACGGGATCGATATTTATGCGGGTGAAACCGCGGGGCGCAGCTAGTAGAGTAGTAGATCATAAAGTCTGAAATAGTCAACACGTAATGAGTTTATGTGGTAGCCAATACTAGTAGTCTCTTTATGAGAAGAGGTCTTTGCCCTCATGCCCTGCAGTGGGAAAGTTAAAGGCTGTTCTTTAGATTTACCCAATCAACATTATCTGTGTAACGAGGGTAACATCTTATGCTCTCGGATTAATGAAAGTTTATTTATTTTCAATTTTATTTTAATAAGCAGAAGGTTGTTATTTGTTCGGTAGTGAAACCCGCGTTGCGCTGAGCTTCGCCAGGTCTTCAGCTTAGTTCACGACACTCTCATCACAATGAAAATGCCAAATGGCTCCTAGTGACAGAGACAAATTCATTGATAGATAACCGTTTAAGATAAAGAATGGGTTTTCAAGATTATATAGTTGTTATCCATCTTACGTGGGGTGAGCTGAAAAGATAGTATACAAGTAGCACTTCATTATAAAACGAGTTTAAGAGTACTAAACTATTATCTTATTTTTCAGCTTGCGGCATTCGTAACCCTTCCATTTGACGTTGTAAAAACACATCAACAAATAGAATTAGGAGAAAAAGAAATATATACAGGTTGGCAACATTTTATTTTGTCCGTTTACGCCCATTTTGCAACAAAATTAAGATTGCAAGCAGCGCAGAGCATAGCATTTTTTGATAACTTATAATCAGAAAATCTTATCTTTGAAATCAGCGTCATAAACGTCATAAAGTGCAAAGTTGTACGAACGCCGACGCTTAATACCAAACAGCTCCGTCGGCATGCTTAAAATAAGATTTATTATTCAATGTCGCTTTGCGCTCCTCCTAGTTGTACGCCAAGCCGTATAAGGCTTAACGTACAACTTGACTTGGCAGACCTTGTAATCATAATTTCGTAATCTGTTAGCGCTACTAGCCTTTTCAACTTCTAGTGAATTATTCTATCATGGCCATACATAAGATATGCTACGACAAGCGCTATAAGAATAATGAGAATTTAAAATTGGCCTCAATTCACTTCATCTTAATAATTAGCCCTGAGTTACCTTGGGTAACCTGGAAGTCTTTAAACAGACTCCGGACCCAGGTTGACTGAAGCAAGGAAAACCTATTCAGGTAGAGATTCATAGACAACTCCGCTTTGGAGTGTAAATGTGGTACTGTTCCACAAACGATGGGACACTTAATATCGTGTACTGCGTGTCCTGTCAGCTGCACGTTACAGGAACTGATGGTCGCTCGCTATCGGCGCCAAACAAGTAGCATTTTGGGCCGAGTCCCTTTAGATTCCTATCGACACGCTAAGAAGAAGATTAGCCCTCGTGCACACTAGAGGTCAACTGTGGGCGGCTAACAAACCAAACCGCTTAGGCTAACCGCCAGACCGCTAGTGAGTATGAGGCCTAAAGGGCTTACAATGCGGCCGTCGAAAGAATGCGTTCCCGATACCTGTCAAGTGTCAGTGCGACATTTCTATAATAGTAGCTACATACATACATAACATAAAGATGAAATTCGCAAAACACTTACCTATTCATTTTTAAGGAACTAACAGGTGTCAAGAACAGATTCTCTCGTCGGCCGCACTATAGCTGCAAGAACTGTAAAATAATCACTAATTCCCGGCAGACTGTATTTTGTTTTGGTTTTGTTGATGTGGTTACTGTTTCAGATGGTAAAGTGCATCAAAGAGCTTCAAATATGAAGGAAATAGCGCGGACGATATACGTCAATCACGGATTTAAAGGAATGTTCACGGGTCTCTTACCTCGGATATTTAAAGTGGCACCAGCATGTGCGATTATGATTGCGACGTTCGAATACGGAAAACAATTTTTCCAGAAATACAATACACAGAAATATAAGGAAAAAATGCAAAGGTAATTAGCAAATTACTTTTTTTTTATATAAAGTTATGGTATTTTCTGTTTGATGTTCCATAATAATTCTGAATTTTATAAGCATAAACAATTGTTCATATAATTTATTATTCATATATTAAACTTCTAGACTACATAATAATATTTGGTTACTACACAATATTAAAGTGCCCAATATTTAGGTGATATTTTTTTAATAGGGACCCTTTCTCTTAGTACACCATCCCGGTTTAGGGAAAGGGTCCCTGAATATCGCGCAGTATAATAAGGCTTTCAAACTTATTCCTGTAAAATCATACTAATTTCAGACAAGGAATAGAAATCGAAATAATGAGAAATGAAGATTGATAGATGGACCTTTATGTTAAAGGTATTGGAAAAAGTTTGTAATTAGGGTCTTTTTACAGATAGATTGCAGTAAAAATAATTGTCATTAGCTAGTTTTGTCATTATTTTAAAGAGTTGTGTGTAATTGTGCATAGAAGTATTGAGGTAACTCGAATATTTTAGGTTCTTCATGAGCACTTGTGATCATTTCAGATGCTGACAAGAGTTAAAGCGCAGTCACTATCGGACTGCTTAGAAATGAAAGAGATGTGTCATGACCAATGAACAGAGTTTGTAATTTATTCCAAAATATGAAGTAATTATATTTATCAAAAGTGGGTTGAGTAATCTAAAATAAAAAGACAACCAACTTTTACATTCAAATATTATACTTACATTATTGTTATAAATTTTAGCCTATTTGGACAATTTGGCTCTTGTCAGACAATCATTATCTATTCTTTATACATTTGTCGTAGTTATCTTCTCCAACTCGTAATTTTTATAAGTAATTAAATTATTTTAATTTCAGGCATCAAGAAATAGTGCTCGTGGGCCAACCTTCCAGCAATGATTACTCATAATATGACAAATAGGAATAATCATAGTTTAGCAAAATATCAGAATGTGATAGAACTGTAGTACAGTTTAAGTATTTTATGGCTGTTCATGTCTATAGTTTATAGTTACCAAACGTGAACTAACATTTAAAAACTTTACCATATCTAAATGGTAGGTACCTACTGTAAATGAAAAATTGTTTTTGTTGAATGTTGTAAGCTTAGTGAATAATGACAACTAAGTCTTTAGGAATTAGATGACTTGCATCCAATGCATATGGCAGAGTTAGCAATAAGAGACACAATTGCTGTAGTTATTGATACCCTGACTGTATTCTCAAACGGGTAAGTAAGCCTCTGAGAATGAAACATGTACAGCCAGAACCTCATACATATTGCAAGTAATATGGCAACTAAATAAATCTTAGGAGTTAACGACTTGCACCCTATGGCACCCTTTTCATACTTTTTACTGCTTTAAAATAAGACATAGCAGTAAAGATCACAACCACAAGTGCAATAAAATAGTATGTTGACAAATTAAACTACGTATACATCTAATCAGTCAGCTACATAATGCTTCTGACGATCCTCAAAAGTTTATCGAATATTTCTTATTTTTTTGACTTTGTATTTGTGTTTTGTTATTTACTTTATTTTGTATAATTTGGGACTGTGTAAATAACACAACAAAATGAAGTTTGTAAATATTTTACCAATTGAATTTGTAAATAGTATGGAATAAAAGTTTTATGTTATTATATTTTAATTGTTTAATTTCAGCAGACTAAACTTTTGTAATCAACTTCTACAAAAGGGAAAGATATGTTATATTTCCAATATTTCTAATAACAGCTTCAGACACTCCACTGCAATGTCCTGAATTTCTGATACAGTATTTTTATCTCACAGTGACATGCTGTTTTTCTTCTGGTAACTAAGTGTACAAACACACTGAATGTGTGCTTGAAAAAGTCAGCGCTATTTATTAGTGTAAATCTATGGTCAGCATATAACACATGCACATACACATGCATTCAGTGTTTAAACACAAGTAAAGTGCCCATCGCTTTGTGAGATACATTACTATACTAGGCATCAAAACAATAAAATAATCGCAATAAAAGTTACTGACTAGTTTTTTTTATTTATAAATTGACCAGTTGAATGCTGCAATCAAATTTCCAGTCTTGCACAGACCTACCCTCTGGTATATGATGATACAATTGATGGAACATCAAAGTAATTTGGTAACATGAGTATGAAACTAGACCAAAATTTAAATTTAAACCGAATGAATAGTACCTACTTACTCAAATAATTACACTGGAGTATCAACATATTGTTGGAAAAAATAAACACAATTAGTACACAAAACTTATTTATTACATATTCTTAACAGTAATTAATGTACAATAGAACCCAACGGTTCTGCTTTTATATTTCCAAGGTCTAATCTGCTATCAATAGATTCATCTATTTGGCCGACGATCGCGACATTGTCACCGCGTATTATGTGAAGTCCAAGTACCACCTGCGCCACACCAGTTGAAGAAGAGAACACTCGTTCATGTGATTCATCTAGTATTATATTAATTGTTTGATCAAAACCTTTTAAAGTTCCAATGAAGTTTCGACCGTCCGAAGTTATCACTGACACTGTTTGATTCACATAATTTTCTAGTCCCGAAGCCATTGCCTCACAGTTTTAATTGCTTTATAAACAAATAATTGCCGGTTAATACGATTTATGCGTGAGGTTGTTTCATAAAGCTTGAAAATGAAATGAAAATCACAAACACGCCGTCAAATCAAAACAACATGACAATATTGATGGTAGTGACAGGACAGACAGTTTGACATTACAAGGAACTGACGCTAGATTTTAATGCATTGGCAACTTTTATAGTGAAATTCGAATTATTGCAGAATGAGACCATCATCTCTTGACTGACAGAAGTGACAGAGACTGATCAGATGATGACATGACACTTGTCACACTTGCCGACTGCCGTCATAGTTGTGTCAATACTTCAGCAGTTTTGTATTTCTTTTTCTTCCAAAATTTTATTAATTTATGAAAACATGCTATTGTAATGCTTACTGTATATAACAACTTAAACTGAGCTTCCAAGCAACGTTTCCGTAAAAGTTTCTCACAGTTTTCTTGCCATTTATGTAAATAACCTATTGGTTTAAAAAAGCCGAGCTTTTGTAATTATTACCTTAGTACATTATGTCTAACCCAATTGTGCAATACATTCTGCTACGTACAGATTTACTGAAGGAGTTAGGATGGTCGATAGGATCAGTGGTGGCTCAGGCTTGTCACGCATCCACAGCTGTACTTCACTTGTACAAAGATGATGAAAACACTATAAAGTACCTAGATGATATGGATAATATGCACAAAGTTGTGCTAGAGGTACGTTTGTTATTTATAACATATGTTTGATGTGGGTTTTCTGAACTCTTAAAGTTTTAACAATAAATTACTTAAGTACCTAATGCAAATTAAATGTCCTGAACAAACTGCTTGACATACTGCTAAGCATCTAGAACAATCTAGATAATATACAGCTGGCATCTCTATTTTATATCAATTCCAGTCCTTCTACATACAGGGAGGTGCAGGAACATTGCTGAGCAAACTAACCATAAATAAAATTCAGCACAAGATTCTAGACCCCTAGTGTAGAAAT
This sequence comes from Hydraecia micacea, assembly GCA_914767645.1. Lineage (NCBI taxonomy): Eukaryota > Metazoa > Arthropoda > Insecta > Lepidoptera > Noctuidae > Hydraecia > Hydraecia micacea. Next base: position 7,293,425 of record OU611785.1, read on the forward strand.
TTTTTGTTGGATATCAAAAAAGAAACAACTGTTTCATAGAAAAGTGCAATAGCTACACTGTCAAAATGTATGGAACAGCTGATTTTTTTTCAAACAGATGAAAAATTTCAAGGAGGATCAAAATCATGTACTTACTGAATCCATGGTAACAGGTTGTGTGTCAATGTCCCTGCCACCCTGTATATTTACTTTATGTCTTCGCAAGGAGATATTTCTAATTTGAACTCATATGAATTTAAATTGTGTCCATAGATATTTTGATTGTTTTCATATTAATTACAGATCCCAGACGAGGAGTCACTGAAAAAAGTTGCAGAGAAATTAAAAGAAAACTTCATTTCACACAAACTATGGATAGAACAACCAGAAAATATCCCGACTTGTTTAGCTCTCAAGCCATATCCAAAAGATGAGGTTAAAAAGTATGTAGGAAAATTTAAATTATTAAAACTACAAATGAATGCTTAAATAAGTATTTGTTGGTATAAGTAAATAATAAATAAATAATTTATTGATAAATAGTTTTGTATCTTTTGCTTAATCATTTTGTATCTTTAAGGACCAATTTTTTAATCTTCAGATAACTTTTATCTTAGGATTTACAATTGTGGTTTGATAGGTTTTCTATACAAAATATGTCAAACCACCATATTTTATTCTTCAGATAAATGTTATCTGACAATTGAAAAAAGTTGTAAACAGTAAGTAGACTCATACACTATTCGGTATTAGCACCGGTCATTGAAAGTAGTGAGTAATAATAATAATAATAGTCCTCCAGACTGTATTTCGGCCATGGTGGCCAAACAATATTATCATGCTAATAGTGCACAAGTGTTTGGGTAGACACGCATGCACTCTCTCTTCCCTCACTCTCATAGTCTGATGGGATGGCAATCTGACACAACCGGAGAGAGATCAGGCGCACGGCTTGTTGGGGGTTATCACACCGCCAACTTCCAAACTCCGGGCTGTTACTGAGAAATTCCTAATGGAAAAACCTAATAACACTGTCCAACCTGGGAATCGAACCCAGAACCCCACGCTCAGAAATCGCGTTTGCAACCACGAGACCAACAGGGCTGTAAGTAGTATGTACCTAGTAGGTAAAAGTAGTTGTTGCACAGTGGCGAAGGTACCATACAACTCGATTCCCACCGGCTTCCCTTCGAAAGTTCAGAACATAACCACTCTATAGTCAATTCATCATTGAAATTTTCTTTGCACAGGCTTACCTCTGTCATAAATTCACCCTTCGCCACTGTTGTTGCATGTGGTTACTTTACCTATATTCTTAGTTTGAAAATAATAATAATCATCATCAGACTAGTACAGCAGTCTACCACTGGACATAGGCCTCTCTAATTTAGCTTGAGTCTCAGCAACTTTCATCCAGCTACAAGGGAATGGGCGCCAGTCTCGTTGAATATCAATTCAAAGAGAATGACTTCTATCATATATATAATAGTGTTCAATATTGTATAATACCACCTGCAAATCGGGTTACAGTACAGGTAAGTCCCTTCAGGGAAGTCCGTGATCCGTGAGAAATTTGAAATTTCAAAGAAAGTTTGATGGATGGATCGTCAGCTGTTTCTTCCGCCCGGGCGGCTGACACCCACGCTACGCCACAGTGTCCTGGGCTCACCTCATGGGCCACTGTTTACCTACCTATATTTGTGTAGTCGACCTCGTAATTGCTTATCACCCTAAGGTTGAATGTCGCTTGCACGTCATAAAACGACAAGGTTTTGTTCTATATGACGGTTAGACAGTTTCACCCATAGTTCATCGTCTCAATTTAAAGGGAATTCTTACCAAAAGTGTAAAAGCAATGACGAGGTCGTTAAGGTATAGGTCAATGATATTCTATAGGTACAAAATAATACCAAAACTATCAAATGTTTGCAAAATAAGTGTTCTGTAATAGGTAAAACTTTCGTAACGTATCGAGATTTCTCCGCGGTACCTACGTATAAATTATATCGCAAACTCTGCCCTAATGTTTCACAATAAATAAATTGCTTTAAAAGAAACCCGTCATGTGTGCAAGTACCTACCTACCTACCAACTTCAGGGTTTTACGCAAACTCCACACACGCTTTGATGAACTAGTTTATGAAACCTTGAGAGATTTTGTATGTAGATTCATAATTAAGTGAATTTATAATAGGTAGAGTCAACCGTTCATCAGTGGTAAGTGGTAACACTTGCACAGCTTGCACTACGAAAACCGCCCTTATTGCCACGACCTAAAGGCGCTGTCAATGTCAAATTGTTACCACAGATTTATTTTAAAATTTGAATATAATTTTAAGAGATACGGACACGAGTAGGTATAGATTCGTTACGACAACCTAAGTACCTACCTAACGATATCGTAACAATAAATAAATTAGGTAGGTATTAAAAATCATTAGATCATACAGGATGGGTAAAAAATCGTGGATCAAACGAAACAGGGCGATAGTTGGGGTTATTTGTAGTAAAAAATATGTTTGTGCGAGAGCCCTAACTTGATCTCCTTAAAAGTTATGACAATTTGAGTGTTTACAGTAAGGTTCTAATGTTAGAAATTTTTTTTGAGCCTTAAAAGATATTGAAAAAAGTGCCAATACTGATAAATCATGGTACCCACTATCATAAAAGCACTGTTGTAGTGATGATACTTTTTAATTTTTTTTAATGTTCTTTTTTTCTGTTTTTTTTAAAATTAAAAAAAAATTTTTTTTTACTGTTTTAATAACCTCAACTATCGCCCTGTTTCGTTTGATCCACGATTTTTTGCCCATATATATATTTTTTCTGTATATGTCGTTGGTCCAGATTCCAGATGAACTTGGCCGCATGCTTTGATTATATAATGTCTAGATAGAGCGTCGCCCTACAATCAAAACAAAGAAAACGAGCCAACAATTTCAAACATGTGTGCGTGCGGGCGGTGTTTTACACTGTGCATCTATGTCTCTGTGTGCGTGAATAATGATACCAGCTACTACAATTCTCCCATAAATCACATACCTATTAAAAAAAATTACTATACAAATAATATAAGTAAGTTTTAGGTGTATGTTTGTAGTATTATTCAGTTTTAGTAGTGTCTTTATTTACTTGTATTTATAAATAAAAAACACTATTTAATTGAATTAGAGTTGTGTGTATGAATGTTGTGTTATATTAAATCAGCTAAGTTAATTCAATTAGAATATTTAACTTTTTAGGCAGTTTGTATTTGGAAATTTCAAATGAAATATCACAGATAATACGAATGGAATAAATTAATCTTATTAAAATTACTCTTGGCACCTTTGAAATCAGTTTATTGGACCCAATGCAACAATAATCATTAAAATGGGCTCATAAACAAAAAAGTTATACGCGAACATTATATTATTATAAAAAAGTACAGACGAATTGAAAAACATCACCATTTTTGAAATCGAATAATAAAAGTACATCAACTAAATAATATAAACGTAACCATAAAGCAACGAATATACCCACAAAAAAAGGACGTTAAGTTGGGAGAATGGAAAAAGAAACTGGCAACACTGATAAAATATGGCGTAATAGGGCGTAATTTGGTAAATATAAAAACAAAAAACAAATACGTAGTTTTTTTGGTTACTTACTGATGATATGTGATGTGTTTGGTGTTTTCTACCCTTCCTTTATAATTTCGGCACAGTTTAATAGCACATACCGTCATTTTATCGCTGTTATTTGTTTATTACTTAGCGCGCGTAATACGTAGTGACACCAAAGCGGTACGATCGGCACTAATCGGCGGGTAAGTACTTACAGTCCAACAGTTGGCCGGTATTTTTTGACACGATTGCGCGCAATTGATGCTCTATCTAGACATTATATAATCAAAGGCCGCATGATTAAAAATTATAATCTCGCCTCACGCGGCCCCTGTCCTTCAGTCGACCGAATACACGTGCGTCCTTGCGTTTTCTGTGTATTTTTTGTAGTTAGCCAATTCTAGTTTTTGAATAACAAAAGTCTGTTTTTCGATTGATTTTCTTTTTCTTCTTTTACCTTCGGCTCACCTCTGTTAACCTCAGCCTCCGCTAAGATGACCGCCGTTAGGCTGCGTGGGAGCGAGAATGCGTAGCGAGGAATGTGTGTAAAACTAACCAATCACAACGCTAACTTAGTTCAAGCTATGAAAATGAATCGATGTTATTGGTTTGTTTCACATCCTCGCATTCCTCGCAGATCTCGGGTGGAAACGCAGCCTAAAGCTGGGTCCACACTTATATCATTTTAGTGTATGGATCCATAGTGTTACAGATCTCCGACGCGTAGCATCGACGTGTATCATTTTTAACCCCGACGCAAAAACGACGGGGTGTTATAAGTTTGACGTGTCTGTGTGTGTGTGTCTGTCTGTGGCATCGTAGCTCCCAAACGGATGAACCGATTTTGATTTTGTTTTTTTTGTTTGAAAGGTGAATTAGTCGGGAGTGTTCTTAGCTATGTTTGATGAAAATCGGTCCAAGATGGCCGCTGCCACAAAATGGCGGATTACATAATTTTTCACAACTCCCTCAATATGGGTATCAAATGAAAGGGCTTGACTAGTAGAATACTATACACTATGATAAATTTCAAATCCAAGATGGCCGCCGCCAGAAAATGGCGAATTACATTTTTTTTACAACTTCATCAATATGGGTATCAAATGAAAGGGCTTGACTAGTAGAATACTATACAATATTACAAATTTCAAATCCAAGATGGCCGCCACCACAAAATGCCGAATTATATTTTTTTTTTCACAACTCCTTTAGTATGGGTATCAATAAAACCGTCGAAAAAAATATAATTAAGAAAAAGTATTTGGACTAGTATCATTATCCAGGGAGAAAACAGAGGAATACGTTAATATGGAATGAACGCCAACGACCACGAGTACCTAACTAGCTTCACCTGTGGTAAAAATACGTACAGCTTCGCAGATTTCGGCGAGTCACGTGTCGATCGTATAGCAGGTTTACTAGTTATATAATATTATAAGGTTTAAAAAGCAAGACCGATTTGACAGATTGTAATAGCTTGATGTGCTGGCGTCTGTAGGTACCTACGGAAACTCAAAATGGGACATGTTCTTTACAAAATGGGGAAATGTGCTTTTCTTGGATTGATTTTTAATGCTGTTTATCATCAGTCTGTAATAGGTACAACCATACATTTTTCAATGTAAATATATTTCCAAACATTCAAAGCCGTTTAGTAGGGAATATTAGCAATAAAAAATACCTTTTGGTAAATATTTTATTGAAGGCAAAAAAAGTATTAAGTAGTCATGCGAAAAATTCCTGTTTGAAAATTGTTGTAGGTACATGAATCTATAGCAAAAATATTTTATTTTCAAAACTTCTAACCAAGCCGGTCATTTTCTTTCTAGTCTACTCCTCATTAAGAGGAGTAGACTAGAAAGAAAATGACCGTTTGACGAAACTAAACTAGAGTACCCAAGGTCCTTAATCGCTGGCAAATCAAATCAAAATCAATCACTGAATCGCTGGCGGTGTGACAGGTGCCTTACATTCCTTGTTTGAAGTTGTTCGTCGAATTTTGTTTTAAATTGTGTAGTGTAGTGGTAGGGTGATACTCTATAAGTGAACAACAACAAAATTAAAGTTTTTTGTTTTGTGAAATTAAGTAATGGCAAATAAAAGTTTGGACATAATAGTGTTGGGTGCTACAGGTTTTACTGGAAAATGCATTGTAAAACATCTTGCGAGGTTGACAAAAGAAAAACATTGGGATGTTACTTGGGGTATCTCAAGTCGCTCCAAGGATAAACTGCAGAGTTTGATAACGGAACTCAATGCAACAGGTAAAATTACTTAAATATGGTTGGATATTTAATTATGTACCTAAGTAAGTAGACGTAGAAAAAATATCGTAGGTAGGTTATTATTATTATTTATTTCTGAGCTGGACTTATTTCATAAAGATTGGTCCTTGGCAGCTCTGGACAGAGAGAGGTGGAAAGAGAGTAGGGAGGCCTTTGCCCAGTGGGAAATTAAAGGCTATTCATAAAAAATAAAAATTATGAAGAGTTCGCAGAATTCTTGAAAGTACTTAAAATCATCATCTGCCTAGCCTTTTCCCAACTATGTTGGGAAAGTACTTAAAATATACCCCACAAAACCGTTTTCACAGTTTGTCTGTGGGAACTAATTGTGCATCGCCTTTAAAATATCGCTCTTAGCGATAAAGAAAGAAAGAAAGAAAAAGTATTTATTGCGACTCGTATAGGATGATCACAAACTAAACTAAACACAGTAAAAAATATAAATAAAAAATCCAAGTTAAGTATATAAAACAAAGTAATAAAAAGAAAAATAAAATAAAAAGTCCTATACGAGGCCAAAAGGCTCCTAAGACCGCCCATTGTGTCATCCTTTGTAAAATTTCTATATTTAATCATTCTTGGCCAACGGGAAGTACCCTAGATAGGTTTTGATTCCCTTGCGAGTGTCAAAATATGCGCCATAAACGAAACATAAACGCCCGTATCGTTTGATTGCGTTGATTTAGAAGTTTGATTTTTTTCATTACTTCAAGTGATTGCAGCCAGAGTATTTGATATTAATTTCAACTTGATAACTCCACGCGTTCCTGAGAAAAAGGGTCTTGACAGACGGACAACGAAGTGATCTTATAAGGATTCCGTTTTTCCTTTTGAGGTACGGAACCCTAAAAATATAATGTATAAAGGAGCGAATAATAAACGCCCCCACGTTTTGCTAGGCCCTTATAGTTAGGACCACCAGGATCACCTCCGTCCAGATTTCTTCGGACGTGTCCGGCTTTTTGGCCCTATCAGGACTTTGCCCGACCTTGTTATTTGTCTGGACTTTTCAACTAAAGGGGATTTTATATAAAAAATAGTTGAAAGATTTCCGAATTTATAGGTAGATACGAGTACATACTCGTATACCGTACCTACGGTGTAAACAGACCGCCGAAAACAATGGAAGGCCACACCAATATTCTTCAAAAATTTTGACTCGGTATTTTGCACAAAAACCTGTTCGGTATACAAGGTTCAAATATATGACGCGCGCACGTTAATTTTTATAAGGCGTATGAAGTTGTTTGTCCGCTTTTGTTTTAAATTGATCAGTAGTCCTAGAGCGAAACTGTAGAAGTGAACAACAACAAAGTTATCACCAAGACAAATAAAAAGTTAAAAAAAATAATAGTGAAAAATAAATATGGCAAATAAAAGTTTGGACATAATAGTGTTTGGTGCTACAGGTTTCACCGGAAAATGCATTGTAAAACATCTTGCGAGGTTGACAAAGGAAAAATATAAGGATGTTACTTGGGGTATCTCAGGTCGCTCCAAGGATAAATTGCAGAGTTTGCTAACGGAACTCAATGCAAAAGGTAAAATAGTTTTTTTTTCCTTTTTGGCAACTGAGCCGATGAAAAATAATTTAGTAGACTAGATAAAAATAATGTACGAATGTACGAGTACAGCCACGAGCATATCTAGCTCAAATACAATGACGCGAGATTAAAAATCGATTATCTCCTAAAGTACCTATTAATATAAATGTTATATTCTTACGACCGTATCTAGTATTTTCGAAACCTATTATGAAACAGCGGTCATTTTTACCTACTTAAAGCGTAGGGCTTTTTGAGCCCTGTTACCAGAACGGATATTAAAAATATACACTAAACTATATAAACATACTTAAATGTATTTTTTTCCCAAAAATGAGTTAAATAAGTACCTATGTCAAACAAAGCACCTGGAAAGCGTAGACGTAAAAAAAGTTACGTCGATGTTTCTCCAAATAAGCGATATGTGGTTTCCTTACTAAGTATATAATATTTAATTTCAAGAAGAGGTGGGTGGCCACTTTTACGCGACTCTAGTAAACATGTTTTACTAGGTATAAAACAAACGCTTCCTTTACAACATTTAAATTGATTCTAAATTCGGTTGAGACCTTGAGTGAATGAATTCAACCGGAATCATTTTCCTACTAGCCTGCGTGCAGGCAACTTTCACAGTAGGAAGGTACCTACCTAGGCAAAAAAAAGGATCGAGTTTCTGAACTGTTTATGAATGAAAACATGCTGAAAATCTAAAGTTAGGTAGGTAGGTACCCTACGTACTTAATATTTTGAAGACTACTTACAAAATTAAAAGTATGACGTAAGTGGTATTTCTTTACATAGTATAAAACAAAGTCGCTCCGATTTTAATGCAGTTTTCAGTAATAGATAGCGTGATTCAAGAGGAAGGTTTATATGTAGGTATAACACATGCATATTATAGTAGAGAAAAGCCGAGAAATTCAAAGATTTGTAATGTGATGTCGTAACAAACATATTTTTGTGCGCTTACATTGCAAACTCTGCTGGCTAAACCTTACGAGATAGATCAAATTAATGTACTACGGAATTGTGTATCTTGAAAAGATCTATAAAAAGTCCGCGATGGTATATGTTTATCTCCTAAGGATAACCCACAGTAACCATTTTTATCTTTTACATACTTATTACAAAAAAAAATATGGGTTATTTACCAAGCTATTTTAAACAATACAGTATTATTCCTTATCCAATTAAATACATTAGATACGTTGTGCATTTCATGTACCTACCTAGATCAAAATTGCCCTTTACAACATATAATTAAAAAAATATCAGAGAATTAAAAAGCGGGGGCAGAGCGGCGGGCGGGGCGGTACGAAGTTCGGGGTCAGCTAGTACCTAATACATAATTATTACATGCAGAATTATCATACAACTAGCTACTATTTACTTTCAACGCACGTAGGTACCTATGGCGCGGCGCATGGTGCCGGATGCGCCGACGCGCAAGCTGTAACCATGAATTCATCGCGATTCTAGAAATTTCACGTACCTACTTAGGTTATCAAAAAAAAATATGCTGTTCCATCGAAAAGTGCTAAGTATAACTATCTGTTACGCGGATAAAATGTATGGGGCAGGTAACTTTTTTTTAATATGTAGGTAACCTAAAAAAATTTCAGCGCAGTTGTGTTCAAAATCTTTCAGAATGTATTGAATCCTTGGTAACAGGTTGCACGTCGACGTCCCTGCAACCCTGTATACCTATACAGGTAAACAATACTCAGTTTCTATAACATTCACTATACAATGACATCGACAGAGTAGATGAAATAAGATACTTACTTAGGAGTTATTATAGACCAACACCTTTCATTCAAACCACAGATCAGGGAACTTGTTAAACGCGTTCGGAAGCAAATTTACATAATGAAAATGATACGAGACAGTGCATCTGTGGATGTAAAAAAACTCGTCTATACAGCTTTATGTCAGTCGCTAATACAATATTGCATTGTAATCTGGGGAGGAGCGTCAAAATATCATCTAATAATCCTCGAAAGAGCACAACGCGCAGTCCTCAAAACTCTGTTACATAAACCATACCGTTTTCCTACAGAAATCCTGTTTGCAGAAGCTTCCCTGCTGAGTGTAAGAAAATTGTATACCTATTCTAAACGTAACAACAAATACCCACATCAAAACATCGAAAAGGAGTGATTTAAGTAGTTTACAGGCCAAACGCAAATTCAGAGTTCCAAATCCCCCAGTAAAATCCGCATACGCACAAAGACTCCCACTTTTTCTTCATGTACACGTCTATAACGCAGTTATCAAACAGTGCAATATAAGAAATTGCACTCGCAAACAAATAAAAATTACCCTAACATCCTGGTTACTAAACTTGTCATATGACGAAGCAGAAAAGATTACTACAGTTGTTAAATAGTTCTCGCGCACATACAATTCTTTCGTTTATCTCATATACACATACTCTCGCTCACTCACAACACATGATCACACACACTCTCACTCACTCACAACACATGATCACACACACTCACACTCTTTCACAACACATGATCTCACACTCATTAAAATAATAGCGTTTTTATTTTTCTAGTTTTATTATTATTTTTTTCTTTTAATTCTCCATTTGATTGTTATGTTTTCTTTAATTTTGATTTTGATTCTCAGATTTTATTTAGTTTATTTTTTGGAATTTGAAGCAAACATATTTTATATTTTATTTTTATTACAATACCGATCATGTTTTTAAAAATAAATATTTAATGGTAAACCCTCCATATTGGTGCCCAAGATACAGGCTTGCCTAGTTTGGGGCCAATGTAAAAATAACTGTAATCCTTTTGAGTAATAAAGTTTTTATTATTATGATTACTTATCTACTTAGGTACCTACGAAGTTCTGAGTAAGTAGGTAATACCTATATTTTAAGTAGATTTCTACATTCGCTAGATCTTATCACAACTCTGAAATCTTTTCAAACAAGCATTTAAGGTTAATATTACCTATTTAATATTAAAACCAGGATATCTTATTTTCCTACTTAGTTAATTAGGTAGCACCTTTTTATACATTAGTATAAAAATGATTTAAATAATTTGAGTACCTACCTATAAGTTTAATTAAATGTTTCGTTTTTGATACTCTGAAGGAAATTCAACTTATTTTAATAAATCTAAGGTAACCTTTTGGTTAACCAACGATATTAGCCACTGAACTTGAGTCTTTAGTTTTTCTTTCTTTCTTTATTTACCTTATAACGGTCTATACGACCTTAGCAGTAACACTGTAGTAATATAGCCAGGGTGACTTCAGCGAGAAAATAATATTAAGTAATCCCGGAACTACTATTTTCTTGCTGAAGTCTCCCTAGTAACTTATTTTAATTATAACTTAAATAAAAATAGCATAATAAATCTTAGAAGTAATCTATATGCTGCTCATGGTCTTTTTAAGGAAATTTCGAAACGGCTGATTGGCACTTCCCGTCTGGCTTTTACCTTGGCCAGAGGCTAAGCATTGCCATACAAGCAACGGGGTAATGCCGCCAGTCTCTTGGGTACATTACCAGTCGACAGCGATGCGTATGAATTTTTTAACCGACTTCAAAAAAGGAGGTTCTTTTAGACGCTATATTTTACTTTTTAGTTTGTGAATAGTTTTAGTAATATAATTATGTTATTTTTATTAATTAATTAGGTATTCATTGTTTTTTACTTACATATTATTCTAATACATAGATTAATATGTAAGTAAGTATTAATTCTATAACCTCATGGTTACATACAATTATTTAGAAGGCAGTTGAAGGCTTCAATGACATTAGCATTTGGCGGTCGCGGTCGGTTCCAATGTCGTTCCTAAAGTATTTATGTTAATAAATAAAATACAATGAGTAATGGTGGGCCCACCTCTCAATAGAAATAAGATACTCATGAATTAATAGATATGTATTTTTATGCAGAATAAAACTTCGTATTACGACTAAGCTTAAAAGTCAGTACTTTCGGAGTTATACTACCTAAACCGAGTTTAAGAAAAACTTAAGGAATAAAAATGTCCTACTTAGTCAGAATGCTTGTTTCTCAGCTCTCATTTCATCACATCCAAAGAGTGTGTAAATCAAAACTGTATCTAAATCTCGTCACACAAAACTTGACTTATCGATGCCGTATTTATCAGAATCGAGCTTATAATGATTGACTACGTGTGTTTCTCATTTACAGGTTTGGATACAAAAAATATGTCAATAGTAGAAAGCAACATCGAGAATCGTGAATCCTTGAAAAGAGCATTGCACATGTCAAAAATTGTCATCAACTGTACTGGACCTAACACAATCCTCAGCCCGCCCATTGTGGAAGCTTGTATCGAATGTGGAACACATTATGTTGACATATCTGCTGAAATGTTTGTAAGTTTTTATTCATTAATTTAGATTTTATTTGTTTAATCTAGATCTGGTAATTGTGTATCACTATCAGTAGATAGCAATTCTCTTTCATTTTGACAGTTCTACAACATTCATTGCGTAATTTACGTTGTTGAGCAGACACATTGTTCGTACATATGAAGCAATGGATTATCAATATCTTTCAAAATGATTCAGGTAACTCGAATAGTAACTATGAGAGAAGGGAGAGAGGGGAAAGCCATGTACTAACACAATGGGGTCTGGAAATTGTATTAGAAGCCTCTATTACCTATCTACAATTATTTCTATCTAAGTATAATAGGAGCGAATAGTAAAAGCCCCCACGATTTGCTATCCCGTTATAGTTAGGGTCACCATCCGTCCAGATTTTTCCGGACTTGTCCGGCTTTTGGCCCTATCCAGACTTTGCCCGGCCTTGTTGTTTGTCAGGATTTCAACTAAAGGGGATTTTATAAAAAATAAAAAAAAGTTGAATGATTTCTGAAAATCAAAAGTATACCTACTATAAGGTAAACTGTCCGGGCGTTTTCGCAAATGTCCGACTTTTTGTCAGGACATTTCGTATTCTGAAATGGTAACCCAAGACAGTCAACTCGCTACCACCATTTTGCTGCCTGGAATTTTTTATTACTATGATAGCTATTCACTAATAAGTAGTTCGTGCCGATATGAGACAAGCAGATAATAGAGGCTATGGTTTTTATTTTGATTTCTTTTTCTTTTTCTTACAGCATATTCTTAACGTGTACCGAAACTTCAACAAGGTTGCGGAAGGCGCAAATGTCCTAGTGGTACCTAGCTGTGGATATGCTGCCATACCGACCGAGACCGCTATGATATATCTAGAGAGACAATTCAAAGGTACGCATTGCTTCATCTACTCGTATATATAGGGTGACTTATAATTAGTGACTAATACCTAAACACGTGATTGTACTCATGATAACAAACAACTTTTACTATGGGACCATCCCTGAAATCGCGAAAAAAAAATCTGCTGTTCAGTTCATTTTGACCAGTTAGGCGAACATAAACGACTAAACAGCAGATTTTTTTTCGCAATTTCAGGTTTGGTCCCATGTAAAAGGTGTTTGTTATCATGAGTACAATCACGTGTTTAAGTATCGGTCACTAATTACCAGTAATTACCGTTATTTCGCTGCTTTGGCGAAAAACGCGCTTTTACGATGACGTTGCCACGATTTGCAGAATGTGACACGCCGCAGTTTTCCGCTCAGCTTTGTCCCTTATTTGGAAAGGTGTTCTTTAGGTGCAGATTTTGGAGTAGGGCCATTAACATATCAATCTTGACTTTTTTCTGGCACGCCGCCGTTTTATTAAATTACGAAGGTAGCTTGTTAACTTGGGCTAACAATGTATAATGAATGAAAATCTATGTTTTCAGGGACGCTGAACACGGTAGAATGTTACACCGAACTAATAATACCAAAGAGAGCGTATATTCCTGGTCGAACTCTTCTACACAATGGAACATGGACGTCCCTCGTTTATGTGTTGGAGAATTTCAAAGAACACCTTGCTTTATGGAAAGAGCTATTCCCTACGCCTATTGAGCCAGAGCCTCAAGAAATGAAAAGGTACCTATTTAGATACCTAGGTATAGTACCTTCACAATAACGACGACAATACAATATAAGGTGCTGTTAATGAAGTGTTAAATAAATCCAGGGCCTAACCACTGCTAGCAACTTAAGTTATGTTAGGGTCTAAACAGACGGACTGCATTTGAACTGCATGCCAGCTGCAACATCGCAGTTTGGATGCAGTTGACATAACTACGAGTAGGTTTCGAAGCAGTTAAGTTAACTGCATCCAAACTGCGATGTTGCAGCTGAAATGCAGTCCGTCTGTTTAGACGCTTACTCTTTCTGCAATCATCAGTTATGTATGAGTAAACCAGAGTGAAAAAAGAGGAAAATTTAAGATGTTATTGTCTTAATTTTCTTTAAAAAAATCTTTATTCTTGTTTGCAGATCATTTTTCCACCGCCACAACCGCCGAACTTGGTTCCCTTACCCTGGAACCGAGAACGAATCAGTCGAGATGTCCCAAAGATATTTGCACGAGAATATTCAGAAGAAACCCGTTCATTTCAAGGCTTATACCACCGTGCCAATGTTCTTCCATTTCATTTTAGTTCCATTAATATTCCTATATTACTATTTGAGCTACTTCAAATGCTTCAGAAAATTATTAATTAATTTCCCACGCCTCGTTACGTGTGGATACGTTTCACAAAGAGGGCCTACGGAAAAGATGAGGCAGGACATGAAGTACAATTTCGTTTTGAATGGTAAAGGCTGGGACTTGGGAGCAGATTTGAATTCGAAGCCGACGAAATTATTGTCAGTTAAGGTAGGTTGTGATTTTAAATGCTGTAAAAATATTATATTACTTTTAAAAATATATAGGTAAATGTATTTTAAATATAACGATATGTACACAACGGTAGAAGAGTTAGGTTTTTCTGATCACAATAGTATAATTCTACATTTAAACATACCTAAGCAAACAAAGAAAACAACTTGGTACACAAAAAAAAGGCGATTCAATAATACAAATATGTTAAAATTTCAATCAAAATTACAAGAAATAAACTGGAACGATATAATAACGGCTGATAAAAATATTAATGAAAACTATGAAGCTTTTAACAAAATTCTAATTAACATCCTAAATCAATGTATCCCATTACAAAAATACAAATTATAATAAATACTGGCTAACAAAAGGTATAAAAAACTGTTGCAAAAATAAAAGACTATTGAAGATAAGTACTAATTACTAAAACAAACAACCCTATATTAACAGAATATTACAAGAAGTATGAAAACATATTAAAGAAAACTGTAGTGACAGCAAAAAAACAACACTTTAAACATAAAATGATAAAATCAAACAATAAGGTTAAAACAATGTGGGAAATAATAAATGAACGGACAAACAAAAAAATGAGACGCGAAAACCAGAATGTAACTCTACAAACAAACAATAATAATACGACTTCAGAGCCCAAAGAGGTAGCTAACATCTTTAATCATTTCTTTGCTTCTATTGGGAAAATTAGTACGAGCCCATCTGGCAGTAAACCAAAAGGAACACCTGCAATGTCTACAGCAGAGAATTCGATCTTTCTGAGTCCAGCAGATCCTTACGAGGTGAATGCATTAATAAAAAACCTAAAAAATAAGTCGAGCTATGGCGTCGACGAACTCCCACCTACATTACTGAGACAATGTGCAGATGAATTAACTTTTCCATTCTACAAACTGATAAATCAATCTTTCGAGGAAGGTGCTTTTCCTAACCTCTTGAAAAAGGCCCTTATAAAGCCAATACACAAGAAAAATGCAAAAACTGACCCAAATAATTACCGCCCCATCGCTCTCCTACCAACTGCATCAAAAATATTTGAAAAAGCCATGTGCAACCGTGTCTATGCTTATTGTGAAAAATACAATATATTTAATGACTGTCAAAATGGCTTCAGAAAAAACCGATCCACAATCCTCGCCATCTATAAATATATACAAGAAGCCCTTGATATCATCAACTCCAAAAAATATGCAATAGGATTACTGCTTGATATGACAAAAGCCTACGATAAAGTACAATTCAACATCTTATTAAACAAACTATATGGCATAGGGATCCGTGGAAAATGTCATGAATGGTTCACATCGTATTTACAACATAGAGAGCAATTAGTGGAATTAGAGTATTTTAACCAAAAAACTAACGAAATAGAATTGTTCCGATCCGAAAACATACCAATTAACGCTTCAATCCCACAGGGTAGTGTAATAGGCTGCTTCCTATTCTTAGTTGACATAAACGATCTCCCGAAGCATATCAGTGAACCTTGTGTTTTGTTTGCGGATGATATATCCATTCTTGCCTCATGCGAAACTAATATCAACCTTAATGCTAAATTAAATTCAATACTTGACGCTACAACTCATTGGATGATGGAACATAACCTAGAAATTAACTATAGCAAAACAAAAATATTGACATTTCACCCACGACAAAAAAAACCTATACAAATAAACTTCAGTTTCAAAAATTACAAGTTAGAAATAGTAAATAAATTCACCCTATTAGGACTAGACATAGACACACACATAAACTGGAAGTCGCATATCCAAAAATTAAAAGCAAAATTATCAAAATTTTCGTACGCCCTTCGGGAAATCAAAAAAACTACAGGCATGAACACTGCATTAGTAACTTATTACGCATATGCCTACGCATGGCTTAAATACGGTGTCATATTATGGGGTAATAGCACAGACGCAACCACACTATTCACTCTACAAAAAAAACTTATTAGAATTCTAGTCAATATTGAACAAACGGATAGCTGTAAGCCCCACTTCCAGGAACAAAAAATTTTAACCCTACCGTGTCTCTACATTTTTGAACTCTGTAAATTTGTACGAAGATACCCGGAATTCTACACAAAAAGAGAAGATATACAAACTAAATTTACTTTAAGACACAAAAATAGATTAAACATACCTAAATCCCGATTAAAAATGCACTCCTCAAGTACCTATGTCATGTCGATAAAAATATATAACAAGTTACCAGAAGAAATAAGAAATATAAATAAATACAATATTTTCGTTAAAAAAATAAAACTATTTCTATTAAACAAAAGCTATTATAATATAAAAGAATACTTAAATGAAAGATTATAATTGCAATAAATACATTTTAAATATATACACGCGTAAGAAGATTATTTAACTAAATATAACATAACTACTAAATACACAATAAGTAAATTATAAAATGTTACCTACCTACTGTATCTATAAATTGTTTCTAATAGTGATACTCGTAAACCGATCTCTTTACTAATAATTGTAATCTTAAAATATGATCTCTTATTAAATAAGTGTTTGTGATAATACACACATCAAAAGTGTCTAGGGATCAACATATATTTTTGCAATAACTTTTCTCCTGATTGATATTAATTAAAATTTTCTTTAAGGATTCATCAAATAAAGTGTTTTCGTTTGTCACAGTAACGATAAACCAAGTCACCTTTGCATTAATAAAGAAATTTGCCATTTTCCTAATAAAGGGATTTTTGACATTTGAACCACTAACACAAAAGTTCGAAAAAAAGACTGAAATAACAGTTTTCTTTAAAATTTTATTGGGTAACTTAAACAATTAATAATCCGTGTTTCTACCGCGAACACTAACAACACAAGAACATCGGTTTGGCATACTCAAAATGAGTTCATCCAAATCACGCTGTGGAATGGCAGCCCATGTTCGTTGCAACAACAAAAAAAGGTCTTCTTGCGACTGGATACCCTCCATATTCGGCAGAGCTCTTCTCTGTAGCATATCCCATGCATGCTCAATCGGGTTCAAGTCTGGCGACTGAGCAGGCCAGGGCAGGACATTGATGTTAGCTGCGGCGAGAGTCTGTCTTACAACTCTTGCGGTGTGCGGTCGTGCATTATCATGCATTAACTGAAATAAGGGACCGATTTGCACTTGTAGAGGAACGATGACGTCTGATACAATCGTCTCAGCATAAATTTGAGCGTTGAGGTTGCCTCTGATCCAAATCAACTCAGTTCTTCCGCCGATCCAAATACCCGCCCATACCATGATGGTTCCACCACTATAAGGATGGACTTCCTGGCAGGATTTTAATCGCTGTTGGCGTCCAGGGGTTCTCCAGTGTCGTATACGTCTTGTATCCGGTCTCATACCAAAACGAGACTCATCAGAAAAGCACACGAAACGCCATTGTTCTTCTGCCCAATTTCTGTGTTCAAGAGCCCATTGATATCGAATCCTACGATTGTGCATTGCTATAGGTGGTACCCGTAGCGGTCTTCGGGAATGAAGGTTCACTTCATGCAAGCGGTTTCTGACTGTTTGGTCGCTAATTAAGTTCCCTGAAGAGTGATGAAGCCTCACGGCTAACATCATGGCGGTTATTGTTGGAGCTCTTCGAGTTAAGATTTGAATGTATCGGTCTTGTCTCCGTGTGGTGCAGCGATACCGTCCTCCATGGCGCTCAGCCACGGTACCAGTGCTTCGGTAACGTGTCCAAAGTCGACTGATAACACTCTGACTTGTATTCAGAGCTAAAGCCACAGTACGTTGCCGGGAACCAGCTTCTATCATTCCCACGGCTCTGAGCATTTCTTCCCTGCTTAAATGACGTCGCCGCTCCATAATAACGTTGGTTTTAATCAGTAGTAGGGAAACAGTAGCACTAATAATGTCTTCAATGCGTTGTATGTTTTTATAGGGAAAATATTGACAGCTGATTTTCATCTTTTACTCGAATTTGATTCACAGTTCCTGATTCAAATTATGAAATGCACCAAAAAGGATCCATATAAATTTATAAAATCATAAATTTATTACAAAGCCACATCTCAATCTCAAGAAATCCGCATAAAAATGCTTGATCCCTAGACACTTGATGTGTGTATTACCTAAGTAATTACATATAACTTTATCTAAATGTAATAATAGTATTTTAAGAAAATAGCTACCTACTTATATATACTTCTACTTATATATTCAGTTTTCATGTATAATTTTATTTTAACTTTAGTTTCTATGATTTAGATTTTTTACTATGCTATGTATCAAATATAAATTTTTGCTGTGCCCTAACAGGGTCTATAACGGCTCTTAGCTCTAAGCCTTTTGTAAACATCTTTTGTACAGACGCCAGCACATCAACCTACACCTGTCAAATTTTCCCAATCAACATTGAACCTTATGCTTTAGCGATAAAGTTGAAAATCTATTACAGAAATCTGACAGATTGTAGTAGGTTGATGTGCTGGCGTCTGTACCTTGTGGAATGCAAAATAAATGAATATGAATATGAATACTTAAAGACAAATGATTATATTTCTGTAAGTAGGTTTGTATAAACGGTTAACGGTTTGTCTATCTATCTATCTATCTATTCATATTTTAAAAACTAGATGAGGTCGGCGGGCGTTTCCTTTCAGACTACTCTGAGAACAAAGGTAGCAACAAGCTCAGAAGTCACAGTCTCTTTTACAGTCCAGACTAAATCTTGGTCCGATCCTGTGAGGATCATGTAGGTTAGTGTCTGAAATGGTCTTTTGAGGAAAGAATCACACAGGTTTGAGTGGGCCTATCCAAAACCAACTATTAGAAACTTTTTGGCGCCGCGGGTTCAGCGATTATTCAGACCAGCGGGGTAATTGCGTAACACACTATCAGCAGCAATGGCTTTCATTTTGACAGTTCAACAACATTCAATGCGTTATTTACGTTATTGAGCAGACATATTTTTCGAACATATATGAAGCAATGGATTACGCAAAGTCCTTCAAAATGATTCAAATTGAGATTGATAGTGGAATACCTATAGAGGGAACACATCTAGAATGAGCAAGGGTTGCCTAATCTTCTTAAAACCATGACATGTTTGTGAAACAGCTTACTTTTATAACTTACCTTACCTGCTATATGTTCACAGGTATCGGGCAGTGATCCAGGTTACGACACTACAGCTGTTGCGATTATCATGAGTGCAATCACAATACTTAAAGAAAGCTCCAACATGCCTAAGTAAGTTACTTAAAATGCACCTACTTTGTTCATTTCAAAATAATTCTTCAGACCCCTGTTATTTCTAGAGAGGTGGGTAAACTTATAGTTTTTGCATTATTCAGTAGATATTATGGTATGTATCCTAAAGAGATTTAGTCAAAACTGTAGGTACATTAATATTTTTGAAAAAAAGTAATTGCTAAGAGGTGTGTGACCAAGTCTGACGCCAAAAATATAGTTTTTAGAATATTTGTCTGGTATGTTCCGGATTGGCGCAAAAACGGCTGAACGGATTCGGATGAAAGAACATTCAGGCGTCGAACATTTTGTACAGACGCCAGCACATCAACCTATCCGAAACTGTAAAATTTTCCCAATCAACTTTGAACCTTATGCTTTAATGTTAAAGTTGAAAATCTATTAAAAAAAATTGACAGATTGTAGTAGGTTGATGTACTGGCGTCTGTACTCAAAAATTAAAGTACCGGCCGGAAAAAAGTAGGTACTATTTTCTTATGGGAAATAACAATTTGAGCACGTTTTACTATTACAGCGAAAGTCTAAAATTAACCCCCCGGTTGCTATTTGAGAATGAAAAAGCCAAAAATCATATTATTTTTATAACAAGTGTTTACATTAAAAAAATACCAACTTTTAATTGAATCATGTGTCCCAAACATGTTTTAACTATAACAACGTAGAAGTACAATTAACCCCCTGGCTGATTTTTGAGTTTGAAAGTACCAAAAATCATATTTCTGCCAACAATATTTTTGAATTTTTTTTAAAGACGCAATCTTCTTAATTCGCTGGTTTTCAGTCCTAACTAAGCCTGTTACTCCATGGTAGAAATAGACACTTCAATTTTTACCACTGTTGATGCTCTCATACAATGTGTTTAGTGTGGTAAGTATATGAGCTGTTATGCAAGACATGAAATTCATATAAGACCAAACATAAAAGGGGTAAAAACGTTATTGTGAGGACTACCGAAATGTGTTAAAAATAATAAAAAAAACCCTCAATCTTTTTGTCGTTATTTTTAATACTTATCTATTATGTATACCTAGGTAATAGGTAATACGGGCTGGTGTCCGCAACTCCAAGTCAATGCGCGTATTTTGCCCCGGAACATAAAGGGCTAAGGAAGGAACACGGGTGGGTTTTAGTCAGTAAGAGTCTGACACTCCCTTCCGCTCCACCCAGAGCGGGAGGAGTCATTAGATGATTTCCCACCCACAAAAAAAAAAAAAAAATGCGCGTATTTTGCGTACGGTATGTTTACCTAACGCTCATGTCCATTTTACTACTTCATAAGATAAGAGGTTTCTCTGTCGCGCATTTTTCAAGGTAGAATTAGCTTTTGCCATATTTAAAAAAGACGTTTTTGAGGAATAAGACTCAGTAGGAACCACACCGTACAGACACGCACATCAAGCTACTACAATCTGTCAAATTTATTTACTAGATTTTCAACTTTAACGCAAAAGGTTCAAAGTTAATAGGGAAAATTTGGCGGTTTGGGTAGCTTGATGTGCTGGCGTCTGTACGTAATTTTTGGTCGACCTGAAAGATCTTAACATCACCCTAATTGCGTAACACACTTTCAATCACAATCTGTATGATTTTGAAGGATATAGCTAATCCATTGCTTCATATGTTCGAAGAATTTGTGTGCTCAACACAAAAATAACGCAATGAATGTTGTTGAACTATCAAAGTGAAAGCCATTGCTACTGTAAGTAAGTATGTTACGCAGTTACCCCGCCGCATCAATAATATTGCTACCACCAAAGTCTTTACTTACGGGTCGGGACACATTGATCGACGGCCTTTCGCACTTTGCCGATTGAAAAGGAGCACACATGCTCTTTTTGTACTTTTTGTATGGACAAACCGTCGAACGCCGTCGATCGCCGCCGGAGCGCGTTCGTCGCCGTCGATGCGTACGTCGTTCCATACTTTGCTCTCTTTTTGTATGGACAAACCGTGAAACGCCGTCGATCAATGTGTCCCGACCCTACACAGCAGTCCCCCGAAAGTTCACGAGTAGGTATGCTCATATTGCTTACCTATAATTTTATTTTTCAGAGGAGGAGTGGTCATGCCCGGAGCTGCGTTTTACAAAACTGATATAATTAATAGATTAATGGATGAAGGTTTACTTTATGAAATGTAAATAAAACACATTTACCAAAATAAAGATAATTGGTTATTAGACTTATTGTTAGATAAAGAGTTATTCTTATTATAGACCCGGCTGCGCGAGTGGAGTAGGATTGGGCTGGCCAGTCGGCCACATCGTTCCAAGTCAGC
This sequence comes from Hydraecia micacea, assembly GCA_914767645.1. Lineage (NCBI taxonomy): Eukaryota > Metazoa > Arthropoda > Insecta > Lepidoptera > Noctuidae > Hydraecia > Hydraecia micacea. Next base: position 7,315,161 of record OU611785.1, read on the forward strand.
TTCGCGGTGAACCAAAGTTACCTCACAGTAATATTGCCTTGAAAAAAGAGATGTAGCGTTGTAGTAGTTCGCAAACGCAATGAAACCAAGCTGTGCTGTGGTGATAACCATAGATTATACACTTATAAACTGAGAGTGATGACTATAGAGTGGATTTTTTTTTGTGTAAATAGTAATTATGTATGGTTACAAAATCAAAGACAAGATTTTTGACCAGCAAATTACAAATTTTTCGAATTGGTGAAGGGGTTAAGGAAATCACTGAAACGATCAGACTGTCGCGTGTACGGTTTGCTTTTTAATCATTATTATTGTTACTGCAGTAAGTACTGAATAAAAGTTATGTTAATAACATTATTTTGGCATTTTTATTAAACTACCAGCTGCGCCCCGCGGTTTCATCCGCATAAGTTTCGATCCCTTGGGAATATCGGGATAAAAGTATCCTATGTGTTAATATACTGGTTATAAACCATCTGTCCGTTCCATAGAAATGTAAAAACTTTCGCGTTTATAATATTAGTTGGTTTTTTGTTACATTCACCATTAAGTATCTACCTACTCACTTAAGTTAGGAGGAACAGTGAACCGCAAATCAGCGGTAAACGTACTTGCAGTACGAAAATCATTTAATGGTTCCGATTCTGTTGTTCACAAACTAAACTTTTAAGTTCAATACATCTTTTTCTTTCTATTTCATTCCATTTCATTTTTTTTTCTATTTTAGTTTTTTTTTTCATTTTTGTTTAAAAGAGAAAGCACTCGCTGCTAAATAATTACAAACAGAGAGGATCTCTCTGTTTGTACTTATTTTAATTAAAGGTACAGGAAGCTACTAACCTAGATTCTCAAAAGTGATCTGTAGGTACAGTACAGTTAGGTTTTGGGCAGGCCCCTTAACTTCATGAAAATCTGAAACTGAACGCCAAAAAAAAGTCAAGAAATCAATGTAATATATAAGTCGACACTTGAAATATATAAGTCGAATTGGTGGACACCAAGGTCAAAAAAATTGTCGCAATATGATTCCGAAGTTATAGCTGTATGTTGGTGACGACTCACGGACTCACCCCTAGTGCAACCAAACGGCTGGGAGTATCGACTTGGTTTCAATTCCAAAAAATAGTCGTACCTAAGTAACGCTATGCCAAATCTCGAAAATACTTAGTAAGTGATTCCAGAGATATAAAGGTGCCTTGGTGAGGATTACGCGGTGAGCATTTCTAGCCACAATCCTCACCTCATTACCGCGGGGCGGAACGCTTACGTTTTTGAATTTGATTTTGGGGGCAATAAATTGTCAAGAAATAGTTATTAAGTTTTAATAATATATTAAGTTTTCGCGGGGAATAATACTTACTTACAGAATTGGGGCCCTTATGTAGGTATGTGGAACGGTTGAAGATAGAGATGGTGAACCGTTTCCCACCGTCTTCAACCGTTTTCCATGATTCCCAATCGAGGGAATTCACTTTTTTCACCAAAAAGCCTAACTTACGGAATGGGTAGTAATTTTTGAAGCAGAACAAAATTCCTGGACAGCAAACCTCGGTAAGTATTTGATACAAAAACCTGTTTGGTGTTTAAAAATTGAAAGGTTAGTCCCTATGACGGACGCGCGCACACAATTTTGGCTAGGCGCTTGAAGTTGTTTGTCCGCTTTTGTTTTGAATTGATCAGTAGTAGAGCGAAACTGTAGAAGTGAACAACAACAAAGTTATCACCAATATCTACAAAAAAAGTCAAAAAAATAATAGTGAAAAATAAATATGGCAAATAAAAGTTTGGACATAATAGTGTTGGGTGCTACAGGTTTCACCGGAAAATGTATTGTAAAACATCTTGCGAGGTTGACAAAAGAAAAATATTGGGATGTTACTTGGGGTATCTCAGGTCGCTCCAAGGATAAATTGCAGAGTTTGATAACGGAACTCAATGCAACAGGTAAGATTAATTTTTGTTTCAGAATAATTGTTATTTATTTTTAAAATTTTAAAGAAGGCGCGAAAATAAAATTAGTAGACTAGATAAAATACTTAATTTAACCTACGAGTCAAAATGTATAGAACAACAATTTTTTTTTAAATAACCGACGAAAAGTTTCAACGCATGGGATTCAGAATCAGAATCATCGTACTGAAGCCATGATAACAGCAGGGTACATTGCGTAACACGCTATCAGTAACAATTAAATGGGTTTAATTTTGACAGAAGAACAACATTCATTGCGTTAGAAATAACGCAATGAATGTTGTTCTCTGTTGAGCAAACACATTTTTTGAACATATGTGGCCATAAATTAGCAATATGCTTCAAAATAATTCAAACTGAGAGTATGTTACGCAATTAGGGTGCCAGGTTGCGCGTCGACGTCCCTGCCACCCTGTATAAGTGCGTAAGAGTTTTTATGATATTCCCTACCTACGAAATTCATTCAATTCCATTTGGCCTCCAATCCTGTCATTGTAACCCAGCAGTGGGAACATTAGAGACTGCCATGCTATGCTACGAAATTCCGAGTATGTATATATTAAGTATTTTACCTACTGTAATTTGAAAACATTGTAAAAGCCAATTATTTTTAAAAGAGTACCTAACCGTGGAGTTTCTTGCCGGCTCTTTTCCATAGGAAACGACCAATGGGAACCGTGCACCATAGCTTCTGAAGTTTCATAAGTGCCCATTTCTACATTCGCTAGGTCTTAAGTAGGTATCACTATAACTCGACAAACTTTAAACAATTAATTAAGGTTAATATGCAATGTTAAAAACAAGGATATCCTATCTTCCCACTGATAAATTATTAAATAACTTCCGTATAAGTTTAATTAAATATTTCGTATTTGATATTCTGAAGGAAACCAACTCATTTTAATAAATTGAAGGTAGTCTATTGGTCAAGTTCATTTGCATAATAACGATTTATTAATATACCGGTATGTATGTATATCTGAACCCAGTAGTAACACTCGTAACTGCAGAGTTGTCCTTTTCTATGCCGCGGCGTCCCCAGTAAGTATTAATGTAGCCAGAGAGACATCAGCGAGAAAATATTAAGTAGGTAATCCCGGAACTAACTGCTATTTTCTTGCTGAAGTCTCCCTAATAACTTATTTTAATTAATAGCTCTCTGAATGGCAAGCGACATCGCGGCAGTCCGAGGGTTAATAGCGGGATTAGCCTGGACACCTTCAATAAAAACTGTTCCTTAGAAGCTTTAAATAGAGATAAGTGGAAAGAGAGTAGAGAAGCTTTCGCCCTGCAGGGGAATACCATAGGCTTTTAATAATATTAATAGTAATAAAATCTCTTTCTATTCAACATTTAGACACCTAGTTAACTCAACATTAGAAAAAACCCTCCAGACCGCTCCACTACTTTAGAGTGACTCCTTTTATTTTCCTCTAATTCCTCTTTAGACATTTTCAAATAATAGGTTGATCGATTTATTTAATGCCAGACGTTTTATTTAATAACCGGCAGAAAATAAATTGTATAATAAATGCTTTAAGTAAGTAATTTTAATAAATTCATTCTATAACCTCGTGGTTAAATATATATTTTAATATATTCATTCTATAACCATGAGGTGATGACATGACCGCGTTCTAAATAATTAGTAGATGGCAGTTGGAGGCTTATCAAATTGCAATAGCATTTGACGGTCGGATTGATAAATGAAAGGTTCCAATGTCGTTCATAATGTACTTATATGTTGATTACAATCCATACTAATATTGTAAATGCGAAAGTTTGTCTGTCTGTCTGTTACCTCTTCACGCTTAAATCGCTGAACCGATGTAGATGAAATTTGGTATAGAGGTAGTTTGAGTCCCGGGAAAGGACATAGGATAGTTTTATCCCGATATTCCCACGGGATCGAAACTTATGCGGGTGAAACCGCAAGGCGCTGCTAGTTTAATATAAAGGTACTGCGATGCAATAAGAGAGGCCTATGTCCATCTGTGGTCAGTACGTAACACGTGTGTTACACACTTTGGGTGCTGAGGCTTATGATGATAATGTCAGTTTGTTAGGCTGGTGTTAATGTAGATTGGTGAAGATAATAATTTAGGGTTACCAAACGCATCTAGGTTTTCCTGAATAATCAGATTTAGACGAAAACTAACATTACTTAAAATAAAAACTCTTGTTTATCAATTTTATTCAATTTCGAGCGGCCATTGTTGTTTACATCTTTGGCAAATCTGCCGCGGGCGGACCTTATGCTAGTTGCGCGGTAAACTCTGCTTGCGTGATGCAGGATTTTGCGTGACGTCAGTATGACGCGTTGTTCGCATGTGGTGTTGTAGACTATACCGCTACAGCAGTATTTATCAGAAACGAGCTTATGTGAGAACACTTTAACTCTTTACCTTTGATGATTAACTCCGTGTGTTTCTCATTACAGGTTTGGGTACTAAAAATATGTCAATAGTAGAAAGCAACATTGAGAATGGTGAATCCTTGAAGAAAGTATTGCAAATGGCGAAAATTCTAATCAACTGTACTGGACCTAACTCAATCCTCAGCCCGCCCATCGTGAAAGCTTGCATCGAATGTGGAACACATTATGTTGACATATCTGCTGAAATGTTTGTAAGTTTTTATTTGTTAACATCTCTCTATCGATCCGATACATCTACTTACTTCAAAAGAGAGAAGTGATGGTAGACATTTAACAATTAATTATATTTGAACTAAGTACTAGTTAATGTTTTGTACGAAAAATAAAAGTACTGGAACCTGCAGCGTAATTGCGTAACACACTTACAGTAGCAATGGCTTTCATTTTGACAGTTCAACATCATTTATTGCGGTATGTAGGTACGTTGCTGAGCAGACAAATGTTTCGAACGTACGAAGCAATGGATTAGCAATATCCTTCAAAATTATTTAGATTGCGACTGACAGTGATAGTGTGTTAGGCAATAAGGGTGCTGGTACCAGCATTTACTGCTCATATAGGTATACACACACACATACTGTACATTTTACTTTTTAATTTTTTTACTACGGCATGAGCTATTTACAAATAAGTAGTGCGTGCCATACGAGCGAAGCACAAGATAGAGGCTATGGTTTTTATTCTGAGTGATGTTTCTTTTAAACAGCATATTCTCAACGTGTACCGGACCTTCCACAAGGCTGCAGAAGACGCAAGTGTTCTAGTTGTACCCAGTTGTGGTTATGCTGCCATACCGAATGAAACCGCTATGATATATCTAGAGAGACAATTCAAAGGTAGGTGCACATTGATTATTCTATCTCATCATCATCTGCCGAGCCTTTTCCCAACTATGTTGGGGTCGGCTTCCAGTCTAACCGGATGCAGCTGAATACCAGTATTTTACATGGAGCGACTGCCTATCTGACCTCCACAACCCAGTTACTGGGTAATACGATACCCCTTGGTAAGACTGGTTGTCAGACTTTCGGGCTTCTGACTACCCGTAACGACTGTCAAAGATCCACGAATGACAGCCGGGACCAACGGCTTAACGTGCTTTCCGAGGCACGGATTGATTATTCTATCTACCTTCTTTAAATTATAATATAGGTACCTACTTATCACACTATGTATATCTATACATATAATAAAATCGTAGGAAAGTCAAAACTGTACATTGAATATTTTTTTAAAAGAATACTTGGGGCGTGATCTACAATCGATTTCGAAGCCGAAAATATAATTTTTAGAATTTTTGTCTGTTTGTCTGATTGTCTGTATGTATGTCCGGGCTAATCTCAAAAAGTGCTGCATGGATTTACATCAAATTTTGCATGAGTATTACTAAGAGGTCGAGTCAACATATAGGCTACATATTATCACGCTATCACCTACGGGGGAGGAGCTGTGAATCTTTATTTTTCTTACGCATTCTGTGACAGCGTGTAATCTAACGATGCATATTTAAATGTTGTTTTTGAGTAAGCCATGCTATTATCTAGCTTTACACTATAAAAACTACGCCATTTAAGTAACTTGGGCAGAGAAACATAGTTTAATGAATGTTAGTAGTATAAAGAAAAATTTGAAGCAGCGCCATCTATGAGATTTCATAAAAATCAAATCAAGTTACATGTTAACACTTTTTGGAAATTAATAATTTAAATTTGATCATGTTGGCGAGGTTAGTAGTTAGTTATTCTTAAAATTCATAGATGGTAATGTGCATTTTCTTCATAAAGTTGTATCGTATAGTTCGTTTTGAAAAATTCAAGTTCCAACAAAACCCTCAAAATCTTGAGCAGAGTTGAGGAAGACAATTTAAAAAAATGCGGTGTTAAGTATTACAAAAAAGTTATGTTCATTGATGATGATCATTTCTTCATCAATTTCATGTTGTTAGTACAAAATAAACATTGACTGTTAATACTTTTGTTCGGTATTTATCTGTGTGATTATTGCTTGGTAATTAATATATTTTCATGTCGTATACCTAATTATAAACTTAAATGTGATGTAAAACAAATCCCTTACGTATGACGAGGTGCCTTCATATTACACGTACGACAAGCAAAGGGGTTTATTTAACCGACGTCGACGAGGAGGTGCTGTGGAAAGTTTTCCAGGAATTTTCAAGGACACCGCATTGGGTAGGGTTTATACCGTGCATCCGAATAATGGCGAATGCTATTTTCTGCGGTTGTTACTTCACACTGTCCGAGGCCCAACGTCTTTCGCCTTTCTGAGGACATTTGATGGCGTGGAGTATCCCACTTACCGCGCAGCCTGGGTAACACGTGACCTTCTCGACAGTGACCAAAATTGGGATAAAACCCTCGCGGAGGCGAGCGTCAGTGACAGTCCCAGCCGCATGCCGTCATCTTGGTGTTTTGTGGAGTCGCGAAACCGGTAGCTTTGTGGTAGAAGTATCGCCATCATCTGTCTGAAGATTTTCTACGAGCATTGAGGCGTGCTACTGGAGACGAAGTCGAAGTAACTGATGAACGCGTGCTGAACACCTGTCTCAGTTCACTTCAAGATGTGGTCATTTCTATCGGCGGCAATCCACTGATCGAATATGGGTTACCAGCTCCCCAATCATCACCGCATCAAGACCGTGGAAATCGGGACTTTAAAATTCCCATCGATTCTGTTCCACAGTTCTGTTCAGTGGCGATTTCCAGCAAACGCTTTCCGTGGTGACGCGGGGATCGAGGGCTGACGAGGTGAATGCTTCGTTGAAATGATCTTCGTTGTGGTCACGAGTTCGTACGCTGCGCTTGACCAACCCATCGTATGCCGGAACGTAGATCTACGCGAGACACAATGGCTTTTTAATTGTGTCTGTAATTACGACATTCAACCGTTTAATATGAGAGCTCGGCTCGGCGGCAATGCACGTGCTCAAGAATTCTCCGATGTCCTTCTAAGTCTTGGCGAAGGCACTCTATGGACAGGTGGTGCTTCCAGAGTCTCTCGGTAGAGTGGTATCCAGCATAGAAGAACTCATTCGCTGTGTGTACGGGGACATCAGTCGTATACCGCACCAGCAAAATTCTTGGGTGTGTGAGCAGGCCATTTTGACGCTTAAAAACGATCAAGCTGCAGCAATTAACGAATGCATTCTCTCGGAAATTGAGGGGAATGAAGTAGACTACACCTCGATAAACACTGTTGTCGAGCAAGATGACGCCACACATTATCCCGTGGAATTTCTGAACTCCCTGTCAGCAAGTGGACTTCCAGCGCATACCATCAAGCTGAAGGTCGGTGTCCCGATTATGCTTCTTCGGAACCTATCTCCTCCGAAGTTGTGTAACGGGACCCGCCTTAAAGTCATCTCGCTCCACAGACACACAAATTGAGGCGGAAATTCTTACGAGTTGTGGCGTTGGCGAGGCAGTATTTATACCACGCATTTCCCTCATACCTCATAACTTCCCGTTCCAGTTCAAGCGCGTACAGTTCCCCGTGAGTGTTTGATTCGCGATGACCATCAGTAAGTCGCAGGGGCAGACACTGAGGGCAGCGGGTGTCGACCTCAGGACGAGTTGCTTCTCACACGGGCAACTGTACGTCGCTTGCTCCCGCGTCACCAGTCCTGACTCTCTTTACATTTTGGCTCCTGGCAGCATAACTACCAACGTACGTTATAGGGAAATGTTGTAAGGTATGATACCTTTGTACGTATTTTTACTCTTTTGTGTCCTGGAATGTATTCCTGCATTATTTTCTCTATTTCCTTCAGTCACATCTTATGACTGAACTCAGCAGGATTCCAATATAACTCTCTTCACTTGCTTCGCTTGCAAAAAAAACTTATATTTTAATGCTATTTTAAAAGTTGTTTACTTATAATGCTATAGCGACACTGGCATCTTAGGTATTTTTGGTGCTGTAGAGCCTTCACGCAGACGACGTCGCGGGCAGCAGCTAGTAATATTATAAAGGCGAAAGTTTGTGAGGAGTGTTAGAGCCATGTAGTTGCTTGTCTTTTCTGGAATACCATCGAGTTACGATGATACCCTGCTAGAGCCAACTTATTCCATCAAAATATAATTACTATACTATGTTTTCAGGGACGCTGCATACGGTAGAATGTTACACCGAACTATTAATACCAAAGAGAGCGTATATTCCTGGACGAACTGTTCTACATAGCGGAACATGGACATCGCTCGTTTATGAGATGGAGACTTTTAAAGAACGACTGGCTTTATGGAAAGAGCTATTTCCGAACCCTATTGAGCCAGAGCCTGAAGAAATGAAAAGGTACGTATTTAGAAAAGTACTTAGTACCTTCATACTAGAAACGAGATTATAAATTAGACACCTACTATTAATCAGGCTTTAAGTAAGTTCAACTCTACTGGGCCTCGTGGACTTGCTAGGACCATTATGCCCTACCACCTACGCCTGCACCTACTCTTTCTACAATCATCATATAGATCATTGCAAAAAAAAGAAAGAAAGAAAAGGAAAAGAGAGGGAAAAGTAAAGCCTATCTATCACAAAGTAGTCCTATTCACCCAAAGGTTAACTGGCAGGGAATGTGTTTGAGTTTTAGCATTGAGTCCGCCTGTGTACAACTATTGTACAGACGTCAGCACATTAAGCTACCCGAAACTGTAAAATTTGTCCAATCAACCATGAACTTATTGCTTTAGCGATAAAGTTGAAAATCTATTAAAGAAATTTGACAAATTGATTTGCTGGCGTCTGTATGTAAATATAACATTTAAAGCGATAATCCACGAGGCATTCTATTTCTGGTTTCCAGAGGATGATGAGGAATGAATTTAACTTACTTTTTGCAGATCATTTTTCCATCGACACAACCGTCAAACTTGGTTCCCTTTTCCTGGAGTCGAAAAGGAAGTAGTAGATATGTCCCAAAGATATTTGCACGAGAAAAGTCAGAAGAAACCAGCTCATTTCAAGGTTTATACCACAGTGCCAATGTTCTTCCATTTCATTGTAGTGCCTATAATGTTCCTATACTACTATTTGAGCTACTTCAAGTGCTTCAGAAAACTATTAATTAATTTCCCACGCCTCGTCACGTGTGGATACGTATCACAAAGGGGACCTTCGGAAAAGATGAGACAAGACACAAAGTACAATTTCGTTTTGAATGGTAAAGGCTGGGACTTGGGAGCGGATTTGAATTCGATACCAACGAAAACAATGTCAGTTAAGGTAAGTTGACCTTCTCGTCATCTGCCTAGCCTTTTCCCGGCTATGTTGGGGTCGGCTTCCAGTCTAGCCGGACGCTGCTAAATGTTATAAAAATAGAGCCTACTTAATTTAAAAAAAATATAAATTAGCTTTTAAAATGTTTTTGGAGCCGCGGGCTCAGCGACCATTGTGACGCCAGTATTATCTGGAGAGGAGAAGTTCAGAATGAGCTAGGGTTGCTTAATCTTCTTTGCAACCACAACATGTTTGTGAAACAACTCTGTAACTTACCTTACCTGCTATATGTTCACAGGTATCGGGCAGTGATCCAGGTTACGACACTACAGCTGTTGCGATTATCATGAGTGCAATCACAATACTTAAAGAAAGCTCCAACATGCCCAAGTAAGTTACTTAAAAAATAAATAAATAAAACATACCCAGTCAAATATAAACGCGCGAAACTTATTTAAAAGATATAGGTATCTATTTAATTAATTCATACATTTGCTCAGCATGAGCTTTATGATATGCTGGAACCCTGAAATACAGATTATATTGGCCAGCGATAGGAAGCGAACAGCGGTGCTATTCTGTAAAAAATTCACCGTGATAACTTAGGTGAAGTGAGCTTAAAGTGAGCTCACTTTAAGCTCACTTCACCTAAGTTTTTAAGGTGAGATTTTTACAGAATAGCATTACAGATTGTCCCCTAATAGTAACTGTCCATTTAGGTGATATTACAGACTGAAAGATTTAGGTACCTACATGTGTGCGTTTGTGGTTGGACCTCATAGATGAGCAGCAACAGGCTGTCCATCTTATGTCTAATGGTTTTGGTCATCATTCGTTTTATTGTAAGTAATTGATAATTTCGGTCACATGTTAGTAACGGCTACGGTACAGCGCTATCAGTAGCAATTAATGGCTTTTATTTTGACAGTTTAACGATATTCATTGCGTTGTTTACGTTGTTGAGCAGACATGTTTTTCGATCATATGAAGCAATGGATTAACAATATCCTTTCAAATGATTCAGATTTTGATTTAGAGTGTGTTACGCAACAAGGGTGCTGATCGGTGGCGTGATCTTAGGCGCGAGCCACACAGAAAGGACCTGAGACGCGGACGGGGCGCAGACGCGGCAATTAGTATACAGATGGAAACGCGACCCGTACTTTTTGTATGGCGAATAATGAAGATACGTGAATCTGCGTCCCGTCCTCGTCTCACGTCCCTTCTGTGTGGCCCGCGCCTTAGTTTACAAATACAGTACCTACGTTAGGGTAAGGGTTGACTACGCATAACTACCTACTCTGTTCATGTTATTATTGATGGATGAAACATGGTAATTTAAGAGGGATACATGATACATAATAAACCTAGAAGAGGGAAGTGAATTTATAGTAGTGTTTGCATTATTCAGGATATTATGTACGACGCCAGCACTTCAACCTACTACAATCTGTCAAATTTATTTAATAAATGTTCTACTTTATTGCTGAACCATAAGGTTCAAAATTGATTGGGAAAATTTGACAGTTTCGGGTAGGTTGATGTGCTCCAGTCTGTACCTTTGTTCGAGAGTAGTAGGTATTGATGATTTGAATGATTATACCAAAATCTGCAAAAACATACACTTTGATCATAATTTAATCAACGCCTAACCCTAACACTGACATGCAAATTGGCAAAAAAAAAAAGAGAAATGCGCGGGCTACTTTGTCACATTCGCCTTAACGAGCTAATAATATTGCCATTATCAAACTTTTTTCTTACAACAAACAGTATATTCGCCTCATAGAAGTAAATTCGCGAGGATAGGTATCTAAATTGCTTATATGTTTTTTCTTTTTCAGAGGAGGAGTGATAATGCCCGGAGCTGCGTTTTTCAGAACCGACATTGTTGATAGATTGATGCATGAAGGTCTCAATTTTGAAGTGGTAGGGAATAAAGTTGTATAGTTAATATAAGATAGGTAGGTACTAAAATAAAAATAAGCAGTGGGTATAATAATGGATAGACGATAGAGTCATTCATAATATAGATAGACCTGCCAGCATGAGTTAAGTAGGTAGGTACTATAGTCACGTGTAATTAAGCTGGCCACATCTGTTACAATACAAGTCAGCTTCGCAGTAAACCAAAAGTTACCTCAGTGTACCTCACATCGAATATAGCCCTCAAAAAGAGAAGTACCTAGCGCTGTAGCAGTCCAAGAAGCAATGGAACCAAGGTGGACAGGTTTAAATTAAAATTGTTTATTGTAATTGAAATTGTTTATTACAATTGTAATTGTTTATTGATATTGAAATTGTTTATTGAAATTGAAATTGTTTATTGATATTGAAATTATTTATTGACATTGAAACATTGTTTATTGGTTTACATAATATTATATAGTTTATTGAAATAATTGATTTACTTACATAAATATTTACAATATAATGAGATAAAGATAACTATACCTACAATGGATTTTTGGGTTAAATTGTGCTTATGTTTCCTTAGAAAATCAAGGGAAATGTTTATGTCCAGTCCCTGGAGTTAGAAATAAAATTAGTTAGCATTGAACTTTGATTTTAAACCGGCCTAAAAAGAAGAGGTAGGTACGTTCTTATTTCGACCCGGTAGGTATGGTACCTACTACCTATGACGAATCGTCGACCTAGTATGCATAATCAGCCTATAATGTTCCCACTGCTAGGACACAGGCCTCCTCTCTTCAAGAGAGTGGGCAGTAATCCACCACGCGGGCCCAGTGCGAGTTGGTACTTAGATGTCACACGACTTCGATTTTTTTGTTTTAGGACATGTCGGTTTCCTCACGATGTTTTCCTTCACCGTTTTTGATAGCAGCGGGGAAATTGCGTAACACACTATCAGTAGCAATGGGTTTCATTTTGACAGTTCAACAACATTCATTGCGTCATTTACGTTGTTGAGCAGTATTTTTTTTCGATCATATGAAGCAATGGATTAGCAATATCCTTCAAAATTATTGAGATCGATAGTGTGTTACGCAATTAGGTTGCTGGTGGTGATGAAATTATTTACTTACACAAAATAAAGCGCTTGACTAGCTGGGTTCGAACCCACGATCTACGACTCTTGTCGGGACCGTTACCACTGGGCCAGTTGGGCCACTGCTCTCAACTCGACCTAGCATGCCGGCGATCTTTATAATCATTATTAACTCGTTTATTTATTTAGTTATACATTATACTTATACATTTTAAAATATTTCTTAAAATAGATTATAAACATTTAAAAACAATATCAATCATTAGGTAAGTACTTATTATTGTTATGGTACTGAATAAAAATTATGTTTTTACTTGGCTATATTTTTTTATTTAATTCACGCTGTTTGTTTATGAAGTTTTATAGGCAAGTACAGTCAACCGCACATCAGGTGTAACACGCGTGCAGTTCGAAAATCGCCTTTACCGCTATGAAATAAAGGCGCGTGTCTATTGCAAATTGTTATAACTGATGTGTGGTGAACCTCCTTGTAGAATTATGTTACCTACCAAAATAAATACCTACAGACTTTTTGTTTTTCTTTTGTATGTATAAAGTTTAAAAAATTAACCCGACAAACTTTAAGAGGTGCTTTAGACCATCGAACTGAACAACTTTCACTGTGGGGCCAACCCCGAAAACACAAAAAAAAACAGCTGTTAAATACAAAAATTCAATACCTACCTTTGATTATATAATCAAAGATACCTACCTACTTACTTACTTGACCAAAATGTATAAAACAGCTGATTTTTTTTCGTGATTTCAGTGTGGTTGGTCCCATAGTGGAAGCTGTTCAGTTCCATGGTCTAAAGCACCTCTTAAAGTTTGTCGGGTTAATTTTTTAACACTTTTTTTTAAGTGATTTGAAGCTGTTTGTAGGTCATTTGATATTCATGATGTTGTTATACTTACTTACAACCGCATTTGTTGGTAGGTATGTTTGGAAGTAGGTATAAAAACAAATTAATTTTTATTGTGCGTTAATAAAAACTTAAAGTAGGTAAGTATTTAGGTACCTATGTATTCCTTTTCTTCGATCATTGATTGACATTATTGATACTTACTACCTATATTGATTGAAATTTCTTTACAACTATTCTTTTAGGTAGTTCATATTAACAATTGTATTGTAGATGCAAAATATAAATAATTAAATATGCAATAATAGATAGGTATTTTTGATTAGGTTTTTTTTTTTTTTTTTTTTTTGTGAATGGCATCTCGCAGTTCAACCTATGAGGTTGTCGTCTGCTTAACCGGGCTTATTTTGATTAGGTAGGTACCTGCTAAGTAATTAGGTACCGTACCTATCTAATTTAGTAATCCTAAAAGAATCTATCTAATTTCTAGAGAGACTTGAGTCAAAAGTGTCATTTGAAATCGAAATTGCAAAAAGATTCACGTTTGAATTTCCCGCCATAATTAGTTCCTAAAGGTTCTTTCACAGTAATTTTACCTCATACAGCAGCAAGGCAACTGCAACCTTATTACAACTAAATTAAAGATCAATGTGATTTTTACATGCTTGACAGTTGCAGCAACCCAACAGCAGCCTTATTGTCAGGATATTAACCTTTTAACCGCTTGTGTCGCATTTATGCGACACATATTTCCGTGCCCCTACCGCTCGTGTCGTACCTAGATATTTATGCGACAGAGACATGCATGATTTTTTCGTTTTATTTTTGTCCTATTAACTGCGTGGTACCTACAACTAAAACCATTATTAAATAGAGAAAAAAAACTTTTTGACTATTTTTTAATCAATACAACGATTTCTCCTCCTTGTTTATTGTAGGTATTATTTTATCGATTTGTAGCCGGGCGCTAGGGGCACGGCAATGAATATTTAGCCAAGCGCTTAAAAGGTTAAAGATCATTGTGATAATTATGACAGTGATGCAAAATCAGATGTAAAATAACTGTGAATGGACCGAGCTGCGCGCTGGTGTATTATCCGTCAGTGGCGTAATCTAGCGTAATTTCCAACAGGAAAAACTTCGTACTGTGGACGTTTCACAATAATAATTATCTATGATAAATTAATTTATTCTCCCAGAGTAGGTAAGTAACTCTGTCCTGAGGTTATTCTAGTCTTTGTTAATGTAACAGCTTTTAGTGTAGGTACGAGTGTGTGTTAATTAAGTATTTGAATTTGGAAGAACAAAGCTAAAAAGTGAACTCAGTAAGTAAAAAAACAACTGCGTGGCAAGTGTCAACTCATAATACCTACATATTTACATCGGGCCACTATGTGTTTGTGTGGTTTGTTTTTAAGTTTGCTAGGCTGTTTACACATTATGCCGTAACTGCAGCGGCACGGCACGGCGGCGGCGGCGGCGCGGCGGTGCCGCTGCAGCTTACGGCATAATGTGTAAACGCCCTGAAGCAATTTTGGTCCGTTGGTTTAACATTTGTTTAAAAATATAAAAGTGATATCTCATTGAATCCTCTGGACGTCTCGGTACTAGTTAATTACCTCACTAACTACTTTATAAACCTAAGAAATCCTGGTTGAATTTCAGGCACCGCTGCCGATCGCAACGAAGACCAGCAAACCTACGCAGGAAGACATATAATAAAGAGCACAAGGCAAGTTTAGTGTGTGCTCAAACGCAAGTGCACTCTCTTCCCAGTTTGCTCAATCTCACAGTCTGATGGGAGGGCAACCCAGCACGACCAGACAGAACTCAGCCGCAGGTATGTGTTGTTGCCGTCTTCTAAGTATTTGAACCGTAATTTTGGGTTTTTCCTTAAATAAGTACATCACACTTTAAATATTTAATAATTTAAAGGCGAAAGTTTGTGATTTTGTATGTTTGTTAGTTTTTCACGCACAAACGGCTGGACCCATTTTGATAAAATTTGGCACACAGATAGGTAGGTAGTATAAGGATTAACACATCGAATAATTTTTATAAGTATCGATATTCCCACGGGATCGAAACTTATGCGGGTGAAACCGCGGGGCGCAGATAGTACATCATAAGCTCAAGCCTTCTTCCCATCGTCGGGGTATAGGCAGAAACTTTAGAACGCCACCTGCTACGATCCTTAAGGGGCTTACAGGACCTAAACGCAAAAAACGCAAGTTTTAGAAACAATAAAAGTAAATGATCGCCTACAGTAAAAAAAAAACAAAAAAATATATGATATTCTTCAGGATAAATGCTAGGATGATAGTGTGTTGAAAACATAATACAACTTATTTGGTACGATAGAAAAAAATCATGAAGATACCTCTAAAAACTTTTTATTTACAACAAAATTCATACTAATATACATACAATCATTATGATTTTTTGTCAGATTATTCTACAAGCAACATACTAAATCTATAGTGTTTTAGTTTTTTTGTCCAAAGATTAGATTTTTCGTAAATCGATAATTGCTTCATATTTTGCAATAAATTACCAGCGTTGTGGCATCGCGCTTCTCTTTCTTTTCTATGCAGACCGACAAAGACCGCGCTTTAGGTCATGTAGTCCTCTTAAGTAGATAATGTTTTGAACGTAAACGAAGTTATGAAGCAAAAGTACTTCGTCACGTTCACACATCTACACGCACGCCGCCGCGCGCCGGTTGCGAGTAGGTACCTACACGCATCTGACCTTTCTGAAGAACGTAAAAAAATATTACCTAATCCATACTACCTAATATTATAAATGCGAAAGTGTGTCTTGTCTATCTGTTACCTCTTCACGCTTAAACCGCTGCCTGAACCGATTTCCAGATGGTATAGAGATTGTTTGAGTTCCGGTCAAAGGACATAGGATAGTTTTTATTCCGATATTCCCACGGGATTGAAACTTATGCGGGTGAAGCCGCGGGCCGCTGCTAGTAAGTTTTAATAAATCATTAGGTACTTAATGAGTTTCGCAAGGAAAACATTTCCACAGCATTTATTCTGCTTTCATGACGTTTTTAAAAGTAGTTTCAGACACAGAACAGATAAACAACAGTTCTGTTCTGTGGGTTCAGACGAGAGACGACACGAGATTTTTCTTCATGTAATTCCCAGTTTCAATTCAATCAATATTCTCTGTGATTTCAGGTAAACAAACCGCAAAAATAATGGACAAGCCGATCTGTATTCTTCAAAAGGGTTTAGACATTCTTACGAAAGCTGTGGAAGAGGATAAGAATCAAAACTATGAAGAAGCTTTACGATTTTATGTGCAAGGTGTAATGTACAGACGCCAGCACATCAACCTACACCTAACTGTCAAATTTTCCCAATCAATATTGAACCTTATGCTTTAGCGATAAAGTTGAAAATCTATTACAGAAATCTGACAGATTGTAGTAGGTTGATGTGCTGGCGTCTGTACTTACTTCATGTTGCCAAATATAATGCCGAATCTCAACAAGCAAAAGATCGTATAAAAGAAAAGTGTGCAGAATACATAGTAAGAGTAAAAAATATAAAGGCTTACCGTAATCAGATTTTTATGGTGTGGGACTGGTTGATAATTTAGAAACACTATCAGACAGCAATGTATTAAATATGGTAACTGAAATAATTTGTATGTGCGGAGATTTCATGGAGCTAAAACAGCCTGAAAGTGAAAAATAGTACATACTAAAAGCACGTACAAACAAGTATTTTTATTAAAACCTTAGCCTCTTTTTACGTTGACTGTTTTTTTTTATGTAGAATGTATCTTGTGAATTCCTTTGCCATTTTGCCTTTGTTAAAAAAAAAACGGAAGTTGCCAGAAACATATATAATTATTCTGCAATTTTTTGCACAAATTGTTAATTTTAGTCTAGGTTTTTATTAATTTAAAATATTTTAAAATAAAATTATCACTTCGTTGTATTATTTGTGTACTTTACGCATATTAATAATAATAAAAATTTAAGACAATAGTTAACGGGATTCTAGGTAACAACAGTTTTCTTTTTTTAATGTGGTAATGCAAAACAATATGTCATTTTATGTGACTAACAGCGATTCGTCTGTATTGGTATTTTAGTTTTTCGTCGCAATTTGTGTGATTAAAAAGGATTAAACTCGAGTATTGATTAAAATTACGCATTAATACACTGCTGTGGATGGTAAGTCAGTATTTTAATGTTTACAACTTAGTTGAAACACCTGAATTTCATGGCCGTTTCATCCGTGATCTCATTTGGCTTACCGAATTCGTCATTGGGCAAAGCCTAACAAACAGACATTAATTAAGGACCAGCAAGCCTAAATTGACTAATTCTTGCTTAGCAAGTGTTATATTGTCGCAGAGCAATCCCATGTTTCGATGAAATGTTGCAAATTGTTTTGCTGGTCAGATCATCATACAGACACATAATACATACTTGCACAATTGTGTTTTTTCCTCCTTGTTGTCATTAGGCGTGTTCTCACGCTTACGGTTGGATACAGTACATCTATCTTTGTGTGTATGAGTATAATTTCGAGCCTAAACTGGACCAGATGTTATGTTCAACTATTCAAGAGTGTAATATTACCTACTGCTGGGAAATGAATTGAAAGGCTGTCATTGGCCATTGCTGTCACTTTACTAGAGTTCAATTACAACTTGCAACATAAGCTAAAAACCTTCAGACAGTAGAGATAATCTTTTTTAAACAAACAATCAATAATTATTATGTTTTTGCTTTTTGGGTATTGTGTTGTGTACCAGTAACCCTGGGGGGTTGGAAGGGCTGTGGAGGTCAAACAGTCAGTTCCTTAATGTAAAAAACTGGTATTCAGCTACATCTGGTTAGACTAAGCTAATCCCAATATTGTTGGGAAAAGGCTAGGCAGATGATGATATATAATTATATATGTTTTGCTATTGAAATAAGGCCTTTTTTAAGGTTTCTGACTTGGACCTGCATTTAGATTTGTGTTGTTGACTTACTATTCTAAGGTCATGCCAGTCTTTGCCTTTTTTTAGCAATAGAATTCTGCATACATAGTTGCAAAATTTCAGTGTCACTATTCCGTTTAGAAGCTACTATTAACCAAACAAACAAAAAATGTTTCATGTCATGTTAAAAATAGTCATCAAAACCAATTACTTAAGACAGGAAAAAATTACCTTTTTTATTCAATAGTAAAATTTTGAATCACATTTGAAAACTATTTTGCTTTAATTTACTTCTGTCTCAGGTACGAGTAGAAAATAGGTTTTATTTATTATTCATAAATTGCAGATAAACACGTTAGCCTGCAAGTTCCACTATATACTACAAATAATAGGCAAAAATAAAAATATATATAAATAGGGCAGACAGCCTATTTGCAGAATTACTTTCATATTTTTTACTAGTACACCGAGTTAATATTTGATGTAGAAATAACTGAAATTGTACCACTATACTTACTTATAACAAAGGAGGGGTTCATGGCTAAATAATAACAGCCACAAGGCAATCCATGCGGTTGTTGATGTTTGTTTGTTGTTGTTTGATCAATATCTTCAAGTAAGCAACACTTGCTGAAGTTGGTCCGTGGAGGGGGGTGACCATCCATTATATACAGAAAACCCTTTGTGTCTCGGAAAGCACATGAAGCCATTGGTCCCGGCTGTCACTTGTAGGTGTTTGACAGTTGTTACAGTTAGAAGCCCGAAGTCTGAAAACTAGTTTTACCAAGGGTATTGTGTTACCCAGTAACTGGGTTGTGGAGGTCCGACAGGCAATTGTTCATCCAGATACACTGGAGCCGACCCCAACATAGTTCAGAAAAGGCAGGCAGATGATGATGACTTACTTATTACTTATACCAAAATTAAAGATTTGTTAAGAAAATAACTTTGAAGTAAACAAAGAAAAATTGTTGATTTAAATGTTGTCAGCGTATAAATAGGGTTGTTTTTAATGTGACACCAACACTATTGTTTTTTCTCAAAGAATTGATAATATGACTGTAATGTAACATGTGTGCATAATTGTTTTCCAGGTAAATATTTGGTAAAGGAGAATGGCATCATCCAATACTTTGCAAAAGGCCATTGACCTTGTCACAAAAGCTACTGAGGAAGATAAGAATAAGAATTATGAAGAAGCTTTACGTTTATATGAGCATGGTGTAGAGTACTTTCTTCACGCTGTTAAATATGAAGCTCAAGGCGAACGCGCTAAAGAAAGCATAAGAGCAAAGTGTCTCCAGTACCTTGATAGAGCTGAAAAACTCAAGGAGTACCTCAAAAAAGACAGTAAGAAAAAACCTGTCAAGGATGGAGAATCCAACTCTAAAATTGACGATAAAAAGAGCGACAGTGACAGTGACTCCGATAATCCTGAGAAGAAAAAACTTCAAGGCAAACTTGAAGGGGCTATTGTAGTAGAAAAACCACATGTCAAGTGGAGTGATGTTGCAGGTTTAGAGGCAGCTAAAGAAGCTTTGAAGGAAGCTGTTATCCTCCCCATCAAATTCCCTCATCTCTTCACTGGCAAAAGAATACCTTGGAAGGGAATCTTACTTTTTGGACCTCCTGGTACTGGTAAATCTTACTTAGCAAAAGCTGTTGCCACTGAAGCAAACAACTCAACATTTTTCTCTGTTTCATCTTCTGATCTCGTTTCTAAGTGGCTTGGTGAATCTGAGAAGTTGGTAAAGAATCTATTTGAACTGGCTCGCCAACACAAACCAAGTATCATATTCATTGATGAAATTGATTCTCTATGTTCATCTCGTTCTGACAATGAGTCTGAATCAGCTCGGCGAATTAAAACTGAATTTCTTGTACAGATGCAAGGTGTAGGCAATGATATGGATGGCATTTTAGTTCTCGGCGCTACAAATATCCCATGGGTGCTCGACTCCGCCATCAGAAGACGATTTGAGAAGCGTATTTACATCGCCCTGCCAGAAGAACACGCGCGTCTAGACATGTTCAAGCTGCATATGGGGAACACAAGACATCAACTTACTGAGCAGGATTTGAAAGTGCTAGCTGCTAAAACTGAAGGATATTCAGGTGCTGATATATGTATTGTAGTTCGAGATGCATTGATGCAGCCTGTGCGTAAAGTACAGTCAGCCACACACTTCAAAAAAGTTTCTGGGCCTAGCCCAGTAGACCCAAATGTTGTTGTCAATGATCTTTTAACTCCATGTTCACCTGGCGACCCTGGTGCTATGGAGATGACTTGGATGGATGTCCCTAGTGATAAATTGAATGAACCTTCAGTTACAATGTCCGACATGCTTCGGTCCTTAGCAATATCGAAACCTACTGTAAACGATGAAGACATGGTCAGGCTTAGGAAGTTCATGGAAGATTTTGGTCAGGAAGGATAGATTTGATGCATTTTAGTTATTTGAAGATATATAAGATTTTATTGGCTGTATTTACTGGAGTTTATTCACAGTGCCTAATGTGTTGCAAATGTCTTTTTATTTTATAAAATTTTCATTCTAGATTAGACCACATGACGTGTATAGCTGTATACATTTTCACAATATTATTGTTAGGTGGTAATTAATTGTATCACATATTCACATTTTCAGCTTTTACTTTCATTTTACCGTGATTGTTAGGCGATTTAAATGTGTGGTGTGTTACAGCTTTATGAATTTATGTCTACAATAATTTTGATAGTGTTAAATGTTTAAATAATAAAATAACGCCTTTACCGTATTTCCCGCAATAAATGTTATACATTTCTAGGTAATTTTTAAGAAATTTGGTCCATAAAGAGTTACAATGTTTTGGCTGAGGCATAATCAGAAATGTTTTTGTTATTTGTTAACAAGGGGCACAGAACTACGAACAGAATGGCTTGCTGAGAGAATTGTTTTTGTATTAGGAAACTAACTACTTCTTGTATTTTACGGTTTTACCAAACGCTTATATTCACCCACATTTTCCAATTAATTGATGTGTAATAGTTGCAAAATACACTACTTGATTAGTATGTTTAGCTAGTTGAAATAATATTGCTTTCTTTAGAGTTAGTATTATATATTAACAAAGTATATTTCTATAAATTATGAACTGTTTTGTAATGTGAAAGGCTTCATATTCCCCAATTTTAATAGAAAAATACGAATATCTTAAACTGTGTCAGTATTCTAGATTGTTCATTTGAATTATTTAACTTTGCAACATATTTTTTAGGCAACAGGGTTCAAAATAGACCAGTGAATCGCATCTAATTGATTATTTCGTTTGAAATTAAATATGTATTTCATCATTGTGATATTGGCTCGCATTTTTTTTTTTTTAATATTAACTTTTTAGAATTCTGTACATAAAAGAGAATCTTCCATGTTTTTATAGATAGTTTCATTTAAACAAAAAATACTAAAATTCTTTTGAACTTTCATATTATCTTAGTTACTATGATTTCGCAAACTATCGTAATATTACCTATACATTTAATTTTGATCTTATGTAGTGTAAACGTTTTGTTCGTTCATTATTTTGTATATTGTTAAAACTAAGTGATTACATATTATAATGTTCTAAAATACTGTGTTTATTATTTCGACTGTTGAGAGTACAATAAAACGGCATAATAATATTACAAATGCATCTTTATTTACATTTTAGGTATATTTAAATATGAAACTATCACGATATCTTAACACAAACAATGTTGAGCGTTATCATTATTAGCAAACTGAATGATTTGTTCCAGCTTGAAGAGTTTATTTCTGAAAATAAAGATAACAATTAGATAATATTAGGTTCAGGACACATTGATCGACGGCCTTTCGCACTTTGCCGATTGAAAAGGAGCACACTGCGCCGGAGCGCGTTCGTCTCGTCGATGCGAAAGGATGCGTACGTCGTTCCATAGTTTGCTCTCTTTTTGTATGGACGAACCGTCGAATGCCGTCGATCAATGTGTCCTGAATTAGACAGTTAAATGCAGTGGCAAAATGGGTCTTGACGACCTTTTTTTTGACTATATTGATGGCAATGTATATTGCTAGCAGCTTTCAAGTGGTACCTACTCTAGTAGACATTTAAAAAATATTAGGTATTAATCTAGGTACTGCCATTTTGCTGAATGTAGGCATAACCATCATAGAGCGAGTGCCCTGCCTACTCAGTGGGTATATTTTGGGCACATACCTACCTACTAATTATAATTTTGTAGTTGGCGAGAAAGTAAAGAAGGTTCAGAGTAAATAGAACTAGGTAATAGTTTTTACCTATAATGACAGTGCGTTCCCTTCTATGCGTTCCTATAGTGGCGACGCATTTGAGTTTCATACGAGGCTTGGTGGGCGCCCTAAGGCCGAGGGTAGACACCAGCAACCCCTGCGGAGCAGGCTTCGCCCCAAACGCGATAAGCCACGATCTATCTGTTACCTGGAAGAGAGAAAGCTGGTAAATAGTATGAAGGTATAGACATGTACCTATTTAATGGAATCCCAAATGATTCCCATTTTAATGTCCTTAATATATAATTTTGGCTATACATTGTCGCCAAAAAGCGAACTATGCTATAAGCTTTATCGCGAAAATATAGCTGAAACCTACTGAAACTCGCGCGCTGGCATAGTTATCCGCGTGAACTTTGGTTCTCCACAATCCCGGAATCCACTCAATTTACGAGCGGGATTATATTAGTAGGTACCGAATATGGCATACGGAATCCCGGTATCCAAGTAGGTACCTACGGTTGCATACCGGGATGCAATAGATACCTATCTATTGCATGCCCTAATAACAATGTATCTACTTACTTAGAAGTTGGGCAATCGTGTAAACACCTGTCTACCTAATGAAGCCGTGATAGGTATTACCTTATGCCCATCGATTAGCCACTGCAGGTCTGGCGCAGGAAACGACTTGGCTGAAGAGCAGTTCACGTCCAGGGGTTCTTGTAGTTGGTACGCTCGCTCATGACCCGTGATGCGTGGAGTTTCACGGGGGAAATCTGAAATGACGATGTAGGTAGATTAGAAGTTTTTGAGCGTTTCTCACCGCTACAAATCTTTGGAACCACCAGTCTGATTTGAAAAAAATATTTCTACATTTAATTGCCTAATTCTTGAGGAATTAACATCACGCTGGGGCCCTTAGGAGTCGGGAAAAAATAAATTATGCCCGAACATACATTAAAAAAAATATACATCCGAATTGAGAACCTCCTCCTTTTTTGAAGTCGGTTAAAAAAGTCAGAAAGAACTCTAAGCGTCGCAGGCAGCAGCTAGTAAATTAGGTAAGGGTGTAAGGGACAGCCCTCCCCGCAAACCTTTATTATCTCAAATTACCTAAAGTACCTAAGCAATAATTGCTAATTTATGTTTGAAAATAAATTAATAATTATTATTTGTTCACTTATTTACTTACTAACAGCAAATCTAAGAAAGGGCTTCGAGAGGTTTGAAATAAAATGCATTTTCTTTTCAAGGAATGTTTAAAATTATTTAATAATAAAACAATAAAAATATACATTTTTGTACACAAAAAAACCATAAGATAGGTACACTTTATTGTAACAGCTATTATAATGAAAGTTTGCTTAGATTTTACCCAGACTTTAGCAAAATTTACCAATGTTTTCATACATATAAGAACATAATTATGTTGTGAAAAAATAAGATAGGTACACTTTATTGTAACTGAAGGGTTTGTCCTGATTTTAGGCAAACTTTAGCAAAATTTACAAATGTTTAAAAAAAGGTTTGTGCCGTACCAAGATAGGTACACTTTATTGTAACAGCTAGTAAATTGAAGGGTTTGTCCTGATTTTAGCCAAACTTTAGAAAAATTTACAAATGTTTAAAAAAAGGTTTGTGCTGTACATATCGTGGGTTTTATTTACAAAATCAGATTTGTCCCGTAAGATATTATCCACAATGCACAAACCCAGACTGATATCTGCCCCGTAAGATATCATTCGCAATGCACAAACCCAGTCTGATATGTGTCCCGTAAGATATCATTCACAATGCACAAACCCAGACTGATATCAGTCAGATATCAATGCAGACGCCAAAAGGCGCTACCACGCTACCGTTTCGTCCCCGATAGCTGTAACGCCCCCGATAACAGCAACGAAAGAAGTAGTAAACGAGTTACATAAACGGTTAGGCGTCCCGTCAAAACGTGACCCTCATGCGAGAGCCCCGGATCACGATCACATTCAAACACAGTCGTAATCCACACCCACACCCCAAAAACGTTTACTCTTTGCGCTTCCGTTTCCGCCCACGTATATCTACGCCTGGGAGCTCTTTTGCAGAATGCCAAATTCTCCAACAGTCCCCAAAACAAAGATATGCGTCACACGTGATGCACCTTGAGTGAACGGCTTTGGATTTCTTCTGCCGTTGACAAATCACACATCTCTTTGTATTCTCACGTCCCATCAAGTGCTCTGGCTCGTGCATGATATTTCGCCTCAGCCTCACGTTTTCCACTGGTGCCTGACTGATCCCTATTGAACAGGGGCGATGCCGTTTAAGTAGAGATTCAGCAAGTGCATAGCGGAACTCACGATGCGTCACGGGCAATTTATCAGTTGTACGTTTCAGAGAACTTTGGTACATCACAAGTGCATTATGTATACTCACATTCAGTAGCCTTTTAAACATTTTCACATACCATTTCACGCCTCTCTTTCGCTCCAACAGATACATGGAGAGTTTTTGATCTTTGAGATCAACACCTCCCATGGATTTGTTGTAATCTTTTATACATACCGGTTTCTCCATCGGTTTACCAGCCCTAGTTCCATTATAGGTATCGGGTCTGTGATAGGTGGATATTATATTCACCATCTTGGAGTCCATCCATGCAATGATGGATACGTCTTCAGAATGGCGAGATATAATAGTCCCCTTCTTCACTTTCTTCGACACCTTGAAGTCACTAGGGACGTTTCGACGGTTTACACGAAGGGTTCCTAAACAATCAAAGCCCAAACTCTTGAGGTATCGTGCTAATGATGGACAATTATAATAATTATCCATCACCACACAATGCCCCCGATGTTCAAGACCTTGCAATAGTTCAAGAACCACTTTCGTGCTCTTCTCCCCCAAATCGACGCCAAGTGATAGATCACCGTCGGAACTGTCATCCTTGCCCGTGTAGATTTGGAACCTAGCCATATAGCCAGTGCGGGACTCACATAGCTCATATGACTTGATTCCAAATCGCGCAGCCTTTGACCTTATTGTTTGGGCCCAGGACAAGCGGCCCTTGAATAAGGTTAAAGACTCGTCGATGCTGATGTCAGGTCCTAGGTTGTACAAGGCTTTGAACTTTTTTCCGAGATGTTCAATAATAGGTGCCAACTTACCCAGCTTACGTGACACCCCTGCTGAAGAAGATACTCCAGATTGAGACAACTGCTGACTCTGGACAGCGACATTGTCTACAAAGTGAAGACACTTATTCAGCAGAGTATACCGATTAAAGGACATAAGACTTTTGAACCCCGATAATTGGAGAACTTTGTCTGATGTCCAATATTCAGTTATCGACGTACGCGGGTCGATAGCCATATACATCAACATCGCGAAAAAAACCATTATTTCGTCTGCATTAGTGTCAGTCCACGAATGAAGGCGAGATGATGGTTTCAAAGTCCCTGCGTTACGCATGGTCTCGATTGTCTGATGGGCATATCGGTTAGTTTCCGTGGCGATCAACCTTATGATATCCTCATCCCATATGTCGGTGAAGGCATCATAAGGCGTCTCGTAGTCTTTGATTGACCCAGGGGTAGGACCTGAGAACTCCCCACGAACACCCCTAAACGAATCAAAGTCCGGTGACCACGCGAAAATAGCCGAAGTACCCAAAAGAGAATCGGCAGCGTCATCCATCCCCGTATCGATCTCGTTTACCAAATCTTGTAACGGTTCGTCTAACTCCTCGGTGTCAGGAAGATCCCTCCCGACAACTGGCATGACCGGGACATCGAATTCGTCATCGAAGTCGCTGTCCAAGTCACTGCCATCACGCCTAGGTACCGTCTGTGAAAGTGCTGTCACCGTCGAAGTTGATGGACGAACGTCAACTTCGGCAGCGACAGTCACCTCAGATCTGGCGCTAGGCGCGAGAGGAGCAAGAAAAACCGTGTTGCTGCTCGGCGTGTCGCTGGCTCCCGGCGTCTCGCTGGCCCTCGGAAGCTCGCTGGCCCCCGGCAGGTCCCGCATCCACCTCTTCACATGCCAGGGATCCGACTGCAGCAGCTCCGCTGCTTCGTCCTCTGACATGTCCAGTGCCTCCACACGCTCAACCATATCGGAACTGTGAATAAATACAATATCGTAAAAATATAACCATATTACCATGTTCGTTGCCACCCACGTACCATGGAGATACTCTAGGAAGGAGAGTTAACTTACCAGAGCGACAAGTCCAGGCTGGGTTGCCTGGCTTGTCTAGCTTCTCCGATGCGCAGGCGACCACCTGGGGTCTGCTCAAGCGGCACGGAGTCGCCGCGCACATTGAGCGATCCTCCAGGTGTCGCCTGAACGGGGAGCTCGTGGAGGCTAAAGTAAGAAATACAAATTACTCCACTATAACTAAATAAATATATTAGGTAACGCTATGAAAAAGAAACTTACCGTGGCGGTGGGGAATCCAGATCGCGTACCGGGGTTGCCCTAAGTCTTTCTAATAATAGGGCCCGCCGAGCCGCGCTTTGCCGGTTCGGTCCCCGTACTATATCCACTACGGGGGTCACACTCCTGGACCGTTCCGTAGCGGCGTATTTCGCCATTCTAAAAATAATACGAAACTTCACTAATTGTATAAGGTCTGATCAGCTAACCCGACCACATTACCGGCCTAAGTAAACAAAAAAATTAATAATAACAAAAAAAAAAAACAAAAATCGGGAACATACACTCCACGTAAGACATTCAGATATAAATCGATAACAAATGTTTACTTAATAATAAAAATCCAACCATCATTTAAAAGTAATAATAAGTTATTATTATAATAAGTTTTTTGCAGACCGTACTTTGTGACGCCAACCGTCATGGTTGGCGCCAATTTTACGACTTTCTGTTTGACACACAATTATGATGTCAATACGTGATGATATAAGTATATATTACTTTTATTTTGTTCATAGGTAAATATGCTAACTAGGTACTTAAATGTATTTCAAACTATTTACGAGAATATTTGTAGCAAAAACATGTCATAACACAGTGGCCATTATGGAAAAAAATGTTAAGTCTAAAACTCTAAACTTTCGTTACTTTTTTCGCCTATATAATCATTACTTTTTGAAAAACAATTACTCAATACGGAATCTACACTTATTTCTCAGTAATTGTATATAGATTTTTATAAGAAAACTTACCGTTTACTGCCTCTATTCATCGTGTATAACTCCGAACGTTTCGCAGAAATTTACACTCCTAACGTCAAACGGTAGAATGCTCAATGCATATATCCACAGAGTACTTTTTGATAGACTCATATATCTCTAAGTAGTCTGTGGTAGAATGTCAGATGAATTTATTTATTTTTTTATTCGTTCAAAATAGTGTTGTTGCTGTTGAAAAATATTAAAATAAAGAGTGAATGAACCATTTCTTTCAGGAAGTATTTTACAATCTAAAATATATATTATATAAAAGTGTATAAAAAAAAAGGAAAAAAAAAAAGACAAGAGCTCATAGGGCATCAAAAAATTCGTCCGCATCGCTGTCAATGGGATAAGTGGCCAAAAGGCTGGCAGCATTACCACTTTGGATGGCAATGCTTATTCTTTGGGCTAAAAATAGGCCAGCCCTCTGGTCACGTGTAGAGTCAACCAACCGCTTGGCGATGTCTCGAAACATTCGATGAGCACTCGGGCCCCAAGGCCCTAGAGTTTCAACCCCAAACGGCTCAAACATATAACTCCCAAAAAGGTTGTTATATTTGCGCCGTTTGAGGTTGTATATAATATATATATTTTAGATTGTAAAATACTTCTTGTAATTAATATTTCAAAAATAAATACATTGTTACATTGTTTTTCTTTCATATAAATGCAGAACATATTGCTACTTGCAACACAACCACAGATATTTAGCGACCAATCCTGACCAAGCACTTAAGTGTAACTGTCCGACTTAAGACACTTGGAGCATTTTTTCTTATGTCGCACTGTGCAACATAAGACATTCGAGAGGACGCTATCACATTTTGAACTCGCTCAAGTTTAGGTATCTGAATTGCAACACAGCAACATTACGCGCACGCACACATTGAAACCATTGTTCGCTCGATTTTTATACGTAACTTAACTAATCTTGGTACTTGAAGATATTTTCAAAAAGTACAATTTTTTTGAGCCACACCCATTTATTGAGTAAAGTTAGTTGTAAGTTCGCAATCGAATTTGGTAAGTGTTATTAGTACTTACTATCTGCGTGATAATCATGTTTTTAGTATTGTTGAAGTTCATCAGTCAATACGTTCATTACTAGGTACCCAAAAACGACCTTAACATTTTAGTATTACAAGGAACATCCACATTTATACCACAGTCTGCTGTTAGTTTGAAAAGATGTAAGTACCTAAGTACTTTTAAATATTATTTTTGATGTCAATTGTTGGAGTATTACATAATCAAATACTTGCCTGGGAGTTTATCGTAGAGTTTCGTTGTGATATTTAAAAATAATCATTCCCTTATGAAAACAGTAAGTATTTTATTGACTTAAAAATTAAAACAAAGTAAATCAAAAGTAATTTATTCAAATTAGGCTGAGAATCAGCACTTTTCGAATGTCAAAATTACAAAAGACAGTCCCCCAAAACGCCCGACCTTCACTTCTTAGTGCTTTCGCTGGGAAGAAGTGGCGCAACAAACTCCCCAGCAGCACAGCTGTCTTTTCACATAGAAAATATTTCATTGTACTACTACTATACTCCATAGGTTTAGGTAGCTAAATAAAGGTAAACAAAAAAACCACGCGACTTTGTTAACCGACTAAACGTAATACCAGTCTATTCAGTTGTCATGCTACGTCACAATTGGATTCTTCAATATAGCAACATTATAATTCACTAAAAAATTACTGAATTGAAGAGTAAAACTGTGACGTAGCATGACAACTGGATATACTGGTATTATGCAGAAATTGACCGTAAGTCGATTTGTCACAAACAAAAATCCGCCACCTTGAATAAAAAATGGATGTTATATTCGTAATCATCACCCCGAAAAACCCCAAAATCGACTATTAATATCGAATGTCTAAAAAAAATATTTCCATCATTTTAATTTGATTATAAAATAATAAAATAAATATTTATACAATCTTTATCCGTCATCTACATCCACTAAATAAATAAATTAAAAGTAAAAAAGTTTTTTTCAGATTTAAGTACTCGTATTACTTAGTTTGAAAATTAAAAAAATGAAAATCAATCAGATCATGTTATTTACTTGTTTATCTACAGAGGTAAATCTCGCAACAAGCTTTTATATCATATAACTTGTGTACTTAATGACGTTATAAGTTGATAGTAAAAGTTTTAAAGGAAAATTTTATTTTATTCTTTTTAGCGCATTTAACTAAAAGCTTGTTTTTAAAAAAAGTTTTTACTTTTAATTTGTTTTTTACTTTTTAGTTATCGCTGGACAGGTTTTTTTGTGGAGTTTAACTCGCATACGTATTCTGAGCAAGACCTTTCATTTGATACCCATGTTGTAGGAAAGCATAAAAAACTTAGTCCGCTATCTTTAGAAGTCCGCCATATTGCATTTAGAATAACGTTAGATTTTTGAGTTATTCTCAGCAAGCCCTTTCATTTGATACCCATATTGTAGAAGTGCATTAAAAATAACTAGTCCGCCATTTTTGGTGTTCCGCCATATTGGATTTAGAATGCCGTCACTTTATTTTTCAAGTCATCCTCAGCAAGTAATTTAATTTGATACCCATATTGTTGCAGTGCATTAAAAATAACTAGTCCACCATCTTTAGATGACCGCCATATTAGATTTATAGTGACGTCACTTTATTTTTCGAGTTATTCTCAGCAATCCCTTTCATTTGATACCCATATTGTAGGAGTGCATTAAAAATAACTAGTCCACCATCTTTAGAAGTCCGCCATATTGGATTTAGAGTGACGTAATTTTATTTTTCGAGTTATTCTCAGCAATCCCTTTCATTTGATATCCATATTGTAGGAGTGCCTTAAAAATAAGTAGTCCGCCATCTTGGGCGTTCCGCCATTTTGGATTTAGAATAACGTCACACAGCTAACCATGCATTGTCATCCAAACTAAACGTGCATACAAAATTTCAGCTCAATCGGTTGAAGATATCTGCTTCAAAATTTAGTTGCAAGAGTCCACCCGAACAAACATAGTTACATACATACATTGCAAGTTAAATAAAAGCTTGTAAAAATTACAACTAAGTATTTGTTTCTGAAACAAATACCAATAATCGTACTTAATTTTATTTCGGTCCGAAAAAGTATCAACTTCGTCCGACCTCAGTACACAACTCGGAACTCACTTTTTTACGTAATTATTTTTTGCGAGAAAGCGACACAGACGTGCTTCCACGAGCGCCTCTGAGCGCGGAACTATCAAAAAGTACTCTGTGGCGCGGAATGACGAACCGCAAGTGTCCGCGCGGGTAGAAAATGTATGGAGAAATTTGAGAGCGTTTCTTATTTGTCTCATAAATGAAAAAGTTATTTATTTATCTACAAAATATTTAGCTTGTCGTATAGAGGACTATATAAGCAACAATATCTTCTTATTTTTCAGTTAAAATATGCATTGGATTTAGCTATATAGGTCCTTATTCAAACCCCTTTTTATTAAATTTTTTGCGATTACTGTGATGGTAAAAACGTATTTGTGTGAAAATTTTGTATGGGGCTATTTAATTGTTATGGAGCCATTCTGGAGATGAATATATTATCTTTAATTTGAAACCAAGATATCCTTGCAGTTGCGACTCCAAGTTCATTAAAATGGTACCTGAAAAGCACTGTTATTCGTGGAAAAATGTGATAGCGTCCTTAAGATTAAAAATATTATCCATACTGATATTATAAATTCGAAGGTAACTCTGTCTGTCTGTATGTTACCATTTCACGCTTAAACCGCTGACCTGATTTAGATGAAATTTGGTATAGAGACAGCTTGAGTCCCGGGAAAGGATATAGGATACTTTTTATCCCGATATTACCACGGGATCGAGACTTATGGGGTGAAACCGCGGGGCGGAGCTATAGTCTACTTCTATTTATTGATGCTTGTTACCAAGGTACCAACAGAAAACAAGTGTCTTTAAAAAATATGGGGGAGTCTTGGTATATCACTCGCACAATCTAATCCGTAGAACCTACGAGAAACCCTTTTTATACTTACTTGTAGCGGGTAGTTTGAAATCTATCGACCCGTATCTTAGGCTAGACTGTAAATCCCTCACGCTGCATGGTTCAAACTTTTTGAACCGCGCTTTCGCGGACGTGACGCGAGCAACCTGCTTTGAGCGAACGTGCAGAGAAGGTGAGCATCCCCGGTTATCCTATTAGGTACTTTATGTAGATATTCAACGATCAGCTATGAGTTACGTAACAGATTTTGGGCACGTCTTCATTCCAGGAGCTGGCCCTGACTGCATGTCCCAAGATCGACCGAACCGATGGGATTTTACCTTTAATTTATTAGTCTAAGTAGCCCTTTGCCATCCCTTGGCGAATTGGTATCCATGAGGATCCAAAGCCTCTCGAAGAAAAATAGGCACTTCTTTACTTACAGTAGACTTCCATGAAAGCTTCGGCTTGCGCTGAGTGGAACGAAGGAGCTTCCTCTGATACCTCACACCGATACAATCCTCGAGATTTGAGCGTCAGTTCCCGTAAGTGGACGCGGCGTGCTGTTGATTTCTCCAACTGCGGAAGATGTTCTGCCACTTAAAGCTGGTGTAACCAGTTGAATGCCGTAATAAACAGACACAATTAAAAAGTCATAGTGTATCGCGTGGATCCGCGTTCGGAATACTAAATACCTACGAAGGATTAAAATATCACCTTGTAAAGAAACTCATTGTGATTAATCACCCTGTTGATATCATCATCCTACATCAGAGGGGCAATTTTCGTAATTTTAAGAACGTTCACAGTCTGATCTCAGTCTCAATCTGTCAAAATACCTCTAATTTCGTTCAAAATCTAGTCGCAATCTCATCTCAGCGACAAACAAATCTCAAAAACTTGTCAAAATGTAGGGAAATTAAAGGTATTTTAGACAGATTGAGACTGAGGTCAGACTGTGAACGTTCTTAAAATTACAAAAATTTCCCCTCTGGTCATCCCAATTTATATGAGGTCAGTACGCAGCATGTCTTCTTGCATACATCGCTATTAGCTGTCATATTCGAAGTCCCCTTTTTACCCATACCTATCATCTTTCACACAGTCTATCCATCGTTTCATTAGTCTTCACCTAGGTACTTATAAAGTCATACGCACACACATACATTCATACTCTAAAACTGTCCTCACGACGAGTTTGTTATTCCTCTGCATGATATGCATCAAAATGTGGAATGTGAAAATCGATTGCCACACAACTTCAGTCACCAGTGAAAAGCACGTTACGAGTACGTCGTTGGTCCCGGCTGTCTAGCCTTTTCCCAAAGCCGGGAAAAGGCTAGGCAGCCGGGACCAGGACGATATTCAGTCACCACTTCACCAGCGCCCGCCGCTCTTACGTACGATCGAACAAGCTATTTGGTATATAGGCAGCTAACTTGCAACTACTTTTAAACAATGGTGTGCTGAGTTAGTCAATTCTTTTATACCACTCTATTTAATGAAGGACGCCATAAGCTGAAAAAGTTATAACGCACAAAATAAAGATGAATATTTTTGCCTCTATACCAAATAGCTTGTTCGACCGCAACTAATAGATACTATCCATTCGTGTAACACCACACACCTAGGCTGACACCTCTCTAAGGATTCTCATCTCAGCTGCATTTCAAATGCAAATTCTTTTCCATCGTCCGTTTAATACAACATGAGCTATTAAAACAGTTATTATCGATATGACAGGAGAAGAAATATTCGTAGTCTTAGAACTCACGTCAACTTTAACCCCATCCAGTTTATGTGCGTGCTGCGGCGGTCTCAGCCGCGGCATGTACCGGTAGAACTCCTCATTGTCCCGGTACCACTTGACGGAGTACAGTCTTCCCCCCTCCAGGTCGTAGTCACACGTCAGGGTGGAGGATTCCCCCCGCTGCTTCAGGGTTGGCACTGAGATGCCGACTATGCGGAGACATATGCATACTGTGGAGGATAGAAAAAAAAATTGGAGTAAAATAAAATAATATTGAAGGAAAAATGTACCTATGTATGTATTTGTTATCATTTAAATGTGCTTTTGTGTGTTGTGTTATGTCTTTTGTGTGCACTAACCCCCTTGCTAATAAACGTATTATATCAGGTGAATAGTTACACACCGATTTCTCTCTTTCAGTCGTCAGTAATTTGACTTTCGAAAGAAGAAGACAAAGCGTTCTGTAACTATACATACGCTACACAACGTTTATTAGTAAGGGGGTAAATAAATTAAGTCAACATTCATACAATCATTATTATTTCCATTCATAATCATAATGAATCCAACAACCCGCACTGGGATTGCGTGGTGGATTACAGCCCGGTTCCTCTCACAGAGAGGAGGCCTGTGTGTGTCCCAGACTACCAGCAGTGGGAACTTATAGGCTGATTACGCATAGTTATTTTACATCGCACGGAGAGAAACTACATACTTTCTACCGGTTCACAAACAAAAACATAATCCAAATTAAAAAAAAACATAACACCGTAAAACAAATCAAAGCAAGGAAAAGGGAATCAGAGCGATGTTCCTATAATTTAGTCAAAAAAAAAACATAAAAGATTGATAGATAAATGTACTGTAAAGATTGAACAACATCAACAAAACATGTATATAAAACATGTATAATAGACAAACGTCGGTGCCTCATGAATATAATGTTAATTAGTTAGTCCACAATACGATGCGATACTACGAAACTGAATGGAATGTTTAATTGTTTCTGAACTCAATGTTTGTGAATTGAAAGTTGAATTTAACCCCAACGGAGTCAATGGAAATGTTAAATTACTTTTAATTTTGAATTATTTTAGATTAATCATTTTAAATATTCAATAAAATAAGTGTAAATGCCTAAATTAAATTGTTTTGAAATTGCAGAAAATAAGACCATACATCGTCTTATTTCCATTCCATAAGTAATTTAATGTTAAAATCTGTTTGCAAATAAATAGCAGTACCTACTGAGCAAGAAATTAATAAAAAAACGCAATATATAATGGGGTAAAATAGAAAAAAAAACATGCTTTAACGTATATCCATACAAACAACATTGTTACCTTTTATGTAAGAGAATAAAAAATAAAACACAGTCAAACTCCCCATTTTTCACTTAATTGCCACAATCAACACTACACTTATCTTCATTACATTAAACTTTATTCAAATATGAAGAGCGTCACATATTTTACATAAAGTAATTTCAACAACTCCAATTGAAAGTAGGTCACATTGTTATTCGCAACTTTCGTAGCTCCTCAAAATTTGATATTCCGCAGAGTGCGCCCGTTTCGTAGCACGTAGCGGATGCAACTGTTGCTACGCCGCGTGAGGCGCTACGAGACCGACTCGTAGAGCTACGATCGTAGCACACACGAAATAAATTTACGCCGGGAGGTTTCTATAAAACAATTTACGCCAGACCTTTAATGTCATAACGAAGCTGTGGGAAAGGGTCGGAAGATTACGAGTGTTTACATTTGGTATCATATTTTGGTACGGAGCGTATGGCATTGTTATTTATGTAAATAGACATGGTTCAGTGTATTCATTCAAACATCACTCGTGCGTTCGTAACTCAGGATACAAATATTTACGTTAAAAATATTGTTTCAGTAAGCGTTGTGACTAAAGGTGAGAGACCTCTTAGTTCCAAATGGTAATAAGTACTGGGAGACAAATAATAATTCATGTTCAGACAATAATACTTAATCATTTGGGCCTATTGTTCCATTGCAGGGCAAAGGCCTCTTCTCATACAGACACGGCATGAGCATTGATCACAACGCTTGCTCAAGGTGGATTGGCAATTTCGGACTTATTTATATTAATTATAGGTTCAGATTTCCTCACGATGTTTTCCTTCGCCAATATCAGTGATGTGTGTGCATCGTGTAGTGTGTGTGTGTCTAATCGTATGCTGCACTGGCTGACGTCATCACGTCAACGCCGGCTGTCGCTGAAAACCAGCGCTGGGGCTCTGTCTCGTATAGGGTCTTAGCATTATGCTGAGCGATGGCCGTTTTGCGTAGATGTGACGCATGTTTTCTCCCAAACTGTTATTTTGTTTAGGTTTTTTTTATGCATCATATTTGCCGCAAATAAACGTATTTTCTTTTTTTCTTCTTTCTTTTTGAAGTCCAAGATAAAATAAATTAAATTACTTTACCAAAACTCACGTTGAAATTCAAGTATTATTTGATTATAACCACTAATGCCCGGTTTCTGAGGAATTCTTAAACGGAGTTTAAACTTTCAATAGCTATTTATTCGACGTAATTAAGTATCTATTTAAGCGAATTCCTTCCTTATGCTCGGTTTTTGAGGTTCTCAGATAAACCCTCGATAATAATTCACTCGACTTTTAAGCTAAATTCTTCCTTAATGACGTGTTCAGAAACACGATATCGAACCAATAATCACTATCGAAGGGATAAACTCCGTTTAAAAACCTCAGGAACTGGGCATAAGTGTATCTCAGTGGCGAAGGTACCATGCAACTCGATTCCCGCCGGCTTCCCTTCGAAAATTCAGAACATAACCACTCTATAGTCAATTCATCATTGTAATTTTCTTTTGGTATTTTTTTTTTGCTCCGGCCTACCTCTGTCATAAATTCACCCTTCGCCACTGGTGTATCTAGTTAACTATCCGAGAGTCAGCTACTCCTTGCTTTATGAGGTACTTAGTGTTAGATAGTGTTTATTACAAAACATAAGCCTTTGAGTGCCACTCATAAGTCGTAACCATGTACCAGCTAGAAATAATGTGCATTTAAGTATGTTTAGTAGTTGAAATAACATTGTATAGAGGAATTATGAATGAAATATCTTAATTCATTATTTGTAGGCTTAAATTACGAATAGGCTTCTACTATGGTCTGCCCATGTCTGGATTGAATGATACAAAGAGGCTCAATGGGCGATGATTAATTTTAAATTACTAGTTGTACCCCGCGGTTTCACCCGCATAAGTTTCGATCCCGTGGAAATATCGGGATAAAAAGTAGCCTATTTGTTAATCCAGGGTGTTGGCTACCTCTATACCATAATTTTATCAAAATTGGTCCAGCCGTGTGTTCGTGAAGAAGTAACAAACATACAAACACACTCACAAACTTTCGCTTTTATAATATTGGTGTGATTCAGGGTGAAATCTTTATATTTTTTCTTTCTTTAATTTTTTCCTTGAAAAATATAGGTGGGTATGATCATATTTCAAACGAACATGCGCTTAACCTGCTTATAGCTTACCAGTGATAAGTAGTCCATATTGGTCTAGAATCTTCAACACGCGGTATTCAAGCGTGGTGATCGAAGCTCATTTCGTCCCTGTATGAACGAAGACCATTTCCCTCCAGCGATATAATAACAAGCCTACATCATAACAAGCGACCAATTAATCCTTTAAAAACAATAACCGTCCGAGAATAAAACCTCCTTGGTAATAATGAATTAATAGACCTGATATTTTCGTGACTACCCTCGTAATTTAATTAAACATTAATACTAAAGTAATAAAGTGTTGGATAAACATAATTAAAAATGCCTCTGGCAGGTAATGGCGTTCACCAAATTACCATTGTAATACGAGTAATTAAAATTAATCGCCAATTAAAGTGGTGTAATCTATTATTTTAATGGCAGTAGAATGGATGCGGTTACGTTGTACACTATGTTTAAAAGTAGTCTATAAATAATTATATGTATAAACTTCTGACGAACTCTGTAGTTCGGCTGTGCAATTTCAAAACCTAGCAACTGGAAAAAAAAATCGTTGTTTTTGCATATTTGACTTATAGGTTATCTAGCAAGTCAAATATGCAACACCGATTTTAAATTTGTCAGTTGCTAGGTTTTGAAATTGCACAGCCGAGTTTGTACCTAATTAAGAGGAAATGCAGTCGGAGACTTTTGAAAAAGCCTAAGTAAAAAGTCATAATTCGAGGTTTGGCTCTCGCCTATTTCTTCCTACAATCAATATTGTTTCAATGACCAATTTAAAAGATATTTCATAAACTTAATAAGAAGGATATCTGCTGTGTCCTTATGTGTTTCTTTTTTCATTAATAGTTGTCAAATTTGTACACCAGGCCTTTGTTAACATCGGCAATTTTGAGCATTCTTTGAGGGTTCTAGTGCTTACAAAAATAATGTGTCATCAAAAAGGAAACAAGGGGACAAACAAGTAGTTAATATTTATTATTCTGTAAAAAATCATTGCTTTATGGTCATTAACAAGAAAAAAACAGGCGAGAGCGTTTCTATGGAGAAAAGAGTATCCGCATTTCCTCTTAATACAAACGCCTACAAAAAGATATGATCACCTTTAAACGGCAAACCTCTTATTAATAAAACTCGAAACGAGCGAGTAATGCCAAGAGTAATGTCCCATACATTTTTTTGAATGGTTATCTTTTCATGGCTGCCTCAGGAGCGTGGGGATTGACACAAAAAGATAAGCACATGCTGTAAAAAGATAAGCAGTGGGCGAAGTCGGGGTGTGGATGACGATGATGATGGAGTTTCTTGCCCATTCTTCTCCATACGAAAACTACCTTTTGAAAGGGACGACTACAATTAATTTCGTTTTATTGTGATTTTTGACGTTCAAAAGTACCTATAATGTGCCTATTTGAAATAAATGATTTGACTTTGACTTTGATGATATTTTTTATCACTTTTTCCAACAGAAAATAGAGAAATGGATTTTTTTATATCAGTTAGCACAAAAATTCAAACAGAAGCAACATTCCAAGATACACTACCACTATTTATATCTTCAGTGACGTAAAATGTAACAAAATTATGCAAAAACATACCCATCCGCAGAGATCGTTACGGAGTTCAAAGGAATTCTCCGGCACCAATAAATTCAAGTTGAAACTCTGTACTAATGCTGCCTGCACTTCTAAATTGGCGGAGACTTTAACTCTTCTTTTGCGGTATACAGACTACTCCGTGTTTTGTGAAACTTATTTAGTGTATCAAGGGTAAACAATTACCCCCTTAATAAACGTTGTACTTATAGTTATAGAACGCTTTGTCTTCTTCTTTCGAAAGTCAAATTACTGGCGATTGAAAGACAGAAATCAGAGACTGTGACAAGGCAGTACTTAGTAGTATCTGTTTCAAAAGTATCTTAAAAGTGTAAAAGGTTTACACTTATTTGAGATACGTTTACTTATATTGAGGTTAAGTTCTCGCAATCACTCGCCAAGGGCAAGGGCTGATTTTTCCATAGACAGATAACTTTTATTCGAGGAATGAAATTGACGTTTGACAGTTTTTGTATGAAATAACTGTCAAAATTTCAAAACTATACCTCGAATAAAGTTATCAGATGATTGAAAAATCAGCCCTAAAAGAAATATTATGTTAACACAGTATTAAGAAGGTTTTAATTTGATATCTATCCACGTGTAAATTTTTCACTATCGTATCTTTGTTTTCCACAGTGAACAATAAAGAGTTGTATCATAAAGGGTCCTATCTCCATTAGACCCGTCACTTTCACAACAGAATTTCAATCAATCCATGTGTATTGTCGATCCGGACACAAAGGTCGCATACGTTTATGTTATTAGTCCCTGATTACATTATACATTCATCGGAAGCCAGATTTACGTAAACAGCTTATTATGCGGTACCTCTTCGTAAATTGCAGCACCATTCAAACATGGCCGCCCCTGTGATATTCACGATTTAATTTACGCCAAAACTCGGCTTTTACGCTTTATTTTTCGAGCGAGTTTACGCAAAGAGGTTTTAATCAATTTACATTATTAAAAATGTTAGGGCGTATTATTACGCGTATGAATTTGTGATCAGCATGAGTTGATTGATGTCGAGTTTTATGATGAAATATTAACATGCTCGAATACCGGATTAATTAAATTGTTTGATTACATTAAGAGGGCTCAAACGAGAGTTAAAACGTGATTCTCTTAAATGCATTAAAAACATATTCACCACAATAATATTTTCAAACTAAAATAAAAAAGACTAAGCTCCTACTCTTGATAAAGTTGAATGCAGGTAGAATGAATGGGAGTAGGAAGCCCCAAGGAGTGGGTAACGTAATAACTGTCAGCTGGACCCGAGTGAAAGGCAACAGGTAACCAGTAAAATAAGAGTATCATGTGCAGCACTTTAGCTGTGCGATATACTGCAAGGGTCAGTGTATCGACATCTGGATTATTAGATTGTTTTCTTTTGGAAAATATTCTTAATAATAAAGTATTAATCCAGAAGAATAATATTTTTATACACATAAACATAAAAAAAACAGTGGCACTCCAGGAGTGCCGACAGAAGTGAAAACTTGAACAATTACGTGTGTATTTTTTGAATCGTCATATAAACAAAACACACACAGAATTCTTTGCCATAACCCACTGTCATATCGAAAATACATTAAAACCGAATACATCCCGAGGAGTGTAGCGCGGTGTTGGTAACACTGTCGCGAGTTCAATGGATTTTTCCCATATCAAAAATGCCCAACGCGCCTAAAGAAGTTTTCACTTCAAAAACATAAATACATACATACATAAACTCACACGTTCTTCCCATGGAGAAACTAAAGAACGCCACCTGCTACGATCCTTGTCTATTTCATCCATACATACTTAAATAATATTTTATTGGCAAGTAAAACTTAGTGTGGGAAATATCTTGAAGTATTGTTTCATGACAAGTTTTTGCTTCAGGATCTGCACCCTTATTGCGTAACACACTATCAGTCGGAATCTGAATCATTTTGAAGCAAATTGCTAATCCATTGCTTCTTAAGTTCGAAAAGTTTGTCTGCTCAACATGTAAATAACGCAATGAATGTTGTTGAACTGTCAAAATGAAACCCATTCCGATTGATAATGTGTTACGCAATTGCCCCGCTGGCCAGTCTAATAAATTTAGAATCACAATTTATTAGCTCGACTCATTTTGAGTGATGTAAAATTACAAAATACGATTACGTCATGGTTACAATTACTTACAGCAACTCACCAATAGAAGTAACCTTAGCCGTGGTGTAATCGCTGAGTTCTAGTGGCGTGGACTAGACACACTAGACAGGGAAGACCTGGAAGAGACTCGCAAAGACTTAAGAAGCTTGGCACAAAAGAGAGGAGACGTATACTCAGCATTGGTTGGTACAAGGCTGCCAATGAAGATGAATGATGGACTAGAATCTGCGGGGTAATTGCGTAACACACTATCAGTAGCAATGGGTTTCATTTTGACAGTTCAACAACATTCATTGCGTTATTTACCTTATTGAGCAGACACATTTTTCGAACATATGGAGCAATGGATTGGGAATATCCTTCAAAGTGATTCAGATTGAGATTGATAGTGTGTTACGCAATTAGGGTGCTGAGTAACTAATCTGTTAGAGAAAGAAAGAAAGAAAGAAAATTCGTTAGAGCTCAGAGACAAAAATGTTCTAAATCTCCAACTCCCCATATCTTCAAATCCAATTAACAGTCGACATTCTAAGCTAAGAGACGCAGCTAACAGCATCGGGTGTCGGCACTATCGCTGTTTTCTGTGTTCAAATTAACACTTCATATAAAGGTTTCTTGCACCAAGCTGTAACACCACGAGCTGGGAATTCCTTTGTTGCACGACACAAAGAACAAGACAGCTTTATTGAAACTACTCTTAGATTAATGGCACGCCACCTTTATATTATATAACTAGCTTGTGCCCGCGGCATCGCATGCGTCGGTGTTTGAAAATATCCCACAAGAACGTACTATCGGGATTAAAAGTAACCTTGAGTTATCTAGGTTATAAACTATCTGTGCAAATTTTATCCAAATCCGTTGAGCAGTTTTTGCACCAAGCCGAAATATACATCCAGACAAACGTGCAAAAAATCTTCGTTACTATTGCATTGTATGTGTAGATTTTCTTGTGAGGAATAATTTTAGTTTGGTAGTGTAAAATATTGCAAGCGGTATTTTTTATAACTTTTGTGAGTACCCATTTATGAGCATGCCGTGTTCGAT
This sequence comes from Hydraecia micacea, assembly GCA_914767645.1. NCBI lineage: Eukaryota > Metazoa > Arthropoda > Insecta > Lepidoptera > Noctuidae > Hydraecia > Hydraecia micacea. The sequence goes on from OU611785.1 coordinate 7,357,095, forward strand.
CCTAGAGCTAATAACCTGATAGCTTTTGTGCGCGGGAATAAAACCATGCGCAAGCGTGTTATCTTCTGCATTTTGTCTTGTGTTTCTGTGTATTCGTGTATCATACTGGTTTCGATTTTTCGAAATAACGAAGAACACTTTTTTGGACTACTAATCAAAATTTGATAGAGAGAGGGGATGGATTAGAGTATAAAATGTCCATAGTATAAGTGTTTTGTATTGTTTATTAGAGTTTAAGTTAGGTTTTATACCTACCAAAGTGTACATTAGGTTCACATTGTAAATATTCGTACGCCGCTATCAGCGGCGGATGTGTTGAACTTATCCATTTATAGCAACCAACTTTGTACCTACCATATCCGATGAATAAATGTCTTTGTCTTTGTCTTTGATGCCCTAGGAGGACATATAGTGACCTTATCGGTAATGTTTTTAAGAAAGGTCAGGTGTGCACAGTACTCGCAACCGGCCTGCTTGTATGACCTGTATGAAAGTAAACGAGGCAAAAGGAGTAAGTATGTAAGGGTCGTAGGTGGTTGTTGGTGTGTATGTCTTAGTAAAAGTCCGGAGTTTGGAAGTTGGCGGTTTAATACCCCCGTGCCTCAGATAGCACGTAAAAGCCGTTGGTCCTGCGCCTGATCTCTCCCCGGTCGTGTCGGATTGCCGTCCCATCGGACTATGAGAGTAAAGGAACAGGGAGTGCACCTGTGTTTTCGCACACATTTGTGCACTATAATATATCCTACGTACCTGGCTAATCTCCGTTGAGATTGGCCACCGTAACCGAAATCTGTCGGGAGGCTATTATATGTATGTAATCAATATCACAGATTACTGAATAGTTACTACGTTCAATATGCCAAGTGTGTGTTGGTTTCAATATGCCAAGTGTGTGTTGGTTGGTCCATATGTATCATATAGTTTCGCAGAAATCATTTTGACTTTCAATTTCAAAGAATGTACAAGAAAGTCAATCACAAAAATTGTTAAAAATACTTTTAGAATCCGCCAGCATGTTTATTCCATCACCAAATCAAAATATTCACAAATAAAATCCTCTAAACGTTACTTTAGGTTTACGTAAGCTACCCGTCTATAAATCACTTCTTGGTAAAATATAGTTCGCCCTTAAAGACTGATGAGCTCCGTTTCCTTAGTTTCGGTAGGTACTTCGGTAAACTATTGGGAAGCACTGAACGATTCTCCTTTTGAAACATACTGTGGGGAGGAGACTAATGACTTCATGGCAGATAAACGGAAGGTTTTGACGTAAAGAGGGCGCGGGAGGCTTCACGTACTAACGTTTTCTGTTTGTCTGTTCGTTAGTTTACTTATAATTCGAAAATTGATCGGCACCCTAAATGCGTAACACAATATCAATTACAATCTGAATCATTTTGAAGGATAATGCTAATCAATTGAGACATATGTTCGAAAAATGTATTTGCTCAACACCGTAAAAAACGCAATCAATGTTGTTAAACTGTCAAAAAGAAAGCCATTCCTACTGTTAGTGTGTTGCCGCTTTTTGTTACTGTTTGGGATTGTTTTTTTTTTAGTTTAAGATAAGTAGGTATGTGCTTTCTGGCTAGGTTTTAGTGATATTTTGGTAACATGAGTAAGCAGTCTAGATATATACAGGATGAAATTGAATAGGTGCGCCAAATTAAAACATCTAATTTGACGTGTTATAAACAAAATTTGGAACGGGATGCACTTACGTATGCATAGGCAAGCGATTTGGCAACGTCATCTCGCGCCCTTTTTCGTAGGAACGGTCAAAATGAGGTAAATGACCCTTTGCTCAACGCGTTGCCAACTTGCTTCAAGTTGTGAACTCTGCGATGAATGGATTGCTTATAGTGCGCGCGCTAAAATTGATACTTTAATTTCCTATTTGTTTTGATAGTTTAGATATGTTGTCGTTTTTGTTACTGGAACGCTAATAAGAATTTGTGTTTACTTTAAGGCAATAACTTAGTTTGCACTATCTAAGGCGATAATTAGACGATTTTTTCAAGAATTTAGATTTGGGAAATGACAATTTATAATGATAATGTAACAGTTATTTAAGCTCCTATTTCGAGTTGATGCAAGTTTTCAATTTCATCCTGTATATAGAAAAGTCTCAAGGATTTCAAGCGTATGTCCGCTGCTAAGCTCTGAAACTATTATTTTGGAAGACGCTTTAGCAGGTCAGTACGTTTTTAGAGGATCAGTAAAGTTTTCACTTAAATAAATATGAATGATTACTCAATGCTTTTTGAATGCAAACATTCTACAAGCTTTTGACTAGATTGAACTTATTTGGAACGCACACTAGAAGTTTGCATACACTATTTCACTATCCATACTCGAGTAGTGCGGTACCGGCTTCAATTAAACTTAACCCATTGAACGCAACATCACGTGCATATACAGGCACAACACTACTTTTTAACTAGTTCCTGCTATCAGTGTACGGGTTAGTGTAATTGTTACTAGTCTGTATATGAATACTATAGGTTTGTAGACATATCGACGGGCTCAAGTGTAACTTGTGAGAGGACCCAAACATCTTTGCTTTATGAGCAGTGCAAGAATGGGTTGTTGGCTGTCAAAAACTCGTATACCTATTGAAGTCGTTGCATGGCATGGAATTAGTATGTACTATATTGGTTGTAGGTCAAGAGATGGCAAGAGGGCCCAGACAATGAGACGTTCTATCTGCGATAACGATGATGGAAAAGTCGAAAATGTATTACGAGTAGATTGACATAAGATTCGTCATTGACTGGATTGACATAGCCTACCAAAAAGTGGTTGTAGAACTATCAAACCCTTTGAAACGTTTGCCTATTTTATAGGCGCTCTGGTAAATAATTTAAAAAGTTTTTAAAATTGTTTGAATAATAGTTTGGATTGCGCAAAGGTGGAATGAGGAAAAAAGCGTGTCTTAAAATAAAAAAACTCAGAGACATGAACTTTCACCAACACGCTTTGGGCTTGCGTGTTGTATTAGATCGCAGATAGAGTATTCCTACTCCCTCTCACAGAGAGGAGGCCTGGGGAGGAGGTTGCGGCAGCGAAAATATTAAGGACGATTATGCTAAAGCTACATATTATTGAATACCTATCATACTCGTATTAAAATTATTTTTCCAAAGAACAGTCACTTTTGAAAGCAGTAAAAAATCGTTTACGACGCGAGGTAATAATACTATTTTACGGAACTGTTACGCTTATGTAAATTATAAAGAATTTGTTTTTGACATTAACGTTTGTCCGTCACGGCCTAGTTAGCAAAGCTCGCCTTATATCCTGGTTTATAATAAACATAAAGCATCTCGGCGATTTATGCGAGTGTAAAATCGTTTCTCCCTTGTGTATTTTATTTATTTTTAAAAAATATTGCTCATAAACTTTTAACATAAAACAAGGCACTTTTATTGGCTCGCTCCGGCCAGCGATGCAATAAACAGGATATCGCCTCATAAATTTATGTGGATTGATACTTTTGAATTGATACCGTCCGTGGACGGCGTCTAACGGGCTTTTGATGGCCAGTTCTGTTTACTTTGCTATCTGTAGTTTGGCAGCTGTAAGGATCTTTTCACATTAGTATTTAGTTGTATAGGGGAGCGAATCATCAACTTGAATGGAATAGCAAGTTAAATATAAAGAGAGATACTGTTAGATGTTGATATTTAAGAAAATGCCCCATTTTATTTGTTTTCCAGCAATTTAATTAGCGTAAGTATTACTTCCGCTTCTATTATTTTTTATGTTAACATAACTCGTGACCATGGGGTCCCGAACCTTTGGAAGGTGTAGGTACGAGGGGCCGAAGTCCAGTCGCAGAGGCCCGGTAGACGCTTTTAATTAAATGAGATAACAACCGACGATTATCACTTTATGCACTATGCAAGTGCACCCAAGAACAACCCCCGGTTGGAGCAGGACTATTGCAGGATATGGAAACATATTGGATTATGGTTTTGGGTGGCTAAACTGAACTGGTGATCTAAGACTATGTAAAGACTATGGCCCATAGGAATCAATGATTTATTATACATGAAAAAAAATGGCAGGGGGTGACTTGCACACTCAATAATTGTCCCTCGGAAACTGTCGCAAGCACTTAGTGACGTAGCGATAAGGACATAGCCTCAGGTGCTTGAGGAGTGGAGAATTATATCACGGCTATCAGGAAAATTCCAGGCCCGGTAGATGGTCAAGATCCCTACCAGCACTTACTGGAATACTTCCTTTTTCCAGGCACGTTTGGTCTTGTGAATCTCCACTCAAGCCGACCAATGAAAGTAAGAAAGAGGTGGAAGCATTGTTCCTAGTCAGAGTTCACTCCAAGTGGTCAATAAAGGCAAGCCAAAGATGAGGAGTAAGAATTATCCCAGGAGGTAGGGTCCGTGAGTCGCTACTGCCCAACATCTTGCAAAATGTTGCCGTACGGGTTTCTGTGTCTCTCTTGGCCTGGCTCCTACCAGACCTGTTCCGGGAAAGTAATCTCTACCGGCACAGACCTAGATTGTGATACGGCGAGTATTATTATTATTATCGTATGGTATATTTTGATCCAAATATAATATCATACCCATAGATTGTTTGCCTGTGGCAGTTACGATATATGAAATTTGGTTGTATGCACCATATTTTGTGAGCCCCCGAATTTCTCCTTTATTATATTTCATGGGAAAAGTTCTCCCCAGCTCTTTTTTGTAAGATAAACACATTATGAATGTAGCAGGAGCACGCAACAATTTATACATACCGGTTTTTGCACTAATATGCTTTGCAATACATCAGGCAAAAACACAATAGCTAAGATAGAAAGCACTGCGAGCAACAGTTATCCTAAATGTCGGCAATTTGTGCCGGCATGTAATAGAATAAATCGGTCTCGTATACTGCTCATAATGCAGTAAACTAATTTAACTCCTATTACCATTCAGACAACGACTAGAATGCGTTGGAGGTTTATTAATCGTTGTAACGTTCTGGTTGCCGTGTCTACTTGATCCAAAAACCTCGTGTTTCAATAAAATTGGACTGTATGATATGTTGTAAGGGTAGGGATTGCGTTGCGTTCGTTCCCAGTAGGTGCGTAAAAGCCAATGTGATGTCTATTCCGCTAGAGAGTTAATGGCGCAAGTGTTATTGAGCCAGATATTGCCCTGAAATTTAGAATTGTGTACACATTAGGCCGAATGTTGCGGTGAGGTCATTTAGTGTGGCCTCATCGGTCTGGATTTGAACGTACATAATTAACTGGGCAAATAATTGGACCTGCGTCGGGACGTGACGTATTAGGTACTATCGAGGGATGGATGCGTGATGAGGTGCCAATTATTCATTTCGTAGTTAAGTTTGTACTGTCATATACTATGCGTCTGATTTGACTTCGTTAGACGTTATTGCTTAAGTTGGGGTATGCTAGAAAACAAGATACATAACATAATCAGCCTATAGTAATGTTCCCACTGCTGGGACACAGGCCTCCTCTCTGTGAGAAGGAGTGGGCCGTAATCCACCACGCTGGCCCAGTGCGGGTTGGTAGATGTCACATGTCTTCGAATTTTTGGTTCTAGGACATGCCGGTTTCCGCACGATGTTTTCCTTCACCGTTTTGAGAGCAGTGGTGATGCAATAATTTACACAAAGTAAAGCGCCTGTCAGGGTTCGAACCTACGACCTATATCTCGTAAGTCGCGGTCGTTACCACTAGGCCATCACTGCTCTACTAGGCCACCACTGCTCTCACAAGATACTTTCAATGATTTATGGTTAAAATTGCGAAAGTTGAATGCAAAGCAAAATCAAGTTGAAACAAACCAGATGCGTTCTATAAAACTTTTATAACCAATAACATCGTACCGACGACGCGATAATAGTTACAGTTATACCATTTATGAATTTTCAGTTTAATAAACAAGTCGGTTAACGTGCAAAGAAAAAAAAAAGCAAACTCGACACTCAAAACTATCTGCTATTATTTGCCAAACAATTTCATTTCAAGTTATTACGAAAGGCAGAGCTGTAGAAAGCTTGTCAACTAGATGGTGCACTTAGCCACCTTCTATTGTTTTACATTTTAGCCCGAGAAAGTTTTTCGCCTGGCAAAAATAACTGAGGACTATTCAAATATCTAATCACACTAATATTATAAAGACGAAAGTTTGTGAGTGTGTGTGAGGGGGTGTTTATATGTTTGTTACTTCTTCACGCACAAACGGCTGGACCAATTTTGATAAAATTATGGTATGGAGGTAGCCGACACCCTGGATTAACACATAGGATACTTTTTATCCCGATATTCCCACGGGATCGACACTTACGCGGGTCAAACCGCGGGGCGCAGCTAGTTACATCATAATTATTGTTATTTTCATCTAGAGTATCACGAGCGTCGATTTTGATGAAAAAAATACACAGTTGTTTTAGCCAACAGCAGACATGTGATTACTGTTCCGACTTTCAGAAATTTTTTGTTAATATGTTGACTGGTATAAGGTTTTTTTTTACTTTTACTTATATTTTTTTTTAAATAATATTTAACACAACTAACTACTTACACTAGTTGCAAAATTAAATGACTAACTATTCAAATAAATTTTGACGTTCAAAAGTGCCTTTTATTTGAATAGAATACTATTTTTTATGCCTTTTTAAATTGAATGTTTTGACTTTGACTTGTCACGTTAAGTCAAAATTGTATGGTTATTTATTTCTATTCCTTATTCTGGTTATTTTATTTAATTGGCTTACAGAATCAGCACCCGTATCAAATTCAACAAAAATAGTCCTGCATTTTTCAGTGGTGTAATTTCTGTGAAAATGAATGTTGTAAGCGTAGGGAAAACACAAAAGACGGCGGACCCTCGACCCTCAGATTCTAGTAGAAATGAGACCTCGTTGTCGACTCTCTTCAGTCACTGGAGTAGTTAATAGCTACATCGGAAGACACTTGTTACTTAAACAAAAGGTAAGGTATAGATACAGGCTGAATTTTTTAAATACAGCGTTTTTCGGCGGGTACTTAATATATTTAGATTATGGCTAGGTTTTTACTAATAAACCGAAAACAATTAGTTACAATAATATAAACGAAGTCAGCAATACGTATTTTTTTCATACATTTATTATTAAAGATAAATGATTTTGTTTCTCTAAGTAGGTTTGTACAAATACTTTTACACGTCAATCATATTTTAAAAACTAGATGGCCTGCGTTTCCTATCTAACTACTCTAAGAAGAAAGGCCGAAACAAACTCATAGGTCATAGTGTTTTTCAAATCATGTAAAGACCGTGTATTTATTATATCTATTTACGCGAGCTACAACTTTCTCTCGATCAGTGTTGAATCACTTGCGTGGAGTTCAGAAAGTGTCTTATTGCAATGTAATCGTATATACGTTCATGATGGCTTGGGTTTAAAAGTACACACCCTGTATAGGAACGAATTTCCACTAGTGGCTGTTGTAGTAAGCATTTGTTCTTAGCAACACGACAATACGAAAATTGGTAACGTTCGGGGATAAAGTACGGAAAATTATTCACATGCTTTTTCCTATTCATAGTATTTTTCAGTAAAACATTTCGTATCATTTATTAATCAATACTTTTTATTTCTTTAACAAAACACGTGTTTCGTAATAATCACAAATACAGCTTTGAAAAAACTTAAACATTAAAATAAACGAATGAATTCGGGCTGCACCACTTGACTCACTCACAAAAAAGTGGAGAGGGCGCACTTGGGAATAGCATCCAGTTTGCAAGCTTTTCATAATGCCACAAATATGATATTGTAGCGTTTAATTTGAGAGGGTTCCCTGCCTCGCAGAATAATATTAAAAGAGGTTGCTTTGTGAGGTGCTAACAAATTGGCGGTAAAGTTTGCAAGCGAACGCGGACGCTCGGCCAGTGGGAAATACACACGGACGCACATTGTTTCATTTAGCATGTAAAATGCTTATGTTTTAGGGTATTATTATAAACTGGTTTAAAACTGCTAAGTACAATGGTACGAGGATTTAAGGAGAACGGGCAGATAGCCAAGCTGACCGACGGATACAGACCGACAGGCGGGCATTACGAAATGATAAGGATTGCTTGGTGAAGCACTAGTTTTCTCAAGAAGTTTTTACTAACTAATGAGTACGAGATGGATGGACGATATCTTCTTCTATATATATAAAAAGAGAACTGACTGACTGACATATCAACGCACAGCCCAAACCGCTGGGTCTAGAGATTCCAAATTTGGCACGTACGTTCCTTATGAGGTCTAGGGGTGCACTAAGAAAGGATTTTTCAAAATTCATCCCCTAAGGGGGTGAATGGGGGGGGGGGGTGAAATTTCACGCGGACGAAGTCGCGGGAAGAAGCTAGTATTATATAGGGTGTAACAGAATAAACGCAAGTCCTGAAAGTAGTTTGTTCATAATTGAGTACCTACTGAATCGATTTCAGTAACTTTTAATATGGGTATTTTTTTCAATAATTATGTATTTGGCCACACAGACTGCCGATTGAGCCAAAGAAAACAAAATCTTATTTCAACGCAATAAGGTTCAATTATAAACAATGCTAAGGTAAACACGAGTTAGCTTTAAAAAAAAATAGTTTTGGTCATTGTATTATGCTTTTAACTCAGTGCTCTAATTGGGGTGTATTTTACATATTATAATATGTAGATGGAAAATCTTATTATGTATGTTATCGGTTTTACATAGATTCACTAGTTACTTTAGACCCAGTAGTTTCTTGTAAATAAAGTAGTGCTTTATATACCTAATGTTATTAACGTAAGTGCTGCATAAAACAGAGATCAGTGTGTATCCCATAATGGAGGAATATTTGAAAAGAGCCCGCGCCGCCGCCCGCCTCCTTTGTTCTCAAATCGCTTGACTGACACAAGCGTGCGCGTTCCGTTTCAATGAACGTAGCTACGAGTACGTATGCACGTACAAATCATTCAATACTAACTCGATTTTGGTCGATATTCCTACTGCAATATCGAAGAGGTCTGATAGTTTTACTTAATGATTGGGTAACGGATGGTTGATAGTACCTGTACCTACTATTCCTCTGAAAGTTGAAAGAATGTGAGTGTGTTAGTGTCAAAATGGGTTATCAAGACCTTAGGTTATCTCCCTGAACTTTGCAAGAGAGCAGTGTCATCGATATCTCAAACTCAAAGCAGTTATTTCAAATAAACTAACTACAGGCACTTTTGAGTTGTCAAGAGGTCGGTCAGTCAGGAAGATGAAGCTAGTCGCCCATTCCAAAACGTAACAGGTATCTATGGAGAAGAACGGGCAAGAAACTCCACGGACACTCTTGTAAATCAAAATAATACGGTTACATCGCTATTGCCGGGGCAATTTTACACAATTGGGACCACTTTGAGCTGCTTATTCCCCAAATTTGGCCATACCCATGAATATGAACCAAAGTAAACACAAGAAGCAGTGGTGGCCAAGTGGTAACGGCCGCGACTTACGAGTTGTAGGTCGTAGGTTCGAATCCAGACAGGCGCTTTACTTTGTGTAAATTATTTCATCACCACTGCTCTCAAAACGGTGAAGGAAAACATCGTGAGGAAACCGGCATGTCCTAGAACCAAAAATTCGAAGATATGTGACATCTGCCAACACGCACTGGGCCCGCGTGGTGGATTACGGCCCACTCCCTCTCACTGAGAGGAAGCCTGTGTCCCAGCAGTGGGAACATTATAGGCTGATTATGTTATGTTATGTAAAAACACACACGTTGACGTGTTCATAATTTACCGAGAGCGAATCGTTCCGTCCCTGTAGGGGAACATCGAACTGTAGTCTGTAGACACGTCTCGGTGGTGCAAGTGTTGAATAACTTAAAGCAAGTTCTACTGTGTCTCACTCACGGTACATTAATACCGAGTGTGATACTGTTTGAGTTGTGGGACCGAGACTGGGTGTCGGGGTGTGTCGGTGGGAAGTTGAGGGGCTAAGATTTTGTAGGTATGGTGTACCTGTGGGTGTCCCTATAATTATAATATGTATAAGAAACTTAATACTATGTATGTGTTATTTGAGTGGGTCTCTTACCCTTGCCTATAAAAGCATGGCAAATATTAGGTATACAGCATGAACATCTTCACGCCTTATCAACTATCGAATACTCAGTATGTTAATTGTGTTGATTTTATAAACTTGAAGGGTTATTCCACTTATCCACTCCAAAAAATCCACTCTAAGATGGATGCGGAAACGCATGTCTGAAAATCTACCCTAGGCCTAGTTGGAGAAACGGAATTTACAGGCTTCGGGTGGATTCTCGGACAACAATTAAATCACTGGAGTGTCTATCAATTCCCAATAAATCTGGTATGTTGCATGGCGGAGATTGCCGACTGTGAGAAGACTGCCCATTGCACTTTCATTTTAACTGACTTAAAAAAAAAAGAAGGAGGAGGTTCTTTAGTTCATCTGTTAGTAGTCTCCAGTACGTATTCAATGTATGCACACGTATTCGTGTATTTATCTACTCTATTTATATTAAGTTATTTCGTCACAACAAAGCAAACTACAGTCACTTCAATTCCATTCCCTTTTCTAGAAGATTTGTAGTGAATACACGAAAAGTTCCATAAATATGCAATAAGCAAAGAGGTGTATAAAATAAAAGGTTGTTTCGTCTCGACGCATCTTCCAAGTTTCAACGTATCTACATTTCCTTCGTGGAAATAGTTTTTGATTCTTTCAAGGGATAGGATATACGAGTAGGTATAATAGTTTTGGATATGATAGGATTCTTTGAAATGATCGTCGTTATTTAGGTAAAGTTAAGATTATTTTACGATATTGGACATACCTACATAATTGTCTGGTTTCTGGTCTAGTGGTTAAATCACCGTGGTACCTGCTCATGTCATTAATTTTCAGACGAAAAAGTAGTTTACTATGAAATATTATAGCAGTTTACAATGTTAACTGTGCTGCGACGGTTAGGTATAGGCGTTAGGCATAACCTTGAGGCCCGGTAATAACGGGTGGATTTATACCTTAAGGTTGATACGCGAAAACACACGTCCGAAAATCCACACTAAGCCTATAAATTCCATTTATCCAACTAGGCCTAGTAGGTTCTCGGACATGCGTTTCCGCGAATCCACATACCATATAGGGTGGAGTTTTTGAGGTGGATAAACGGAACAACCCCATTTCAATTTTTCTCCGGCACACAATATAAATAAAGTAACAACCCAGCTTTATTTCGTGCGGGTGCACTCTACTAATGTGGGGACATTTTGTCAAAACATCGAGATTTCTCTGTTTTATAGTATACTAGCTGCGCCCCGCGGTTTCACCCGCATAAGTCTCGATCCCGTGGGAATATCGGGATAAAAAGTATCCTATGTCCTTTCCCAGGACTCAAGCTATCTCTATACCAAATTTCATCTAAATCGGTTCAACGGCTTAGGCGTGAAAAGGTAACATACAGACAGACAGACAGACAGAGTTACTTTCGAATGTATAATATTAGTATGGATACATTAGTTTTAATTTACACATAGGAAGGTAAACTTTCCGGAATAAATTCTCTATATGATGATGAAAAGAAACCGCATCAAAATACATTGTGTAGTTTAGAAGAACGAAAGGAATACACAACAGACATGAAAACCGACTTTATTTTATATTGTTTAATGGAGCAAAATAAATTAGTCTTTAGGTTCAGTAGTTTCAATATCATCAGGATTGTGCCGGTATAAAGCAGTTCGTCGTGGACGTGGTACAATAGCGGCTCCCCTGACTTCATCTTCTGGCATCAGAAGACAGCCGCCACGCAACCATCGATGCGACGCGATGCTCTACTAGAGTGACTGTCACCTGTCAGTGACACTCTTATTCGACATTTTTGGTGATTCCAGTAACTTCCAGTGGCGAAGGCCCCATACAACTCGATTCCCACCGGCTTCCCTTCGAAAATTCAGAACATAACCACTCTATAGCCAATTCATCATTGAAATTTTCTTTTGGCATTTTTTTTTTGCTCCGGCCTACCTCTGTCATAAATTCACCCTTCGCCACTGGTAACTTCGTAACAAAACTAGGTGGTGCCGTTTCATGCACCGTCATATTTAAAGTAACATAAATATATCAAACCTACGTATAAGTACCTACATACAAACAACTGAGCAGAACTATAATGGTCATATTACTTGTTAGCGCGAACCCTTTGACGGCGCATACCTCAAAGGATCCGAGTTAACACCTGCGTTTGAATCGCTCGAACTATATTTTACATACACTTTTAAAGCTAGATAAAAATAGAACCTGTAAATCTAACTTGTAACCATTCTCTGATTAATTTCCTTAGAACCTAAGCTTACTTTCCATATTTTGATCGATACTTTTATCTACAGTTAAAAGTTGATTTTGGTATTAGTTTTGCATTCAATTTCGATTTACTTATATTAGAAAATGAGTTTGTAGAGATTATCAAACACAACATTGGCAATGGTACCGATTCCCTAGTTCACAAACTGTTCAGTGTATCTTTATCTTTCTATTATAATTAAGAAAAGGACACAAGATAAATTTTAGTTTAGTCCTGTCAAATTAATCAGCGCCTGACACTACTCCATACAAGTTTAGACGTGATTAAAAACTTGCCTAAAAATTACGTCAATTTACGTCAGGCGCTGATTAATTTGACAGGACTAAACTAAAATTTATCTTCTGTCCTTTTCTTAATGAAATAGAAAGAAAAATATGCACTGAACTTAAATTTAGTATAGTTTGTGAACAACAGAATCGGCACCAATATCTATCACATTGTATCATCATACTCTATCAAAACATAAAACAAGGATACATCGGAACGCAATAAAAACGGAACCAGACATTCGCCCGATGATGGATGTAAGTTAAACGTTGTAATTACGAACGTCGCCTGCGACCATTGTGCGTTTACATTTTAATGGCAATCGCCATTTTTCATTGGCCTCATACCACTTCACTTGATTGATGCTTATATTTTTATTAAGATTTTTTTCGCGTTAAGGGATTTATTAAGATTTCTTTTGCTGGGTACACAGAAGCCCAAAGGTGCGCATACTTCTGGAATCTACCATGTTGACGTATACGTTATTTGCATATGTGTGCATGCACTTTCACACATATGCGAGGAGTTACCACTTATCTCCTTCCCAACTGAAAGAGCAGCGGCGCGCAGCGGCCGTAAGAGCAAGTGACTTTCCTCTTTTGACAAGTCGCAAGAAGCGCGGCGCCGCACCGCGAGGCTGCACGGGCCGTGCAGCCTCGCGGTGCGGCGCCGCGCTGCCCCTCTTTTGCCTTCGAATGACTATGGATAATGGCCGCTACCGGCCGCTGCTCTTTCAGTGGGGATTGACCCTTAGTGAACGTAACTACTGATGTTCGATTTACTACAGGTAAGTAGTTAAACTGAAATGGCTGTACTTTAATAATAATTGGGAACTGATAACGTTTTATGTGATATGATTGACTTTTCTTATATAATAAAGTAGACGAAAATTTTATGTTTTAGTTTAGTTAGAATTGTAGGTTTATGTAATTTTATTTTGTTTTCTCTGGGAAACTGAAATGTAGGTAGCTGTGCAGGTTTCTTGTACGTAATCTATATCTACGAGTATACTAATAATAAAGCTAAAGAGTTTGTTTGTTTGAACAGGTTAATCTCTAGATCTACCAGTCGGATTCGAAAAATTATTTTTGCATTTGATAGCCCAATTCTTCAGGAAGGCAATAGGCTGTTTAACATCAGGCTAGGGCCCTTAAGAGCCAAGCAAAAAGAAAAATGTCAGAAAGAACGCTAAGTGAAAACTGCTTGCGACGGCGTAGGCCGGGGGAACAAGAAATTTCACGCGGATGAAGTCGCGTGCTGAAGCTAGTATATTATATACATATTTTAATGTCAGGATGGGGCTGATACCATTAGGAAATAAACGTGAAATTAACCGTTAAATCCGTTTATGGTCCAGTTAAGACGAATTCCAGCCAATAGTACCTAAGTCACCAACTTAAATTGCTCGGTCAGTGTAAAACTTTGTAATGTAACAAAGTTCCGTTAACACTGCAGAATGGCCCAATTCAGCCAATTTGCTTTAGTTTGAACAAAACTGGGGCTATTCTTTGGCTACACAGATTTTTGCTATAAATCTTTTCACTGAAAACTTTTTCGCGGAAATGTTTCGTCACGTTTCGGGAGGTTTTATGAAAGCACAGTTTTTTTTTCATCTGTTTAAACTAATATAACAAACTGTTCTATTGTTCATACTTTATCTCATTCTGATTTTCTGCACAGTTTAAAAGCTATTTTATTTCTAATTAAAAAAAATGTTCGGTACGCCATTTTTCAGTTCAGCTAGTCAATAAATAAATAAATAAATATATCAGCCTGTGATGTTCCACTGCAGGGAAAAGACCTCCCTTTCCTTTTTCCACTCAAGCTTACCATTACCATTACAAAAAAATATTTAGAAAAGTTCTCAAGTAAGCAAACCAAAGCATGAGTCAAATCTGGCAACCAATGAATAAATGAGCATCAACGAATAGTTTCTAGTACAGTCGCGTTCAAAACTGCGTGGGAACGAGAGTCGAATTCACTCGGTGAGAATGAAAGAGGAATCGTAAAAGGCTTTTGGATTGAGAATGCTGAATCATCGCGGTGTCGAGTGGCGGGCGTCGCACCGCTCTATACTAGTGATGACGTGCAATAACGAGCTAGTGATGTGCTGGGTGTCGATAGTTTTGGCGTTCATATTTAATGGGCTTTAAAAACCATAAGAAATATATTTTATTTTATTGTTTAACAATGTACATAAACTGTTAAACAATAAAATACGTATGTAATATACACATACAAACAGAGAAGAAGAAAGGAATAGAAAAATGCGTGCGTTTTGTAAAGTTGCGATAATATTGAATTCCTACTTGGGGTGAAAACTTGGTACAGGCGTAATCTGTTTATATACAAAATTTCGTAGGTAGGTACGTACTTAGTTGCTCGTTGAGCTTCTGATGGTCAAGGCAACTGATTCTGGTAAAAATGATCTTGTATAATGTTCATTTATCTGAAAACCAGTACTTTCATACAATGCTTTAGGTAAATGTTTTCAATGAAAATTGAGCTTATAACCTATTGATGTGATAACCATCTGAGAGTTTTATCGCAACCCGCTCGGTAGTTCGATACATTCCACTCTATCGATACATTTTCGGCTTACAATCTCAACACCCCTGTTACATCACTACGGTCACACCATAAGAACTAGTGCCTAATCTTGCGCGGGATCTCAAAAGGAGGGTTTGAAAGAGGCACACTGGTGTCTGTTGCCTGATGAAAAACCGGCTCAAGTGTCACAGCCCTTTAATATTCACCCCGGTTCTTTGTTTCGGGCGATTGACGAAAATCGCTACCGTGTGCCTAGCCTAGGGCACTACCGGTCTCTGTTTACATACATTGCAATTTGTTTGCGTAGGTCCACGTGAGCGCATTTTCGGTTTAGCACTGTGGACTTACCGGTTTACGTTTGGTTGTACTCCAATACTTGGACTACAATGTTTTCGGATTACGGAGCGAAGTGAAACACAAAGTGTACGTGTGCGTGTTCGGCAATATTTACTTTAGAAACGCGTTTGGAACCTGGATTATAGTATGGGTTTACGGTTTACTTGTATTTCTAACGTAAGTTAAGCATGTAGATAGGCTTACCTTTAATTACATTTACAACTGTATACTACGCTACGCTGCAATCGTATTACCCAGTAACTCGGTTTTGGAGATCAAATAGGCCGGCGTTTCATGTAAAATACTGGTATTTAGCTGCGTTCTGTTAGACTGGAAGCCGACCCCAACATAGTTCGGAAAAGGCTAGCTTGCTTATTGTATCATAGGCAGGTGATGATACTATAAGCTGCAATCTATAGCCGTACGCATAGTGAATAGATAACGTGTAGTGAGATCATTAAGCACTGATCAAAGTTTTGCTTGCTGCATGCAGTACAAACTAAACTAAACTTATTGTAAGTTTAGTTTAGTTTGTGTTAGCGTACCTAGTAGACACAGTAAAAAATAGAAAATGTTGCGCAAAAATGACTTCTATTTTAACGCTAAATTAAAATGAGAATCCTGAAAATCTTCTTCCTCTTCTTGTTGCTGGCACGACAAATTGTGTTGGCCCAAAACTTCCCCAGTTCCACAGCCCTATTGGCACCAGCGCAGAGGTCACATTGGCTGCATGTTTTGGGGCACAGAGGGCAGGATAAGAGGTGGAGTATAGTTTGTGACACGGCTCCACATCCACACCTTGCTGCCTTTCCGTCGAAGTAGCCCTACTTTACAGCTTCCCTCTCTGGTACGGAGACGGCTTAGGGGATCTTGAAAATTAAAACACAAGTCAACGGCGAAACCCATTTAAAACTATTTCTTTCAGATAGCACAGTTTTCTAAGTATGGAAATTGTTTTTGTCCTTTGTTTTCTTTCCCGATAGATGCCATTACTGTTATTGTAATTACAGAAAGCCAATTAGCTCGCAACGGAGATCTCTTGAGTACTCGATATCTGAAGTCAAAGAGCGGTAATTAAGATTGAATTTATAAGATGTTTGTCTTTGACAGAAGTTGTTTTGCGGATTGATTTAGATATCTATATGAATTTATTAAAAAGAGTTCAACACAATCAAAAATTCCTTAGGTTTGTAATATGAGTACGAGAGAAATATCATAAGCACAACGCATAACGCCTGCTATGTTTTACTAACGTACATTATTTTGGGGAAGTTACTGACACTGACCGACGAAAACAGTAAACGGTACACTACCTCTTTCTTGAACTAGAGTTGCTAAAAGGTTATGTCCAGTGGTAACAGCCCCGAATTACGAGGTTTAGTTCAAGGTTCACAAACTTGTTTATCTATCTACCTATTTTAAAACAGTACTGAAAAGTAATAAAGAATATTTTATTCTCAAACAACTATGTAGTCATCTCAAATAGGTCGTTTTACCTATTTCTATTTACGTCACGACGCGGATGTTAGGATCTACACGAAAAATGTTTTGAGTCAATAAGAACACGTAAAAAGAATAAGTGAATCAGACAAAGTTAATAAGAAAGACTGTATTGGACGATTTTATTTTATATTTAAATTATTTATTAGCTAATAGGCTAATAACGCTGTAGGTAATGTGAATTACAATCTAGCCAAAATATTTTTTTTTATATAATAAATCCCTTATAAAGTAACTTATTAAGCATTTGGTAAAGATTAGGATGCATCGGCTGAAAAGTTCAGCATTTCTGGTACTATATAAAGACAGCTATATACCAAGAGAGTCGTACTAATCAAAGAGCCACACACATCATCATTGTCGATCTATCTATACCCCAACGTCCAAGCACTTGATTTACCAAAGAGGGGTAGGTAATCCCATCAAGATCCAACTGTGGCCTGGTGGCAGCCACCGCAATGCAAGCATAATGCGCTCCAAAACTCGATTAAAGTTGAAATACCCTCCAGTCTGTCTAGGCACACTTCAATGATAACTTGCAGTACAGCTTGACGGACCAGAATAGAGTTGGTTGGTCGGCTCATGTATTATTTGCGTAATTATGAAGCTGCTTCCTGTAAATGTGGTTTATTAATTTCGTTGTGTTTGTAGGTGAGAATGATTTCAGTTGATTATTATAGAGTCAAGCTATTTTGACAAAATACTTCGGTTTAGTGTCAAAATTGTTGTTCTTGCCAGGGTCGCGGGTTGTTCGAAAGAGATACCGTGTCCCCTGGCACAGGGAACTGAAGGAACACGGGTGGGTTTTAGTCAGTAAAAGTCTGACACGCCCTCTCGCTCCGCCCAGAGCGGGAGAAGTTATTTGATAATTTTCCACCCAAAAAAAAAAGGTATGATATTACAGGGAAAGTTAAAATTGTATTAAAACAAACATTTGTAGCTTGCCTGCTTGCTTGTATTACCTGCAGGTACCAATATTATGGTAATATATATATATATGTATATATATTTTATTGTTTCTATTCTAGTAAAAGTTTAATTAAACGGGGATTATGTTCAATTAGGTACTACTACTTTTACGTGGAACTATTATTTTGTGCGTGACAATTTCAACGTAATTAAAAATAAATACCTACAAATTCAGCGAACAAACCACTAGTTTTATTCGGTGAAAATTGTAATAACTGCAATTGAGAAATTATTGTAATTACTTAGTTTAATCGTTTACTGCTCACAATTTTCCACGCAATCTTGGACGATGAAGTTTCAAACGCTGTACGCCATCTGTCGGGCATTTCCAGGTTTAGTACATCAGGAGGGTCTTAGGGGCAGCGATGCCAATGGAGCAACTTGTT
Source organism: Hydraecia micacea (assembly GCA_914767645.1). NCBI lineage: Eukaryota > Metazoa > Arthropoda > Insecta > Lepidoptera > Noctuidae > Hydraecia > Hydraecia micacea. The sequence continues at coordinate 7,375,489 of OU611785.1, forward strand.
TAGGCTTATCAATATAGTGACATCTAGCGAGGGGTAGGGAAAAGTTTTGCAGTGGAAGTTTACTTTCCCCACGTTTCACACATTTCATTTTCCTTTCCGACTGTAGTTCAACCTTTTCCCTCAAGACTGCGCTTTCAGTAGTTTATAAGGAGGTGCATATGTAAGTAGTTTTATTGGTCATTTGATAGATTTCCACAATACCTTACCTGTATGTGAAAATATAAGTTCTATAATGTGACTCGGCAAAAGCTAATGACCTTTCCTCTATTTAAGTATGTATCTTTTATCAGCCTGTAAGGATTGATTATAATACTGTCCCAATGACCAAAGTAAACTTTATTTGGGTTAATTGTTGTTGTCCAGAGACCATTTTTATTCCTGTAACTTTAATAATTACCCTACTAATTTACAAATGTAAACAAAAATAAATTCCCATAACACGTACCATTTGATAACAACAGAGGCGCAATAATTATTTGGAATTAACGAAGGACCAGTTTTTCAAATTTTTTGTCTCCCGCAATAATAAAACGTTGCTAAATGAGGGCTAAAAATTACCGCCGCAATTATTTCACGGGTCGAATATTTTATTTTAACAGACAGGGTACTTTTGAAGGCTCAGAACTGGACTGAGACAAAGAAAAATAATAAAAAAAAATATACATCGGAGCGTTCACAAAGGGTCTCTTAAAGCTTTTTGGCGCTCAAGGAGGTCATGGAAAGCGGCTGGTACGCATTAAATATAATTTTTCTTTCTTGTTATTCAATGTTTTTTCAGTCTGAGCATCGTTTGCGAGGGGGATACTTACTTACAATTTATGGCGTAATTTATTGAAAAGGCTCTTGATGTGAGAGTGACTGTTGTCATTCTTTTTTTAGCTGGAGTTTTTAAATTCCGTCGTAAATAGTAAAAGGATCATTTAAGGACCTCAGATAAGGACGGAGAAAAGAGTCAGATATGCTTTTGTTTTTGATGCTGTATTTGGTATTTCATAAATAGCAAACGGTGAGAGCAGTGGTGGCCCAGTGGAAACGGCCTCGACTTACGAATTGTAGGTCGTAGGTTCGAACCTTGACAGGCACTTTACTTTATGTAAATTATTTCATCACCACTTTCTCAAAATGATGAAGGAAAATATCGTGAGGAAACCGGCATGCCCTAGAACCAACAATTCGAAGACATGTGACCTCTACCAAACCGCACCGGGCCCGCGTGGTGGATACGGCCACTCCCTCTTACAGAGGAGGCCTGTGTCCCAGCGGTGGGAACATTATAGGCTGATTACGCTTATGCTATGATTTATGCTAAAGGCCCGGCTCAGATGTAACGTGAGTCGACGCACGTCAAAAGCAATTTACACAAAATTTTGACACGCGTTAACGCGCGCTCATGTGATCGGTTGTACGTAAATACCATGATGTCTAGCCGCACGATTCGAAAAGATTCGAAAACGCGCGTCAAAATTTAGCCATCTGGACCGGGAATAAATAGCAAACTTCGCGTTCGATGCTTCAGAAGCTTAGCGGACGTACTGTAGGTAGGTAATGAACGTACTAAGGAAGTAACTGGGGAAGCTTAATCGACTTCTAATATCAGTTTAATGTCGCGTTAACTGGGTCGTTTCCACAATTACTGACACGTAATTAAGAGCGTTTTTAACGGCGGCAGCGTTTAATGTTGCAGTGGTAGGTATATGAAAATCTGATAATGAGAAAGGAGTTGAAGTTATAATAGAAGGAATGGATGGTATATTGCATTGCAAATAAAACAGATGTCATCATGTGTCGTTTTGCACGACTCCTAATGCGAAACATTAGAGAGTGCTTTACGATCGAAAAATTTGTTTGCCTCCTTTCTGCAACTGTTTCTATTTTACTCCTGCTAGTACACAGAACCTACGTTTATATAATTTAATAGAGATTAATTCTGTACTTTTCAAAAATTTGTTTAATACAGTAGAAACAAAAAATACATCAAAATATTTCTAAATAATTTCCGTCAATCAAGTGTGAAACCTGAAAACATTGTAGCTTGCGAAAAAATCAATTAATTGAGTAATTTTTTTTAATAGATTCGTTTCACCCATAGGAGGAACCTTATAGAAAATTGCACATTATTCAAAGTAGTTTTTTTATACGATCAAACAAATGAGCATTATGAGTCGTGCACTTTTGGATTTACCAAATTTTTTATGGTTTTCGAGGGTGCTGAAGCCGATAGTGAGGTCAAAATGAAAATCCAAGATCGCGGCCATCATCTTCAATTTTCATTTTGAACTTCCTTTCTGCCGGGGGTCCCCCGACCCCAGACTTTTTTTTATGCATTCCATAATATTTAAAGATGATTTTTTCATTTCAGCCGAAAAACGTCCATTGCTGGACCTAGGTCTCCCCCAAGCATCGCCACTCCGACTGGTTCTATGCTTCTCGCATATAGCAGATTCCTGCTTTCATCGATCCACTTTGTGGGAGCCCTCCAACGCAACGTCTTCCGGTAGGTACGCGGTCGCCACTCCAGAACATTTGTTCTGCGAGAAATGTGACCTGCGCAGTGCCAGTGTGCCAGCTGAGGTGTTACAATGGCTTAAAGCTAAGGTACAATTACGGACCCTGTAGGCCTAGCAAAAAGTATAAAAATAATTCATAAAATACAATTTAATTAGCAGATTTTTTTTTTTTAAATATGTTATTAACATTAATTAATTAAATTATAACGTTTGTTTATATTGAGATAATTATCTGGTAAGGTCAATTAAACATAATGTTTATTATAAAACTAGCTGACCCCGCAAACGTTGTCTTGCAAAAAAAAAATAGCATACGACTTATTCTCAGACCTACCAAATAAACACAAAAAATTTCATAAAAATTTGTCAAGCCGTTTCGGAGGAGTTCGATAACAAACACTGTGACACGAGATTTTTATATATAACTATTTACGATTTATCTGTGTATGTATGAATGTATCTAAACGACTATACAGGGTGAAATTAAATTAGTTAGCGAAAGTCAGCAGACGTTTTGGTATATATGTCGCAGGCAACTGGTAAAATTAGCCGATTAGTTAACCGCCTGGCCTTTGGAAGTAGTGCTCGCCTCGCTTCGCTCTCTTTGCTCGCACGCGGTTGATCACAGTTCTAACCTAACCTAACCCATTTGGTCGGGGTGCCCTGGCTTAGTTACTGCAACCAATTCGGCTCTCGCGTGATTGGTTACAGTTCCAACCTAAACTATATTATTGAATATCATTTAGGCTGTTAGTTGAACGGCCACCGTTTAGTTAAAAGGCTAGGAATTTAACTAAACGGCTAATTTAACCAGTTGCCTGCGACATATATACGAGTACCTATCTAAACACAAAAAAATCAAATAAAAAGTCAAATAAATTTATATTTTGTTTGATCGTATATCGATACCTATCACGTCTGCGGAGTTTCGCTAGCAAATTTAAATTGACCCTGTATAAGTTTATAATTATGGTGTCCGTTTGTATTAAATCATTATTTTAGTCATGTATGTTATGATAGTACTACAACCTAGTACTGACTCTTTTATTATTAGTTATTTTGACTACTACAGTATTATCATTGTTTTAAATCAAAACCAACATCCCAAACTTTAGCAAAAGCTGCAACTTTATACCAGCACAAAGCAGAAACACATTTGTTGATTAAATAGATAACATCAGTACAGAAAACATCGCCATCAGCTTTTAGCGAGATAGTGATGTTCCAAATGTTCCAATCCCATTCACCCATCTGAACTACATAAGTTTAATAAGTTGGTTCATAAACGGAGCTAGTTTTACGTTCCTATAAGCCGAGAGATGTGATCGCCTGATAGCTTGGGTTATAAGCAGTGAACGTAAACATTGCATTGGGTAATTTTGTGGGTACCTGATGGTATTACCTGGTGCGTTTGACGGTAACTTCTTCTGCAATAAAGAATATTCGTATTAAATAGAAAGTATGGTCTGTCTTGTCTCCCTTTGACGTATTTGTTTAGTAAATAGCTGCAAATTAGTTTAGAGAGATAACTTTCGAAAAAACCGGCCAAGTGCGAGTCGGATGAAGGGTTCCGAACCACAAGGCAAAACACGTTTCTTTTTTATAGACCCCCTTAAATTTTTTTACGTCATTTTATTTTTATTAATTGTTGTTAGATAATTATTAAATTGTTGTTAATAGACATCCTCCAATAGAATAGACACCTATTACGGTTTATGAGATACAGACAGATGGATGGATAAACGGACCAACAGACGGACAGCGGAGGCTTAGTAATAGGCTCCCGGTGGCACCCTTTGGGAACGGAACGTTAAAATCGTTTTTTTTTAAGTGTTGGGTTATTTAGAAATACTAGCCGATCATTAGCACAAGATGGATGTTTAACAAGAGATCTATTCTCAACAGAAATAACTTTTACGAACAGACTAAACTAGCCAGGACAGTCCATTCACAGCTAGATATTATACCTCGGGCAGCAGCAACCTAACAACAACCTTGGTGTAACGAGAATAAAACTCACAATGATTTGACAGACTTGTTAATGGCAGGAAACCAATAGCAACCTTATTAGAATGAGAATAAAGATCACTGTGATTTGGACAGTGATGCAAAATCAGAGGTAAAATAACTGGGAATGGACTGTGGTGACAGAATTCCTTTTTAGTTACCACAGATAATAATTACCGCTGACATTCTCGGCGTTGCATATTTAACAACGTGGTATTTTTTACAATACAATATTTTTTATCGAAAATAAGTAAGTAATCATTTATTTATTAAAAACTTAGCTTATTGTAACATCAGACTTTTTTCTATAAGTTATGAGTATGGCTATTACATTATGAGTAAGACCCGTACCCTTCAAACTAGGAAAATCCTGTGTCTTGAAGGACCTTTTTTTTGGTGGGATTGACACTTTTAAACAAAATATTTTTAATTGCGTAATAATTATGTACAGACGCCAGCACATCAAGCAACCCGAAACTGTAAAATTTTCCCAATCAACTTTGTACCTTATGCTTTAGCGATAAAGTTAAAAACCAATAAAGAAATTTGACAGATTGTAGTAGCTTGATGTGCTGGCGTCTGTACTTCTTACGTTAAGGCGCTGCCCAAACGTAGGCTAAAAACGCTCAGTTTTTTGTCGCATAGTTAGGCGTATTCCTAAAACCAGAAAAAAGTGTGTGTGAGTGTATGTTACTATGGGTTAGACTGGTCTGTTGGGGTTTGTGTGTCAGTGTGAGATAATTAGTAAAAAAAAATCTGTCAAGGAAGTGAAAAAAAATGTATCGCCATTATTCCGATTTAAGAGAATTTTTTTTTTTTTCAAATGATAAACTGATTTGCAGTTGCACGAGTAAAATTAACCAGCTGCTCTTTCTCTCAGAATAATCCTTGCAACTGGTACAGTCACGAGCACTAATATGTCAACACGTGGCCACTTTCAATAGAGATTTTTCCTTGAAATAACGAATGCAACGTTGAAATACGACACTTTACATAAGCGTATGGGTTTGAAAATACTATGTTCGCAATAAAATAAAATTTCATTCAAAAATAAAGGAGAAAATCACCTTTGAATAAAGCCAAGTGTATACATACTTATGCTCGTGACTGTACGTCACTCACAGAAACGGGGGAGTTTATTAGTTGCCGGTGACACGGCCCATATTACCACACCAGCTGGCAAATCAACTAAAGTTTACGGTTAGCCGAATATTAGCCCATTTGCCCAAACTCCGCAACGCCAAAACCAGTCATGACCCTAATTAATATACAAATTCAATATGACGTAAAGTTTATTAGCCAATCTAGATTTAAAGATATTTATTCTCAAAAAAGACATAAATTCATGAGAACAATGCTTAAAATAAATTGTATGAAGTTCGTCACAGACGTCTCGGTAGCAATTATGATACACCCATCCAATGCATTTAGCTTTTAGGAAGGATGTTATTTGCTATTAAATATGCACCTAACTGAGTTTTGAATGTATCGAATGAGTGTATTTTTTTATAAATACAAGAGGGTATTCTGTTATATAATTGTGCTCCTTCAAAAGGCAATCTATTTTTTACAATTTACATTTTTTTAAATTTTTGTCTGTCTGTCTGTTTGTTCCGGCAAATCTCTGACACGGCTCGGCCGATTTCGACGGGACTTTCACTGGCAGATAGCTGATGTAATAAGGAGTAACTTAGGCTACTTTTATTTTAGAGAAAGAATTAGGGTTTCGCGCAAAATAATTAAAACGTTCTCCGTCATGTACGCGAACGAAGTCGCGGGCAGAGCTAGTATTACATAAATGCATCGCTAGAGAGCACCTGAGCATCAGGCACAAGTGCTTACGTCAACACTGCTAATTGGCATCTCACTGCAGATCGATTTGATCTGCTGAGGTAACCATGTTTGATTTCAATTCGAATCCACTCGCATCCATGTTAGTTTTCGGACGATTCGTATAAAATACTACGGCGTAAAGCCAAAGTGGTGGAAGACAGGTTTATTTAATTTTGGTAGATAGTTCATTTTGTTTTGGTTTACGTGTTGAAAATGTTTGCGGTGCCGTCGGATTAGGTCTTACGTTGGTTTTGTTTTTTGGTTTAATTAAATGAACGGAAAAGCTTCGGTCGGGTGTTGTTGATCTTGTTTAGTTTTTTTTAAGGGTTTCTAAATTTTCTGTCTATATTTAGGTACCACAGTGCTCACCCAAAATTGGAAACTTGTGATGAAATGTTAGAGCTTTAGGCGCCTATTCATTTTATACTCATTCTTGTAATACGAATAAATGGTTATTTACAACTTTCGTTTTCTATTATATACCGGCGTGCATTTGTGATGTAAATGCCACTAACAAAAGTGTCATACACAAACATAGAACAAAATTGTTGTGCGGAAATTGAACCCACAAGAGGGACGCTCCACTACTCTCTAGGATGTCATAAGGTTGTCATAAATGTGAAATAACTTTATAGGAGACGTGGGGAAAGCACTCTTTACGTTTGGACCCCCTAAGCACTTGTTTGGGTACGGCATGGTCTTTCCGAAGGCTCGGCCGTACCCCTATTCTTGAGTCAACTCTCAACTTTTGTAATCTTATAATGAATGATATACTATACAACGTGTAACGGAATGGGTAGGGTGGCACGAACATCAACGTGCAACCTGTTACCATGGATTCAGAAGGTACAGACGCCAGCACATCAACCTACTACAATCTGTCAGATTTCTGTAATAGATTTTCAACTTTATCGCTAAAGCATAAGGTTCAATGTTGATTGGGAAAATTTGACAGTTAGGTGTAGGTTGATGTGCTGGCGTCTGTACATGATTCTAGACCCCGCGTTGACTGTTCGTCAGTTATTTAAAAAAAAATTGCTGTTCTATACATTTTGACCGCGTAGGTATTGATTGCACTTGTCTATGAAACGGCAGATTGTTTTATTTTATTTATAATTTGACAAATACTTGACATTTTAAATTTAATAACTATGATTTATGTACAAATTAGCTTCATTTATTTAATAAATGTCGCCAATAATTTCGCATGCTAGCATTAGAAACTGTTAAAGATCCTATCTGTAATGCAAATACAAATCAAAAACTTACAATTACAAAAAAAAAAAAATTACTAGAATTACACATAATTTACAAATTCTTTCAAATAAATTTCATTTCATTTTATCGAGATATACCTACGTAGAATTAACTAGGTTCCTTAGTTCTAAATCAAGATGAAATATAACTACTAATGAAGGGAGGCTTGATAACTTGCTTCATCAACCAACGTAATATATCTTCGCAGATAGTTCCAGCGATAAGTCGGATTGTCCTCATTATCTTAGCCAGTATCTTGAAACACTGCCCTTTCATTCCTTCTAACGCCTAAGCTCATATAGAATGTAATCTTGTAACTTTGGCAATCAATGAGAAGTTAATCTGAAGATATCGGCAGGTATTCATGAGATACTGGTAAAGGTATTTGCAATATAGGCTTGTAGTTAGTGGAATACGTAGATAGATAGAATTTTCTTTATCAAACTAAAATCTGTCAAATTTCTTTAATAGATTTTCAACTTTATCGCTAAAGCATAAGGTTGAAAGCTGATTGGGAAAATTTGACAGTTTCGGGTAGTTTGATGTGCTGGCCTATACACCATACAGATTACAGATATAAATGTAGAAATATAAGATTTTTTATTGAAGTCAAAATGGCATCCAAAATTTTAACTTAAGTATAATTTAAATGTTGCTCAGAGAAAGATGTAGAGAATGAATACCTACTTTGCTCTTCTAGATTAACAAGATTTTTTTCTAAGCAATATTTGAGCAACTGTAATCTGGGAGCTTGGAAAATTGTGCTGAGCCATGAATCTGGACCACTTCAAAAATGATGAGGCAAGTTATTCGATTCAAAAGAAAGGGAAAAGGTATGCAGATTTAGGTATATGTAAACCGACTATACGAAAAATATATAGATAGGTACTCGTAATTGGGGTATATATTTTTTATTTTTTTTTATGACAGTATTTTTACATTCTGTGACTACAGTAACTCACACACTTGTTAAAATTATATGAAAGTCATCTACTTTTACAATATTTGTAAATATGTGAGCACCATGTATCTATCACATAATTGATCTACCTGTCATTGCTTTATTTTTAATTCTTTTTACCTTTTGCAGGTAGACTAATTTTATGCTAGGTGCATTGTCGTCACATATGAATGTATACAAAACCTTGTAAAAAATTTTAAAAGAGTAACGGTGGAGTTTCTTGACCATTCTTCTCCATACGAAAACTACCTTTTGGAAGGGGCGACTAGAATCAATTTCGTTTTGTTGTAATATTTGACGTTCTAAAGTGCCTTTAATGTGCCTATTTGAAATAAATGATTTGACTTTGGTACAATTTTTATCACGAATTCACGACAGATTCTCTTTATGTTTGCCATTTTTTGTATTGCTAAATGGGCCTGCTCTGTCTTATCACACCTGATGGAAAGCGATGAATGAGGTTTATGATAGAACGAGCATGCCCAGAAGATAGGCCATGTAAGTTCACTCTTGCTTTGAAGACTAAATGTGTAACCTAAACCTACTTCAAATTATGTTTTGCTTTATTATTGACTGAAAAACAGCGTTGTTTTATTTTGACATATAAATAATAAATAATAAAACAAATTCAACCACGATCAAAAACCACGGTAACAGGATTGACATACAGAGATTGGGTGGAAAAAACATCGTTTATTTTTTTTAAAGGTTTTATTTCTAACGTAGCAAACGGCTCGTATTTCGCAACTGCAGGAATTTTAACACAGAAACAAGATAAATAAACATCAAATATTTACAAAAAATAGTAGATACGCTGAAGGCTTTTCTGCTTGATAAAAAATGGTACAAAAATCACTCGCTGTGCTGAATTCCTAGTTTCTAAAAGGTTAGCAACGTGTACAAAATAAAACGTCAGGTCGCATAAACCTCCAAAACTGTATAGTGGACTGTGGAGTAGACTACATGGTACTGAACTTGTAGTTAGCTGCAGTTTCGCCCAAGGACCATAAAATAAACCTTTTTGCTGAAACTTAACTCTGGAACCTTTTTACGTATGCAGATAAAACAAGATGAAGTGCATATTGAACTAAAGGAATATATCGTCACCTTTGCGTGGGATGTTTTTTCCCAAGGGAATTTAAAGGAAATTTGTAGTGGCATGTTTGTGTTTTATTTTATTGGTAAGCCTAAAAATGGATATTTGAAAAGTCCTTCTCTTTTATTGTAATAGAAAATAGGATTTAATAGTTTACGAACTTCAAATAGCATTTAATAGTTTCGAACCTCAAAAGGAACCCGGAACCCTTATAGAATCACTTCGTGGGCGGTCTGTCTGTCAGTCTGTCAATACCTACCCTTTTTCTCAGGATCGCGTGGGGTTATTATCAAATACGTAAGTCTTCGATCTCTTGAAGTTATAAAAAATCAGGCTTCTAAGTCAACGCAATAAAAAATACGGCCATTTATGCAACATATTTTGATACTCGTAAACAAATGAAAACCTATAGGGTACTTACCGTTCCATACCGATCTAGAATCATGAAATTTGGCAAGAAGCAAGGTCTCACAGCACAAGTACAGGAAAAAGTCCGAAAATTGTTAATTTGTAGTTTTACCACATAAAAAAATACATTTATGTGATTACAAATTCACATTTGCAGTTAGAGAATTGAGCGTGACGTTTATCGATGTCAACATGTTTTCAAATACAATTTTAAGTTTGTTCTTTGGATAAATTCATCCCAACTATAAATAAAACAAAAAAACCGGCCAAGAGCATGTCGGACCACGCACAATGAAGGGTTTCATTGTGCGTGGTCCGACATGCATTTGGCCGGATTTTTTACTACAATATAAGTAGGCATTCAATTATAAAAAAAAAACTTAAAATGTCCCAAATGTAAGTGGTTTTACGAATTTTTCCAAGCTACTGAATTCTAGAGCAGGGTCGGGTAATATCTCACAGTTTTAATCGCCTTAACTTAACAGCATTGTACTACAGATCCCAGTACTGGGCATAATTATTTATTGTCGCTGACCTGCTGTTAATGTTGATACTTTTAATCCCTCAAAGCGTTCGCATATAAAATAACACTGCAAAAGTTTCAATTACCAACGTTGTTTCATTTTGAAACTCATTAAAACTGTTTAATATAAATATCGACTACGCTACTTATGTTTCACGGTTGGAATACGAGACTTGGTAATTTGATGACTTGGTTTTATTTATAGTTCACCGTCATTAAATTGATGATACGTCTACCCAAATGTCCAATTTTTGGTGACAAATAGGTAAGGTATAGGTACCGGAACTTTAATTCCGGTATACCTTATTTGCCACCAAAAATGTACAGTATTTAAAACTAAACTTGAAACGTGGTCGCTGGCAATGGGCCTTATTAAAAAGCTGAAAGTCACCCAAAGGGTAATTGAGAGGGCTATGCTTGGAGTTTCCCTGCGTGATCGATTCAGAAATGAAGAGATCCGCAGGAGAAACAAGGTAACCGACGTGGCCCGAAGAATTGCCAAACTTAAGTGGCAGTGGGCAGGGCACATTGCTCGCAGAACAGACGGCCGATGGGGCTGAAAGGTTCTGGAGTAGCAACCACGTACCGGAAGACGTAGCGTTGGAAGGCCTCCCACAAGGTGGACCGACGACCTTGTGAAGACCGCAGGAACTCGTTGGATGCGAGAAGCACAAAATCGGTCGAAGTGGAGGTGCTTGGGGGAGGCCTATGTCCAGCAGTGGACGTCTTTCGGCTGAAATGATGATGATGATGATTTAAAATTATCATCATAAACCACAGTCCCACGTTACTCACACTTGGGTATATATTTGCTTGCCAATCTCGTCCAAAACTACAGGCTGCTTGAAAATCAAAAGGCATTGTTTCCTCTGGCATTTGAGTAGTTATACAATCCCGCTATCGATGTTGTTGTTAGAACAAGTTCCGAAGTAGATCAACATGGCTGTCAGGTCAGCTGTCCATTTCAATTCTTCTGTAAAAAGTTTAAATTGAATGAAGTGTTGGAACAGTGTCTCTCGGGGTTATTCTGATGGGAATTAAGTCCATGCCTAGTTACATCAATAATGTTTAAATTATATGTGAGAACGATGTAAAAAAACGTACACGTTAATAGCATCCAGAGTACAGCCAATAGGATTAAATTTTATTTTTATAAAATAATTAAAATAAGCCGTTGCAGCTTAGAGATGAGCATTCGCAACTGTCGGCGCTCGTTCGCGAACATGGCGCATGGGTGAGCACTATTCAACTATTTTGAGGGAAGCTAAATGTAGCGACATGTTGGACATCTGGAGGTAGGCTCAGATAATGATATGATTATTACGTTGTATTGAAAAATACCTATGTTTGTCTTTGTCGTTTTGTAGAAGACAGAAAATAAGTCAATCAGTATGCTTGGTAGAGCGTTATCGAATGCTTTATTGGAGGCAAAATCAATATTGCGAACAAAGTCGCGAATAAAAGTCAGCACACATATGTATATGATATGTATCGTAACGTATTTGTTGCATCGACTTGATCGAGTCCTTTGTTCCAAAAGCCATCAGCCGGCCCAATCAAGTAAGAAATTGGTGATCTTGGATGAAAGCCGGTCCCTTTCCAGAGCGCTGTTACTAAAGATAAGCTTCTTAGGATGTGATGGAAATGTCCCCCGGCGCAGAAAATGTACACAGAGAACAGATTATTAACGTTTAGTGAATTATGTTTATAATGTGAATGATTTTGATAATAAAATAATTGAGGAATAAATAATAAGAAGGTCGAGAGGACCGTTGACGTTGGCCTCTAAACTGTTGGAAAATCAATATTTGATTTAAAACAATATAAATTCAATTGTGTCTCATTAGCCACAGTTCAATTAATAATGGCTGGGTTGGCGATGTAGGTACGCAAATCTTGACAGCAATTTAATATTGTATATAAATTCTTCGAAAATATTAAACGCCAAGTCTCCAAGTACCAAATGTTTATAAAATTGTTTCCAAAATTCGTTGATTTATTTTGACAGAAATTCAAGTTACGATTAAATATTATGCTTTGGTTGAGTTCACACGAAGTTACTTAGATTTAATCATTGCTCCAATATAAATTTTAAATACTTATTGACTTAACGGTCAATTCCCCTTCACTCTCTTTCAGGACTATTACCGCCGTTATTGGCCTGAGGGGTAAAATTGTAATGAAATTATAACACGTCAAGCTTGATTAGTCATAGGGAAATACCTTAATACCCCATTGAGAATTCCCCTCAAGTTATTTTACGGAATTCGTCATGGTACTGCATTTGCATGGATATTACAAAAGTGAGGCATGGTGTTTTTCGAGAGTTTATTACAGAAATGTCGAAGGATTTTTAAAATATCTTTCTTTATTTTCATTTTCTTCTGACTCGGATCACGTTTACTTTTAAATCATAAATCAAAGTGAGTTTTGCAAGCTTCAACTTTTAGTAAGTGATCGATCTACATTGTTGACAGGACAGTAACTGAGGATAGTAACAATCTCGAACGCTAAACTTCTCACGTGTTTGTATAAGTTTTAGTTTCCATCATCCTTAACTTTAGAGAGGAAAATGGAGATGAAAATTTGAAATAGACGGGCTCAGCTATCCAATGAAGCGCTAACTTCGGCCATATAGGAAACCGTGAGCAAAAAGTTAGTTCCCATCTTGTTAAACTGTAACCCCATCTTTCAGTGATTTGTAAGGCACCGTCGGCGACCACTCACAGTTCGTATGACTACGGTCACATACATAGTTTCGCCAGCGTGGTAAAGTGGGCACTAGATGTGTCGAGGGTCTGGCTAGACGCCAAGCGGCTACCTCCGCATTGTAAGGCGGTGTGCATACTCTGTGAGTCGGAAGGCAAAAATGTAAAAGAGTCGCGTTGCTGTTTTGTTTTGTGCGTGCGCATTTTCTTGGCTTTAATGAGCTGGATTTGTGAAGAGGGTTTTGTCCTTTTTCAGATTTTAGTTAGAGATAAATTAGGTTATGTTTTTGAAGTTTATCTTTAAACAGGCTATAGGATAATACCTATCTATCTAGACAAATAAATAAAATAGCGTCTGTATCTGATGTAAAAATAACAGCTTATTACTAAATGCGTATGAAAGTATAATTTACGGTACCAACAAAAAACATTTTTTTTATGTCTGTCTGTCTGTTCCAGCTAATCTCCGAAACGGGTGGACCGATTTTGACGGAACTTTCACTGGCAGATAGCTGATGTCATAAGGAGTAACTTTGTAACGTTAGTTTATTTTAGAAAAGAATAAAATTAGAGTTTCGCGCAAAAAAAATAAAACCTATGAAATTCAATATATTGTTTTCCTAAATGCATGCAAACGAAGTTGCGGACACAGCGAGTATGGTAAGCAACAAGGAAAGGTATTTTGGAATGCCGCGTATATTCAAGTACAGACGCCAGCACATCAAGCTACTACAATCTGTCAAGTTTCTTTAATAGATTTTCAACTTTATCGCTAAAACATAAGGTTCAAAGTTGATTGGGAATATTTGACAGTTTCGGATAGCTTGATGTGCTGGCGTCTGTACCTTATGCATTTTAACTTATAAAAGGATCAGTGAGTACATAAAAATGCTCACTATTTACATGTATCGAGTTTTTTTCCAACAGTTTTTAATAACTTTACTCAGTAACGTAAACTCATACAATTTACCACTCATATGAGCACGGTACAAAGGTATCATAATCATCAAAAATTTATGAAATTCCGCTCGCACCTGCGGTTTTACTGCGTGTTATGTTTGAAAATTTTACCCAAAACTTAATCGTACCTACATATAAGTGGTGACTACGCCATCGCCGGTTTGAGTGGTTCGTGGCTAAATGAATGTACGGATCGAGCAATCTTCAAATACTATTAAACTGCCAAGGTAGGCATACCAAAGCCCCTCAGCGACTCAGAGAGCACGTCAAGCCGTGACCCTATATTAGGTGTATCTTCATAGGTAGGTGCACTTACTATATCAGTAATTAAGACAGGTAGTCGAAAGTCTGAAAGTCTTATTAGAGGCCATCTTTGCGAAGCGCGTCAATAAGTGATATTTGGTCTTAGCATTATGCTGAGCGATGGCCGTTTTGCGTGGATGTGACGCATATTTTTCCTAAGTAACTTGTTCTTTATATGTGTTTGTGTTTTACCTCTACGTCATGTTTGCCGCTAATTAATATAATTTCTTACTTTCTTTCCATTATCGGCTTTTTTAAATTATGGCCTTCTCATAATGAATAAGATGCGATGTGATTAGGACCAAAGGACAAAAAACTATCTTAGTTTTAAAATTATAAATGTCATGCCACTCAGTCGCTCGTGTGCCTTAGCCTTAAAGGACTAGTACTGGCGGTACAGGATGCTGATTCAGCTAAATACCGAACGATAATAACGTGTTCAAGTAAACGATGCCAGACAGCTGACGTCACTCCTTTGTGTACCTGTATTAATTACTGAGCTTAGAGAGAAAAGACGCTCTGAGTAGTTTTAGTTAAATACAGTGAAAGTTTTGATGTGTTCTATCGAGTGTACGTGTAATTAATGCTAACACTTTCTTAGGCAAATGAAGCAGTGTCTGGCTCGATAGTTTGAAGAAATTAGGGATTTTGAAAGACAGGGTTATGAATTATGCAGGTGTTAAATGGATTTAAGAACAACGGTTTAAGTTTTTGTATGGACGCTCATTTTGACAATGAACAAATAATTGATATGTTATTTAAGTATTTTGGGCGTTATTGAAGAGGTGAATGGTATGGTTTACGAGAAGGTACATATAAAAAACTAGCTTCTGCCCGCGACTTCGTCCGCGTGAAATTTGAACCTCCCGGCGATCCTTTCTTAGTAGATACCTACTCCTGACAAAGAACACATCATCCAAATTTCATGTCTCTAGACCAGACCAGCGGTATAGGCTGTGTGTTGATATATCAGTCAGTCAGGACTTTGAATTTTATATACAGATAGATTTTAAAAAATGGCTGATTTTGTGACTAGTGAGCTTATGTTCATTAGAAATTCTCCCACAATCTTTCTATAATCTCTAAGTTTAACATCACACAGACTGGATTTTATCCTTACTTTTATGTAACCACCACGGATAGGTAGGTACCTACTCCTACTCACGCTAGCAACAATATTTCCTAACAAAGTTAGTGAGCCACCAACAGCCTGGCACACGTTTATAAATTTTACACTAAAACCATTCTCGGAAAACCTTACAGGTCTGGAAAATCCTAGGAACTAAAATTGAGACAGAAATTCTCGGCATGAAACCGGTGATGGAGACTGCGGCTTAGTTTTGCGATGTGGAATCGTAGTGTAACCAATAAATGTTATATCATCACCTGCCTAGCCTTTTCCCAACTATGTAGGGGGCGGCTTCCAGTCTTACCGGATGCAGCTGAGCACCAGTATTTTACATGGAGCGACTGCCTATCTGACCTACACAACCCAGTTACTGGGTAATACGAAACCCCTTGGTAAGACTGGTTGTCAGACTTTCGGACTTCTGGCGACCCGTAACGACTGTCAAAGATCCACGAATGACAACCGGGACAACCGCTTAACGTGATTTCCGAAGCACGGAGGAGTCTTGGTATGTACAGATTTTCACCCATCCACGGACCAATCGCGGCAAGCGTAGCTCAACCTGATCAAACGACCCGTGCGGCTGTTATTACTTAGCCACAAGCCCCTCACATGAAGCAATTATCTATTTACAAAAAAATCTATTGTCAGGACTAAAAAATTAAAACACTTGCTTTAGTATGTTGCTTGTAGAATAATCTGACAAAAATCAGAATGATTGTATGTATTTTAGTATGGTTTTTATTGTAAAAAGAAAGTTTTTAGAGGTACCTTCATAATTTTTTTCTATCGTATCAAATTAGTTATATTATCTTTTCAACACACTATCTACCTAGCATATATCCTGAAGAATATCATATATTTTTCTGATTTTGTTTTCTGTAGTCAACTTGCGTTTTTTGCGTTTAGGTCCTGTGATCCCCTTAAAGTAATAATGTCATTACGTAAGTCATGAAAAGTAATATAATTTTCAAGTTTCGCTCATCTGAGAACACAAGGACTCTCAATTTCAGCTTTAAATTCTAAACAAAACAACGTTAAATGGATATGTTATTTCGTAACACACGAGACACAAAGAAAACTAATTAAGAGCAGCCTGTCACTCGTGTCATTTCGTTTCTTATTAAATTGTTTGCGTACAACAAACAAATGACGAATGAAATTTTCGCACATGAAAGCGTACTTCATCGTTCACCCTATTTGTCAACTTTGTGCTTCACAACTCTGAAACTCGTAATCGTTGTAACTTATAATTGCTCACTTAATAATATCAAAAACGTAAATCCTCAACATTTAACGTAAGTGAATTCAGCGAATAACGGGATCGGGCATAACGTCGTCGTGTCTCACTGATTACCTACGCCGGCGCAGAAAATAAAGTTGTAAGAACTCCTTAATAGAATATCCTTTGAACAGGTTGCTGGAGTCGTCTTGTAAATAACGTTAGAAGGCTCGACGGAGGTGTCAGAAGTTGGCCAAGTTGCCCGAGTACGCCGAGAACGCCGAGTACTCCTGTAGCGTGGGAGTTGAAAACAGCCAAACTTGAAGACCCCTCTAAATCTAAACTTTTCTTTCGTTGACAGCGCTTGAGACATGACTTTCGAGTTGTGCACTCACATATGTGAGAATTGTTCGAGATCTGGGTGCTAAAAATTATCTGAGTTTGTGTCGAGAACATTTTAAGTACGGAAAGTTTGTCTTATTTCAACAATACTTGTGTAACTCGTATGTGCTTGCTAACCTTCTAACATACCAGTTTCAGTAAAGTTGATATTCTCAGCTCGCTTCGAAAGAGTTATTTATTTGTGGTAAGATATTATGTGATGATATATGATGTCATTATTACAGTAAGGGCTGATTTTTCCAACGCCAGATAGTTTTATGCGAGGAATAATTTTGAATTTTTGACAGTTCGTCCATACAAAATCTGTCAGGCATAATTTTTATTCCATGAATAAAATATCTGTCGATTGAAAAATTTCCCCAAAGGCCGCATTCCACCAATTTTTCATACCTAAAATAATATATATAGTCTTATCTTGAGAATTGAATTTTTGACAGTTTTTCCATACTAGAACTGTCAGACGTCAATTTTATTCCACGAGTAAAAGATATCTGAGGAGCAATTCTAGTAATTTTAAGAACGTTCACAGTCTGATTTAGGTGTGTACCTAAGGACTATTTGTTTTTCTTTTTTACACTTTTGAATTAACATTCTTCCAAACAAAACAGTCTGATCAGAATTTTCTCCAATGCTAATTATGTTTAATGAGAGTGAGGTGTCCTGCGTGAGTCCCAGACTACACATTAACCAATCTCTCATATTTAGCGCGAATTTAATTAATAAGAAAACCAATTAGCGTTGTAAATAGTAGCTTTCCCCGAGAGTTTTGGTCCCTAAAATATGATGTAAGTGAAACAGATGACGTGGTAACGATAATTATTCTACTTAGGGCTCATTTTACCAAAGTCAGAAGGCCAATTCTCGTAATTCAAAACGTTCAAAATCTAGTCGCAGTCTAATCTCAGCGACAAACAAATGTCAAAAACTTGTCAAAATGTAGCGAAATTACAGGCATTTTTGACAGACTGAGACTGAGATCAGACTGAACGTTCTTCAAATTACGAGAATTGCCCCTCTGATAAACTTTTAACAGTGGAAGCGTTATTTAAGTCTTGGCAACCTACTTTACATGAAATATTTTTGGTGGGATTATTTATTTCGAGGCGTCATTTATGATCTCTCATTAGATGACTGCGGTTAGGTCAGCTAGACGTCTGCCCCCCATAGATAAAATCCCTAGCTAAGCCAATGGTCTACGCCACTCCTCTCTTCCTTCCCTGTATAAGACTCACGTGATCTGCTTACCTCGTCATCTCTAGCCATGCATTGATTCCTTATATTTCCTGTGACACCATTGTCACAGGAACATTCATCATTGTCATCATTGTCCTTATGTAAGCATAAGGAAATTTATTTATAATTATATGGAAATTTGTGCCACAGTTGTAATAATTACATACCAATTATAATAAACGCTATACATTGTGCCTGTCTTGTATATCAAAACATGTGTCGTAATATAACAAACATAATAAAAGCTAATTACGGCAAAAATAACACAAAAACAAGTCATGAATATAAATACTTTAATATCAATATTTAAACTTCGATATTTGGCTTAATAAGATAACTTCGCAAAACATTTTAGTAATTTCCTGTCATATATGTCGGCAAGGGACAAGGGTCGGTAATGTAACATTGAGCTGAAGTTTATTCATATTTTGGAGGGCAAAAATTTTATTGATATTAGCCATACTTAATAGAGGGCAAACATTGACCACAGCCTTCCTTATTTGAGAGGGTAAAATGTCCAATTTTTTACACTTAATGGCAAAAAAATGTATAAATTCAGACATTTGTATGGAAATTCGTTCGAGGTTTTCGCCTTTGCACGATGTTGGGTTTGCTTATTTATTCGCATATGATAACATTATGTAAGGTATACATTGCTTTTACCGACGCTCTGAAAAAATCGAATCGTTGTTCAATTCACGTTATTGTTCCTTTAAATTTTTGGTAAAAAAATAGAAATCATTTTAGAGATAAAAATACTAATTCATTTTCAAGCTCGCTACTTGGAATTCCTGTTCATAATTCATATAATGTTCCATTCATGCAAAAAGTTCCTAATTTAATCTTCTAATAGATATTCTCGCAAATGTGATAATTCCAGCAAAACGTCATGATTAATTAGTCGAAAGGTACGCTTGAATACCTCTCGTCAAAATAAAACGTTGAATACAGAATTCGTGCGAAACTTGCCAGTAACATGGTTTTCGCTCGTATTAATTAATAAGGAATTCGTGTACCTAAATTAAATTTTCAAGTAAATTCCAGTAGTGATTTGTCGATCAAATTAATGCGGAGATTATAGCTGTGAAATGGCGTTGCGTTCCTATGATGTCTTTTTGTTCTTTTTCTAACACTTTAATACTCATCATCATCATCATTTCAGCCAAAAGACGTCCACTGCTGGACATAGGCCTCCTCCAAGCACCTCCACTTCGACCGGTTTCGTACTTGTCGCATCCAACGAGTTCCTGCGGCCTTCGCAAGGTCGTCGGTCCACCTTGTGGGAGGCCTTCCAACGCTACGTCTTCCGGTACGCGGTCGCCACTCCAGGTGGCCTATCATGATCTAATTAAAAACGATTAAAAAACAAGACATTTCAGTTTAGGTTCCTAAACTGCATCGCTTGAGCTGCTCTATGGACGTCATGGTACCAAACAAGTATGAATGAAACCAAAACTTGCGACTCAGTTTGGGACAATCGCTGTCAGCAGATTGGCACGGCCTAAACTGAATCGTTAAACTGACGTCATGGTACGAATTAGAAGAACAGTTCAGTTTAGGTCCGAAAATGGATCGCGTTAAGAGCTTGTGGTAGGCCTCCAGAACCACTTTAATTCTAATTCCCATCAAATGTATTGAGACCGTTCTTAGCACTCTTAAAAATACGATACAAGAACCTAGAATGTCGATAAGAAGTGTAGTTATTTACTAAATAATTCAGCAGATACTGTTTTTCCAGGAAAGGTTTTAATATAAATTGTAGTACCTAGTAGGTACTATTCTTACCACCAAGTGGAAGATGAAATATTGTCATATCTATGAATGATCTTCAGTACGAGCACCTGAGACACTGTGGAGTGGAACTCACCCTTTCCTAGGCCGTCACTTGGTAGGTACTATTTTATTTCGACCTCAGACTAAGAGCTCCGAATAAATCTAGAGTACTATCGTGTTGTAGTTGCTAATGCATGAAGAGACAAAGACTGAAAATTTTTACATTTCTGTCCATCTTTGTACTTAGGCGACATTCAGGTTGTTCCCGAGCATGAAAACTTTGACAAAATTCTGTCTTCAAACTGACCTGGTGGCCTACCATGATCTAATTAAAAACGATTCAAAAGCAAGACATTTCAGTTTAGGTTTCTAAACTGCATCGCTCAAAGTCGTACCATGACGTCCATTACGCTCAGCGGCATTTACTTTTATCCCAAAACTTGCGACTCAGTTTGGGATAATCGCTGTCAGATGGTATGGCCTAAATTGAATCGTTAAACTGACGTCACGGTACGAATTAGAAGAACAGTTCAGTTTAGGTCCTAAAATGGATCTCGTTAAGAGCTCATGGTAGGCCTTCAGCAAGGATATTGTACGTATTTAAAACCCGCACTGGCCACACCTCGCATGTGGGTAAATAGATAAATGCATGGCATGTTACCAACGATTCGAATTCGTGTGACATCCACCAACCCGCACTGGGCCCGCGTGGCGGATTATGGCCTACTCCCTCCAGGAAAGAAGTCTGTGCTCCAGCATTGGAAACGTTACAGACTGATCATGTGCGTGTGTGCAAGCCATACGGAACAAACCTGCGTGCGTGAACAAATACGCATGACTTTTAAAACACTAACTGAAAAAGCGTCAGTCGTCGCATGATTTTCAAAAGTTATTGAATTAATTATTTAGTCGCACGCAATCCTTTTGATTCCTAATAGGGGTGATGACTGAGCATATGGAGCGAATCAATGTGAACCGTGATGAAAGGGGAACTAACGATCCATTTATTCAGCATGCGTGTTACTGATTCACTCATTAGTATGACTGCACAGTAGGTCTACTTTATATGGATACAGTACATCGAGATTCCTTTATTATAGTAAGTTTATTATTAATGTATTAGACACATAAACCTTTCCGAATAAATTCTGATGATGATGATGATGATGGTCAAAATAACATCGAAATCCGTTGGTAGTTTAGAAGAACGACACGGCCACGCAGACAGACACGACCACTTTAATTTATAATATGTATAGATAATTATTCCGTTCATGTATAGAATCATGACTTTTCCGTGATCGTGCCGCGATAAAGACGTGCACTGCTGTTGCTAAGTTAAAACAAACCTGTTTAGAAGTTTTTGAGCCGCAAAATTAGTAAAATTTCAGCACATCTCATTAATAAAGTGCAATCAATAGTAAAGTGCATCAAATCATGACAAAACAACTACGAGTAATTAAGATAGCATATGATGACAGCAATATGGACGAGTATTTCGACGCCGCAGTGTCCTTTTGTTTCTGTTTTTATTTGTATAGTTAGTCATTTAATTTAGTACCTACTGTAAATAGTTAGTTGTGTTTAATATTGTAAAAGTTATATTTAAATGTTTAATAAAAAAAATATTAAAATAAGATGACACTCACTGCCAAAACCTACCTATATCTATATCTACTCTGTCACATAGTAGGGCATAAAATTGCAAATTTTAACCGCTAATTCCACGAATAGTACGTAACGTAACGTAAAACTATGACAATTTCTACATGCATTTCTAATAACTTAGTAAACCATGAAGTTTTCACTGGGTATATAGATTTTAAGAATACCTTTTAGGGGCGATTCTGCGACCGTTGTCATGGCGACTTGAGTCGACTATGAGCCGACGAAGTTCTTCCAGACGGACTTTAAATATTGGCCTATCTGGAGAAACCTCGACCCCTATATAAACTACCTTTTGGAATGGGCGACTAGAATCAATTCTTTTTATTAAAATTTTTGACGTTCAAAAGTGCCTTTAGTGTGCCTAATTGAAATAAATGATTTGACTTTGACTATCATAAATGTCCCAGGGGGTCGAGACCACATTGATGTAACGTATAAATTGATGTTTTGGAAATAATAAATATGATTATTGTTATTAAAACATATAATATTCTTCCACCTTTCCTCGTGCTGTGCCTTCTCCGTCCAATCGGTTAGGAACGAGTCCAAATCAAGAATATGGGGAGGCCTTTGCCCAGCAATGGGACAGAATTGGCTAATGGAAAAAAATGGATATTATAGCCTACATGGAAGTCAATACACGTCATGCTATTGATTTTTAACCAACTTGTCCTTAGGTAAAGAAGAAACAACACATTGCACAAAGCGGGTTACGATTTTTTTATTGATATATAGATATAACTCTTTATTAATCTACTCTGCTACTCTTGCCTACCAACCTGTAAAAGCAGTGGTAGCCCAGCGGTAAGTGCCCCAACTTACGAGTCGTAGATCATGGGTTCGAACCTAGCCAGGTGCTTTACTTTGTGTAAATAATTTCATCACCAACTACATCACTAACCTACTCTCAAAACGGTGAAGGAAAACATCGTGAGGAAACCGACATGTCCTAGAACCAAAAATTCAAAGACATCTGACATCTATCAACCCGCATTAAACCCGCGTGGTAGATTACAGGCCACTCCCTCTTGAAGAAAGCCTGTGACCCAGCAGTGGGAAAATTATAGGCTGATTAAACTGCAAAATCCTATAAACAATATCCGGAAGAGTATTTTGCAGTCAGAGTATATTTTGCGTCACGTAAAAAAAGAACCTTACCTATCTATCATCCTTTCGATGCGATGTCTCCAAGGACGAGCAAGTTTTCAATGCTTAAGTATTTGTATAGAACTTACTGCTGAAATGATCAATAGGATAAGGCAAATAAGACCTTTACATTACTTTAATCGCGAAATACCTTCAACATACCAATTTAGATTGACCCCGGATATTCTACAGCGATTTCCCAAAGTGATACAAAGTTATTAGTGGACGGACGGGAGGGGTAGACCATCCTATTCTGATCGCTTGTCGCTGTATCACCCACTCGCCCCGGGGAAATCTATATGAAAGCGAAACCAATGAAATAATGTTTTCATTACTTGTTATATTTTCATACATACTTCTCACATGTAGCTAATCAAACTATCTAAATAAAACATGAGTGTTGCCAGGCGTGAATTTCCCTGAGGGTCAAATTATTTAATTTTGTCGTCGGGGTGAATACTTGACGCCGACGATGTAATCTTGCTGCACTATGGAGGGTTGCGTTTCGTTTCACCGAGCTGTACTTGCTTATTTTAAATAAAAATAATACGTATAATATTTTTTTAAATGAAGAGAGTTTTTAAACAACCCAATTGTGATTTTGCCTAGTTTACCCAAAGAGATATTAATTTTTTTCACTTTTAACCGTTAAGTATAAAATAATAATCATAACCCTTCTTCGTACTCAGAAATAAACATAGCTTACCGGGAATCTTGATTTTATTTTGTCTCGAAATAACATCTAAAAAGTAATGACTTCACGCTATTAGATTCAAAGCGTCGTCATTCAATCGTACTCTCAAGCCAGAATTGAATTTTAAACTCTAGGTAAATCTATTCTGTGACTGCGAGTGATTGATTGCTCCAGCAGTTACGACCGATGACCTACAGAATATTAATACGATTTCTATCGTTCTATCTTTACCAACTTTGGTACTGTGATGTTTGGGGGCGTTAAAATGATATAACGTTATATTTTTTTTTTTTACTGCCAGCCTGCATTTAATAAGGTCAGATTTTGCAAACCACCTTTACAGTACTTACCTACTTTAAAATATAAACAATATATACAGGCTTCCTAGTTTGAGAGGCAGGGTTTTCCATATTTTGTACAGATTTCAGTTTCTAGATTTGTATTGCATTGTGTTACTAACTTACTACCAAAGCTCATTCAAAATTGTCTTTACATAAAAAAATAAGTTAAATCTGCATTTTTATGAAATAAAGTTATTATTATTATATTATTAATAAAACAATAATCAGACGAGACATAAATTAAAAAAAGTCATGTTTAATTCAGTAATCACGATTCATGTAAACAGAAAACGAAAACCTTTACAAACCAAAAACAGTTCGAGTTTTAAAAATATGAGCAATATGAGCATGTGTATTGTGTACACTGTAGTCTTGAATATTTGTGTTTTTTACTAGAGAGAGAGATTAGAGATTAACGAACCCGCCATCGCCATCTTGGTTTTTAAGTAGATATATTTATGATTTAACTAAACAATTTCGCAAACCACACAATTTCCCTACAGCGCCTCCCTGTAAACGTCATCATGTCATTCGAGCGTCAAACGATCCTTTTGTACCGAACGTGGATCCACGCGAGACATAATGCCTTTTTAATTTTTTCTGTAATTACGGCATTCAACCGTTTAAAGCACTGTACTGATATTTTCCTTGACGTTTGCACAACAAATTAACCGATCATAGTTTATTTGACAAATTGTCTAAAACAGAACACATCTCTACACGCGTCCGTCGCCATCGTCCGTCGGTCGAACGGCTGTAAAAGTCTATCAACAAGTATTTATACAGGACAAGGGGTCTGTTTGCACAGCCTATTGACAGTTTTGTACCGAAGTGGCGGTACTGAATATAATATCTATCGCGATTAAGTAAATTACTCTTTCGAACAAACACCGGGATGAACCAATTTATGTACGGTATACAAAAAGTGAGAAGGTTTTGATTAAAAACTCTTGTTTTTATAAGGTTTGTTTGTGTTTTCAATTTCGAAAATGATTTTTTTTTATTTTATTTTAATGTTTTTGGGAGGAGGTTGTTTAGTTTAAATTTTAGAGATCAGTTATTTTAACGTTTTTGGATAATGTTTAGCATTATTTCATCATGTGTCTTTTACTTGTTTGGGAAAGAAGTTTCTATGAATATTTTAACATGAATCAATAGTAGGTAGGTAGCTCTAGATTCCAAAGGGTAAATCTACTTTTTCTTAGGACTTTTGGTAATTCTGTTTGCTCACGTTGTGTCTTCGATTTCAGCACATTAAGTCCAAAATTGTTCTCTTTTTTGACCTGAATTTTATTGAAAATAAAAAACCAATTGTGAGCTACGCAGGTATGCGAAACTTCTAAACTCGTAAAAACTTTTTACGTTAAGACGCTAATTTCTTTTGAACATTTCTAGATTAAGAAACTAAAATTGAATTACAAAGTTCTCAAAAACCAATTAGGTACAAGTAACCTTCAAAGGCTTAATAAATGTTTTGATGAGAGATTCACTTAAAACTTTTCTCAAAAAACGATTTTACATTTGGAGAGAGAATTGTCTTCAGATACTTTGGACAGTGAAAATCACTTGAAGTTTTTGAGTCTTTTAGATTAAAATTAATTAATCATAATTAATCACGCTAACTATTAGTTGTTTGAACAGCTCATAATTTTCGAATTAAGGCAAACGTTTTTTCAATACAATTTATACATTTTATATTTTTCGGATGCATGAAGAAGCCTCCTCGTGTAGCGCAGTTTGTTCCGCCAGTTACTCAACTGAACCGAGTGCTCGGCGCATCCCGGACAGTCACTCCCACTGGCTAATTAATTCTTCCCTTGCGGTGGTAGGGCTAACGCCCGCCTGGTTTGCGATTTCCTACCGGAGTCCGGCGTCAAGCAGCCTGCTGTGTTTTGTCGATGCGTGGGAGTTCCAGTGCTTTAGGCATCTTCTGGGCACGCTCGTTCCATCATAGACCTCATCTATTGCTTTCCATCAGGCTTGATCGAGGTCAAGAGCGGGCCCAATCAACAATAATAAAAAAAATATCTACATCTTGACGAGACAGCGGCACATGTACTTCTAAACTGCGCGGTGGCCGCCACGTACAGGGCAAAGTACTACGGTAACCCAGGTACCCTCCGTGAGACGGCAAGTAACATCAAGGGGTTGCTGGCCTTCCTTGAGGGGCTGGTGTGGACCGAATAACCGATTTTCCCACCATACGCAAAATATGCGCATTGACGTAGAGTTTCGGACACCCGCCCGTATTACCTACATCTTGTCGGAAAACTACGATTTAATGCTGCATCTTATAATTTTAAGCAGTGGTGGCCCAGTGGTCGTAGGTTCGAACCCAGACAGGCACTTTACTTTGTGTAAATTATTTCATCACCACTGCTCTCAAAACGGTGAAGGAAAACATCGTGAGGAAACCGGCATGTCCTATAACCATAAATTCGAAGATATGTGACATCTACCAACCCGCACTGGGCCTGCGTGGTGGATTACGGCCCGCTCCCTCTCACTGAGGGGAGGTCTGTGTTCCAGCAGTGGGAATATATAGGCTGATTATGAACTTATAATTTTATCGCTTGTAGATTTAATTCAAAATTAATGTATAAGTGGTATCTCGTAGAACGCTGATAGCTGTCACACGCAGTAGTTAACCGCGCCGACATAAAAGAGCTCTCTCAAAACATTCAATCGCAATAGTTGAGATGAAATTGGCTTTTTTTCGATTAAAATACTCAAGCACCTAACAGAGCTTATTAGGTAGGTACGGTAACGTATAGAAACTTATCAAAGTTTATCGACGCATTGGGCTGAAACTCTTTCGCGTTTACGTTTGAACTTATTTTTCAAGCATTCGTAAATATTCGTAAGTTATTCGGTTATTAGAAAAAGTTCGCATCTGTAACTTGCGAGACGGGATTTCGGCGAAAAAGTCCGAAAATAACTCCAGTAAGAAGGTACTTATTCATAAATCGGGCCCGTTTATATAATTGTTTTTTTTTGTGTTAACTCTGAAGAAGTTTATGACGGTGATGTTATATTTAAAAAGCGGAATCGGAACGCCTGATCTCTCTCCGGTCATGTCGGATTGCATGCCGTCCCATTGACAATGAGAGTGAGGGAAGAGAGAGTGCACCTGTGTCTGCACACACTTGTGCACTATAATATCTCCCGCGCCAAAAGCTGGTCTCCGCTGAGACTGATCACCATGGCTGAAATTCGGTCTGAAGGACTTTATTTACTTTTATTTTATATTAATAATTACGCAGCAAGACGATGTCCTACTTTTGATAAGATAACTCAATTGTATTGATTGCGGTTCCTTTATGGCCTCTCAGTACTTAACAACAATGAACGTGTCCTTCGTTCTACAAAATAAGCAGAGAGAAATAATTTAATTATTCTAATAACTTTCTTTATTGCATTAAAGACGCCACAAAAAGATAAATAAACGCGTTAAGTGAATGAAATAAGCAGGTTCTTACAAATGTTTGCGGTGAAAAGTGACTCATTATGAAAGTTGTAGGCACTTTCCTGGAATTAAATTTATTCAAAGCAGGCATTTTCACAATTTAAAATCCGACAAACTCGACAAAAAGTTGACTTGCGTCTAAAATTTTCCGCAAATTGTAAACAAAATAAGCGAAGCGACAGTAACAAAAGGGAAAGAATTTAATATCCACCGCGCCATACGGAATGTTTGTTACAATTTGTTTTCTTGCCGCGAACATTCTTTTTTTTGTTTCACAACTTATGTTTAAGTGTAACACTTAAATTATTTAAATCCGCTGTACACGTGTGAATGTAAATATTACAAATGATGGTCGGCTAAGATTTAGCCTCAAGGCTGTTGCTTGCTGCATTCGTACGGAAATACTGCCAAGTACCTACCTGTACGATTATACTTTGTGTGTTTCCTTAATATTGTAGATGTGCCGTATGGTATGTGTGTGTGTAAGGTTTTCTGTACATACATTATTTTAAATGTTGAACGAATTATTTTGTTTTCTGAAAAAGTTTAAAGCCTGCCCTTAAATATAATAAATTTTTACTTCAGCATAATATGTGTACTTAATAGTATAAAGAAGACATATCTCCTTGTATTTATATATGAAGGCAAAACAATTAATCTGTTCCCTGCACTGGTTGAGTCGACGACACAATCCGTCCGTAACATCTCTACAACTTACCAGATATATTTATTATCAGAGCTCCGAGCGTTAAATTGTGACATGCCAATATCAGATACGTTCTAATAGAAAGGATTAGAAACATAATAGGAACCGGGTCCTCAAATATCCGTCTGTCTTGGGATCAAAGGGAAAGGCCATCACTCTATTAGTAAGGAGGTTGTAATAGTATTGGGAACGTACTGGATTGTGGGGATCAAAGCGTGTAACTGTCAGATACGAATGAAGCCTTAGATCTGCTGCCTTTGATTAATGCTGGCAACATTGTGCTGGGTGAGTGCGGTGCTCAGTGGATTAGGCCTTTGGTATCGACTGACGACGCTGCATTGTTCGTAAAGGCTTTCGTGTACCTTGAAAGTGGATAGGTTGCTGTTTTCGAAGTGAGTGAAGATTGAGCTTTCTGATTGGTCTGTACTCTATAGCAGTAATAAATGGTTCTAGTTACTTAGGAATAGGTCGGTATTTAAGTGAAATTGTTATTATTTTTGACGTGCTGCGTTATAGCAATTTTATTTTTAACTGGCGGCGCGCCCTCTACTTTGGAACATATTATTTTCACTTACAAAATATTGGGTATATTTTGCGGCGACAGCTCGCATGTAATAGATTATCCTAATTATAGGTATTGTTATTGTTATAATTTTACTGTTAAAACTTGATAAAATAGTAATGTTTTGCATAACCTAAATATTAAGGAATAATGTAGCAAAACATAGAAAATATTCCAAACGGATAACCACCTTTTATGTCGTTGATATTTTGGATGACGGTAGATAGAAACGTCGAAGTTGTTCTGTTCACGACTATAAAAGGGGGAGCTCCCAGTGGCGGGGATAATTCTTGTTCGAGACATCGACCAGATCGGAGCTCCAGTCTTCAGTCAGTTGATTAGTACTAGTGACGTTATTATGTGGAATAGATCGACCAGATGTCATGTAAGTTAATTGATATTATTATTGTAATTATATATCGTTTCTGTAAATGTAATAATATGGCCAATAATGCCAATGTTGTAAAGTGTATAATGGAATATTCCTAGCTATTGTTATTATGTTGCTATTATTCTGAGTTCTCTTGGAGGTCGGAGTCGGAGAAAGGCTAGGCAGATAAACATGAGCTGTTATTGTTTTGATAAAAGATACTTGAATGAAATCTGAAATATACTTACTGAAAATCTCTAAAACGTGATCACGATTTCTATTGAATTTTAATTTTAGTTTTTTTTTTTCTCAAAGAAAGTTGACAGAAAGATAAAAGATTTTTGCAATACCTAATTCATGCAAAAATCCTTTTCTGACATCTTTCCTTAAAAAAAAATGCTTGAACTCATCCATAAAACGACTTACTACGATTATTTTTCAATGTAGACTAGGTACAGCCAAAACGCGCTACGAATGTGATAACTTTTAAAACGAAATTAAGAAATAATCCAGTTAGTTACTGACTGGAAACGCGCGTAATTAACAAACTAAAAATAATTTTCACTCTGAAATAATTCGAGCCGCAAATTGTATATTCATTGTTTCTTTTCGCTAACAAGTTAAAATAAAATTAAAAATGACTTTATGGTGAAAGTGAAGTTTACGTATAGATTTACTTGAAAAAAAAAATGAAAACTAGGTACGTATGAAAAAATCATATCTTTCATGTAGACGGAATAAAAGGAATGAATAAAAAAAATGCGCGTGACCGCACACGTGATAGAAGTAAAACTTCTTAAAAAATAAAGAACAAGAGAGATTTAGTGTGAGAGACAGTAAAAGAGAGTAATATCTTTATTCTCTCTCATGTAACGAAATGTGCCTAAACGTGACGCACACTCTCAATTCTCGTCTAATTATCGAATCGCCGCCTAAGAACTTTCACTTCAAAAATAATACTCAATATTATAAACGAACGAACACCTTATATGGAAATTATAAAGAAAATTATCAAAAAGAAAATTAGTATAAACTCCATAATTGCTAGACTTATCGTATTTTAATTACAGTAATAACAATTAAAAGTTTGACAATTACAGTGAAATTTCAATGCGGTCGGAATACATTGGAACGAAAGTTTTGATTAGCTTGTAATTCATTTAGAATACCGCACGGGTAGAATTATAGGGTTGAGGTTATAATTTTTGAGGAAAGTTATTATTTTAGCCACTTTGAACTATGAGAAAATTGAAACGAGTTACGGAAATGTTACAAAATCAGTCTTTGTTTGATGTTGTTATAAAATCAGCCTTTGTAGAATTAAGAAGTCACTTAAAGAAAGCTTCCTGTGACCGACGGCATTTAATTTAATTAAAAATTGCGCCATGATGTCACGACCGCCACGTGACAGCCAGTGTAACAATCGACTGTTTAATAAAAGGCGTTGCATGAGTTGATCGGCCCCAATCTGCGTGTAGTTCTCAACGAGTCCTCAAGTATTCACCTACAGTCTGTGAAAAAAGGTAACAAGTATTAACGTGTTCATAAATCCGATCAGGGCCCTAATTTACTCGAAACCACGTCAATTCCTTTGGTAATCACGCCAATCTCGCGTTCATTTCGCACGGTTTCGTTCATTGTGTCGTAGAGAATAAGGCCTCAGATCGGATCGGATCAGTAGTTGCGAAGATTACTTCTACGTACACACTCACAAATTTTACCTTTTTATAATATTACCGATTTCACAGACAGCAAGCAGACAGCCGGTGTTTTAGGATCTAGATATAATTACAGAAACTTTATTTTTCAACTAAACCAGACCCAGGCTGAGTTATTTCAAACCATTTAGTATATTTGCTTAACTATCCACATCATTCTAGACTAGAAACTAGCTACAGCTGGAAATATATTTAATAGTCGGAACCCAGTGGTGTCTGCGAGTTGGTATCGTAAACATTTCCGTAACAAAAGTTGCGTTTAGTTGCAAATACAGGTAATGAGCAAGTTTACACAACGCTTCCACGTGAGACTGGGATGTTTACTAGTGTTATTTAACTTTTATATTAAATTTCGTAGTGTATTATAGTGTACGGCCATAGGTTTTCATGCTGCATGTTTGAATTTGGAGCATAATATAACATCAGTAAGTTGTTCTGCGAGCAATGTGCGTTGCCACGGTTTGTTCCCACCGGTTGCCGGTTACTGCCACTTAAGGGTCGAAAGGTTCTGGAGTGGTGACCTCGTACTGGAAGACGTAGCGTTGGAAGGCCACAAGGTCCACAACTGGTGAACGCTGCAGGAATCTCACTGGATGTGAGAAGCACAGAGCCGGTCAAAGTAGCGGTGCTTGGAGGTCTATTCTGATCTATGTTCAGCAGTGGACGTCTTTCGGCTCAAATGATGGTGATAATGACGATAAAATTGTAGTATTGATCTTTACATTGTTTCTTTTTTGTCAATTTCTCGGGTTCTATTTTTTTATAGGAATGTTCAGTTAAAATTTTGCTCTACGGCTTAGATTTATTTAAATTTTGTATATTGTAAACGTATATATAATTATCTTAAAAAAAAATCAGGAGAACAGAAGCTTGCAGTTTTCCTACATAGCTATTCGACCTTTGTATTTTATCTCACGGGCGTGAATTTTCGATGTGAAATTATGTTTTAATCAAGCTCCAGTATCTTCGTGGTCAGATGCCATGACATCTAATTTGATATATGCTACAAACCGTTTGAAAAAACAGCACCACGAATCATTACGGTAAAATTTTCTGAAAAGTGATAACATGTGCCTACCTCATACTTTGCCTGAATTCACATGTTCTGTTCCATCTTTATAAAAAATGTTCATAGACATAAAGCACAATACCCATCAGTGTTCACACATAAACTGTCCTATACAAGCTTGCCCTTTGAAAGAGCATTGAACGTTCCAAAAGGTGGATAAAGCCGAAACTGATATGAACTTTGTAAGGCATATCGGTCTGTCGCTTAAGTGTGTGAAATTTAGTACAGGTAACGACGCCATTTTGTATCGAATGTACTCCTAACGTGTGCTTTAAGTTTTATAGCCTTTTTACTACGTTCCTTTAGCGTTTTTTCTGTGTAAGTAAAGGTAGTTAGAATCCATGTCAATAACTTTCGAAGAATGAGTCGTTTGCTTGAGTAGGGTAATGGGGAATTATACGGTTAAAAGTTCAACGTATTTGGTTATAATGATTGCATACGAATAAAGCCATAAGTAGATTTTTTCGCTTTGATAACCTCAATCGTTTTTCTGTGAAAAGGCATTAATTAAGTTTTTAATGTAAATTTCATTGGCAAACAGCGTATGCTACGTATAGCTGCAAAAAGCAAACGTGTTCGCTAAATATCTGGCTGCTGTATCTTTCCCAAATTAGCCGAGGAACTTGACTAGTGACATAGACTCAGATTTAGATAAAACCCTGAAACGAGACTTCCAAATGGAGCTGCCACCCATGTCAGTAACACCTCAGGAAGTAATAACACTGATAAAAAGACTCAACGACAAGAAAGCACCTGGGTATAATCTTATTACAAAGAAAGTAGAGTTGCCAAGAAGGGCTATTGTTTTTCTGACAGTGCTTTTCATGTAATCCTAAGAGTGAGCTATTTCCCTTCGCAATGGGAAGTATCACAAATTAAAATGATATACAAGCATGGAAAACCAGAGAATGAGATCACTTCGTTTGATGGGCAACGGGCTGATTGGTCCGTACGAAGTGATCTAATTCTCTAGTTTTCCTTGTAATATCATTTTAGCACAGAAACACGTGATAACATCATCAGTTTGGGTTCAGTGAGAGGCATTCCACTATAGTGCAGGCCGGTAGAGTATGCAACAAGAACAATCACTTAAGGAGAATATTATGCTTCTGCATATTTTTTAGATGTGCAACAGGCATTTGACTGTATATGGCATAAGGGCTTACTCTACAAAATAAAAAAACATAATTATCTTACAGTTACTATAGAATTCTTGAGTCCTACCTAAATGATCACACGTTCCAAGTAAGAGAAAACACTAGCATAGAATTGGATAGCTACTGTGAGTTTCATGAAATAAGAACAGGAGTTCTACAAGGCTCTGTTCTAGGCCCCGTTCTTTACACTATCTTTACAGCAGATATACCACAAATTCCACATTTTACAATCGCTACATTTGCCGATGACTCATCTATTATAAACAGCAAGAAAATCTAAACTTTTGAAAGGTCCTTGTAGCAGTATACCTATACATGCTGTCGACTAGCTAGTCTTTGAAGTCAGGATGTTACGATAACATATTTTCTCCAGGCCGGTAACAAGCAGCGAGGTTACTATTTCCAGAGCCTTGGCTAACTATATTAACCATCAGACTAGGTAACAATTTTTTCCGGCGTGGAAAATACGAAGCTACGTTGACAGGAAGTCTAACAAAGAGCTAGGTACACTAGTTCGACATCTGTGTCTAGTTATTCTAAGAAAATATGAAGTGTCATGAATCCTCCCTTTTTGCTGTAGAGAGAAAAATAAGTTTATCAATGAACGACCAAAATTGTATAAAAAAACTCATTGACTTCCTCTGATTTATGTAAAAGCCTTTCACATTATATTATTTGGAGTAAACAAAGGCAGATAAAGTTGTGTAACGTTGATAGACTGGCAGTTTGTTTTATGCACTCTTTAAACTCCAAACTTTATTACTGTGGGTAGTTTTAACAAGATCACGCTCAGATACGAACAGTAAAAATTTGAGGTTAATGACCTTTACTTACTTGCGACAGAAGAGCAGTGTTCTTACAATGAAGAGGGTTTGGGTAATAGGGGACAGAGCACTGTAAGCAAAAAAGGAGTATTTACCTACTTATCCAGAATTTAAATGCAGGTCCAGGGTCCTATATACGGAATTCTTAAAAAAGAACATCCTTTAATTTAGTTTAGTGGAAGCAAAATGGCGGCTGTGACGACCATGACAGTTACTTTGCATTGATTAGAATAAAGTAGTAGTTGATAGTAGATGCAAAATATAGAAAGCAGATATTTTTTCCAACCTTAAATGTTAATGTTCTAGAGCCCGCTATGAAAAACCAATTCTATAAAATTAATTAATATTTTGATAGTATCTCCAGTGGAAAATAACATTTTGATAGACCCATCCATTATCTACAAAATAATTGGATTAATTAATTTGAATTTAATATTCCAAATTGAATATTTCCATTTGGAAACTTTAAATGGAAAATAAAACCACGAAACTACCAAGTAAAGGTTCGTTTTCATTAATAACTTGAATTTTGTAGGTACACGCGAGCCATTGGTTCTCTTTTGTAAACACAATAAATACTAAAAGTTTGTTTCAAAATATGGGCCGTAGAAGGAATATAAAATAGGACGAAGCTGCAATAAATAATAAAAAATATATTTTGGGACGAAGGAAGCATGTTGTTTGGGACGAACCAGGATTTTTTGGAATGTGGGACTAAACTTCGGGTCGAACGAAGAATTGAATTGAATTTATGGTCACATTTATTGAATTCATACAAAATACAAAAGTTTTATTACCAAAAAGAAAAGGTAATACTTACAGACAGTAACTTTACATAAATACAGTTGTGTGTACATCCGAAACTAAAAAAAAAAATATCATGGAAATATCTTCAAATCATGGAATTCTAAAAGTTAAAATTCTGAGACTGTTTTTTTACTGTTTATTTAACTATATGCGTAATTCCCCGATAGCTATTGTTATCTGCACAGAATTGCCAGAAAACCCTTATTGTTCTAACTGATGTTAGTAGGTATGTTCAGTGGTGTTTGATGTGTGTATTGGTCATTAAACATGTATAAAAGAGTACTGTTTTACAGTGATGTTTTTATAATGTTAGTACCTAAACCAATTAAGAATGATGATAAAGTTAAAAAATTACCAAATATTTATAAAGGTAGGCACTTAGACAATCTATTTACGGTGTTTCTCTCCTTAATGTTCTTCAATACTTTATTTGATGTTATTCCTTTTTAAACGACATAAATAAATAAAACATTAATTGAATTCGTTTCGCGTTTTTCAAAGTAAGTTGGGGGAAGGCAGACTGGAGATGAATAAGTAAACAAAATAAAACGCATAAGTACATATTTATTATCGCAAAGGAATTCTGTCCCTTCATGTAAAATAAAAGGAGTACGGTTGAAATTTCGTTTGATGTCATAATGAAAACATAAAAGTAAAAAATGTAAACGATAAAAATTTATGTCGAAAACAACCTTACTTTGCAGTAATGCTAGTTACAAAGTTGTGTAAGATTGATAAAAGTAAAAAATGCATTTTCTTTTAGTAATGAAATGGCATTTATTGATGCCTTTCATTATTAAAATAGTCGCTCCATGTAAAAATACTGGTATTCAGCCGCATCTGGTTAAAGTAGAAGCCGACCCTTACATAATTGGGAAAAGGCTAGGTAGATTGATTGAATGAAATGGTATTTATTTAGTACAAGCCATGTGGGTAATCCCAAAAATTACTAATGACTAACTTCCATACAACCTTGAACCTTTCATCCCTTATTTAACTTATTTAACTCGTAAAGGGGAAGAATATTCAAAAATCCCTCCTTAATGGTCACTTTCATTATATAAGGAGCTCTTATGCAAAATTTGATGCTTCTAGACCGAGTGGTTTAGGCTGTGCGTTGTCTGGCAGTGAACGAATGAATCCATATTATTATAAGATTTTTATTAAGTGAATAGAGATACTCTTCCTTCAGTTGGCTGACTCGTTGGTCCCAAGTGGGTGCAAACTTGACTACTGCACCTAAGGTCCTTTACAAATTTCTTAGTAGTAGCCTAGAATCTAGATGTTCTAGGTTCGTAGCAATAGGTTGGCTTCCTTTTGTGAAGCGTTTCCTATACCTGGGTGAACAAAATACTAATAATAACTAGCGACCGTTACCGGGGGCCCATTATTGAGTGTGCAAGTCACCCCCTGCCCTTTTATCCGTGTACAATCTAGGGACATAAGTCGAGTAGCACGGTAAGGATTGTTTTGCTGTGAACGCGCAGTACAAGCCGTACCCGTACCTAATATGTATGTATAAGTGTATTAACACAGAACGCACACCTCAGAATTTATACACTGGTGTCGAGCGAAACAAAAACATATCACTTTCTAATTACGTATGACCTTGGGCGGTTCATAGGATTGCTAAAATTGATAGCGTTTTAATAAGTTCAAATAGCTCATAGTGTAACGTATAGGATAAAGAAACACTAGGTTCTAGGTTCTAATCTCAATATGGGATTTTTTTTTCTTTTCAACAATTTTATCTTCATCTGTTCTTTTATTATTCGATAAATTAATAAACGAGAATAATAATGTAATAATTGTTTTTATTATTATATAGTTAGTGAAATATGGGGTTAAGAATAAAAATCTTTTATAACTGATTACAAAATGTTTATTCGTTATAATTTTATAAAGTATAAATAAACTTCTAGTTTAGGACTTATTGTGGTTATAGCTTAAGTATTCATTTTCATTACGAAAAGAAGATTAAAACTAAACCTCAAAATAATCCTTATTACGAATATGCTACAATATAATTTTATTATTATTTACTATTTTTTATTTAATATACTTATATTTTTTTATTTTCTAATTCCTTGCTTTCCATCGCTGTATCGCAAAATATAAACGTTCTTGTTTATGATTTTCAATCAACTATGGTTTTTGAGCTGGTTTTTGTTTGCACGGCGAACGGTTCGTAAAGACGTGTCGAATAATAATTCGGCAAAATATCTCGTTGGTATATAACCAGTCGCTTTCGACTGGCAAGGCTACCCTCTTCCTTATTTAGTGACCCTCCGACTCACAGAAGGTAATTTCTCTAAAACAAAAAAGAAGTACTGTTAGGCTACTAGCAAAATACGAATAAGTATTACCTATGATTTAGAAACAAAATTATAATGAAAAAAGAAATGTTACATATAGATAATCATCACTTAAAATCTAGGACTTCGAAATTATATTTTTTTTATCTATTTAGACCTTATAATACGTTTCAAAAAATAACTACAAGGATCAGCAGTTCTATTTTAATAAAATAAATGTTTGAAAAAATAATTAACTCATATTCATAATACTCACATTAAGTTCGGTTTCATAAGATATTTGTGTTATATTAAGTCCACTTTTACGCAGCGCAATCATATTCGCTTTAATTTCAATATTCTGCATTTTAAAAGGAACTACAACACGGCTAATAGATAGAACACAGACACACGTCGCCAATAAACAACCAACCAACAACGTTATAATATTTAATCGCGGTGAATGACTCATATAACTTAACTGTCTACCTTATAATTTATTTATTTAGATATCTGTGGGTATAATCATAAAGTTTTACGAATTAAGCGCACAAGACGAACATGACAAGGAAATATAATTATAGTCAAAAGCGTGATTATTCGAAGTAATTATTAAAACATTAAAAAAACTATCATCGCGCGTGAGATTCGAACTCACGGATCGCTACGCAGAACACACTTACCCAAATATGATAACCGCTAGGCTATCATGACATATACCGTAGCGGTTGAATTTATGAAATACAATCAGTTGCAAATGAATGTGAGTGTGTGTGTCTATAGTAAAGAAATGACTCATTAAAAGAAGGTCGTAAGTAAAACCAAAGTGTCAATCTATTGCTTTGTGAATTTGCTACTCCACTTATGTCCCTTACTGTACATAAATAAAACAATGATAAGGCAGGTTTCATAGTTCTTGGTAACCAGTCCACTTTAGCCACCCAAACCCATAATCCAACTTTTGATTTTTCCATATCCTGCAATAGTCCTACACCAACCGTGGGTTATCCTTTGGTTCACTTGCATACAGGGATAATCGCCGGTTGGTGCCGCATCTTATTAAAATTTCCTAAGGGGCCTCTACGAGTTGGCTTCGGCCTCTCGTACACCTTCCAAAGGACCGAGACCCCATGGTCCCGAGATATATAAATTCATAAAAATAAATAAATAGTAATAATATAAAAAAGGAAAGGAAATAATAATTATAATATTAGCTTTATTTCATAAAAAATACAGATTTAACATGTTTTTATGTGAAGACAATTATGAATGACCAAGATTATGTCTGGACTTTAAAAGAGACTGTGACCTCTGAGTTTGTTTCGGCCTTTCTTCTCAGAGTAGTCAGATAGGAAACGCCGACCTCATCTAGTTTTTAAAATATGATTGACGTGTAAAAGTGTTTTTGCAAACCTACTTACAGAAATAAAATTATTTATCATTTATAATGAGCTTTGGTAGTTTAGGTTCAATTTCCAAGATTATATTTGCATAATTTAAAAAGCTAACAGACTTAAAATAATAATAATAATAATAATGTGTAGCCAGGATAATCCATCAGCAACTTGCTCTGAAATATAGCCTTGTGGAATCTGAGGTGCCGTACTACAGGTATGTTGCTCGACCCAGTTCTCGAAAATGGAAATATCACATTGTACTGGGATCGAACCATCATCACTGACAGGACTCAGCGATCATTGTGCCGATAATCGTGACAGCCAATGGTTTAATAGCCAAAAGCCTCGACTAATACCTGAGGAGGCTCTCGTTGGGCAGCTGGGTCAAGGGCTTGATTCAGAAAGCAGTAATTCTGGTCACGGCCCGCATTGTTAGGAGGGTGTTCCCGATACCTGAGCTACTATTTTTTATATTTTTAAAATGATAATTTATTTAGAGAAAATGTAACTATTTACACTAGATACTAAATTAAATGACTAACTAACTTACTATACAAAAACAAAGGACACTTGGGCGTCGAAGAGAAGAAGACGTCTGGCAGATGTGATAAATCAAAACTATTTTGTGTAGAAAACATGCATAAGATGGTTTATTAAAATATATAAATATGGCAGCATAAAACCTTATGGCATCCTAATCAAAAATAAAATATACAATAATTTTTTGAAGAAAAAAATATCTTTATTTAAAAACATGCATTCTTAACACACAACACTAACTACATACTTTCAAAATTAATTTCGTATCAACTGCCAGAGAGTCGCAGAGTCGCATAGTCTGACTCGCCGTATTAGATGTTTCACATCAAAAACGGGACGAAATATAGGACATCAAAAAATTCGTCCGCATCGCTGTGAACAGGAAAAGTACCCAAACGGCTGGCAGCATTGCCACGTTTTATGCAAATTTTCTTTTCATGTTAGCTTTAAACTAACACCTTCGCCTACCATCCAAGATCTTGTGCACACCTCTGTATTACGAAAAGGTAAAGCTGTTGACACACAGCCCATATTTTAATAGTCGTTTAACATGCAAACTGGATTGTGACGACAAACTAAAGGATGGTGACCGGTCGATCAAACGGGTTTGTAGTGTAGTGTCTACCCACTACACGCGTCAAAGGAGTTAGGGCACAAATATTTAGGCAACGATGGTCGCTAAGTTAAGTTGTATGTAAATGTAGGTACGACCATTTTGCCACCGATGTTTCCAAATTAAGAAATGAATGAATCGAAACATTTTTTCTTAACTAGTGAAAATAAAAATGTTCAGTTAGAAAAGCTATGCCAATCTTGGAACCGGTCTCTGATCTAGACTGTAGGGTGACAGTTTGTTAAAGTCTATATGGTGTTATCAGACAAGGATTAGAGTCAATTCAACAAAATAAATTAGAAATATACTGTACTAGCTTCTGCCCGCGACTTCGTCCGCGTGAAATTTAACCCTCCCCCCATTCACCCTCTTAGGGATGGAATTTCGAAACACCCTTTCTTAGTGGATACTTACTCTTAACAAAGAACACACCCACCAAATTTCATGTCTCTAGGACTAGCTGTTTAGGCTGTGCGTTGATATATCAGTCAGTCAGGACTTTGAATTTTATAAAATATGTATAGATTTTAGCTTTCAATTGTAGCGTGTGTGACAAAGGCAAACGAATTTATACTGAACATTATTTTTACTGAAACTTTTTGGTCTCACTTGTTCATGTTTCTTAAACTTTAATATTATTATTTCTGTAGAGATTTATGGCT
The DNA here is from genome assembly GCA_914767645.1 of Hydraecia micacea. Taxonomy (NCBI): domain Eukaryota; kingdom Metazoa; phylum Arthropoda; class Insecta; order Lepidoptera; family Noctuidae; genus Hydraecia; species Hydraecia micacea. The sequence continues at coordinate 7,415,845 of OU611785.1, forward strand.
CAAGTTTCTGAGTGCAAGTTATTAAAATTACTGTCTTAAACTATTACTCGAATAGTAGATAGGGAATAATTTTAATAAATAAAAGCTTTAGCTTCAGTAAAATCTGTCTAGTTTGTGTTGTTTTTGCAACCTATGGAATAATCTAATTATGGGAAGCAATTATTACTTACGAACCTCTCTCTAACTAATAGCAATTATTATAGCGTGTATCACTAATTGGCAATTCAAATATATTAATTATCTAATGATTAATTAATTTGTGAAATTAGTTTGTGTTTAGTAGGTATAATTATCTTCATTATTATTATTTCGTGAATTTTTTCCAAGTTTTATTAGTTATTCTGCTATTCGGGGTGGAGACAAATCCAACAAATCAAAGATCATAAAAATCTGTCCAGCCGTTCTTGAGTTATAAATGCTGTACCTAACCAATTCGACTTTGTTTTATTTATATATATAGAGATACTAGCTACGCCCCGCAGTTTCACCCGCATAAGTTTCGATCCCGTAAGAAGATCGGAATAAAAATTATTCTATGTGTTAATCCTACTTATAAACTATCTGTGTGCCAAATTACATTCAAATCCGTTCAGTCGTTTTTGCGTGAAAGAGTAACAAACATCCATCCATCCTCACATACTTTCGCGTTTATAAGAAGGATAAAATCATAAATATAACTTTTCAAAACCGCAAACGTAAAAGCTTGTGTATTTTAACTTAAAAAATAATAAAAATGGCTCACTCAATTGTACATTAACTACATATTTTATAAGCTAGCACAACACTGATTAATTTAAAATTTCACGCATAAAGGTTACATTTGTATGCGTATACAACCGACGTAGGCTCTGCACTCAATGTATGGAAATTTATTTCACGGGCCTGTAAAGTTTTATAACCCCACGGTTATGACTGGGTTTATTCGAGCAGATTTATTAGTGACCCACCTCTAGGACCCTGAAATCGTTATCTGGGAACGTTAATTCAGCTGTGACTGCGTGTCATTTTACGACTACGGGGCCCAGGGGCCGGGGGTCCGTTGTCACGTTGTCGGGGCCTGCAGCGTTTTAGTGTAACTCGTGTTTGAGTGAGCACTTGTAACGTCTATTAAAGTAACCAAATTTTATTTGTACGAGGTGTACAGGTACAAGATTGTGTTTTGTTTTAATTTAATTAAGTTTTAGTATTGTTTTGTTTTATTACGGGTGGCGTACTTTATTGTAGGCTTTCCGTGATTTATTTATAGATAGACGTAAGAAACTATAATCATAGATATATTATGGAATCAGGCGTTACTTTACGGAAATCCATGACGGAATCCATACGGTAATCTTGAGATTGCTTCCAGCATCCAAGCCTGGGTTTATATTACACGGAATTAAAACTAGATATCACACATAACATCTTATAATCATAGAAATAAATACATTTACGAGTTTTGTATATCATCGATCTTCTCACACGATGTGACCAAGCAGCTATTTCATGTTATTTTCCGATTCCGTACTCTTCCATATAAAAGGGTCCGAGAAAACTTGAAAGGACAAAGAACATGAAGGAGAAATTCTGTGCATTCTGAAAGTTCTGTACGAGTTGCAGACGCATGCGGAAGGAAATAGCTATTGAGAAAGTTTGGGAATTCTTGTGTTATAAAATGAAAGTTGAAGGTGCCTGCACTGGAAACATATTGCATGAATTGATAGTTTTACTTGCGTTTTTATTAATAATCATTAACTTCCTTTTTTAGTGTAATTTATGGTTTTAGTCTAAGAACTTGGGGTAGGGAATTAGGACAATGTGAAAAGGCATTATTTTGCACTATGCAGACGGTAGTATTTAAAGAAAGAAGAGAACCTAAGTAGGATATTTTTCCCTTTTACGGGAAAATAAGATAAGCTAGTCAGGGAGTTCCACGCACAATGGACCAAATGGGAGCCCCATCATAATTTAGTCAGGGAGTTCGATAGTCTCAAACCAAATGTAACTTATACCACAGATTTTTTCTACTTGATTATGAGTTTCGTAAATCTGTTTTTCTGTTTTTTTTGAGTTATAAAACAAAAGTTGAAGGTGCCAGCCTGCACTGGAAACATATTGCACGAATTTCGTTTTTATGAATAACTGTTAACTTCCTTTATTGTATGATTTGACGTTCTAGTCTTAGGACTTGATGCCAGTGGCATTTGCACTAAGCAAAACAGCAGGAGTTCGAAAAAAATAATCTGATTAGGATTTTTTCTTTTTTTCCCGTCTCGAGAGATTAGCTAGTCATGGAGGTTGATTTTCACCACAGATATTCTTAAACCTACTTGGAATTATGAGTTTAGAAAATCTTTACTAGGTAGGTACTTATAATTCTCTTTACTTACTAATGCCACCATCTTGTTTTTAAATGGCCAAATATCCGAGTCTGATCCCCTGCTAGTTCTTCTTCTGTCTTATCCACTATAAACTTTCTCAAGCCCTGTATGTTTTCTGTTGGTGACAACCTTAGAACGGTCAATATTTGCAAGCGAAAAGCGAGAGACAATTCAAATTATGTAAATGTCGATCCAATTGTGATGAGATGATTATACAGCTGTGCATATGACGTCACCGTTTAACACTAATATCCGAATGCATATTACAAACAACATTACTATGCACAAAGCCGGGCAAATTCACATGAACATCAAATCAATTACATTTGCATAACAACTTACATTCGCTTAGTATTTGTTTACTTTGGCCATACCGTTAATTTATGCCTATTTGATAAAATAATAACCCTGTTTTTGGTACTATTTGAGTTAACATATCCATAAAAAGCTGGACGAGTGAACAGTGAATTATCACTAAAACCGTTTTGATATTTGTTTTTAGTAATGGTAACGGAGTGAAGACAATGCTAATTAATGATTGTGTCCTACATTTTTAATCGACTTCAAAAAAGGAGGTTCTGTATTCGACCCGTATGTATGTATGTATGTATGTTTGTTTGTCCGCGATTTTCTCAAAAACTAATGAACCGATTTTGATAATTCTTTCACTAATGTGATCTACATACTTTCAGGAAGGTTTTAGTATATAATACATTACATTACATTACTTATGTACGATGTTTTACGCATAAATGTACTGCATCTCCGGCATTTCTATGCGAATTTTGATGATTCTTCTAGTCGGTGTCTTCAATTCCTCAATGCACTAGTGTTATTTGAATTTGTGTGGAGTAGGTACAACTAAAAAGTGAAAAATAAAAACTTTTTTTACAAAAAAAAAACAACCGACTTCAAAAAAAAACTACAAAGTGATAATCAACTTTAATTTCGGAAGTCGGTGTCAAAAAACTAAAATGCGGAACTAACGACACCGACTTCCGAAATTAAAGTTGATTATCACTTTGTAGTTTTTTTTGAAGTCGGTTGTTTTTTTTGTAAAAAAGTTTTTTTAGTTATGAAAGCTGCTTGCAGTGCTTGCAGCTTTTATAACAAAAAAAATGAGCTTGCACTACTATGGATTACCAACTGAATAAAATGTAGGGATACAACATTATTATACTTAAATTAAAGTCGATTTTCGTGTCTGTGTGACTAGGTCGTTTTTCTACCCATTTTAATGCGGTTTTCGCCATCATATGGCCGGTCGCTTAGCTAGTGCTTTTAAAAATGAAAACGCGACAATCATGACACTCTGAAGAACTCCCGTATTACAACGTTCAAAATCTAGACACAATCTCATCTCACCGACGATCAACGTTAACAACTTGTCAAAGATGTAGGTAACTTAGAGACCGATTGAGAATGAGATTAGCATGCGAACGTTCTAAAAAATACTGGAATTGGCCCTCTGAGGTTTTCAATAATTTAAACATGATGTTCCCATCATTTTGGTCAAGTGGTCGCAGGCAATACTGCTGAGCATGAGGCCCTGGATTCGATTTCCAGGTCGGGCAAAGGGTTTTTCAATCAGGAATTTCTCAGTAGCAGTCTGGAGTCTAGATGCTGAATAAGCTCGCCCCCTATTACATGGGAATTTAAAAAAAAATACTGGTGAAATGTGGGTGTACTATAGGTAGGTACACCTCTGCCCTCTTTTCGAGGATTACTTTCATAATAAATAAGAAAAAAATATCTTAAACATCGCTCATCAGATTAGGATACGTTCAAACAACAGCTAACATAAAAAAAACCTTGAAAATTTGAATTCAGAACAAACTGCAACCAATGGAGTACAACAAAATACATTAATAACACCACATTGATTACTTACTTTTACTGAGGCAAAGTTTCCCTTATCTCGGCTCGTATAGGAGAAACAACATCAAAACAATATAAATTATATTATGGCCACACTTTTACGAAGTATTTTGTGCTTATTTTTCCTTTACTTTTTATGCTTATTTGCCTTTGCTTGATGGACTGTGCAAAGAGATAGAGAGAATATAGTCTATGGGCGTTAATACCGTTTTTATATTTCGAATAGCTGTTTGAATTTTTCTTTTTTCGATATGTTTTTCTTATTTATTTCTGAGTTTATGTCAGTTCAATATGTTCTGACGAAATAATCCATATCCTGTTCATCCTTTAAAGAAGTCAAGATATCTACCTACTTTTACTTTACATACTATACTGTGAACTGAGTGTTAATTTGATAAAATATTAGTAAAATAGAAGAATCTCACACAAGCGTATCATTTATCATCATCATTATCATTTAACATGTATTGTTAAATGATAATGATGATGATAAATGATATTAATTTTGATAATAATTGATGTAATTTGTTTAACAACAATTATACACGTCAAAATTAAATTATGTTTTTAATTTTTTTTTTTTGTTATTGAAATTTTACTGCGAACGATGTAAAACCTTCAAAAGGCGGGCTTTGAGGATAACACCGGGGAGTGTGGGATTTTTACCTCGCTAAAACCACACCGATGGTCACCATCTGCACATAGAAGGTAATCGTGCCCCCGTTATAGCTCTCAAAAGACCGATCGAAGGCCTACTTACTCTGTGCAACGCCGGTTAGGGCACATCCCTGGGGAAACTGTAAAGGGGTCTTCCTAAAACCTATAACTATACAAGAGTGCAAGGCAGCACGTGACCACTGTGCGACTCGATCCTCTCGATTCTTGAGAATGGTTATAGGCTAGGTCTAGCCTATAACCTTTAAATTGGTCAATTTAGATAAAATCTTGTATGGAGGTAGCTGACACCCCGGATCAACATAATTATAGGATACTTTTTATCCCGATGTTCCCACGGGATCGACATTTACGTGGGTGAAACCGCGGGGCGCAGCTAGTGTAAAATAGTGGCAGTAACTACTTCACTGGGCATACACTATCAAAAGGAACCCCTACCCATAAGTTAAATATTAAAGCAGGTGCACTCATAGACACATAATCCTTTGTTAATTGCAAAAGTTGGTAGTACCTACTTATCTCTATGCAGCTAATTCTGCGTGCACCAGAAACTGCGGCTTAGATGCAATCATGCATACCACAAATTAGCATATTCAAGCAATACCTCTCCTAATTTAGGTACCACTTAGAGATAATAGACTGATAACAAGAAACGATTAGATTTGCGTATTACGTAGGGTTTCGACGGAATCATTAAATTGAAGATTTACCTTCAGAAAGGTTCTTACGTTATAAAAGCAGATTAATTTAAATTGTTACAGGTAATCTTGCCACAGGATCTATGTTTGGGATGGATAAAAATAATGTAGACTTACTTACATCTTTTCTTTTAATTAAATATTTTTGTTATTGTTGCAGCTATTATGTAAAGTGTTTTATCTTTTATACAAATCAATTTAATTCAAGTATCTGCTTGTAATGTCAAATAGCAGCTTTTTATTCAATGCTTAAAATTTTTGTCCGTCAGTTTGTTCCGGGTAACGTCCATAACGGCTGAACTGATTTTTATGGGTCTTTCACTGGCAGATAGCTATTGTAAGGAGGATCTAGGCAATATTAAAAAAAAAATACTCTAACGTTATAAGATGCTCTTTCACGGAAAGACAGGTCATGACGTACATCTATTAAAAATCCCCTTTCCTAAAAATGCTACATCTATATAGGTCTCGTATAAATAAATCACCCAAAACATTACCATTCTTATTACAGACTTACATGTAGATAAAGTTAAAGTAACAGCAAATAAGATAAACACATTTCCCCCTATATGTATGTCAGGTGCCCCCGACTTTCGAGGGTCAAATCTTTTTTTCCGTTCCCGACTTTTTCTTGGAAACCCTTGATGAAGTTTGGCGAAATTCCCTTTGTAACCAATGATATAGCCAGGTTCTTTTTGTTGGGCCGAGTAGATCTGGAGACTTTAAGTAATTATATGGGTTACTTACCTAATTGTGATTGGATTGAAAGTAAAAGTATTATACCTTTTGTTTGGTAGATGTATTGGGTGCGTTCGGCTTGTAAAAGGGATTCAGAGGTTTTATTAGATTAGGTTAGTATGTATAAAAAGCGTTGTAGATAATAAAAGTTTCACTCTATACCTGAAGATGTAAAGCCTTTTTGCTTTGGTGGTGTTTGTGTGCACAGACTGACTAATACCCTAGGTTAGGTATAGCTCGCGTCGTCACGAAAACGTGAATCCATCATTACTGCCAACTGCCCTTCCCAAATATGTTGGAGTCGGCTCGGTCAAACCGCATGCATGCGGCTGAATACCAGTATTTACATGGAGCGACTGCCTATCCGACCTAGACCCAGTTACTGGGTAATACGATACCCCTTGGTAAGACTGAAATATAAAAGTGAGTTATACCTAATCAAAGTCGTACATGAATTACTTTATTCATAACTAGCTTCTGCCCGCGACTTCGTCCGCGTGAAATTTCTTGTTCCCCCGACCCACCCCGTCGCATCGCATCACCTGCCCACGCTATCACTTTTTCGCTCAGCTCCTAAGAGACATAGCGTGATGTTAAATAGCCTATAGCGTTCCTCAAGAATTGGGCTATCAAATGTAAAAAGAATTTTTCAAATCCGACTGGCAGTTCCAGAGATTACCTCCTACAACCTCATAAACTTTACCTTTTTATAATATTAGTATAGATTTACCTGAATCGGATGAAATACGATTTGATTATAAACTCTGCTATTGACTTTCTATTGAATTTTATTAATAGGTACATTCGTTATAACAAATCATTCTGCTTACTGGAACGGTACTCGTTCCAGTAAGCATAAAGATTGAAACAAGGCTATTTAGATAAAATTACTTGATATTTGAAATAACAGATAATTTATTTGATCCGAACGTGGGTACTAAAGAGACAGCTATATTATTATTTACCTGATATTTCCAAGGATTGGTGAATTTTCAGGAAATAGGTAGTTCCTGGGGAGAATTGTTATGTGTTTGATCAAATGTTTGCCAATGACAGCCGAAGTCCCATGTGATAGGGGGAGACTTCTGTCAAAGAATTGTCGTAAACAAAATGTAGTTTTTGGAGAGACTTATCGAGATAAAAATGATTTATATTTAGGGGACGGTAGTCAATTACAATTGTGGATAGTCAACAGAATTTGTTATGGTTTGTTTTCTTATTATTAATTTAAGAGATGTTACTATCAATTATTGTCTAATAAATCGGAACATAATTTATTGAGTACCTACTCGGTGTACGCACTAATTGATTTTGGTAACTTATTTCAATAATTGTAACCGATGGTTTTGTTCAAAACAATTGATGACATGTTACTTTGATTTTAAAAATAATTTACTTTGTGAAATCACCATTGTTAATTTACGACAATTATTCTTGTATTATTTGATTATTTTATAATGTAAGTCTTATTAGATTTAGCACATCTTAGTGTTTTGTATCAAGTAAACACGATGACGTACTTCCGTACGCCATTGGACAGAGTTGTTGTGGGGCGAGTGCGTGGTGGGGACAAACCCTTTATAACTGAGCGCACTCGTCTGTGCTGGCAGTCATAGAGTATAGTAACTCTGGCAGTTCAGTCAGTGAGTCAGTCGGTCTTCGGACTCGACTCCTGACAGAGCACTAGCTCCCGACAAACCTGTCAGTTTACTGAAGTTCATTTGGGTGGCTCTGTCACTATACGAATAGTAATCGATCCTACGGTTTGTTCGCAATTACTTTGTTACTGTACATACTATTTTACTGTGTGTGTGTAGTTGTATCGTGTACCTACAGTGTGTGATTTGCTAGTGTGATTAAATTGTTCGTGAAATTATAATCTGATTTGAACTACAAACCGTTTTTCTATTGCGCAATAACCAACACTTCCCATAGTACGCCCACAGTAATCAAATATGCTTGATAATAACGAGACAGTAAAACCTACCTGATCCGATTATATAACTACATTGTTTTATGTAGTTGGGTAATAGCTGATAGTTGTGAAAGTGGTTTCAATATTTAATTAAAACGTTCGCCAAAATGAAAGTCAATAAGTCAATGTGAATAATAGTACACGGGGGTTATTTTTAATTCCATGTGAATTTATCGACTATCAAGACAGTAGGTGGCTAGTGGCTATTCTTAAAAGTATGGCTTATAAATGACACAAAGGTGTCATGTGTCACATGACACCTTTGTGAACTTGCACCCTAATTTCGTAACACATTATCAATCAGAATCTGAATAATTTTGAAGAAATATCCATTGCTTCACATGTTCGATAAAAAAATCTGCATCGTAAATAACGCAATGAATGTTGTTGGACTGTCAAAATTCTACTGTGTGTTACGCAATTACCCCGCTGGAGATTAAAATAAGAGTATACAAATAAGTAGGTAAAGGATTGAGATATTTTTAATCATTAAACATTTTCATTTTCATTTTTTTTTCATTAAACGACACACACAGTAACTATAAACAATACTAAAATGCACGAATACAAAATAATGAATCCGAGGTAAGCAGATGTATCTGGAATATTAAATTAATTTCGTTTGTTTTCATTAACACCACGGGATTACCGTTACGGGCACGCTTAATGAAATGAACATAATCTTGTTATGTTATGTTAGCATTAAATATGGGAAAATAAGGCTCTTAATGTAATTAAAGTAGCATACCGCATTTCGTGCACGAGTGCTTGGATTACGCAGCATGCAATTTTTTACGGCCGCGGTGTCGAATTATGTGAGGTGAGAAGGCGGGTTCTAGTTTATATTTTCACATGAAATAAGCCGTAAATATGCCCAGTTTATGTGGTTTGAACACGATTCTATAAAAATTCGTAACATGTTTTTAAATAAACATAAATTAATGTAGTTTATTTTTCATTAGTCTGTCATAATACGAGAATATCAGTCTAATAAATGTATTCAATTTATCCACCCAGATATTTAGTAAACAAATAGCTCACATTTATATCAAAAGATTGATTAATCACGCATAATACCACAGCATTAATTTCCTAAATGATTATTTGCTCTAGGACTGAGCGAACATGATTTGACAGTTATTATTAAGGCGCGCAAAATGGCGGCTATACGTCACAGCTGGACACGTTTCACTCAAACGGCCGTCTTCACGGATATGGAAGGGTCAGTGGCAATCAAATCGTATTCACATTCAGGTACTCAATTGCTCTCTTTGTGCTTATTCGCTAGACCGTTTAGGGCGCGTCAGACCGGAAGGTCTAGCTTACTGATTTTCCTTTGCAAGTGATGCGATTTCGTGTCTGATGTCATGACGTAGAAAGAAAAAGTATTTACTGCGACCCGTACAGGAAGATCACAAACTAAACTAAACACAGTAAAAAATAAAAAAAAGTAACAAAAAGAAAAATGAAACAGAAAATCCTATACGAGGCCAAAAGGCTCCTGTCTCAGCATGATGCTGCGACATTTAAAAAATAAATGTCACAGCGCTGGTATTCTGACAGGGCCTGCCATTGTGATTCACGGGCAGTTACAGAAATAAATAAATATTAAAATAGATATAATATAAAGATATAGATATCATGTAAAACATTAGCAATTAAAATAAAATATTAATTTTTAATCCGCGCCAGACGTAACCTCATTACTTGTCTATGCCTTGAGTGTCAGAGGCACTCTGTCCTGTCTGTGGCATTGCTGTGACAAGTAAAAGGTCGCAGGCGCCGACTTTCCGGCGTAAATAAATAAATAGGTATATTTATAAAAATACATTACGGCTGTCAAGTTGAACAGCATTACAGTGAATATACAATAAAAGTGGTGTGGTAGTCAATTAACGGCATGGATGAAATGGAGAATGGATGGCTGGCCTATCTCATTTTAACACACACACACACACATATCTAATTTTTTTTTACTTAACCTGGGTCAAATAAACTTATTTTCATTCATTCTTTTAATCTGGATCTTTGACAGTCGTTACGGGTCGTCAGAAGCCCGAAAGTCTGACAACCAGTCTTACCAAGGCGTATCGTACCTAATGACTGTTAGCTCATTTCGTAATGGTACGAAATGAGCTAACAGTCATTTCCTTCGCGAGCATTGCAGTTCCTGAAAAGCATTTGAAAAAAAGTATACAAAACTAAAAAGCCTCAAACAACCTTTTCTCTACTATCGTCTCATCGAAACCACATTCAGACATATTACAAACGTGTCGAAAATAATACCAAAGTAAATTGCTCTCATTCGGCATTGAGAAACTGCAAGTGTGCGCTTCGTGTTCAATTTGATCGAAACTCTGGCGTAAGCCAAGAACACTGTAAGTGGTAAAACGCCGGTCACGCACTAAACTTGGAAGCAACTACTAAGACTTCTATCTTTGTGCACTGATCGCTGCCGAGTTTTCCAACTATGTGTGTGTGTGTACTGTACGTGTGTTGTATTTGAACGTTTTGGTTCATTTGCATTGCAGGCTGTGTGCATATTGAAATCGTGAAATCGTGTGTAGGTTGTAACTTTGGCACAATATCGTGCTGTGCCGATGAAGCTTTTTAAATATACTTTTATCGTAATTGCTTAGCAGTTGGCTTGAACATGAGATATTAATACTTTATTAGCGAAATTGCAGTGTTGCTTCAGCGATCGGTACCAACAAATGTCCAAGATCCTTCGCATAATATGGGATAGACGTTAACCACACATGACGCAACTCAGATAAATTGACTACTACAGTTAACTGCTTAATTCACTTGCATTTCAAGGCAGTTTTTCCAAGAAATATCATCTCTAACAACGGGTACAAATTCCACGAATGGGAATATGCAACAAGTCTGCAAGCATTACAATAATCTGCTTCCATCAATTAAGTCGAACGAACTGCGCTAAATAGTCTATGGCGCACTAACACCACGACAATCCTAGAGGATTTGAACAAATGGCGCGGGCTTTAACTGAACCTTAAGTCTAATCTCCATTGATCGGTGGAACTACGTATGAAGTTTTGTTTCTTTGTTCAATGGCTAATCGAGGATGCCCTTTGTTTTTGAAAGCAAGTTTTCGAAATTACGTTTCAGGTTTGATTTACTAAGTCTTTAGAGCAAGGTTACTTATTATGACTTAATTCCCACCTCTTACGCAAACCATACCTACTCGAAGGTTGAATGGCTGTGTCTTCTTTTCACCAAAGAAACTCATCATTATCTGCCTAGCTTTTTCCCAACTATGTTGGGGTTGGCTTCCAGTCGAACCAGATGCAACTGAATACCAGTATTATACATGGAGCGACTGCCTATCTGACCCTTGGTAAGACTGGTTGTCAGACTTTCGGGCTTCTGACTTCTCATAGCGACTGTCAAAGATCCAAAAATGACACCTGAGACCAACGACTTGACGTGCTTTCTGAGGAAAGAACCAAAGACCCTATCTAAATGAATTAAAATAAACGAGGACCCCACCAAAAAAAAATGTTAATTATGTGTAGAATCCAGCCTACGCCAGGCTCGCCCATCATCATTCAAGTTACGGAATTTTCGTCTATATGGTAATGAAATGAGAATGGCCCTGGCATTTAATTTCACGTTAAAGTAGCGTGCATTAAATGCAGCTACATAACAGGACGTTACCAGAATTCCGCACCGCATACGGCATAATACATTGATGGTTTCGAGGAAATAACAGTAGTTCAAAAATTACGGCGTAAATACCTGCAACTGCTCCTTTCTATAATTAGATAGCGGGGTTAATGAAAAATTCAATGTAATTCCATCGGCAAACGGCTGCCGGTAATCATGTGGGGAATTATTAACGGAGGGCTGGAGCTGCAGTGTTGGTTAATTTATATGCTACTGCAACTGAATTGAACTGAAAAGTTGAGTGGACTTGTTAATGGTTCTCACTCTCTATGGGATTGTTTGAAAGCGAAGGAATTGAATTAGAAGCTATTTAATGGGCAGGAATTGTTTTAGTATTTACTTATTAATTGAACACATATTACTTAGAAAGCCGATTTAAAAATACAATTCCATTGAGAATTCGTTTACTGTTGCAAGGATACCATAATCAGCCTATAATGTTCCCACTGCTGGGACACAGGCCTTCTCTCTGTGAGAGGGAGGCAAGAATACTGTCACAAATTTCTGTTACTCACAATTTACACAATTTTCTGTCATAAACAATTTACGACATATCGAGGGGTCAGGTCGGACATTGTATCTGGTGAAACCTACATCTTTAACATTATTGTTCCCCTACCTCATAAAGAACATTGGAAACAAAGACATGCTTTTAATTATTCTCTTTTTTCTCCGCCGAGCGACCCATGCGGTATCACACGACGTTGGCACACACACACAACTATAAATAATCACAATTTGTTGGCTCATCGCCTGCGAACACACACGAATTAACGTATTTCATAGATACTACGTTTCTTGTAACAGTTGACTCGTTATTTATGGGATACAATACAGTCATACGTGTTTTGTTTTGGTCTTTTTATTTACGGTTGTTTATGCTTTATTGTTGGAATAAACTATGTTGTCGTAATTTTGCTCACTACGTTTTTGTGTCATAATAAATAACATACAGGATGGCACGGACATCAACGCGTAACCATGTAAACCTGTTACCAGGGGTTCAGTACATGCGTCATCTTTCAACGCAAGGGGCGTTGAAAGATGACGTCACTTATTAAAAAAAAATTTGCTGTTCCATTAATTTTGAACGAGTAGGCACTTTTCTATGGAACAGCAGTTTTTTTTTTTGGTAACTGACGTAAAATTTTTACGCTAGGGGGTCTAGAATAATTATGTGCTGAGTCCACGGTTCCAGTTTGTGCGTCGATGTCCCTGCCACCCTGAATAATATAATGGACATTAATTTTAGAAGCTTCGAAGATAAAAATAATGTTGGCAGGAATTCATCATCGTTTTCTTCATAAAGATTTATATTCGTTTCTTATAAATTATGTACTTTGGTATTTTTACGCTAATGAAGTGTATTGTTTAAATTTGTCATTAAAATGTAAACAATACGATTATTGAAAAGGGATTATTTTGATTCCAAACCCACCCACTCTCTATTTGTCATTAATTTGATATTAATCCAATTAATCCATGGGATATAGTAAAGTGTCCCTTGTTTATCCGATTACGAGACCATTTATTCGTAAAAGCTGATACAATTTTACTCTATAGATACTAAAATATTTACCGACCCCTTATTTTATTCTCATAGAAATTCCTAATGACTAAAACCTTCTTTGGCACTGCTAACATTTCCTTGTTGTTTCAGACTCAACTTAGGTTTACACGAACTCCGTTTTAAACTTCCATTGTTTAAATTTTTACGTATTTAAAAGTCTAGAAATTTTAATTAAATATGTAGGTATTTGATGAAGAATAATTTGATGTCATGCGTGGGTTGATTCAATATAGTTAGGTAGGTATGAAATTTGAATAATACGTAATGTGTCTACAGGATTATTAAAGTTCCTAGCTAAACTCTGCAGACGCGATGGCTGTCGATATCTCAATACGATAAAAAGTAAGATTAGATGTTTTTTTGGGAAGTCAAGGACCGCTGTTAAGAATAAAATTACAATCCACAAATTACATGTGCATGTGTTTTTTGTTAGTTTTTTTTTAATTGAAGTATGCTAATGTAAGTTTTCTTATGTTTTGCGGTCTTTAGATAAACATACCCCGTTTATGAAGTTTACACAAAAAATAAAACAATTTTTTTAAACAGATAATTTAAAGTGACTACTACAATGGCTGCGGCCGATCACCCCACATTAAAATAATCAAATTATTGTATTGTTTTTATCACATTAAGATATCGATTCCCGTCGCGTCTGTGGAGTTTAACTAGTCAATTTAAAATAACCTTGTTTAACGAGTAGGTTGTGGAACGTCCACCCACGTAGTCTTTACAGTAGTTTTGAATGTGACCTATATGGAATCTAATTGGCCCCTTTTTGGTTGTAATGGCTGTTTCGATGTAGTTAACTAACACAACATGTAGCATAATGGGAGTCTACTTCTTGAGCGAAGAATAGGTAGGTAGGTAACCTCTCCTCTTTGTACCCAAGTGGTGCTATCAAAGGCATTATACACCCTCATCATCATCATTTAAGCTGAAAGACGTCCACTGCTGGATATAAGCCTCCCCCAAGCACCTCCACTTCGCTTCTCGCATCCAACGTGTTCCTGTGACCTTCACAAGGTCGTCAGTCCACCTTGTGGGAAGTCTTCCAACGTAATGTTTTCCGGTACGCGGTCACCATTCCAGAACCTTTCGGCCTCATCTGCAATCTGTTCTGAGAGCAACGTGCCTTGCCCACTGCCACTTAAGTTTGGCAATTTTCGGGCTATGTCGGTTACCTTGGTTCTCCTGCGGATTAAACACCCTAGGCGTAAATAAATATAATCTTTTTCTTTTTATTACTTTTTTGACAAAAAAATCGGTAATCTTCTGTAAAAAAATTACCCATTTCTGTAGTTTGGAAATCCAAACTAAATAAATAAATAAGAGACACTATTTAGTGTTTTAGAGGGAGTTCCCTTATTTATTTTGGAATATTGCTGTGATATACCTATGTAGTTAGATTTAATTGACAACATAAGGCCACCAATTGTATGTTTTCTAGAGTTAAATATACATTTAACTTGTACTTCTATTTTTTATTAAACAAAAAATATATAATTATACTTTTTTTTTGTTATGTATTCTAGTATACAATAAAGTATATAATTATTAATCTGCATGAGAGACTGCCCTATATAAATACTTTAACTTTGTCTAGAACCTTATTATGCATAAAACCTTTTACTTGAAACTAATTTTCAAATTTAAATTCGCACTTTACCAAGCCAGAGAGATAAAAAATAAAACAAACGAAGTCATATTTTCAACGATATTTCAGCGGAATATATAAAATTAAAACTTTGCCCAAGATAATTACGCCTAACTCAAGTCCTATTAAGTTAATAAAATACCACTGGACGCCGTTCATAGGCGCTCGTATAATTTAAATTTAACGTTCGCTGGGGCTCAATATCTTTGTATTATATTTTTCTGACTGAAACAATTACATTTAATATGAACTTCATTGTGTTTTCTGAGATATAAAGTTAATGAAAATCTCAAGAGGCTTAATAAATGCTGGCCAACAAATTTGATAAGCTGTGAGCTCGTGTTATGGGCGTTAATAGAACTTTGTTATTCAGATCACATTCTCAACGTGGTAAAGGTTTTTTTTTTGTGAAATTACTTTCGTTATATTTTCTTTTCGGATGAGTGAGGTACTGACAGGGCTTTATTGTGTCTATGTGTGGGTATCGACAGGTCCCTAGAGAAGGGAGAGATTAGAAGGCCAATAGCTGTCTATTTCGACTTCTTTGCTTTTTAGCTTTATTTACTGTGAGTGGTGAATTGTTCTCGTGTGCCGATAGGTATTATTTAATTCAATTATAAATACTTTTGTATTGGTAGACTTTCAGGTGTTCTATGGTCGGTATGGAGTATACTTAGGCTAGCAAGGTTAATTAACGTATTTTTATGAATTTGTAATGTTAATTGCTTTTAATAATGGACACTTACATTTATAATTACTTGATGTTTACCTATTTATAATTGATAACTGAGTGGGCTCAACTCTATACCTAAAATAATTAAGGACTCCGTCCAACTTTTAAAAGGGTATTAAAGTACTATGTTCAGAATAATTTTTGAATTGTAAGTCCTCTGTACTCTTTTTTGTTTTTATATAACTTAATTTTGGTTCATAATCCAGCGAAACCGTTGCTTATCTTAATTTTTGTGTTTTTCCTCATAGGAGTGAAAAATTGTATTCTTTTTGAGTGAAATAAATTATCTTAAACCGTAAACCGTAATTGTACGGCGTTGAGTTAACATCTTTTATAAGTATAGAATGCGTGTATATTCACGTTTTGGACAAATAAATTACCTTATCTTAACATTAAACTTTGTAGCTTTAAGGCTTTGATAAAATATTATTTAATATAACAAACTCGCACGTCATAAGTCTCACTTGGGCGCTCCACATTTTTAAATGGGTGAAATATTTTAGTTATGTCGCTTTACTCGTATAAGTAACATCTTTTCATAAAATATGATGCCTAATTTACGTAAGTACCAATTTTGGCGCAATATGTTTTCATAAAGTTTATATTCAACAGCAGACTAATGCTCTTTCATTTTTTATTAGGAATTTACTTAAATTTGGCTTTGTTAACTCTAGTATCAGTTTATTACGCGTCTAGACAAGACACATAGATGCTGATAACATTGAACTTAATGGGAAAGTATATAATATATTATGAATTAAGTAACGTAACTACAATTTTGTTACTGACAATTAAAAAATCAAGTTGCCAAGTCTAAGCATTATTTTGCTGTTGTGTGAATGAAATGCATCGCATGAATCCACACAACCGCCATTTAGACATTTGCGACTCCGGCAGCTCGGAGACTAGACGCAGCGACAGGCTGCGGACGATAATTTTCATATATTTAGTTCAAAGCTCCGCACACTTGTTGTCGAGTTGCAGACTCGCAACGACAGGTGGAAGTCGCACATTTTCGCTACTTGTCGCAGCGTCTAGGCGCGCGGTGCACGCGCACACTCTATGACGGTCGCATGCGAAGGGTCAGCGTCTTGTCGTCGAGCTGTCGCAGTCGCATGTCGCAATGTGTGCGAGATGGTTTACAATCCATCGTAGAAAACTTGACTAGCTACAGCTACTTACTAAGAAAGTAGCTCAACTGGCGTAAGTCTGACGTCAACAACTTTATAGTTCAGTGGGTACTACTAACCAGGAACGAGTATAAGCACCAGCAGTTCCGTCAAGTATCAGTGGTGTAGACACTTATTTATTTATGGCGTACATCGGGTGGGCTGGCCCATCAACGGCCACTATCGACTTGAGTGGAGTGGGGTCAAGTGATGTGACGGGCGAAATTATTTTGCGCCAGGCTTTTTCGTGGTGACGGTTCCAAGTAGGTCTCGTGATATTTAGACGCTAAAGATAGGTCGAGTTGGTAGTTTATTACGTTTTGTAGAGCAGCAAATATACGGGCAATTCGACTAATAATCCTCTCATCAAGTCTCGTGTGAAAGTATGTGTAGATGCAGCATAAGAGCATAATCTGCCTATAATGTTCCCACTGCTGGGACATAAGCCTCCTGGATGAGAGGGAGTGGGCCGTAATACACAACGCGGGCCTAGTGCGGGTTGGTACCTAGATGTTACATGTCTTCGAATTTTTGGTTCTAGGATATGTCGGTTTCTTCACGATGTTTTCCTTCACCGAGCAGTGGTGATGAAATAATTTACACAAATTAAAGCGCCTGTCTGGGTTACCACTGGACCACCAGTGCTGTGTCATAGACTGAACGATTTTTTTAAATTTAGTTTTTACACATAGAATACTCCTTTTGTTCTGGTTATTCTCGGTATAGTCACTTCGTAATTGCGTTATTACCCTAAGGTTGAATGTCCCTTACACGTCACAAATCGACGAGGTCTATTTATCAGACTAGTTTCAACCTTATAGTTTAAATTTACTGGGAATCATTATCTTAAGTGGTACAGCAATTACGACTTAAATCATAGGCAGTAGATGGTTTATACTTGACTACGGCGAAGCAAAAAGGAGGTTAATGATTTTGACCGGTATGTATGTGGGTATGTATGTACATCTGTTCCTCCTTAACGATACGTCATTTGACAGATGGGGTATCGTTGGAAGAGTCTTGATCGTCCGCTGGCTATGTGACGTCACATGACATTAAATATGGCGCCCTCTAGAGAAAATAAAGTCAAGAACTAAAAAAAATGGTGCCGTGTTGGGAATTAAATGAATCAGCACATTTCAAAAATATATAATATAGCTTCTGTCTGCGAATTCGTCCGCGTGACTTGTTCCCCCGACCTACCCCGTCACATCGCATCGCATCGCCTGTCCGCGCTGTTACTTCGTTTTCATTCATATGACCACGGCTTCTTGAACATTACTTTTTTATTAAATATTTTTTCTGTGGTTGTCGTGTTTATGCTAAATATTTTATCGAGCAAATTGCTTGCCAGTCGCAGGACTCGATGGGGAATACAACAGAGCTTAGTTTAATAAATCTAGTCCTCGCCGTGATATTTTATTGAGAGCGTTGGAAGGTCTTATATCTTAGGTACACACAGCTACACATCAATCTATACATAACCAGTATAAGCTGACTTCTGATTGTACGAAAAACCTATACAATGCGAGGTCAACT
The DNA here is from genome assembly GCA_914767645.1 of Hydraecia micacea. Taxonomy (NCBI): domain Eukaryota; kingdom Metazoa; phylum Arthropoda; class Insecta; order Lepidoptera; family Noctuidae; genus Hydraecia; species Hydraecia micacea. The sequence continues at coordinate 7,434,524 of OU611785.1, forward strand.
CAAACTGGAAATGTATAGCTTGATGTGTAGCCGTGTGTACACTTGTTTATAATATCATCTCAAACTGAGTACATAAGATGAGGTAAAATTTCCTAGAAAAATGTTTCCTTGCCGCGGCCTTGACTTTGATATTTTATTTTATCTTATAAACTAACTTTCCTGTGAAGAGCAAGGGAATAAAAATAAAAATAGAATAATTCTATTTCTAGTTAAAATAAGACAAACAAGGTTATTTAGATCAAGTACTTCATCCGAATTATTTTTTTTTAGACCCTTTGTACAGACGCCAGCACATCAAGTTACTACAATCTGTCTTTCTTTAATAGATTTGCTAAAGCATAAGGTTCAAAGTTGATTGGGAAAATTTGACAGTTTCGGCTAGCTTGATGTGCTGGCGTGTCTGTACACACCATGGTACACAGACTTTCTTCTTGCCGTGTAAACATACGTTTTCGTCTACGTCAGTGTTATATGGATCACTATGGAAGCCCGTTGACACACACGTTTTTTCTACGGCGCGGATTATACGCCGTAATGTAATGAAACCGTGGCTTGAACAAAGGGTCATTGGTCATAATATGCGACATTCTACCTACCAGTGAAAAACTGTATTATTCTTTTGTTTAGTTAAATTTCACCGGTGAAACTGATCGCGACCTACCACCACCTAAGTTCACATGTGGAAGCAATAAATATATTGAGTATTGAGTATCTAAACTGCGTTCAACGCTATCAGTGTCAATATCCAACAACAACGATGACACTGATAGCTCTTGAGCGCGCATGATGAGCGGATCGCGTTTAGTTTCATTGGTGAAATCCGCCCTTAGTTACACAGGATAGGAAGGTGTATTCGACCTCGTTATTGGTTTACCATTTTTAACAACAATTGCCAGAAAAGTTAAACTTCAATAATGTTGAAACTATTTAACTCTCACATAGACAAAAAGACCTTGTCATTTAATGACCAGAAAGTGACTTTCAATTTTAACGTGATAAAGCATTTTCGAGGTCGACTATACCTGCCAGTGAAAGACGTTATTACTTTGTTCAGTCACACAGAATAGGTACAATTCTGCTAAATTAAGCAATGACAATGGTCAACGTTTAGGTAGGATCAGGTCCTCCTGATCCTACCTAAACAAGTCAACAATTCGAGACCTCTTGGTCTCGAATTGTTGACTATTGTGATCTATACTTAAGATAAATTATACACAGAAGCTGTTGGTGTACTTACCGTAATAAATAAATAAATACATAATAAATAAATAAATTGTTTATTGTTATTCAGTCTTTTTCAACTATTCAGGGTGCAAGGAACATAGACACGCCACCTGTTACCATGGATTTCAGTACCTACATAATTCTGAACACCCTGAGTAAAAATGTTTTGTCGGTTATTAAAAAAAAATATTGCTGTTCCATACATTTTGACCGCGTAGGTATTGCACTTTTCTATGAAACAGCTATTTTTCTTTTGGTAACCGACAAAAATTTTCTACGCTAGAGGGTCTAGAATCATGTGCTGAATAATCATGGTTACAGTTTGTGCGTCGATGTCCTTGTCATTCTGTACCTATGCCTAAGTCATTATAAGAGGCAAAAAAGTTCGTGCTAATATACAGGCTGATTTTTTTTACCGGTTCCAAATTTTTACAAGGTGTTCTACCCATGAATATGAATAACTTTCACTATGGGACCAACTCTGAAATCACGAAAAAAAAATCTGCTGTTTCATACATTTTGGTCAAGTAGGTATTGAACTTTTGTATTAAACAGTGTAGTTTCGTGATTTCAGAGTTGGTCCCATAGTGAAAGTTGTTCATATTCATGGGTAGAACACCTTGTAAAAATTTGGAACCGGTAAAAAAAATCATCCGCTATATTTACCGTGACTTTTGTTGTCATATTTTCCTTTGCAAAGTATCTTCTCATTGAGGAACGAGGAAAAAAAAAGAAGTCTATCTTAGTAAAAGATCAAGTATTTCATCCATGGTTAATATCTTATCTATCTAGTCATAAAATGCGACAAAGGGGACATTGCGACGTCTACCTAATGTAAAGCTTTATTATTTTGCTCAGTCACACAGAATACCTACAATATTCTGCTAAACTAAGCAATGACAATGGTCAACGTTTAGCTAGGAGCAGTAATGAGCTCAAAGTACCTACAGTAACACTATCACAATAAACTTCTCGGTTAGCTAGCTACTCGGTCCAGATGGTATAATTAAGTGGCCCACATAAGGCTCACGTACGACCGAGCTAACCAACTCTGTCGTAAGTTATAAAAAGTTAAATAAATGTACATCACGTAGTAATTCTTCTTCCGTGACGTCATGAGCTATTTTGTTCTTGAACAAAGAGCAACGACGTTTAAGTTTGCAGTTTGTTCGTAGTTTCTTTTTGATCGAAAAAATTGAAAAAAAAAACAAGTTAATTTATTACAACTAGACAGAGGAACAACAGGAGGGGTCCGAGGCTAAATAATAACAGCCGCACAGGTCGGTCGATCAGGTTAAGCTAAGCTTGGGTCTTTGACAGTCGTTACGGGTAGTCAGGAGCCCGTAAGTCTGATAACCAGTATTACCAAGGGGTATCGTAGTACCCAGTAACTGGGTTGTGGAGGTCACATTGGCAGTCGCTCCATGTAAAATATTGGTATTCAGCTGCATCCGATTAGACTGGAAGTCCACCCCAACATAGTTGGGAAAAGGTTAGGCAGATGGTGATAGACAGAGGAACATCACTTCTGATCTACAGTTTCCAACGTGCCGTTTTATAATTTCTAACGTGACGATAATATGATCGTGGTAGTTGACATCCACGTCCATTAAATGTATGGGAATACGTGCATGATGTAACGTCATCGTCAATGAAAAATTAAAAGCGTCTTCATATGCAGGATAGTCAAAAAGTCGTGGAACATACGAAGTAAGGAGATAAAGGACGTAATTTCCAACGCTTTGAAAGTGTCTAATAATTTATGGTAACGACTCAAAATTTTTGGAGAAAAATAATTGCTCTTGTAATTTGGTACCCAGAGCCGCAATAGAACTTTTGTAGTGCTCATACATTATCTAGTAATAATACAACACCGTTTGTTTTATTGTTTTATAACACTTTTTTAAATTAGTCTAATTGTAAAAGAACTCGGTATACAAAAATATTCATAACTTTTAGGCCAATTGAATTATGGCCATGCCGTAGAAAGATTATTTGTTGGAAATGATCTCCTTTATCTCCCTATTTCGTTTGATCCACGGCTTTTTGACCACCCTGTATTTCCATACATTTTACTTCTCTCTGTTATCGTGATGCCGTGGACGTCCATGATAATATCGTCAAGTGTGAGGTTCATTGGTTCAAATAAAGGCTGTAAAGCGTGGTCTTCCTATCTTATTAGTGTTTGAATTTATGACTGCGGGCATTATCAATAGATAGGGATACTACATCCTTTTGGTTTCTTGTATGAGTTACTAAATTCTTCTCAAACTGTGACACACAAAGGCAATCCTTTGTGTAAATAATTTCAACAAACGGTGAAGGAAAATATCGTGAGGAAACCGGCATGTCCTGGAACCAAAAATTCGAAGACATGTGACATCTACCAACCCGCACTGGGCCAGCGTGGTGGATTACAGCACACTCCCCTCGAAGAAAGGAGGCCTGTGTCCCAGCAGTGGGAACATTATGCGCTGATTATGTTATGCAGAATTGCATCTCGCATGTGAAAGCTTAGTTCATCGAAATAACCTTCTTCACTAGGGCCTACCAGCCCAATTGCGTAACATAAAATTTCTAATCCATTGCTTTTTAAAAAATTCGTCGGTTAGACAACGTAAATAACGCAATGAATGTTGTCGAATTGTCAAAATGATAGGCATTGCAAATGTTAGGTAGTATGCTACGCAATTTCCCTGGTGCCTACAAATAATGGGGAAAATAGTTCTGCATATCCTAAACGTTGCATTCCATTTTGCTCTTGACAATTTATAGGTCAGCAGCGTATTTACGCTAAAATCTCTGGTCTGTAGAAAATTCACCGCAATAGACTCATTTGCTATCGGATAGCTTACAATATGTTAGAGGTTTAGACCTTAATGTGACATCGCAGTTTCGACATGTAGGGCTGCCAGGCTTGGAAACTTTGGGACTGTCGAATTTAGATTAAAGTCTTCAGAGCGACAATTTCCGTATTTATAAGAATATTCGCATTATAATCTTGAGATTATAATGCGAACAAATTAGAGGTATTTTTGACAGATTGAGAGTGATCTCAATTTGTTAAAAATTTCCCTAAATTTACAAGTTTTTGGCATTGATAATCGCTGAGATGAGATTGCGACTAGATTTTGAACGTGATTAAATACGGGAATTGACTTTCAGTTAATGTTAGATGATGACGTGTTTATTTGATTTTAAGACTTTTAAGGCTTTTGCTATGACAGAAAAATACCCTGATTTAAAAACCTGCAGAAAACCTCGATTGCTGCTGATGCACTTGCATTTAGTTTTCAGAATTTACATCCACTGAATTAATTTATGAGATAGGTCAATACTCCAATGCATGCAGTTAAATCATTTGAGGCACTGCATGTATTTTGGCTCTCTCTTGGTGCCAAAATGCTAATAGCACATAAATGTATTACCAAGACAAAATTATAGTTTTGGGTCCCATAAATAAGTGACATCTATCGCAATGTAAAGTTACTATTTCTCTTTCATTAAAAGTTATTAAAAGAATGGGTAATAAATAACCTTTATTTTTATTAAAGTCAAAAAAGCGTACTTACGAGACAATTATTGTTTGCGCTGATAACATTTCATAACGATGTGTGTAGTCATATAAATAATTACAATGATATGTTTGAAAATAACTATGATCTGCTGACCAGAGTCTGCCATCCTCCTGATAAAATAAATGAATGAGGCTTGGATCACTCGTAAATTACTGTCTAGGTAGTAAATAGGGTAATAGGTCGACAAGCAAAATGGCACACTACGTCTACCACTATAAAGACGCAATTCGTTTTTTTTACACTTAAAATATATGACCCGGCGCTCCTAAACAAACTCGAGCGCAAGTAAGTAATCCGTGAGTTTGGTCAACCCTGTGGACAGCCGCTGATCTAGGTTTGTGTTCGGAAATGAAGCTGACCGCGACCCGACTCCCATCTGCCCCCACTAAACGGTACTCCGCATTACATCCTTTGAGGTTCCGCTTTTCGTCTACCAGCCTCGAATATACGTGGTCATTTTGTTTGTGAATAGTTCAAGTACCCACAAATGCATGTTTGAATTTAAATAAATGTTTTATGTTTGTCATTTCTTAATGTGAAAACTTTGTGGAGTTTGCAAGGATTTCCATTCGAGTGGAAACGTTAACGTTGATAAACTTTGTGAATATTAAATGAAATGGAAAACTCGATACAACGTTTGAGGGTAATATTATATAGAGTTGTGAAGTACTCACATGAGCGGAATGTTTTATGTTTTCGCTTGAAATGTTTTTGCTGCCATCACACTGCGAAATTCAATTTAGTTTTATTGCTAGGTAAGTTACTAATATTCGATCCAAAGTGTATTGAAAGAGCAAATATTTTAAAGATGAATAAATTATTCATAAAATGCTAGTGCAAATAATCGATTATATGCCCGGCAGTGTGTTCCTTTTCGAGCAAGAAGCCACTCAATGCTTTTGTTGTTCAGCCGTGCTCTAACCGATATTATACAGAATAAGAAATAAGTCAAAAGTAATTACAATAATTAAAACGTTTCCTCGAAAAGTACAGTATTACAAGAAAAACAACTAGTCATGGCGGACCCGAAATTGATCGTCAATTAAATTAATTTTGCTGAATGACATCAGAAACTTTTATATTTATTATAATTAATGAATGTAAATCGTTTATTGAACCAATTCGTTTGTAAAGTTATACGAGAATATACTATTAAGGTTTCCAATAGTCACAAAAATTCATTTCAAGCCGCCCGCGATCGGCACATCCAATCAAATTCCAATTTGCAGTTAAATCGATTTAAATTTAACGAAATAGAGCGCTCATTTTTTGAAGACTATACCTAGGTATATAAACTTGAGTGTTTTTTAATAGGTACAGGTGTCGGGTTTTTTTACTGTTGTACGAACATATAATTACACATGGAAAAACAAGTTTATTCTTGTTGCGTTCCACCGTACAAAACGCTAATTGCGCTGCTTTGACAATTAAATACTTCAAGACATTTTTAAATGGTACCAACCCACTGACCTGTCGTGCTATTCAGTAAAATACTTAGGTAAAGTGAGCTGTCAATCCCTAGCTAGCCCTAGCGTCAGGTGGAATGACAGCTCACTTCACCTACATTTCCACGGTGAGATTTTTACAGAATTGCACTGCTATATTATACAAGATAGAGGTCATTGTACCAACCTATATCATTAGGCCTTTTGTACACACACATGTTTTTCTTGCCGTGAATACTACGGTTTATTCGCCGTGTGTAGGCACGGTTGTCAGTGTTGAATGGATCTCTATGGTTTGTTGTCGACACGGCGGCACTTCGGCTCGGCACGCCGTATTGTAAAGATACAGTGCCGTGTGCATAGGGCCTTACTGAAAGCATGAACGTTAAGCCTTATTTTTGCTGTTAAGGTCTTCAGGTATAAAAATATTTTGTAAGTGTGATGATATTATAGCCGCCGTATTTGAGGAGAGCGGTAGGGTCGTTAGAAAACCTTCGGCCACTGTGATCTATAAACGTCTATTGTTGTTCCTCTAGCAGGATTCCATTGTGTTGGTACATACAACGCGGCGACCCTCTTGCTACTTTTGAAGACGACGGCCGTCAAAAGTGACAGAATGGTCGTATATTGCCCAGTTGCAGAATGGTTGCCGAAATTGTAATATTATGAAGAAAATGACAGTGTCTAGAATTGTTCTCATGACTTATTAGTGCGCTATTTTTTTGTCTAAAATTGGTCTTCGACGTTGTTTTCTTTAGGAACACATAAGTGGTTTTTTGTCATGTGTTTCCAAAATGCACAAACGACAAACATTACAGTTTTACATTGTTTATATATTGTATGTAAAATGGATTGAAATATGATCATCAGATCACTTCTTTTGAAAGATCGACTGACTACCTACAATGTTCATGTAAGTTAATTGATATTATTATCTTGATTATTGCAGATAACTATAGTTTTCTGTATGTATTATTATATGGCTAATATTGCTTATGTGTTAAATCGAATGATGGAATACTCATGTTCAGTTTCTTTCCTTTTTAAAATATGCTAATGTATTAATGTGTTGAGAAAATACTTTAAAACATGCTGCCATGGAGTTTCTTTATCCTTCTTCGCCACGAAGACCTAGTTTTGGAACGGATACCTAGCTTCCTCATTAACGTTACTTATTAATTGACAAGCCTAATTGAAATAAATGCCTAGTCTTATATCTTTCTGTGCTTTTCTTCATAAAATCCTTACCCTACATACCATATTCATAGGTACTTTTACTCATATTAAGAGGACTAAATGCCCTAAAGCGCGGTCACTGTCGGACTGCATACAAAAAAAAGAGAAGCGCGATGACACAACGCTGGTTGCAAAATATGAAGCAATTATCTATTTACGAAAAATCCATGTTTGGACTAAAAAATTAAAACGCGAGTTTTAGTATGTTGCTTGTAGAATAATCTGACAAAAGATCATAATGATTGTATGTATGTATGGTTTTTATTGTAAAAAGAAAGTTTTTAGAGGTATCTTCATGATTTTTTTCTATCGAACCAAATAAGTTGTATTATGTTTTCAACACACTATCTACCTGGCATATATCCTGAAGAATATCACATATTTTTCTGATTTTGTTTACTGTATTCGATCATATATTTTTATTGTTTCTAAAACTTGCGTTTTTTGCGTTTAGGTCTTGTAAGCCCCTTAAATAGCTAGTAACCATCCTGACACTCAAAGCTCGCTAATCAAGTGGATGTCAATACCTATAAATGTAGTCTTTTATCCACTTCTAACACACGCATGTAAAAAGGGAATTACACGCGCCGTCGATCACTAATGTTTTTATAGGGAGCACGCCGGGAAAATTGGACTCGTTTATTTTTATAGAAGCCTGTATAGACACTGATTTCTAGTATTGGGTACATACTTTTGTTAAAAAGCCTTGTATGGGTAAAAGGTTTTGCTGGTTAGACGGTTAGGTACTGATATAAAAGGGACGTTACCTTGTTATGTTTTTCGTAGGTGGTATTACGTTTTTATATCCTCTGTAATGTTCTTTTCGTAGGTATCATAAAAAGTGACTGAGGAATTTCTTTATACAGACTTGAATTTTTATATTATACTAGCTGCGCCCCGCGGTTTCACCCGCGTAAGTGTCGATACTGTTCAATATCGGTATAAAAAGTAGCCTATGTTAATCCAGGGTATCAGCTACCTCCATGCACCTTTATAGTGTTAGTGTGATGTGATAAGTAGCTGATAAGTACACCAATTCTTTCGGAGATATTTAGAACACGACGAAAAAAATTACTCACCGTACCGAAAGTCACGTTTTTCTGTAAGTGATGCCATAGCTAAGCATAGAAAGCGAAGGTTAAAGCGTATTAAGGTACTCAATTATTTCACAGACGTGGAGAAGTTGAGCTACTGTTTCATATTTCTACTGTGACTACAGTTCGTCTGGGTCAAGCTAAAACCGACGCAGTTCAGTAAATCGAAACAGCTATTGCAAGCGAAACTGTCCCAAACCGCTTTATTTCCTGTCTGCGATCGATCGGTCATCGAATGCAAACTTGCTTCTTCTATGTAAAACCAGTACCCGAGTATATTCGACAGTCAACTTGCAAATATACTCCGGTTCTTGTGTTTTGTTTAATAATATACTGTGTGTGAAATATCTATAAATCATTTTACTGTTTACTTAATACGAACAAGAAGATTCTTGTTTGTGCAGTCAGGGTAATTAATTGGTAAACAATTTGACACCCTACGTCAATTTGCCGTACTTTAGCTATTTCATACAATTGTAAAAGAATACCAGCTGTGAATTACCTATAATATGGAAAATTTAAGTTGTTAGTAAATATGCCTAACAATTTCGCTGACTTTATTTCAAGAGCAGATATTGATATGAAATATCAAAAATAAATGACTGCATAATTGATTGATCAACATACCTAATTGATAGTCGATCTATGATTTATGATCATTGGGTAAAACAAACACAGTTATAGGTACAACATAACTTTATTTGGAATATCAGCGTGTTTGGTAAGATGATATATGTGGACTGATATATTACTCCATTAATTAAATTAATTAGGCCTGTTCACTCCGTTTATATTATAAGCGAGATGACGCATTGCTTTGAAGCTCGAAGTATTAATAAAGAATGTGATAATTATGATATATCATTTGTAATTATCTCAGTGTAGGCTGATTTTCACACAGATTAGGAATGAACATAGATCATCACGGTTGCTCACTGGGTGCTAGCGATATTTCAATCACGAGTTTCTCTTTCATTTTGATTTGGATCATCAAAGTCAAAGTCAAATCATTTATTTCAAATAGGCACACTAAAGGCACTTTTGAACGTCAAAAATTATAATAAAACGAATTGATTCTAGTCGCCCATTCCAAAAGGTAGTTTTCGTGTGGAGAAGAATGCGCAAGAAACTCCACCGTTTACCTCTTTTAAAATGTTTTACAAGTTAAAGTATACATTCATTCTATAATTATATGTGAAGACGATGCATCTAGAATAAAAATTAGTCTGTCAACAAAAGGTAAAATGAATTAAAAATAAAGCAATGACAGGTAAATCAATTATGTGATAGATACATAGTGCTTACATATTTACAAATATTGTTAAAGTAGATTATTTTCATCACCATAATTTTTATCATCATCTTTGTCATCCACAGCCCGACTTCATGCACTGCTGACCATAGGCCTCATAGGGTCCTGAACGCTCCTGTGCCAGCCTCATCCAGGATTATTTGTATAGATACCTAGTCTTTATTATACATTGAAGAAAGCAAATACCATATACGCGGTAATAACATTATATCAGCGATTTGTTTAATTCTACAACAAGTGAAAAATAAAATGTCTAAAAATAAATTTATCATTAAAAAAAAAAAATGACTAAACCAAACCGAAATCTAAAGCGTTAGCTTTAATTTAAAACATCGATATCCAGCACCAGGTACAATAGAACTTAAACCAAAGCTACTGACCAAACCAAGCTTTGTTTCACGTTGAAAGCTCAAAGTTTCCCCACTGCAACGTTAGAAATCGTATCACCACAAACGTGCGCTCTACTTAATGTCCCGAGTCCAACCCATAACATTACACGTAAATTCTCCGCTCAGTATCCACTTTTACACTAAAAATTGAAACAACAAAAGCCCTAATCCTGCACGAAGCATAACACCCAGAGTCCAGAATACATTTTGTAATTAATGTGACCGTGTGAGCACGATATGCAGCGGTCTGCGCCCACGTTGAGACCATGAATCATTTTATATGCATTGGTTATTTTCAGAGTGCGAAGCAGAGCAACAAAAAGGGTTGGAGTTTGAAAGATAAAAAGCCGTGTATCCACCATATACGTTGAATGGCGAGTGGAAAAGTTTCCGCAGCACTTTTGAATGGTGAAATGTAAATAGAGGTATTTTTAGGTCAAATCGGATGGGTTAAATAACACGCCTGATGTTGATGTTGAAAACGTAAATTGGCTGGTCGCTTCCTTTTATATCGTTCGCGCTCCATTTTTTGAATGTTAAAATCGAATTGATTGTTCTTTTGTTAGCAATGAGGAAAAATGTTTATACTTGAAGCTTCAAGTATAGGTACATTTTATTTCCATTAATTAGTTATTTTATTAGTATTTTGATTTGACTTTCTTCAATAAACCATAATGCTACGTTTAAAAAAAAACTATATAAAAAAATAAAGAGACCAAAAACAATTCCAACTCCGTATGATAAGAGGTTTTAATTCAGCTTATTTGACTAAGACATAGGTACTAACTAACTATCAAAGCAAGTTAAATAAAAGCTCGTAATAAATAAAAAATTGCTCAAATGAAGACGACAAAGACAGACAATTAATCATTTATGTAATCCAGTACAATAGCTACAACAATGCCGTCAGTTCCCGTGGGCGTCACAAGACTTGACTAAGGGATTACATAAGCAGGATGGAGCCATTGTGGCTTACACGAGACGATGCTTATAGATTCCTTTTGAACTAACTAACTACTTATGTACCTTATAAGATAATAGCTTTTGCCCGTAATAGATTATCCTAATTATAGGTATTGTTATTGTTATAATTTTACTGTTAAAACTTGATAAAATAGTAATTTTTTGCATAACCTAAATATTAAGGAATAATGTAGCAAAACATAGAAAATATTCCAAACGTATATCCACCTTTTATGTTGTTGATATTTTGGATGATGGTAGATAGAAACGTCAAAGTTGTTCTGTTCACGACTATAAAAGGGGGAGCTCCCAGTGGCGGGGATCATTCTTGTTCGAGACATCAACCAGAAAGGAGCTCCGGCCTACAGTCAGTTGATTAGTACTAGTGACGTTATTATGTGGAATAGATCGACCAGATGTCATGTAAGTTAATTGATATTGTTATCTTGATTATTTACTGATAACTATGGGTTTTGTAAATGTAATAATATGGCCAATAATGCCAATGTTTTAAGTGTATAAGTGTGTGTGTGTGTAAAATAAATAGCTAGGAATATTCCATTGAATAATCCTAGCTATTTATTTTGTTATTATGTTGCTATTATTCTGAGTTCTCTTGGACCATTGTCAAGAGGTATAATTGTTTTTAAAATAATGATAATTTATGGCAATATAAGAAATTTGTTGATTGAATACTTTAATACTGTTTCCATGGAGTTTCTTGTCCTTAATCGCCATGATGACCTACATTTGGAACGGACAACTAGTTTTCTGATTAATTACTCACAAGCCTAAATTGAAATAAATGCCTAGCTTGTCTTTCTGTGCTTTATTTCATAAAATCCTTTCCCTACATACCATATTCATAGTTACTTTTCCACACATATTAAATAACTAGTAACCATTCTGATATTCAAAACTTTATATTTGGGTAATATATGTATACATATAGACTTTTATAGATAGATTATACTTCATTTTCTAACACCCGCGGCTTCGCCCGCGTGGAGGTCGGAAATTATCCCACGGAAACGCCTGCCTATTAGCCTAATACTTTTTGTTAGAATACTGCTCACAAAGTCGGGTCATATTTTTCAATCATGATTCGAAAGACACGTAGCGTCATGTAGAGTCCTAAAGCAATTGTGAATATTTATTAACTGACAAGTTATTGTTCTTTTCCTCGGGAACAGTATTTTTTTTTCTGGATGAAAGTTACCCTATGTCCCCTGACAACGTTTATGCTAAAATCATGATGAACGATTTAGTGGATTAGGCGTAAAAAGTTAATAAACAAACAAACTTACTTTCGCATTTATAATTTAGTTAGGATTATGTCAGGTTAAATAAAGTGAAATTATAGTAGCCTACCTATCTTTAGTAGGATAGTTTTCCTTTGATTTTCTTACAGTAAAATTTCTATAGTTATGAAACTCTCGGGTAGGTAAAGTTCCCGTGTTTCAATTAGTTGAATCCTTTTCTGTTGAAATTCTTTGAAACTTTGTTTTTGAAAGTATCGGAAAAGAAAAATTATTCAGGGTTATTAATTGTTATCTGCTCTGTAAAGGAAATTATAACTTTTTACGTTAATTATTTTATTACGAGCTAAACGAGTGTGCACAGATGCGCATGCTTTCTAAACAAATTCAAAATAATTTATTTTCTCTTCACTAATAACGATATCATATAAATTTAGACCAGCTTAGAAACTAGTTTGTGAGAGACTGTTGTCTGCACTAGGAATACCTGTAAAGCAGATCACCAGGGTCCCACCCCACGGTATGTGAATATAATTATTTATTTATTAAATGTGAAGGGATATAGGGCATAACATAAAATCAATGATAGACACACAGATTAAAAACAGTAAAACAAAAAGAGCAGTATGTGGAAAAAAGGTAATCTAATATGTGTAGGGATTTTGGATGAGTTAGCAAATGCTCAGTTGCTTTGAAATCTAAATTATGAAGCCATTGAACTAGAGTAATCTTACAACCCTTAGTAGTTAATTAAAACCAAAGGATTAATAGTTCGATGCTCCCATTCCCTTATAATCCTGGCTTGTTTTACTGTAGCCACGTTTTGTTTCACTGCCACGTTAGTCCAGTGGTCGCAAGCGCTACTGCTGTGCATGAGTCCTGGGTTCGATTCCCAAATCGGGCAAACTATTATTGGGATTTTTTCATCAGGAATTTCTCAGTAGCAGCCCGGAGTCTGGATTTGTGCCCGGTTTGATACATAGCTCGCAGAACAGATGGCCGATGGGGCCGAAAGGTTCTGGACTAGTGACCGCGTACTGGAAGACGTAGCGTTGGAAGGCTTCCCACAAGGTGGACCGATGACCTTGTGAAGGCCGCAGGAATCCGCTACAAGCGAGGAGCACAGAGCCGGTCGAAGTGGAGGTGCTTGGGAGAGGCCTATGTCCAGGCAGTGGACGTCTTTCGGCTGAAATGTCAATGTTATCATGATGATTACAGCAATAGGCTCGCTCCCTTATTACATAGCACTAAAACATGACTGGCGAAATGTGGGTGTTACTATAGATACACCTCTGCCTGACCCTTTAAGGATTACATGTTATGTTATTCTCTTTACCTATTAGATCGTAAATAGTTTTATGTAATTACATAATCCGCTGTAGAGGTCATTAATTAAATGAAAACAGAATATTAAAACGGTGATCTGAATGGGAAATGAGGTTAATCAAATTCCTTTACAACTTGGCTGAGCTCGTTAATAAAAACGGAACGGAAAAAACTTAAATGCATGTGATAAATTAATTATGCAATACGCGTTAGTTATTAACTTTCTGCGTAAATAAACGTATTTTGTTTCTATAAGTAAAATGTCTTTTTAACTCTTTAAAATGTTTTGCAATTAAGTAATTTATTGCAAAATATGAAGCAATTATCTATCTACAAAAAATCTATTGTTTGGACTAAAAAATTAAAACACTAGTGCTTTAGTATGTTACTTGTAGAATATTCTGACAAAAAATCAGAATTATTGTATATATATTAGTATGGTTTTTATTGTAAAAAAAAATAAAAAAATTGAGGTTTCTTCATGATTTTTTTCTATCGTATCAAATTAATTGTATTATGTTTTCAACACACTATCTAACTAGTATGTATCCGAAAGAATATCGTATATTTTTTCTGATTTTGTTTACTGTAGTCGATCATGTACTTTTAGGCATTATAACACTTGCGTTTTTTGCGTTTAGGGCCTGTAGTCCCCTTAATAACATTTAAAACTGGCTGTTATTGCAACCACAATACAGCAGAAATTCCTGCTGTGGGGGAACAAACGATCACCATCCCCTTTGCCACACTGATCATTTGATCTGTGTAGTTGTTATTTCACCACAAGTGTATATTCGGAGTATGTTTTTAGTTCCTCTAGATTTTGATAGTGATAAATGTATGCTCCCGTGACGTCTCGTGTTTGCCTACTTTTGATTAATCGTTCCCTTTGGGAAATACTCTATTGTTGTGTTGTTATTTCGTACTTGTGTGTAAAGTATCCGAGTATTTTTTTGAGGTTGAAGGAAATATCGAGTGCAATAAGTATCTATTGAATGTTTTTTGTTGTTATATAAGATGTTGGTTCCTATTTGGGATACGTTCGATAAATTATATATAAATTAATTATTGTCGATAAAAAATCTTATTCTTAAACTCATAAACTCAGCTTAGTGGTGACTGTAGGCTTATAAGCAATTTCTTGCCTGTTCTTCTCTTAGGTACAGTCGACAAAAGCGATAAGTATGCAGGATCGTCCGATATATTCGAAGTTTAGTAAGAAACCGATGGATTTTGTCGACTGTAATTTAATTTAATAAATGAGCTGTTTGTTTTCTATTCATAAAATTACATTTTATTAGAGGAAATCCATCGGTTTCTTACTAAACTTCAACTATATCCGACGATTCTGCATATTTATCTCTTTTGTTGACTGTACCTACTACGCTTTGGAATGGGGAACTAGTTTCATCTTTCTGACTGACCGACCCCTTAACAATTCAAAAGTGCATGTAATTAGTTAATATGAAATCAATGCTTTGAGTTTGAGTTGAGTTTGTTCATTTAGCTTAAAGCCAGTAGGTATGAGGCCTGCAATTAACTGCTATTGATAAATTTCTTTTATAAACCAACAATAATTATGATGATGTCACAAAGAACACAGTTATCTTGAAAAAAAAGAGCCGGTTTCATTAGTAAATTATTACGAATATGTTACTAAGTGCAAAAGTATGTTTAAAAAAGGCTAGCTAGATAGTCAGGTTCTAATAAAAAAATATTGCTTTGCTTGTATGATAGCTAGCATTACGTAGAATAGCTTAATCAGCCTATAATGTTCACACTGCTGGGACATAGGCCTCCTCTCCGTAAGAGGGGGTGGAAAGCAAATCCACCACACTGGTCCACTGCGGGTTGGCAGATGTCACATGCCTTCGATTTTGTGGTTCTAGGACATGCCGGTTTTGTCAGGATGTTTTCCTCCACCGTTTTGAGAGCAGTGGTAATGAAACATAATTTACACAAAGTAAAGCGCCTGTCGGGATTCGAACCTATGACCTAACCCGTAAGTCGCGACCGCTACCACTGGCACACCACTGCTAACATTACGTGCCTGAGAGATGATTTTTCCAACGCCAGATAATTTTATCCGAGTAATAATTTTGAGTTTTTGACAGTATTCTTTCATATAAAATCTGTCAGACGTCAATTTTATTCCACGAAATAAAAATTATCGGTCGATTGAAAAATCAGCTCTAAATATAATTGTGGCTAAAACCTTTTCTAAGTCAACACCACTACTATAATAATTGTATATTTTACGTTGTATACAATTCCAATATACATGTATCGAAATTGTATACGTAATCAAGCCTATCTAGTAAAGCGATCACAAACTAAGATTAAATAATTATGGAGAATGACCTATAAATGTTTACGATATAACTTTATAAAGTACCAACACTCTCGTGGTACAGTCCAGGCACATTTCATAGCTTGCAATAACTACTTTGAATCGAAGCGGCCTATTGAACGCCTGTGTTGCTCAAAGTAGGTGATAGATTTTGAATTAGAGTAAAAAGACAGCACCCTAATTGCGTAACTTACTATCAATTGGAATCTGAATAATTTTGAAGCAAATTGCTAATCCATTGCTTCATAAGTTCGAAAAAATTGTCTGCTCAACACGTAAATAACGCAATGAATGTTGTTGAACTGTCAAAATGAAACCGATTCCGATTGATAATGTGTTACGCAATTGCCCCGCAGTTATTGTTGTAAGAAAGTTAAAAGAAACAGTACCTGAGAGGTTAAAATGAACGTAGTTTAGACTTATTTAGACGCGTATCCTAAGTGTAGGAATTATTGAAGGTTTTTAAAGTCCGATTTTATTGACTAATCGTAATTGACAAAGAAACAATGAAAGTTTACGAAAATGCAAATTTTTATACAACACCTACACAGGTGTTCAGGTCGAGCTATGTTTAAAAATAAAACTGTGTATATTTTACAAAGTAACATTGAAAGGTATTCTGAAAATGCTCGGCTATTTACCAAAACAGTCTGAGCATCTACGTTCTCTAAAAATCCTTTAACGAAAGCTCGACTTAAGCAAATGTTTGACTTGCGATTCCAAATAAAAAAAGCGACAAACTAAGTTTGGCAACCATTGATCGAGTCCTAATGATTGCTATAAACCGGCCATGGATAGTCGGCCGGCTGCCCCTAAGAGTTGTAAGTGCAACGTAATAATCGTAAACTGGCCGGTTAATGCGCCAGGCGGGTTGGACGGCCGGCGTTAATCCCATATGTGGCCAGCGCGGGCTTTCTCGAGCGCCCATCCTTATGAGATTAAAACTAATTTTAGTAACACGTTGCTATATTTTGTGGGTAGGATGGTTTTTTATAGGAGCGTGATTTATTGCTTGGTGAAGGGTGTAAAGGTAGGGGAATATGCTTAAATGGGTTCATCTAACTTATGGTAAACGAGTTGGTTTGCCGATCTGATGCCATCGTTTTTATAATGAAAGTGTTATTTAAATGCCAATCTTACTTGTTTTTTTTAAGATTTCGTTTTTTAAAACGCTTCCGTTATAAAACGCATTAAAAAACGACGAACGCGACTAATGCTGCGTTGCATGGGTTTTTATAATTATGCGTGGACACGACTTTGGCCTAACGAAGGGAGATAACGATGCTTCACTGGATTGGTGTTCGTGACGCGGAAAATGTGTCGATTTTATATATTTTTAAGTTTTATAAATTCGTCTCTTGGTTTTAGACAACAGTTGATATCTTATTTGCTTACTTACATGTATAAATAACCCAACAAATATACTACTGACAGCTAAATGTAATTTCAATAGATAACTTAACTGATGTCAAACTTTCATGGAGCGGTAGATATTGCTACGGAGTCGTAGCGCCCGTCTACGCCGTAGCTCGATGTCTACGCGGTGACCGTCGCACGCTGCAGCGCTGGCTACGAAAAACGTAGCTCGTTGCTTATGGCGACCATAACTCATAGTAGTATAATATTATAGTTGTTGTGTTTGGTGCAAAAAGCAATAGAAATAACTTTTTTTTACAAAAAATTGAGTTATTTTGTATTCTGAGCTGCTTTAATAATTTGCTTAAAAGCAAACACTTTAATATTCAACTCAAATATCAAAGGCTTGTTACCATAAAAAATAAAAATACGCAAACTAAATTCACAAAATAAAATAATTAAATTGAAGACCACTTTCATTTACACCAAAAGGTTAATCAAGTTAGTAAGTCCCTTTTTGTTTGAAGTTAAAAAGGCATTTGATATTAAAAAAAAAAGAAAACTGTAGACTCTCACGGGGAATAGCCAAGTTACTCAAGAATGTTTTTGGCAAAAGTCTGTATTAAAATCCGTCATGCCGAAATATCAACACAATCCATCGATGCTCACGAGCGTAATTTCATCTAAAAAATATATACCAAGTTTACAAACCAAATGTTAAATGACGCTGAAATGTAAACACCGCGAGTAGACGTTCAATGATAACAATGACGCGGCGATTTGTGAGCGAGCATCAATCATTGATCCGTTGAAGTGAGATGATGTATGGACGGCCTGTCTGGAATCACTGCTGTTGTTTCGTTCTGAGCTCCGAGAATAGAGTCAATGGAGCGCTCATAGACGCATAGGTTGAATAATTAATATCATATTATATATCAATATTTGAGATGATGTATGGATGGCCTGTCTGGAATTAGTATCATATTATACATTCAACATTATACAGAGAAATTGAACGGAAAATATTTGACATGCAAATAGCGACCTATTTGTTGAATACCATTCACAGTATACGAGGTGACTAAAGGCAAGCCACTGCACGTCAAGCGTAGTAATCACTATTACCGCGCTACAATGAGTTACCTTGGGTAACCTGGAAGTCTTTAAACGCAAGAAGCAAGCTTCTTTAGAAGCAAGGAAAACCTGTTCAGGTGGAGATTTATAGACGACTCCGCCTTGGAGTGTAAATGTGGTGCCGTTCCACAAACAATGGAACACGTAATATCGTGCTCTGCGTGTCCTGTCAGCTGCACGTTACAGGAACTGGTGGACGCTAGTGATGGCGCCAAACAAGTAGCCGAATTCTGGGCCGAGTACATTTAGATTGCTATCGACACGCTAAGAATAGAAGACCGTGCTACATTCCGTGAGTGACAGTAGAGAGTCGAGAACAGTCTCCGGAGATTAAATCAACGTCCGTAATCGTGCTGGGCCTGTAAACGCAAATATTTTCTGCAGTCGTTCTTAACTAAGAAAGTCTTAAAAATTTCATATTATCACTCCATTTGCTTAGTACTCAGTGGTAATAAGTTTTCCATAGATGTTGTGTCATGCTCTGTATCAGACAAGATATTGGACTTCACACGGTTTAACAATAGTAGCGCAGTAATAGGTGTTCCCTGCCAATCGACCTTTCGAACCATTGAACTGTTCTCGTGAATCCATTACTACAAAGGTATTAAGTCAGTGATGGACATTCGAAACGTTCCTTGTAACTTTGTCAATGCTATCGAACTTTGTGAATTGAGTTCACGTCGTGTGACGTTTGACCCGGGGTATTTTGAATAGGAACTTGTTTTGAGTATGGTTGATATTAGTCTGGTAATCATGAAGTATGTGTGTTTAATACCGTAAACTATCATAACAACATAATCCGCCTATAATGTTCTCACTGCTGGGACACGGGCCTCTTCTCTTTTTGAGAGGGAGTGGGCCGTTATCCTCTACGCGGGCCTTATGCGGGTTGTTATGTCATATGTCTTCGAAATTTTGATTCTAGGACATACGGGTTTCCTTACGATGTTTTCCTTCACCGTTTTGAGAGCAGTGGTGATGAAACAAATTACACAAAGCAACGCGCCTGACTGGATTCGAACCTACGACCGCGTCTCGTAAGTCGGGGCCGTTACCACTGCGCCAGCAAACTTTCATAAAGATAGTAAATTAAAGCGGTTGTATTTAAAAGAGTCAGGGAGTCTGAATAAAGTTTCAATAAGAG
Source organism: Hydraecia micacea (assembly GCA_914767645.1). Lineage (NCBI taxonomy): Eukaryota > Metazoa > Arthropoda > Insecta > Lepidoptera > Noctuidae > Hydraecia > Hydraecia micacea. The sequence goes on from OU611785.1 coordinate 7,454,334, forward strand.
TTTCAATTGTATGTAGACTAGTACCTATTGTGTGTAGACTAATACCTATTTACTGAAACTTTTTTTTTTAATGTTGAATGGGCCCGCTCTTGACCTCGATCACGTCCACGTCTGATGAAAGCGATGGATGAGGTCTATGAAGGAACGAGCGTGCCCAGAAGATGCCTAAGGCACTGGAACTCCCACGCATCGACGAAACACAGCAGGCTGCTTGACGCCGGAATCCGGTGGGAGGGTGGTCGCAATCCAGGCGGGCGTTAGCCCTACCATCGCAAGGGAGGAATTGGCCAGTCAAATAAGGTGTTGGGTGTGACTGTCCAGGATGCGCCGAGCGCTCGGTTCAGTTGAGTAACTGGCGGAACAAACTGCGCTGCACGAGGAAGCTTCTTCAACTTTACACTTTTTGTTTATATTTTTTTCACTGGCTACATTATTAGGGTCGCATTGTAATATTATCAAATGTGTTAAAACTCAGTGATTTAACAGAAAAGTTACTTCTACCTGAGTTAAAGTTTTAATAGGGACCTACCTATTACCATCTCAACAATATTCTCTCTATTTTATAAGTTGAAATTTTTATTTTTCAAAAACTATATCTTAATTCGTATTCAGTTTAACGATTACTTCAGTGACTCTTTTCCCCTCTCAAACTTGTCCAGGAACAGTTTCGAAGCTGAAACTTTTACAGCTAGTAGCTAGAACTCAATAATTTTATTTTATTTCAATGCACGGGTAAAAAGAAAGAATATAAAATGTTAGAAATAGCGCCATGACAGTTTTATAGTTGGACGTATTTTAGAACAGTTTTGAAATAAGTAATCCCTTGGATCAAGTTGTTATAGTTGTTGAAAGATAGATAGAAGTATGTAAAAAAACGCGAATTTAGTTCAATTCCTTACAAGATTTTTTCTTTAATTAGTATCAATATTCACATTAGTTATCCTACATAATAGACATTCTAGAAATTTTAAATATACAAGTAGAATCCTCAAATTTTGTCTTTTAATTTTCAGAAATCTGTAAACGTATCTACAAAACATTTACGTAACCTGCATATCGTAGCAAAACCGAAACTCGAATTGTAATTCAGTTAAAATACACACGTCTCTCGAATTCCAAAACGACCACCCTAAACCTAAACCGTGTTTTCGAATACGAAGACCCCGTTTTCCTATAAACGAGTTATCGAATAATGTAGGTATACGAATTATTAGGCTGGTCACTCGATTCGTTTGTCCCTAAAAGGTCAAATTAACCAAAGGTCGTCTGTTTTCAAAGCTCGAGTAAAATGCTAATCCGATTGTTTTTGTTTTAATACTCAGTAGAACTATATTGGATTCGTTACGTCGTTGCCGAGGTTCGCCGGTCCATTAGGCTAATAGCTGGGCAGTGAGACGGCAGAAAGAGATTATGCTGTGCTCAGTCATCGTTTTCCACTGCTATTAATTGATAAGTGGAAGCTCTCAATAGATTACTTTAAAAAGTGTTTCGACAGCCTCATGGTTGATTGAAAGGGTTTGGTTACAGGCGAAGTTTCCAACTTTTTTGGGGAAAAACTTATTGATTTTGTAAAAGGTTTTGTGAATATTAATTTTCAATTTCGTGTAGGTTTTCAGTTTTTGGAATTGTGGCGGCAAAAAATTATGTAATGTACCTCAAAAGGAAAAAACGGAACCCTTATACGATCACTTTGTTTCCGTCTGTCTGTCTATCTGTCAAGACCCTTTATCTCGGGAACGCGTAGAGGTATCGAGTTGAAATTAAAACCATATACTCAGGTCTGTGGTCCCTTGAAGTTGTGAAAAAATCAAACTTCTAAGTTAACGTAAAAAAGATACGGCCGTTTATGCCGCAAAAAACGTATATTTCGACAGTCTCAAAGGAATCAAAATGTATAGGGTACTTCCCGTTGACCTATAATAACGAAATTTGGCAAGGAGCAAGGTCATGTAGCACATGTAAAGGAAAAATCCGAAAACCATAAATTTGTAGTTTCATTTAAAAAAAAACACCGTGATAAACTATTTACATATCTACAAATTTGTACGGAACCCTCGGTGCGTGAGTCCGACTCGCTCTTGACCGGTTTTTTTCATGAAACAATTGCTTTAGTTTTCATTACATTATTATTCTTTCACCCACTTGTTTTGCTCACATTTTGAATAGCTTGTGTGGTAACGACACAACTTTATCCATAGAGCCGATTTGAAAACCACGCCTAACTATGTTAAGACGAGTTTAAAGATTATATTACTTGTTACCCATAGAGAACCGTCTACAAGCACTGCAATAACCGTTATCCTTATTTGAGATTCAAAAACTTGTGCTGGGATACTACATCCAATTAATTAAAATTTTTGAGAAAGAATTTTCCTTTACAAGTCCGACGCTGTGTTCGCTTACTACATTTTTATCTTTTTACTGTCAGCGACACAACGTTCAACCTTTTATTGAAACTACGTAGTTAAATACTGAGATAGGGTCGACGTACCGCCGGACAAAGACCTCCGCGTATGAAACATATGAAAAGAGATATTCTCGATATTCTCTACAGATGACTGTTACTATGGTCTACTCATATCTACCAATATCTGAGGTCGAATATTAAACCTATATTTTTATCGAACAATATCTGATATTGGCGCTTGTCCCGAACAAAATATTCTCACAATACATCATTCTTCCCCCAAAACTGTGTTCGACAAAATTGGTTCGTGTGTAAAGATCAGTGTGAGTTCACGTTGGGAATCACAAATACAGGGAATGGTCTATGAGGCACCGATTTTATTGCAAAACGGAGCCAAGAGAGACCGCTACACTATTGACTTGTAATTTTTCATGGTAAGATATTGTTACTGTTGCTCAGAAATCGGCCATTTGTATAATAAGTCGATTGCGATCGTCGTTTCCGCCCTCAATAAGACGTCGCGCAGGAATTTGCTTGGGTTCGCCGAGGTACTTCGCCCAAATGTCGATAGTTACAGCCGGATCGGTGAGTGCTTAAATTATTCTAAAGCTTTTACGGATACACTTCGTTTTGCAAAAAAAAGTTTTGCTAAATATCGATCGTGAGAAGTTATACAGCTTTAATACCAGAAATGGAACAAAAATCCCTGAAGACTTTCCCGTCTAAGACATAAAACGTGATCCAATTTACAATGCCTTCTAATATTTCAGATTTGTTACGATCAAGTTTATTACAAATTGGAACGTCTCAATGTATCCCTGGAGATCGAGCGGCCGACCTTTCATCTTTGATTCCTCCATCGGTTATGATGAGATACTCATTTGAAATATGTTTGGTGAGTTAGTTCTCAACAAATAGTCAAAGTGCCAACTATCTCCTGCGATGTGAGTGACAGAGACATAAAATGAAAGTGGCTAATACTTACGTTGATAATTTCAGTTAATATCGCAGCATGGAACTGGTAACGTCTTTCAGTAATGGGAATTTATTTTAGTAAACTGAGCTCGGTTTGATATTTTTGAACAAAAACAAGAAGGTAGTTAATGAACACAAATGGCCGTGTAATCGTTTGTTGTTAGAAATTGAAATTGGCTAGGTATTTTATCCTAGTTTAATAAATAGTGTGAATAGTTTGTCAAAGTAGTGTGGCGTGCGTGTAAACGAGGCAAAAGGAATATGTAAGGATCGGAGCCTGCAGGTGGCGTTATGTAGTTTATGCCATGGGAAAAAGGCGTGAGTATAAACTCACTCACTCACTCACTCAACTCACACTATTTTTATTAACATACATAAGTATGTTAAAAATTGTGTAGTGTTGTGTGTGTTGATGTAGTAGGAAAACATACAAAATTATTATACTGACGTACGAAAAATAACCAAAAAAATAGAATTAAATAAAATTCCTCCAGTATTTAATACTTTTTAAATTGAACGAGGAAGCATTTAATTTTCACGAAATAGAATCTCAATTGAAATGTTGCCCGTTGAAAATTAAACCCATTTGTAATGAAAAAAATCCGCTGGTAACACCGCAAAGGTTCATAGCTCATCCATAATAAATTTCTCCATTTACTCCTATATTAATATTGTACATTTGAAGATTTATCCAGGGACCGGCATGAGATTTGAGTTGTTGCCAGTTCTTTTATGGAATATGCAATGTAATACCGCAATTGTGAGCACATATGGTACAAATGTATTTATTGGATGTACTCGTATTGATTTGGAATATTAGAATTTTACTAAGGTTTTATATCTATCGGGGTTAGTATAATCCATGAGCTAGAATTGTAGTTAATACATTTTTATTACATGGGACTTAAACATTACTGTCGAAATATAGGTGTTGCTATAGGTACACCTCTGCTTAACCTTTCAGGGCTTACAGGGGTGATGTTATGTTATGTAATATTATAGTGAAAACTAGACTATAGTCCGCCTGGAACTAGTTTGCCACTGAGCTGGAGACAGGGGTGAGGTGGTGGTTCGTAACGCACGTACTGAGTAATGCGCCCCCGCCGCTCCGTCCCACCGCTCACATAACTAAGGCGCGGCCAACTAGTTCCGCGCGGACTATAGTTCTAAGTTTTATAGGATAAATCTTAAAGGTGACAGTTAGTTTGTCAAAATAATAGAAAGACAAAGTATTTATTGTGCCTGGTACAGGAGGATCACAAACTAAACTAAACACAATCAAATAATAAAAATAAAAAACAAAATGATGTAAAAAATAAGTAAAAAAAAAACAAAAAGTCCTTTACGAGGCCAAAAGGCTCCTATCTCAGCATGATGTTCATTATCGATCGATAATATTCATTATCTTATTAGGAATTTGACCGTAAAACGAGTGACATGAGATTCCTAGAATCTTGCGAGATTAGATTCTTGCCTGCTCAAATATTCTATCGGACCTATCCCAAATTCTACTCGTGACCGCACTACATTGGAATTTCATACTAAATTCCCAATACTTAAATCCTACATCACATCATTACCTAGGTCCTAAAATAATTTACTCCAAATAGAGTGCCCAATCTGATCAGCAGATTTGTGTAAATCTGGTGCTAAAATTGAGCAAAATAATTCAAGATTAGCAAAAGTCCCGCAGCAAAATTAAGTGTACTCAACTTTTCCGTTTCCTTAAAGGTTTAAGTAGCCAATAGAACAATAGGGTTCTATATACAGACGACAGCACATCAAGCTACCCGAAACTGTAAAATTTTCCCAATCAACTTTTAACCTTATGCTTTAGCGATAAAATTGAACATCTATTAAAGAAATTTGACAGATTGTAGTAGGTTGATGTACTGGCGTCTGTACACATACATACATACATAATCAGCCTATAATGTTCCCACTGCTGGGACACAGGCCTCCTCTCAGTGAGAGGGAGTGGTTCTATGTAAACTGAGTACTGACACAATATTTGTGACAAACAGTCTAAGCTTCTTAACTTCCATACTCGTACATTTTCGAACAAAACCTTGTACAATCTGCATTCAAATACCTTTCGGATGTTTTTCCGACAGCCCCACTGTACTTGCAAGGAAACAAGTAGTTGGCAGTGCGAACTACCCTCTTTCTGATGCAAATAATTTGGGCGAGCCGGAACTTTCTTCTTTGATACTGTTTGTGAATAATAAAATGGTTTTGTAGTGTCATTACCATCTGGGTTATTCTTAGACCTATTTTTTATTCTGTTTACGTGTTTGTGTAAGTCTGTTTCTTTATTTACTCAGTCTAATTTATTACAGGTTCCATGCGAGTGAGGTCGTGACAATATTTATTTTGTTTTTTATTGGTTTCGCGTAGGTACTTGATACGAACACAGTAATTTCTTGTTTGTAAATGTGTAGTGTGTGTTTTTTTGTTTCTCTTATGAATTTTATATGTACTTACTACATTCTAAGTTCGTGTCTGATATTTATAATAAACCTATTCTTTAGTTCATGTGTTTATTATATTATTCATGTTTAGTATGAAATACCAAGCATAGCCCTCCCTATTGCCCTCTGGGTGACTTTCACCTTCTAATAAGGCCCATTGTGAGCGATCACGTTTCAGTGCCATAGGTCATTAGTGGCAACACGCACTGATTAACAATTTTTGTCTTGAGACACTACGGTATGAGGGACGAGAAGATATTGCGTAGCTTCTCGAACGCTGCCCAGCCGATTTGGATTCGACCATGGGGCTGAAAGGTTCTGGAGTGGCGACCGCGTACCGAAAGACGTAGCGTTGGAAGGCCTCCCACAAGGTGGATCGATGACCTTGTGAAGGCCGCATGAATCCACTGGATCCAGGAAGCAAGGAACCAGTAGTGGTGGTGCTTAGGTGAGGCCTATGTCCAGCAGAGGACGTCTTTCGGCTGAATGAATGAATGAAATACGTATTTATTTCCATCCCAACACTCTAAAAACATCTACTAAATCTCGTAATAAATTCTGTGTGTTACGTCGACAAATAAAACGGACCCAAACAAAAGTTACAGACAAAAACAAGTCGCCCACCACCTAAAACATTCTCGAGAGTGAAACATTTCGTTCCTTTTATACAGGAAGATTTAGGCGCCTCGCAATATTGCAGCAATTTTCACGGCCGTAACAAACTCTAGGTCATTAGGATTACCATAACAAGAATGGGTCTGTGGTAATAAAATTACAAATGTGACCATCGGATGTCATTACGTATTCGCTCCCACGTCCGGTGGAGACCGCGCCACCGCGTCCGAGCGACGATGGAATTACGACTATTGTCGACCGCTGGAATTTCTATACCTACCTTCATATATCCATATTTGGTGGCGACGCCATTGGAATATTTATTAATCTACGGTGAAAATTAACGCGTGTTTGTAATTAAAGCTTTTGGTTTTCGGTTGTTTGCAGGAGGTGCTTATAATTATCTCTTTTTATTTATATTCAAAATCCATTCCCATCTTAATAATCTTAGTACAGAACCTCTCTCAAGCAAGATTCAAGCATTACTTAAAACTAGTTTCAACCAATGAAATGGCCCTAAACGAGTTTTAAGTAATGCTTGAGTCTTGAGTGAGGTTCTGTAATACGGGTCTTAGACTTCTAGCTATTTGAAAAGTAAAGCAATCTGCTATGTTTATAAGCTCTCTCGATACAATAAATGCGGAGATGCTCCCAATATAAACAGCAAAAACATACTCAGAAAGTCCTGAAAATTTCTTTATTAAAACAAATTTTCCCCGATGCGCAGTGCAAGCTCTATAATTAGACGCTTCGCCCACTCAATGTCTATCCCTGATTAGAACTGACTCAGACGGGCTGTCATGGCGACCGTACTGACCGCTCATTCTAGCTTTATTGTGACGTACCGCCGTCAACGAACGAATTTCTCTCGTAATGTTACCAAAAATGCTGCTACTAAGCGTATTATGGACCTTTACTAAGGTCCTTAATATATTTTATCCACCTACTAGTGAATAATATGTGTCTAATAAGTACAGTCAGAGAAATTAATTGATAAGTGTGTATACTGATAACTTAAGTTAGTAGTCAATTTGCTTAAAAATATTAAGGCGTTTATTTATAAACGTTGCTTAAAGTTATGTAATGATTAGCGACAGTTTAACCACACATTTTTGACGTTTAAACGTTTCTTAAACATTACGCAACGTTTATAAACAAAGGGGTAATTTTGCAGAATGTGTTGTATGAGACATTTAAGGCACAGCTGTATTTATTTTTTACAAAGCCTGTACGAATACGAACAAATACGAGCAAGGTAAATATAACCAAAGCCAACGTCATACAACCCCAATAAATACATAAATCAGCCAAAACTGTTATTCCAGCAAATATTTTTGCATTCCACGAAAGCTTAAACAAGCGATAGAGATGTTGGTCACGTAAAATAAAATATTCATGGTACAGTGCATAAAGTCGAAACCCAAACATAGTAAACTATCGTATGAAGGGATATTCCTTTGTTTGGTTTCGCTACTGCCGAACACCGGACGCGAGCCGTTGTTTCTCATAAAATCATGTAAATTATTATAGGAGGACGGGAAAGTTCAATTTCTTCATATCATGGCATGTTTGCCCAAGAATGTTTATTGCCTACGAGATTTGCTTATAAGTTAGTTTTTTGTCGTTTTTTTTTTTTACAAAGCTTATAAGATAGTTTGCTTTGATTTAATTTTTGTTAAGCCTGTTTAGTAATAAGGGTTCGTGCAGGCTTGTGAATGAGTGTCTGTCATAGCAATACGAGACCTAAAAGCTGGGGTTTCTTTAGAGTGCCTCAATTAGAAGTTTGTACCAATTCATTGCACAAACACCTTACTAATAAACGTTGTATAGCGTCTGTATAGTTACACAACACTTTGTCTTCTTCTTTCGAAAGTCAAATTACTGACGACTGAAACAGAGAAATTGGTGTGTAACTTTTCGTCTGATATAATACGTTTATTAGTAAGGGGAAAGTATGTGGATATATATGTGAAATATTTCATATGTCCCAAAAAGTAATTTTATCCTTAACTGTTCTTCATGATTATCCTGTAATATTTTACAAGTGCTTACTTGTAAAATATTAACACGGTGTGCTGTGCTGGGGCGGCTGTTGCAGGCGCAGACAACCTCAAACGGCTAAAATATTGCAACCTGATTGGGAGTTATATGTTCGAGCCGTTTGGGGTTGAAACACTAGGGTCATGGGGTCCGAGTGTCCACTTGGTTTTTCGAGATATCGCCAAGCGGTTAGTCGACTCTTCACGTGACCAGAGGGCTGGCCTATTTCTTGGCCAAAGAATTAGCCCATACAACGTGGCAATGCTGCCAGCCTTTTGGGCACTGTTCCTGTTGACAGCGATGCGGACGAATTCTTTGATGCCCTACGATTATTTTGGTTATTTTTTCATATAAATGTACATATTATTATAGTTTATATGTTAGCGTATATTATGTAAATATTTACAGAAATAAAACTACGTATTATATAAAAAAAAATAAAAGCCTTAATTAAAATATTACAAGTGCTTACTTAGCTTAATTAAGAGTACTATGCACCGATCCTCTTAATATAATCTTGTTTCTGCTTAAAACAACACGGCACATCTGCTTTCAAAGAACGTCGGTATAAATTATTCAACTACCGACTTCTTACTTTTCCTTAACGTGAATTGTAAAGGGCCATCATTCGCTGAACAAATACTTCAATTCACTGCCGTAGGCGCACTCAGGTGAAACATTACGCCCATTAGCCGAATGAGATCTCCCGAATTAGGTCGATCGAATGGCCTACGAGACGAATTATCCGGAGACTCGATTCACCGGATTTTCGGAATCCGACGTCGGAATAATGTAGATACCTACGCCTCTTAAAGAATTCCGCAAACATTTCCGTGTTACTAAACTAAGACTGATGTAATTTGTACGCTCCAACTAAGTTAACTTCTGCTCCGAATTAATGGCGCGGGAGCGTCTAATGTTGCCCAAATTCAACGATTCTTTTTTTGAAAGGTAGTCGTAGAAAGCCCATTATTCGACGCGCTGTAGAAGTTTTGAATTTTTTAAACATGTCCCGAATAATGAGCAGGTCTTACTTAAGTAATAGAATAAGTTTTATATCTTATCAGAACTTTCTTTATGATAAAATTCTTTTCAATAAAATGAGTGCTCCGACCTTTCTGTATAAGCAAGAAATGGGTAGACGAAGTGTCCTTTCAGTTTTCTGCATTAAGAAGCAGGCGAAAGAAAACGTGGATGAAAAAGTTCAAGATTCTCTTTCCGAAAATTATTTAATACCGGCTTTATATTTTATGAGCTTATTAGGCGTAAAATTCAGTTTCCTTCGCTTGACGATTTCAATGCTTTTAAAGTAAAAGCAAGTGAATCGCATTACTGAAATACTCGTTATGAGAATTTTCTGAGAAACTAAGTGCCGCGGAAGTACAGTGTGCCTTAAATACGAAAACGGATATCGGGTTAAGAGGAACAAAGAGCAATATTCTGTTACATCGCAAACAAAGTTTTCACTTTGTATGTATTCCAATAATCGCGGTGTGATATCGCGTTACGGTTCTCTGGATTCAGAAATGTAAAAAGAAATACGAGATTAAAAGCTTTTTGTATTCCTAATGTTTTTCTTACAATAATAACAAACTTTTATTTTTTTCTTTGTATCGAGGTCCACTTCAAATTTGGGGCGTAAAACCTTTTAAATGCACCGAGAACAATTTTCTTTTCACAATTTTTTCTCTTGATTTTTAATTTGTTAGAGAAAGGGCAATTAGCGGTCTTTGAGGCAGCTGAGGGCTCACAAATTGTCGTTTAAATTTCAGAATAAAGAGCGTTATTAAATCCGAGTGACTTCGTGTTAAATGCGTGACGAGCCCTAGAAAAAGGTTTAAATGAATATTTAAATATGGACAAGAGATAATACTCTTTGATGGCCGATTCATCGGGCTTTGAAAATATTTTTGCGAGTTGTTTTCTCTGTTACTAGTGAAGCGGAAGATGAACAAGTCACCCTTGGGGATATATCAGTTAAAAATACCGCTTTTTGGGAGCGTGTTTCGGACCGTTGTTTTACAATGGGGGGGTGCGTTCACTTTTGACATGACTATCGAAATTCAAAATTGATTTTGACGGGTTTATAATTAATACTGAATTGCGTTGTTTTTGTTCGCGTGGATCTTTGTTAGAGGAATTCCGATTTGAGAGTAGGTACGAACAATTGGTGCTCGAAAACATGATGAAGAATATTCCATTTCGTGTTTGTCTCAGCAATATAGGCCATGAATTCTTACTATGTAGAGGAGGCCATGAAAGGTGACCAAAACGGTATCCTATCCGTAGAAACATCCTCTCTGTTATTAACAAACTGCGGTCGCCAATCCGTCTTCCAATCCGGGATGATTACGGAATTTTCCTCAACTATCCATTTCACTGCTAATTTAATGTGTCACTAGACGACCTATGTTCATCACTATAGACGTTGACGAGCTGGTATGCTAATGATAGTAATGACACAGCTTAAAATATTTGAAAAGAAGCCTAACCTAGCCTTTATATAATCAGCCTATAATGTTCCTACTGCTGAGACACAGGCCTCCTCTTGGTGAGAAGGAGTGGGCCGTAATCTACCACGCGGGCACAGTGCGGGTTGGTAGATGTCACATGTCTTCGAATTTTTGGTTCTAGGACATGCAGGCAGGCAGCCTAGGCAGGCTTTAACAAAAGCAAAAGCATCCGTTTTCACAGTCATCTTGCAGGCCGAATAATTGGTTTCCAATTTCCAATTTATGGAGAAGTCGTACGGCTTGCCTACATGTGTCTCAATTTACGAGTTCGAAGGCATGATCAATTATCCTCGTTTCGCTGAAACCGACAGTTCCATGACGACTGAAAATTAACAAAGAAATAATATTTTGATTTCTGTTTGAATTTTGTTCAACTGGTAGGCATTTACTAATTAGACATAATTGAGTTGTCTATTGTTTTGGTGACCCCAGGGGTCCAACGTATTGATAAGTAATTCACACGTTAAAATTGTTATTCATTAGGCAATTACTGCGCTACATGATGCCAATATTACATGTAACAATCATCTTTTCGGAACGAAGTTCTTTAACGGGGCTTGCACTAGTAGTAAACTGGTAGATATCGTCATAAGCGTTATGTCCCATCCATGTGACTTGTCTTTCTTTTTCTTTTCAGTTTTCATGATTTTCGAGGGTGATGATACCAATAGTGAAGTCAAAATGGTAATTCGAGATGGCGGCAGTGAAATTTTTTTAAATGTTCATCATGGGTGTCGTTTTCATGGTTTTCAAGCTTGCTGAAGCCAATAGTGAGATCAAAATGAAAATCCAAGATGGCGACAACTGTATGAGAGGTTCTAAAAACCTATACTAGATGGCTCTGTATTAAAAACGCGTATTAAATTCACACTTTCTGTCACACACGTGTTTTTTATATTCGCAATTTTTGTACAATTATCGAACATATCCAATAGGTAGGTGCTACTGAAAGAGGTATATCAATTATTAGCTAGTAAAATACCTTTCACTGGCACTTTTTTAATGGATCCTAGAATACAGAACATCTTGCTGACGCTACCAAAGTTTCTTCAACTTTGAACAAGTTAAGCAAAAAAACACGAACATTAAAAAAATCCTCAAAGGATTCTTACTTTACCTGCACTGTGCACTTTGAGTCCATCTTTAATTACAATTACGTCCAAAAGCGAACACAATTAGTATGCATCAAAGAGTTGCTAATGACTCGTTACTCGACTCAAGGTGAACTTTTAATGTTTCAGTGAGAAAGGAACCCTAATTACCACCTTTCTCACTTGGTCCCCGTTACAGCCTCTGAAGACTTAATTAGTCTTAAATTATATGGAAAGTGCCTGAGAATGGGCTCTTGTGATACGGACTTAAGACAGTCTCAGTTTAATAGTTAAACTATTTGTTGTGTAAATAACGGAGTTGAGAACCATGACAGTTTATTTAATTTTTGTAAACAATAATGTATTGCCTCAACTTTTACAGACATACATACATAATCTCACGCCTTCTTCCCATGCAAAAACTATAGAATGCCACCTGCTACGATCCTTACAAACTCCTTTTGCTTCGTTTATACAGACGCCAGCACATCAAGCTACCCGAAACTGTAAAATTTTCCCAATCAACTTTCAACCTTATGCTTTACCGATAAAGTTGAAAAGAGATTGATTGGTTGAGATTGTAGTAGCTTGATGTGCTGGCGTCTGTACATACAACTGGTCATACAGGCACATACACATACATAATAATTATTACTACAGTCCATTCATACTTATTTTACCTCTGATTTTGCATCACTGTCAATATCACAATCTTTAATCTCGTGACTGCTGGGTTGTCAACTGTCAAGTCTATCAAAATCACAGTGATCTTTATTATTGTTGTAATAAGGTTGGTGTTGGGTTGTAGCTGTCAGAGGTAAAATAGCTAATTGTGAAAGCACTGTAAAACAAAGTAACGTGACTGCCAGACTGATTTATTTATCTGCTATGGGCAATTGCTCAAGAACCGTTGTAATTAAAGTAGGTACAATTATTATGGAACGTAAAAATAATAAAAATTGTAAATAATAAAGCCTCAGACAACGGCTACTTCAAAATGGCGTATTACTTTTCCAATAACATTTCCCAATGAAAATATGAAACATTTCACAGATTGTATAATCGTTAAGTATTGTTTATTAAATGTGTTTCGAGCTCTGTGCTTATCGCACAGTACAGTCGACACCAATCGCATCTGAGTGCATTACAGCTACCGATGTATTTAAATACTCAGACGAATCTAATATCATGAGCTTGATGATATGCATCATTTTTAAAGCATGGACATGTAGTGAGAATAAATTGAATGCCGTCTCTATCTACATTTTTAAAACTGTACTTTCCGTTAGCTATAATTTAGTAGTCTCCAAGTACAAAGTCAATAGATTACTTCTAGTCACAGCATTATCATCTATCATCAGGTTAGAAAGTGGTCAAACTCTCGCCTGTAAGTATCTATTTTTAATTGAGCAGGCGAATGTTTGTACAACCCGCAAAAGTTAACTTGAGACCGAAGCGGTCCCTTCAGAAGCCGCTGGCGAGCGGGATGCGGGATAAAATTCGCTCGAGCGTAATGTATCAACTAACATGTATGAAGGTGTTCAACTGGCGCGAATGTACAGACGCCAGCACATCAACCTACTACAATCTGTCAGATTTCTGTAATAGATTTTCAACTTTATCGCTAAAGCATAAGGTTCAATGTTGATTGGGAAAATTTGACAGTTAGGTGTAGGTTGATGTGCTGGCGTCTGTACGTAAAATCTAAAGTGTCTCCAATTTATTTCTAAAATACGTGTAAACCTACCTTTTAATGCATAAGTATACGAATCTCATTTTTGTCTATCGCGCTTCTTTATCATACCTATTACTTGAAAAGACAATGACCAAATCACTATGGGAAGTGGTGCATTTTTTTTTTACCGTGGCCATCGTTGTAATATTTGTCGGTATATGATAAGCCTATCACAAAAATGAATTGATAAAAGATTTTTCGACAAATGCAGTCCGAGATGATATATTTGAACTTGAATTTTTATTATGTAAGAAATAAAGAAGTCATCTAGATAAACAGATGAAAGAGATAAGTCACCATCTATGTTATTGTGTGTTATTCCTCTCCATCCAAGGTTATCTGGAAGAGATCGCTTCACTTATTTATTTATTTTTTTATTAATCAAAACAGTTTACAAATATTTGTGAACAATTCCACATATCACACAAACCATCGTGGGTTTAACGGCGGTATGGCTTGTAATTAAGTTTGTTTGTACTTCTTACTTTTTTATGTATTATGTTGTGGTGTTTCAATAAATTGTTAATTCATTTGTGAAATAGAGCAATTAAAACAATGTCTTACTATTTTCGAAGGTGTAAAAAAGAAAAGGCCGTTTTAAATCTTTTTAACCGACTTCAAAAAGGAGGTTCTGTATTCGACCCGTATGTATGTATGTTTGTATAAATATGCATGTGTTTGCATAAATTCTTCATTTAGTGTAGTAGATCTTCTCTGGCGATTGTTACTGCGATTTAAAGTGTGTTGACAAGAGACACATCCCAAGTTTTCCATGTTTGGAATCCTTTCAACTCAGTCCAAAACACAAAGCACAGGTCAGACAATAAGATATTTCACAAAACGCGACGCGCAACGGTCGGCTCAGGCTCAGGCATAGATAAAAAATCCTAGTTTGAGACATAAACTCTATTGCTGTAGGTACAAACCTGCTTTTAGATGATCATCATCATTTGCCTAGCCTTTTCCCAACTATGTTGGGGTCGGCTTCCAGTCTAAGCAGTCTATGCAGCTGAACACCATTATTTTACATGGAGCGACTGCCTATCTGACCTCCACAACCCAGTTACTGGGTAATACGATACCTGCTTTTAGATGATAAATAAGTAAAAACATATATATTTTTAATTAATTTATTTTCTATATAACTCGGTTCAGACTGATGTTAGGTGGTGTTACCCCATATTAACTTTTGTTCTTCATACAATTCTCCATCTAATTAATAACGTTTGATCGATGGCCGCGACAAAAAAAAACTGCACCATTTTTGGTCATTGGCTTTTCTGGTCTGGCTCTTGTGTTACAGGAACTCCTAGCACAAGAGCCAGGGCGACACTGATGTTTGTGTCTTGAAGTGAAAATAAATAAATTATTATTATTATTTCTCCCCGTTTTTCCCCGAATACAGTCGGATTCATAATAGTCTTTCGTTTACCTGTCAAATCAAAAACATTTCAAGCACTCCCCCTCATCGATATAACACGACGTCACTTGACAGCATGTCCACAAACGTTAATAATAATGCTGACATGACGTCAACCACGTGACGTCAACCAATGTCGATACGCAGTCGAAGGCTTTAGTTACGAAAGTCGCTGACATCGTCACCCATGTGTAAGCGCTTTTACTGTAATAGCACTTCACATTTTATTTAATAAACCATACAAATAGTACTCAGAACAATGGAAGGTATGTTTGTTATGAAAGATATTCTTTATGTTCGTGTGTTGGGTTGTACGTTATGATTTCTGCCCCGGCTAACGTGAGTGGATGAGGTTCATAGCCATGAAATATGTACCTGTTGTGGTACTCTTGAAGATGAGGTTTGCCTATTTATAGTATCTTGATTTCTAGATATGAATAAAAGGTTTTTCGGTTATCCTTTTTCCATATAACAGTGCCTTTTTCTTTTTTCTGTTTCATCATGTTAGTTCTACTTTTTGCTTGGCTGTCGTTTCTAATATAGTGATTATACACGGTGCCCGGGTAGCAGGGCATCGACGCACAACCTGTTATTTTGGATTCAGTACATGATTCTGGAGCGTTGGAATTTTTCTTCGAAGAAAATCACCTCCTGCTATTCTGAGGGTGTGTTATTAAACAGTCTCGAAATACTATACCAGAAGGCCAATTCTCGTAATTACGTTCAAAATCTAGTCGCGGTCTCATCTCGGCGACTAAAAAATGTCAAAAGCTTGTAAAAATTTAGGGAATTAGAGGTATTTTTGACAGATTGAGACTGAGATCAGACTGTGAACGTTCTTAAAATTACGAGAATTGCCCCTCTGATTATAGAGGTAGATGCTCCATTGACGGTTTGATGTTTTCAAAGCATACCTTGACATGTTGATGCACGTCGCCTATGCAAGCACAAGTAATACAACGTTAAACCAACATGCACGCCACTTATGCTTATGTCATCTACAGAATCAACATTGTATGTAATAGGTTTCTATACAGGGTGTCCAGTAAATAGTACGACATATTGCAGGGGGTGATAGCTTTGGTCAATACCTACCAAAACAACACAATATATGTTCCGCCAAATGTAACTTTTTTTTTCACCACTGTGGGTTAAAGTTAAGCGACAAGAAAATCGTTCTGTGAAAATTTAAACAAAAAACTGTATTTTTTTTAAACATTTTTGTTTTTGATAGAAAAAAGACTTGTCAATGATTAGAGTAACTATTCACGAATAATTTGATGTAAAAAAAATACTAGAAAAGGAATTTTTCATTACGAGATGCTTAACAATCTGTTTCAAGGTAGAGATTTTTCAATATTTCGGAACATTTTGTATAATTGTAAATCCGTAACATTTTGCGGAACATATATTGTGTTGTTTTGGTAGGTATTGACCCAAGCTATCACCCTCTGCAATATGTCGTACTATTTACTGGACACCCTGTATAATGTCTATGGATTGTAGCGCCTGGGAGTCAAACCGAATAGTAGGTACTGCCGAAAGCATTTATATCTATCTATATCTATACATATGGGGAGGTTTATGTGGGGTATTAATATTAAACTTAAAACCGTACGAAGCAGAGGCGGGTCACAAGTGATTTATATGAATGATATTATAGTTACCGTTATAGTGTCACCATCGCTCATCTTTATACAATAATTCTGACTTTTGAGACACGCTGTTATAATTATGACGTATAGTTATAACTGTAGTAGTATAGTTATAACAATTCACTTAATTTCACTGACAGCACCTACATTAGAGCTTTAAGTATTTACTCGCGCCACAGATCAATAAGTACTTACATCATAGAAATTATCTATGATCTACATGCTTAAAGTATACCACAACGCAAACAACCCGTGTGAAATCTACATAAATATTGGATTGCGTTCACAAATAAGTTGAGTACCACGAAAATAAACTGCAGCCAAACAGTTACAAGAGAGGCTTGTCACAGCCAACAGTTTGATAATTAAAGTATCTTATATCGGTATGTGCTAATTGGCTTTATTTTCGATGCGAATGAATTTTAATTGGTTTCTGGTATACGTTTAACTTTTTATAGTAATTGGAATGACAAAGGAGTGCAAGTTTCAGTGGAGTGTGTTTTGTATGTTATTGGGACTAGACTAACGCGAAAAGGATGCTAAAACAGTGAAACTGAACTGGAATTTGTAAGTATAGTTATACAGCCAGGGATATTGGCAGCGGGATTGTCCGAAAGGGTTACCGCTGCCCGGAACATAAAGGGCTAAGGAAGGAACACGGGTGGGTTTTAGTCAGTAAGAGTCTGACACTCTCTTCCGCTAAACCCAGATCGGGAGGAGTCATTAGATAATATCCCATCCATAAAAAAAAAGTGATTAATTGTTAAGTAAATTGACACTCTACGCCAATTTGCTTTGTTATAGCCATTTCATAAAACTGTTAAAGTATAATAATAATAATAAGGTACCGTATTACAAGTATGTGCCCGACCCAGTTCTTGAAAATGACCATGTCACGTTGTACTGGGATCGGTCTATCATTACTGACAGGACTATTGTCGCCAATAAGCCTGATATAGTGGTGATAGATCGATTAGCGCGCCGCACAATGATTGTCGATGTTACCATTCCACAAGACGGGAATCTCGTGAAAGCTGAGAAAGAGAAACAAATGAAATATCTTGACTTAGCGCACGAGGTTGTTGACATGTGGAATGTGAGCTCGGCTGTCATTGTGCCGATTGTCGTATCGGCCAATGGCCTTATGGCCGAAGGCCTCGATGAACATCTATCGAGGCTTTCGTTAGGCGGTTGGATCAAGAGCCTGATTCAGAAGGCAGTACTCCTCGATACGGCTCGCATTGTGAGGAGGTTCCTGTCTCTGGAGCCCTAACCACCGGTAGCTTGGACCCTGTTCCCGATACCGGTGGGCTACTATTTTTTATATTTTTAAATGTTTTTCTATATTTTATATGCTAATATTTAAAAATATAATTTATATGTAAATAATGAAATAAAGGAGATAATAATAATAATAATAATTTTTTTATTTCATATAAAGTGAGATTGTAGTACAAGGGGCATACATAAAGTTATACATATAAGTATGACAGTGATTGATTGAAAATTACTCAATACATATCCTATATTGAGTGATTTGAATACACGGACAATTTAAGTTAATTGTCAATCTGTTTAAAAAATAATTTCCGTGACTTAACATGTACAGTAAGGCATCAATTTTGCATAAGCATATGAAAGTTCAAATTGCTGTGATAATACCGGCCGCCTCGCGCCGCAGGCCACATCTGTGTGTGTAAGTCGAACACGCATTGGCTAGCGTGAGCGTCACAGTATAAATATCTTTCTACTGTCCTAGCGTCGAACGAAACAAAACATATCGTCGCTTTTACGCACACGGTACTACGTAATTACCACAGACATAGATCTACATAGATAACGCAATTACTACGATTTGTATTGAAACCAAGCGTGCCGACTTTTTTATACCTACTGTGACGTCACAGCTGCAATTTAGTGACGGGACATCCAAACCGATTCAAAGCCATCGATGCCGCCGATGCCCCTTCGCCCCGCTACGATTCAACTGAAGCTGCCACCGTGATCGTCTCGCTCATACTCATATATTTTATATCTGTTGTCCCGCTCGCTCTCACAGCAATCGTCAGTACGCCGAGTTGTTTAAAAGTGAGCAGTCGCGTCGCGCTTTAGAGCAATTTCATTCTACATTTTGGATACTTTCGCATAATCTCAAATAAGTTTACTAAAATATATTTGTTGATATTTCTTTGAAACACAAAGCATTAGTATAGACATGCATGATTAAGATAAGAAACAGTAGTTTAGATAACCTAAAAATTACAAATCGATTAATATGAATGACATCGATTTTCAGACAGACGAATGATATAGACAGACGAATGATACATAGACAGACGAATGATATATTTGAATGGGAGAGTTTCGAGGAATTACCAGTCCACATCCTACATGGCGTTTCATCTTTGAGGTAGCCAACTTTTTTCACATATTGAGGCAAAGGACGAAAACGAAGGACGGCAAAGGATGAATAAAGCAAATTGGTCAAGCTGGATGTTTGTTGCACAGATATAGTTTGTTGTATAAGCGTGAGTAGATGAGTACAAATAGTACTGTGTTTAGTCGGGAACCAGTCTTTCCGTCCCGTGGCCGCAATCCATTTTTCTTTTATGATTGGATCATGTGGGAAACTAAAAAAAAATATTTTTAAATGCAATAGAAAATAAACACATTAAATATATAAAAATAGTCGTATAATGTTGAAAGGATAGACAAAAACACATTAAATACATCAACCCTAAAAAAAATATCCTCCTTTTTATAGCAGTCCTGTAAAATTAGGTCATGCATATGAGCTTGTTATATCTACTAAATTGGCTTTCTTTATATCATTCGTCAGTCCGATATCGATTAAAATCGATTATTGATATATGTTGTAGAACGAACAGCACTAGTTGCTACAATTGACAGACGAATGACAAATTGCCTGTATCACGAAGTCGAAGCGATGCGCGACAGTATCGCTTGTGCGATATTCATCGTCTCCTAACACACAACGTCAGATCAAACGTCCAAAGCAAACGCGGCAATGTAATGTGAATAAAGTTTACTTAACGGTAATTTATAGTTAGGAATATTCTGGAACGACACGCAGCTTGGAATACTTAAAAATAGTTTTAATATGAATTTACGCATAATATAATTTTAAAATAACTTACCTGTGATAGGAAATATGTTCCTGCCTTTGGGTGTTCGAAATTTTTGGGCTATTGCAGTTAATTATCACGCAACGAAGCATTTGTTTAGTTTTTTGCGGACGTTCGGCTGCAACAACGGACGCGCGGGACTGAAGTTAGCGGCGACCAACCTCGACGCTTGGCCGGGGTTCAGACACGCGAAGTGCATGCATTTGCGTTATCTATGTAGATCTATGTCTGTGGTAATTACACATAACCTTGGTGGGTTCATACTACTGCTCAAATTCACTTCATCATAGCAAGTATAGATAGCTGGTAACGTAACCTAATGGTTTAGCAAACGTGAAAGTCTGGGTTCAAATCTCGAGATGAGACTATTATTTTTCTTTTCAATAATTATCTTTTTCGTTTTTTTTTTTGTTATTCAATAGAGATAATAAAAGAGAATAACAATGTAATAATTTTTATGTTTTTATTATTATATTGTTATGCTTATGTTATATGGGGTTAAAAATAAAAATGTTTTATGCTTAAGTGATTTCAAAATGTTTATTCGTTATAAACAGTCATATTTATTAGGACTTATTGCGGTTATAGCTTAAGTATTCATTTTCATTATGAAAAGAAGATTGAAACTAAACCTCAAAATAATCCTTATTAATACTGATATGACACAATTTTATTTTAATATTACTAAAATCAATTTATAACTTAATACTTTGTATAAATGTTCTTGTTTATTATTTCCAATCAAATATTATGTTTTTGAGCTGGTTTTCGTTTGCACGGCGAACGCTTCGTACCTAAACACTTGTTGAATAATTCGGCAAAATATCTCGGAAACCAATTGTTTCATATTCACTGACCAGCTGGGCCTTCCACTTCGCTTTCGACTGGCAAGGCTACCCTCTTCCTTATATCTTTTGACCCTCCGACTCACAGTAGGTAATTTCTCTAAAACAAAAAAGGAATACTGTTAAGCTACTAGCAAAATTATAAAATATTATTACTATTTTGAAACAAAATTATTTTGAAAATAGAAATGTTACAAAATGATTATATATTATAATATTATGCTTAATATTATATTCATCATTCCAAAAGTAAATAAATAAACTTTAGGAAATATATATTTTTTTTTCTATTTAGGGCTTATGGTAGGTAAATATAAAACGTTTAAAAAAATAACTACAAGGATCATCATTTATACTTTAGTTAGATAAATGTTCCATAAAATAATGAAATCATAATACTCACAGTCAGTCCGGTTTCATCAAATATTTGTGATATAATAATAAGTCCATATTTACGCAGCGCGATAATATCAGCAGCTATCATCTCGATATTTAAATTTGCTTGCATTTCAAAATGAACTACAACAACGCTAATAGATTAAACACACTTCACATATCAAATTATCCACCAACCAAGAAGCAACAACATTCTATTTAGTCGGGGACTAGCGGTGAATGAGTTAAGCATCTGTCTACCTTATGTTTTATTTAATTTAGATTTCTGTGGGTATAATCATAAAGTTTTACAAACTATGTGAACAAGACGAACATGACACGGAACTATATTCGAGTAATATGCGAGTGTGTGTGTCTAATTACTCATTAAAAGAAGGTCGTAAGTCAAACTAAACGTCAAGCTATTGCTTTGTGACTTTGCCTATGGACTTTTGGAGCCTACTGTACTTTGTAAAATTGACAACGTTCTATGAAATTAAACCAACATACGTAAAAGAGTTAAGAATAAAATATCATGGGAATGACAGGCGGACGAATGGATATGTAATCAAAACATGTCAACTCCAACAACACAGAACAACAAAAGGTACCTGTCACTCTATCTTCGGGTGGTCGAGGGGTAACTCTCATCGAAGACTACAAATACCTCTGCCAACCCCTTGTTAGTAGTAGTGGTGTTGTTGTTGTTGTTGTTTATTGTCGCCAGTATTTGATAAAAAGTAGCGATCCTTAAAAACTGTCGGCAACATTGCGACGCGACCGCGACCACGACCGCGACCTTGCAATAAAAGAATTCCACGTAGGCATTTTATGTGAAGTCGTGCGAAGTCCTAACCTTGATACGTCAGTGAAGTTGCAGAATTGCCATACGACATTTTACACAAGTATAGGAGCTTTAGCATAGGAATAAAAAAGATTAACCTACGCAACGATACTGCCAAGGGATTATTGTTCTATTACTGCAATGATCTGAAGAAACGGTACAAGTCTTCAGTTTCTCGGACTTGTCTTTTTCTTTGTTACCATAATATTGTCAGCTTTTGCCATAGTAACTATACGTTAGATATAGTATTCGCAAAAATGATGACCATAGTATCCTGTGAATCATAGTATTTTTGGAGGAAAAATTGGTGTATAAATGTCACCGTATTATTGTGAACACCGTTAGTCTTCTATACAAATAAATAAAATTGGAGTTTCTGTTTGTAATATTAAAATAACCGCTTTTTACTAAATGCATATGGATGTATACATGGTACATATTATACTCGTACCAGAATAACATTTTTTTTTTAATTTTTGTCTGTCGGTTTGTTCCGGATAATCTCTGAAACGGCTGGTCTGATTTTGACGGGACTTTCACTGGTAGATAGCTGATGTAATAAGGAGTAACTTAAGCTACTTTTATTTTAGAAAAACCATTAGGGTCCCGCGCAAAAAAATTAAAACCTTTTCCATCATACACGCGAACGAAGTCGCGGGCACAGCTAGTTTAAAATATATCTCGCGAGAAAACTATCGAAAAAGAATGCGTTAAATTGTAAATGGTTTGTTGGAGGTCACAACTTTTCGATAGTTTATAATCTCGCGAGATAGATTATAAACTGTACATCATAAGTAACGTGGTCTGTCTATTTAATCTCGGTAGATACCAATTTTTTTAATCTTCCCATCAAATATTGTTATCTACCTAATTACTTTTGTTCTTAAACCATTTTGTTGTCACACATAAACGTCCCACCCACGACATAAGAAACAAAGTACAGTGAGTTGTGTACCTTTAACAAATCCTTATATGTTAGGCTTGGCGGCACGTAACACCACGGCTAGGGAGGGACTGAACCTCTGCGTGTCGTAATGAAGTTAGACGCATGTAATTTACTCCCACCACTCGCTCCTTACTCGTTCCGAGTTCGTTAATCCTGAAGTTTGAGAAGATAATTAGGGACGAAGCAATTTCCTGGTAAATAAGAGTTTTGGGTTTATTTCCCGCATAAGATGCTGTAAATAGAACGATGAACACAAATGAGGTGCGTATGAATAGGTTTTGTAATGGATTTGTTGCCAGAGAAAATCTCTCTTATTGTTGGGTGAGGTCCTTTCAGATATTAGTATATTTGTTACCGTTAGAATACGGAATACGTTAATATGCGCATTAACTAGGTAATCTGCAAATTACCGGGTACAATCGCGGGGCTCCTATTTCTGTGTAAAGGGTTTAAAGTAACCTAACCAAACCTAACCACTGGGTGCCCTTCGCTCGCTCTTGTACTCTGGGCAGCCAATGCTTCGGCAAATTTAATTGAAAAACTGGTAATTATCTAAACCAAATCTAAAAATAAATGAATATTCGACGGATGCTCTGTCAAGCCTCCAGAATTTTTAAAAGGTACATCTAGAATCATCATATCAGTCAAAAGATGTCCACTATTTGCCTACAAGGCTTACGTCATGACCTTACCTAAGAATCGCCACATTAACCTTCTAACGACTCCCGCGACCTTTACTAGGTCGTCAGTCCACCTTGTTCAGTCAAGGTCAAAAATATACACAATCTTATTCAAATTCAACAATGATTGTCTCCTTTTTATAACGTAAATAGTGAGGTGCTGAGCTTCTTCAATAAATATAAGTAGATACTTTTGGGAATTGAAACGAGGTATTCCACTCAGAGCACTTCCACTAACCGCACTGAAACAAAAACGACACCGTATGAGAAACTCGCTTTTTAGATTTTCTAAGTGTATACCTAGGTACTTATTTTTTACCCTTGACTACAGTCAACACAAATCGTAAACATAACTATGAGCACTTAAGGATTCGTTACTTCAAAACCACGTCAATTCCTTAGCTATTCCCGCCAATCTCGCGTTCATTTCGCGCGGTTTCGTTCATTCTGTCAAAGAGAATAAGGTCCCTGACTAATGCGTGAACTTCACGTGAGCTGGCAATTATGAAACACACCAAATATTTTTATATTTTTTACTAGCTGTGCCCGCAACTTCGCATGCATCTCGGAAAACAAATTTTATTTCGTGAGTTTTGATTTTTTTGCGCGGAACTCTAATTTTTATTCTTAAATTTAATAAAAGAAGCCTTAAGCCTAAGTCGCTCCTTATAACATCAGCTATCTTCCAGTCCCATCAAAATCGGTCCAGCCGCTTTGGAGATTACCCGGAACAGACAAACATACAAACATTTTAAATATTGTTTTTTTGTTATGTGCATTTAGTCAAAAGCTGTTATTTTGAGATTAGAAACAGACACTTCAATTTTATGTATTTGTATAGATAAATAATTGTTTTCAATCACGAAACAAATGGAAAATTGACAGTGCCCTCTAAATCAAAATATTCTCGAGACAATAAAATACAAAGGAATGAAATTAGTTATAAATAAATGTTGTACCTTATAGCTCATCAAATATTTATTACGACGCACTGATTGAGAAAAGTAATCCGCAACCCTCCCTCTGTTCCAGAGATCATTATCTTAGCCCAACTGCCTTAGGATATTGAGCGTGGTCATAAGCGAAGCGGGAGCGATTTCAAAAAGCTTGGCATGACTGTCATTTTAAGTGGCTGGAATTCTTTTGACTATTTTGCTTAACAATTAATTTCCCTGACCTTACCTACTCAAATATTAAAGCATAGAAAAAAGCCCACTTATCCATTACGAGCTGATTTTGCCAAAGTTTGCAATCTTTTATCCGTAGAATAAAATTGTGGCCTTGTAGTTTTTGTATGGAGTAACTAGTCTCAAATTCAATATTTTATTCGTAGTATGTCCTGTACTAGGTGGGTATAAAAGTTGTCGAATTTGCCTTTAGGATCCATACTTTAATTTTTTGTCTTACGTAAAAATAGCTCATAGAAATGTAAAATGTTAGTTATATTACCTCGTATAATAACATTGACAAGGCTATTTTAGTTCCCTATTAACAATAAAATCTGTCTTCTGAGATACAGGCTAACAACCTAGTTCAGGAGGCAGGGCGCTTATGTAACTGTGTACTTACTTTGTTTTCAATAAAGCATTATTATTATTATTTCGTTTATTTATCTATATACATATTTTAGTTACATTTTTAAATATTTCTTAAAATATAAACAATTGTAATACCTGCTTCCCTAAAGAACCAATAACACAAATTCAAACAGAGACACAGAAAATCACAAACCCATTAAATATAGCTCAGGCTTTTAATAAGTTTTATATTAATCAAGTTACCGAACCTAAAAATAAAACTATACCAGAAATGAACGTACGCTTAAATACTTCAAACTCTTTATTTATGGAGCCGACCGTACCTCAAGACGTAAATAATCATATTACCTCACTTCGAAATACAAATAGTGTTGGTTATGACGGAGTATGCACTAAAGTTATCAAAGAAGTGTCTCATTATATAGCTCCGCATCTCAGCCACATAATTAATATGAGCATTTCTAGCGGAATCTTCCCTGATAAATTAAAAACGTCAATAATTGTACCATTGCACAAAAAAATGATAGACAAATTATGTCAAATTATAGGCCTATTGCGTTGATACCCGTATTTTCAAAAATATTTGAGAAAGTCATTTCTAAGTCCTTGTACAACTATCTTGAGAAATCAAACATATTAGTAAATGAACAAAAGGGATTTCGTAAGCAGAAGACAATCAATATGGCTATACATGACCTGCTTCTCCCTGTTTTGTCAAATATGGATAACAGAAATCCCGTATGTGCTATCTACATGGATCTAACTAAGGCTTTTGATTATGTGGATTATCCTATACTAGTACATAAACTTGAAAAATATGGTATCAGGGGAAATATACTTGACCTCATTCGATCTTACTTAACGAACAGAAAGCAATTTGTAGAAATCACACAAATATCCTCAATTACTGGTTACGAAAAAAAATATCGTTCCGAAAGCGAGATAATTAAATACGGCGTTCCTCAGGGTAGCGTGCTAGGACCCCCCCTTTTTTTGCTCTACATAAATGACCTTCCGAGGCAAATAAAGCACCCCATGGTACTATTTGCCGATGATAGCACCGTAATTATTAAATGTGATGATCCCAATACTTATGAAAATGAAATAAATATGACATTAAATAGAATTATAACATGGTTTGACAACAATAATCTAATTATAAACTTAGAAAAGACTAAAATTATGCATTTTTATCAGAGAATACCAAATACAATCCTTGACATTAGCTATTTAGGGACAAAAATAGAATCAACCACTGCTACTAAATTTCTTGGTATTAATATAGACAACAATTTGACTTGGAGACCCCAGACAGACGAAATATGTAAAAAACTTAATAAATTTACCTATGCTCTCTATAAACTATCAAAAATAGTAAGCCTAGAATCCGTACTAACAGCCTATCACGCCTATGTTGCATCAACACTCAGATATGGCGTAATATACTGGGGCAATTCAGTTGATAGAGAACTCGTATTTAGAGCCCAAAAAAGATGTATCAGAGCTATGTGTGGCCTTAAAAGTACAGACAGTTGTCAACCGTTCTTTATACGTCTAAAAATTCTTACCTTGCCATCGCTGTACATATACGAAACAAATATGTTCGTCAAATCTAACATTTCATTATACAAAATAGCTACTAAAAGTTACTACCGAAAATTACGCGATAAAAATGAGTCAGAACTCGAAGTGACTCATGGCAAAACTGCACTAATGAATAAAAGTACCTTCTGTATGGCCAAAAAAATATTTAACAAACTACCTGAAAAAATAAAAACGTTAAACCTGGACAATTTCAAAACAGAACTATTAAGAATATTGATAAATAAATGCTATTACTCGCTACAGGAGTATTTGGACGATAATTCTATAATTACTGCTTCAGAAAATTGTACATCACCTCACTTATTTTGACGATTTAGAATTTTATTTGACATTGGCATTATTATGACACATAACTTATGACATTTATTGACATTAATTCTATTTTCAATTTGTATTGATATGCATGTACAATTAATATTGATTTTATTACTAATGTGAAAGTTTACAAAATACTACTGCATGATTATCTCAAAGTTAAATTGTTATTAAAAGTAAAATGCCGACAATGTTAATTTAATATATTTGTACGCCTCTGGGCAAAACATAGAGGATCTACCTACCTGTAACATCTCGCACACTATTGTAATTTGACCTATGTTTACAAATAAAGCATTCATTCATTCATTCATTCATAAAAAATAAGTAAAAAAATCATTTATTATTATTAATAAAAAACTCATCACACACTCATTTCCCTGCAAGCACAACATAAAGAGCCACTGAAATATTTTTGCTTCACATTAAATTTTCATGTAAACAACTCTACACTTCGTTTGATCCTGGTAACCCATTTCGCTCCATAACATCGATTTACCTAAAGTACGGTAACTCAAAAGGTAATCGAATAATGTAACAGGCAGCTAAGTATTTATGATGTTGGAAACGCTTTTTCTGTAGTAGGTAACAACCTATAAGGAGCGTCGGGGGAAATCACACGTGAAAGGGAATACGAACTTCAGGAGGCCTACCACAAGCTCTTAACGCGATCCATTTTAGGACCTAAACTGAACTGTTCTTCTAATTCGTACCATGACGTCAGTTTAACGATTCAGTTTAGGCCGTGCCATTCTGCTGACAGCGATTGTCCCAAACTGAGTTGCAAGTTTTGGTTTCATTCATACTTGTTTGGTACCATGACGTCCATATAGCAGCTCAAGCGATGCAGTTTAGGAACCTAAACTGAAATGTCTTGTTTTTGAATCGTTTTTAATTAGATCATAGGCCACCAGGACTTTAGACTAAGTGATGAGTATAAAGCGCGTTCGTGTAGTAATGGGCTAATAAAGAACAGAGGTTTACGCTGATCGTTCGGTAAGTGTTACTTAAATGAAACTTTGTATGGTTTCAATTGGGGTATAGAGGTGTGAGGAACAGGGTGTAAAGTTCACTCATATGTACTCTATAGAAAAGGGAGAATCCTCCGACCGACCGATCTGTTGTGTCTGGCGGGCATCTGCCCGATGATTTATGTCGGGGCGTTGCATTTATGCTAGTTGCGCGGTAAAATCTGCTTGCGAGATGCAGGATTTCGTGACGTCAGTATGACGCGTTGTACGCATGTGGCGTTGTAGATACCGCTACAGGGGTATTTGACAGAAAATTTGTACTAAGGCAATTTGTATGGAGATAAGACCGCGAGGCTGAAATGGGACTGGGCGGGCCACACGTACAGGATGCATCAGGAAAGATGGGCCAAGGTCGTCACGCAGTGGGTGCCTGAAGACGGGCGTCGTCACCGACGCAGGCCTAAGAAACGCTGGCGCGACGATTTAGAATCTTTCTTGACATATTGGCAGGAAAAGGCAGCAGACAAAGATGAATGGCGAAGTATTGGGCAGACCTTTGGCCAATAACCACCTTTATGAACGTGAAAGAGTGGAAAGTACCTACTAAACTGTACTTTCTCGAAGGTACGTTACTAGGCTCATGTTCGCTTGCATTTCATTACTTGGACGGTATGAGGGAGTCGGATGAAATCTGTGGTCACCCTCTTTCAATTAATCCACAAGTAAGTGGAGTCATATTGGCCGAATTCGGATTTTCAAGCAAATCACGGTGTGAATTCATTCAGATTGATTGCCTTTTACCGAAAGGAAGAATTTTCATCTTCATTTGATTGACACCTTCCTGAGGTTAGACTAGTCTCTATGCCAGAAAGAGGCAGTTATATGCCGTTTCTTTCCTTCCTGTCATTATTAATTGCTAAGCGGGAACTGGAGATATCTTACCCTAGTTTTAATTGGGGATCAAATGACACAACGTGGGACCCTTATTTACCTTAAAATTATGTGTAGCCATGAAATAATAAAGTGTGGTGCAAAATATTCTTCCCTAAGAAGGGTGCTCCATGCACTTCAATATATTTCACTCTAAGTACCTACAAAGTAGTTTTACGAGTTAATACTCGTACGTATAATTTTATTGCCCACGTTTATAACCGTCTGAATGAAGCCTTGAAAACCAAGGTTATTAAAACTATAAAACATAAAATTCAGAGTACAGACGCCACCACATCAAGCTACTACAATCTGTCAATTTTTTTTAATAGATTTGCAACTTTATCGCTAAAGCATAAGGTTCAAAGTTAATTGGGAAAATTTGACAGTTTCGGGTAGTTTGATGTGCTGGCGTCTGTACATGAAAGGAGAATTCAACAAAATATTCAAGTGTGTCGCCGGGAAAACGAGAAAGTTGGGAAATTCTTTGAAGTGTTGTATCCCAATTTATTAAATTTGATCTCTTTTGGGCAGATGTCTGTTGATTTATTCCTTATCTCTCAAAGGTTCAAAGGGCGACGTAAGAAATCCCTCAAGTTGATTTGCAGGTTACCTTTGAATTGTATATGTATGTGTTTTATGTATCTACATCATAGATGTGACAGATATCTTGTAGAATATTGGTTTTACAAGCTCGTTGTCGATCTTTTACTCATGTAGGTTTCGATATCTTGTTTAAATGCTAAGTTATTCACATTGGTTCTGCTTATTTTCTTTCAGCAAAAGACTTTATTAAGATAAAGTCTTTTGCTGAAAGAAAATCAATCAAAAACAATAATAAAATATATATATCTTTATCTAATAGTAGAAAATACTATAAGTAGTATTTTCTACTATTAGATAAAGTTGTTTGTCTTTGTCAGTTCATTTTTTCAACTGAATTGTTGTTTTCTTTGATTATTTTTGTTCCAATGTTGCTCCTTATCTCGCCAATATTTTTAAATACACTTTTTAGAAAAATGAAACACGTCAACTCATATTTTTCAAAAGATAATAATAAAGTATAAACACTTATCTGCGATGATAAATGTATTTCGTAAGAGGCGATATTTCATGCCGTCCGTAATTCTATCTTTCATTTTGAGCGAATCGCTCTCCGTTTTTGAACGAAACGAAAGGGTTAAAATCCCGTGTCTATTCACCGGCTGATGTCGATCACGGGTCGAACTCTGACCCGTGGGCTATTCACTGACGCTGGCAGGTGAGGAAGAGGTATCCATTCATGAGTAGTGTGGCCAGGAGATTTGCGGGATACGGGTGACCTGTTTTTCTGTACGTAATAATTTTGAAGGTTCATACTTTTTCTAAAAAGCTTTAGTTATGAAAAAAAAAAAAACAAAGATTTTACTTAACTACTTAGGCAGTTTCTCTCGGTAGGTAATAGGTATACCTACCTAAGTAATTTTCAAAAGTAAGTAGGTATTTCAATGGTATCTGACAGATGTAGAAGCAATATTCTGTGTGGAAACATTATGATGAAGTAGTTAATAATTATTGCATTGTCTCTGTATGTAAGAGCTCGCGGCAACACCGTGGCTTACCGCAGCCAGCCAATAAAATACAAGCAAAAAAAAAACAGTGGCACTCCGGGAGTGCCGACAGAAGTGAAAACAAAACACAAACAGAATACTTTGCCATCATTCACTGACATATCGTATATACATTAAAACCGAGTACATCTCGAGGACAGCTGAACACATCCGCAGCGGTGTCGGTTATACATTTTCGCCGCGCCGTAGAAAGAGAGGGGGATACTCCTACGCCGTGCCGCCTGTATACTCCCTATCCGTCTTACGAATTTTCGAACAGGGTCCGTGTCCTGACGCGAGTTTAACATTTTTTACTCATTACAAAAATAGTGTACAACGCCGCTAAAGAAGTTTTCACTTCAAAAAAAAAACTGTCCCGAAACAAACATACTAAGGTACACACTACCCCCGGTGTCAGTATCCGAACAGGAGTAAGATGAATTGCCCCAATCCACTACAGCGTGCGATCGCGATCGTCCCCCATGAGTGTACGACCAGCCTTATTCATATTCACTTACCTGTCTTTTCAATTGGAGTGTATGTAGCTACTCGTACTACCTACTTCCATTTGTGGAGAGGTTGTGTGGAGGAAAGGAGTAGCTTAGTAGGCGTTTTGGTATATATCAACTCGACAAATAAAAGGAGATCAAAGCTCAAAATCAGTCTAACACGTGGTATTAGAGCTGGTGGCCTACCATGATCTAATTAAAAACGATTCAAAAACAAGACATTTCAGTTTAGGTTCCTAAATTGTATCGCTTGAGCTGCTCTATGGACGTCATGGTACCAAATAAGTACAAAATTAAATGAATGAAACCAAAACTTGCGACTCAGTTTGGGACAATCGCTGTCATCAGATGGCACGGCCTAAACTGAATCGTTAAACTGACGTCATGGTACGAATTAGAAGAACAGTTCAGTTTAGGTCCTAAAATGCATCGCGATAAGAGCTTGTGGTAGGCCTCCTGATTTTTTAATCATCTGATAACTTTATTAGAGGAATAATTTTGAAATTTTGACAGTTATTTCATACAAAAACTGTCAAACGTCAATTTTATTCCTTGTATAAAAGTTATCTGGCGATGGAAAAATCAGCTCTTGATCTAATTTCTTTTATCCATTTGTAACATATCACAAGGCCAACTCTCTTAATTAAAAACGTTAAAAATCTAGTCGCAAACTCATCCCAGCGACAATCAATGACAAAAAATTTTCAAAAATTAGAGGTATTTTTGACAGACAGACACTGAAATCAGACTGTGAACATTCTTAAAATTACGAGAATGCCCTCGCGTTGTAAGACATTTGTTTTAAAAGTAGCAGACTTTTTGTAAAATGTTGCCTACCCCATAACACTTCTTTCACTATTTGCAGGTACAGACGCCAGCACATCAAGCTACTACAATCTCACAAATTTATTTAATTGATTTTCAACTTTATCGCTGAAGCATAAGGTTCAAAGTTGATCGGAAAAAATTGACAGTTTCGGGTAGCTTGATGTGCTGGCGTCTGAAAAAAAAATACAAATGCTGTTTGTATTTACATATTGGCATTTTTATACGATATTTGTACACACTCGAAGTACTGAAAATGTACATAAAATTGACTAAATGAATACTCATCAGACTGAAAAAAATATAAAAGTCTCCGGATTGTTAAAAATATGTTGATATCGGAAATGCTGTTCTGTATTTGCGAATGAAGAATACTATGCACATTGATTTTTTTAAAAAACACGAAATATTTTGAACAACGAATTTTATAACGCAACTAATAGCAACTTTTGTACTTATAAACGACTAGCTGTGCCCGCGGCTTCACCCGCATAAGTGTCAATCCCGTGGGAATATTGGGATAAAGTTTCCTAGCTATGTGTTATTCTGATATAAGCTATATTGCTGTAAAGTTTCATCAAAATCCGTTCAGTAGTTTCAGCGTGAAAGAGTAACAAACATCCATCCTCACAAACTTTCGCGTTTATAATATGAATAGGATTGGTTGTCACAATTTGGTGGAAAAAATATAATTATATTGTGTCCACTTATAAAGTTCGTAGCTTTATTACGTAGTTGCTACGAGACGATGCTACGAATCGTGACGTCAAGCTACGCCAGCTACGTGGTTATGCATTGCCATAATATTTAACGCTTCATTGCAAATCTGTCGCAATAATATTATGGTCGGGCATAAAGTTATTAGTCGAAATGTAATCGACTCATTTGTGGACATTATAACACATACAGGGTGTCCCGTAATTAATGGATAACCTCTTAAGGGGTCATTGTACTTATCATTATGAAAAACTTTTAAAACGGGGCCAAACATGAAATCGCGAAAAAAAAACAGCTGTTCCCTACATTTATGTTCGCATAACTCGTCAAAATGTAGGGAACAGCCGATTCTTTTTTCGCGATTAAAGGTTTGGTCCCATAGTAATAGTTGTTCAATATGATAAGTACAATAACCCCTTGAGAGGTTATCCATTAATTACGGGACAACCTGTATATTACTTATGTTACATTTCATCACCATTCCCCTGTACTTATGTCTCTTTTATTTTATTAATAACCAACTTATATTTACAGTTTGCACCACACATACAAGTTATCGGTCAATACTAGTTATTACACAAACAATCATAAAATTCGTTTTAAAAAATTTGGCTCACTTTTTCATACGTCCTATTTTTCTCGCTGTATCATCTTTCACAGTTTATTTTACAAATAACAGTAAGTATATCCATCCATTTAGTTTCCTTAACATAATTATGTATATGGCCTAGATTCTGTTTCATCTTAACACAAACGTTAGCCTTTGTGGTGTTACAGCGAAGATGAATCGCTTTCTTGCAGCCCGCTGAATCGTGAGCTCCACGTGGATCGTTCATCACTTACGAAGAATTGAATACGTCATCTGAATTACCATACTGTTTTATATGTGGTGGTGGGAACACGTGTTCCTTTACACGTGCCAGACTGTAGGCAGCTAGCGCTCGATTAAATCCTCTTTCTCGTGTAAGTTATAACTAAAACAACAGACACACATCACATGACTACACGCATAACTTCCATAGCTATAAAGTTTCAGAGGGTAATTAGCTATGAATTTTGTTTACCAGAATTTGTGAAATTTAAGTGGTAAGTAACCTCTGTAATTTTGAATATTCATCAGGCATAACTGATGAACAGTTTGCCAATTATGGGCTATGACTATGATTGTAAATATCAATGTTATATATTAAAGTGTCTCCTATCGTTTCTCGGGAATTCAAGATGATGATGGTTTATTGAAGGGTGATCTCTTGTTGATGTAAAACGTAATTATAAACGTTTAGTTGCTTCAGATTACAAACAGAAGCCAGTTGGTAGATGTACAAACGCCAGCACATCAAGCTACCCGAAACTGTCAAATTTTCTCAATCAATTTTGAACAATGCTTTAGCGACAAAGTAGAAAATCTATTAAAGAAATTTGACAGATTGTAGCAGCTTGAAGTGCTAGCGTCTGTACATAGTATACACAAAAGAGTATACACAAATGATATACATCATCTCTCAGGAAGGTATAATGTATATACATATATATTCAGACCATCAAACTGAACCACTTTCTCCATGGGACTCGCATTGTTCTGTAGTAAGTATTGGTTATTCTTTCTCGAAGGATAGGATAACTAAGGTTAAGTCCTTTGGTCTTATATAGCATGTAGTACTGTATAAGACCGAGCGACCTAACCCTTTATTAAGACTAAGTATAAAGTAGAAGATATTGTGATTAAACTAAATCAACCATATTATACAGGCTGTTTGGAAGCTGAGTGCAAACCATTTACAGCATTTTGAGTCCTACACGTCTTAGACGAAGTATGTTTTTTTTTAGTTTTTCCTAGTTAAAGTTGGTATTGGTTGACTAAAAGATTGCTGTTAAAAAAAAAAAAACATACTTCGTCTAAGACCTAAGGTAACTATCACCCACTTAAGGCTTTGCATCCAGCTACCAAACACCCTGTATACTTTTGGTACACTTCTTATAAAACAGAAAGATATTATTTTCTTGTTACGAGTTCCATCAAGCACATGTGTGCCGTCAAAGCATAATTATGTGCCTTTTTTTCTTAACAAAAAGCTTTTGTTCCCAGCTGTGTAGAATCCGATAATAGAGTTTTATTATAAAGCGTAGTTACGTGTAAACGCTTTCATGAATTTCATTATGCAACTTGAGTGGATTGGATTTATCTTTTTGTTAAACTGCTGTAGCTGGAATAAAAGTAATTTCGTGTGTTTATGTTTTGTTGTATAGTAATTATGTGGAGTTGATTGTTTGAAATATTTTCGTTGCTGTAGTATGCAATTATTGTAATCAGAAAGGTTTTTTATTACACTGTACAGTCAATAAAAGAGGTAATAACCTGTCATAAAATTAACATAATTCATCGCATAAAGACTCAGATGTACGATGTCAAAGATTTGACCTCTTAGTTCACGCATAATCAGCCTATAATGTTCCCACTGCTGGGACACAGGTCTCCTTTTGGTAAGGGGGAGTGGGCTGTAATCTACCACGCGGGCCCGGTTTCGGTTGGTAGATATCAATGTCTTCGAACTTTTGGTTCTAGGACATGCCGGTTTCCTGCACCTGCTTCACGCACCACACATTAAATAAAATACCCCTTTCGGGATCAGCCGCAGTCGGGTAAAAGGAGTTGCAGTAAGCTGCCTGATTATGTATATATTTTGCCGACTGCAGTGCGCAACAGCTTAGGAGCGCGGTTTTCTATTAAGTTTGTGACGTCTACTTGCTTTTACAGAATTCATCCTCGTTACTAACATTATTAGCACCACACTCAAAGAGACACGTTGGTGTATAGGTATATTAGATCCCTTAGATATCAAAGGTGGGAGTGATATAATTTTCCAGAAAAAAATATTATTATATATACGTGGGTGTTGAATGCAACAGAAACGCGTGGGAAGACGGTAATAAGCTCTAGACGCCTTCTCTCTAAAGATGGTGGAAATAGAATGTAATGCGATTTTTTCTTTGAATTTCTTGATATAATGTTTGTTGTGAATTTGTATCCATGTTGTGATACCTAAGGGACTGAGGACAGAGGCAATGGGACGTTAAAAACGGACAATGAGCATGAAGAGGCAACGATAACTTCATCTAAAAACCATGTACAGACGCCAGCGCATCAAGCTACTACAATCTGTCAAATTTCTTTAATAGATTTTCTACTTTATCACTAAAACATTTATGGTTCAAAGTTGATTGGGAAAATTATACAGTTGCGGGTAGCTTGATGTGCTGGCGTCTGTACCTACCTACGTACGTACACGCCACCACTACGGTGTGCATTGCATCTAATAGCTAATTTAGAATAGAACAGGGTAAGCCAAGATCAGCTTTCAGCGAGTGACGTTCTACGTTATATTATTTCGAATGTGAGTCGTCCCTGCGAGCTCGGAATATTCATGTAGCGTAGTTTGTTTCTAGGAATATACTGATGTCGATAAACTGCATTAACGGTTGAGTGCCTTCCCTAGGTTGGCTCCGAAGTCTAGTACCAATGTACCTACTTTTAGTATTTTAGTTATTTGCAGGGCTCTGCTGTTTTATTTAGTCAGGTTTCAATTTTTTTGTTTTCTACTGTCAATAAAATATTAACAGACTAGCTTTTGCCTGCGACTTCGTCCGCGTGGAATAATGACTTCCGGAAAAAAACAATTTATCCCCCTTTTCTCCCCGTTGGGAGGGAATTTCCAAAAATCCTCTCTTAGTGGTAGCCTAATCCTCCCAACAAACACACGTGCAAAATTTCAGCTCTCTACTGCCAGTAGTTTCGGCTGTGCGTTGTCTGTCAGTCACTCAGTAAAGGAAGAGTTTTATATATATAGATCAGTGGCGAAGGTACCATACAACTCGATTCCCGCCGGCTTCCCTCCGAAAATTCAGAACATAACCACTCTATAGTCAATTCATCTTTGTAATTTTCTTTTGGTATTTTTTTTTTGCTCCAGCCTACCTCTGTCATAAATTCACCCTTCGCCACTGATATAGATAGCTGTGCCCGCAACTCCGTCAGTGTGTAATTCCTTGTGTGTTATTAAGTTAATGTATTGGTAATATTGTTTAGATCACGTTCACATGAGGCTTAAGTACCTATACAACGAAATTACTACTTCACCTAAAAAGAAATAAAATGTAAACTATTAATAATTTGTAATTTGAACGAATATAATACACTACCAAAATAACTAACACCTATTTTATAAAATAACAACAAAAGAAAACTAAATTAATTTAAAGACTAAAAGTCGCGCTGATAAACAATATTGTCTGTCAATAAGGTCGAATGCTCGGAACGTCTACTCGCATCAACAGCCAAATATTGTATGAAGTTCGCGTTTTTTTTTTTTTGGGAATGTCATCTCGCAGTTCAACCTATGAAGTTGTCGTCTGCTTAACCGGGCTTGCCTGTGGATGCCTCAAAATTAAGGCCTCCAGCCAGGGCTTAAAAAAACTTAAAAACTAAGCGACTACACGCTAAGGGCACCCCCTGTGGGGTACGGACCTCGGCTTAGGGCGTCGCTGGGGGGGGGCAGCAAGGGACAGGTTGGATCGGAATTATTTAGGGGCGAATTTAATACTACAGGCTCAGCGGCGCGGGCTGGCTCGAGCAAGGGTCGGGGAGGAGAATTTACGGGGCGTCGCGACGGGCGTCCTCGACGGCGAGGACGGAAGGACGGTTGTCGGGTCGTGTTTTTGTGTCTCTTAATGGTGCTGGTGGCTTTCCTGCTCTCCTGTAAGAGGGTAGTGGCGTCGTCGGGGATGGTGAGGGTATGCCTTGGTCGGCGAATCCTACTTATGCGAGAGGGAGTATATCGGGAGGCCGCTGCAATCAGGGCAATTGGGGTGCTTTATAGCAGAGTCGAAGAAACGCTTGGCGAGGCGCTTCATGAACTGCTGGACGGTGTGAAGTTCGCGTTTGGATCCCCCGCCCTTTTATACCTCCCGCCGCGAGCCGCGTCGAGCGCGGCGACCGTTACACAAAAATAATCCTTATAGCATGATTCAGTATTCACGCGCGATGGCTTATTAGCGTATTTCATGTATAACTTTGGTGTTTCTGTACCGATTTCTATGATTATTTTTTTATTAAATAGGTAATAATGTTAACATTTTTTAATTAGGGATGAGTGAGAGTATTATAAACGTAAGAGTAGACAAATATAATCAGAAAGCTCCGAACTGCTAAGCTATCGGGAGTTACACGTATTATTGTGAGTCAACCATAAAAGATAGACATTTGCTGTCGTGGAATATTTTTTATATAATTTTAAGGAGAACATTTCCGTCATACATGATTTCTGTGTACCTTTAACCATTAAGGCTGCACACGCGACGGAAGCTTCAAAAATGGAGTAAGTTCTCCTGTTTTCCCAACATTTCCCTTCACTGCTCTGCTCCTATTGATCGTAGCGTGATGAAAAGTATACTATAACCTGCCCAGGAGTATGGAGAATAATTCTACCAAGTTTCGTTGAAATCCGTCGAGTGGTTTTTGTTTCTATAAAGAACATACAGACAGACAGACAGACAGACAAAAATTTTACTGATTGCATTTTTGGCGTCAGTATCGATCACTAATCACCCGCTGATAGTTATTTTGGAAATATATTTCATGTACAGAATTGACCTCTCTACAGATTTATTATAAGTATATAGATAGATAGAAGATAGATGTTGAAACCTTGGGTTTCGCTATTGTTTGACTATTCTCATACCTTGTCTACCGCAAAATTCCTGTTGACGGTACCAATCATCCCGATGTTAAAATAGAGTGCCTAGGTAGGTACTCCTTCTGTGCATAGACAGACATGAGAGCTAGAGACAGGTGTCCGAAACGCGTTCTGTGCCTGTCTTCATTGCTGTGTTTCACACATCTTTAGAAACCCTACACCCTTCCCACACCCTTTGAAAGTCATGAGCTTTGCTACATTACTACGAATATACAACAATGCAATTTTTCTTAGAATACCCGCCTACCCGAAATGTTAGCTGAAGTGAGGCGAGAATTAAAGTTGAGTCTTTAGAGTGAGGCCACACGATGCGTTAACGGTGCGGTGCGGCACCGCACCGCAATTAATTCGAGCTATAGGGTGCCACACGGGCGGGCGGTGAGCACCGCAGCGCATCACCCCTCTCCGCCTCGTCTCGTAGGTCACAAGCGCGGCGCGCCTACGTACGGTGCGACGCCGCATGGCGGCCGAACGCATCGTGTGACATGGCATATGATTTTTATGTAGGATGACGTTGCGGCACCGCTCCGGTGCCGCACCGCACCGTTAACGCATCGTGTTTTGCACTCTTAGTTTTTGTTCGAAATACTTGTGAATGTAGTTGATGTTTATTACGATCACCCAAATTGTAAAATATAACCTAATTTAACACGTTCGCGCGCGGTGCTCACTTTTTCGAAACTTCTGATGGAGCACTGTTTTCTCCCATACATTTATTTTGACGTTTATAAACGTTCTTTAGTACCTCTATTTATTTGAGTAATCAACTATGATTAGAACGACATTATACGTCGACGTATGGTGACGTTGCGCAACATTTAATCATTTTTCAGAACATGGTTCTGATGGATCCTTGCTTGTTTTGTCACCTTTTTTATTAGTTTTCTTTCTTCTCACTCGCTTTGTTTTGTTCATCTAAAACAATGGAATTTGTATAATAAGAACTAAAATAAAACTACTCAGGTTGCTCAAATATGAAAATAATTATTGTATTCTATATAATACACACTATTATTTAAATCCAGTACAAAATATGTGATAACTTACGATTTAAAAGTTTCGTAACTCGGGAGCTTACTGCACTGTACACGTGCGTCGCGTAGCGGTGCACACTGTGGGTGCACAGCCCGACTGACAGTATGGCGGCGCATACTCCAGTTGACGTCTGTGCACGTTCTGCGTTTGTGAGTAGGTGTCTTTGTATGTTTGAGAAGCACCCACAAAACGCTTAAAATGACGATGCTGTGTGACACTACGAAATCAAAATTTTGATATGTTGTGGCACTGTGACGTCACTATAGGAGCATTATATGAGAAACGGACGTTTCCTTACGTTCTGGTTGATAGAGAAACATACAATTTGACGTATCGATACGTTGTGCGACATCGTATCTCGATTTTTTTACGTATCCATACGTTCTGCACGCGAATGTGTTAAGTGGTATTATTCTTCTACTTATCTCATGTTCGCTTTGCCTCAAGTACGGAGTATGACGAGAGGAGGATGTCAGTCCGTAGAAGTCAAATAATTATGCAGCTAAAAAAACATCTTATATCACGTCAAAATCTTGGCAAGTTAAGCCAATGTTAAAATGAAAAAAAGTCAGTTAGCAGATTAGTAATAAGGGTGAATAACCTGGGTGAGCCAGACAGACATTTTACATCGTTTGTCGTAGAGGTTTTCAATGCACCCCAATTAAATTAATTTATAGTTCCATTGTACTGTTTGCCGTGGTTTTAAATACAGGCTTTTGCGCTAATAGAATATTTTTGACAAATATTCTATTAGGACAAAGGCCTGTATTTGGAACACGAACCTAGAATAGAAACAGCGCAAACAACCACAATGTATTATCAGCAATAATTCAGGCGTTGCAACAGTTCAGTAATTCAAGCACGTGAAAATAAATGTGATATTAATTATATTTGATATCGCGTAAAACCACAAACACGTCGATTAAATTAATTGCGCGGCTGTATTATGTTACTGTTCAGTATTACATAATGTTATGTATATCGCCCTGCTTTAGAAATAGAACAATCTTAAAACAGTTTCGGTTAGTTACGGTAACTACACTATCCACAAATGTGTATAAAAATATTTTGTTCCGTTATTACTGGTAAAAAATCTTTGGTCAGTATAAATTGAAAAAATATAAATAATAGTTCTTAATTTGTTTCAAAATAAATATTTGGTTTTTACCCGAACCAACAAATCTATTCATAATAATAAAAAAGTAACAAAGTCAAAGCTGTACATTGAATATTGCTACGAGGTGTGGTAACGAGTCTGATGCTGAAAATATAAGTAGTTTTTAAAATGTTTTTCCGTTTATTTGTGTGTCTGGATGTATGTTCCAGATTGGCGAATAAAATCGGCTGAACGGATTTGGATGAAATTTGGCACACATATAGTCTATAAGCCTGGAGTAACACATTGAATCCCGGTCGTACTTTCCCATGAGAAATTTTGCAACAACCACGCGGGCGAAGCCACGGGCGAAAGCTAGTGTTTCATAATCATAAATTCTTAATTTAATATCATAAATATCCAACGGAAATCGAATGGGCAACCGCAGCGTTTTGAGTGTCTCCTTCCGAGATAGGAGCTTGAACCAATCGCAGAGCGCAAATCCGCGCTCATACGTCGCGTCCAATCACGGACGTGTATTTAGCCGGACTGCTAGCGCCATTTTACGATGGCTCAGAAAAAAACAACTGACCGGCGCACGGAACACGTGCGATCGCGATAAAAACTTAAATGAAAGGATTCCTCGTTAAATCTGCGTGTGTAAATGTGAATATAGACCTTCTAGTGACCTGTGAAGCCTAATAAACATTATCAAGTGCAGTTCGTGACCCAATCATCAAAACGAGAGCGTCAGACGCGGGAGCTCCCAGCGAGAAAATACCTACTACCTACTGGACAAAAGTTCGCGGCCGAAGGTAAGAGCTTTCCTTCTTGGTGGCGGACTCTTGAGCGTTGCAGCCCATTCTATTCGTGGATTATTCTGTATCGGGGGCTGGACCCAAATGTGTAGGTGACTCCAACCTGACACATTTTATTGGTGCCGAAACCAGGGAACTTTAGATCTAAAAACATTCAACTCGGTCTAATTCCCCTACAACGTTATTTCTACACAATTTTAGGTATATCTATCTCTTGCAGTACAACCGAACAAGTTGTAATTTTCATTGTACAAATTCCAAACTTCAACCGACCACCATTACGTAAAAAACATTAGTAGGTACTTTGAGAATTCCAAACTTATTTTATTCAATCTATTGTTCGAATGCATAGGGAGTGAACACGAATACAACAGTTGGTTAGTTCTTTAAATTACATTAGTGTTTGTCGTGTAGAAATTCATTGGTTCGTAATAATAACGAAAAACGCATTTGGTATAACCCACCTAAATTAAGTTGGTTATACTTTTCGATGTCCCACGTCACGTAAATTCGCATTTCAATTTAGTCGCGTATCATTAGTTCGAATTCGGAACAAAATCGTCCAATTTCTCCTAGTCCGTCCGAGCTAGTGTTCATGTCTAGGCTTTTAACTTTCGTATTTCAA
Source organism: Hydraecia micacea (assembly GCA_914767645.1). Lineage (NCBI taxonomy): Eukaryota > Metazoa > Arthropoda > Insecta > Lepidoptera > Noctuidae > Hydraecia > Hydraecia micacea. The sequence goes on from OU611785.1 coordinate 7,496,415, forward strand.
CGTTTCACACGCAAGATTATAATCCGTAAAATACACTAAAGCGGTAATCAATCGTATCGTACTTAGGTAATAGACAGTCGATTTTATAAAAACGACCTTAAAGCCATTAGCCTAAGAATCATATTCGCTTGCACTTCCCATCGGCTAGTCGTTCTAGCCACATCTCCCGAAGTGCAAATCTCGCCGCTTTATTTATTTAAGTTTCCGCAGGTGTCACTATCGTAAAAACACGTTCAATTGTTTTGGATACATACGCACGCGTAGGTTATTATACCGATCTCCGTAGGTACTTAATCCAATTTAATATTGTATTCTCGATTTATTCGTGAACCGTATCGACCTAGTGAAGTGGTAGGTATAGTGCCTAATCGTTTAATACGTTTTAGACTTGGACTTCTCGTGCTATACAACAATACGTTTTCTAATCCTTTGTATAGTGCCTATTCGTTTCCAGTCTAATATTTCAATATACTCGCGCTATACCTACTGTGATCTTAGTGTGCGGGTTAAAATTTATTCGTTGATCGATAAGTCTTCGACTTACAATTCATTTATCGCTTTCGTTCTTCATCGTTTATCTTATCTTGTGATAAGGGAACTTTTATTACGTACCAAATTAATTTTATTAGTTACTTAATTAATATAATAATTTCATCGTTGGTTTTCAATCGTATTAAAAATGTCATACAATACAAGACGCAAGTCGAAAGCGGATCCTTTATCTAAGAAACGTAAATCGCTCATCATGGCTAATGATGAACCTGCACTTACTGTTAGGGACTTACCTGTTTTGCGGCGTAAGCGTACACTCGCATTGAATCGTTTACGGAAGACGCTTGAAGTCGCTGAGTTGGCCCAAAAGGAGCCTGCCCAATTGAACGCGTTTCTTGCTCATTATTCCGTCGTACAGAAATTGTGTGACAGCTTTGAAGAGGCACATTCCGATATTCTCTGTATTGTGGACAGCGATTCAGAGGAACAGGAGGATGATATCCGATTAGACTTCGACCAGGCTTATTTCAATATCATGAGTATTCATATGGAGTTGGTTCCTAACAATGCAGGAGAATCTAAATCAAATTCAACCGTTATAGATCGCTCTTGCATGTCTAACGTAAAGTTACCTAAAATCAACATTCCGACATTTTCTGGAAACATAAAAGAATGGCCTAGATTTTATAGTCTTTATAATTCGTTAATTCATCGTAATAAATCCCTATCGGACGCTGAACGCATGCATTATCTTTTTTCAAGCCTTTCTGGGGACCCTCTTTCTCTCATCCGCACCTACCCTCCCGAAGGCACCTTCTATCTCGAGGCCTACCAGACATTAAGCCAGAGATACCAAGATAACCGTGAGTTAGCATTTACGTGCTGGAAGGAAATACTCGAAATAAACATAAAATCTAACGCGCCAGATGAACTTCGTCGTGCTCTTGATACTACAAACGAGAATTTAAATATTTTAAGAGGTCTCGGATTACCGACAACAGAATGGAATTTCGTGCTCTGTTACCATTTTTTGTCGAAATTAGATTCACAAACGCGGTGCGCTTATGAACGAAAACATATCTCCTCAGAGCTACCAGACTTCAAGGAGTTGTTGACCTTCCTATACACTAAATGTGAAGCGCTCGTGAGAGATACACACTTCTCCACTCAAGATCGCTCCAAAGCCTCTGTCAATCGTAGTCAAGAGAAACATACTCAAAATAAATCAACTGGTCATCCGTCAAAATCCAAGACCACGACCGTGTTTCTTTCCAACACAGAAGAGAAGTCAAAGCCCGCTACTTCGTCATCAGGTTCATCATCATCGGCGCAATCAATCGTTAAATGTCCAGTTTGTTCAGAAAATCACTCTGTCAACCATTGCAAACGGTTTGAACAGATTCCCGTCGCTGAACGGATTGAGGCTGCAAAAACTAACCGTTGGTGCTACAACTGTCTTAAACCTTCTCATCGTCTCACGGAATGTAGATCTATCTTCAGGTGTCAGAAATGTCGTCAGCGCCATCACACGCTTCTTCATTTGGATCAGCCTGACAGTGTAGCTTCTTCATCCGTCCAACCTTCTTCGAGTACCTCAAACGACAATAAAGTTCAAGTACTGACAAGTCTCGGCGACAAGTCTGTGGTGCTTCTTTCTACGGCCAAAGTTCAAGTTCGTGACTCGTCGGGTAATTTTCAATTGCTCCGCGCTCTCATAGATTCGGGAAGCCAAGCACATTTCATCACTGAACGTGCCGTTGAGCGACTTGGTGTTCCTAATAATTCAACTTCTCGCCGTGTCATCGGCATAGCACAGTCTTCTGCAGCTGTTTCAGGAACAGTTGAGATTGAGATTGGTGTCAACGGCCGGAACCTCTTTAATGTTAACGCGCTCACTTTACCTAGCATCTGCGGTAAAATGCCTTCTACTCGCATTGATAAATCGTCTTGGCATCATTTAAAGGGTCTTCCACTGGCCGACCCGGACTGTCACCTGCCTGGCCCTATCGATCTTCTTCTTGGTGCTGAGATCTTCGCCTCATTATTGCGTCCTGGTAGTGTGGGTGGAGGATCACAGCAACCCGCCGCTCTTAATTCCATATTTGGTTGGATCCTGCTTGGCGGTGCTGGTGGCGGGGCTGACGTCCAGTCGTTTTTCGTAAACGAAGACGACTGTCTCTCTGAAGAAGTCAAACGCTTATGGGAGCTAGAATCGTTCGAGACCACTCGACGCTTAACTCCGAACGAGGAACGCTGTGAAGAAATATTTGCAACTCAATACACTCGCGATCTCACAGGCAGGTATATTACCACTTTGCCGTTCAAGGAGGAAAACCTCGATAGATCTTTTCCAGGGTCTCGCGACACCGCTTTGCGCTGTTTTCATTCAATAGAACGGAAATTAATTAAAGATCCGGATTTATACAAACAATATAGGGACTTTATGAAGGACTATCTAGACAGCGATCACATGAGTACTGTTCCGATCGACGAGCTTAAAACCGGAAAATATTATATTCCTCATCACTCTGTACTTCGTCCTGATTCTGCCACAACCAGGCTGCGTGTGGTTTTTAATGCGTCAGCTAAAGATGCGACAGGAACTTCTCTCAACGATACTCTTTTAATCGGTCCTAAGCTTCAGGCGAACATTGCAGAAATTCTTCTTAACTTTCGTATTCACTTCGTTGTGTTCACCGCTGACATGAGGCAGATGTATCGTATGATCCAAATTGCTGACGCTGATCGCGATTACCAACGCATCTTCTGGCGTTTTAACAATGAACAACCCGTTCAGGAATATCGGCTCAACACCGTAACCTACGGCGTATCCTCTGCTCCTTTTCTCGCGTGCCGTACCATCAAACAGCTGATTTCCGATGAAGGTCGTGATCTGCCAATTGCAAGTAAGGTTTTATCTTCTGCGCTATACATCGACGATATTGTGACTGGTTTTGACAGCCTTGATACCGCTCTACAGGCGCGAACTGAAGTCATCGAGTTGCTCAGGAGGGGAAACTTTGAGCTACGAAAGTGGGCAACTAACACCCCTGAGCTTCTTGCTGATTTACCACCCGAACACTGCTTGACGGCTTCAGTCACTTTAGATGACAAAGAAAATCCTACTCTTAAGGTTCTGGGCTTAAGGTGGGATCCATTCAGTGATTGCTTCTTTTTTTCTGTTAGTCCACAGCAGAGGAAATGCACTAAGAGGAACATTCTTAGCGAACTCGCGCGCGTGTTTGATCCCTTAGGTTTTCTCTCCCCATTGACAATCGTTGCCAAGGTTTTGATACAACGCCTGTGGGTCCTCAATGTGGGATGGGATGATGATCCTCCTGAGGATGTCGTTAATTTCTGGAACCGTTATCTCGAACAGCTGCCTCTCTTACAATCGTTGCGTATTCCTCGCTGTGTCTCTGTAAAAAACACAAAATCTTGTGAAATTCACGGGTTTTCAGATAGCTCCGAAACCGGTTATGGTGCTGCAGTATACTTACGAACTATTGATGCAGACGAAAAAGTTCGGGTCTTTTTCGTCTGCTCAAAAGGACGAGTAGCTCCAATCAAATCTACGTCGTTGCCACGCCTTGAATTATGCGCTGCCGTCCTTCTCGCTGATCTTCTAAAATTCGTTAAGGAATTATATTCATCTGTTTTTCCTTGCACTGGTGTTTTTGCATGGTCTGACTCTACCGTCGTACTCGCGTGGATTCGCTCTCACCCTTCACGTTGGAAGGCTTTCGTCGCGAACCGCGTTGGTCATATTCTCGATGTCATTCCAGATGCTCGTTGGAATCACGTGGCTTCCGAAGATAATCCGGCGGACATAGTTTCGCGCGGTCAACTTCCGTCAGAACTAGCCAACAATCGTTTATGGTGGACGGGTCCCTTGTGGCTTTCCCATCCTGTCCTCTCTTGGTCTGGTGATGACAAAGTGTTGGATAAAACCGCACTTGAACTGGAAGAAAAGAGTCCACACTCACTACTCACCCACGATGATTCGATAATTTCTTTCATAGATATCTTACTCGAACGTTATTCATCTATTCGCAAAATCCAGCGCCTCTTGTGCGTGTGGATAAAATTCATCGCTTTCCTGCGCAGTAAACGTACCCGTATTTCTAATTCTGTGTCAAATCGGACCCAACTTCATAACGCGCTCATGATTATTGTAAAGCATATTCAGTCTCGTTGCTTCGCTACCGAGATTCAACAGTTGCATGCCAGAACTCTTTTATCAAAACAAATGCGTAAACTCAATCCATTCTTAGACGAACAGGGAGTGCTCAGGGTGGGCGGCAGACTGTCGAGATCAGGGCTCGAGTTTGAGCATAAATACCCCGCCCTTCTCCCTCGTGATTCGAGACTCACTTACCTGATAATAGAGGCGTTTCATCGTGAAAACTGCCATGCAGGAATTAATACCGTGCAGTACCTTTTAACTCAGCAATTCTGGATTCTGTGCCCAAAACGTGCTATTCGGCATTGTTTGTCGAAATGCTTACAGTGTTACAAAACAAATCCTACTCCTCTCGAACCGTATATGAGTGATCTACCCGCTGTTCGTGTCAATCAAGTGAAGCCTTTCTCTGTTGTAGGTACGGATTACGGTGGTCCCTTTCGTATCAAACTAGGAAAACTTCGCGGTGCCAAAATCGGCAAGGCCTATCTGTGTTTATTCGTTTGCCTTAGTACAAAAGCACTTCATCTCGAAGCAGTTTCGGATTTGTCAACAGACGCGTTTTTAGCAGCACTTCGAAGGTTTGTTGGTCGCCGTGGTAGAGTTAGCATCATTCACTCTGATTGCGGAACCAATTACGTAGGCGCGAATAATCAGCTTCATTCATTCATGCAGTCAGCTGCTAACGTTGAGAATATCGAATTTCGTTTCAATCCACCTGCTAGTCCCCACTTTGGTGGAGTTTGGGAAATCCAGATAAAATCTGTTAAATCTCACTTGTATCGCATCATAGGCGAACAAACGCTTACTTTCGAAGAATTAGCTACTGTTTTCGTCCAAATCGAGTCAATGCTTAACTCGCGACCCCTCTGTCCATTGAGTTCTGATCCCAATGATTTGAATGTCCTCACACCGGGTCATTTCTTAACGTTGGAACCGTTAACGTCCGTTCCTGATGAGGATCTAACCTCCATCAACATAAATCGTCTCGATCGTTGGCAATTAATACAGCGTTTCCAACAAACTTTTTGGAATCGTTGGAAACGGGAATATCTCCATACTCTTACTCAACGGGCAAAGTGGACCAAAAATTCGAAACCATTAGACGTAGGATCGGTTGTCATTATTAAAATTGATAACGCTGTTCCGTTACACTGGCCTCTTGCGAGAGTTGAGAACCTTCACCCTGGCCCGGACGGAGTAGTGCGCGTTGCAACCGTTCGCACAGTCGATGGCTCTTCACTCACCAGACCATTGGCAAAGCTGTGTCCTTTACCAAACCTTATCGATTAGTGCGTTATTCGTTAGTAATTTAGTTATCGTAAATTTAGTACCCTAGTTTTACTTCGTGTGCATTCGTTATCTAGGTTCTAATTCTCATTTTCTTTAAATTATTTTCTAAGTAAGAAAA